>CM077152.1:106292778-107738438 GCA_039583875.1 Platanthera guangdongensis
TCTCTAGAGACTTAGGGGACCATTATGTTTAGGAATGTCTCTTGGAGACTTGGGGGCCATTGTAATGAGCAGAGAGCCCGAGCGGCTCTTCTAAGATAGCTGTGAGAGCTATCATCAGTACATATAAGAGATATGTACTGTTGTGAATGGGAAAGGGAGGCCAAACCACATCATGGCTTATTGCACCTCGCAAATCGAGCAGTGGGGGGAAGAGTTGAACTATACCCAACCTTATGTTGATCAGCTTTGAGGGAGTCGGTTTCTTGAATCTCAGTATGACTTTACCATAGCATAGGGTGAGTCTTAGGCTTATGGCCGGAAAGACTAGAAATGCTCAAAGTTACCATCTTAGGCACGGAGGTGGGCTTGAATCTCAGCACACTGTATTTGTTCCATGAGTGCACGGATGTATGGTCAGTCGTACCAATGTCTGTGATAAATGGTGCTTAATTTGCACGTGCTGTTTGTCATTGTATATTTACGCTAAATGCCTGCAGGGAAGAAGCACCGTCACAACGAGTGAGGTGTGGGGTCATTATAATTTGGTTAGATAATGTTGATTGTTTCCATGTTGCCATCCTTTAGTTGGAATGTTTTCGTACAGGTTCAGCTGAGCCGAGCAGGAAATAGCGGGCTAAAGCTCATGGTTGCTAAAACGCGCACCTGAAGGCCAGTAAATAGTGGGCTAAAGCTCATGGTTGCTAAGCCGTCCCTTGAAGGCCAAAGCGAGTTGCTTGTCTTTATTTTTCGTTTCATGTGTGGTCGGCCTGCAAGTCGAAGTATGTAAGACATTAACAATTGATTAAACCTTGTAAGGCCTTAAGGCCAATACTATTTGTGTATTTGGTTTATCATTCTTGTTTTATGCTAGTGGACATTCTCATGGTGGGTTCTTTGTAAAATCTTAAAATACTTCCACTAGAATGCACTCTAAGTTAGGATGCGTTATTGAATTTTGGATTCAATACATACTCCACTGACTGTCCATGGAATATGGCGTGGGCCCCGACCGGACCTTCTATTATATTCTATATAATTACTAGGGGGTTATAAGGAGGACAAAGACTGACAATACGTTACTGTCATTACTAGATGATAGGGTTAGACCTGATTTACCCTACAGGGGGTGAATAGAGTAATTTGAAATCTTTTTGCTGTTTATGTTATAATATCAGAGTATTGTAACCCTAGTAAGATTTGGGATAGGTTCACTAAGTTAGGATCATATGACCCACCATGTATAGCCAGGGTCATGGTTGTGTCCTAGAGTCTAGGTCAAGTTCTTAGAATCAACATCATATGGACCAGCTATCAACAAGACTGTCAGAGACTCAAGACTTAGAGTTTTTCTAAAGACCAAGTAAATGAGTTTGACGTTCGTCGAACTTTGGTTGACGATAGTCGTGCTCAGCTTGACGATCTCAGAGAAAATTCTCTGAGCTGAGCACAATAGCTATACTTCATTCTCAGGTCGACGATTTCTTGACTATCTTCAGCATTCCAACTTCAAATGTTCTCTAGACTCAGGTCGACGAACTTGGTACTCAGGTCGACAAACTTTGGACACTATACTTCAACACTTCAAGATCAGAAAACATCTCTTTATTCTAAGTCCAGAGTCAGACTTTGGTCGACAAACTTGATTCTCAGCTCGACGAACTGTGACCACAATAGCTAGAGTTATCCAGCAGCATTTAAGTGGTCCTCAACTCGACGAAACCAATTCTTAGGTAGACGAATTCTGGATACTTCACTTCAACACTTTCTCAGAAGCATCTGAAATTATTCTAAGTCCAGAAATACTTTACTGAACTTCAGTCGACGAAACCAGTTATCAGCTCTACGAACTCCATATGCAGAAAAGGCAAGTTTCTAGAGAATATAGTTCTACTCTCAGCTCGACGATCTTGGAACTCAGCTCGACGAACAGTAGTCATCTAGTCAACGAACACAGCAACTCAGCTGGACGAACTGTGGACTCAGCTCGACGATTTCTGTTATCAGTTCGACGAATCCAGACTTAGTTATTTTCCATCCTTCTGTCCCTTCTTACTGCAATAATTCCTGAGTAATTAGTGCTCAAATATTCTCTGGAATATAACCGTTAGACAGAGCATTGATTATGGTCTTCTCTAGGATTATTGCTTATCGTTTTTCCATGGGACAGTTGGGGAAATAATTCAATGTCGTTTATTCTCAAGGCCGTCATCATTGATTGCAGAGGATTTCAAATTTCGAAAGAGAATTTTTGACAGGAAATATAAAATAAGTTTTCCCTCCTTTCCTAATGATAGCAGACGACAGACAGTAGAATACAGATAGATAGACAAGTGATACACAATCAGTCTACAATAAAGAAAATCTCTGCTCTCTCTTTCTGAATTCTGATACAGCAACTCAAGAAGACCTAGACCTGAAGATCATCAGCTGTCTGAAGAAGAAGAACACCAAATCAAAATTAAGAGTCTTCTGTCTTCAACACTCCAGGATACTTTAAAGGACAACTACATCACTATCTGTCAAAGAAGTTCCTAAACAGCTGCAGATCAAGGTGTACTACTGAAGGCCTATGATCCTGCAGCAAGGCTCCATCTCTCTGAACCATTCTATACCTCATGGGGAGCCTATGCTAAAATAAATATCCACAAGTCTTCTTAGTTGTATATTGAGAAAGAGACGACACAATCATCTCTCTCCCCCACTATATAAAGGTTATAACTCCTTTCAAAAGTTATTCCTGGTTGCAAGTCACCTGATCAAAAGACTTGAGGATTGGTTTTTGAGCACCTGATCAAAAGATCATTGGTGTTAGGCACCTGATCAAAAATCTGAGTGGATTCCTACCAGGGTGGTAGAAGAGTAGATGTACCCAAGTTTAGGGGAACCACTATAAATTCTTGTGTTATCTGGATTGCCCTTTTCTTTGTTTTTTTTGTGTTGTGGCTGTTTTGTTAGGATTATTGTTTTGATTTTGTTCCTGCACTAGATTAAATCAGAAGAAAATTTTATAAACCCCGAATACACTATTCACCCCCCCCCCTCTAGAGTATTCCTGATCTAACAGCTCACTTTCACAGAGTAATGAAAAAAGAGATACTAAGGTTACGAGAAAGCAATAGCAACCTAAGTTAATCTAATCTAATCACAGCATAGATAACCTAATCTATCACAGCCACAACAAAAATAAAAGAAAAGGGCAACCAGACAATACAAGAACTTTTATAGTGGTTCCCCAACCTGGTTACATCCACTCTTCTACTACCCTGGTAGGAATCTACTAGCAGGTTTTGATCAAGTGACTGCCACCTTTGAGCTTTTGATCAGATGCTCAAAAACTAACTCAAGTCTTTTGATCAGTAGACTTGCAACCAAAAAACTTTTGAAGGGAGTTGATAAACTTTATATAGAGGGGGGAGAGAGATTGATGGTGTCTTCTCTTTCTCTTTTCAACAGAGAATACAAGTGGAATTGCTATTGTTAAGGCTTCTCCAAAAATCAATGGAAGCCTTGCTCAGGGTGTAGCCCTTCTTTCTTCAGCCTTGACTTGAAAATGTTGATCTAGGAACTTCTGACTGATATGAATATGTTGTCCTTGAAAGCTCCTGGAATGAAGGTTGAAGAGGACTCTTGATTTTTGATGATTGTTCTTCTTCTTCTTCAGTAATGTCAAGGAGAAAACAAACTGTTTTATGTACAGATGAAGGTTGAGAATATTTTTGCTGTAGATCTTCTCTGTGTATTATTGTCAAGACCCATGTCTTCAGAAAAGAAAAAATCTCTTTTATATCTTCAGTCATATTTTCCTTTTGAATTTTGAATTCCTGCATTGAATGCTGACTGCCTGGAGAATGAAATACGGCTAGAGAATAATTTCATTAATGAGTTTCCCCAACTATCCCATTAAAAATGTCAAGTAATATTCCTGATGAAGACCATAACCAATGCTGCCACTAACCTATATATTCAGAGAATATAAGCATTAATTATTCATGAATTACTGCAAGAGAATAGGGACAAAATGAGAGAAAATTTCAAGTCTGGAACTACACAGGAATCGTCAACCAGAGAACAGATTTCGTCGACCTAAGATCAAAGTTCGTCGACCAGAAATCATGTTCGTCGACCTGGGAATTCTTTTTCGTCGACCTGAGAACCAAGTTCATCGACCTGAGTTCAGCTAACTACTTTTGATCAGGTGTTCTAGGAGCTGAGAAGCAATGTCTGATACCTTCCTTCCTTCAAACTCTTGTATAAGAAGAGAATCAAACTCAGTACCATGATCACTTCTGATCAATACAACTGCAGTAGAGTACTCAATCTGTATGTTCTTGAGAAATCTGTAAGAACTTTGAAGTTATCAGACTTAGATCTCAGAAAGAAACACAAGTGAATCTAAAGAAGTCATCTACAATCACTAAAGTATAAGATTTACCTCTGAGACTTTGTACTGCTATAGGGCAAAAGGTCCATATGTAGTAAGTACAATATCCTAGGTGAGTCACTTTTGTTTAATGATTTAAAACTACTTTTAGTTTGCTTGCCTAATTGACAAGCCCTGCAAAGGATTTCCTTCTTGTAGGACCAAGAAGGCAATCCTCTAACAAGGTTGTTGTAACGCCCCGAAACTCAAAAGAGCGACGGGTGACGTTTCTGTACCAAATTTGGAATTTGGCAGGGGTACACGGCCTGGGACACGGGCATGTCCCAGGGCGTGTCTGGGTCATTCAAAGATCTAGCAACGATCAGGCAGAAATCTGAGTTCGATGATCGTCCAGTAGCGCTCGACGATCTGGTCTCAATTCTGCGGTCGACGATCTGTCATTATTCTGCGGTTGTCGAATCGGGCCAGCGATCTCCGTTCGATGATCGGTCCGTGGGTTCGACGATCAGGACGTATGTTCGTCGATCAAGCACTCTTCTGGGTTCGACGATCGGGCCATGGTTTCGACGATCGGGCCATGCGTTCGACGATTTGGCCAGAGATTTCCGTTCGACGATTTTGCTGCGTTCGACAATTTGGCCAGAGAGCTCCATTCGACGATCTGGCAGTGGTCGACGATCTTAGTTCGACGATCGTCGAGCGCGGGGCGCATTTGTGCCGTGTTTAACTCTGTCGACACGGAGTGTCAACACAGGGGTTTTGGCGGGAGTTGACTAAATGTTCCGACACTATTTAATTGGTCGCGGACGTGTCTTGCTTCAGATTGGCGTACCATGCGGTGTTTAACCCCATTTGTCCAGGTCAGACCTGGATCATATCCGTGCATCCATTTTTGTGGGATCCGACGGCAGTGGTTATCCCGAAAGGGTTATACCCGAGAGAAGGGTTTCAAAACCATTATTTTCTGCCGTAACTTCTGTCTAAATCCTAGAGAGAGGGGAGAGCAAAGGAGGAAGAAGAAGTCTAGATCCAGTCTTTGGAGAAGTTTTAGAGCTCCAAATCGCGAGCCGACTTCGGATCTACGAAGGCAAAGTTATTGCGGTGCTTTTCATCCGCTTACATTTCCATGGCGCCAAGGAAGAACGCTAGGGTAATGATTCTCTACTTTATCATGTGAAGCTCTCCTTCTTTTGCATAGGAAGCCCGCTCTCGCGAGTTTGAATTGAGTTGGAGGTGTTCCTTCGGGTAGATATGTGAAGTCCCCGTTGTGTAGAGTCCGTAATCGAGAATGGACATAGGCATGATGTGTGAAGCCTATCCGGACATGTTGGTCTGCATCGGTGATGTTGCATTGTATAAATGAGGGAGAAGACTCTGTGCGAATGTTTGTTTTTCTAGTTTTCTACGTGGTAGATTGCAACATGGAGCCTTATGGATTAACCCTAAGGTGCACCCGGAAAACTGGGCGGATGCGTTATCTTGCCAACTTGGTGGCCTGGGAGCCAACTTGAACATAACCGGGTTATGTGATTTTGTGATGGAAACGGGACTCGGAGAAGTTTGACCTGCGCATATGTTTTAAATTAACGTTGTGATGTGAGCACGGGTTAGATGGAACCGTACCCGTTCTATGTCGTTCGGTTAGAGCCGTTGGCATAGATGAGGGTCTTCGGTGGTCTATGGTTTAAATTACCGTGACCCATGCCGGGAAGACAAATTGCTCATTGTTTGGCCACCCAAAGGGATGGTGGTGAGTCGGCGGGCTTTGACTGTGTTCACCGAGAATGTGCCCTTAGTGCACGGGGTGTGTTGGCCGTGCGAGCCTACGCGTGTGATGTAGTGATATTACTATATTGCTTGATTATACTAATAAATGCAGGGAAGGAGCATCGCCGCCACGAGTTGGGGCAGGATCGTTATAATTTGGTCAGCATTGCTGACCGTTGCTTTTGTTTGCCACCGTGCGGTGGTTTGTTTCTTGCAGGTGCTACTGGACCAAGCGGTCAATAGCAGGCTAAAGCCCAAATTGCGAAGCCGCCCTCGAAGGCCTAATTGGAGTGTTTACTTTCTTTTGTTCATGTATGACCGGCCTGCGTGTCGTGGTATGGAAAACATGTAATAATAGTAAACCATTTGCAAGGCTTAAGACCAGTACTTGTGTATGTACTTCATTCCTTTTGGCTTATTAGTGGACATTCATGTTTGTTGCTGGGTTCTTTTAATTGCAACTATTTAAACTGCTTCTGCTAGAATGCTCTGTGTAGGACGTTGGATTGGTTGGTTTCCATTGAGTAACCACCCAGTCTGTCTGTGGTATATGGCGTCGGGCCCCGGTCGGAACTGCTGTTATATGCTATACGACAGATAGGGGGTGTTATAATTTGGTATCAATCTACTGGTCTCGGACAGGCTTAAACTGAATTCGTGCACGAATTCTTTTTAAGGGTGGTGAGCACATGTGTGTGCGTCATCGTTATAATAATAAAAGAACCCATGAACGTCCACTTAGGAATGAAAATACACGTGTTTGGGGAACCTGCGTGTTCCTATAATTGCTGTTTGCAATATTGTTTGGTCGCTTAACGGTGTTTTGTACCACTATAGGTGACCAGAAGCGGTGCTGGGCCGTCGGAACGTCGAGTTTTCTGAGGCTAGCAGTGCACCAAATGATGCTCCTGCAACACCTCCATCGGCTGAGACCATACGATTGGTTGCCGTAGCAGTGTTTGCCATGATTAATGCGCAACCTGCAAGACAAATACAGCGGCCCGCTCCTGCAATTGAGCAGGAACCTCTTCCAGAGGTTGAGCCGAGAAGAGTGGAGCAGGTAGTAGTGGAGCCGTTGGCGCCAAGGAGGGCAACCGAGAGACAACTCAAATATGTCATGAGCTTTAATCCTCCAGTATTCTCGGGGTTGGGAACCCCATCTCAAGCTGAAGACTGGCTCTCCCATGTGAAGAGAGTCTTGACAGCGATGGAGACGGAGGAGTGGCAGATGACCACTATTGCTACGTTCCTTCTGGTCAGTGAAGCGAGATTGTGGTGGGAAGGATTGGAGCTGCATCTATTGAGAGGTAGGAAACTTATAGACGTCTCGATGGAGGAGTTCTCGAGACTGTTCTTGGCTAGGTACCTCCCTTCGACATAGAGGATAACTTTGGAGAACGAGTTCCTGAAGTTGGTTCAAGGAGATAGTAGCGTGGATGAATATCTCCACGAGTTTACTCGATTGAGTCGGTATGCTAGCTCCACCATCGTGGATGAGGAGCACAAGACGAATCGATTCTACAGGTTGAGAGATGATTTGAGGCTACTAGTCTTGGGGCCGATGACGCAGGGTTTCTTGACCTTGGTCAACACGACCCGGTCCTTGGAGAAGGACATGAATAATTTCAAGCGAAGAAGAGCATTGGTGATAAGAAGTCTGGTTCAAATTGTCGACTACTTCAAAGTCCGGCTATCAAAGGTTCTTTAAGAAGTCTAGGACTTCGGGTCCAGCTCCTTCTTCAGGTGCTTCTGGGGCGACTACGGGTCGGACCCCGGGTGCATGTTTTACTTGTGGGAAGCTGGGGCACTTTGCCCGCGATTGCTGGAGGGGACGTCCCAAATCCGAAAGGAAGACGGGAGCAACTTATGAAGAGAAGGGCAAGGCGGTGGAGTCAACCGTGTCCCATTATGCTCCGGCCCAACCGAGGGTTTATAATCTTGGCCAAGGAGGCCATCAAACAGGCAGATGTGGTGACAGGTAAAATTTAAATTTATAGCAAGTTAATCTTTTAAATACTTGTTATGCACATGTTACCTTACCACTGCTTGTTTCGGATTTGTTTTGAATTGTGAAAATCTGGCAAGAGCACTCTTCGATATGGGAGCTTCACACTCCTTCTTGTCCGAAGGATTCATATCGCGCATCAGAGTACCTTCTTCGATGGCAAGGACACGTTGGATTGTTGTTGCCCATGGGTATTCGAAGCATGCAGATAGAGTCTGTGGCGTGAAGGTTCGAATTGGGAGCCAGGAGTTCCATTTGCAAGCGTCGTTATTGCCGCTAGTGGAATTCGACGTTATATTTGGCATGGACTGGCTTTCGGAGCAGCGAGCCTATATTGATTGTGGTAGCAAGGAAGTCAAGCTAGGAGCAAGTCGTGTGACGACTTTCACGGGCTTGAATGGGTTGAGCAAGATGTTGATATCTGCTGAGCTTCAGGTGGTGAAGGCGGTTCATGCTGGTGCAGAACTGTTCTTTACACTAGTGGAGGTTGCGAAGCCTAAGCCCGCGTTGGACAGTATTTCAGTGGTATCGGAGTACCCTGATGTGTTCCTTAGCGATCTTCCGGGAGCCCCGCCGCAGAGGGAGATAGATTTTACGATAGAGCTCATACCAGGTGCAAAGCCTGTGTCATGCTCTCCATATCGGCTAGCGCCTAAGGAAATGGTGGAGCTGAAGGTTCAACTGCAAGAGTTGTTGGAGCAAGGGTATGTGCGTCCAAGTTCTTCGCCTTGGAGCGCACCGGTCCTCTTTGTTAAGAAGAAGTACGGAAGCTTGAGGCTATGTATTGATTATCGGGAGCTCAACAAGTTGACGGAAAAGAACAAGTATCTGATCCCTGGATTTATGATCTATTCGATCAGTTAGTCGGGTCGACGGTGTACTCAAAGTTGGACCTCAAGTCCGGTACTATCAGCTACGAATAAGGGAGAGTGATATCCCGAAGACAGCGTTCAGTATGAGATACGGTCATTACGAGTTTACGGTCATGCCGTTTCGGCTGACTAATGCGTCGTCAGTGTTCATGGATTGATGAACAGGACCTTCAGGGAGTACTTGGACCATTTTATGATCGTCTTCATCGACGATATTTGGTGTACTCGCAGAGTGAGGAAGATCACTTCAGGCATCTTCATTTGGTTTTGGAGACGCTAAGGAGGAATCAATTGTACGTCAAGTTCTCTAAGTGCATGTTTTGGTTGTCCTCAGTGGCGTTCCTCGGTCATATAGTGAGTGGGGAAGGTATTGCAGTGGATCCGGTGAAGATTGTTGCGATACGGGGGTGGCCTGAGCTTTCTACGGTAGCGGAAGTCCGGAGCTTTCTGGGGCTTGCCGGTTATTATAGGCACTTCGTAGAGAACTTCTCGCGGATATCGTTACCTCTCACTACTTTGACGAGGAAGGAGCAGAAGTTCGTTTGGATGCCAGAGTGCGTGCGAGCTTTTGAGGAGCTGAAATGTCGGTTGACCACGGCGCCTGTGCTGAGTTTGTCGAGTGGGACCGAAGGTTATGAGATTTATAGCGATGCTTCGGCCAGTGGTTTGGGTTGTGTGCTGTTACAGCATGGAAGCGTTATAGCATATGGCTCGAGACAGCTAAAGGTGCACGAGAGGAACTATCCGGTCCATGACTTGGAGTTAGTGGCCGTGATTTTTGCCTTGAAGCTGTGGAGGAATTATTTGTACGATGTGAAGATTGATATCTACACCGATCACAAGAGCCTGAAGTATTTGATTGATTAGAAAGATTTGAATATGCGACAGCGTAGATGGATGGAGTTCCTAGGGGACTATACATTCAAGATCCACTACGTGCCTGGTAAAGGTAATGCGGTTGCAGACGCGTTGAGTCGCCGGGCCCCAGCTCAAGCCAATTGGCTGCCGGTTCATGACGAGCGGTTGGTTCGGGAGTTGGAGGCGTTGGAGATTGTTTGTGTAAATTAGCAGTCAAGTGCTGAAGCACTCTTGAATTGGACTGAAGTTCAATATGACCTGGCTGATCGGATTCGGCAGGCTTTGGATTTGGATGGCCACATGAAGCAACTCATGATAGAGGCTTTGGATGGGTCAAATTCCCAATATGAAGTTGTGGATGGATTGCTTTGGAAAGACGGTCGTCTTTGAGTCCCAAGCGTGGGCAATTTGCGAGCGGATTTGTTGTACGAAGCACACCATACCAAGTACTCGATTCACCCGGGGAGCACAAAGATGTACCGCGACGTTAAGAAACTATTTTGGTGGCCGGGTTTGAAGAAGGATGTGGCACTCTACGTGGCGAAGTGCCAAACTTGCACCTTGGTGAAGGCGGAGTGCCAAAAGCCGGGAGGATTTCTGAAGTCCTTGCCTATTCCGGAGTGGAAATTCGACGAAATCACTATGGAGTTTGTGCACGGGTTGCCAAGGTCACAAAAGGGAAATGACGCCATCTGGGTGGTCGTAGATTGGCTAACAAAGGTGTCACATTTCATTCCGCATAGGAAGGATGATCCGGTGGAAAAGTTGGCAAAGTTATATGTGGATAACATAGTGCAGCTCCACGGTGTGCCCCGCAGCATCGTGAGTGACTGAGATGGGCGGTTCACGTCCAATGATTGGAGGCTTGTGCAGCAAATGTTGGGAACAAAGTTGAGTTTTAGCACAGCCTTCCATCCGCAGACGGATGGGCAAACCGAGAGGGTCAATAGAACTATGGAAGACATGCTCCGCATGTGTGTCTTGGACTTTGGAAAGCAATGGGAAAACCATCTTTATTTGGTGGAATTCGCCTACAATAATAGCTACCAGGCGAGTATTCAAATGTCCCCTTTCGAGGCCCTTTATTCTAGAAGATGTCGTACGTCGTTGTCTAGGTTGGAAACGGGTGAGTCAAAGTTGTACAAACGTCAAGAGGTGGAAGATTCTACTTCGTTGGTGCGAACCATTCAGGAGAGATTGCTTATCGCTCAGGACCGGCAAGCAAAGTACTATAATGTCAAGCACATGAACGTGGAGTTCGCTGTAGGCGACTGGGTGTACTTAAAGATCAAGCCATTCAAAGGTGTCTCGCGGGTGCGACGCTTGAAAAAGCTAAGCCTGAGGTACCTTGGGCCGTTTGAGGTTCTTGAGCGGATTGGCGAAGCGGCTTATCAGTTGAAGCAATCTGTGTAGCTCAGTGGTCTACATAATGTATTCCATATATCGATGCTATGGAAGGCGGTGCAAGAGCCTTCGCAAGTGATCACGGTTGATCAAGTGCCGGTGGATAATGGGTTGACGACAAAGGTCAAGCCCGTGCGGATTGAAGACTCGAAAGTCAAGCGGCTATGCAATAAAAAGATCAGGATGGTCAAGGTCCGTTGGGACAATTGCGGTTGCGAAGAGCTCTCTTGGGAACGAGAGCAGACTATGCTTCACGAGTATCCGGAGTTGTTCCGCTCAGGTACAATTTTAGTTTTGTGCTTATCTTTCCTTTATGAAATTTCGTGGACGAAATTCTTTTAAGAGGGGGAGAGCTGTAACGCCACGAAACTCAAAAGAGCGACGGGTGACGTTTTTGTACCAAATTTGGAATTTGGCAGGGGTACACGGACGTGTCCCAGGGCATGTCGGGGTCATTTAAAGATCTAGCAACGATCCGGAAGAAATCTGGGTTCGACGATCGTCGAGCAGCGCTAGACGATCTGTTCCCAATTCTGCGATCGATGATCTGTCGTTATTCTGTGGTCGATGAATTGGGCCAGCGATCTCCGTTCGACGATCGGGCCTTGCGTTCGACGATCGGGCCGTGTGTTCATCGATCAGGCAGTCTTCTGGGTTCGACGATCGGGCTGTGGGCTCGACGATCGGGTCGTGCGTTCGACGATTTGGCCAGAGATTTCCGTTCGAGGATTTGGCTGCATTCAACGATTTGGCCAGAGAGCTCCGTTCGACGATCTGGCAGTGGTCGACGATCTTGGTTCGACGATCATCGAGCACGGGGCGCATTTGTGGCGTGTTTAACTCTGTCGAAACGGAGTGTCTACACAGGGGTTTTGGCGGGAGTTGACTAAATGTCCCGACACTATTTAATTTGTCGCGGACGTGTCTTGCTCCGGATTTGCGTACCATGCGGTGTTTAACCCCATTTGTCCAGGTCAGACCTGGATCGTATCCGTGCATCCCTTTTTGTGGGATCCGACGGCTGTGGTTATCCCGAAAGGGTTATACCCGAGAGAAGGGTTTCAAAACCATTATTTTCTGCCGTAAGTTCTTTGTCCAAATCCTAGAGAGAGGGGAGAGAAAAGGAGGAAGAAGAAGTCTAGGTCCAGTCTTTGGAGGAGTTTTAGAGCTCCAAATCACGAGCCGACTTCGGATTTACGAAGGCAAGGAGATTGCTGTGCTTTTTCATCCGCTTACATTTCCATGGCGCCAAGGAAGGACACTATGGTAACGATTCTCTACTTGAGCACGTGAAGCTCTCCTTCTTTTGCATAGGAAGCCCGCTCTCGCGAGTTTGCGGTGAGTTGGAGGCGTTCCTTCGGGTAGATATGTGAAGTCCCCGTTGTGTAGAGTTCGTAATCGAGAACGGACATAGGCATGATGTGTGAAGCCTATCCGGACATGTTGGTCTGGATCAGTGATGTTGCATTGCATAAATGCTAGAGAAGACTCCGTGCGAATGTTTGTTTTTCGGGTTTTCTACGTGGTAGATTGCAACAGGGAACCTTGGGCATTAACCCTAAGGTGCACCCGAAAAACTGGCCGGATGCATGATCTTGCCAACTTGGTGGCCAGGGAGCCAACTTGAACATAACCGTGTTATGTGATTTTGTGATGGAAATGGGACTCGGAGAAGTTTGACCTGCGCATATGTTTTAAATTAACGTTGCGATGTGAGCACGAGTTAGATGGAACCGTACCCATTCTATGTCGTTCGGTTAGAGCCGTTGCCATAGATGAGGGTCTTTGGCGGTCTATGGTTTAAATTACCGTGACCCATGCCGGGAAGACAAATTGCTCATTGTTTGGTCGTCCAAAGGGATGGTGGTGAGTCGGCGGGCTTTGACCATGTTCACCGAGAATGTGCCCTGAGTGCACTGGGTGTGTGGTTGTGCGAGCCTACGCCTGTGATGTAGTTATATTACTATATTGCTTGATTATACTAATAAAATGCAGGGAAGGAGCATCGCCGCCCCGAGTTGGGGGCGGGATCGTTATAATTTGGTCAGCATTGCTGACCGTTGCTTTTGTTTGCCACCGTGCGTTGGTTTGTTGCTTGCAGGTGCTGATGGACCAAGCGGTCAATAGCGGGCTAAAGCCCAAATTGCGAAGCCAACCCTCGAAGGCCTAATTGGAGTGTTTACTTGCTTTTGTTCATTTATAACCGGCCTGCGTGCCGTGGTATGGAAAACATGTAATAAGAGTGAACCATTTATAAGGCCTTAAGGCCAGTACTTGTGTATGTACTTCATTCCTTTTTGGCTTGTTAGTGGACATTCATGCTTGTTGCTGGGTTCTTTTAATTGCAACTATTTAAACTGCTTCTGCTAGAATGCTCTGTGTAGGACGTTAGATTGGTTGGATGGTTTCCATTGAGTAACCACCCGGAATGTCTGTGGTATATGGCGTCGGGCCCCGGCCGGACCAACTGCTATATGCTATGCGACGGATATGGGGTGTTACAGTTGTCCCTAGATAGTTTGGCAATGTTTTTTAGGTTAACATGACCTAGTCTCTTATGCCAAAGGTCATTATTGTTACTAGTTGAATTAAACAGGCAAATTTCAAATTTAGCTGACTAGAAGTTAACAATATAAATGTTTCCTACTCTAGTGTCAGTCATTACTACATGATTTTCTAAAGAAGTAATAATACATGAGGTTTTAGTAAATGATACATGATACCTTTCATCACATAATTGACTTATGAAGATAAGGTTATGTTTCAGTCCACTTATATATGTAACATTCTTGAAGGTGATAGCTCCAACTTTGACTTGTCTATAGCCTTCAATCTGGCCACAATTGGAGTCACCAAATATTACTTTTGGTCCTAGCTTTGCCTTATAATGTGTTAAGTTGGCCTTATTTCCAGTCATGTGCTTAGAATAGCCACTGTCCAGATACCACTGTTGCTCTATAGTAGGACAGTCTTTCACATGCAATGAAACAGATTATCCATTCCTGACCCAGGTTACCTTGGGTCTTTCTTTCTTTACATAACTAAAACTGGAAATAAATGATCATTCAGGTTGGCTTTTATATCCTAAAGGATGATATTTCCTAGGTGGAATTATCCATTGATTATTAAATGTTCTTGGTTGGTTATAAATTTTAGAAAAATTAAGATTTTTGTTATACTGAACTGCATTCGACAAATTTTGGTGAGTTCGTCGACCTGAGTTCGACGAATTGGGATGAGTTCGTCGAACTCCACTCAGAGAATGATAGAGGGCATTTTCTGAGCCACAAAATCGTCGATCTCTGGTCGACGAACCATACTGGTTTCGTCGATCGTAGTTCAATGAATAATTATTATATACATTTGCGTTTGGAGTTCGTCGAATGGTGTTCGACGAACTGTACATATTTCGTCGATCTGCGCTTGACGAAATCTGCTGAACATTGTTTTTATTTGGATTTTTCTTATTTTGTTTTCTTTTCTTATTCTTTGGTTTTGATTCAATTTGTTTAACATTATTATTATCCAACTTTTCCTTTCCCTTTTCTGATACAAATTTTATGGGTGTAGTTAATATGTTTTTCTGAATAAATGGTGGTTGGCTTGATGATGCACCTAAGCCCAGCTTGTCATTAAGTCTGGCATTGACTGTGCTTGTGATGTCCATCAACTTGATACTTCTCCCATTTAGGGATTCTTCAAGTTTCCTAGCCTCAGCTAATTCAGATTTTAGTGAAATTATTTGCTCTTGAGCTAATATTAGTTCATCTTTAAGTTTAATATTTTCATAAATCAAATTTTCTTGATTAGACAATCTTTCCCAAAGGATTTTGATTTCTTTTTCAGAGTTAATTAAATCTATACGCATGGTTTTGAATTCAATTTTAAAACTATTAGAACTATAATCAAATGATGATAGTACCTGATCAGCTTCTAATTCTAAAGCTTCTTCATTATCAGATTCTTCTTCAGCATCTAATGGGCAACAAGAGTTATTGATAGCCATGAGGTAGACTTCCCTTACCTAGGCCTCTTCTTCCTCTTCACTAGAGCTGGAAGATGTGGATTCATCTTTTGTGTCACTCCATGTTTCAGCCACAAAGCCCTTCTCCTTCTTTTTGTACTTGCTGGAGGAAGGCATGCTGTATTGCTTGCTTCTAGAATCTTTTTCTCTTATCCTCTCCTTCTTCTGATTCTCAGGACACTATGAGATGAAGTGTCCTTGTTTCCTGCATCCAAAACACACTATTTCTTTAGTAGGAGTTTTATCATACCTGGGCTTGTCATCATTTCTGGATGACTTTCTCCTGAAGTCCTTCCTAGCCATTTTGTAGAATCTCTTTGCAAAGAGACTCGTCAGTTCTTCATTGACTGTTGTAGCTTTAGTCTCTTCTGCAGCATTGAATGCAATATTCTGCTCCTTTCTTGCTGGTGGAGGAGTCCTTTGTTCTACAGCTTCCCTGGATTTGATCAACTGCTCATAAGATTTGAGCTTTCCCAGGAGAGATTCTGTGGAAATCTCATTCAAACTTCTAGCCTCCTTGATTGGCAGATCCTGGAATCCCATGAGCTTGGGAAGCACATTAGGATCTTGTCATTCACCTCTATGAGAGATATGTCTTTGTCCAAGGTCTTCAATTCACTGATAATTGCAATTAATCTATTGTACATGTCCCCAACAGATTCAGCTTCATCTTTCTTGAAGTTCTCATAATGTGAGATGAGAGTTGATCTTCTATCTTTTCTCTCATCTGCAGAGCCAACAACCATCTGGTTGAGAGAGTCCCAGATTGTTTTTGTAGAGGTGCACTCAGCCACCTTTTGGAAGATGTCATCTGACATGGTCTGGGCCAGTATATTCATAGCTTTTGCATCAGCTATTTTAGCTTTCTTCTAAGCATCAGTCCACTCAGGTGGTGGAACTGCAAGAGTGCTTGAAGTTGATGTGGATGTAGAAGCTATTGGTTGAGGAGAACCTGTCAAAATGGAATTGTAGATGTCCTCATCAATGGAATTCATATACAATCTGATTCTTACCTTCTAGATTGCAAATTTATTTAAATTGCAGACTGGAGGTCTGGTGCTTGCATAATCCTTATTCTGTGCCTTTCTGTGTAATAAATAAACCTAAGAGAAATAAAGATCAGGTCTAACACAGGATCTTTTGGTACAAGGGTTGGCTTGGGCAGGCAAAGGAAACTGCTCTGATACCAATTAAAAGATAGGGTTAGACCTGATTTACTCTAGAGGGGGGTGAATAGAGTAATTTGAAATCTTTTTGTTGTTTATAATATAATATTAGAGTAATGAAATAAGAGATACCAAGGTTACCAGAAAGCAATAGCAACCTAAGTTAATCTAATCTAATCACAACGCACATAACCTAATCTATCACAGCAACAACAAGAACAAAAAGAAAAGGGCAACCAAACAACATAAGAACTTTTATAGTGGTTCCCCAACCTGGTCACATCCACTCTTCTACCACCCTGGTGGGAATCCACTAGCAGGTTTTGATCAGGTGACTGCCACCTTTGAGATTTTGATCAGGTGCTCAAAAACCGACTCAAGTCTTTTGATAGGGAGACTTACAACCAAAATAAACTTTTGAAGGGAGTTAATAAACCCTATATACAGAGGGGGGGGAGAAAGATTGATGGTTTCTTCTCTTTCTCTTTTCAACAGAGAAGACAAGTGGATTTGCTGTTGTTAAGGCTTCTCCAAAAATCAATTGAAGCCTTGCTCAGGGTGTAGGTCTTCTTTCTTCAGCCTTGACTTGAAAATATTGATGCAGGAACTTCTGACTAAAATGAATATGTTGTCCTTGAAAGCTTCTGGAATGATGGGTGAAGAAGACTCTTGATTTTTGATGATTGTTCTTCTTCTTCTTCAATAATGTCAAGGAGAAAACAAATTGTTTTCTGTACAGATGAAGGTTCAGAATATTTTGGCTCTAGATCTTCTTTGGGTATTATTGTCAAGACCCATGTCTTCAGAAAAGAAAAAAAATCTCTTTTATATCTTCAGTCGTATTCTCCTTTTGAATTTTGAATTCCTACATTGAATGCTGACTGGCTGTAGAATGAAATACGGCTGAAGAATAATTTCATTAATGAGTTTCCCCAACTATCCCATTAAAAATGGCAAGTAATATTCCTGATGAAGATCATAACCAATGCTGCCACTAACGGCTATATTTAGATAAAATAAGCATTAATTATTCAGGAATTACTGCAAGAGAATAGGGACAAAATGAGGAAAAATTCCAAGTCTGGAACTGTACAGGAATCGTCGACCAGAGAACAGATTTCGTCGACCTAAGATCAAAGTTCATCGACCAGAGAAATCATGTTCGTCGACCTGGGAATTCTTGTTCGTCGACCTGAGAACCAAGTTCATCGACCTGAGTTCAGCTAACTGGTTTCTGTGAAAAACGTCCCATTTCTGTGCTCCAAGTTCGTCGAGTTGATAAAATAACTTCATCGACCTGAGTTCAGAGAAAGTATTCTGGACTTAATGTGTTGAAGTTGAACTTACAGAATTCATCGACCTGAGCTCGAATATCTTCAAGCTCAACTCAGAGAATTGACTCTGAGTTCGTCGAGCTGAGCACGACTTTCGTCGAGCTGAGTTCGAGAACATCGAACTCACTTTTCTGAACTTGATTTCCTTCTAATTCTTTGAGTCTTCTGCTGTCTTCTGTTCGCTGGTTCATGTGTGGTTGATTCTAAGGACTAGCCTAAACTCTAGGTACACAATGTCATGACCCTGACTATACATGGTGGGTCAATTATCCTTGTTAGTGAACCTAGCCCAAATCAACTAGGGATCCAACAATTACCATCTATGACAAACGTGAGTTTGAGCCCTTAATGTACCCTACGGGCATAGATGTACTCTGATGTTTTCAGGAACCATTGTAGCTTTTTGTTTTCATTTAAATATGCATTTTGTGGACATTATGCTTTTGTGGATCATGGGGTTTAGTCGTTTCTTTTATTAATGTGTTGGCAATGCGATGATTGATATTTAGTCAACAGAATAGGCGTCTTGTGGTACGGGTTATCCTGTGTGCTGACGCTACCGCAAGGTGGTTGTTTTGGGCATAAGGATCCCATTGGTCGTGTCTTGTGTTCTCGTAAGGGGTCTTATAATACCTAACACAAACACATGTATAGAATATAATGTCCGATCTATTGGCAGTAATATAGAGCAGGGATCCAATGATGTATTTGTACATAGTTTCATTAAAAGGTTTCCCTTTTCATCATTGCCTAGTGATACATTGGTGCACATTGGAGTCCTCATTGATGTTGCACTTACCATTCAAAACTGCTTAATGATCTCTTTTGTGAACTTTGTCTGAGAGATGAAGATTCCATCCTCTGATTGTTTTACTTAGAGACCTAAGAAGTATTTCACCTCTCTCATACAGCTCATTTAAAATTTCCCTAGCATATGGTTGGCAAACCTTTTACATTTATCAACTATAGATCCAAAGATGATATCATCTACATAGATTTATACAAGCAAAAACATGACGTTTATTTCCCTTAGGAATAATGTCATATCTATCCTTCCCCTTGAAAACATATTTTCAATAAGAAAGTTAGACATGGTCTCATACTAGTCTTTAGGTGCTGGTTTAAGGTCATACAATGCTTTCCTTAAATAATAAACTTGGTTAGGGTGAGAATATTTAACAAAACCTGAAGGTTGTTCTACATATACTTTCTCTTTTAAATCTCCATTGAGGAAGGAAGACTTTACTTCCATTTGATATACTTAGAACCTTTTATGAGCTGCAAATGATAGAAATAACCTTATTGCCTCCAATTCGGCTACTGTTGCAAAGGTCTGATCAAAATATATTCCTTCTTCCTATTTGTATACTTTTGCAATCAGCCTTACTTTATTATTGATTATTACTCCTTGTTCATCTAGCTTATTTTTGAATACCCACTTTGTTCCAATGACATTATGGTGATGAGGCCTTAGGACCAGCTTCCAAACATGACATCTTTTGAATTGGTTCAATTCCTCTTGCATTTTCATGATCCAGTATAAATCAGAGCTGGCTTCTTAAAACTTCTTTGGCTCTACCTAAGAAAGAAAAATAAGGTGTAGCACTTCATTCATTGTGCTTCTCCTAGTTTGCACTCCTTGACCAATGTCACCAATAATTTAATTCTATGGGTGATCCCTTAGGTGCCTTCTAGTTGCTGGCAATCTTCCAGCATTCTCTTGTGCTTCAGGTTCAACTTGAGTCTCAACCTGATGTGTCCTTTCAATAACATCTTGTACATCTTCTATTTGAAAGCTTCCATCTCTGATCAATACATCGGGTGAGGTTATTTTACTTCTCTCATACTACTCAGTGATGGACACCTTTTACAGTCTTTTCTAACACCTGCAATACTAAAATAACTAGGCCAGCCTTTATAGATCTGGTTGGTCTCATCAAATACAATATGAATGGATTCTTCTATTGCTTGGGTCCTTTTGTTGAATATTCTATATGCTCTACTATGAGAGCTATATCCAACAAAGATACCATCAAAAGCCTTTTTAGCAAACTTGGTTAGATAATGATTTCCATTATTTTATACATAGAACTCACTTCCAAAGATCTTGAAGTAGGCTAAGGTTGGTTTTCTTCCTTTCACCGGCTAATATGGAGTCTTGTTGTGATTCTTGTTGATTAAAGATTTATTTTGCATAAGCGGGCTATATTGACAACTTCATCCCGAAAATATTCTAGAAGTGAGGAGTCACTCAGCATAGTTCTACTATCTTGAATAAGTGTTCAATTCCTTCTCTTTATAACTCCATTTTGTTGAGGAGTTTTAGGAGAGGAAAATTCCTGAAAGATACTTAGGATTTCACACAACTTGGTAATGACTCCTGATTGAAATTTAGTTCCATGGTCACTTCTAATTTTGGTAATAAAATAGCTTAAATCATTTTAGATTTACCAGACAAAGTTGGTGAATATCTCTAGGGTATCTGACTTTTGTTTAAGAAAGAAAACCCAGGCGAACCTAGAGTAATCATCAACAATCACAAAAGTGTAGAATTTTCCTCCTAATCAATGAAATAACATAGGACCAAATAGGTCCATTTATAGTAGGTGTAAACATCTAGTAGAGTCCTTCACCCCAATGAGTTTGAATGAAGCTTTTGTTTGCTTGCCTATTTGGCATGAATGATAAGGGCTTTCTTGGACACACATCCACTTAGGGCCAACTCTAACTAAATTTAATGTTAAGAGCTTATTGATAGTCTTATACTTGATGTGATCCAGCCTCTTATGCCATTGCACTCATAGGGATTCTCTATTCTCAGCCATAAGACATATAGAAGAATCTGAATTTGCACATAAGAAATTAAGACAATAAATATTTTCACTCCAAGTGTTAGTTAGTATGATCTCTTCAGATTTCTTAATCTAACACTCATCCTTGTGTAAAGCAGTCACATAGCCAAGATCACATAGTTGACTTATGTTCATTAGATTGTGTTGTTATCCTTCTACATAAGTTACCCTTGTGAAAGTGATTATGTCGTTGGAGATCTTACCATTATATTTATTCTTTCCTCTATCAGATCCTCCAAAAATGACTTTTGGTCCAACTTCCATTGAGAAATATTCTTTTAAAAGGTTTATTGTTCCAGTCATGTGCCTAAAATATCCATTGTCCAAGTATTAGATAGGTGTGTAGTTGGCATTTGGACATACCTGTAAAAAGGAAATCATTTCTTCTTAGGCACCCAAATCATGTTGGGTCCTAGATTTTTGTTAGTATTGATAGTCTGCTTTAGGTTTCAACAAACTAGTGGTGCATTATAGAATAGTTCAAGATTAGATGATGGTCTGCCAGTGATTTCCCTTGAAATAGTTGGTTTGAACCAATAGTCAATGGCAAAGTGGACAATTTTTCCATGGCACCAACATGCATACTTATTTTACATTCTTTTTTTACTCGAAGTAGGAATTGGATTAACCTTCTTGTTATTATAAGGGTACTTGAAAGATATTGCTTGTGAATCCATGTATGGCATATGGTTGTGTGTTGGGTGAGACTTAGGTTGCATAGACACTGCCTTACCCTTCCTAGAAGTTCTCCATTCAGAGTCTTTTTCCTTTAGTGTTGGTGTTATAACCAAACACAAAGGGGCCATGATCCTTTATCTCAATTTCTTCATGATCTCCCTTAAATACACTCTTTCCATTATGAACATCTTTTGTTCTACTAGTAGAACACTAATTCTTCCAATGTCTATAGACAATTTTTTGTCATATCTATTTGAGGCTAGAAGAACCTTTTTGGAAGATAGTTAGTTGTATGGGTGCATTTCCCTTGGCATTTGTCTTCTTTCCTCCCTTTCTCTCATATCCTACACCACTTTTATATGGTACAAAGAAGTTGTCAATGATTAGAGGAATTATCTATGGCATAGAGAATTTAGCCACCAGCTTCCTCTCATTGAGGAGCTCCCTTTCCAATTTATTGATGGTTTTTTCTTTTTGAACCAAGATGTCAGCTTGTAGATCAATGATTTTTTTGAACTCAATTATCTTAGAGTTCATTTCAAAGATCTTGTTGATCTTCTCATTAAGTTGAGCTTTTAGATGTTTAAGAAGCTCAAGCTCTTTAACCTTCTTCTTAATAAGCTTCTTGCTCTTTCCCAATGCTTATAGGATAGCACCATACTTCTCAACCATCTCTTCAACTTTGTTCTATAATTTAGAGCCAACCTAGTTATTAGATGATGAGTCTGCCTCTAACTCAACATCGGTCTCATAACCAAAAATAGAAAGAGAAGTTTTTATTTATAATTCATTAGGATAGGAGTCATCCAGGTCTTTCCATTCATTTAGATTCACGAGTACAGAGTTGTACTCGTCTTCTTTAGTGTCACTATCAGATAATGATAGTGGGGCTCTGATACCTTTCATGGTAACAGTAGTTCCATTTCTTCAAACAGTGTCATTAGCCCAACATAGGCTTCTTTTTCTTCAATTTGTGAAGATCTTGAGTCGCTGTCACTCAATGACTTTTCCTTGTTAGCCAAAAGGCTCTTCTTAGATCTCTTGCATGGAAGATGTGTTTTCTCTTCAGATTTGTTGTTGCTTCTTCTCTTCGATGGACAGTCAGTAATCACGTGACCTGTATTTCTACACCCAAAGCAAAAAGTTTCATCTGGATTTAAATTGTTCTGTTTAGTGTCATACCTATCCCTCTTTGGGTCTCTTTTGGATCTTTCTGAGTTGTTGTAGTGCTTCTTAGAGTTAGAGGAGGATGATGATTTTTTTCCATTACATCCTCCTTCTCATCTTCTTCAGTTGCCTTGTGAACATGGTCATACCTCCATCAGATAGCTCATCTCCAAAGGTACTATGTTCAGATTCCTTTGACTCAGCTAGTCTTCTTGGAGGGGATGGGGCCTTCTCTTTTCCTTTTCTGGAGCTCTCACCCTTTAGAGCAACTGACTTCTTCTTGTTATAACCTTTCTCACTTTTCTTGGTGTTCAGGTGCATTTCATGAGACAACAACTTCCCATATAGGCTCTGAGGATGGATGTTGCCCAAATTTCCCATCTTTAATATAACACAAATCTTAATATCATATTCCTTGTTAAGGGATCTTATTATTTATCATTTACTCATAGTAAGTGCAGGACCTTCTGATAGTCTTTTATTTCAAGGATAGCTAAATCATATAGAGGGGGGTGAATAGGTTTGTTAATCTTTGTGATTATCTTTTGTTTTTATCTGTTTTAGCATCTGTAGTGATTAAGTTACTCTTGCTTTCAAGATGATCACACAGACAACACAACAATTTTGTAGTGGTTCCCCAGATTATGGGTACATCCACTTTCCCTCCCACATTTCTATCAGCTTTTTATACAAGGCGCTTCTCCAATCTCGGCTCCTAAGAGCTTACAACACAATCCCGTAGGACCACTCAGTCTCCTCCAAGACCTACAGCTCAGGCACAAAGCTCTATAACTCAGTGATCCAAAGATTGCCTACCTTAGGCCCAAAAGCCCTATAACTCAGGCTGGGAGGATAGCCCTACCTCAAAGATAATAACTCTCATACAGCTCAGGAGCAAAGGCACTACATCAGATCAAAAGGATCCTATAACTCATGCACAAGTGCCCTACAACTCAGAGAGAATGACTCTCCTACCTCAGGCTCAAAAGCCCTACCTCAGATCTAAAGGAGCCTACTCTCAGGCCAAAGCCCTACCTCAGGCACATAGGCCCTATACTCAGATCTGCAACCAGATCCTACACTGGGCCTTTATTTATTCAGGCCTACAGCTCAGATCCAAGAGGATCCTACAAGATGAAAGTGGGTTGGTGACATATGACAACAGAGATATGATCTCTGAGTCTACCTTCTTGGCCTGTGTAAGACCCCCCTTTTTTTTATTTTTAAGACGCTGGGGTCTTAGGCCCAGAACCGCCGTTTTGTGGTGACTCCTTCACGCCCTGAAGGGTCATCACCACAAAGCGCCGATTCTGCCGGCCAATTCGATCACAGAAAAGTAGCATAATGAAGTAAATGTAAAATATCAGTCCATAGAAAATCACATGTCATAATAAAATATAACTCCACGAAGGGAGTGTCCGCAGAATAATACATCAGAGTAGCAAAATACGGGCTTAAGCCCGGTACAACATATCCTCACTACAAAAAGATCACTCAAGCGGAAGCAGAAAAACTACTCAAGGTCGAGACTCACTGTCCCGGCTGTGTGAACTCCGGAGCTAGACTGCACCACCTCCAAGCGCACCGGTCTCTGGGGCTGCTCCTCCATGCTGGTCTCCACGATCCCCTAAATGATGCGGTTCGAAAACCGTTAGTCTAAAAGACTAAGTCCTATCATCCCCCGCCCCTTCCCCCACGGCTCCTAGGCACCGAGCGGAGAGGAAGAAAGGGGAGGACTTGAAGGTGGAGAATATCAAAAAGCAGATGGTAGTGGACCTATACTAGCAATTCTATAACATGTATGGACTATAAGCTGAAATATGAAAAGTAACCTTCACTTATGTGAAAACACATAAGCCAAGGGGTCTTCTGCAAGGCTCCCATCGTATAAAAAGTCCCATACCAATTTATACGTTGGGGTGTCGATGATCGAACAGCAGTAACTATATATATCAAAATTAACCTTAATTTATAAACTTGCCCACACAAGCTTATAGACTAAGGGGTCGTTTTGCAGGTCCTAAAGTATAAGCGTCCCATTCCACTTATACTTTAGGTGTCAAGGTTAAAGGTAACGATTATGCTATGACATGCAAGTGGGTATGATGGACATGTAAGTGCAACACACACACCCGACTCTGTGCACACAGACCTTTAGTTCCCCCTTTCTGGAGCCGTAACCTCCCAGGATACCTCCGTAGTGGCAGACGGAAGCGGTGGGTTGGGCCTCGCCCACCTCTAAACCATTAAAGCACTACCGGTCAGACCTATCGTACGCCTCAACACTTGGTGCACGAAGCGGACTCCTGTGTACTCTTGCCGGCTGGCGCACCGGACTTCTATTGGCGAAGTGCTAACCCCACTTGCCGAGTCAACATATTGGCGTCGGTGCATCGACCCTCCGATACCGAAGACCCACCACCTTAATTTCCTTTCCTTTTATGCACATGCAAATTAGCGTAATCAAGAACCGAGCCGAAGCTCCCCGGACCAACACGTCCGTCTCAAACAATCGAGCCGAAGCTCCCCGGACCCAAAGTCCGCCTTTTAACCATCCGAGCCGAAGCTCCCAGCTAACATCCCGTGCCATCAGTGTCTGTGAAATTTGCAACCCTAATTACTAAGTTACTCTTTTCAGCTTGTTAAACAGTTTACGTTAACCCAGGACTGCCCCCGGTATTCCCTGTGAAGGGCTCTCAAGGGGCACTAGGAACTGTGTTGGGATTACGCCCAGCATTCCCTTTCGCAAGGTACTTATTTTGTTATTGGTTGATTCCCTTACCCATTATTTTCTCATCTTCCGATATGCTAATCCTAGGGTGATTTGACCCCAACTCTCCTTGGGTAGGACGATCTTTCGTCGGACCCGAACGCCTCTAAACCCTAGACAAAAACCACACTCTACTCACTCATCTTCTACATATGCCACCCATTCTACATATCCTTCCAGCAATCCATCAAGACCCATCACACGTGCTCTAATTCATATCCAAAATGATTTCCTGCAGTTTTGCTATATGCAGACCACTTAAGCTACACGACCCGTAAAAAGGGAAGTACATGAAATACTCATCCAGTACCCCTATGATAATTACTAGAGGGCTAAAATGATATTTGAAGCATAAATCCAGAAATCCATAATTTTCCTAATTTGTCTGATAATTTATTTATTTATTCTAGTATCCAAAAGGCCCAAGTTTGAACCTGAAGTTGTAATTTCATACAAGATAATGATCCAACAAATTTATGGTAATTACAAAATGCATAATCAAGTCTAAGGCCTAAATCTTCAAAATTTTCAGCACGGTTTGGGCCCTTAATTTTAATTTCAAAGTTACCTCATAAAAATCAATTTAAAAGGTTTTACAGTAAAAATGCCACCAAAAATTCAGATAAAATTCATGGGTGATTTTAATGGCCTACAAATACCCTAGAAAAAGTTTCATAATTTATCCTTTTAAATTAAGGCCATATTTGATTTTCTCATGAAATTTCAAGTTTATGGGTTAATGAACAAAGTATACTAATTAACCATCAAATATTTCCACAAAATTTCCCACATGATATTATTGAGCTAGAAACACTATGCAGCAAGTTTCATGATTTTTCAATAAGTAATGGGCTCTTGCAAGAATTATTTAGTATGTAATCAAAATAAAGCACTTGTGAAGTAGATGCCCTAAATAGATATCCAAAAATTCTAACAAAATTCATACAAGATTATTATAGCCTAAAACTAACTCTGCCCATGTTTTATACCCTTTCTATGGGCAGTGAGACCACAATAGCCAAATTATTAATTAGGGCAATACTATTGATTACCAATGAAGTGCTACAAATATTGATCAAAATTTCTCAAGTAAATTATCAGAGGCTCAAAATACCCTAATACCCTCACTACCCAAATTTGGTTAAGTTTCAAGATGTTTAGCTAACCTAAACATACACTACAAGTTTTAGGTCCTAAGCTAGGGTTAGGGTTTTGGGGACCCTACCATTTTCACAATTTGCTAATATTTTTAACAGAGGGTTTTATATATCCTAGGAACCTCCTTGCAAAATTTGGTGTTCATCCAAGGTGTTTAGGACTCATGCCCTTCACAAGGCCAAAAGGTCCCTCCTTAGGGTTTGACCTAGGAACTTAAGGCAAATCTATTCCTCACTATCCCATATTCCATGGGGAGGTGATAAGTGCCATAACAAGTCAGTGGCCCAAATTTCAGCCTCTGTTGAGGTGATTTGGTCACTCAAAATTAAAAGTGCACTTTTGACCTAAATGCCCTTAATAAGGTATAGTTAGGGTTGGGTAAAAACCTATTCAAAACATATCCAAATTAGGTGAAACTCTATACATGTACCTAAAGTGAACCCAGGGACCACTCACCAAAATTTGGGAGGGTTTGGAGGTGTTTAGGGCACCTATTTAATTTATTTAATAATTATTAAATGTTTATAAAAACTATAGAAATATTTTCTCCAAAAATTCCCATTTTTGGACAGCCCCTAGGTATAGCTATGATAGACTCCCTACCAAAAGTTCAACTGCTTTGGGCTAGGGATGAAGTGTGGGCACTCAATTTAATGACTGCCTAGCCCTAAGGGTATGTCCCACCAAAATGGGTGCCCTGGTCAGACCATGCACCCAAATGGGTTCAAACAAATTTTAAAGTGATATAGACTCAGAGGGCTACAACTTTTGTGTTGGTGACTTTTCCTACAGAGGGGCCTAAGTATTTTTAAAATTTAAAACCAAATATATCAAAATCTGTGACATAATCCACATGAATATATATGAATCCTATAGTTTGAAATCAGGGGAGGCACGAATCTTGACGCAAATTCGACGGAATCCCGTCGTCTTCTTCAATGAGCCAACAGCCAGGATTCATCCCGCCTGGAGCCATTTCCAAGCCTTGCCGCCGGCGATCCAGCCCCTTCCCCGGCCGGCCACCGCCACCAACACCTCCGTTGAGGTGGTGGCTATCGCCAGGCGGCGGCTCTGCCGCCGGAGAGGCGTTTTCCGGCGGTTATAGAAAGAAGATTTCTTGCCGAAACCATAAGGAATCCTGGATTTGATCGGGCTCAATTGAGCCCGGATCTTAAACCTAAAGAGTCCTATGATCTATCCGCGAGTTAAGGAGAGGAGGAGGACCTTCCTGGCGGCTTGGATGCGAGAGAAGCGGCGGGATGCCATTGACGATGGCGGCGGCGCTCGGCTTCTGCAACCGCACAGTGGGATGGCTCGTCTCCTCCAGGTAAACGCTCTAAAATGATCCCCTTGGCCCCCTGTTGGTGTTTAAATGGCAAATGGGGGAGAGGGGAGGCTGGTTCTTCAATGGCCATTAACACCATTAAAGGTGTGGCTTGGGTAGAGTGGAGGGGGGCTGAACCCATCCCTTGGTGGCCGGGAAATGGCTGGAATCAACTCCTCTCCCCTAGAGGAGTTGATTGCAGCCATAAATGGTGGCTGTTAGCCTCCCTTGGCCGGTCTTCCACTTCCCCTTCCTCTTCCTCAATTTCTCTCTCCTCCATTATCATGGAGGGGAGCTCCTTTCTCTCTCCTAGTCACCTCTAGTTGACTAGTCAACCTCACAAGCTAAATGCAGCCCACTTGATTATGCTGGTCATGGGGGTGGGGTTAGCCTAAGGGAGAAGTGGCTTGGGCTTGGGTTAGCCCTTTTTGGGCTAGGTTTGACTTGACCTAAATGAGGGTTGACCTGGTCAATTTGACCATCTGGGTTGACCCCATTGGGTTTTTAGTGGCCCATTAGACTCCCTTAAGGTCTAGGGTTACTTGAATAGGGTTGGTTGGGCCTCTTGGTGGTCTCATGTCCCTTGGCAAGGGCACTTTGACCATCTTAGGGCTATAGTTGACTTGGGTCAACATGACCAACTGGGTTGACCCCTATGGGTCCTTGGTGACCCATTGGCCTCCCCTAAGGCCTAGGTAGGATTATGTAGGGTTACCCTGCACTTTGGAGGTCACATACCCTTAGTAAGGGCACTTTGACCAGATTAGGGGCTTGAGTTGACTTGGGTCAACCTGGCCCCTAGGGCTGACCCCAATGTGTCCTTAGTGACCCATTGACCTCACTTTAGGGTTAGGAGGGCATAGGTGGGGTCCTCTAGGCTAAGAGTAGGTCAATTGACCCTAAGTAGGCTAGTTTGACCCATTTAGGGCTAGGGTTGACCTTGGTCAACTGAGCCTCTTGGGCTGACCCTAATGGGTCCTTTTGGCTCTAATGGGCCTCCCAAGGTATTAGGGGTGTTGTGGTAGGGTCTTGGGGTTAGGGTGTGGTCCATGGTATTCCTGAACCATGCTCAGAGTTCTACTATTTGCAGACCATGATGATCTTCCACATTTTGTCCCCTATCTCTTGGCCCATTTCTGGCTTCCTAGGGTTTTGTCATGACCTAGTCATGGCCAAAACCACTCTTAGGGGTCTAGTTGGAAATGGGATGTTACAAATCCCAATAAACAAAACAAAGATTTCATCCCCGAAATCAAGGTTGAGCCTACGGGACTTACTACCGAAGAAAAGGACCTTGTAACATCCCATCACGACGCCTTGTTTGCTAATTTAGGTTTAAAGGGAAGCCTAGATCTATGACCATTTCGCCCAATCGGCAAACCAGGATCCCAATAAATAAGGATAAGCCCCCAATAAACAAAAGATGAGCCTCTATCTGCCTAGAACAACCCTTAGTAATTTAAAGCAGGAAAATAAATTAACTTCTTGA
The DNA here is from genome assembly GCA_039583875.1 of Platanthera guangdongensis. Classification (NCBI taxonomy): domain Eukaryota; kingdom Viridiplantae; phylum Streptophyta; class Magnoliopsida; order Asparagales; family Orchidaceae; genus Platanthera; species Platanthera guangdongensis. The sequence continues at coordinate 106,322,028 of CM077152.1, forward strand.
GGGGTCTGAGAGGTATACCTGACTGAATAGCTCTGGGTATCTTTGTCGCATTAGGTCCTGCGGCTCCCAGGTATGCTCCTCCTGGCCGTGGTTCCTCCACAGGACCTTGATTAGTGGTACCTTCTTGCGTCGCAAGACCCGTACTCCTCGGTCGTCGATCCTCACCGGCTCCAAACGAACCGACCGGTCTGAAGCTACCGGCCCTTCGGTGGTCAAAATCTGCTGCTCCGGGCGTAGCAGAGCCCTCCTCAGCGAAGAAATATGGAAGACGTCGTGCAGTGCTTCCAGCTCTAGTGGTAACTCCAGCCGGTAGGCTAGGGGTCCGATCCGCTCCAGGATCCTGTAAGGGCCCATGTACCTAGGGCTGAGCTTCTTCCTCCGACCACGCACCCGCGAGACTCCATGCATGGGCCGGATCTTCAGAAACACCCGGTCTCCCACCTGAAACTCCACCTGCCGATATCGGGCGTCATAGTACTTAGCCTGTCTACTCTGCGCCTCAAGCATCCTGTCCCTGATCAGCCTCACCTGTGCCTCGGTGTCTTCAACAAACTCTGATCCCAACACCTTCAGATCTTCGTTCTGCACCAAAGAAAGCGGGGCCCGGCACCTCCTCCCATACAAGGCTTCGTAAGGCGCCATCCTGATGCTGGACTGGTAGCTGTTGTTATAGGAGAACTCGACCAGGGGTAAGAGTTTCTCCCACGGCTCCCCGTGGTCCAAAATGCATAGACTCAAGAGGTCTTCCAGCGTCCGGTTGGTGCGTTCTGTCTGCCCGTCTGTCTGGGGATGAAATGCAGTGCGGAAGGTCAATCGCGTGCCTAAGCAAGCTTGAACTGATCGCCACTCCGTGGATGTAAACCGCCCATCACGATCTGACACTATCGTCCTGGGCACGCCATGATAACGAATGTACTGCTCCACAAACTTCCGCACCAGTACTCCTACTGAATCGTCCTTCCTGATCGATATAAATCGAGCCACCTTGGTCAACCGATCAACGATTACCCAGATAGAGTCATTCCCTGTCCGAGACCGGGGAAGCCCATGTATGAAGTCCATGGCTATGTCATCAAACTTCCACTCCGGCACCGGGAGTGGCTGCAATAATCCTGCGGGGTTCCTGCACTCCGCCTTCACTAGCTGACATGCCTCACAATGGGTCACGAAGTAAGAGACATCCTTCTTCATGCCCGGCCAGAACATAGTCTTCTTCAAATCAGCCGTCATCTTTGTGATCCCCGGGTGTACAGAATACCGGCTGCAGTGTGCCTCCGTCATAATATCCTCCCGGATCTGGCCTCCCTCCGGTATATACACCCGTCCTCTGAAGCACACCAGGTCATCCCTCAGAGTGTAATCTCCTGCAGTGCCTGCCTCCAGAGCTTGGAAGATGGGCTCTAACTTGGCATCCTGCCTCTGTCCTTCTCTGACTCGGTCTCTGATGTCATCGGTAATGCCCATCGCGGCCAAGTACTCCTCGTAGAGCTCAGGATCGTCAGACGACACCAGATTAATGTGCATGTCCTCTAGTCTCTGCAGCAGCTCCATAGACATCAACTGAGGCTCTGCTCCTGCTGTGGCAGCTCTCCTACTCAGTGCATCCGCTACCACGTTTGCCTTCCCCGGGTGGTAATGCATCTCATACTGATAGTCAGATAGAAACTCCACCCACCGCCTCTGCCTGATGTTCAGTTCCTTCTACATGTCCACGTACTTAAGGTTCTTATGATCGGAGTATATATCACAGTGGACTCCATAAAGGTAGTGTCGCCATATCTTCAGTGCGAATACAACTGCTCCCATCTCCAGGTCATGCACTGGATAGTTCTTCTCATGGGTCTTCAGCTGGCGGGAGGCATAAGCTATGACGTGTCCGTTCTGCATCAGTACTGCTCCCATCCCCTGATATGATGCGTCGGTGTAGACCTGAAATCCCTCCCTCCCCGAGGGGAGAGTAAGAATGGGAGCCGAGGTTAGCCGATCCTTCAGCTCCTGGAAAGCTGTCTGGCACTGCGGGGTCCACACGAACGGTACCTCCTTCTTCGTCAAGGATGTGAGCGGAGGGCGATTCGAGAGAATCCCTCCACGAACTTCCGGTAATAACCGGTAAGTCCTAGAAAACTCCGTACGTCGGTGGCTGTCTTCAGCTGCGGCCAATCCGAAATAGCCTGAATCTTTGCCGGGTCCACTGCCAGCCCGGCTCCGCTGATAATGTGGCCTAAGAAAGCCACCTCCTTTAACTAGAACTGACACTTGCTGAACTTCGCATAAAGGCGATGCTCCCGCAGTCTCTCCAAGGTCAGTGCCAGATGTCGTGTGTGCTCCTCCTCCGTCTTAGAATAGATAAGGATGTCGTCTATGAACACTATGACGAACACATCCAAATAAGCCTCGAAGACCCGGTTCATGAGGCTCATAAACGCCGACGGAGCATTCGTGAGCCCGAAGGGCATCACGATGAACTCATACAATCCATATCTGCTACTAAAGGCCGTCTTTGGAATATCCTCCTCCTGGATCCGCAGCTGGTAGTAGCCTGACCTCAAGTCCAGCTTCGAGAAATAATGGGCTCCCTCCAGCTGATCGAACAACTCGTCTATCCTGGGGAGCGGATAGTTATTTCGGACGGTCAGCCTGTTTAGTGCTCGATAGTCGATGCACAGGCGAAGAGTGCCATCCTTCTTCTTCACGAATAGGACCGGAGCTCCCCATGATGAGGAGCTCGGCCTAACAAATCCTGCTTCCACCAGCTCCTACAACTGTGTCCGAAACTCCGCCAACTCCTTCGGGGCCATCCGATAAGGGGCCTTGGATACCGGCTTAGCCCCTGGTACCAACTGAATATGGAAGTCCTTCTCCCTATGCAGAGGCAGTCCTGGCTGAAAGTCCACCTAGTGTCAGCTATGTGCACCTATGGGGGGGGGGGGATAGGTGACGAGTAGCGCTTTTGCGGAATTTACGAACGTACCTGCACAATAAAAATAGAAAGCACAGCACACAGAATACACAGGCAAATTATAGTGGTTCCCCGACTTGGGTACATCCACTTTCCCCCTTCGACCTATCTCCCCAACAAGGGACGACTCGGTCACTTCTCCAACGGGATTGAAATCCAATCCCTGCACTAACGGAAGGAACCCTTCCACACGTGAGAGTCAACACTCCCACAAAACGGGTTGCACCCAACCCTTACAACACGGAACAAAAGTTCCTTTACAACAAAAGTAAATATAGAATGTATACGAGATACAAACTTCTTTCGGAGACTACGGTGTTCCTCTTCGTTTGACGACGTGTTCGTGAAGTCAACGAAGAGTCTACAACCTTGGTCTCTCTTGGAGAGGATCTCCCCGGAACCGGCGGCGGCAACACGAGCGGCGGCTAGCTTCGGGATCGGCAGCTACGATGATGAGCGGCTGCTGAACTTGGAGATCCAAACTTCGTAGCGAAGCTAGCTTGGTCTTCCAACGGTCACACGAGGATCGGTCGTCTCGAACGATTCGGACGGGGGAGTTTTTCCCGGTCAACAAATCGAGAGACAAGAGATCTCTGGATAGACACGTGAGACTCAAGCTTTGCTAAGCTTCGATCGCCGGAGATCACTAAGGAATCTCGATTATTGACGACGACCAACTTGCCCGAGCACGACGGCGGCGGCGGAGAGGAATCGCGATATTAGGGTTTCGTCGCGGCTCGGTTTCGTTCTCTTTTCTCCGTCATTTCACTGTTCAAAATACTGGAATATATATACTGTAGATAACTCCAATATGACCGTTTGTGAGACCCACACTAGAAATCCCTAAGTCCGGTTCAAACTAGTCTAGAGGCAGAATCCGGTCCAGCAGCAACCTGAGAAAACGCTAAGTGAAAATCGGCGAGAATCGCAGGCGATTCTCGACGAATCGGCGAGAATCACCAAGTGATTCACGACGATTCGTCGAGAATCGTTAGTGATTCTCGCCGAATCACTTATTGATTCTCAACGAATTTCACTTTGTATACATGAGCTGCTTGGCCACCGGTTCGGCGAGAATCACTAGTGATTCTCGCCGAATCTTACTTGGCACCGTTTTGAGGTAGCCAGAAGGAGTCGGCGAGAATCACTAATGATTCTCGTCGATTCGGCGAGAATCACTAGTGATTCTCGCCGAATCGGCGAGAATCACTTGGTGATTCTCGTCGAATTTTCCTTGGACGAATTTTCGTCTTCCACCCTGGAGCTGCTCCTTGACCCATCCATGCTCCTTGTCTTCTCTTGCATATGAACGGCCCTGTACTTGAAAGTAAGTGCACTCCAATAGAGAGAGTACACGTAGGCCAACACACTGATCTGCTCAACGAGGGATTACGTCTTGTAGACCCGTGTATATTGATCTACTGCACCCTGACATTGGTGTGCACTTAGCGTGGAGGAGCTGCAAGTACAACTTAAGATGTTTCATCAAATACATTGTGAATTCATCTTAGCTTGACAGGTGGCTTCCTCAAATCTAGGTAATCGTGGATACAATACCCAACAATCTCCCCTATTTGACGAAGCCAAAACCCTACTAGCTAAGATGAATAACACATATCAAATAATAAACATAGCATTCAGAAATTAAACATGCAGCACAAGAGAATATATGCAATCAGATCAGGACTTAAGTCATTCACAAATTCAAATATATATACCAATATAAATATATACACATATAATCCAGAATTGTTTCTATGACAACAATAATCATTAAATGTTCTTAAGACAAAGTGACAAGCTATAAGTTTTTGACTATTTTTCCTTAGCTAAGTCACCCTTAGGATGTTGAGCCAAGTACTTCTTGCTTTGCCTCTCCATGTATTCTTTGGGCTTCGGGTAATACCTAGGAGGAGCAACTTTATCTGCATCCTTGTTGTTTCTGAAAAAGATGTTGCGTTTCGCTTCAAACATTTTGTGCGTTTCCCACTCATACTGGCTATATACTTCGTTTCGATTGATCTCTCCTCTTTCTTACAGCCAGAAGGTGTCTAAGATGATGTTCCTTGAAACTGGACTCCACCTTTCGTTTCGTACATCCTCCTCATTCATTCGAGTTCTCTTTGCAGCCTGTGTCTCCTTGGAGGTCCCTTCTTGAACTTTTCTCTTTCCCCTGGCTTTTGCTAAGGCCTCTTGGTCAAACATGCTCCTCAGTTTAGCTTTGGAGAGAGACCTAGCATCAGCGTCATTTGTGGGAATATCTGCAGCACTTGCACTTACATCCTCAGCAACACTTACTTCCTCAGCGGCCTTAGATGTCTTAGTGACATGAATACCGGCAGGATTGTCAGGCAGAACGACGCCTAACGTACCTAGCGCCTGTTGGAGCATCCACCAGCAGCTCTCATAGACATATTTGCTTGATTGGGCGAAGTGTGTGCTCATGCTTTCTTGAAGCTCGGCCAACTTAGCTATATACTCTTTCTCCCCCTTTTTGGCTTCGACAGCTATGCAGTTGGCATATGAGTGCAGGGAGTCATCAATATGCTTCGTGGTCTTGGAGAATTCAGTGATCAGGGCCTGCTGATTGGCATTTAAAGTGACCATATTACCATCAAACTTCTGAATGTTGTTGGCTACAACGTGTGCGTTCTGATTTACGACAGCCAGAGTATCAGTATTCTTTTTCAAGCCGGCCATTAAGAGTGTGACAGCTTCGCCGGCCGCGGTATACTTCTCTTCAAATTTCTTCTCCATCACGTCCAGCTTATGGTTGATTTCCACCATATTCTTGAGCATCAGATTTTCCGAAGTCTTAATTCTATTCAGCAGTTTATTCTGGGCTTCATCAAATGAGACTTTCAGTTCATTCACAATGCCCTGTATGATATTGACCGTGTGAGTGGCTAGCTCATCTCGTAACGGAATAGCCGGAGGCACTTGTGGGCCTTGCATTTCAACAGACGCATCTGTAGAGCTGGATACAATCACAGTCTCTAATGGAGGAATGTTGGCTGCCTCTGTAGATTTATCTAACTCCCCCTCCACTGGTGCAGACTTGTCAGATGGAGGTTCAACAGGATCCGGAGTCTCAAATGCTTCATGTCCCTCATTCTCATCTTCCTCTCCGTCCTCATCCAAGAATTCATCTATATCAGCAGCCTCTTCCAATTCTCGGTCAGCAGTCTCCAGTGCTTTAGCTTCGGTTCCTTGAGTGTTTCTGTTCAGGACCTCCTCATCCTCCAGCTCAGGTTCACTTACTTCATGAATTTCGGCCACCGCATCCCTGGTCACCTGGGCAATTTCAGAAACTACATCTGTATGAGGGGGTAGAGTCTCCCCCTCGATTCCTGCAGTCAGGGTATCAGGAATTTCACGGGGGGTGACTGCTGGAGATACTTCCTGTCGCTCTTCCACGGCAGGCTGCCCGATCCGCCTTTCCCATCGATCAAACACACTTGCATCCATCTTCTTCAAGTGGTATCAGAGGAAGGTTGCTCATCAAAAAGGTTAACACCTTGAGTAGAATCCTGCCACCCGTGTCAGAAGCATGGATCTGGATTATGAAATACCGCCACTTAAACTCCCCGCATGCACAAAGGATTATTATCCCATCTGGAGAATGAGTGTGTCATTTCACCTTGATGCTATCGATCCTCGAGCATCCTTCATCCTGGAAGAGGGTCCGTTTATTCCCATGAAGACCTCCGACTTTGGGATCCAAGTGCCCATGGGCATTGCTGAGATTTCATAGACCGAACTATCACTATTTCACTTGGATGAGAGGATTCGTCAAATCATTATGGATATCTGGTCTGGAGCCTCTCGCTCTAGATTGGAAAAATGTAGGACGGCTAAATCTCTGTGGATGACGATCTCAGAGCTGATGGGGGAGTCAAAGAAAGCTGGAATATGTTGTCAACCAGACGAGGAAGACTATGTGGGGTCCTCACCTCTGAAGATGAAGGCAAGCATCACTCGGACAACATCAGAGCTCCAGTGTCCGTATCAGAGACTGACGAGACCAGTGAGGAAAGCAGCTCGGACGAGGATGAAACAATGGTCACTGATTCTAATGACAATAACACAGATAAGCAGGTAACATCTTCATCCTGCCCCATATCGTTTGACCTTTCTGAAGACAGAAACTGCTTTCCTCCAGAAAATTCTGATTCCTTGAAGAGAGCCCTTCAGGAAAGCAACCTACTTGCTGAGGAGCAAGCTCGAGAGATTGCTCGACTGAAGATCTTGTTGGTTCTCCAATTGGCGTCCAACAAGGCCAAGGTCTCTAAGATCTCAGCTCTAGAGAGTAGTCTGGAGAATGAGAAAAGAATAGTATCAAACTTCTCCAAGGTTGATGCCATTAAGAGAAAGCAAGAAAACGGGTGGATCTCCCGGATTGTCAATTCGTGGAGAAATGGGGAAACAGTATTCCGACCCCCCACTCCAGGCAGGAAGGCAACTCATCATGCCTTCAGGTATGACCACAGGAATGGTCGTGGTCACTGCAAGGGTGATTTGTCCCCATGTGGAAACGTCCATAGTGCAAGGGGCGTCATGGCCACCCATGAGGAAATACCTAAGGCTCATTCTGAGCCCTTCGTATTCACTGCCACTGCCTCAACACAGTGTGGATCTGCATGTCCCAGCTCACAGAAGACTTGTCACCACTCGAGGACACGGGATAGAGAGGATAGAAGTCATGATGTCAGGTTCCATGGGGCCCCTGTAAGGGAGATGCCTGAAAGAATGGCACCACCTTCCCGGCCTCATAACGCTCACAACATGCATTCTTTCCACCCTTCCACGTGTCACGATGGAAGAGGAATTTTTGTGACAAGATCATGCCCTATCCCGTTTAGACCTAGGACCGTGACTACATCAGTCACGAGATCAGGTCGGAAACGGCGATACAACATTCACCCATGTGCACCTAGTGTCAGCTATGTGCACCTATGGGGGGGGGGATAGGTGACGAGTAGCGCTTTTGCAGAATTTACGAACGTACCTGCACAATAAAAATAGAAAGCACAGCACACAGAATACACAGGCAAATTATAGTGGTTCCCCGACTTGGGTACATCCACTTTCCCACTTCAACCTATCTCCCCAACAAGGGACGACTCGGTCACTTCTCCAACGGGATTGAAATCCAATCTCTGCACTAACGGAAGGAACCCTTCCACACGTGAGAGTCAACACTCCCACAAAACGGGTTGCACCCAACCCTTACAACACGGAACAAAAGTTCCTTTACAACAAAAGTAAATATAGAATGTATACGAGATACAAACTTCTTTCGGAGACTACGGTGTTCCTCTTCGTTTGACGACGTGTTCGTGAAGTCAACGAAGAGTCTACAACCTTGGTCTCTCTTGGAGAGGATCTCCCCGGAACCGGCGACGGCAACACGAGCGGCGGCTAGCTTCGGGATCGGCGGCTACGATGATGAGCGGCTGCTGAACTTGGAGATCCAAACTTCGTAGCGAAGCTAGCTTGGTCTTCCAACGGTCACACGAGGATCGGTCGTCTCGAACGATTCGGACGGGGGAGTTTTTCCCGGTCAACAAATCGAGAACAAGAGATCTCTGGATAGACACGTGAGACTCAAGCTTTGCTAAGCTTCTGTCGCCGGAGATCACTAAGGAATCTCGATTGTTGATGGCGACCAACTTGCCCGAGCACGACGGCGGCGGCGGAGAGGAATCGCGATATTAGGGTTTCGTCGCGGCTCGGTTTCGTTCTCTTTTCTCCGTCATTTTACTGTTCAAAATACTGGAATATATATACTGTAGATAACTCCAATATGACCGTTTGTGGGACCCACACTAGAAATCCCTAAGTCCGGTTCAAACTAGTCTAGAGGCAGAATCCGGTCCAGCAGCAACCTGAGAAAACGCTAAGTGAAAATCGGCGAGAATCGCAGGCGATTCTCGACGAATCGGCGAGAATCACCAAGTGATTCTCGACGATTCGTCGAGAATCGTTAGTGATTCTCGCCGAATCACTTATTGATTCTCAACGAATTTCACTTTGTATACATGAGCTGCTTGGCCACCGGTTCGGCGAGAATCACTAGTGATTCTCGCCGAATCTTACTTGGCACCGTTTTGAGGTAGCCAGAAGGAGTCGGCGAGAATCACAAATGATTCTCGTCGATTCGGCGAGAATCACTAGTGATTCTCGCCGAATCGGCGAGAATCACTTGGTGATTCTCGTTGAATTTTCCTTGGACGAATTTTCGTCTTCCACCCTGGAGCTGCTCCTTGACACATCCATGCTCCTTGTCTTCTCTTGCATATGAACGGCCCTGTACTTGAAAGTAAGTGCACTCCAATATAGAGAGTACACGTAGGCCAACACACTGATCTGCTCAACGAGGGATTACGTCTTGCAGACCCGTGTATATTGATCTACTGCACCCTGACATTGGCGTGCACTTAGCGTGGAGGAGCTGCAAGTACAACTTAAGATGTTTCATCAAATAGATTGTGAATTCATCTTAGCTTGACAGGTGGCTTCCTCAAATCTAGGTAATCGTGGATACAATACCCAACACTGGCAGCTTATCCGGAAAAATATCGGCGTAGTCACGAACCACCGGAATGCTGGCAACCAGGTCCTTCTCCTCAGTCATCTCGAATAATACCTGATATACCTCGTCTCCTTGCATGTGAGCCTTAACGGCCTGAATAGATGAAAGCAGGCGGCGGGAAACCGGAGTAGTACCTTCGAATGTCGCATAAGTATCGCCGTGTCTCAGCACGACCCTCCCCGCCGGGCAGTCAATCTGGGCATGGTTCCAGACAAGCCATGTCATGCCCAAGACAAGGTCGAAGTCTGGCATTCTCAGGATCATCGCCGGGGCCTCGAGTGTCACCCCGTCTATGGTAACCTCCAGGAGGCATTTCTCAGTGGACTGGATCTCCATCCCATTGGGGAGACGCACCCTCCTGGATAATCCCGTATAATATCGAATCTGGTCCAGCTCCTTGACGAAATCCTCCGACACAAAGTTGTGCGATGCCCCCGTGTCGAATAGGGTATGGGCAGGCTTGCCGCACACCATCACCATTCCTAAATCAGTTTTAAGAAAGAACTTTGGTGTAAGGTTTTCTAACCTAGGTTGTGTAGTAGTTCTATCAATACTTAATATGAGCAGGGAATAGATTCAAAACTAAAATTACTCTCATACCTGCAATAACCCTGTCCGGGTTCCGGGGCTGTGCTAAGTCCAAAGCGTAAATCTGCTCCCCATTCTGTCTTCGGTCTCCTCCCTGATTACCACGTCCTCGGCCGCGTCCTCGGCCTACGAAATGCTGGGCAGGTGGGCCACCCTGTGGTGCTGGAGGTGGTGCCCCCCTCATAGGGCAGTTTCTCCGGAGATGTGCCACCTGGTGACAATGGAAACACTCCGGCGGGGGATACGCCATACCCCCGGGTCTCGGCATCTCCTGAATCCGGAGAGGTTGAGGGGCCAAAACCACCTGCTCTCTCGGCTCCTGCCTCACCTCCTGACGAGGCCGCTCCTCTGTCCTCCTCCCATCTGGTATGGTGCCTCGCCGCTGATCATTCCGGGCCCTCCGGCCCTGATCCTCCGCTTACCGCTTCCGGCCCCGAGTGGCGTGCCAATCGGCCTCAATCCTCTTCGCCATCTCCAAAATCCGGGAGATAGGCCCGTCAGAGACAAACAGCAAGGCCTCCCTCAACTCTTCTTTTAGGCCCTTATAAAACCTCTTGACATAACCTGCTTTGTCCAGCTGGTAAGAGCCCGCATATCGGGCCAAATGATCGAACTCTCGGTGGTACTCCACCACCGTCCTGGTGCCCTGCCTCAGCTACAAGAACCGCTCCTCCAACTCGTCCCTAGCCGACTGCGGAACAAAGTGCTCCAGCAGCGTGGCCCTGAATACCTCCCAAGTGATTTCTGCAATCTCCCTATCAGCATATGTCGTGTCCAACAGCGTCTTCCACCACCTCTTAGCATGGGGCTCCAAGCAAGATACCACCAAGGCCACCCTCTCCTCCCAAGGGCATCGTATCCCAGCCAACATCTCGTACATAACATCCAGCCACTCCTCTGTCCGCACTGCCGACTCTGTCCCCAAGTATGATGGGGGTGAGAGTGCTCGGAAGGTGCTCATCCAGTTGGCCCCTGGGTTTGGCTGCTGGGCTAGAGCCTGCTGAGCCCGGAAGGCCTCGAGGATAGCTGTAGGGGTCTGCCCCATGTCCGACTGAAGGAAAGGTGTGGGGACCATGGGAGGTGGTGCAATGTCTGGAGTCTGCTGAGCTCCACCTTGTGGGGTGGGCTGAGCTGGGGGCTGCAAAACGAACTACATTAGTACGTAATCGACTCAATACCTAATAAAGGTGGACAATTTACATGTGATCCCCCATATGGGCACACCACTGCTTCCGCTGCTTAGTTTGTCCCCAAACTAAACTCGCGTGGGAGTGGCCTAGGGTTGTGGACTGTTACTTTTCGATCGAGGTCCGCTTTGATACCACTTGTAAGACCCCCCTTTTTTTTTCTTTTTAAGACGCCGGGGTCTTAGGCCCAGAACCGCCGTTTTGCGGTGACTCCTTCACGCCCTGAAGGGTCATCACCACAAAGCGCCGATTCTGCCGGCCAATTCGATCACAGAAAAGTAGCATAATGAAGTAAATGTAAACTATCAGTCCACAGAAAATCACATGTCATAATAAAATATAACTCCACGAAGGGAGTGTCCGCAGAATAATACATCAGAGTAGCAAAATACGGGCTTAAGCCCGGTACAACATATCCTCACTACAAAAAGTTCACTCAAGCGGAAGCAGAAAAACTACTCAAGGTCGAGACTCACTGTCCCGGCTGTGTGAACTCCGAAGCTAGACTGTACCACCTCCAAGCGCACCGGTCTCTGGGGCTGCTCCTCCATGCTGGTCTCCACGATCCCCTAAATGATGCGGTTCGAAAACCGTTAGTCTAAAAGACTAAGTCCTATCATCCCCCGCCCCTTCCCCCACGGCTCCTAGGCACCGAGCGCAGAGGAAGAAAGGGGAGGACTTGAAGGTGGAGAATATCAAAAAGCAGATGGTATTGGACCTATACTAGCAATTCTATAACATGTATGGACTATAAGCTGAAATATGAAAAGTAACCTTCACTTATGTGAAAACACATAAGCCAAGGGGTCTTCTGCAAGGCTCCAATCGTATAAAAAGTCCCATACCAATTTATACGTTGGGGTGTCGATGATCGAACAACAGTAACTATATATATCAAAATTAACCTTAATTTATAAACTTGCCCACACAAGCTTATAGACTAAGGGGTCGTTTTGCAGGTCCTAAAGTATAAGCGTCCCATTCCACTTATACTTTAGGTGTCAAGGTTAAAGGTAACGATTATGCTATGACATGCAAGTGGGTATGATGGACATGCAAGTGCAACACACACACCCGACTCTGTTCACACAGACCTTTAGTTCCCCCTTTCTGGAGCCGTAACCTCCCAGGATACCTCCGTAGTGGCAGACGGAAGCGGTGGGTTGGGCCTCGCCCACCTCTAAACCAGTAAAGCACTACCGGTCAGACCTATCGTACGCCTCAACGCTTGGTGCACGAAGCGGACTCCTGTGTACTCTTGCCGGCTGGCGCACCGGACTTCTGTTGGCGAAGTGCTAACCCCACTTGCCGAGTCAACGTATTGGCGTCGGTGCATCGACCCTCCGATACCGAAGACCCACCACCTTAATTTCCTTTCCTTTTATGCACAGGCAAATTAGCGTAATCAAGAACCGAGCCGAAGCTCCCCGGACCAACACGTCCGTCTCAAACAATCGAGCCGAAGCTCCCCGGACCCAAAGTCCGCCTTTTAACCATCCGAGCCGAAGCTCCCAGCTAACATCCCATGCCATCAGTGTCTGTGAAATGTGCAACCCTAATTACTAAGTTACTCTTTTCAGCTTGTTAAACAGTTTACGTTAACCCAGGACTGCCCTCGGTATTCCCTATGAAGGGCTCTCAAGGGGCACTAGGAACTGTGTTGGGATTACGCCCAGCGTTCCCTTTCGCAAGGTACTTATTTTGTTATTGGTTGATTCCCTTACCCATTATTTTCTCATCTTCCGATATGCTAATCCTAGGGTGATTTGACCCCAACTCTCCTTGGGTAGGACGATCTTTCGTAGACCCGAACGCCTCTAAACCCTAGACAAAAACCACACTCTACTCACTCATCTTCTACATATGCCACCCATTCTACATATCCTTCCAGCAATCCATCAAGACCCATCACACGTGCTCTAATTCATATCCAAAATGATTTCCTGCAGTTTTGCTATATGCAGACCACTTAAGCTACACGACCCGTAAAAAGGGAAGTACATGAAATACTCATCCAGTACCCCTATTATAATTACTAGAGGGCTAAAATGATATTTGAAGCATAAATCCAGAAATCCATAATTTTCCTAATTGGTCTGATAATTATTTATTTATTCTAGTATCCAAAAGGCCCAAGTTTGAACATGAAGTAGTAATTTCATACAAGATAATGATCCAACAAATTTATGGTAATTACAAAATGCATAATCAAGTCTAAGGCCTAAATCTTCAAATTTTTCAGCAAGGTTTGGGCCCTTAATATTAATTTCAAAGTTACCTCATAAAAATCAATTTAAAAGGTTTTACAGTAAAAATGCCACCAAAAATTCAGAGAAAATTCATGGGTGATTTTAATGGCGTACAAATACCCTAGAAAAAGTTTCATTATTTATCCTTTTAAATTAAGGCCATATTTGATTTTCTCATGAAATTTCAAGTTTATGGGTTAATGAACAAAGTATACTAATTAACCGTCAAATATTTCCACAAAAATTCCCACATGATATTATTGAGCTAGAAACACTATGCAGCAAGTTTCATGATTTTTCAATAAGTAATGGGCTCTTGCAAGAATTATTTAGTATGTAATCAAAATAAAGCACTTGTGAAGTAGATGCCCTAAATAGATATCCAAAAATTCTAACAAAATTCATACAAGATTATTATAGCCTAAAACTAACTCTGCCCATGTTTCATACCCTTTCTATGGGCAGTGAGACCACAATAGCCAAATTATTAATTAGGGCAATACTATTGATTACCAATGAAGTGCTACAAATATTGATCAAAATTTCTCAAGTAAATTATCAGAGGCTCAAAATACCCTAATACCCTCACTACCCAAATTTGGTTAAGTTTCAAGATGTTTAGCTAAACTAAACCTACACTACAAGTTTTAGGTCCTAAGCTAGGGTTAGGGTTTTGGGGACCCTACCATTTTCACAATTTGATAATATTTTTAACAGAGGGTTTTATATATCCTGGAACATCCTTGCAAAATTTGGTGTTCATCCAAGGTGTTTAGGACTCATGCCCTTCACAAGGCCAAAAGGTCCCTCCTTAGGGTTTGACCTAGGAACTTAGGGCAAATCTATTCCTCACTATCCCATATTCCATGGGGAGGTGGTAAGTGCCATAACAAGTCAGTGGCCCAAATTTCAGCCTCTGTTGAGGTGATTTGGTCACTCAAAATTAAAAGTGCACTTTTGACCTAAATGGCCTTAATAAGGTATAGTTAGGGTTGGGTCAAAACCTATTCAAAACATATCCAAATTAGGTGAAACTCTATACAGGTACCTAAAGTGAACCCAGGGACCACTCACCAAAATTTGGGAGGGTTTGGAGGTGTTTATGGCACCTATTTAATTTATTTAATAATTATTAAATGTTTATAAAAACTATAGAAGTAGTTTCTCCAAAAATTCCCATTTTTGGACAGGCCCTAGGTATAGCTATGATAGTCTCCCTACCAAAATTTCAACTGCTTTGGGCTAGGGATGAAGTGTGGGCACTCAATTTAATGACTGCCTAGCCCTAAGGGTATGTCCCACCAAAATGGGTGCCCTGGTCAGACCATGCACCCAAATGGGTTCAAACAAATTTTAAAGTGATATAGACTCAGAGGGCTACAACGTTTGTGTTGGTGACTTTTCCTGCAGAGGGGCCTAAGTATTTTTAAAATTTAAAACCAATATATATCAAAATCTGTGACATAATACACATGAATATATATGAATCCTATAGTTTGAAATCAGGGGAGGCACGAATCTTGACGCAGATTCGACGGAATCCCGTCGTCTTCTTCAATGAGCCAACGGCCAGGATTCATCCCGCCTAGAGCCATTTCCAAGCCTTGCCGCCGGCGATCCAGTCCCTTCCCCGGCCGGCCACCGCCACCAACACCTCCGTTGAGGTGGTGGCTATCGCCAGGCGGCGGCTCTGCCGCCGGAGAGGCGTTTTCCGGCAGTTATAGCAAGAGGATTTCTTGCCGAAACCATAAGGAATCCTGGATTTGATCGGGCTCAATTGAGCCCGAATCTTAAACCTAAAGAGTCCTATGATCTACCCGCGAGTTAAGGAGAGGAGGAGGACCTTCCTGGCGGCTTGGATGCGAGAGGAGCGGCGGGATGCCATTGACGACGACGGCGGTGCTCGGCTTCTGCAACCGCACAGTGGGATGGCTCGTCTCCTCCAGGTAAACGCTCTAAAATGATCCCCTTGGCCCCCTGATGGTGTTTAAATGGCAAATAGGGGAGAGGGGAGGCTGGTTCTTCAATGGCCATTAACACCATTAAAGGTGTGGCTCGGGTAGAGTGGAGGGGGGCTGAACCCATCCCTTGGTGGCCGGGAAACGGCTGGAATCAACTCCTCTCCCCTAGAGGAGTTGATTGCAGCCATAAATGGTGGCTGTTAGCCTCCCTTGGCCGGCCTTCCACTTCCCCTTCCTCTTCCTCAATTTCTCTCTCCTCCATTTTCATGGAGGGGAGCTCCTTTCTCTCTCCTAGTCACCTCTGGTTGACTAGTCAACCTCACAAGCTAAATGCAGCCCACTTGATTATGCTGGTCATGGGGGTGGGGTTAGCCTAAGGGAGAAGTGGCTTGGGCTTGGGTTAGCCCTTTTTGGGCTAGGTTTGACTTGACCTAAATGAGGGTTGACCTGGTCAATTTGACCATCTGGGTTGACCCCATTGGGTTTTTAGTGGCCCATTGGACTCTCTTAAGGTCTAGGGTTACTTGAATAGGGTTGGTTGGGCCTCTTGGTGGTCTCATGTCCCTTGACAAGGGCACTTTGACCATCTTAGGGCTATAGTTGACTTGGGTCAACATGACCAATTGGGTTGACCCCTATGGGTCCTTGGTGACCCATTGGCCTCCCCTAAGGCCTAGGTAGGATTATGTAGGGTTACCCTGCACTTTGGAGGTCACATACCCTTAGTAAGGGCACTTTGACCAGATTAGGGGCTTGAGTTGACTTGGGTCAACCTGGCCCCTAGGGCTGACCCCAATGTGTCCTTAGTGACCCATTGACCTCACTTTAGGGTTAGGAGGGCATAGGTGGGGTCCTCTAGGCTAAGAGTAGGTCAATTGACCCTAAGTAGGCTAGTTTGACCCATTTAGGGCTAGGGTTGTCCTTGGTCAACTGAGCCTCTTGGGCTGACCCTAATGGGTCCTTTTGGCTCTAATGGGCCTCCCAAGGTATTAGGGGTGTTGTGGTAGGGTCTTGGGGTTAGGGTGTGGTCCATGGTCATCCTGAACCATGCTCAGAGTTCTACTATTTGCAGACCATGATGATCTTCCACATTCTGTCCCCTATCTCTTGGCCCATTTCTGGCTTCCTAGGGTTTTGTCATGACCTAGTCATGGCCAAAACCACTCTTAGGGGTCTAGTTGGAAATGGGATGTTACAGCCTGAGTGAACTCAACCCAACTTTGACTCTGGGTAAATAGTGTTAAAATTTTCTCAACGTGGTCAGCAAGATAGCCCAAACGCCAAATTAATATCTTCGGAACTACCCAGTTCGCACGTTGAAATAGCGGAAACCAAGGACTAGAGGTACAAAGGTAAATCCCAACAAACAATGGAAGAACAACCAGGTCTTTTATTCATTCACTTCTTTACAATGCGAGGCATACATAGCGAGACATGATTTCGCTAGTATCACAGCTGTAAACAGAAAGCACCAAAAAACAAGCCGGGCAGACAGCAACCGAGTCCGCCGAGACCGCGAGGTCGCCGAGGTCGCCGAGTCCGCTGAGCTCGCCCAAGCTATGCTGCAATCCGCTGAATAGCACGGAGTCCGCCGAAGCCGCGAGGCCGCGCGGACACACCGTTATTCACCTCCTGCTGAACTTGAACTGAGAAACACCCCTACCCGCCTGAAGCCGGCGGACAGGTTATTGAAGCTGGCAAAGATGAAACAGAACTGACAAGCCACAGAGCGACCTCCTGCTGAGTCCGCAGAGACCGCACACTTCCAAGCACTTGACCGAAGTCACAGCCAAACTCCTGGCTCCTTGAAGCTATCCGCGCGACCTACACACAGCAAACCGTCAGCCCGAAACAATCCGCGCGGACTGACAAACACAGACCGCAGCTCCTTGCACACCCCAACTTACTGTTCACTCAAGTTACTGTAGATGTGCCAGGGGGTCCTATTTATAGGTGAGGTGAGGAGTGTGGTCACCGCCCTAGAGATAGCGTCACCACCCCAGCCCGCACGATAGCAAAAACACCGTCCGCCGAGTCCGCATGTACTTAGCCGGATACCAAGGAAAATCGCCAGGAGCTAGGCATACATTGGCGAACCCTCTCCAGTCCGCCCAAGCTATGCGGACAAGGAATCAGCCCGCAAAGCTTCGAACACTGCAAGACAGCAACCCTCTTCAATGGCAGTCCGCACCAACCCGAGGCAGTCCGCAAGACTCACACCTCAATCCGCCACAAGTCCACGACCAAAGGAAGACAGCAACAGTCCGCCCGGTCACAGCGGACTTGGCGGATACCGCGGACACCATGGCCTTGGCACAAAGTGTGACCAAGTCCAAAACCATTAAGGGCCAATGCGAGCATGGCGGACTCAAATTTCCGTCCATCAAACACCCTGGCATAGACCTCCATCAGTCCGCCAGCTCCTCCCACTTCTGACCAACGCAGCAGCCAACCGCGGACTCTAAAACACAGTCCGCCAACCGACCTCCACAGCAAATCGCCTGCTGTGCCACCAGAGCTCGACAAGGCCTCAGCCAAGCTCTAAGCTCAGTCCGTAGCAGCCCAAACTGCGGACACTCCAGTCCGCAAGCTTCCCGCGGACACGAGCCAACCTGCCTATCAGCACAAGCTTGCACCCGTGGCCACTGAGCAATGCACCAGTCCGCAACCTTCATCCGCTCAGGCCGCTCCTTGGCAAAGCCAATTAGCAAACACCCTATCCGCAGAAACCAGGCCGCATAGTCCGCGGACTCAACCCGTATAACCCGCCCAGCAGAACAACTGGCTTCCCACTAGACCTTTCACCAGGCCGCACATCTCAGTCCGCCCAGTCCGCCTAGTCTGCCAAAGTTGTCCGCCCCAGGCCGCCCGGCCTATCCCGTCACCCATTTCCACTTCACAAATTTCAACACTCCCCCTTGAAGTGGGAAGTGGTGACCAAGCCCAGCAAGCTGCGCAAGCGTTCAAAAGGCCCCTTCGACAGTGGCTTTGTGAAGATGTCAGCAAGATTATCTTCACTCCGAACATGCCCGACCAGCAGAGACCCCTCCAACACCTTCTCCCTGATGAAGTGGTGATCAATCTCTATATGCTTGGTCCTGGCGTGACACACTGGATTGTTAACCAGTTTGAGAGCACTCTCATTGTCACCCCGGAGTAAAGTAGGCCCTTGCACTTCTTCATGAACATCCTCTATAAGCCTCCTCAACCAAACGACTTCCCGAGCAGCCAAGGCCGAAGCCTTATACTCCGCCTCCGTGGTTGAAACCGACACCGAGTCCTGCTTCTTGCTACACCACGAGATGCTAGCTGAACCGCAAGTGAACACATAACCAGAAGTAGACCTTCGATCATCCGAATCACCGCCATAGTCAGCATCCGTGTACCCGAGCAACGCAACCTCCGCGTCCCTTCTATAGAGGAGTCCCATGTCAGAAGAAGCCTTGACATACTTCAGAATTCCCTTCGCCGCCACTAGATGAGATTGCCTTGGTTCAGCCATATACCGACTTACTCGGCCAACAGCATAAGCGATATCCGGCCTTGTAATCGTCAGATAAATCAAGCTCCCAACAAGAGCCCTGAACACCAAGGGATCATGAAGAACCCTTCCCTCATCTCGTCGAAGCTTCAGCCCAGATTCCAGTGGAGTAGAGCACTTCTTCCCTTCGCCCATGCCAAACTGCTTCACAATGCGATCAGCATACCCTTTCTGGCTAATGAGAACCCCACACTCCTTCCTCTCCACTTCCAGACCGAGAAAGTGATGCAACTCTCCCAAGTCTTTCATCTCGAAGCGTATAGCAAGCTCAGCCCTGAGCCTTGCTACTTCCCCCTCTGAGTTCCCTGTGATGATCATGTCATCCACATACAGCAGGACCAAGACTCTTA
Organism: Platanthera guangdongensis; assembly: GCA_039583875.1. NCBI lineage: Eukaryota > Viridiplantae > Streptophyta > Magnoliopsida > Asparagales > Orchidaceae > Platanthera > Platanthera guangdongensis. The sequence goes on from CM077152.1 coordinate 106,341,458, forward strand.
GCTCTCCCTTCTTCTTGACGAACAAGCTTGAATCCGAGTTGGAAGCCAGGTATCCACAGAATTGCAAGTACTCTGCAATCTTCCCATACCACGCTCGAGGAGCTTGCTTCAACCCATAGAGAGCCTTCCTGAGTTTGCAGACATAGTCCGGATGCTTCTCAGAGACAAAACCAAGTGGCTGATCCATGAAGATGTCCTTGTCAATCTCTCCGTAAAGAAAGGCATTCTTCACATCGAGTTGCCACAACCTCCATCCCTTGCTAGCAGCCAAGGCGATCACCACTCTTACAGAAGTCATCTTCGCAACTGGACTGAATGTCTCCTCATAGTCTTCTCCATACTGCTGTGAGAATCCTCTAGCGACCAGGAGAGCCTTGAACCGATCAATTCTCCCATCAGCCTTCTTCTTCAACTTATACACCCACTTGCAAGTAACCGGAGTAACGCCATCAACCTTGGGCACAAGGTCCCAGGTTTCATTTTTCTTCAGAGCATCATTCTCTTCTTTCATGGCATCATCCCACTCCTTTACTCCAGTGGCCTCGTTGAAGTTTGCAGGCTCTCGCTCATCCAGAGGACCTGCAAAGAAGCAGGAGACAAGGCTCACTGCATTCCCATCACAGTACCGAGCCGGTGGCTTAATCACCCTCTTCGATCTCCGAAGACACGGCTCCTTGCTCACGGCTTCCGTTGCTTCTTCAGGCTCCACTCCTACCCGGGGCAAGCATTGAGCAGTGCTCCCCCTGCTTCCTGAGCCAGAAGGCTCAGCCTCGGAGTTTGAAGCAACAGGAGCTGCTGGTGAAACAGCAAGCTCCTCTTCTAAGCCTTCAGCAGCCTCCATAGGTGCTTCATCAACCTTGCTATTTCCGGTTAGCTCCACTGAGCCACCTCCATATGACGTCAGCTCGTCAAAGACAACGTCTCTTGACACCACGAACTTCTTCGTCACAGGGTCCATGCACTTCCATCCCTTCTTCCGCTCATCATAGCCAACAAAGACAAGTTTCCTTGCCTTCACATCCAGCTTTGTCCGTGAGGCATCCGGGACATGCACGTAGCAAGTTGAACCGAACACCCGAAGGTGTCCAACACTCAGCTTCTCCTTCAGCAACAGCTCAACAGGAGTCTTCATGTTGATAGGGCTGAGTGGCATCCGGTTGATAACATAAGCAGCACAAGACATTCCCTCCGCCCAAAAGGACCTTGGGATATCTTTCGCATGAAGCCAGCATTTGCAGGTCTCCGTCAGATGACGGATCTTCCGCTCCGCTACCCCATTTTGTTGTGGAGTGTGAGCACAAGTAAGCTCCCGTTGGATCCCGTGCTTCCTGCAGAAGTTAGAAAACTCGGAGGAGACAAACTCCCCCCCCCCCGTTTTCAGTTCTAAGCTTCTTAACCCTCAAGCCAAGCCGGCCTTCTACCAACTCCTTAAACTCCACGAACAAACGGAAGGCTTCCGACTTCTCCTTTAAGAAGTACACCCAAGTATACCTTGAGTAGTCATCAACCAAGACAAGCATGTATCTGCTTCCGCCAAGGCTAGCAGTAACCGTTGGTCTCATCAGGTCGCCATGAATACACTCCAGTGGCTTCTTGCTCCTTGTTTGTGATTTATCAAATGGAAGGCGATGTGCCTTAACGTATTGACAGCCCGCACAAACATGCCCATCACCAAAGGAGGACAAATTTGGCAACCCCTTCACCAAACTTCTACTCGCCATCGCCTTCAGCTTGTCCATGCCAACATGCCCCAGCCTCTCATGCCAGATAGCAGCACTATCATTGGCCCTCATTCTATCAACATAAGCACTGGTGGAAAGAACATACAAGCTCTTCACCCTCCTCCCAACATGAGCAACATCAGCCTTTACCGCTGATACGTTGCGAAGGAACCTCACGTCTGTTGGCCCAAACAGAACATGATACCCAGTGTCCACCGCATTGGTCACCGAGAAGAGGTTTTTCTTCATGCCCGACACGTGATACACACTCTTTAACGTGAGTGGCCCCTGATCACTACCCAAAGACACGACCCCCTCTTTCTCTACTGCATAAACAGTATTATTAGCAGTGATAATAGCTTCATTACCTGAGTAAGCCTGCATGGAGGTGAACTTCGATTTGTCTCCGGTGAGGCGATGACCACACCCGGAGTCCACGATCCACTCGCCGTTGAAGTCCTCAGCAGACAAGGCCCGGACACAAGTGTCCGTCAAGAAAGCTCCGCCCCATTCTGCTTCTTCACTTCTCGAGCAAGCTTCCTCCTTTCCAGGAGGATGCCCAGGCTGCAGTTTGACCTTACAGTCCCGCTTGAAGTGCCCTCGCTGATGACACCGGTAGAACTTCAGATTCTTCTTCCAGTCCTTAGGAGCATTGCTCCTCTCCGGCGGATATGAAGTTGAAGTCTCCTTCTCAACAGCGGCCTGCACATTCTTCTTCTTCTTCCCTTCCCATCCTTTCTTCTTTCCTGAGAAGAGAGCCTCGCTGCCTTCCTGATTTAGGTTCACTCCAGCCATCTGCCTTGCTAAGCTCTCCTGCGAGGCAAGCAGATTTTCCAGCTCCAGCAACGACGGCTGAGTAGCCCACCCTTGAACAGATGTATCAAAGGCCACATACTCCTTCCGCAAGCCGCGGACAATGTGCCTTTTCATCTTTGCCTCAGAGATAGGCTCATCAGGATCCAGTGCCGACAGCTCAGCGCACAAGCTCTTCATCTTTAATAAGTACTTGGAGATGGAAAGGTCTCCCTGAGTTGCCCTGGCCAACTCATTCTCCAGGAACTGAAGCCGTGCCACATTCTTCCTATTGAACAACTCATCAATGGTTGTCCAAATATCAGCAGTCGACTCACATCCAATGATGTGATCAAACAGTTCCGGAGACACAGCTCTCTTCAGAATGAACTGCGCCTTAGCATTTGTTCTTCTCCAGAGCCTAACCTGCTCAGCAGTACCGAAAGCAGCAGTGACTTCCTGTCTGTCGTCACCACCGACGACTTCCCACAGCTCCTCGCCAAGAAGATAACTCTTCATGCACGACTTCCACTTCTTGAAGTTAGTCGGCGTTAAGAGTTCAATGCCCAGACCCCTTGCAAAACTCCCTTCCATTGCACCACCTGTTGGCAACCTTTCAGCAGCTCCGAGCAACAACACAGGTTGATCACCACTCAATCACTGAGTAACAACACTGGCTGACTTCCGCTCACGCAACTGAACCTCAGAAACCTCGCTCTGATACCATGTTAAAATTTTCTCAACGTGGTCAGCAAGATAGCCCAAATGCCAAATTAATATCTTCGGAACTACCCAGTTCGCACGTTGAACCAGCGGAAACCAAGGACTAGAGGTACAAAGGTAAATCCCAACAAACAATGGAAGAACAAGCAGGTCTTTTATTCATTCACTTCTTTACAATGCGAGGCATACATAGCGAGACATGATTTCGCTAGTATCACAGCTGTAAACAGAAAGCACCAAAAAACAAGCCGGGCGGACAGCACCCGAGTCCGCCGAGACCGCGAGGTCGCCGAGGTCGCCGAGTCCGCTGAGCTCGCCCAAGCTATGCTGCAATCCGCCGAATAGCACGGAGTCCGCCGAAGCCGCGAGGCCGCGCGGACACACCGTTATTCACCTCCTGCTGAACTTGAACTGAGAAACACCCCTACCCGCCTGAAGCCGGCGGACAGGTTATTGAAGCTGGCAAAGATGAAATAGAACTGACAAGCCGCAGAGCGACCTCCTGCTGAGTCCGCAGAGACCGCACACTTCCAAGCACTTGACCGAAGTCACAACCAAACTCCTGGCTCCTTGAAGCTATCCGCGCGACCTACACACAGTAAACCGTCAGCCTGAAACAATCCGCGCGGACTGACAAACACAGACCGCAGCTCCTTGCACACCCCAACTTACTGTTCACTCAAGTTACTGTAGATGTGCCAGGGGGTCCTATTTATAGGTGAGGTGAGGAGTGTGGTCACCGCCCTAGAGATAGCGTCACCACCCCAGCCCGCACGATAGCAAAAACACCGTCCGTCGAGTCCGCATGGACTTAGCCGGATACCAAGGAAAACCGCCAGGAGCTAGGCATACATTGGCGAACCCTCTCCAGTCCTCCCAAGCTATGCGGACAAGGCATCAGCCCGCAAAGCTTCGACCACTGCAAGACAGCAACCCTCTTCAATGGCAGTCCGCACCAACCCGAGGCAGTCCGCAAGACTCACACCTCAATCCGCCACAAGTCCACGACCAAAGGAAGACAGCAACAGTCCGCCCAGTCACAGCGGACTTGGCGGATATCGCGGACACCATGGCCTTGGCACAAAGTGTGACCAAGTCCAAAACCATCAAGGGCCAATGCGAGCATGGCAAACTCAAATTTCCGTCCGCCAAACACCCTGGCACAGACCGCCATCAGTCCGCCAGCTCCTCACACTTCTGACCAACGCAGCAGCCAACCGCGGACTCTAAAACACAGTCCGCCAACCGACCTCCACAATAAATCGCCTGCTGTGCCACCAGAGCTCGACAAGGCCTCAGCCAAGCTCTAAGCTCAGTCCGCAGCAGCCCACACTGCGGACACTCCAGTCTGCAAGCTTCCCGCGGACACGAGCTAACCCGCCTATCAGCACAAGCTTGCACCCGCGGCCACTGAGCAATGCACCAGTCCGCAACCTTCATCCGCTCAGGCCGCTCCTTGGCAAAGCCAATTGGCAAACACCCTATCCGCAGAAACCAGGCCGCATAGTCCGCGGACTCAACCCGTGCAACCCGCCCAGAAGAACAACTGGCTTCCCACTAGACCTTTCAACAGGCTGCACATCTCAGTCCGCCCAGTCCTCCTAGTCCGCCAAAGTTGTCCGCCCCAGGCCGCCCGGCCTGTCCCGTCACCCACTTCCACTTCACAAATTTCAACAAATAGTCCCTGAGCCTATTGCTTCCTGAACTAAGAAAATCTCAGCCCTATCTTCTTCTTCATAGCATCAGAAATTGATCTTCAAGATTTACACTGCTTGGGATATGAAGTGCTGCAGCTAGGGTTGGCCCTCTGTTGCTTCTTCTTCCTTAGAGATTTCCTCTAAACTTGTTGGTGCAGCTGTGAATTCCAACCACTATCTTTCTTCAGCTTCCAACTGTTGGATCTAGGGTTAGAACTTGTTGCTTACTAAATTGAGATAAACTCAGCCCTAACTTCTTCTCAGCAACAAGAATAGGTCTTCAATGAGAAGCTGCTTATGCTGGAACGAACCTGCAGAACTCTGCTCTGCTTCTTATTTTCTTCCTGGACTGAACCAGAAGCTCAATCTAATCTTCTTCACAGACCCAAGAATGTATCTTTAGGATTAGGCTTTCTTGAACTGTGAAGTCACTGCTACTTAGGCTTACTCTGTTTCTTCTTCTTACCTTAGTGAGAAAAAGCTCACTGATCTGGCTTGTTTGGAGTTATCAGACTTGCACTACTGCAGCTAACCTTGACTGCAGAAACCTGAAGATCCACTTCTTCTTCTTTATCAGATCCTTATCTGAACTTGCTGTAGTAGAAGAAATTAGGTACAGCTAACTTACTAGAACTTTTAGAGCAACTGGTTGAACTTTTGGTTCTCAAGCTTGGCACGAATGGCGAGGAGGGTGAAGTTCAGCCACGTCTTATTGAAATGAATAAAACCCTAAAAGTTCAAGTTCTCAGCTCTTGATCTTGTCCTTTTATCTTCCACTAATTAAAGGCTCTTTTAAGTTGTGGGGACCACCTGTAGTTGTTGGCTACAACTTGCTTTAACACCCAAAAGTCATACAGTAGGCATGAGATGTCGTTTGTCGCATACTGTAGCCATCCCACAACATTTTGAATTTTGATGACGTCAGCACCTGTAGACTTAGTCAAATTCAAACACTTTAGTATAGGCGTTGAGTGAACAAGCTTCACTCAACGCCAAAACACTTATACAGATTTCTGTCTTACTCAAGTATTGAGAGCGTTGAGTGAACAAGCTTTACTCAACGCTTTTAGCCTTAGCAAATCTTTCTTCATCTCAGGTGTTGAGAGCATTGAGTGAGCCTTTATCACTCAATGCAAAAGTATTTAGATTGTTTTTTGTCACTAGGCTTTGAGTGAGCCTTCATCATACAACGACAACACCCTTAATCGCATTCCTAAATGAAAGCGTTAAGTGTAGCTTCTTCACTCAATGCTTTCTACTTTAGCCTGTTATTTTGATGAGGCATTGAGTGCATAGCCTTCATGTAATGTCCCTGAGCCCCAGCGTCTACTCTAATTTCCACATGGTCCGGTTCCAGTTATCGGGTTGCAGCCCAAGCACCCCAACCCCTCTCCAGCCCACTGGCGGGTTGTTGGTGGCCATAGCATCCCTTTGATGAGCGAACTCGACAGTTAAGCTGGGCCGTACGGGGACTTCCCAGGAGGTCACCCATCCCAGTACTACTCTCGCCCAAGCACGCTTAACTATGGAGTTCTTTCACATCTCATCACCAATTGATCTGCAACTCAATTGGTGATGAGAGTTGAAAGAACTCCATAGTTAAGCGTGCTTGGCCGAGAGTAGTACTGGGATGCGTGTTGTGGTGACTAGGACCGACCAGCTAACAAGTTAATAACCCTTGATCGGTGGTGTGCGACTGGGATATCCGGTACACCAAAAAGGTGCCCTGAGTGCACGGAGCATCTGGTGGATACCGGCGTTTGTGATGTGATTGTGATTGCTAAGTTGATAAAGATTATGATATGACAATGCATACAGGGAAGGAACCACACCCCCGGGTAAGGGGTAGGGTCGTTATAAATGGTCAGCTAAAGCTGACCGTTACTTTGTTTGCCGCTCTCCGGTGGATAATGAATTGCAGGTATTGATGATTACATTGAATTTCTTGAGCGGAATGGAGGCTTGCTGCTAAAGGCCCTCGAAGGTCGTGCGAATCGTGGTTGGATTTCATGTGTGGCCAGCCTGCGTGTCGATGTACGGAAATGTATTTGTGTAAAGAGAAATATGTAAGGCCTTAAGGCCAGTATGTGAGTTGTATACATTCATGGTGTTGATATATAAATATGGCATTTATATAGTAGTGGATATTCTCTGAGCTGAGTTCATGTTAACGTAAAATGCTGCGCTAGAATGGATTGAGTTAGGATGCGAGTAGATTTTGATTTCCACAAGTAATTCTGCCACTTGTCTGTGACATATGGCGGGGGGCCCCAGCCGAACTCACCGTTATATTCCATATGACGAGTGGGGGCGTTACAAAGTGGTATCAGAGCCAGGTTTAAATTGTTTGGGAGGAGAGAACATGATTGAACTCACGAATGTCCACTAGGAATGTATTTCATGCACGTAAGGAGCAAGAGTGTGTAGACAATGTATAATTACCGTTATGACATGGATGAGTAATGGTGTTTTGTACATTACTAAGTGGCGAGAAGTGGTGCTGGGCAGCCGGAGCCCCAGCAATCCAATGAGAGTGTAGCACCAATTACAGCGCCTACACCTCCCTCGGCGGAGACCATACGGATGGTGACGGAAGCAGTGCTTGTGGTGTTACAGGCACAGCCTACGGGGCAGGCAAGGCCTGCAGGAGGACTAGGACAGGCAGGTGCAAGGCAAGAGCGTGCTGCAGTTGTGACGGAAGAGCAAGCAGCAAATGAGGCATTGAAAAGATTTATGGAGTTTCACCCACCTATGTTTGGTGGAGCGCTTTCCCCAACGCAGGCGGAAGATTGGTTGGCTAGAGTAAAGAGAATCTTGATGGCAATCAGGACGGTGGAGGAGTAGAAAGTGACTTTAGCCACCTTTCTGTTGGAAGGAGACACGAGATTATGGTGGGATGAGATGGAGGTGCATCACTTGGCCGGTCATGGATTAGCGGAGGTTTCAATGGATGAATTCTCCCAGTTTTTTTTAGCCAAGTATTTGCCAGTGTCGCAGTGGATTGCGATGGAAAATGAGTTTCAATGTCTGGTGTAGGGTGAGACTGATATTGATATGTACCTGCATGAGTTTAACAGACTGGGGCGATATGCGGGGTCTACCTTCGCGGAGGAAGCACGAAAGACGAACCGATTTTATGAGGGACTGCGTGATGACTTGCGATTGGCACTCCCAAGTTCGGTGAATCAAGGCTTCCAAGCATTGGTCGATATGGCCAGGGCACTGGAGAAAGATTGGAAATGGGTGCAGGATAAAAAGAAGTTGGAAATGGAGAAGCCGGAATTTAAAGTTCCGTAGTCTCAACAATTGGAGTTTCGGAAGCGAGACAAGAAGAAGTTCAGGCCTGCTGAACCAACTTCTTCAACTGTTTCACCGGGTGCAACGTATGGACAAGGATGGGTGGAAACCCATACATGTTTTAAATGTGGAAAACAAGGACATATAGCCCCTAATTGTTGGAGTGGCCCTTCAGGAAGTGAGAAGAGGACGGGTGCATTTTATAACGAAAAGGGTAAAGCAGTGGCCGAATCATCTGCATCCCGGACGCAACCTCGATTGCATAATCTGGAAGTGCAAGAGCCGCAAAGCTCAATCGTGTAAATACAGCCGTGCGTGTTTCGGTTGGAACTATAAGAGGCTATCAAACGTATTATGAATGAAGATGCGGCTGAGCGGAAATAAGTGTCCTCTGTGATCGTTTTGGTATACATATTTATGGTGTGTATGATGGGCAATAAGATGTTTGTGCAAATATTTGTGGTGTATGTTATATCATATGTGAATATGATGTTTGAGTTAGATGGATGTACATATGTTAGCACTATATCTGTGTTGATAAGTGATGATTATTTTATGCGATGCCGTGGGGAGAGACAAGCTGCGGCCGCTGAGCACGAACCCGGATCATTTTGTTACGGTGCTCGTTTGCTTGTGTTAAGTTTTATAGGTAAGCTCAATTTCGAGGATGAAATTTCTTGAACGAGGGGAGGGTTGTAACAGCCCAAATTCGAGAAACGGGAAAATATTGGTTGACACGGCCTGGGACACGTGTCCCATAGCGTGTACTGCTTGGGTTGAGTGGTCAAGCGCGTGGTCGACGAATTTCGTTCGATGAATTTTGGTCGACGAATATCTTCGGGAGGTACACGCCCTGTGACACGGGCATGTCGGGGGCGTGACCCAGGGCATGTCCTCCCCCGGTCGAAGATTTTCTCTCGAGTAGTTGAGGTCGATGAATACACGAGAAAGAGGGTACACGGCCTGTGACACGGGCGTGTCATAGGGCGTGTCCCGCTCATACTCGAGTAGTTCTCGTATAGGTCGAAGAGTACTCGAGTAAGAGGGGGTGACACGGGCATGTCATCCATGGACACGGGCGTGTCATATCTGAGTACTCGAGTAGTTGGTTTTATCTCGAGTAAGTCCTCTCGAGTAGGTCTCGAGTGGGTTACACGCCCCATGTCACGGGCGTGACTAGGCTGACACGGGCGTGACATGGACATGTCATCTTGGCGTGGATAAGTTTGGATAAGGCGGTTCATACACCACTTAGGGGACACGGCCTGTGACACGGGAATGTCACAGGGCGTGTCAGACCCGAGAGAGTTGTTTTCAGGAAAGTTTTTGGTCGTTCCTTTTCTCCCTATGGGATCTGATGGCTCAGATTTCTCCTTGCTATTATATGGCTGAGAAATGAGGATTATCTCCTCATTTTCATCTTCTTCTTCTTCTTCTCATTCCAAGAGAGGAAAGGCCAAGGGAAGGAAAGGAGGAAGGAGGAAAGCCGCTGCTGGAGGAGCTGCAGAGTGTGGATTAAAGATCCAAGTTCGGATTCATGGAGGCAACACTAAGACGGTGATTTCCATCTGGCTGATTCATGGCTCCGAAGCGATCTTCTAGGGTAAAGATCTCCTTCTTGGACATCGAAGTCCTCTCTTTATGCATGTGCGTGGAATCCTCCACCAAGAGGTGGATGTCGGAAGTGATTCCTTGGTTGAGTCTGCATCTAGAGCTGGAAGTGTGAAGTACGACATAGCCATACTGTGTGAAGCCCATCTGGACGGATAGTCTGGATTGGTGATGATCATGGGTAAATCGGAGAAGACTCCGTGGATTTAAAGATATGAAATATGTGTATGGGATGAATAAATGATATGTGATGTTGCTTCTGGAAGAATGGAGGCTTTGGTTAAGCTCCTTGTGTTATGAGCACTGCGGGTGCTATTTGTTCTGTGTGAACGGTGAAAAGCTGCGGCTGATCAGGAGGGAAAGACGACCCGCGTCAAGATGCCGTATTGACAATTTGAGCACGAGAAAAGGCTGACATCTACCTGTTTATGTTGGGAGGTCGATTGGTGGCAATGCAAATGGGGGATGCAGTCATACCCGGCTTGCTACACTACAGTGGTGGGTCGATCTAAATGCTCAATTTTACTATGGGGTTAGTACCTCTGAATGGTTTGGGCGGAATGCTCACAGCATGCGTGTTGTGGTGATTAGGACCAGCCAGCTAACAAGTTAATAACCCTTGATCGGCGGTGTACTACTGGAACATTCGGTACACCAAAAGGTGCCCTGAGTGCATGGAGTGTCTGGTGGATACCGGCATTTGTGATGTCATTGTGATTGCTAAGTTGATAAAGATTATGATATGACAATGTATATAGGGAAGGAACCACTGTCCCGGGTAAGGGGTAGGGTCGTTATAAGTGGTCAGCTAAAGCTGACCGTTACTTTGTTTGCCGCTCTCGGGTGGATAATAAATTGCAAGTATTGATGATTACATTGAATTGCTTGAGTAGAATGGACGCTTGCTTCCAAAGGCCCTCGAAGGTCGTGCAAATTGTGGTTGGATTTCATGTGTGGCTGGCCTGCGTGCCGATGTACGAAAATGTATTTGTGTAAAGAAAAATCTGTAAGGCCTTAAGGCCAGTGTGTGTGAGTTGTATACATTCCTGGTGTTGATATCTAAATGTGTCATTTATATAGTAGTGGACATTCTTTGAGCTGAGTTCATGTTAACGTAAAATGCTGCGCTAGAATGAATTGAGTTAGGATGCGAGTAGATTTTGATTTCCACAAGTAATTCCGCCGCTTGTCTGTGACATATGGCGTGGGGCCCCGGCCGGACCCACCGTTATTTGCCATGTGACGAGTGGGGGCGTTACACTTCACTCAATGCTTCTATACTTAGATAGACTTTTTGTCAGCTTAGGCGTTGAGTGCATTGAGTGAGCCTTCATCACTCAATGTCATCTAGACTTTCGTAGTTTTAACTGCTTAGGCGTCTAGTGAGCCTTCATCACTCGACACTTCTGGACTTAACCAGATTTATTTACTGTCAAAGATAAAGCTTTGACTATCTGAGCTTTACTTAATGCTTTTTGTAGTATGATGTTGAGTGAACTGCCTTCACTCAACGCCTGTAGACTTAGCCACATTTCTGCCTTACAAATAGTCAGGGTTTGACTGACTTGACTTTAATCAACCCTTCTAGCTTTATGGCATTGAGTGAACTGGCTTCACTCAACACCTGTGGACTTAGCCACTTTCCTGCCTTGCTAATGTTGAAGGGCTTTGACTGTCATGTCTTCTCTCAGCCCTTTTTGGCATCAGGCGTTGAGTGAGTTTGCTTCACTCAATGCCTGTGGACTTATCCACATTTCTTTGCATCTGGTGTTGAGGGAGCTATCCTCACTCAACGCCTGTGGACTTAGATTTTTTGTCTCCACCTGACTACATTGTGACCACCTATCATCATCACTTAGATAACCTATCTAACATGTTCCAAGGAACATCCTACACATATTGAACTTGAACTATATTAAATACTATTATGCTCTTAGTATTGATTGTGATGCATCTTCAAATCTAGGGAACATTGAGGACAATATTACCAACATTCTCCCCTTATTTGAAGAAGGCAGAACACATCAATACTAAGAAGCATTAACACACAAAGCATATTAATTTAGTGCAGTTGTAAGCTAGCAAATGTAGCTTGCTTATACCACTTGAATTACCATCATGACAATTCAATCTTCTCCATTTAATTGCATTGACTCAACATGTCAAGTCATTGCTATCTCATATCACTTGAACATGTGTTCAAGTAATATGTACTTTCCTCATACTACTTAAAGTTTAAATGGAGCACCACTAGAGGCACTATCCTCATAATATGCACTGACTCAACATGGCTCAACATGTAGTCATTGAATTCTTCATACTACTTGAATTCGTCCAAGTAATATGCACTGACTCAACATGACCTATTCCTGTTAAGAATTGCTTCCATATCTCCCCCTTACTTCCACATCTCTTACCCTTCCAAGTATTACCACACATCTCCCCCTTTCTGGCTTCTTCAGAAGGCATTCATCTATTAATCTATTGAGGGGTGAGAAGGATCATGTGAGAATTTTAGTCTTGGTCATTTTGACCATCATGCTCAGGAAGAGTTGATTCCTCAGCCAACTTAGATACCACTGTATCAATATTTTATTTCAGTGAAATCAACATTGTTTCAGCTGATCTCAGTGATATTTAACATAACAAGTTATGGCGATTAACTGCAAACTATCAATCTAACCTTGCTAAAAATACATTTTTACAAATAGGCAGAAAGATTTTCTTATTAATTGAAAACAAAAAAATATAGTCATGTACAACTACAACTGAAACACTTAATGTACATAAGTCATTCAACATTAAGCATTCCTAACTCAACTTTGAAAGAGTTGAACTTATCCACATCCAATGACTTAGTGAAGATATCAACAACTTGATTGTCGAGACTAACAAATTCAAGGCAATGTCTTCATATTCTATATGTTCTCTTAATAAAATGTTATTTAATTTCTAGAAGCTTAGTCCAGCTATATGAGACAAGAATCTTAGCACTTGAAATTGCACTGGATGAGTCACATTTTTAAGGGTGAATGACTTTCCTTGAGATTGTGGTCCTCTAGCTGATGGTGTATCCACGAAAGTTGTACACAGCAACTCCCTTGTACCCTGCAAAGTCTCTTCTTGCTAAGCCAGATCTTTTCTTTTTATTTATCAACAGACTTGCCTCAGACTCCAACTTTCTTACTATTTTATCATACAGTCCTTCTTCATTAGGAGGAATATTGTCTACATGCTTTTCAAGCTCCAATGTACTTCTGATTCCATTGGCAACCTAGACAGCCTACTCCCCCTTGATCATAGCCTTCTTGTATTGATACTACTGATACAACACATCATTGCAACCAATTGACAATTGAGTGGTCCATTGATCCACTTGAGCAAGTTAGTGTCATTAAACCACTTGAGCTAATGCCACTCCTCCCCCTATTATGACTCAGGGAGGTACTGACTATTCCACTTCTCCTACAGTAGCATTGTTTTCTTAGCAGCAGCATTGTTTTCTTAGCAGCAGCAGTGTCTTCTCAGTAGCAGAAATTCACTTGTGTTGATCACCCCCTCAGTGTGTGCATTGTCCTGAGGACATACAGATCAACAGTGTTGATCTTTGATCCACTATTGCAGCTATTGGACTTGCTCCCCCATAATAGGACCATCTAGACTTGCTCCCCCTCAATAGGAGCATCTTCTATCATCATCTTTAATGGATACATGAGTCCATTTAAGTCTTTATGCCATTTGAAGGACTTTGATAGTCTTGATACGACATCAAAAACTTATCTACATGCAAGAAAAGTAAATCCTACAACAACAAATACAATTAGGAGCAACTGAAGTTATATTAAGTTCAACATACCTAACTCAACCTTGAAGGTGTTGAACTTTGCTTCATCTAGTGGCTTGGTGAAAATGTCAGCCACTTGCTTGTGTGTGAGGAAAAACTCAAGACTGCGTTCTTCCTTTTTTGCATGCTCCCAAACTAAATGCTACTTAATCTCAATATGCATAGTCCTGCTATGAGAGACAGGATTCCTAGCAATTGAGATTATACTAGTAGAATCTCAGTATAAAGGAGTTCTACTTATCTGGAGGTTATGGTCCTGAGCTGATGCTGGATCCACAACAGTTGAGCACAGCAGCTCCCAATAGATACTTGATCTTATTCTGCAGTTGAGATTGTAAGACTAGTTTGTTTCTTTCTGCTCCAAGTAGTCAGTCTTTTTCCTAGGATTTGACACATTCGATCCTTACTTTTCCTATCTTCCCTGATCATAGATTGATACCACTCCAGTAGTGATTATACCACTTGAGTAGATACCACTTGAATCTTGAATTGTCCTTGCTTGATCCATCTTTCTCTGATTATTTCCTCCACTGCATATCTTAGGTCCATTTCTCACTAGAGTATGATTCTTGAGATAACTTCCTTGTTCCAGTCCTAAGTCTTGATCATCCTTTATCCAAGTACTATATAGGGGATGGGCAATTGGACTACCCTACAAAACAGATTACTTTACCTTAGGACCCCAACTTTTATTGAGTCCTAGGTTCTTGTTAGTTTGAAACACAAACTGACTTACTTTAGATTTTCTGACAGGAAGACTAACATTTGATCTAGGAACACTTGGATTGTGCCAACAATTTAGGGCAAATTGCCCCACTTTCCCACAACACCAACACTCATGAATGTTAAATCTTCTTTTTTAAGCGGGTCCTGCAGTTTAGTTAACTGCTGACTGAACAGAAGAAAGAGGTGCAGCAACCTTCTTCAAGTTCCTCTAAGCAAGGATTTTATTGAAGGTGAATCTATCAGCAGACTTCCTTGGCTTACTCTGAATGCCATTTACAGCAGTCTTCTTTGTAGAGGGCATGTTATATATAGCATTAGAGATAGCCAGATCTGTCCTACTGATAGACGTACCCTTTGTCTGAGTCCTTACTGGAAGGTCTCGAGTGAAGGTCACTGCCTTGTTCTTGAGAGTTGGGGCTGGGGTACCAAAGACAAATGGTCCATATTGGGCCATTTGAATTTCCTCATGGAGATCCTTAAAGGCACTCATTCCCCTAATATATCTTCCACCAAGACAGTGAACATTTTTGTTCATGCTTGTTTATCTACCATTCATCCAGTGACCATAGATTCTCTTAGTCATACCTATTTGATGGTAACATCACCATCATGAAAGTGATGGGAGGCAGTGATGCCAGTAGCTTAATTGGAGCCTTGCCTTTTTCTTTAGGAAGGGCAACTCTTGTGCTTCCCTTGAATCCCAACCCCTTTTCGCCATTTTGAGAGGAGAAGGATCCTATCAGGGGCAACACTAACTTGGGCTTTGAGAATTTAGCCACAAGCCTTTTCTCCTTAAGGAGCTTCTCTTCAAGATCCAAGATGATCTTGTTCTTCTGTCTTATGGTCTCAATCTGAATGATTGTGATGGCTTTTAGTTGGTTGACTTCCCTAGCCTTCTGATCTAGTAGGGTTGTTGTTTCAACCTGCTGGGAAGAAACTAGATGAAGGGAGGTAATCTCCTTAGCTTACTTCTTGGCTAACATCTTACTTCTCTTAAAAGCCTCCAGAAGTGCACCATATTTGTCAATCAATTAATTGACATATTCCTCTGATATAGGTCCATCATCATCACTTGATGTTGATGCATTAGAGTTTTGATAGGTCTCATAATCAGATTCTGAGGATGAGCTAGAAAGGGAATATACCTGATCTGGTCCAGGCTGATCGTGGCAGGATTCTTCTTCTGTCATGGCCATTAGCCCGTAACTTTTGTAGTCATCTTCCTCATCATCATCCTCCTCTAAATCACTATTTGAATGTGATAGAGTGGCCCTGTTCTCTATTCTTGCATCTGGAAAGACATCATCTTTATCACTATCACTAAACACAGAGGATAGTGGGGCTCTGATTCCTATCCTGGCAGCAGGATAGTCTTCATCTTCGACAACAGCTACAAATAGCCCAATGTAGGTCTTTTCCTTTCTGTAGACTTGATGCTTCAATGAGCTCCACTCCTTATGGTTCACTCTTGAACCATAAGAACAAACCTCTTAGCTATCCTTGGGGATCTACTCAGACTGTTATGTCCTTTTTGAGCAACCTCCCTCTGATACCACTTGATAATCTTTAATTTCAAGGATAGCTAAATCACCTAGAGGGGGGTGAATAGGTTTCTTAGTCTTTGTGACTATCTTTTGCTTTTATATATTTTAGAGTTTGTAGTAATTTAGTTAATTTTGCTTTCAAGACAATCAGACAAACAACACAACAATTTTATAGTGCTTCCCTAGATTATGGGTACGTCCACTTTCCCTCCCATATTTCTAACAGCTTGTCAGACAATGAACTTCTCCAATCTCAGCTCATAAGAGCTTACAACACAATCCTACAGGACCACTTAGTCTCCTCCAAGACCTACAGCTCGGCTACAAAGCCCTACAACTCAGTGATCCAAAGATCACCTACCTCAGGCCCAAAAGCCCTACAACTCAGGATGGGAGGACATCCCTACCTAAGATAGAATAACTTTCCTACAGCTTAGGCACAAAGGACCTACCTCAGATCCAAAGGATCCTACAACTCAAGCACAAGTTCCCTACAACTCAGAGAGAATGACCCTCCTACATCAGGCTCAAAAGCCCTACCTCAGATCAAAAGGATCCTACTCTTAGGCCAAAACCCTACCTCGGGCACACAGGACCTACACTCAGATTTGCAACCAGATCCTACACTCAGTCTTTATATATTCAGGCCTATAGCTCCGATCCAATAGGATCCTACAGGATGAAAGTGGGTTGGTGAAATATAACTATTGAGATATGATCTCTAAGTTTACCATTCTAGACTGAGTGAACTCAGCCCAACTTTGACTCTAGGAAAATATTCCCTGAGCCTACTGCTTCCTGAACTAAGGAAATCTTAGCCCTATCTTATCTCAACCCGCATTTTCTCCGCAATTAAACGACATATCAGAATAGGAGAAACACATGTCGTGATGTCACGCGGTGAGGGGGATAACTGCAGACGCTCAGGCAAAATCCCAACTCAACACTATATATGAAATCCACAAGTTTAATTTGAAGAAAATTGTACTTCAGGTTAAGTTTTAATAATTGTATCCCTCGGCTCAGTGGATCAACTAGTCCACAAGTATAAATATGAATACACGCTGCGGAAAACACTTTGCTTATTTTTTTTAACATCCTGCATGAGCATAAACATCCAACTAGGACAACTCATTGTATGCATACCTCTATATTTAATATAAGTTTAGAAATAGTTTTTATGTCAGTTAAAATATAGTGACTTTGATTTAAAGAGATGTTATGCATGAGATAGTAAAAAGGTGTGTTTATACTTTGACAATAACTAACATGCAATCGTAGCATAAAACCTTCCCAGAGAGCAAGTAAACCAACCATTCACAATCAGACAAACTTAGCAACAAGCAAGTACTAAACATTCAACAAGATAACAACCAGTGGGAATCAACAACCTGACACGAACCCCCTAAAAGTATATATGTCTGAACTAAAACAAACAACTACTACTACCTCACAATCGATGAGGTAAAGGCAATCGCAACCGCTGTAAAATGCAAGCCACAACCAAATTCTACCGCTCAACCGGCTACAGCTCCGAGCCTGAGGCATTCAAAGAAAGAACACTTCAGCAAGAAAATACAAGTGGTAAACAATAACATCAGTAGAAAATAATCAAGAGAAGGCAAATGTGGTTACCAACCCCAACTATAAGAATGGCTGATATACCTCAGTTAAAAAGTCAAGTTATAACAAGTAAGGCAGTAATCACAATAGTAGAGTAAGAGAAATTGCACCAAGTGCGATGTGAAGTCATGCTTCGATAAAATCTACAAGAGTAAGACTTCAACAAATGACTAAACATTAGGAAAAAATAGACAAACAGCTCTAAACACGTGAATTATTAGCACTGCAAAGAACCACGGTTCTGAGTCGGTGGCCACATTGTCCAACAAGAACTAACAGACCCAAAAAAAAACATCGCAAAAAGGCACTGCGGTACATTGTTAAACACAACCCAATAGTCCATAACAAGAGACAAAAAAACCCACCAAGTACAATGATTCACGAAATGACGTCATGTTGGTGGTCCTTTATCCACTACCAACCTAGTCGTAAAAACACCTCCAAAACTCCAACAAAACCCCAAACCTAACACCAAAATATTCTCATGACAAGAGGAGAGAACAACCAAAAAATTTACCCCAAGACCCATACTCGGCGGATTGACAAACGACGAAAATATCCTAAGTCCAGCCAAATTCGTTGAATATAGCCAACGAAACAAAGGAATACTCGATGAATTAGACTTTGCGATAAAAGGCTGCACCCGGTGATACTCGACGAATAGGACTCGATTCGGTGTATATACTCGACGAAAAAGTCTTAGCGATTGGATCACTCAACGCTTTCTAAGCCTAAGCCATACTTGACAAATTCGTTGAGATTACTCGACGAATTTACCTTCACTCAACGCCATGACCAAAGATACTCGACAAATTTCAATAGATACTCGACGAATCCTAACTTCTACTCAATGACTAAACTCGACGAATTTTGACTCAACCGCACCCATACTCAACGAATTTTCCTTATCTAATCTTACCTATATTCAATGAAATATAGCCAAAACTTACATTACAACTTTGGATTCTACATGGCCGCACCCTGCACTACTCCTACATTCTAAGGAGAAACGAAAGAAGTGAAATGACTATCAAGAAACATAGCAAGAGGAAGATTAACCACTTGCCTCAAAGCTCCAAAAAATACAACTCTTCGAGCGATCCGCAACAAGGATCGGCCGCAAGATCTCCGGGGAAATGATTGCTGAAACTTTACGGGGAAAAAGGAAGTCAAAATCACATAACCTAACAACCAAAAATTCAAGAAACAGGAAATACTTACCGCCCATGCGTAGATCTCGGCGAGAGCTTTCCAAATCTACTCTCCGACTATGATTTTATCCACCAAAACCCCCACGATCGGCGGCCGAAAGCTCGCGACACGCCGCCCTTCCTCTTTTTACGAAAAAAGTCCGTCGGATTGGGTAGGAGATGATGAATAGGGTTCCGTCTAATCAAGGCTATATATATAATATTCTAATTAATTATTAAATAAACGTCAAAATGACCCGAAACCCAAACTAACTCAAAATCCTACAAAATTTGCACCGTGGCTAAATATTGACGCTACGAATCCAACGACAAAGTCGAAATTGAAATCTGACAAATCAAACTCAGGTGAAAACTCCCCGAAGTCACGACATGAAATATCCCAAAAAGGCTCCACTGAGTTCCAAACAAACCTGACTCGCAAGGGATATCTCAAAAATACGCTAGGATTTAGCCAAGCTAATCTCCTAAGTAAAAACATCTTAGGTACCAAATGAGCAACATTCATGCTCCAACAATGGTATCTAATAACTATGTGTCAACATAACGCCCTGACGTCAAAAATATGTCATTAAAGAATTAAAATAAACATTGAAAAACCAGGGGCATTACAACCACTCCCCCTAAAAGAAAGTTTCATCCCGAAACTTTACCCACAAAAGATCCTACTACAGAAGGAAAATAAGCAAGCGTTATCGAAATAGAACAACTTACCAAAACAAACTAGGAGAGCAGATTAGGATGAGCCTCCCTCATTACTGACTCCAACTCCCAAGTCACGCTCTCCACGTCTTAGTTCTGGCACAAAACTTTGACCATGGGTATTGTCTTCCTCCGTGACACCTGATCTTGAGTGTCCAAAATGCAGACAGGCACCTCAATAAAAGAAAGGTTTGGCTGCAACAGGGGCACCGAACCAAGAACATTTTGGTCGCTAAGTATAAATTTCTGCAACTTGCTCACATGAAACACATCATGCCCACCAGGAAAATTTGCAGGCAAATCCAGCCTATATGCCGACACTCCAATGCGTTCAGCAATCTTAAAAGGTCCCACATACCAAGAATCCAACTTGTGGTTCTTTCCAAACCTCTTAACACCAGATATCAGGGAAACTTTAAAGAAAACCATCTCCCCAACAGCAAATTCCAAATCAGTCCTTCGTCGTTTGGATTCCTTCTCATAATGCTCCTAAGCTATCTGAAGTTTCTCTCGAATATGTGTCACAAAAGTATTCCTCTGGTCCCAACAACGGTCCTTCACCAACCTCGACCCAAAATTAGGGAGTTCTACAACGTCTCCCACGCAAAGCCTCAAACGGGGCCATCTACAAACTCTCCTGATGACTTTCATTGTAAGTATCAGTATCAAATGCTCGTCCCATGCTCCTCCATGTTCCATGATGTAACATCTTATCATGTCTTCCACAATCTGATTAACTCTTTCCATTTGACCATTTGTTTGTGGATGATAAGTTGGGAATACCTAAGATCGGTACCCAATCCGTCTTGTAAGCTTTTCCAAATACAAGACATAAACCTGGAGTCTTGATCTGATACAATATTTACAGGTACTCCAAGCAGTCTGATGACTTCATCCAAATATAACTATGCTATTATCTTCATGAAGTAATCAATCTTAAACGGTGCAAAGTAAGCACACTTCGTTATTCTATCCACTATAACCCAAACTGAATCATGCCCTTAGGGAGATCTCGGCAAACCGGTAATAAAATCCATCGAGATACTCTCCCAGTTCCAACTTGGAATATCCAAAGGCGTCAGCTTGCCACCAGGCCGTCCATGATTTGCCTTAACAAACTTGCAGGTGAAGCATTCTAACACAAACTTGGCTATATCATTCTTCATTCCATACCACCAAACGATCTACTTCAAATCTTTGTACATCTTAGTAGAACCAGGGTGGTAGGCAACACTAGAACCATGCGCCTCAGTGCACAAATTAGCTCGAATATCATCAACTACGGGGATACAATATCTACCGCGATACTTCAAAGTACCCGCGTCATCGATTGAAAAGTCTGGTAATTCCCCTATCTCAGTTCTATCAGGAAGGTGCTGCAAATCAGGGTCATCCTTTTGATGTAGCCTTGTAAGTGTAATCCATGAAGGTTCTATTACTTCCAAGCTACTTGCCCAGTCGCTACTTCCGACCGAGATACACATTTATAGAAACTCTTCCGCCAAGGATTCCACTGAAAGTACAAAGATCTGTGCGGTCTTTCTACTTAAGGCATCGGCTACTGCATTAGCTTTGCCTGGATGATACTGAATCTCGACATCGTAATCTGTGACATATTCTAACCATCTATGCTGTAGCAAATTTAATTTCTTCTGAGTGAAGACGTACTCCAAACTCTTATGGGCAGTATAAATCTTGCACAGTGCGCCATACAAAAGATGTCTCCACAACTTCAAGGCGTAAATTAATGTCGTAAACTCTAAATCATAAGTATGGTAGTTCCTTTCATGTATCTTTAATTTCCTCGACCCATATGCGACTATCTTACCTTCTTGCATCAAAACGCATCCAAGCCCGACATGCGATGCATCCACAAAACGGTATACTCTAATCCTTCTGTAGGAAAAGTCAACATTGGTGCAGTGCACAATCTCGTTTTCAATTCCTGAAAAACCTCCTTGCACTTATCGCTCCATATGAACACTACATTGTTCTGTGTAAGCCTAGCCAGTGGCACATACAATGTAGAAAATCCTTCCACAAACCTTCTATAATAGCCTACCAACCCTAGGAAACATCTTATCTCATTGAGTGTGGTAGGTATTTTCCAATCCATTATGATAGCTATCTTTTCAGGGTCAACAGAAATTCCATCCTTATTCACCACATGACCAAAAAAAGAAACCTAAGGTAATCAAAACTCACAGTTTCTCAGTTTTGCATACAACTTATGCTCTCTCAAAGCAGATAGAACCAACCGCAAGTGTTGGGCAAGCTCCTCAGCACTCCGGGAATAAACCAAAACATCATCTATAAACACAACCACAAAACGGTCCAGAAAATCCTAGAACACTTTGTTCATCATGTCCATGAGCCCAGAGGGTGCATTCGCCAATCCAAATGACATCACCAAGAACTCAAAATGTCCATGCTAAGAACGAAAGGCGGTCCGTGGAACATCTGACACACAGATTCTCAATTGAAGAGCCTAAACGAAGGTCAATCTTTAAAAACACTCCACTACCACGCAACTGATCAAACAAATCATCTATCCGCGATAAGGGATAACTATTCTTGATAGTTACCTTGTTCAATTCCCTATAATCAATGCACAGTCTCATAGATCCATCCTTCTTCTCACAAACAACACGGGAGAACCCCCAGGTGAAGAACTTGGCCTAATAAATCCACACTGCAAGAACTCATCCAGTTGGGTATGCAACTCATCCAGCTCACGCAGGGTCATGCGGTATGATGCCTTAGTTATAGGACGAGTACCCAACTCTAAATCTATAACAAACTCCACATCTCATTCCGGCGGAATACTAGGAAGGCTATCTGGGAAGACATCCGGAAACTCTCGCACCACAAGGACATCCTCGAAGCACAGCAAACTACCAACGGTTTCCAAAACAGAAACCAAACAAGTAAAACAACCGGAATTCAAAAGTTTTCGTGCATGTACCACAAAAATAATCGAGGAATCCTTGTGCGTAAAATAATAAAAACACCTAGGGTGGCCGTTGTCCATCTTGAAGTCCAAACGCTTAACCTTGCATTGGATAACCGCATCATATCTGGACAATCAATCCATGCCCAAGATCATATCAAAGTCCTCCAGTTCTAACACCTTCAAATCAACAAAAGCTAGGAAATCTCCTAAAAGGATCGGACAACTCTGGATACCTTGGTCTGACACCACTGAATCACCAGAAGGAAACTTAACATGAAACGAGTCGCCAATTGGGTCGTGAGTCAGATGATGACACTCTACGAAAGTCCTTGCCACAAATGAGTGGGTAGCACAAGAATCAAAAAGAACAAGTGTCCAATGGTACTTTACCTTAAATCTCACTATAAAATCACATATGTAACTAAAAGCACAAACATCGAAGCTACTGCCACGTACTAAAATCTAGAACTAGATTAGAATCTAACCTGAAATCACTTGAGTAGACGTCTGTGCTTCCTCCATTATCATCTCATTCAGCTTGACCTTCTCTTTGTCCAAATGTTGCGGCAGCGGCAGTTCTTGAAGCGGAACTGGCTGCAGTGTGGGCTGAGTCTGTGGGAAACATGACTTGAAATGTCCCTTCTGTCCACACTAGAAGCAGACCCTTTCTTTACTCCAACAATGGGCAGGATCATGCCTCTTCTTCTTACACACGGCAGAAACCAAGTCTCCTTTGGGAGCATTCTGAATCGCATGCACTAGCTCCAGCTTCTAAGCTCCCAATCTCTTGAAACATCTATCGAACGGATGATCAGGCCAGGCACAGAAACTGCACACCTACTTGCTTCTTTTCCTTGAAGCAGAACCAAATTCCTGAGGGTTCTTACCACCTTCAGACTTCCTCTTATACTTTCTCATCTGCATGCCTCGATTCTTGGCATTGCAAATAGCTTCAACCTTAAGAGCAGCTTCAACTGCCTCCGCATAACTATCAGATCCATAGACACTAGGCAACTGCTGGATGTCATTCCTAAGACTACGCAGAAAGCACTTAACTCTATTAGCTTCAAAAGATACCAAAGCACGGTCAAACCGGCTCAACTTGTTAAACTCTATTTTATACTCACTGACTGTGAGTTTCCTTTGCTTCAGGTCCAGAAAATTATTCATCAAGTGGTTTTGCTCGACCGACGGCAGAAATTTCCTTAGCAGCAACTCTTTGAAGGACTCCCACGAACATCCATCCTTAAGGTTCTCTTTCTCTAACAACCACCAGCTCTTCATAAGGCCCTTAAGCTGGTACACAGCGACCATCACTCTCTGGTCTGCAGAAATTATAGAGTACGAAAACATCTCTATTGCAATTATACAATCATCTAAAGCCATGAAGTCTGCTCAACCGTCATAGGTAGGAGGTCCAAATCGCTGAAAATGCGAGATAAAGTTCATCTATGGTGATAGCAGTGTAACACCTCCATCCGTTGCATGACATATAATAGAAGGTCCGGCCAGGGCCCCACACCATATGCCACAAATAGGCGGCGAAGTTACGGGTTAATATTAGAGTTGCGCATCCTAACTCAGAGCATTCTAGCGGAAGCTTTTAAGTTAATTGAACTCAGCTCATCAGAATGTCCACAATATATGAATTAGCATTTATATATATACACCACGAAGGAATGTACTCCAAATACACAGCAAGTCTGGCCTTATGGCCTTACAGTTAAGCTTTGTACATATAACTTCCATATATCAGCACGCAGGCTGGCCATACATGAATATATTATCATATTATCATATAAACTTCTTTGGCCTTCGAGGGCCAACATAGCAGCAGCAGCAACAACAATAATAAGGGCTTCAGCCCCCTATTTTCCGCTCGGCCCTCCTGCACCTGCACGGGACAACCCACTGCACGGTGGTAAACAAGGTAACGATCAGCGTTCAGCTGACCAAATTATAAGGATCATACCCCTTACCCGAGATAGTGGTATTCCTTCGCTACAGGCATAGCATTTCACAAGCAAATATCTCACACAATGTATAGTCACGCACAATCAACATATCACAAACGTCGCGCGCACAGGATGACGCTCCGTGCACTCAAGGAACATTCTTAGTGTACCGGATAATCAAGTCGCCCACCGCCATTCAAGGCCCGAAGCCCAATGACAAACTTGAGTATTTTGCTCCATGGCTTTCAGCCGGAAACTTTAGTCTTAATGGCACGCAGGCCTAACACTCTCGCTATGGGTTCTACCGAATGCTAATAGCCTAGGTACTCATCGCAGACAACCATAATGTGGATGCAGTTCAGCCTTTACACATTACTCAAATCATTAGTTCAATGCTAAGACTAACGCAGGTCAGCATCCCCTTTTCCGTTCGGCATGAGGCCTTCTCAAGAGCACGTCAAGCTCACAAATAGCGACACTATCCCCTCGGGACTGGCTTCATAATCGCAGGTTAGCTATGAGCCACCGCCAGGGACATTCCTTGTCGCCCGGTGTTCGCGACAGTACTCACTTTCCACCCCTAGTACTAACCTTATCATTCATAGCATACAACACAAGCACTTAGCTAGTATTTTCCTGGACTTTCACTCCAGTACTTCATGGTGCTATCCTTTACAGGCACAACCCACCAAAATCTGCAAACATACACATTTATACGCGGAGTCTTCTCTGGTGTGCAAAAGAAAACATCACCAATCCAGACCAACCTGTCCAGATGGGATTCACACAGTATGCCTATTCCGTACTTCACATTTTCGGATCTATATGCAAGAGTATTGGGGATTCCAAGAATCAACCCGAGGGAAATCCCTCCGCAATCCACCCTCTGGTGGGGGAAATCCATGCACATGCCAAAAGAAGGAATTCACATGTCCAAGAAGGAAGATCGTTACCCTTGACGACCTCTTTGGAGCCATGGAAATCTAGCCGGTCGGAAAGCACCGCAGCGGCCTTACCTCTACAAATCTGGCATTGGATATCAATTCGAAACTCTAAAGCTCCACTTACGACCGGATCTTCTCTCCTCCTTCTTGCTCTCCCTTCTCTCTACTCTTTTAGAAAGAGGATAGCCAAGCTTGAATGATAGTAATCTCATTCAACTCCTGGACTTAAATGCAACAGGGAGAAGCTTGGACCATTGGATTCCAAATGAAGGAAATGAACAGTCACAAATCGCAATCAAAATGTCTATTTTTGGGCTGACACGGCCTGTGAAACGCCCGTGTCATAGGACGTGTACCTTAAGCGGCACACGAACTGACTTAACCCGAACAGGACACAACCCTATGACACGCCTGTGTCGTAGGCCGTGTGCCCTGACACGGATTTGTACACGCCCGTATCTCGCTCGGGTTCACTAGGCCTCATTATCTTGGCCAAATCCAGCGAAGGACACGGTCATGTGACACGCCGGTGTAACAGGCCGTGTTCCCCACTCGAGGATCGTCAAGTGCACTCGAGGACACGACCATGGACACGCCTGTGTCGCCGACCGTGTACCCCTACTCGAGGATCGTCGACCTCTTTTTGTCGAACTCCCTCGAGACACCCTGCCAGCACTCGAGTGCAGGACACGGCCACAGACATACTTGTGTCTCAGGCCGTGTCCCTTACTCAGAGTAGGACACGGCTTGGGGACACGCACATGTCCCAGGCCGTGTTATCCTCCCTACTCAGCCCAAACATCCTCGAGATTTGGGGCATTATAATCCTCCCTGCCTTACAAATATTTCGTCCCAAAATTTGCATACAGTTAGGAAACCAACAGTCAAAATGTTATAACATCAAAGTGTATGTTACAACAAGATATATACTGGACAACAGTTAAACAAACAGATCGGGAAATTCAGCTCGCATGGTCTGCTCTCGCTCCCAAGTTAGCTCCTCACGGCCACACTAGTCACACCGGACCTTGACCATCCTGATTATCCTGTTCCGCAATTGTTTATCGGCTCTATCCTCGATCCGAATGGGCCTAACCTTCGTCATTAGCCCATACTCAACCGACACACAATCGTTCTCAATCACTTGAGCTGGATCTTTGATGACTTTTTGAAGCACATATAGGTGAAACACATCATGTAATCACCCAATTCTGCCGAAAGAGCTAGCCGATAGGCAGCTTCCCCAACTCGCTCCACCTCTTCAAATGGACCAAGATATCTCGGACTTAACTTTTTCAAACGCCGAATCCTGGACACACCTTTGAATGGTTTGATCTTCAAATATACACAATCGCCCACTGCAACCTCCACATTCTGAGGCTTAGCGTTGTAGTATTTTGCTTGACGATCCTGGGCTATCATTAGCCTCTCCGGAATAGAACGTATCGTCGAGTTAGCTTCTTCGACTTCTTTACGCTTATAAAGTTTTGATTCACCTTCTTCTGCCCAAGCTAACGGTGTACAGCATTTATGACCATACAAAGCTTCAAACGGTGTCATACTGATGCTCGCTTGGTAGCTATTGTTGTAGGCAAACTCCACCATATAGAGATGATCTTCCCATCTCTTACCAAAATCCAAGGCGCACATCCGGAGCATATCCTCCATTATTATGTTGGTCCTCTCATTTTGGCCATCCGTTTGGGGATGAAAGGTCGTACTGAACGTTAACTTTATGCCCAACAGTTGATGGATTAGCCTCCAATCATTTGATGTGAATTGCCCGTCACGATCACTTACGATTCTATGGGGAACACCGTGTAATCGTACAATCTGCTCCACATAGAGTTTTGCCAAACTTTCCTCTGAATCGTCCAGCTTGTTTGGAAGGAAGTGAGCCACTTTAGTCGACCAGTCTACAATCACCCAGATTGAATCACTCCCGCATTGAGACCTCGGCATCCCGTGCATGAAATCCATTGAAATATCATCAAACTTCCATTCCGGAATAGGTAACGACTTCAAGAAACCTCCGGGCTTCTGGCATTCCGCTTTCACCAAAGCACAAGTTTGATATTTAGCCACATAATGAGCTATGTCATTCTTTAGTCCTGGCCACCAGAATAACTCTTTCATGTCCTTGAACATCTTTGTGCTCCCATGGTGAATTGATTATTTTGTAAAGTGAGCTTCATACATCAATTCTTCTCTCAACTTACCCACACTTGGGATGCACAAGCGACCCTCTTTCCGTAAAAGGCCGTCATCCCAGGAGAATTGGCCATCTCGCTCATCCTTTGCATTGTGTTGGAGACTTTCATCCAGCTCCGTTGCTCGTCGAACCCTGTCCGCAAGGTCACATTGTACCTCCATCCAGTTTAAGCATACATCGGCTATGGAATTCTTGTTAACACAAGAAATCTCTAACGCTTCCAACTCCTGGATCAGATGCTCAACATGAATCTGCAACCAATTTGCCCTTGACGGAGTCCTACGACTCAAGGCATTAGACACCACGTTTCCCTTCCCGGGAGTATAATGAATATCAATGTTGCAGTCCCCAAGGAACTCCATCCACATTCGTTGTCGCATATTGAGATCTTTCTGATCCAACAAGTACTTTAGACTCTTATGGTCCGTAAAGATATCCACCTTCACGCCATATAAATAATGTCGCCATAATTTCAGTGGAAAAATCACCACCGCCAATTCCAAATCGTGAACAGGATAGTTCCGCTCATGCACATTCAACGGGCGTGAGATATAAGCGATCACCTTTCCAAATTAATGAAGATCGTAGCCTAAGCCACTCCCTGATGCATCACTATAAATTTCAAAGCCGTTCGAACCACATGGCGATGTCAAAACGGGCGTCGTGGTTAAATGACTCTTTAACTCTTCAAAAGCTTGCGCGCACTCAGGCGTCCAAACGAACTTCTGATCCTTCCTCGTCAACATGGTCAGAGGCAAAGCGATCCTCGAGAAATTTTCTACAAAACGTCTGTAGTATCCTGCCAGTCCAAGGAAACTCCTGACTTCAGCTTCCGAAGACAACACTGGCCACCCCTAGATGGCTATTATCTTTGACGGATCTACCGCAATGCCCTCTCCACTCACCACATGGCCAAGAAAGGCCACTGACGACAATCGAAACTCACACTTGGAGAACTTGGCGTAGAGCTTATTTCTCCTCAGGGTATGCAACACCAACCGTAAATGGTTCGCATGATCTTCTTCCGATCGAGAGTACACCAAGATATCATCAAAGAAGACAATCACAAACAGATCCAAGTACTCTCAGAACATTCGGTGCATTAGATCCATAAACACCGATGACGCATTACATAGCCCAAACAACATTATAGTGAACTCGTAATGACCGTAGCGTGTTCCAAATGCTGTCTTAGGAATGTCACCTTCACGAATTCTCAACTGGTAGTAGCCCGATTTCAAATCCAGCTTGAGTATACTTTCGATCCCGCCAATTGATCAAACAAGTCATCTACCCGTGAAATCAGATATCTATTTTTCTCCGTCAACTTGTTCAATTAACGATAATCAATACACAATCGCAGGCTACCATCCTCCTTTTTCACAAAAAGAATAGGTGCGCTCCAAGGTGACATACTTGGGAGTATGTACCCCTATTCCAATAACTCTTGCAATTGGACTTTCAATTCAGCCATTTTCTTTGGTGCTACGCAATATGGCGAGCGGGCCACAGGTTTCGCACCTGGATCCAACTAAATAGTGAAGTTGATCTCCTGCTGGGGTGGTAGCCCAGGAAGATCCTTAGGAAACACATCAGCAAACTCCGATACAATCGGAACATCACTCACACTGGCCTTTGACACAACAGCCTGAATCAGCATGAAGAATAACTCTGCACCCTTCCGAACGGCATTGACGACTTGGAGTGCAGACATCAGGGTCCCGCTCACTCCTCGCATACCAGCGAACTTAGTCTCAAGCTCGGTATTCTGGCCCAGTGTGATCTCTTTTGAATTACAATCAATAAAGACACGCTGCTCTGATAGCCAGTCCATACCAAAGATTACATCAAACTCTGATATCGGTAGCACAGATGCATTCAAACAGAAATCCAGACTTCCAATTTGAACCGCCACATCGCAAGCCCTATCCGCAAGCATCAAACATCCATTCGGTAATAACACCTTTACACTATCTGCCACCATACGAATCAGTACACCGACCCGTGACACGAAGACCACAGATAGAAATGAATGAGAAGCACCAGTATCAAACAGTGCTCTCGTCGGACAGTCACGAATCAGAACAAATTCTAATACAAACACATCATACACAAGCTACAAACAAGGTATGAAATAGCAAAAACAGTAGTCAAACATGTCACCGTGTACCTGTGATAACGTCACTTTGCTTAATGGCCTCTTGCTGACCAAGACTATATACTCGGGGTTGCGCTTGGGATGCAGTCGACACCACCACTGCCTTTCCCTTTTCAGCATATGATGCTCCTGTCTTCTTCTCACCTTTGGTGGACCAACCCGACAATCACGGGCTATATGTCCCACGTTACCCCATGTATAGCAGGCCCGAGACTCCTGCCTCGATGTTGCTCTTGATGCAACATACGAGGGAGCCTATGAATAAGACTTGAATCTCTTACCCCATTTCCTTCGGTAGTTTACTTTCCCCGGGTGCGGCATTTTAAACTCAGACTGCGTCACCGCCAAGTCTCTTTTTCCTTGCACCTGCTTCATATCCTTCTCCAACGCATGCGCTGTGTCCACCAGCGCTTGAAACCCTTGGTTCGCCGAACTTGATAACAGGAATCTCAACTCATCCCGCAATCCTTCACAGAACCGATTGGTTTTTCGCTGTTCATCAGCGAAGAGAGAGCCCGCATAGCGTCCCAATCGCGTAAACTCATGCAAGTAGGTTTCAATACTACTCTCACCTTGAGTTAGACGTTGGAACTAATTTTCCATAGCGATGCGTTGAGCAGCTGGCACGTGCTTTGCCAAGAACAGTCGTGAAAACTCCTCAGTCAAGACTTTGGTTAATTGCCTGACCGCTAAGTGGTGTAACTCTATCTCATCCCACCATAGTCGAGCCTCTCCTTCCAAAAAGAAGGTGGCCAAGGTAACCTTCTGATCTTCCTCCGTCCTGATCACCGCCAATATACGCTTGACACGCGACAACCAATCTTCCGCCTGTGTTGGGGATCCCACCCCCGTAAATGTAGGTGGATTGAAGCTCATGAACTGCTTCAACTGCCGTTCGCTGACCGAGGATCAACAACCTTAGAAGGTTCTGCAATTACCCCAACCCGTTCTGGCCTCAATGCCTCATGCGCCTGCCCAGTAGGCTGTGCATGAATCATTGCAAACAGCGCCTCAGCAACTAAACGTACTGTTTCCGCAGAAGGCGGAGGTGTAGGCACCTCAGCTGGTGCCTCACTCTCGTCAGAACACTGGGGATCAGACTGCCAAGCACCACTATGAGTCACCTATAGGTGGACAAGACACACATTAGAGATCTTACACAAGCAATAACAGCAAAATAGGAACGCACAGGTTCCTCAAACAGGTGTATTTGCATTCCTTACTGGACATTCTTGAGTTCATTAATGTTATAGTGGGTCGCACGTACATGTGCTCGCCACCCCACACAAGAATTCGACCACAAATTCGAAAGGGAAAGACCAAGACAAGCTGATACTAACATTGTAACACCTCCATCCTTTGCATGACATATAATAGACGGTCCGTCCAAGGCCCCACACCATATGTCACAAACAGGCGGCGAAGTTACGGGTTAATATCAGAGTTGCGCATCCTAACTCAGAGCATTCTAGCAGAAGCTTTTAAGTTGATTGAACTAAGCTCATCAGAATGTCCACAATATATGAATTAGCATTTATATATATACACCACAAAGGAATGTACTCCAAATACACAGCAAGTCTGGCCTTATGGCCTTACAGTTAAGCTTTGTACATATAACTTCCATACATCGGTACGCAGGCCGGCCACACATGTATATATTATCATATTATCATTTAAACTTCTTTGGCCATCGAGGGCCAGCATAGCAGCAGCAGCAACAACAACAACAACAAGGGCTTCAGCCCTTATTTTCCGCTCGGCTCTCCTGCACCTGCACCGAACAATCCACTGTACGGTGGTAAACAAGACAACGGTTAGCGTTCAGCTGACCAAATTATAACGACCCTACCCCTTACCCGGGGTAGTGATATTCCTTCCCTGTAGGCATAACATTTCACAAGCAGATATTGTAACACCCCCTATCCGTCGCAGAGCATATAGAAGTAGGTCCGGCCGAGGCCCGACGTCATATACCACAGACAGACCGGAAAGTTACTCAATGGAAACCATCTAACTAAGAATCAACGTCCTACACAGAGTGCATTCTAACGGAAGCAATTTAAAAGTTGCAATAATTAGAACCCAGCCAATAGCATGAATGTCCACTACAAAACCCAACAGGAATGACGCACAATACACAAGTACATAGCCTTATGGCCTTACAATAGTTTACTCAAATTACAGTGTTTTCCAAACCTCGACACGCAGGCCGGTCACACATGAATAATACAAGTAAACACTCAAATTGAGCCTTCGAGGGCCAGCTCAGCAGCAAGGGCTTTTGCCCGCTATTTACCATTTGGCTCTGCAGCACTTGCAAGCAACAATCCACCGCAACGGTGGCAAACAAAAGCAACGATCAGCTATGTTGACCAAATTATAACGACCCCGCCCCCAAATTCGGGGCGGTGATGCTCCTTCCCTGCACTTTATTATCATTGCCATAGTATAGAGAAATTACACATCATCACAGGTGTAGGCTCGCACGACCACACACCCTGTGCTCTCATGGCACATTCTCGGTGAACCCAGTCAAAGTCCGCGGTCTCACCACCACCCCCTGGGTGGCAATAACTCGTGAGCATTTTGGTCTTTCTAACCGAACCACATAGAGTGGGTATGGTTCTACCTAACCAATTGCTCACACCGCAACATCAACTTAAGCCGCCTGCGCGGGTCAAGCTTCCCCGAGTCCCAATCCGATCACACACTTTGCATAACCCAGTTATGTACAAGTTGGCTCCCAGGCCACCAAGTTGGCAGAATCACGCATCTGCCCAGTTTTTCGGGTGCACCTTGGAGTTAGCCCCCAAGGCTCCCTGTTGCAATCTACCACGTAGAAAACCCGAAAAACAAACAATCGCACGGTGTCTTCTACGGCCATTCATGCAATGCAACATCACCGATCCAGACCAACTTATCCGAGTAGGCTTCACACATCATGCCTATGTACGTTTCTCGATTACGGACTCTATATGCTAAACAATGGGGACTATTCATGTCTACCCGAAGGAACGCCTCAAACTCACCGCAAACTCGTGAGTGTGGGCTTCTTATGCAAAGAAAAGAGGACTTCACATGTCCTAGGATGAGAATCATTACCCTAGCATTCCTCTTTGGTGCCATGGAAATCTATACAGATGAAAAGCACCGCAATGTCCTCGCCTCCTTAGATCCAAAGTTGTCTTGCGATTTGTGGCTCCGAAGCTCCGCCGGCGGCCGGATCTATCTCCCTTCTCCTACCTTGCTCTCCCCTCTCTCTAGAAATTTAGAAAGAGAATAACCCAAAAGAATGAGGGTTTCAAAGGCCTATTCCCGTGTATAACCCAGCCTGAACAGCCCCAAGCCGTTAGATCCCAAAATAAGGAAACGGACGGCCACGATTCGGGCTTGAAATCTAAAACCTGGGCCGAACACGGTGTGTGACACGCCCATGTCCAAGGTTGTGTTCCCCATTCACCGTCGAAACCGATGCGTCCAAAAAAGTACACGGGCTCTCGACACGCCCATGTCCAACTTGACACGCTCGTATCATACATTATACGGTCGTGTATCATGTCGTGTTCCTCCTTCGACACAGGACCAACACCAACCCGTGAAGGACACGGGTATTGGACACGCCCGTGTCCAATTTGACATGCCCGTGTGAAATCTGAACACGCCTGGACTCCAGTCTGTGTTTCTCCCCCAACACAACTCGGTCAAGCACCCGAGAAGGACACGGCCTGGGACACACCCGTGTCTCAGGCCGTGTTCACTGCTCGACGATCGTCGACTCCAAATTCGTCGACCTCTCGGCCAGATCGTCGACCCGAGCACGATACGCCCCGGGGACACGCTCGTGTCCCAGGCCGTGTGACCCCTACCAAGTTCCAAACTTGGCAAAAAATGCCTCTCGTCGCTCTTTCGAGTTTTGGTGCGTTACAGATATCTCACACAATGTGCATTCACGCACAATCAACATATCACAAACGTCGCCCACACGGCCCGATGATCCATGCACTCAGGGTATATTCTTGGTGTGCCGGATAAACCAGTGACCCACTGTCATTCAAGGCCCGAAGCCCAATGACAAACTTGAGCATTTTGCACCACGGCTTTCAGCCAGAGACTTTAGTCTTAATGGCGCACAGGCCTAAGACTCTCGCTATGGGTTCTGTCAAATGCCAATATCCTAGGCACTCATGGCAGACAGCCATAACGCGGATGCAGTTCAGCCTTTGCTCGTTGCTCAAATCATTAGTTCAATGTTAAGACTAACGCGGGTCGGTGTCCCCTTTTTCGTTCGGCACGAGGCCTTCTCAAGAGCTCATCAATCTCACAAATAGCCACATTGTCCCCTCGGGACTGGCTTCACAATTGTAGGTTAGCTAGGAGCCACCGGCAAGGACATTCCTTCTCGCCCGGCATTAGATACAGAACTCACTTTCCATCCCTAGTCCTAACCTTATCATTCATACCATACAGCACAAGCACTTAGCAGGTATTTTCTTGGACTTTCATTCCAATACTTCCTGCTACTATCCTTCACAGGCATAACCCATCAAAATCTGCAAACATACACATTTATACGCGGAGTCTTCTCCGGTGTGCAAAAGAAAACTTTACTAATTCAGACCAACCTGTCTAGATGGACTTCACACAGTATTCCTATTCCGTACTTCACATTTCCTGATCTATATGCAAGACTATTGGGGATTCCAAGAATCAACACAAGGGAAATCCCTCCGCAATCCACCCTCTGGTGGGGGAAATCCATGCACATGCCAAAAGAAGGACTTCACATGTCCAAGAAGGAAGATCGTTACCCTTGACGACCTCTTTGGAGCCATGGAAATATAGCCTGTTAGAAAGCACTGCAGCGGCCTTGCCTCCACAAATCTGGCCTTGGATCTCGATTCGGAACTCTGAAGCTCCACCAGCGGCCGGATCCTCTCTCCTCCTCCATCTTGCTCTCCCTTCTCTCTACTCTTTTAGAAAGAGGATAGCCAAGCTTGAATGATAGTTATCTCATTCAACTCCTAGACTTAAATGTAGCAGGGAGAAGCTTGGACCATTGGATTCCAAATGAAGGAAACGAACGGCCACAAATCGCCCTCAAAATGTCTATTTTTTGGCTGACATAGCCTGTGACACGCCCGTGTCACAGGCCGCGTACCTTAATTGGCACACGAACCGACTTAAACCGAACAGGACACGGCCCTGTGACATGCCCATGTCGCAGGCCGTGTGCCCTGACACGGCTTTAGACATGCTGTAACACCCTGAAGTCAAGAGGATCGTTTTGAGCAAAATCGGGTTCAGGCCTGGGTGACACGGCCTGGGACACGGGCGTGTCCCAGGGCGTGTCAGGTGACACGGCCTGCGACACGGGCATGTCGCAGGGCGTGTCGAGGTTGTTTCGACGATTGGACTTGGTGTCGACGATTTTCGCTCGACATCGTCGAGAATGGGGCACACGGCCCAGGACACGGCCGTGTCGGATGCCGTGTCGAATGCTCGACGAGTGTTACGCGACGATCGTCGAGTATCGGGTTCCTGTGTGGACACGGCCTGTGACACGGGCGTGTCACAGGGCGTGTCAGTGGGCGTCGAACTCAGCTCGATGTCTCGGGTTGGGGCGTGTTTGCGGGACACGGGCGTGTCCTGGTGCACACGGCCATGAACACGGGTGTGTGCCAAGCCGTGTGCCAGGCCGTGTGAAGTCTCGGGTTGGATTGGGATTATTTCTGTTGAGGTACACGGCCTCAGACACGGGCATGTCTGAGGGCGTGTCGGGTACACGGTCGTGACACGGGCGTGTCACACGGGCGTGTACTGGTTGGATTGAGTCGGTTGTCTGCCGCTTAGGGGGACACGGCCTGTGACACGGGCGTGTCACAGGGCGTGTCAGGCCGTGTTCAGGGTTTTCTGGCCAGATCTGAGCCGTTTGTTTCCCTCTTCCTGGATCCAATGGCTGGGCTTTGTCCAGGTGTTGGGAAGGCCGAGATTAGAAGATATATTCTCTTATTATCTTCTTCTTCTTCTTCATTTTCATTCCAAGGGAGAGAGAAGAAGGCCAAGGGAGAGAGAAGGGAGGAGTCTTCCAGCTGCTGTAGGAGCTGCGGAGTGCGGATCGAAGATCCGAGAGCGGATTCGTGAAGGCAGAGCCGAGGCGGTGATTTCCATCCGGCTACTTCATGGCGCCGAAGCGATCTTCAAGGGTAACGATCTCCTTCTTGGACATCGAAGTCCTTTCTCTATGCATGTGCTTGGAATCCTCCACCAAGAGGTGGATCGCGGAAGAGATTCCTTTGTAAGTCTGCATTTAGAGCCGGAAATATGGAGTACGGCGTAGGCATGCTGTGTGAAGCCCATCTGGACCGATAGTCTGGATTGGTGATGTTCATGGGTAAACCGGAGGAGACTCCGTGGCTTTGATGATGTGCAAAACGGATTTCTGTTGTGATGAATGTATGGATGTGATGATTGTGAGGAGGCTTTGGTGAAGCTCCTAGTTGTGAGATGATCAATTGGTAGCACGCCTGGGGAGCGCGTGGTAAACCCGGCCTGTTACACCACTAGGGTGGGTTGATCTAGTTAAAGGTAGGATCGATGGGCGGCAATGCTAGGGGAGCCGAGTTAAACCCGGGTTGCTGCACCACATGTTGTGGGTCGATCGGATTAGGAGGGGGATCGATGGGTAGACAATGCCTGGGGAGCTTAGATAAATCCGGCTTGCTACACCACGGAGTGTGGGTCGGTCTGCTCTGTTTGTGATGCTGTGAGGATGGACCTCTGAGTGGCTTGGGCGGGATGTCGCCAGCCTGCGAGCTGGTGGACTAGGGCCGGTCAACCAACAAGTTAACACCTCGAGAGACAGCGGTGTACGACGGTGGATTCCGGTATGCCAAGAAGGTGCCCTGCGTGCACGGAGCGTTGGTGGACTCCAGCGTTTGTGATGTGATGTGTTTGTTAGTTAAGTGGCATAAAGAATGATCTACTTATGATGTGATTTGGTGATGTTTGCTGTTGCTTGATGAGAAAGGAAGCACTGTATGCAGGGAAGGAACCACTACCCCGGGTAGGGGGTAGGGTCGTTATAATGGGTCAGCAATGCTGACCGTTACTTTGTTTTCTGTGTTGGTTTGGATGATGAATTGCAGGTGATGCGGTTTGGAAAGCATAAGTGCAATGGCTAGCTTGATGAGGCCCTTGAAGGCCATGCGGAGAGTGTTGTTTGGATTTCATGTGTGGCCGGCCTGCGTGCCGATGTACGAAATTGTTGTTGTGTCAAGAGGAATTTGTAAGGCCATAAGGCCAGGGTGTGTGAGTTGTATACATTCCTGGTGTTGGTATATATAAATGTGATTTTTATATATGGTGGACATTCTTGTTTGAGTTCATGCTAACATAAAAGATGCTGCGCTAGAATGGAATGAGTTAAGGATACGAGTAGAGTTTGATTTCCACACGTGATTCCTTCGCTTTGTCTGTGAGATATGGCGTGGGGCCCCGGCCGGACCCACCGTTATATGTCATGTGACAGGTGGGGGCGTTACAAAGTGGTATCAGAGCCAGGTTTAGATTGTTTGGGAGGAGAGAACATAATTGAACTCATGAATGTCCACTAGGAATGTATGTCATGCACATGATGTGCGTGAGTGTGTAGTCACTGTACCAGTACCGTTATGATTTGGAAGAATTTAATGGTGTTCTGTACATTGATAGGTGGCGAGGGATGGAGCTGGGCCGTCTGAGCCTCAGCGGTCTGATGAAAGTGCAGCACCCGTGGAAGCGCCGATGCCTCCCTCGGCAGAGGCTATACGGGTGGTCGCGGAGACAGTGCTTGCAGTGTTACAAGCACAACCAACTGGACAGGCAAGACCTGGTGTAAGGCAAGAGCATGCTGCCGAGGTGGTGGAAGGGCAAGCAAGTGACGACGCATTGTCACGGTTTATGCACTTTCACCCACCGACGTTTGGTGGAGCGCTTTCCCCAACGCAGGCAGAAGATTGGTTGGCAAGAGTAAAAAGGATCCTAACCGCAATTAGGACGGTCGAAGAACAGAAAGTGATGTTGGCCACTTTTCTGTTGGACGGAGATGCGAGATTGTGGTGGGATGAGATTGAAGTGCACCACTTGGCCGGTCGAGGTTTAACGGAGATTTCGATGGAGGAATTCTCCCAACTATTTTTAGCCAAGTATGTGCCAGTGTCGCAGAGGATTGCGATGGAAAATGAGTTTCTCCGCTTGGTGCAGGGTGAGCGTGATATTGATACCTACCTGCATGAATTTACAAGATTGGGGAGATATGCGGGATCGACCTTTGCGGAGGAAGTGCGAAAGACAAATCGGTTTTATGGAGGATTGCGGGATGAATTGAGGTTGGCACTTCCGAGTTCAGTGAGCCAAGGCTTTCAGGCGTTGGTCGATACAGCTCGTGCATTGGAGAAAGATATGAAGCGAGTACAAGAAAATAAGCGAAGGGAAAAGTCGCAATTGGATCAATCGGAGTTTCGACGACAAGAGAAGAAAAGATTTAGGACGGTGGACGTAGCTCCGTTGACTGTTTCGTCGCCCCCGACGTATGGACCAGGACGTGTGGATACACGTATATGCTATAAATGTGGGCAGCAAGGACACATCGCAAAATTCTGTTGGAATGTCCCTCCAGGGAGTGAGAAAAAGACAGGTGCGTCATATGAGGAAAAAGGGAAAGCAGTGGCCGAATCATCTGCACCCCGGACGCAACCGCGATTGCATGCGATGGAAGTGCAAGAGCCGCAAAGTTCAGTTGGTGAAATTCAGCCTCGAGCGGTTCATTTATCTTTGAGTCGCGAATTGCAAAATCGGGAGGCTGAGCGGAGGTGAACTGTGATGTGAAGCATGTCGATGCTCTGACAGTTGTGTATGTAACCTATGTTTTGATTTGAACTGAATCCGAACTAGATGGCTGATGTACATGATGTTTATATCTCTAGTTGGTGATTTCTGTAATCGCTTGGTGCACTTGTGATTGTGACGAAATCAACCCATCATGTTGTTTTGTTTTGAGGTTTTATGTGGTGGAATGTGCACAAGTGGAAGCTAGGGATGTTTGTTGTGTTGTCTGTTTGTTAGTGAGTGCGACGGCTTGGGGTGTATAATTTTGATTGGCTGTTTGGAGTCAAATTTCGAGGACGAAATTATTTGACGGGGGGGAGGATTGTAACACCCTGAAGTCAAGAGGATCATTTTGAGCAAAATCGGGTTCAGGCCTGGGTGACACGGCCTGGGACACGGGCGTGTCCCAGGGCGTGTCAGGTGACACGGCCTGCGACACGGGCGTGTCGCAGGGCGTGTCGAGGTTGTTTCGACGATTGGACTTGGTGTCGACGATTTTCGCTCGACATCGTCGAGAATGGGGCACACGGCCCAGGACACGGCCGTGTCGGATGCCGTGTCGAATGCTCGACGAGTGTTACGCGACGATCGTCGAGTATCGGGTTCCTGTGTGGACACGGCCTGTGACACGGGCGTGTCACAGGGCGTGTCAGTGGGCGTCGAACTCAGCTCGATGTCTCGGGTTGGGGCGTGTTTGCGGGACACGGGCGTGTCCTGGTGCACACGGCCATGAACACGGGCGTGTGCCAAGCCGTGTGCCAGGCCGTGTGAAGTCTCGGGTTGGATTGGGATTATTTCTGTTGAGGTACACGGCCTCAGACACGGGCGTGTCTGAGGGCGTGTCGGGTACACGGCCGTGACACGGGCGTGTCACACGGGCGTGTACTGGTTGGATTGAGTCGGTTGTCTGCCGCTTAGGGGGACACGGCCTGTGACACGGGCGTGTCACAGGGCGTGTCAGGCCGTGTTCAGGGTTTTCTGGCCAGATCTGAGCCGTTTGTTTCCCTCTTCCTGGATCCAATGGCTGGGCTTTGTCCAGGTGTTGGGAAGGCCGAGATTAGAAGATATATTCTCTTATTATCTTCTTCTTCTTCTTCTTCATTTTCATTCCAAGGGAGAGAGAAGAAGGCCAAGGGAGAGAGAAGGGAGGAGTCTTCCAGCTGCTGTAGGAGCTGCGGAGTGCGGATCGAAGATCCGAGAGCGGATTCGTGAAGGCAGAGCCGAGGCGGTGATTTCCATCCGGCTACTTCATGGCGCCGAAGCGATCTTCAAGGGTAACGATCTCCTTCTTGGACATCGAAGTCCTTTCTCTATGCATGTGCTTGGAATCCTCCACCAAGAGGTGGATCGCGGAAGAGATTCCTTTGTAAGTCTGCATTTAGAGCCGGAAATATGGAGTACGGCGTAGGCATGCTGTGTGAAGCCCATCTGGACCGATAGTCTGGATTGGTGATGTTCATGGGTAAACCGGAGGAGACTCCGTGGCTTTGATGATGTGCAAAACGGATTTCTGTTGTGATGAATGTATGGATGTGATGATTGTGAGGAGGCTTTGGTGAAGCTCCTAGTTGTGAGATGATCAATTGGTAGCACGCCTGGGGAGCGCGTGGTAAACCCGGCCTGTTACACCACTAGGGTGGGTTGATCTAGTTAAAGGTAGGATCGATGGGCGGCAATGCTAGGGGAGCCGAGTTAAACCCGGGTTGCTGCACCACATGTTGTGGGTCGATCGGATTAGGAGGGGGATCGATGGGTAGACAATGTCTGGGGAGCTTAGATAAACCCGGCTTGCTACACCACGGAGTGTGGGTCGGTCTGCTCTGTTTGTGATGCTGTGAGGATGGACCTCTGAGTGGCTTGGGCGGGATGTCGCCAGCCTGCGAGCTGGTGGACTAGGGCCGGTCAACCAACAAGTTAACACCTCGAGAGACAGCGGTGTACGACGGTGGATTCCGGTACGCCAAGAAGGTGCCCTGCGTGCACGGAGCGTTGGTGGACTCCAGCGTTTGTGATGTGATGTGTTTGTTAGTTAAGTGGCATAAAGAATGATCTACTTATGATGTGATTTGGTGATGTTTGCTGTTGCTTGATGAGAAAGGAAGCACTGTATGCAGGGAAGGAACCACTACCCCGGGTAGGGGGTAGGGTCGTTATAATGGGTCAGCAATGCTGACCGTTACTTTGTTTTCTGTGTTGGTTTGGATGATGAATTGCAGGTGATGCGGTTTGGAAAGCATAAGTGCAATGGCTAGCTTGATGAGGCCCTTGAAGGCCATGCGGAGAGTGTTGTTTGGATTTCATGTGTGGCCGGCCTGCGTGCCGATGTACGAAATTGTTGTTGTGTCAAGAGGAATTTGTAAGGCCATAAGGCCAGGGTGTGTGAGTTGTATACATTCCTGGTGTTGGTATATATAAATGTGATTTTTATATATGGTGGACATTCTTGTTTGAGTTCATGCTAACATAAAAGATGCTGCGCTAGAATGGAATGAGTTAAGGATACGAGTAGAGTTTGATTTCCACACGTGATTCCTTCGCTTTGTCTGTGAGATATGGCGTGGGGCCCCGGCCAGACCCACCGTTATATGTCATGTGACAGGTGGGGGCGTTACACATGCCCGTGTCCCGCCCGTGTTCACCAGGCCTCATTGCCTTGGCCAAATCCAAAGAAGGACGCAGCCATGTGACACGCCCGTGTCACAGGCCGTGTTTCCACTCGAGGATCGACGAGTGCATTTCGTCGAGTTAACTTGAGTAAATGTAGAGGGCACTCGAAGACACGGCCATGGACACGCCCGTGTCGCAGGCCGTGTACCCCTACTCGAGTATCGTCGACCTCATTTTCGTCAAACTCCCTCGAGACACCCTGTCAGCACTCTAGTGCAGGATACGGCGATGGACACGCCCATGTCCCAAGCTGTACAATATAGTAGTATAGCAGAGTAACACCCCATATTCGTCGCATAGCATATAGCAGTAGGTTCGGCCAGGGCCCGACGTCATATGCCACACACAGACTGGAAGGTTACGCAATGGAAACCATCCTGCCAGTACTCAACGTCCTACATAGAGTACATTCTAGCGGAAGCAATATAAAAGTTGCAAGA
This sequence comes from Platanthera guangdongensis, assembly GCA_039583875.1. Classification (NCBI taxonomy): domain Eukaryota; kingdom Viridiplantae; phylum Streptophyta; class Magnoliopsida; order Asparagales; family Orchidaceae; genus Platanthera; species Platanthera guangdongensis. The sequence continues at coordinate 106,383,143 of CM077152.1, forward strand.
ATAAGAACCCAGCCAAACAGCCTGAATGTCCACTACAATAACACAATAATAATGAACATATAAATACACAAGTACATGGCCTTATGACCTTACAATATTTTTCTCAATTAAAAGTGTCTTCCAAACCTCGGCACACAGGCCGATCATACATGAGTATAAAAGAAAAACACTCAAAAATTAGGCCTTCGAGGGCCGGCTCAGCTACAAGTGCTTTTGCCCGCTATTTACCACTCGGCTCCGCAGCACCTGCAAGCAATAATCCACCGAGCGGTGGCAAACAAAAGCAACGGTCAGCTATTCTGACCAAATTTTAACGATCCCGCCCCTAAATACGGTGCGGCGATGCTCGTTCCCTGCACTTTATTAGCATTGCCAAACAATAGTGAATAAACACTTCACCACAGGCGTAGGCACTCACGGCCACACACCTTGTGCACTCAGGGCACATTCTCGGTGAACCCGGTCAAAGTCCGTGGTCTCACCACCGCCCCTTGGACAGCAATTTCTCGTGAGCATTACGGTCTTTCTGGCCACTGCATAAGACCCTCCATCTATGCCAATGGTAAGTGTCATATACCTTAGGTCTCTTTAACCGAACCACATAAAGCTGGTGCTGTTCCGCCTAACCTGTTGCTCACGCCGCAACGTCAATTTAAGCCATCTGCGCGGGTCAAGATTCCCCGAGTCCCAATCCGATCACACATTTTACATAACCCAGTTATGTACAAGTTGGCTCTCAGGCCACCATGTTGGCAGAATCACGCATCTACCCAGTTTTTCGGGTGCACCTTGGAGTTAGTCCCCAAGGCTCCCTGTTGCAATCTACCAAGTAGAAAACCCAAAAAACAATCAACTACACGGAGTCTTCTCCAGCCATTCATGCAATGCAACATCACCGATCCAAAACAACTTATCTGGGTAGGCTTCACACATCATGCCTATGTCTGTTTCTCGATTACGGTCTCTACATGCAAAACAACGGGGACTATTCATGTCTACCCAAAGGAATACCTCACACTCACCGCAAACTCGCGAGAGCGGGCTTCCTATGCAAGGGAAAAGAGGACTTCACATGTCCAAGATGAGAATCGTTACACTAGCATTCCTCTTTGGCACCATGAAAATATATGTGGATGAAAAGCACTGCAATGTCCTCACCTCCGTAGATCCGAACTCGGCTTGCGATTTGGGGCTCCAAAGCTCCGCCGGCGGCCGGATCTCACTTCCTTCTTCTTCCTTGCTCTCCCCTCTCTCTAGAACTTTAGACAGAGAAAACCCAAATATAATGAGGGTTTCTAAGCCCTATTCCCTGGGAAAAACCCAGCAGGAATAGCCCTGAGCCATTGGATCCCAAAATAAGGAAACGACGACCATGATTCGGACTTAAAATCCAAAACCTGGGCCGAACACGGCTTGTGACACTCCCGTGTCCAAGGCCGTGTGCCTCATTCGACGCCGAAACCGTCGCATCCCGAAAAAACACGGGCTCTCGACATGCTCGTGCCCGGCGTGACACACCCGTGTCATCCTGTACACGCCCGTGTAGGTGGGCGTGTTCCTCTATCGACACAGGACCAACACCAACCCGTGAAGAACATGGGTATTGTACACGCCCGTGTCCCATATGACAGGCCTGTGTCATACCCGAACATGTCTGGGCTCCAGGTCGTGTTTCTCCCCCGACACAACTCGACTAACCACCCGTGTAGGACACGGCCTGGGACACTCCCGTGTCTCAGGCCGTGTTCGCTGTTCGACGATCATAGATTGCAATTTCGTCGACCACACGGCCATCGTCGAACTTGAGCACGACATGCCCCTGGGACACGTGATGAGTTGTAAATATACCTATTTTCATGTTAATTATTTAAGTAGTTTTTGTTTTCTTTTGTTGTTTTAGGTTCAATTTCTTTAATAAAATTCTCCTTTTATTATATATATTTTGCTAACTTAGTTTATTTTATTTTTCAGAAATTTTCAGAATTTTGCCAGAAAAATCATGTGTCACGCCCGTGTACTGTTGGTCATGCCCGTGACAAGGGCGTGACACGTCAAAACCGTGGAAATCCACAATTTTTGGATGAAATTGATGGACACGCCTTGCCACATGCCCATGTCGGATAACACGCCCCGTGTCCCGAGCCCCTGTCAATCCCGCTCGACAAAATTCTCTCGATGATCGTCGACCAACATGACACCCCCGTGGCAGCCACCTGACATGCCCGTGTCACTTGCTCTCGACATTTTCCGCTCGACAATTTTAGTCTCAACACAATTCGCTCGACGATCGTCGACCAAGCCGACACGCCCCCCGTCATGCCCGTGCCGTAGGGCGTGACTCCTCCACCTGGCCCGACAAACTGCCGCCGGTGACTTTCGATGCAAATGACGCCCAGTTCAATCTTTCTTACACGCCCACCGTCACGCCCGTGACTCGGGGCGTGACTGCCACGTGGACCTCCCGAAGTCAACAACGCCGTCAAATCGCCAAATTCTGATGATAAATAAAGCCGACAAGCCCAACGTCACGCCTGTGACCGGGGGAGTGACTGCCGTGTTTTTAGCCGCAATATCAAATCACCGTAGACCACCTAAATATGCTGATAAATAGTGCTGACACCCCCCCTGACACGCCCGTGTTAGAGGGCGTGTACTTGGAAAATTTTGTCTATAAAAGGCCAGCTGTTGTATGAGTTAAGGGTTCCAAATTTTTGAACCATTTTGTTGACAAGGGTTGCCGTTTGGAGCTTGCTTCGTGCTATGTAAGGACTTTATTTCCCCTCCCCCTTCTTAAGATTGTTTGCTTAGGCACTTGTAATCAACTTATTTTGTAATAAAAATCGCTAGTTTTTCCTCCTTACATGCTCTGAATTATCTCTGATGGCCTCCTTTTCTTCAATCTTATGTACTTTTGTTTTCATTTTCATATTGCGTGTGTGCGTGTATGAGTTAAAATTGCAAAATTTGTACTTTAAAATGAAAAACTGTTTGCCTAATTTTCATTTTTATCAAAATTTCTAGCCGTTACTATAGTCGTTTTTTTATCAAAATTGGTTAGACTTAGAATTTTTATTTTCATTTTCTGCTACTTTTTAAACTCTTTTACAAATATATAAGAATGAATCAAGCGTTATTTTAGTTTTTCAACAACTTTGATTTTAGCAAATACGTAAAAAGATTTTTGCTCAAACAATTTTTATTTCAACTTTTTATGCATTTCTAGCAAAATCTAACGGTTAAAATCTAAATGTTTTAATTTTTCAAGCACTTGCTTTTCTCACCTTAATTTGAAAACTATTTGCTCAAACAATTTTTATTTTGCCTTTTTATGCATTTCTATGGCATTCTAGCGGTAGAAATGCTGTTGTTTTAATTTTTTGACAACTTAGTTTTTCTTAATTTCTTGCATGCGTGCGTGCGTGTATGAGATAAGTTTATTGCTTTCTCCAATTATGTAGAGTGTGTGCATGTGCACATTTATTTCCGCCTATTCGTTAAGAGTTAAATGGCGTGTCTTTAACTCTTCACCTACTCATTTGAGTAGGATTTGCAAGTGTGAGTATTTACTTTCTGCAGTGTGAGTATTTCATTTTCTGTCGTGTGTGTGTGTGTGGGTGTGTGTGTTTGTCTGTTTTAATTTCAGCAAGTGTGTGTGTGTGTTTTTATTTTCCGCCTACTCATTTGAGTTAAATGGCTGGATTTTATTCAAGTAGGACTTGTGTGTTTTTATTTTCCGCCTACTCATTTGAGTTAAATGGCTGGATTTTATTTAAGTAGGACTTGCTGTTTTTTACTTCCGCCTACTCGCTAGGAGTTAAATGGCCGGACTTCATTTCCCTCCTACCCGTTTGAGTAGGACATGTCATTTTCAGTTTTTATTTACCACCTACTCATTTGATTAAATGGCAGGTTTTTATCTTCCGCCTACTCGCTAGGAGTTAAATGGCCATACTTTATTTTCCTGTAAATATTTAAGATGGACTTGTAATCGTATTTATTTCCGCCTACTCGTTTGAGTAGGACTTGCTTTCATTTCAGTCCTACTCGTTTGAGTAGGACTTGCAAATTTTCAGTTTATATTTCTCGCTCACTCGTTTGAGTGAGACTTGCAATTTCATGGCAAAATTATCAAATTGATCCCTAAACTTTGGGATCTTTTTCAAATTAGTCCCTAAACTTTCAAATGATTCAAATAGGTCCCAAAACTATTAAAACAATTTCAAAGTAATCTCAAATTGGTCCCTATGAGGTTAGGCTCATTGTATTGGTTTTAATAATTTAAGGACTTATTTGAATCATTTGAAAGTTTAGGGACTGATTTGAAAAAGTTTCCAAAGTTTAGGGACCAATTTGATAATTTTGCCCAATTTCATTTATGCAATTTTCTCTTACTTGTAACTTAGTTTTATTTCTGTCTCTTTATTATGTGTTTAGATGAGTGCGGGTGTTTTTATTTGTAGTAATTTTTCTAATATTAGGTTATCTTGCTTTTTCTTCTTATTTTCTTTATAATCCTTCAGCGAATAGTTTAGAACGCTCGCCTAACCAAACTCATAAGCTATCCCCATTCCGATGAGTGGCTAATCGCTTTTAGCCCTCGGTATTGAAGATCATTGGGATATAAAAAATGTTTTAAATAACTAAAGGTCTTATTTTTCTATTTAATTAAAAACTTAAGATTTACCCCGGGATAACGACGCGTAGAACCACATATTAATGTGTGGGCTCTATTTCCGTTATCCATACGCTAGCTAGCCGAGAGGCCGTGCGTATGAACTGATCACCCCTGGGTAAAGAGAGTTCCGCACTAACCCTTGAGAGATGAGGCGCGCTAACTCTACCAGATTGGGTTCCTCACCCAATAGCGGGGTTCTTAGCGTACTGCGGGCATTAAGAGGAATCCTTCATCGGACGAGAGTCCGGTGGAATAGTCTTAATGTCCAGGTGAGTGATATTCCTAGAGATAGGTGAGCTCATACTTTTGGAACCTCCACGGCCAAGTTTCCGCTTTAATTAAATTGAAACTGTAGATCTCCGAGATATGTGTCTAAACTATAAGAGTCTGTTCGCAGGCTTCATCAAGTTTTTGGCGCCGTTGCCAGGGACAATCTTTGAGTTGTTATTTTGAATCTGAAGTCTATTACTTTTACCTTTATTTCTAAAAAACTAAAAAAAAAATTAAAAACTTTTCTTCAATATCTAAAAAAAAGAAGTTAATTTTCTACTTTCTATTTTAGGGTATATGACACGTGGACAACCTCCGGAGTCCGAAAATTTGGATTTCAATCCTGAGATCGAACGCTCGCTTGCACGTAATCGATATCAATGCCGAAATCCCTCTTTGGATCCCGAAGAATCCGTTGGAGAACCCTCTGACGTTGCTATGGTCGACCACAATCCAAACGCGGTCGTCAAGCGTACAATGTCATATTACGCCCCGACGAATTTGGACGATACTAGGTCCAGTATTGTTCGCCCGACGGTGGCGAACAATAATTTTGAGATCAAATCAAGCGCAATCCAAATAATCCAAAATGTTCTGCAGTACGATGGACTGCCGGATGAGGACCCGAATGTTCATTTGTCTAGGTTTTTGGAAATTTGCGATACTTTTAAGATTAATGGCGTCACTGATGACGCCATTCGTTTACACCTTTTTCCATTCTCCCTCAGATCTAAAGCTAAGGCGTGGTTGAATTCCTTCCCACGAGGATGTATCACCACCTGGGCCGAGCTTGCGGAACGGTTCTTTACGAAGTATTTTCCGCCCGCCAAAACTGCAAAGTTGCAGGCGGACATTTCTTCGTTCGTGCAGAATGATTCCGAGTCTCTATTTGAGACTTGGGAGCGCTTTGAAGAATTTCTCTGCAAGTGACTGCACCACGCGCTGCCTGCGTGGTTGCAGGTCCAAATCTTCTACAACGGGCTTAATTATCAGACACATCAAATGATTAACACGGCTGCCGGGGGTACCTTGAATAATACGACCCCCGAGGCTTCCCAAGCTCTTATTAAAGAGATGTCTATGAACTCCTACCATTGGAATGTCCCGCGGGGAAGTCCCAAGCAGGCGGCCGGCCTCTTCGAAGTGGATGTAACTGCCCACTTAGCCCTTCAAGTTGAAAGGCTGACGAAGCAGGTGGCGGAGATGTCTGCTGCCTCCACCACTCTGCCTTGGGCGATTCCCCCTAATGCCGACGTAGTCAATGAATTCGTACACTACGTGGGAAATGCTGGGCGATCTTTCTTCAACCCCAACAACAACCCTTATAGCAATAACTATAATCTGGGTTGGAGGAACCACACCAACTTCTCATGGAGCAAAGCGAATAATGCGCAGCGCCCGCCCAATTCTTTCGTGCCCGGATTTCTTCCTCCTCCCCCTCTTCCAAAACACTCCCCAATGGAGGAGAATTTTTCTAAATATTTCGCTTCGAACGAGTCAAATATCTGGAACATCACCGGATTGCTAAAAAACTTAGAACTCTAGGTTGGACAGCTAGCGTGAATGATGTCCGAGCGCATGCTCGGGGAACTACTGGGAAACACGGAGCCCAATCCGTGCGAGAATATCAACGCTATAACCCTCCGTAGCGGAAAGGAGGTGATCGATCCAAAACGGACCGATCCTCATGTACATATTTCACCTCTGAACCCTCTTCCCCCTTCTTCGATTACGCCGCCTTTACAAATTTTAAATGAAAAAAATATTAAAACGCCCTTGCCGTATCCGCATAAACTTAATAGTGAGCGTAAGGATGCACAATATGAAATTTTTTTTTATTATTAAAACAAATTCATATTAATGTTCCCTTCTGCGAGGCAATCTCTCAGATGCCTAAATATGCGAAATATTTAAAACAACTTCTTTCCAATAAACAAAAATTAGAAAATATTTTGCATATTTCTCTAAATGCTGACTACTCAGCTACTCTTACTAATAAATTGCCCCTAAAATGAAATGACCTGGGAAGGTTCTCCATCCCGTGCCTTTTTGGCAATATATTAGTAAAATACGCTCTAGCAGATTTAGGCACGAGCATTAATTTGATGTCGTTCTTGCTCTTTCAAAAATTAGGTTTGGGCATTCCGGCCCCTACTAAAATGCGAATCCAGCTTGCGGATCGCTCGGTTAAGTTTCCCGTCGGGGTAGTGGAGGACGCACTTGTGCGAGTTGATAAGTTTATCTTTTCGGTAGACTTCGTCATCTTGGACATCGAGGAGGACACCGATGTACCAATTATAGTCGGTCGCCCTTTTCTCGCCACCTCCCGCGCATTAATTGATGTCAGTAGCGGTCGTCTCCTCCTTCGGGTAGGAGATTATGAAGTTACTTTCTCTATTAATCCCTCCATAGGAGACTCGTCATCGAGCGATGACTTTTATTATAATTTAGACACATATCTCGGAGATTGTTCTTCCCCTATTTTTGAGTCTACTTTTATAAACGATGATATTTATGCTCTCGAAAATTTTAAATGCGATGAGGATACCTTTATAGACTTGCCTTTCGAACCAATTGGTAAGAAAGACATAGGAATTAAAACCTCATTAGAAGAACCGCCCTGCCTTGAACTCAAACCCCTACCCGATTCACTCAAATACGCCTTTTTGGGAAAAGATGATACCCTTCCCGTTATCATTTCTTCGCATTTGAGCGAATTGGAGACTTCCGATTTATTGGGAGTTTTGTTTAGACATCGCCACGCAATTGCATGGCAAATTTCTGATCTCAAAAGGATTAACCCGTTTTTCTGCACCCATAAGATTTTCCTTCTCGATAATTGCCGCAAAACTATTTAGTCGCAGTGACGACTTAACCCAAACATGAAAGACGCCGTTAAGGCCAAAATTATTAAATTATTAGATTCGAGGATTATTTATCCCATATCGTGTAGTACGTGGGTTTGTCCCATTCACGTGGTGCCCAAAAAGGGCGGTCTTACCGTATTGGAGAATGAGCACAATGAACTCATCCCAACTCGTACTGTTATGGGTTGGCGGGTGTGCATCGATTATAGAAAACTAAATGACGCCACCCATAAGGATCATTTCCCACTACCATTCTTTGACCAAATTTTATAGAGTTTATCCGGTCATCTGTATTTTTGTTTTCTTGATGGATTATCGGGGTTTTTCCAAATCCCCATTTCCCCCGATGACCAAGAGAAAACAACTTTTACCTGCCCGTTTGGTACCTTCGCATATCGAAGAATGCCATTTAGCCTCTACAACGCGCCCACTACATTCCAAAGATGTATGTTGGCAATCTTTGGCGAGCTGGTAAGAGACATTATGGAAGTCTTTATGGATAACTTCTCTATTTTTGGATGCTCTTTCCCGTACTGTCTTTGTAATTTAGATCGTGTCCCTCAGCGATGCGAGGACACGCATCTTGTTTTAAATTGGGAAAAATGTAACTTTATGGTTCGAGAAGGTTTGGTTCTCGGCCATATGATTTTGTCTAAGGGGATGGAGGTCGATAAGGCCAAAGTTGAAATTATCGAAAAACTTCCCCCACCTTCCAACGTTAAATCTATTAGGAGTTTCTTAGGGCACGCGGGCTTTTATAGGTGTTTTATTCAAGATTTTTCAAAAATAACAAAGCCGCTTACTCGCCTCTTGGAAAAGGAATCAAATTTTGTCTTTGATAGCGAATGCGAGTCTGCATTTAATTTTATAAAACAAAAACTTATCAATTCACCTATTTTAGTTGCGCCTGATTGGACCCTTCCGTTCGAGATTATGTGCGACGCTAGTGATATTGTCGTAGGATCCGTTCTTGGCCAACGTATAAATAAATAATTTCATCCTATTTACTACGCTAGCAAGACAATCACTTCAGCATAAGAAAATTACACGACAATGGAAAATGAACTTTTAGCCGTCGTTTTTGCTTTAGATAAGTTTCGCTCGTATATTACGCTATCCAAAGTTATCATATTTACCGACCACTCCGCCTTAAAATATTTGTTAGCAAAAACGGACGCCAAGCCCCGCCTTCTTCGATGGATCCTCCTCTTACAGGAGTTCGATTTAGAGATCTGGGATAAGAGGGGCGTGAAAAATTTAGACGCCGATCACCTCTCCCGCTTAGAAAATCATGCTGCGGAAGCGCTCGTCGAATCTGACATAAATGACAGATTCCCCGAGGAACACCTCCTAGCCATAACTACTAGTTCATCTTCCACGCCTTGGTTCGCAGATTTTGCGAACTATTTAGTTGCGAGGGTGCTTCCAAAAGACTTTTCGAGCCAGCAAAAGAAGAAATTCTTTTCTGGCTTGAAATATTTCTTTTGGGAGGACCCTTTTTTTTCGTATCTGTGTGGACCAAGCGGTCCGAAGATGTGTCGCGGGTGTGGAGTGCACGCAAATCCTTAGGCACTGCCACGAGGGTCCGGCTGGTGGGCATTATCAACCTAACCGGACCGCGCGGAGGCGCTGGAGGCAGGCTTATTTTGACCCACTCTATTCAAAGATGCTCACAATTTTGTGTGTGCATGCGATAGATGTCAGCGGTCGGGTAACATCTCTCATCGCGATGAGATGCCCCGAAATTTGTTTTTAGAATGCGAAGTCTTCGATTTATGGGGCATCGATTTCGTTGGCCCCCTACCTCCGTCTTTCAAAAATTTGTATATTTTAGTAGAGGTCAATTACGTATCGAGGTGGGCGAAAGCGCAAGCTCTCCCCACCAACGATGCGCGAGTCGTCGTTATATTTCTTAAAAAACTATTTTCTCGCTTCGACACACCTCGCGCTATTGTAAGCGATAGGGGGATGCATTTCTGCAACACCCAGATGGCTAAGACGTTAGCTAGATACGGCATCACGCACAAACTTGCCACCCCCTACCACCCGCAAACTAGTGGCCAAGTAGAGGTAGTCAATTGAGAGATTAAGCGTATATTAGAGAAAACCGTTTCACTTAATAGGAAAGATTGGTCCATCAAACTCGATGATGTGTTATGGGCTTATCGTACCGCATACAAAACCGCAATTGGTTGTACGTCGTATCGATTAGTCTACGGCAAAGCGTGTCATCTCCCCGTAGAATTAAAACATCGCGCACTTTGGGCTTTAAAACTCTTAAATCTCGACGCTAACTTAGCCACCCAAAATAGAAAACTGCAACTAAACGAGCTTGATGAATGGCGTGCAAACGCTTACGAGAGTAATAAGTTCTATAAGGAGCGTTCTAAGTTTTATCACGACCGAACACTCAAGCCCCAAAAAACGTTTTTTCCGGGCAATCTTGTCCTTCTTTATAACTCGCGACTTAGACTTTTCCTCGGCAAACTTAGATCGCGCTGGTTCGGCCCCTTCAAAGTTGAAGAGGTTTGGCCATATGAGACCGTACTCATCTCCCACCCGGATAAAGGCTCGTTTAAGGTGAACGGTCATTGCTTAAAATTATATATAGCAGGCAATCCTGTGGGAGGTAATTTCGAATCCATAACACTCCTCGATTTATAAACCGCCAAAATAGTCAAGCTACACGACTATAAACAAAGCGCCCATAGGAGGCACCCCATGTTTATCTTTTTCGCTATTTTTTACTTTTTCTTTGCTATTTTCTTCATAATGCAGGATTCCTAAACTGCGCCTTCCCAACCTCCTTTCAGGGAAGATTCTATTGCCCCCCTTTCTTTATTTTCTTTGTACATATTTCTTTTCCTATTTGTTCCGCAAACTTACGTTACAACATTGGGGACAATGTTGAACTTAAGTATGGTGGTGTTTTCTCACTTTATTTTTTGCACTTCTATTTTCTGCACTGTATTGTTATTTTCTGCACTGTATTTCTATTTTCTGAACTTCAAAAACTTAAAAACATATATGAAAAAAATATATATATATAACAACAAAACAAAACAAAAAAAAATCAAAATGAAAATTCAAAAAAAAATTAAAAATGAAAATTCCAAAAAAAATTCTTTTCCTTTCTTTTTATTACAAAAAATCCAAAAAAATATAAAACAAAAATTCCAAAAAAACTTATAAAACAAAAATTCCAAAAATATTTAGTTTCATTTTGAAAAAATGTTTGTAAATATTTTTGTAAATAATCTTCTTTCTCAACCCCTTCCTTTTTGTTTCCCATTCTTGTAAATAACGTCTCTTTTTACGTTTTTCACAAAACTTGAAAATCTAAAAAAAATACTAAGTCAGAAAATAAAAAAAAAGAGTAAAACTAAACAAAAATTCAAAAAAAATGATAAAAACTCTAAAAAACAAAAAAAATATTTTGAAACAAATAAATCAAATATATCATCCTTAATTTTCTTGCTATTCAAAAATTTTGTTTTGAGTTTATTTATATGTGAATTTTATTAATTCTTTGTTTGCTATTCGTTTGTTAATTATTGATTGAAAAATTTAAATAGCTGGGGTTAAGTTTTAAAGAATTCATTATGCTTTGTTAAAAATAGCGAACTCATTTTAGGCACTACTTCTAATTTTTCATTGATCGGAGCACGTGTATTATGTTAGAAAATAACAACTATAGGATTCAATTATGTTTACTTTTAACTTTCTGAAAAATTGGAACGTACAATTTATTAAGGTTTCTCTTAAAATTTTTTTTAATTACAAATCTAATTTTCTTTTCTCCCCTTATCATGCCTTACTTGGCATGATAAAATTTTTATCCTTAAAAGATCTTATGTCAATGAGAATAAGATTTCATTCCGTAAACATTGGCACCTAATAATTTAAAAAGATTTATTTGCTACGGAGTAAGAGGATAAAATTCATTACTCCTACACATATACATTGGGTCAATTTTATCATTATGAAGTTAAAAAAAGATATTAGGAAAATAAGATTTCATTTTCCTAATAATCCAAAAGAAAATAAAATGGAGTTTCGAGAAAAAACTACCTCACCTTAAATTCCAAACCCTCTTCATAAACCAACATCAACCCCCTTAGCCAATTTCAAGATTCTAAAATTAATTCAAAAAATATTTGAGAGCATAATTTGTAAATTGCATTATTTCCAGTAAAACTCTTATAAGCTAATGTTCTTATAATTCCAAACTATTTTCGTTAATCTAACAATTACAATTTTTGCTTTTGATTACATCAAGAAGTCTTTGGGCCAAAAATTTTGCGCTATTTAAATCATCTTCATAATTTTAGGACTTAACTCTAACACCCCGTATGTTTATTTAGATCTCTCTTATAATTAATTAAGCGGTAGCTAAACTTAGGATTTTTTTTATTCCTTATAAGTTCACCTCAAACTTTTTCTCTGGAATAGCAAAAGCCTAAGTATGGGGGTATTTGATGAGTTGTAAATATATCTATTTTCATGTTAATTATTTAAGTAGTTTTTGTTTTCTTTTGTTGTTTTAGGTTCAATTTCTTTAATAAAATGCACATTTTATTGTATATATTTTGCTAACTTAGTTTATTTTATTTTTCAGAAATTTTCAGAATTTTGCCAGAAAAATCATGTGTCATGCCCGTGTACTGTTGGTCACGCCCGTGACAAGGGCGTGACACGTCAAAACCGTGGAAATCAGCAATTTTTGGATGAAATTGATGGACAGGCATGGCCACACGCCCGTGTTGGATAACACGCCCCGTGTCCCGAGCCCGTGTCAATCCCGCTCGACGAAATTCTCTCGATGATCGTCGACCAACATGACACGCCCATGGCAGCCACCCAACACGCCCGTGTCACTTGCTCTTGACATTTTCCGCTCGACAATTTTAGTCTCGACACAATTCGCTCGACGATCGTCGACCAAGCCGACTCGCCCCCAGTCATGCCCATGCTCTAGGGCGTGACTCCTCGACCTGGCCCGACAAACCGCCGCCGACGACTTTCGATACAAACGACGCCCAGTTCAACCTCCCTTACACGCCCACCGTCACGCCCGTGACTAGGGGCGTGACTGCCACGTGGACCTCCCGAAGTCAACAACGCCGTCAAATTGCCAAATTCTGATGATAAATAAAGCCGAAACGCCCAACGTCATGCCCATGACCGGGGACGTGACCGCCGTGTTTTCAGCTGCAATGTCAAATCACCGTAGACCATCGAAATCTGCTAATAAATAGTGCTGACACGCCCCCTGACACGCTCGTGTCAGAGGGCGTGTACTTGGGAAATTTTGCATATAAAAGACCAGCTACTCTATGAGTTAAGGGCTCCAAATTTTTGAACCATTTTGTTAACAAGGGTTGCCATTTGGAGCTTGCTTAGTGCTATGTAAGGACTTTACTTCCCCCTCCCCTTCTTAAGTTTGTTTGTTTAAGCACTTGTAATCAACTTATTTTGTAATAAAAATCGTTAGTTTTTCCTCCTTACAGGCTCTGAATTATCTCTGATGGCCTCCTTTTCATTAATCTTATGTACTTTTGTTTTCATTTTCATATTGTGTGTGTGCGTGTATGAGTTAAAATTGCAAAATTTATACTTTAAAATGAAAAACTGTTTGCCTAATTTTCATTTTTATCAAAATTTTTAGCCGTTACTATAGCCGTTTTTTTATCAAAATTGGTTTATCTTAGGATTTTATTTTCATTTTCTGCTACTTTTTAAACTCTTTTACAAATATATAAGAATGAATCAAGCATTATTTTAGTTTTTCAATAACTTTGATTTTAGCAAATACGTAAAAAGATTTTTGCTCAAACAATTTTTATTTCAACGTTTTATGCATTTCTAGCAAAATCTAATGGTAAAAATGCAAACGTTTTAATTTTTCAAGCACTTGCTTTGCTCACCTTAATTTGAAAACTATTTGATCAAATAATTTTTATTTTGCCTTTTTATGCATTTCTACGACATTCTAGCGGTAGAAATGCAGTTGTTTTAATTTTTCGACAACTTTGTTTTTCTTAATTTTTTTGCCTGTGTGCGTGCGTGTAAGAGATAAGTTTACTTTCTCCAATTATGTAGAGTGTGTGCATGTGCACAATTATTTCCGCCTACTCATTAAGAGTTAAATGGCGTGTCTTTAATTCTTCACCTACTCATTTGAGTAGGATTTGCAAGTGTGAGTATTTACTTTTTACAGTGTGAGTATTTCATTTTCTGTCGTGTGTGTGTGTGTTTGTGTGTGTGTGTGTGTGTTTTAATTTCAGCAAGTGTGTGTGTGTGTGTTGGGTACATTGGTCAAATGTACCTGATTTGAAGAAGCCTCACCTAACTCAATGATATACATCATAATGTATTTGATGTCTGTTTGAGTTACTTGTGCAGGTTAGGTACTCACTGGACTGAAGCTAAAAGTTTCTAAGTCCATGTGTCGACACCCAGAGGGAAAGTGTCGACACTTGAGAAAGCTTGTGTCGACACCCAGACAAGAAGTGTCGACACTTGGAGTAATTGTGTCGACACCTGGGATGAAGAGTCGACACCAGACAGAAAGTGTCGACACTTGGAGCTGTGTCGACACTCAGTGAAGAAGAATGCAGAAAAGCTGTGTCGACACTTGGCAGAAGTGTCGACACCTAGAAGAGCTGAGTCTACATCAGAAAGTGTCGACACTTGGAGCTGTGTCGACACTCAGCAAAATTCTACAGAGACTAAGGTCAAGTGTCGACACTCAACACAATGTGTCGACACTCAAACTTCAGAGTCAATATATGAAGAATGTGTCGACACTCAGCACAATGTGTCGACACACACCCAGAAGAGTCAACACTTGAAGAAAGTGTCGACACCCAGCACAATGTGTCGACACTTAGTTGAAGTCTCTACACTTGAAGAAAGTGTCGACACAAGGAGCTGTGTCGACACTTAGCAAAGAACAGAAAAGTTTACAAAATATTCTAAGTACAAGTGTCGACACTAAGGGAATGTGTCGACACTCAGCTGAAGAAACAAGATTGAAGACTAGTGTCGACACCAAGATGCAGTGTCGACACTTGACAGTTTCAACACATGAAGATGTGTCGACACAAAGGAGCTGTGTCGACACTTAGAAGAATACAGTTAAAGAATGAAGGACAAGTACTTGTGTCAACACTCAATTTCAGTGTCGACACATGCAGAAGTATCTGTGTCGAGACATACAAGGAATTGTGTCGACACCTTGTGGACTTGTGTCGACACTTACACAACATGTGTCGACACTTGGTCTATAAGTGTCGACACTTAAGAACAGAAAGTCTCGACACTATCTGACAGTTAGAGAATTTCAAGAAGTGACTGGTTGACATGACAGCTGCCGATCCAGCCGGTCTACAGCAACTGTCAGAGAAATCAGAAGTCTGTTATGAACCGGACCAGCCGGTTACCATGAAGGAAGCCTATAAATAGGCACCCATAGTTTACAGAATGGGATTGATTGTTGTTGTTACAAGTAGTTGTCAAGAATACTTAAAGTGGTTGATCAGATTCTTCAAGTAATCAGGAAATTGATACACAAAGGATCAACACAAGAAGATCTGGCAGTCCAATTGCAGATCTAAGAAGTTGGAGAGAGAGAGCTCCAATCAAGAATTCAGTCTTTGGAACTAAGGCTGAGAAGAAGGATTCAGAATCATCTGGATCTCAAGAAGCAGAGGTCAAGGATCAACTGCAGAAGATTCAGACTAATTCAGTTCTTACTCAAGAAGCTTTGAAGGAAGCTAAGTCAGTTTGGATCTAACTGAGTTCTTCCAAGAACTCTTCAAGAAACTCTCAACTTCTCTCTTATTTTCTGAGTTGTAGAGTTAGCTATTGTATTTCTATTTTAACTTGTAGGATCCATTGGATCTGAGAGAATTGTAAGCCTATATTATAAAGGCTGAGGGTAGGGCTTGGTTGCCTGAGTGTAGGAGTTGAAGAACTCTGAGTGTAGGCCTTAATTGGCTGAGTGTAGGCCTGGGTGGCTGAGTGTAGGCCTTGGTGGCTGAGTGTAAGGCTTTGGGCCTGAGGTGTAGGAACCTTGTTGGGTTCTGAGATAGTGGAGAAGTTTGGCCGAATCTAGTACACTGCTAGATAGGCGAAGGGGGAAAGTGGATGTACCCAAAGATTGGGGAACCACTATAAATTAGTGTGTCTGCTGTGCTGTGCTGTGCTGTGGATTAACTGTGTATATTCTGTAATTGCTGTTAGCTGTAGAATTCTGTGAAATAACTGTTGTGCTGCCAACAAAGTTTTAAAAAGGTTTAGGTCACCTATTCACCCCCCCCCCCCTCTAGGTGTTTAGGTACCATATCTTTCAAGTGGTATCAGAGGGAGGTTCCTCAAAACAAGGACTAACAGTCTAAGGAGATCCTGTTTGGCAGAAACAGTCTAAGTCAGAAAACAGATTCAAGAAATTCAAGAACTTCAATAAACATGGGTTCTTATGAGAATCACAAAGAGTTGGGTTCCATGAAGTTACCCATATGCAGGAAGGAGATTTTTGGAATCTGGAAAGAAAGGGTTAGACTATTTATGGAGGCCTCAGACCCAAGAATCTACATCACAGTTAAGGAGGGGCCATATGTGCCCATGAAGATTTCCGTACTGGATGCAAATCAGAGGACTCCAAAGGATTTCTCTGAGATGACCAAGGATGAAATTGTCCTAGCCACTATGGACAAAAGGGCACAAAACATTATAGTAAGTGCCATTGATGATGCCACCTTCCAGAACTTAATTCACTGTAAGACAGCAAAAGAGATGTGGGACACTCTTATAGTGTATATGGAAGGATCTGAAGAAGTTAGGCAAGATAGGAAGTCCTTGCTTAATCAAGAATATGAGAGCTTTAGGCAAGGAAGAGGAGATAGCATCACTGAATGCTACAAGAAGTTTTATAGAATTGTTAATGAACTCATGTCCTATGGAAGGGAGTTCACTAACTATGAATTGAATGATAAGTTCTTAAGGTCCCTAACCAAAGATTGGGACACTAAGATCTGTGCCATCAGAGAAATGGCAAAGTTGGGAGAAATTCCTCCTCCCACACTGTTTGGGAAGTTGTTGTCTTATGAGATGCAGCTGTCAGTGAGAAAAGAGGAAGAAAAATCAACAAGGACTGAGCACAGGGAAAGGACAGTTGCCTTCAAGTCAGAAGTACCTAGAAAGGGCAGGACTAAGTCATCAACTCCTCCTCCAGAGGTAGTTGAATCAGAATCTGATGAGTCTGTTAGCACAAAGTCTACAAGCAGTGAAAGTGATGAAGACTTTGCTGCATTCACCAGACATTTTCAGAAATTCCTGAAGAAGAAACAGTGGAGGTCCAGACCTTCATTTTCCAAAGGGAAAGAAGTCCAGTATCAGGAGAAGAAGCCTTCAAAGAAGGACAAGAAAAAGACAAAGACTAGTAAGGCAACTGGGTCTAAGATAGTGTGTTACTGCTGCAATAGACAGGGTCATGTAATTGCAGATTGTCCTGAGAGAAGAAAAGAATCCAGTGACAAAAAGAAGACTCACTTCAAAGGAAAGAAGGAGAAGTCCTTTGTTGCAAAGAATGAGAAGACTCTTTCAGACATTTCTTCTTCAGACACTGAGACAGATGCTGAAGCCTACATAGGGCTATTTGCTGAAGAAGAAGAGGAGTTTATGCAGATCATGGAATCAATCTATGAACAAGAAGAGTGTCAGTGCCAAGGACTGATGGCATTGACTGAAAGTACCAAAATCCTGGAGCAGCCAGGACCTTAGTCAGGTACAAAGTCCAACTCAAAGTTCAGATTTCAGTTCTAGTTCAGAGTCAGATTCATCTTCATCAAGTGATGGAAGTGTTTCTGAATCTGAGGGAGATATTCATCAGCTCTTAGATGAATATAAAGTACTGTTGCAAGCCTATAAGAAAAGCAAGTCCCTTGCCAAAAGTCAGGCAAAGGAGATTGCTGATCTCAAGGCAGCTGCAACAGATTTTGAAAAACAGTATGATCAAAAACTGAATGAAGTAGCCAGGCTGAAACACATTACAGTGATTCAGATGGGTACTATTACATTTAAGAATGATCAAATTAAGAGACTGGAGATCAATCTCCAGAAGGAAAAAGAACTTGCTGCCAGGTTTTCAAAACCTAAATCAGTATTACCATTAATTGATGAATTTGTTCATCAAAAAGGCAAAGCTGGACTAGGTTTTGTTAGACCTGCAGGGACTGTACAGTCCAAGTTCAAGTCCAAGGGCAAAGCCCCAACATTCAACAAGCCTGCTGTAGTCAAGACAGCAAAGGTTGTATCTAAGCAAAGGTACAACAAGTTTGAATGCTGGTGCTGTGGCAAGGTTGGCCACTTTGCCTTGGATTGTTGGCACAATGCCAGTGCCAAGTTGAGTAGCAAGTTACCTGGTGGAAAGCCAGTAGGTAGCTATGTCAAGTTGCAAACTAACAATCACCAAGGACCCAAGTTTACTTTGGGTTCTAAGGTTCATTAATTTGTTTTGCAGGTGAATCCAAGTGGCCATACCCCAACATGGTACTTGGATAGTGGATGTTCCAGACATATGACTGGAACAAGGGGACTACTGAAGGACTACATTCCAATCAAAAATGGTCCTAAAGTGACCTTTGGTGGCTCTGAAAAAGGAATCATCAAAGGGTTTGGTAACATCTCTTCAAACCTTGTTACCATTACTCAAGTGGCTTATGTTAAAGGGTTGAAACACAACCTCATTAGTATAAATCAGTTAAGTGATGTAGGGTATGACATCTCATTTGTTAAAAATGGTTGTCATATCAAGAGGTCAAGTGATCAAGAGATCATTTTGACAGGATATAGAAAGAGGAATGTCTACTGCTTAGACATTATGATTGAGAACAATGGTTCTCCTGTTTGTCTTGTAGCTGATGAAACAGTCTCTCATTGTGTCAAGTGGCACAAGAGGCTAGCTCATCTTAACTACAAGACTATTAGCAAACTCTTTAGCAAAGAGTTAGTGAGGAATGGTCCTCAAGTTAAGTGTGTCAAAGATGGCATTTGCTCAGCTTGTCAAAAGGGCAAGCAGACTAAATCCACCTTTAGAAGCTTAGACAACAAAGATGCTGTGAGGTGTTTATACCTCTTGCATATGGATCTATTTGGTCCAATGCCAGTTCACAGCTTAGGTAGGAAGGTCTACACCTTTGTAGTTGTAGATGACTACTCAAGGTTTTCCTGGGTGTTCTTCTTAAAGCAGAAATCTGAAACACCTAGTGTCTTCTATAGTTTTGTTAAGCAAATTCAGAATGAATTGAACTGTACAGTGGTCAAAATTAGAAGTGACCATGGTACTGAGTTTCAGTCTGAAAGCATGACAAAGCTGTGTGAAGACTATGGGATATTTCAAGAATTCTCTTCACCTAGAACACCTCAGCAAAATGGCATTGCTGAAAGGAAAAATAGGACCTTGATAGAGGCTGGTAGAACCCTATTAAGTGATTCATCACTGCCAGAATATTTCTGGGCTGAAGCAGTTAACACTGCATGCCATGTGATAAATAGGGCTACCATCACTAAAAGGTTAAACAAGACCCCCTATGAAGTTGTGAAAGGCAGGAAACCAAATCTATCCTACTTTAGGATCTTTGATTGTAAATGCTACATACTTAACAATGGAAAGTCTTACTTAACTAAGTTTGCTGCCAAGTCCCAAGAGGGAGTGTTTGTTGGGTACAACAATAATAGTAAGGCTTATAGAGTCTACAACTTGACTACACAAGTTGTAGAGGAGTCTGTGCATGTAGTTTTTGATGAGACACAACTAATTAACAATGAGTTGTCTAGTAGTGTGTGCAGCCCCACAGGTCTTACTAAGAAGATGGACAAGCTAACCATAGAAGATGTACCTGTTGCAAGACAGCAAGTAGAAGAAGATGGCTTATGTCCAGGGGGAGAACTACATGTACCAGGAGCTGAAGAAGTACAAGGAACTCAGCTTGATGAAGATGCTGAAGAAGTTCAACCAGAAGTAAGGATGCCTCCAGCCAACAGGCATCTAAGAGATCATCCAGTAGAGCTAATTATTGGAGATCCAAGACAAGGTGTTCAGACAAGGAGCAGAAATCAAAATGCTGTAGTATATTCAAGTTTTCTGTCTCAAATAGAACCAAAGAAATTTGAAGAAGCTATACAAGATCCACAGTGGACTGAAGCAATGCAGGAAGAACTTAATCAGTTCAAAAGGTGCAAGGTTTGGGAGCTGGTTCCAAAGCCTAAAGACCACAATGTTATAGGAACTAAGTGGATCTACAGAAATAAGTTAGATGAACAAGGGGTCATCATAAAGAATAAAGCAAGACTGGTTGCAAAAGGATATAGGCAAGAAGAAGGTATTGATTTTGATCAAACCTTTGCCCCAGTAGCCAGACTGGAGGCCATAAGGATGTTCTTGGCCTATGCAACTTATCAAGGATTCAAGGTATACCAAATGGATGTGAAGTCAGCATTCCTAAATGGTAATTTGAAAGAAGAAGTATATGTGGAGCAGCCTTCAGGTTTTGTTGATCCTACTCTTCCACATTATGTCTATAGACTTAGGAAAGCATTATATGGGTTAAAACAAGCACCTAGAGCTTGGTATGAAACCCTATCTAGTTTCCTCATTGAGAACAAGTTCTCAAGGGGGAAAATAGATAAGACTCTATTCCTTAGGGAATCTAGAGGCAAAGTCATACTTGTCCAAATATATGTAGATGACATTATATTTGGGTCTACTGAAAGTAGCCTTTGCAAAAAGTTTGCAAAGCTTATGCAAAGTCAATTTGAGATGAGTAGTATGGGAGAACTGAAGTTTTTCTTGGGTCTCCAAGTTAAACAGACTGGAAGTGGTCTATCCATATGTTAGTCCAAGTTCACCCTAGAACTCATAAGGAAGTATGGTATGGATTCATCCAGTACCATGAAGACTCCTATGGGGTCAAGTATGTCTCTGAGCAAGGATGATGCAGGGAAACCTGTAGATGAAACCTTGTATAGAGGGATAGTTGGCTCCCTACTATACTTGATTGCAAGTAGGCCTGACATTATGTATGCTACATGTGTTTGTGCCAGGTATCAAGCCTGCCCCAAAGAGTCTTACTTGACTGCAGTCAAGAGAATCTTGAGATATCTAAAGGGCACTCCCTATCTAGGCCTCTGGTACCCTAGGAATGGAGATTTTGATCTAACAGGCTATTCAGATGCAGACTTTGCAGGATGCAAAGAAGATAGAAAGAGCACTACTGGATCCTGTCAATTCCTAGGTGGAAGAATAATTTCATGGAGCAGCAAAAAGCAGACTAGTGTGGCTATTTCCACAGCTGAGTCAGAATATGTAGCTGCAGGAAGTTGCTGTGCTCAACTTCTGTGGATTCAACATCAGTTAGAAGACTATGGATTTCAGGTAAGTAGAACTCCACTTTACTGTGATTCTACAAGTGCTATTTCAATAGCTAACAATCCTGTATCACATAGTAGAACTAAACATATTGAGATTAAATATCACTTTCTTAGGGAGCATGTAGAAAGAAATGATATTGCACTTGAATATGTTAAAACTGATAATCAGATAGCAGATATGTTTACTAAGCCCTTAGAAGAAGCTAAGTTCAATAGGTTCAAAATTGAACTAGGTATGATAAACTTAGACTAAGTTTACAGAACTAAAAATTGGCTAAGTAAAAAGGTGTTGACACATAGACAAGTCTATATCGACACAGAATAGTAAGTGTCGACACTTCAGGAAAATGGTGTCGACACATCTAGGAAGTTGATGTCGACACTTCAGAATGTTAGTGTCGACACATGTCGAGTTGGTGTCGACACATTCAATAAGGTGTCGACACTTAAGTTTTACTCAGAATTTTCTAAGTAAAAGTCTCGACTACATGTCGAGTAGTGTGGTGTCGACACTTAACCAAGTGTCGACACATAATATCTGATGACTTAAACTTGTGTCGACACATGTGTGTCGAGACATTATAAGTCAGTGTCGACACTTATTGCCAGTGTCGACACATCTTTAGTAATCCATCCCGCCTGTTCGTCTTCAAACCAGAAAGGTATAAATAGGGTTCTGTCTTTGTTTGTCGACACGCTTTCAAAGTTTCGAGACCAAAACTCTTGTGTCGACATTTCTCTTCTCTAAAGACTAATTCTACAAACCCTAATGGCTCCCAAGCTCGAGGAAAACGTCAATGAAGGCTATGAACTGGTTCGTGGCGCATTCGACGATGGCGATCAAGAAATCAAGTCGGTGGTAACCCTAGTTACCGATTCAGGATTGGAGTTCTTGGTTTCAGAACCAACCAAAATTTGGAAGAAGGAAGTTATTGAATTCCTTGCTGGAGCTTCTGTAGATAACTCAGGCTACAAGATCAAATCAAGAGTGCATGGCACCAAGGTCAAGCTTTCACCCAAATCTCTGAGAAAGGTACTTCAACTACCTAAAGTTCAAGATGAAGAGGAAGTGACTACATCTAAGACCAGAGAAGCACTTACCTGGTGTGGTCTAGATCCTAAGCTGAAGATAGGCTCAGTATTCAACAGGAGAGGAATGAATACTCAAGGAAAATTTCTGTCAGAAATTGTGGGAAAAGTAATACTCAGTAAGACTGGAGGGCATGACAGGGTGTCAGCCTCCATGTTCAGTGTTATGACCAGAATCATCTTCAACCTTAAAACAGACTGGTCACTGGTTGTGTTTGAGAAAGTTAAGGAAAGTCTAAAGAAGCCCAATTTGGGCAGGATACTAAGTCTCTACCTGGCTGGTACAATACCAGAGGTCATGAGCTATGCTGCTGGTGCTAAAATCAATCATATGAGGAGGATGGATATGAGAATACTCTCAAGATGGGAAAGAGTGCTGTCTAAGGAAGTTCCTACTCCAGAGAAGCAGGTTTCTAAGAAGGATTCCCCTCCAAGGAAGAAGAGAAAAACTGCTGTTGTGGCCCAAGTGTCCTCAATCAGTTCTGGAAGTGAAGAACAGGTGGTGTTCACACCTGATGAGCAAGAGGAGGAGATAGTAGAAAAGACCCCTGCTGCTAAAGATGTGGCTGAGACTCAGGGGGAGCTGCCTCACACTAGTCCCATCCCTAGGGATCTAAGCCAGGGGGAGCCTCCAGCTGTAGAACAACCCTCTACACTGGAGAGTGAGCAAGCTACAATAATCATCCAAGAGGTACTGTCTGACCTCAATACTTTAGATTTTTCTATAATAGATTCTGATTTGTCTGATAACCATCAGCAAACTCAGCAAGCAAATCAAGTACCAGATGTTGTTCTCCAAGACACATCAGTGGTACATGAAGTTGTTCCTGATAAAGTAGTTGATGAACCCAGAACTTCTCCTGCTCATTCACCTCCTGAATACACAATGGAAGACCTCTTTCTAAATCTAGATCAAGAGGATTTTGACATGGACAAGACTGCTGCTGAAGAAGAGAAGGGTGCTGCTGTTGAGGGAGAGAAGGGTGCTGCTGTTGAGGGGGAGATCTTGGAAGATCAGGAAGAGCCTATTAGGCAGGAAAGTGAGAAAGCACTTGATGTGCAAGATGACAAACTCTCAAGCCCTAAGGATAAGGTGAATATAGCAAGTACTTCAGAGTCTGAGGATGATGAGACTGAACAAGCTAAAAAGAAGAAATTCTTTGTATTCAAAAGAAGGAGCCAGAGCTACAAGAAGGCTCTACAAACTATTGCTCAACACTCCTTAGTCCAACAAGCTCCATCAACTGATTATAGTGCTCTACTGATTGCACTGCAAATCAAGATGGATGAACAAAGGAAGGCTATAGAAACTTATGTTGATGAAGGGCACAAGACCCTACAATCTGATCTGGCTCAGGAAATCAAGTCCATAAGGTTTGAAATGAACCTTAATAAAAAGGAGATGACTGACTGTTTTACAAAGGGTGCTAATGCAGTGGTCTATCTGGCAACCCATCAAGAGAAAATAAAGTCTCAAGTAGATGATATAGCACAGAAGCAAGGCTATGTGCTGGAAAATCAGTTGAGGATGAATGATAATTTGACTGCATCCCACAATGCAATAGTCACTGAACTGAAGAATAAGTCTGCTGAACCTTCAACATCATCTGCTGCTACCAAAGCTGAATTTGATAAAGTATTTCAGGAAGAAATTGCTGCTGTCAAGACTGCCATTAAGGATTCACAGAAGGTCATTTCTGAACAGCTTACAAAGCTTAGACCTTATTTTAAGGAAGGAATCAGGTACTTGGACAGTCAGATTAGATTCCAAAAGGATGATGTAAGAGATCATGTAGAACAAGAAGTCATAAAGGGGGAGAAGGTGTTAGTCAAAGCTAGCTCTGACCATGCCAAATGGATTTCTAACTCTATCAGAGCTACACTGGGCTATCCTCCCCTGTGTGATGATGATAATGTAGCTGAATCTGGTATTCAAAGTGCATTTCTTGGAGGTGAGCAACAGGAAGTAGCTCAGGTGATCTATCCACCTCCAGATTTTGACATGGTTCATGCTGAAGCCAGCACAATGTATAGCCCAACTGCTGGAAAGCCAAATATTATTCTGGAAAAGGTTGTTCAACCTATTACAGCAGCTATGCAAGAGGCTTTGGACAAAGAAGAAGAGACTAGGCTGTCAAAGAAGAAATTCAGGGAACTAGCTGAGCAAAAACCTGATTTTGAACAATGGAGCCCTACTTCTAGGAACATCATTCTCACAGCCTGGAAAGCAGCCAAGGACAATGCTCATGAAAGGAATAAATGGTTTTCAGAAGCAGAATGGAGGAAGCATGAGAGTAGGCAGGAAGCCATTGTCCAGCATAGAAGGAAGGCTAAGTTAGGAAAGCTACCTCCTACAGCTGTGGAGTCTAGCAAGTACTTTCCTAAGCCCTATCATTATTTTGAGAGGCAGAAAATCAAGGCTGAAGAACAAAAGAAGAAGGACTCCAAAGGCAAGAAGACTGCTGATACTGAGCCTGCTGCTGCTGCTGTAAAAGCCAAAGTGCAAGCTGGGAAAGGCATAGTTATAAAAGAACCTGATCAGAATTAGACTAAGATTAGACTGAAGAATGTTGTAATCTGTTACATCTATACATTTTTGTAAATCATTGAAAATGTATTAAAAACAATGTTTGAACAATTTTTGATAAATATATTTCATGATTGTTCAGAAGAATGTGTCTAATATCTGTTTGTTCTGTAATGCTGAATGAGTATACATGTGTGCTTTATTACATGTTTAAGTTTACCCTGTTGACATATACCTGCTTTACATCATTCTCTAAGTTTTAATCATGAGTGGTGTATATCATTGACTAAGGGTTATGACTTCTCCAAATAGGGGGAGATTGTTGGGTACATTGGTCAAATGTACCTGATTTGAAGAAGCCTCACCTAACTCAATGATATACATCATAATGTATTTGATGTCTGTTTGAGTTACTTGTGCAGGTTAGGTACTCACTGGACTGAAGCTAAAAGTTTCTAAGTCCATGTGTCGACACCCAGAGGGAAAGTGTCGACACTTGAGAAAGCTTGTGTCGACACCCAGACAAGCAGTGTCGACACTTGGAGTAATTGTGTCGACACCTGGGATGAAGAGTCGACACCAGACAGAAAGTGTCGACACTTGGAGCTGTGTCGACACTCAGTGAAGAAGAATGCAGAAAAGCTGTGTCGACACTTGGCAGAAGTGTCGACACCTAGAAGAGCTGAGTCTACATCAGAAAGTGTCGACACTTGGAGCTGTGTCGACACTCAGCAAAATTCTGCAGAGACTAAGGTCAAGTGTCGACACTCAACACAATGTGTCGACACTCAAACTTCAGAGTCAATATATGAAGAATGTGTCGACACTCAGCACAATGTGTCGACACACACCCAGAAGAGTCAACACTTGAAGAAAGTGTCGACACCCAGCACAATGTGTCGACACTTAGTTGAAGACTCTACACTTGAAAAAGTGTCGACACAAGGAGCTGTGTCGACACTTAGCAAAGAACAGAAAAGTTTACAAAATATTCTAAGTACAAGTGTCGACACTAAGGGAATGTGTCGACACTCAGCTGAAGAAACAAGATTGAAGACTAGTGTCGACACCAAGAAGCAGTGTCGACACTTGACAGTTTCAACACATGAAGATGTGTCGACACAAAGGAGCTGTGTCGACACTTAGAAGAATACAGTTAAAGAATGAAGGACAAGTACTTGTGTCGACACTCAATTTCAGTGTCGACACATGCAGAAGTATCTGTGTCGAGACATACAAGGAATTGTGTCGACACCTTGTAGACTTGTGTCGACACTTACACAACATGTGTCGACACGTGGTCTATAAGTGTCGACACTTAAGAACAGAAAGTCTCGACACTATCTGACAGTTAGAGAATTTCAAGAAGTGACTGGTTGACATGACAGCTGCCGATCCAGCCGGTCTACAGCAACTGTCAGAGAAATCAGAAGTCTGTTATGAACCGGACCAGCCGGTTACCATGAAGGAAGCCTATAAATAGGCACCCATAGTTTACAGAATGGGATTGATTGTTGTTGTTACAAGTAGTTGTCAAGAATACTTAAAGTGGTTGATCAGATTCTTCAAGTAATCAGGAAAGTGATACACAAAGGATCAACACAAGAAGATCTGGCAGTCCAACTGCAGATCTAAGAAGTTGGAGAGAGAGAGCTCCAATCAAGAATTTAGTCTTTGGAACTAAGGCTTAGAAGAAGGATTCAGAATCATCTGGATCTCAAGAAGCAGAGGTCAAGGATCAACTGCAGAAGATTCAGACTAATTCAGTTCTAACTCAAGAAGCTTTGAAGGAAGCTAAGTCAGTTTGGATCTAACTGAGTTCTTCCAAGAACTCTTCAAGAAACTCTCAACTTCTCTCTTATTTTCTGAGTTGTAGAGTTAGCTATTGTATTTCTATTTTAACTTGTAGGATCCATTGGATCTGAGAGAATTGTAAGCCTATATTATAAAGGCTGAGGGTAGGGCTTGGTTGCCTGAGTGTAGGAGTTGAAGAACTCTGAGTGTAGGCCTTAATTGGCTGAGTGTAGGCCTGGGTGGCTGAGTGTAGGCCTTGGTGGCTGTGTGTAAGGCTTTGGGCCTGAGGTGTAGGAACCTTGTTGGGTTCTGAGATAGTGGAGAAGTTTGGCCGAATCTAGTACACTGCTAGATAGGCGAAGGGGGAAAGTGGATGTACCCAAAGATTGGGGAACCACTATAAATTAGTGTGTCTGCTGTGCTGTGCTGTGCTGTGGATTAACTGTGTATATTCTGTAATTGCTGTTAGCTGTAGAATTCTATGAAATAACTGTTGTGCTGCCAACAAAGTTTTAAAAAGGTTTAGGTCACCTATTCACCCCCCCCCCTCTAGGTGTTTAGGTACCATATCTTTCAGTGTGTTTTTATTTTTCGCCTACTCATTTGAGTTAAATGGCTGGATTTTATTCAAGTAGGACTTGTGTGTTTTTATTTTCCGCCCACTCATTTGAGTTAAATGGTTGGATTTTATTTAAGTAGGACTTGTTGTTCTTACTTCCTCCTACTCTCTAGGTGTTAAATGGCGGACTTCATTTCCCTCCTACTCGTTTGAGTAGGACATGTCATTTTCAATTTTTATTTACCGCCTACTCATTTGAGTTAAATGGCAGGATTTTATCTTCCGCCTACTTGCTAGGAGTTAAATGGACGGACTTTATTTCCCTGTAAATATTTGAGATGGACTTGTAATCGCATTTATTTCTGCCTACTCGTTTGAGTACGACTTGCTTTCATTTCAGTCCTACTCGTTTGAGTAGGACTTGCAAATTTTCAGCTTATATTTCCCGCCCACTCGTTTGAGTGAGACTTGCAATTTCATTTATGCAATTTTCTTACTTGTAACTTAGTTTTATTTCTGTCTCTTTATTATGTGTTTGGATGAGTGTGGGTGTTTTTATTTGTAGTAATTTTTCTAATATTAGGTTATCTTGCTTTTTCTTCTTATTTTCTTTATAATCCTTCAGCGAATAGTTTAGAACGCTCGCCTAACCAAACTCATAAGCTATCCCCATTCCGATGAGTGGCTAATCGCTTTTAGCCCTCGGTATCGAAGAGCATTAGGATATAAAAAATGTTTTAAATAAATAAAGGTCTTATTTTTCAATTTAATTAAAAACTTAAGGTTTACCCCGGGTTAACGACGCGTAGAACCACATACCGATGTGTGGGCTCTATTTTCGTTATCCATACGCTAGCTAGCCTAGAGGTCGTGCGTATGGACTGATCACCCCTGGGTAAAGAAAGTTCCGCACTAACCCTCGAGAGAGGAGGAGTGCTAACTCTACCGGATTGGGTTCCCCACCCAATAATGGGGTTCTTAGTGTACTGCTGGCATTAAGAGGAATCCTTTGTCGGACGAGAGCCCGGTCGAATAGTCTTAATGTTCAGGTGAGCGATATTCCTAGAGATAGGTGAGCTCATACTTTTGGAACCTCCACGGCCAAGTTTCCGCTTTAATTAAATTGAAATTGTAAATCTCTAGTTATTTAAATCTATTTTTAATCCTAACGTAATTTGATACCGAGTGTTATCTCTTCATCGTCTTTAATATTAATCTATTTTCGTCCTATTTTAGTTAAAATCAACAACTTACTATTTCGGTAAAATAATAGTGATTTCGGAGAAGTAGGGATAATCAACCCGTTCCCGGGAAATTTACGATCTGAATATTCCCCCCGAATATTCTGTATTACTTACGATAGGTGCACTTGTCTACCTAAGCAAGCCCGCGACGATCGACTCATCGAACCAACCACCCACATAAGAGTATGTTTACGGGCTTCATCAACATGCCCGTGTCCCAGGCCGTGTGACCTCAACCAAGTCCCAGACTTGGCTAAAAACGCCACCCATCTCTATTTTTGAGTTTCGGGGCATTACAACTCTCTCCCTCTTAAAAGGTTTTCGTCCCAAAATTACATAAATGAAAAGATATAAACAAAACTTAAATGGTACCTGAATGGAATAACTCCGGGTGCTCCTCAAGTATGGTTTGCTCTCGCTCCCACGAGAGCTCCTCCCGACCGCAGTTGTCCCAACGGACCTTGACCATCCTGATTTCCTTGTTACGCAATCGCTTGACTTCTGTGTCCTCAATGCGAAAGGGATTAACCTTCGTCGTCAACCCATTATCGACCGGCACTTGATGGACCGCAATCACTTGTGAAGGCTCTTGCACCGCCTTCCGCAGCATCGATATGTGGAATACGTCATGTAGGCCACTTAATTCCACTGATAGCCTCAATCGATAAGCTACTTTGCCAATCCACTCCAGAACCTCAAACTGTCCAAGGTACCTCGGGCTTAGCTTCTTCAAGCGCCGTACCCGCCAGACACCCTTGAACGGCTTAATCTTCAAGTACACCCAGTCGCTGACAGTGAACTCCACGTTCTTATGCTTGGCGTTATAGTACTTAGCTTGCTGGTCCTGGGCGATTAGCAATCTTTCTTGGATCGTTCGAACCAATGACATTGCATATTCCACCTCTTGCCGCTTGTACAACTTTGAGTCACTCGTTTCCAACAAAGACAATGGTGTGCGACATCTTCTACCATAAAGGTCCTCGAAGGGCGCCATTTGAATGCTCTCCTGGTAGCTATTTTTGTAAGCGAATTCCACCAAGTATAGGTGGTCTTTCCACTGCTTCCCGAAATCCAGAATATATATGCGAAGCATGTCTTCCAACGTCCTGTTGACCCTCTCGGTCTGACCATCCGTCTGCGGATGAAAGGCTGTGCTGAAACTCAGCTTTGTTCCCAACATCTGCTGCACCTACCTCCAATCATTGGACGTGAACCGCCAATCACGGTCACTCACGATGCTGTGGGGCACACCGTGAAGCCGCACAATATTATCCACATATAACTTTGCCAATTTCTCCACAAAATCATCCTTCCTATGCGGAATAAAGTGTGACACTTTCGTCAAATGATCTACGATCACCCAGATGGCATCGTTTCCCTTCTGCGACCTTGGCAATCTATGCACAAAGTCCATAGTAATGTCGTCGAACTTCCACTCTGGAATAGGCAAGGATTTTAAAAATCCCCCAGGCTTCTAGCACTCCGCCTTCACTAAGGCGCATGTTGGACACTTCGCCACGTATAGTGCCACATTCTTCTTAAGTGCTGACCACCAGAACAATTTCTTCACATCACGGTACATCTTCGTGCTCCCCGAGAGAATCGAGTACTTGGTATGATGAGCCTCGTACAACAATTCCACCCGCAAATTGCCCACATTCGGGACGCACAAACGACCGTCCTTCCATAGCAATCCATCTACGACATCAAATTGGGAATTTGACCCATCCAAAGCTTCAACCATGATTTGCTTCATGCGGCCATCCATAACTAGAGGCTGCCGAATCCGATCAGAGAGGTCACACTGAACTTCTGTTCAGTTCAATAGCGCTTCGACACTAGTCTGCTTATCCACACACGAGATCTCCAACGTCTCCAACTCCCAAACCAAACGCTCATCGTGAACTGACAGCCAATTGGCTTGAGCTGGGGCCCTGTGACTCAACGCATCCGCAACTGCAGTGCCTTTCCCAGGCACATAATGAATCTTGAATATGTATTCCCCCAGGAACTCCATCCATCTCCGATGTCGCATGTTTAGATTCTTCTGATCCAACAAGTATTTAAGGCTTTTGTGGTCGGTATAGATATCGACCTTCACCACGTACAAGTAGTGCCTCCACAGCTTCAAGGCAAAAATCATGGCCGCTAACTCCAAGTCATGAATCGGATAATTCCTCTCATGCACTTTCAGCTGTCGTGAGCCATACGCTATCACACTTCCATGCTGCAGTATGACACAACCCAATCCACTGCCTGAAGCATCATTGTAGATCTCAAATCCTTCGGCCCCACTCGGCGAACTCAGCACAGGCGTCGTGGTCAACCGACTTTTCAACTCCTCAAAAGCTTGTACGCACTCCGGCGCCCAAACAAACTTCTGTTCTTTCCTCATCAGAGTCGTGAGGGGTAACACTATCCACGAGAAGTTCTCCACGAAGCGCCTGTAATAGCCGGCAAGCCCCAGAAAACTCCGGACTTCTTCTACCGTAGACAGCACAGGCCACTCTCGTATAGCAATAATCTTCGCTGGATACACCGCAATTCCCTCTCCCCTAACTATGTGACCAAGGAATCCTAGTGAGGACAACCAAAACTCATATTTGGGGAACTTGGCATACAGTTAATTCCTCCACAGCGTCTCCAACACCAAATACAGATGCTTAAAGTGATCCTCCTCACTCTATGAGTACACCAATATATCGTCGATGAAGACAATCACAAAGTGGTCTAGGTACTCCCTGAAAGTCCTATTCATCAGATCCATGAACACTGACGGCGTATTAGTCAGCCCAAACGGCATGACCGTAAACTCATAATGCTCGTATCTCGTACTAAAAGCTGTTATGGGGATATCGCATTCCCTTATCCTCAGCTGATAATACCAACACTTAAGATCCAATTTTGAGTATGTCGTTGACCCGACTAACAGATCGAACAGATCATCAATCCTTGGGATCGGGTACTTATTCTTCTCCGTCAACTTGTTCAATTCTCGATAATCGATACAAAGTCTCAAGCTTCTGTCCTTCTTCTTAACAAAAAGGACCGGTGCGCTCCAAGGCGATGAACTTGGACGCATATAACCCTGCTCCAACAACTCTTTAATTTGAACCTTTAGCTCCACCATCTCCTTAGGCGCTAGCCGATATGGAGAGCGTGACACAGGTTTCGCACCTGGAACAAGCTCGATGGTGAAATCAATCTCCCGTTGAGGTGGGTCTCCAGGAAGATCGCCAGGGAACACATCAGGGTACTCGGATACCACTGAAATACTGTCCAAAGTAGGCTTAGGCTTTGCGACCTCCATTAGCATGAAGAACAGCTCTGCTCCAGCACGAACTGCATTCACCACCTGAAGAGCAGACATCAAAGTCTTGCTCGACCCTTTCAAGCCCGAAAAAGTCATCTCACGACCTGTTCCCAACTTGACCTCCTTGCGACTGCAATCGATATATGCTTGCTGCTCCGAGAGCCAGTCCATATCAAATATCATGTCAAACTCCACCAGCGGCAGTAACGATGCTTGAAAATCGAACTCCTGACTTCCAATACGAATCTTTACGCCACAGACTCTATCCGCGCGTATCGAACACCCATTCGGCAACAACACATCTAGTTTGTCCTTTGCCATCAAAGAAGGTACTCCGATGCGTGATATGAATCCTTCGGATAAAAAGGAGTGCGAAGCTCCCGTATCAAAGAGTGCTCTCGTCGGATTATCATAAATCAAAACAAACCCTATACAAGCAGTGGTAAGGTAACACGTGCATAACAAGTATTTAAAAATTAACTTGCTATAAATTTAAAGCGTAACTGCCACCACATCCGCTTGCTTGATGGCCTCCTACTGGCCAAGATTGCAGAATCTAGGTTAAGCCGGAGCATAAGGGGATGCGGTTGACTCCACCGCCTTGGCCTTCTCCTCATAGGTAGCTCCCAGCTTCCCTCGGACTTTGGATGTCCGCTCCAGCAGTTCCGGGAAAAATGTCCCGGCTTCCCACAATTAAAGCATGCACCCGGGGTTCGGCCACTAGTCGCCCCCGAAGCACCGGAGGAAGGGGCTGGACCCGAAGTTCTAGCCTTCTTATTGAACTTCTGATACCCAGACTTCGCATTAGCCGGCACTTTGAACTCTGCCTTCTTAGCGCCAGAGTCTCTCTTCGCTTTTATATTCTTCAGATCCTTTTCCAAAGACCGGTCCGTATTAACCAGGGTCAAGAAGCCCTGCGTCACATGCCCCGAGAACAGTAGCCTTAGGTCATCCTTCAGACCTTAATAGAATTAGTTTATCTTACGCTCCTCATCCGCAAATGTAGAGCTAGCATACTGACCCAACCGAGTAAATTCGTGGAGATACTCTTCCACGCTACTCTCTCCTTGCGTTAGCTTCTGGAACTCATTCTTTAATGCTATCCTCTGAGCCGAGGGAAGGTACCTTGCCAAGAATAGACTCGAAAATTCTTCCATCGAGACGTCTGTGAGTTTCCTTCCCCTCAAGTGATGTAGCTAGAAACCTTCCCACCACAGCCTAGCATCTCCGTCCAACAGGAATGTATCTATAGTGGTCATCTGCCTCTCCTCCATTTTTGTCGCTGTCAAGACTCTCTTCACTCGGGAGAGCCAACCTGTAGCTTGGTATGGGGTTCCCGTCCCCGAGAACACCGGAGGATTGAAGCCCATAACATGTTTAAGCTATCTTTCACTCACTCTCCTAGGCACCAAAGGCTCCACCACTACTTGATCCACCCTTCTCGGTTGAGATGCTTGAAGCGATACCTGCTCCACCGCAGGGGCAGGCTGCTGCATCTGCCTTGCAGGCTGCGTATTGATCATAGCGAACACTTCTTCAACTACCAATCGTATGGTTTCTACCGAGGGAGGTGTTGCAGGCATATCATTTGGTGCGCTACAAGCCTCAGAAACCTGGCGTTCTGATGGCCCTGCACCACTCCTGGTCACCTATAGTTGTATAAAATATTGTTAAGCAACCAAACAAAATTACAAAAAGCAATTACAGAAACACGCAGGTTCCTCAAACATGTGTATTTTCATTCCTAAGTGGACATTCATGGGTTCTTTTATGTTATAACGATGACGCACACACATGTGATCACCACCCCTTAAAAGAATTCTTCCATGAATTCATTTAAGTTGACCGAAACCAGTAGTCTGATACCAAATTGTAACATATAGCAATATAGCAGAGTAACACCCCCTATCCATCGCATAGCATATACCGGGACGTCCGGCCGGGGCCCGACGCCATATTCCACAGACAGACCGGAAGGTTACACAATGGA
This sequence comes from Platanthera guangdongensis, assembly GCA_039583875.1. Taxonomy (NCBI): domain Eukaryota; kingdom Viridiplantae; phylum Streptophyta; class Magnoliopsida; order Asparagales; family Orchidaceae; genus Platanthera; species Platanthera guangdongensis. Next base: position 106,416,905 of record CM077152.1, read on the forward strand.
AACCATCCTGCCAATACTCAACGTCCTACATAGAGTACATTCTAGCAGAATCAATTTAAAAGTTGCAAGAATAAGAGCCTTGCAAAACAGCCTGAATGTCCACTACAATAACACAATAGGAATGAACGTACAAATACACAAGTACATGGCCTTATGGCCTTACAATAGTTTTCTCAATTAAAAGTGTCTTCCAAAACTCGGCACACAGGCCGGTCATACATGAGTATAAAAGAAAACACTCCAAAATTAGGACTTCTAGGGTCGGCTCAGTAACAAGGGATTTTGTCCGCTATTTACCACTCGGTTCCGCAGCACCTGCAAGCAACAATCCATCGAGCAGTGGCAAATAAAAGCAACAGTCAACTATGCTGACCAAATTATAATGATCCCACCACTAAACTCGGGGAGGCGATTCTCCTTCCCTGCACTTTATTAGCATTGCCAAACAATAGTCAATAAACACTTCACCACAGGCGTAGGCACTCACAGTCACACACCCCGTGCACTCAGGGTACATTCTCGGTGAAACCGGTCAAAGTGCATGGTCTCACCACCGCCCCTTGGACGACAATTTCTCGTGAGCATTACGATCTTTCTAGCCACTGCCTAAGACCCTCCATCTATGCCAACGGTAAGTGCCATGTACCTTAGGTCTCTTTAATCGAACAACATACAGTAGGTACGGTTCTGCCTAACCCGTTGCTCACACCGCAACGTCAATTTAAGCCATCTGCGCGGGGCAAGCTTCCCCGAGTCCCAATCCGATCACGCAATTTATATAACCCAGTTATGTACAAGTTGTCTCCTAGGACACCATGTTTGCAGAATCACGCATCTGCCCAGGTTTCCGGGTGTACCTTGGAGTTAGTCCTCAAGGTTCCCTGTTGCAATCTACCACGTAGAAAACCCGAAAAACAATCAACTGCATGGAGTCTTCTCTGGCCATTCATGCAATGCAACATCACCGATCCAGACCAACTTGTCCGGGTAGGCTTCACACATCATGCCTATGTCCATTTCTCGATTACGGACTCTACATGCAATACAATGGGGACTATTCATGTCTACCCAAGGGAACACCTCACACTCACCGCAAACTCGCGAGAGCGGGGTTCCTATGCAAGGGAAAAGAGGACTTCACATGTCCAAGATGAGAATCGTTACCCTAGCATTCCTCTTTGGTGCCATGAAGATCTATGCGGATGAAAAGCACTGGAATGTCCTCGCTTCTGTAGATCCGAACTCGGCTTGCGATTTGGGGCTCCGAAGCTCCGCCGACGGCCAGATCTCACTTCCTTCTTATTACTTGCTCTCCCCTCTCTCTAGAACTTTAGAAAGAGAAAACCCAAATAGAATGAGGGTTTCTAAGCCCTATTCCCAGGTATAACCCAGCAAGAATAGCCCCGAGCCGTTGGATCCCAAAATAAGGAATCGGACGGCCACGATTCAGACTTAAAATCCAAAACCTGGGCCGAACATGGCTTGTGACACGCTCGTGACCAAGGCCGTGTGCCGCATTCGACGCCGAAATCATCACATCCCGAAAAGAACACGGGCTCTCGACACGCCCGTGCCCGACGTGACACGCCTGCATCATCCAGTACATGCCCGTATAGCTGGGCGTGTTCTTCCATCGACACAGAACCAACACCAACCCGTGAAGAACACTGGTATTGGACACGCCCGTGTCCCATATGACACGCCCTTGTCATACCCGAACACGCCTGGGCTTCATGCCGTGTTTCTCCTCCGACTCAACTCGGCTAACCACCCGAGTAGGACACGACCTGGGACATGCCCGTGTCTCAGGCCGTGTTCGTTGTTCGACGATCGATGACTGTAATTTCATTGAGCACACGGTCATCGTCGAACCCGAGCATGACACGCCCCTGGGACACGCGCGTGTCCCAGGTCGTATTACCTCTACCAAGTCCTAGACTTGGCTCAAAATGCCACCCGTCGCTCTTTTGAGTTTTGGGGCGTTACATAGGTTGTGTGCCAAACTCAGAGTACGACATGGCTTTGGGACACACCCATGTCCCAGGCCGTGTTGTCCACGTTAGTCAGCCCAAACATCCTCGAGATTTGGGGCATTACAAGCCGGACTGGTGACACCAAAGGAGCGGGTGGAATGTGAACAGCTTGACCCATAGCATGGTCCTGCACTCTCGATTGTTGTCCTGAAATGATAGTAAATAATGCCCAGGTTTGCGACTGCATCTCCACCATCTGCCTAGACAGAGCCTCATTGCTCTGACACAAACCATCAATCATGGCCTCACTCTACGCTCTAGATGACTCTCCTTCAGACTGGGGAGTCGCTCTTGTTGCAATGCACTTAGGCAGAATCCTAAGAATATAACAAACAACCAATCAAAACCTAGCTTAACCGCTAGAACTACACAACTTAGTTCAGACCATACATGTATAGATACTTGCTCAAGATGTTAACTTGCTCTGGGATTTTCATAATGATGTCATGCTTAAACTTATGATGATATACTATCATGTTATTGACTCATGTGCATAGACCATGAATGCCTGAATTACCATTCGTTTTGTTTTAAAATAAATGTGTGTACACATGTCATCATGTAAATCTTTAGCTTGGTACATGTGCTAATGCTATGTTATGTCATGTAGGTTGTGTTACGCAATCTAACAAAGGCCTTAATGCATGTTATGAGCGGTGTGCACATGAAATATTATACATCCTATACTACATAATATCACATGTAACAAAAAGTAAAATCCAATGTTTATTCATGTGATGATTGTTATACATCTCGTACTACATAATAGTCACATATTACTGCCTATGAGGATCCATATACAAACATATATTATGCATCCCATACTACATAATATGCCTCGAATACTTCTTATCATGCTTATGAGTGTAGTGTTCATGCTTCAGCCAAGACGTACTGATGACACATCGGTGTGTGTATGCAATGGGACAAGACAACTGAAATCTACACGAGATAGTTGTTCGACCAATTGCCAAACAAAACCTCCCTCTGATACCAACTATCACAACCCGCATTTTCTCCATAATTAAATGTCATATCAGAGTAAGAGAAACACGTGTTCGTATGCCACGTCATTTAGGGGATAACTGTAGACGCTCAGGCAAGACCCCAACTCAATACTTTATATGAAATCCACAAGTTTAATATGAAGAAAACTGTAGTTTAGGTTAAGTTTTAATGGCCATATCCCTCGGCTTAGTGGATCAACCAGTCCACAAGTAGAAATATGAATACACGCTGCGGAAAATACTTTGCTTATTTTTTATTAACATCATGCATGAGCATAAACATCCAACAAGGACAACTCATGTTTTGCATACCTCTAGATTTAATATAATTATATAAATAGCTTTTATGTCAGTTAAAATATCGTGACTTTGATTTAAAGTGATGTTATGCATCAGATAGTCAAAAGGTGTGCTTATACTTTGAAAATAACTAACATGCAATCCTAGCATAAAGCCTTCCCAAAGAGCAAGTAAAACCATCAATTCACAATCAAACGGACTTAACAGCTAAAAAGTACTAAACATTCCACAAGAAAATCACCAGTGGACGTCAACAACCTGACACGAACCCACTAAAAGTACGTATGTCTGAGCTAAAATAAACAACTACTACTACATCAAAATCAATGAGGTAAAGGTAACTGTAATCGCTACAGAATGCAAGACACAACAAAAATCTAACTGTTGAACCAGTTACTGCTCCGAGCCATAGGTATTCAAAGAAAGAACAGCTCAGCAAGAAAATATAAGTGGTAAATAATAACATAAGTAGATAATTATCAAGAGAAGGCAAAAGGGGTTACGAACCCCAACTATAAGAATGGATGATAAACCTCAGCTAAAAAGTCAAGTTATAACAAGGCAGGAATCTCAATAGTAGAGTAAGAGAAATTGCACCAAGTGCGAAGTGAATCCATGCTTCGATAAAATCTGCAAGGGTAAGCATTCAACAAATGACTAAATATTAGGAAAAAAGAGTCTAAACAGCTCTAAACACGTGAATCATTAGCACTGGAAAAAAACCATGGTTCTGAGTCAGTGGCCACATTGTCCAACACGAACAAGCAGACCCAAAAAAACATCTCAAAAAGGCAGTGCAGTACACTATTCAACATAACCCAACAGCCGATAAGAAGAGACAAAAAACCCACCAAGTGCAATGATTCCCGAAATGACGTCATGTTGGTGGTCCTTTATCCACTGCCAACCTAGCCGTAAAAACACCTCCAAAACTCAAACAAAACCACAAACCGAACACCAAAATATTCCCAAGATAAGAGGAGAGAACAACCCAAAAAATTACCCGAAGACCCATACTCGACAAATTGACAAACGGCGAAAATATCCTATGTCCAGCCAAATTCGTCGAATATACCCGTCGAAACCAAAGAATACTCGACGAATTAGACTTGGTGAAAAACTGCTACACCCGGCGATACTCCACTAATAGGACTCGATTCGGCATATATACTCGACGAAAAAGACTTAGCGACCCGATCACTCAATGCTTTCTAAGCCTAAGCAATACTCGACGAATTTGTCGAGATTACTCGGCGAATTACCTTCACTCAATACCATGACCAATGATGTAGTTTAAAACTCCAAAAATTATTACGAGCTCGCGGCGCCCCGGGCGGTTTTATTTAAGAAAAGTGGATTTGGTTTTATTTAGAAAACAGGGCGTGCGGAATTATTATTTGTATATAAAACATGTGAAATCGAGTTTTAATGAAAGGAGGAAAGTGCACCTATCATGTGTAGTATAGGATATTCCGGTGTGGAATATCGAGGTCATATTGTTCTCGGGGTCGGTTCGATTATTTCTACTCTTCCCTGGAGGGGACTATTATTTTACCGATAATTAACTTGTCGTGTTAATATTTATATATAAAAACAGAAAGGCAAAAAATAACAGCATAAAAAGGTGGAGCCGATGAAGAGCTTAGCTCGATGGCACCGAATAAAATTGATCTAAAATATACTTTGAATAAAAAGAGATCCTAAGTTTCAAATTAATTAAGGCGGAGACTTGGTCATTGAGGTTCCACTAAAATGAGCTCACCTATCTCTAAAAATATCGCTCACCTGAACATTAAGACTATTCGACCGGGCTCTCGTCCGATGAAGGATTCCTCTTAATGCCCGCATTACGCTAAGAACCTCATTATTAGGTGGGGAACCCAATCCGGTAGAGTTGGCGTGCCTCCTCTCTCGAGGGTTAGTCTGGAACTACATTTACCAAGGGGTGATCGGTCCATACGCACGGCCTCTCGGCTAGCTAGCATTTGGACTACAGAAATAGAGACTACACATCGATTATGTGGTTCTACGGTTCGTAAACTGTAGGCAAACCTTAAGTTAATTTTAATTAATTAGAAAAATAGGACCTTTAATTATTTTAAGCTATTTTATTTGTCTCAATGCTCTTCGATACTGAGGGCTAAGAACGGTTAGACACTCATCGGAATGGGGATGGCTTGCGATGAAAAAGCAGAAAATTAAAGCAGTAAATGAAAGCAGGAAAAGGAAAGCAGTAAATAAAGTAGTAAATTGCAAGTCCTACTCAAAAGAGTAGGACTGAAATGAAAGCAGAAAAATTACAAGTCCCGGCTCAAATGAGTGAGCGAGACAAAATAAAGCTAGTCCTACTCAAACGAGTTGGAGAAAATAAATGCAATTACAAGTCCATCTCAATTAATTACACTAAAATAAAGACCGGTCATTTAACTCAAATGAGTAGGCGGTAAATAAAATCCTGCCATTTAACTCCTAGCGAGTCGGCGGAAATAAATGCTAACACTCACGCACTTTACTTGAAAGTAAAACACACCCACTCTACAGAAAGTAAACACACTCTACTTGAATTGAAATACGCACACAAGTCCTACTCAAATGAGTAGGAGAAAATTAAAGCGGGTCCTACTCAAATGAGTAGGAGAAAATAAATGCTCACACTCTACAGAAATTAAATACTCACACACACAAATCCTACTCAAATTAGTAGGTGGAAAATAAAGACCGGCCATTTAACTCCTAGCGAGTAGGCGGAAAATAAATAAATACTTGTCATTTAACTCTTGACAAGTAGGCGGAATTAAATACAGCACACGCACACAATCTACATGAATTGAAATAAAGCTATAAAAACTAACTCATACACGCACGCACACGTACAAAATTAAGAAAAACTAAGTGACTAAAAAATTAAAATGACTACATTTCTACCGCTAGAATGCGGTAGAAATGAATAAAAAGTGAAAATAAAATTTAAAAGAACAAAAGTTTTTGCAAATAAACACAAAGTGCAAGTGCTCGAAAAATTGAAATGAATACATTTCTACCTCTAGAATGCAGTAGAAATGAATAAAATGAAGAAATAAAATTTAAACCGGAAAAAAGTTTTTGAAAATAAAAGCAAAAATGAAGTGTTTGAAAAATTAAAGCAATTACATATTCATTCCTATAACTCCATAAAAGTTGTTAAAAAGTGAAAATAAAGTGAAAAGGACGAAAAGTTTTACAACCTAAAAAGGAAAATCTAAGTCAGTGAAAAATCAAAACCACTTTGAAAACGCTTTTACAGGTTAATAGGAATGCATAAAAAGCTAGAAATAGCCTAAGTCTAACAAGTCTAAGTGAAAATTAATGAAGTATAAAAGCACGAAAACTACTCTCATACACACACACACATTTTTTAAAAGAATAAAATCAAAGTTAATACAAAATAAAAGAAATAAGATTGCATAAGAGTGGACACATAGATGAAGTCAAAAGTCATGTAATGAAAAAAAACTACATTGCATTAACAATAAAGAAGATTACAAAATTGAAAATAAAAGAGAGAGAGGGGGAGAAAATCTCATTACAAGGCTTGGAAATCCATCTAGGCAGCACCTCCCTATACAAAATGGTTCAGGAAAAAGGGAACAGAAATCCTAATAGAAGACTGGAATTTATAGGCAAAAATTTTCATGGAACACGCCCTCTGACACGGGCATGTCAGGGGGCGTGTCAGCACTATTCAAATGGCGGCCGTTAATTTGATTTGAGATTTGACTTGGTAGCTGAAATCGCGGCGGTCACGCCCCAGGTCACGGGCGTGACATCGGGCATGTCAGCTTTATTTATCATCAGAATTCGGCGATTTGACGACGCTGTTGACTTCGGGAGGTCCACGTGGCAGGCACGCCCCTGGTCACGGGCGTGACTATGGGCGTGTCGGGGAGGTTGAATTTGGCGTCGTTTGCATCGAAAGTCACCGGCGGTGGTTTATCGGGCCAGGTGGAGAAGTACATGCCCGTGTGGCATCTTGACACAGGCATGTTGGTGGAGTCGACGATCGTCGAGTGAAGCATGTCAAGCGATGGTCACAGGCTTCGGCACTGGGAATGTCAGGCTGACACGGGCGTGTTGCTCTGTTGGGTCGACGAACGTCGTGCGGAAAATTATCGAGCTGGAGCCGTGATCTTCGATCGGTAATGCCACGGGCGTATCGAATAATTGGACACGGGCATGTCCCTAGCGCAAAACGTCGAGCTGGCTGGCACGGGCCTAGAACACGGGGCGTGTCCTTGGACACGGGCGTGTGTCCAGGCGTGTCACATGATTTTTCTTCAAATTCGCTGATTTTACGGGAAATTGAAGTATCACGCCCGGGTCACGGGCGTGACCCATAATACACGGGCGTGTACATGTAATTTTTTGGCATTTTTCCTGAAAATTTCAGGAATCAAAATAAAGTTAAGTTAGAATATTTTTTTACAAAAAAGAAGCAGTTTATTAAACAAAATAAGTAGACATAATGAAAATAAATGAAAACGACTTAATTAATGTACATAAAAATACGCATATTTACAACTCATCAACCAACGATACTCAACGAATTTCGACGGATACTCGACGAATCATAACTTCTACTCGATGACTAAACTCGACGAATTTTGACTCAACTGCACCCATACTCAATGAATTTTCCTTAGCTAATCTTCCTTATATTCGACAAAATCTGGCCGAAACTTACATTACGACTATGGAATCTACATGGCCGCACCATCCACTACTCCTAAATTCTAAGGAAAAAAGAAAGGAGTGAAATGAATAGCAAGAAACATAGCAAGAGGAAGATTAACCACTTGCCTCAAAGCTCCAAAAAATCTAACTCTCTGATCGATCCGCGATAATGATCGGCCGCACCATCTCCTCGGCAACGATTGGTGAAACTTTATGGGGAAAAGGAAGTCAAAATCACATAACCTAAGACCCAAAAATCCAAGGAACGGGAAATACTTACCACCCATGCGTAGATCTCGGCGAGAGCTTTCTGAATCTACTCTCCGACTACGATTCTGTCCAACCAAAACCCCACGATCGGCGGTCGAAAGCTCATGCCACCATTCCTCCTTTCGCAGAAAATTCTGTCGGCTCGGGTAGGAGATGATGAATAGGATTCCGTCTAATCAAGGCTATATATATATATATATAAATACAAGCAGTCGTGCACGGGGCACCCCGTGCGGGCAACATTCGTCGTGGGTGCGACATTCGTCGTGGGCGCGTCATAAGTCGTGGGCGCGACATTCGTCGTAGGCGTGTCATATGTCGTGGGCGCGACATTCGTCGTGGGGGGGGGGCAACATTCGTCGGGGGCGGCGACATTGGTCGTGGGTGGCGACATTGGTCGTGGAGGACGACTTTGGTCGTGGGCGGCAACATTGGTCGTGAGCAGTGAAATTAGTTTTGAGGGGGAACATTTATCATGAAATATGTCATTGCAGAGGTCCAATTCTAAGTGCTGATGTTAGGACCTAGTGAGCACAATTTATGAAGACTTTCTCTTAGAGGCACAATTCTAAGTGTTGATGTTAGGACCTAGCTAGCACAATTTAAAACCATGTGAAATATGACTTGGAAATATGTCATGAAAAAGGTCCAATTCTAAGTGCAAGCATGCTTATGGAAACATAGATGCAAAGGCTTCAGCATATACACCGGTTCATAGAAAAGGGTTAATCCGCCTCATGGAATTTCAAATGGATGAGATCAAAACTAAAAAAAACATCATGATATCTTAATTTAATATTTCATTAAAGAGTGGCAAGAAGACCGCACCTACAGGAAATCCATGCTTGTTCTACCTCACTAAATTTGGTTATGATGATGATCGGTGGCCCTTTGATCTCCAATGTCTAAGAAACTAATTGATGTTTGGTGGTTTCATATAAATCTTGAATCTGGGAACCTACCAAAAGCTTAGAGTCATTGTGCTCATAAGTGTATAATTGCAAGCATGCTTATGGAAACATAGATGCAAAGGATGTAGCATATACACCAGTTCATAGAAAAAGGTTAATCCTCTGCATGGAATTTCAAATGGATGAGATCAAAACAAAAAAACAAACAAACTGGAAGAATGAAATTGCTCAGTTTTTTTTGCTAAGTAAAACCTGGAGTCTAGGCATCAGATGAATTTTTTTCCAGCAAGACAACTGCTAATGGTGGATGTTATACTAATTCATAGATAATTTATTACAATTTTTATTAGATGTTATATTCTATAATCAATACTCAATTTTTTGGACATGAATTCAGTTACCAAGATGACTTAAACAACAATTTTGATATAATCTTGACTCGTGCTAGGTGGAAGTAAGAGAGTAAGACTTTGAGCCTCACTATGTTGTCAGAAAACACTTGATTGATGAGTAAATGAACATTGTTCCATCTTCACAGGAGGTCTGGAGCAATGATCATTGTTGAAGATTGGAAAAAAGGTGCACATCAAACTCCACATCACCGATGAGGTCTTCCAAGATGGACGTATCCAAGAGGTAGAGTTCCTTGATTAGTAAATGAATGTTATAATTAACAAACAACAAGAGTATTATGGGAGAAATCATAAATCATGGAGAATGAAGATGAAAAAGCAAGTTTTCTGGGTTTGCTGAGCTTGCTCTCTAAATTACTTATAGGATTGAAGAGAAAAGATAGAATTATATAGATGATGCTTGTATGATAGATTTCACCAGCTGGAGTGCATTCGAAGGAATGACACGAAGTAGCTTACATATATCCCCCAAATCAGCGAGCCGCCAGCGAGTCGAAGAAGGGAAGCCAAGAATCAGGAAGTGAATACTGTAGCTGCAAAGCAAAAGAGAAGAAATGCATTCAAAGGAGTGACATCAATTTAGAGAGCAAGCCCATACTCAGATCTTCCCCAAAATGAACAAATGGAGTAAATGCAGCAGTAGTTCAAGTAGAGAGCACTCCAATACTTATATTGACATCAATTTAGAGAGCAAGCAATAGTAAGTAGGTTATCAGGTGTTGGTAGGGTAGTGATGAAGGATCGCTTGCTCTTGCCTCGCCGCTGCTGGTTTTGCCTTCTGTCGGCAATGGCAACGTCCTCGACTGGCAGACATTAAACCTAAGAAGAAATGAAGAGTAAGAAGGTTGGAGGGGGAGAGGGAAAGAGAGAGAGAGAAAGATATAGACACACAAAGAGACTACGTTAAGAAGTGCGATAGCTGAGCGAGAAGCTTTGGAAGCTATGGATGAGGAGTTGGTGAGGTGCAGCCGAGAAATCACGTGGAAGAAGCTTTCGACGGTGAGGGGCTTGAGACGGCGACAGGCTTGCAATGTTGCGGCGTTGGAGCGACGACGTAAGAGATGCCCTACCTGCGCCGCATGAGCTGCCCTAGCTGCGCGTAAGAAGACAGACATCGGGATTTTGAGGCGGTGGAACAGTGCCAATGTGTATTAATTAAGTCTTGATCCGCCAAAAAGACAAAAATGCCCCTAAATTAACCCACCAAAGCTGGTTTTATGAGGGCAATTCGGGTATAAATGTTACACCATTTATAGATTAGGGGTTTCCTTATAGTATAAAGATATATATAATATTATATTATAATTAATTATTAAATAAACGTCCAAACAATCACAACGTTATATACAGGAACAGAAATAGAAAGTGAATTTCATTACAAAGTAAATCAATAACTATTTTAACGATTACAAAAACTTGATCTTCGTGACATCGGAGATCAGAGGCGGTGAATGAAAAAAGACTTTTGGTTTTCTATACCGACCCGCTCCTCGGACCGGTTGGCTCTCTCCCTTTCCCTCCAATAAAGATCTTCCAGCAGGCACTTCACCTTCATGCAAGGAAGAGTCTTAGAGCCTCACTAGATCACTCAATCTAGACATCCCTTCCCCGAAATATATTTCACCCGGAATCCTCCCCGGATTTTGACGACCATCTCCGATTGATTTCCCTTACCACAAAAATACAGAAAAAAGAAAAGAATACAACAAGGGTATAAAAAGATTAAGGTTTGAATATCCCTCAAGATGATTTCTTTGTTGATCGATCTGTGACAGGTGATTGAAATCTTTGTGTGCTCGCAACAGATCAACTCTTCATAGTCGTTGTTTTCCTTGACTCGCCGGAGTTCTTTGTGTGCGAATGGGAGGGAGACGGTTTTCTTTTCCTTTGACGAAGATGGTGGAATGGAGCATAGAGGCGACTACCAAACCCTAGGAATAACAGATCCGAGTCTCTATTCGTCTTAGTAAGGAATACAAAAAACGAGACGTCATTTATACGTCTTTGTAAAAACAGGCTAACGCCAACAGTAAGACTAGCGCACGATGATAGTTCACGCGCTTGATGCTGACAGTTGTCCTACAAATTTGGAAAAATATTCAAAACGAATATTTTCCTTTTTTACCATACTAGCACGGCGTTGTAGGAAGGTATCGCCTGGAGGTAGTCCAGGCGTCTCTGTTGGGTACATTGGTCAAATGTACCTGATTTGAAGAAGCCTCACCTAACTCAATGATATACATCATAATGTATTTGATGTTTGTTTGAGTTACTTGTGCAGGTTAGGTATACACTGGACTGAAGCTAAAAGTTTCTAAGTCCATGTGTCGACACCCAGAGGGAAAGTGTCGACACTTGAGAAAGCTTGTGTCGACACCCAGACAAGCTGTGTCGACACCTGGGATGAAGAGTCGACACCAGACAGAAAGTGTCGACACTTGGAGCTGTGTCGACACTCAGTGAAGAAGAATGCAGAAAAGCTGTGTCGACACTTGGCAGAAGTGTCGACACCTAGAAGAGCTAAGTCTACATCAGAAAGTGTCGACACTTGGAGCTGTGTCGACACTCAGCAAAATTCTGCAGAGACTAAGGACAAGTGTCGACACTCAACACAATGTGTCGACACTCAAACTGCAGAGTCAATATATGAAGAATGTGTCGACACTCAGCATAATGTGTCGACACACACTCAAAGGAGTCAACATTTGAAGTATGTGTCGACACTCAGCACAATGTGTCGACACACAACCAGAAGAGTCAACACTTGAAGAAAGTGTCGACACCCAGCACAATGTGTCGACACTTAGTTGAAGACTCTACACTTGAAAAAAGTGTCGACACAAGGAGCTGTATCGACACTTAGCAAAGAACAGAAAAGTTTACAAAATATTCTAAGTACAAGTGTCGACACTAAGGGAATGTGTCGACACTCAGCTGAAGAAACAAGATTGAAGACTAGTGTCGACACCAAGAAGCAGTGTCGACACTTGACAGTTTCAACACATGAAGATGTGTCGACACAAAGGAGCTGTGTCGACACTTAGAAGAATACAGTTAAAGAATGAAGGACAAGTACTTGTGTCGACACTCAATTTCAGTGTCGACACATGCAGAAGTATCTGTGTCGAGACATACAAGGAATTGTGTCGACACCTTGTAGACTTGTGTCGACACTTACACAACATGTGTCGACACTTGGTCTATAAGTGTCGACACTTAAGAACAGAAAGTCTCGACACTATATGACAGTTAGAGAATTTCAAGAAGTGACTGGTTGACATGACAGCTGCCGATCCAGCCGGTCTACAGCAACTGTCAGAGAAATCAGAAGTCTGTTAGAAACCGGACCAGCCGGTTACCATGATGGAAGCCTATAAATAGGCACCCATAGTTTACAGAATCTGATTGATAGATTGATTGTTGTTGTTACAAGTAGTTGTCAAGAATACTTAAAGTGGTTGATCAGATTCTTCAAGTAATCAGGAAAGGGATACACAAAGGATCAACACAAGAAGATCTGGCAGTCCAACTGCAGATCTAAGAAGTTGGAGAGAGAGAGCTCCAATCAAGAATTCAGTCTTTGGAACTAAGGCTGAGAAGAAGGATTCAGAATCATCTGGATCTCAAGAAGCAGAGGTCAAGGATCAACTGCAGAAGATTCAGACTAATTCAGTTCTAACTCAAGAAGCTTTGAAGGAAGCTAAGTCAGTTTGGATCTAACTGAGTTCTTCCAAGAACTCCTCAAGAAACTCTCAACTTCTCTCTTATTTTCTGAGTTGTAGAGTTAGCTATTGTATTTCTATTTTAACTTGTAGGATCCATTGGATCTGAGAGAGTTGTAAGCCTATTTTATAAAGGCTGAGGGTAGGGCTTGGTTGCCTGAGTGTAGGAGTTGAAGAACTCTGAGTGTAGGCCTTAATTGGCTGAGTGTAGGCCTGGGTGGCTGAGTGTAGGCCTTGGTGGCTGAGTGTAAGGCTTTGGGCCTGAGGTGTAGGAACCTTGTTGGGTTCTGAGATAGTGGAGAAGTTTGGCCGAATCTAGTACACTGCTAGATAGGCGAAGGGGGAAAGTGGATGTACCCAAAGATTGGGGAACCACTATAAATTAGTGTGTCTGCTGTGCTGTGCTGTGCTGTGGATTAACTGTGTATATTCTGTAATTGCTGTTAGCTGTAGAATTCTGTGAAATAACTGTTGTGCTGCCAACAAAGTTTTAAAAAGGTTTAGGTCACCTATTCACCCCCCCCCCCCCTCTAGGTGTTTAGGTACCATATCTTTCAAGTGGTATCAGAGGGAGGTTCCTCAAAACAAGGACTAACAGTCTAAGAAGATCCTGTTTGGCAGAAATAGTCTAAGTCAGAAAACAGATTCAAGAAATTCAAGAACTTCAAGAAATATGGGTTCTTATGAGAATCACAAAGAGTTGGGTTCCATGAAGTTACCCATATGCAGGAAGGAGATTTTTGGAATCTGGAAAGAAAGGGTTAGGCTATTTATGGAGGCCTCAGACCCAAGAATCTACATAACAGTTAAGGAAGGGCCTTATGTGCCAATGAAGATTTCAGTACTGGATGCAAATCAGAGGACTCCAAAGGATTTCTCTGAGATGACCAAGGATGAAATTGTCCTAGCCACTATGGACAAAAGGGCACAAAACATTATAGTAAGTGCCATTGATGATGCCACCTTCCAGAACTTAATTCACTGTAAGACAGCAAAAGAGATGTGGGACACTCTTATAGTCTATATGGAAGGTTCTGAAGAAGTAAGGCAAGATAGAAAGTCCTTGCTTAATCAAGAGTATGAGAGCTTTAGGCAAGGAAGAGGAGATAGCATCACTGAATGCTACAAAAAGTTCTATAGAATTGTTAATGAACTCATGTCCTATGGAAGAGAGTTCACTAACTATGAATTGAATGATAAGTTCTTAAGGTCCCTAACCAAAGATTGGGACACTAAGATCTGTGCCATCAGAGAAATGGCAAAGTTGGGAGAAATTCCTCCTCCCACACTGTTTGGGAAGTTGTTGTCTTATGAGATACAGCTGTCAGTGAGAAAAGAGGAAGAAAAATCAACAAGGACTGAGCACAGGGAAAGGACAGTTGCCTTCAAGTCAGAAGTACCTAGAAAGGGCAGGACTAAGTCATCAACTCCTCCTCCAGAGGTAGTTGAATCAGAATCTGATGAGTCTGTTAGCACAAAGTCTACAAGCAGTGAAAGTGATGAAGACTTTGCTGCATTCACCAGAAATTTTCAGAAATTCCTGAAGAAGAAACAGTGGAGGTCCAGACCTTCATTCTCCAAAGGGAAAGAAGTCAAGTATCAGGAGAAGAAGCCTTCAAAGAAGGACAAGAAAAAGATAAAGACTAGTAAGGCAACTGGGTCTAAGATAGTGTGTTACTGCTGCAATAGACAGGGTCATGTAATTGCAGATTGTCCTGAGAGAAGAAAAGAATCCAGTGACAAAAAAAAGACTCACTTCAAAGGAAAGAAGGAGAAGTCCTTTGTTGCAAAGAATGAGAAGACTCTTTCAGACATTTCTTCTTCAGACACTGAGACAGATGCTGAAGCCTACATAGGGCTATTTGCTGAAGAAGAAGAGGAGTTTATGCAGATCATGGAATCAATCTATGAACAAGAAGAGTGTCAGTGCCAAGGACTGATGGCATTGACTGAAAGTACCAAAATCCTGGAGCAGCCAGGACCTAGTCAGGTACAAAGTCCAACTCAAAGTTCAGATTTCAGTTCTAGTTCAGAGTCAGATTCATCTTCATCAAGTGATGGAAGTGTTTCTGAATCTGAGGGAGATATTCATCAGCTCTTAGATGAATATAAAGTACTGTTGCAAGCCTATAAGAAAAGCAAGTCCCTTGCCAAAAGTCAGGCAAAGGAGATTGCTGATCTCAAGGCAGCTGCAACAGATTTTGAAAAATAGTATGATCAAAAACTGAATGAAGTAGCCAGGCTGAAACACATTACAGTGATTCAGATGGGTACTATTACATTTAAGAATGATCAAATTAAGAGACTGGAGATCAATCTCCAGAAGGAAAAAGAACTTGCTGCCAGGTTTTCAAAACCTAAATCAGTATTACCATTAATTGATGAATTTGTTCATCAAAAAGGCAAAGCTGGACTAGGTTTTGTTAGACCTGCAGGGACTGTACAGTCCAAGTTCAAGTCCAAGGGCAAAGCCCCAACATTCAATAAGCCTGCTGTAGTCAAGACAGCAAAGGTTGTACCTAAGCAAAGGTACAACAAGTTTGAATGCTGGTGCTGTGGCAAGGTTGGCCACTTTGCCTTGGATTGTTGGCACAATGCCAGTGCCAAGTTGAGTAGCAAGTTACCTGGTGGAAAGCCAGTAGGTAGCTATGTCAAGTTGCAAACTAACAATCACCAAGGACCCAAGTTTACTTTGGGTTCTAAGGTTCATTAATTTGTTTTGCAGGTGAATCCAAGTGGCCATACCCCAACATGGTACTTGGATAGTGGATGTTCCAGACATATGACTGGAACAAGGGGACTACTGAAGGACTACATTCCAATCAAAAATGGTCCTAAAGTGACCTTTGGTGGTTCTGAAAAAGGAATCATCAAAGGGTTTGGTAACATCTCTTCAAACCTTGTTACCATTACTCAAGTGGCTTATGTTAAAGGGTTGAAACACAACCTCATTAGTATAAGTCAGTTAAGTGATGTAGGGTATGACATCTCATTTGTTAAAAATGGTTGTCATATCAAGAGGTCAAGTGATCAAGAGATCATTTTGACAGGATATAGAAAGAGGAATGTCTACTGCTTAGACATTATGATTGAGAACAATGGTTCTCCTGTTTGTCTTATAGCTGATGAGACAGTCTCTCATTGTGTCAAGTGGCACAAGAGGCTAGCTCATCTTAACTACAAGACTATTAGCAAACTCTTTAGCAAAGAGTTAGTGAGGAATGATCCTCAAGTTAAGTGTGTCAAAGATGGCATTTGCTCAGCTTATCAAAAGGGCAAGCAGACTAAATCCACCTTTAGAAGCTTAGACAACAAAGATGCTGTGAGGTGTTTATACCTCTTGCATATGGATCTATTTGGTCCAATGCCAGTTCACAGCTTAGGTAGGAAGGTCTACACCTTTGTAGTTGTTGATGACTACTCAAGGTTTCCTGGGTGTTCTTCTTAAAGCAGAAATCTGAAACACCTAGTGTCTTCTATAGTTTTGTTAAGCAAATTCAGAATGAATTGAACTGTACAGTGGTCAAAATTAGAAGTGACCATGGTACTGAGTTTCAGTCTGAAAGCATGACAAAGCTGTGTGAAGACTATGGGATATTTCAAGAATTCTCTTCACCTAGAACACCTCAGCAAAATGGCATTGCTGAAAGGAAAAATAGGACCTTGATAGAGGCTGGTAGAACCCTATTAAGTGATTCATCACTGCCAGAGTATTTCTGGGCTGAAGCAGTTAACACTGCATGCCATGTGATAAATAGGGCTACCATCACTAAAAGGTTAAATAAGACCCCCTATGAAGTTGTGAAAGGCAGGAAACCAAATCTATCCTACTTTAGGATCTTTGGTTGTAAATGCTACATACTTAACAATGGAAAGTCTTACCTAACTAAGTTTGCTGCCAAGTCCCAAGAGGGAGTGTTTGTTGGGTACAGCAATAATAGTAAGGCTTATAGAGTCTACAACTTGACTACACAAGTTGTAGAGGAGTCTGTGCATGTAGTTTTTGATGAGACACAACTAATTAACAATGAGTTGTCTAGCAATGTATGCAGCCCCACAGGTCTTACTAAGAAGATGGACAAGCTAACCATAGAAGAAGTACCTGCTCCAAGACAGCAAGTAGAAGAAGATGGCTTATGTCCAGGGGGAGAACTACATGTGCAAGGAGCTGAAGAAGTACAAGGAACTCAGCATGATGAAGATGCTGTAGAAGTACAACCAGAAGTAAGGATGCCTCCAGCCAACAGGCATCTAAGAGATCATCCAGTAGAGTTGATAATTGGAGATCCAAGATAAGGTGTTCAGACAAGGAGCAGAAATCAAAATGCTGTAGTATATTCAAGTTTTCTGTCTCAAATAGAACCAAAGAAATTTGAAGAAGCTATACAAGATCCACAGTGGACTGAAGCAATGCAGGAAGAACTTAATCAGTTCAAAAGGTGCAAGGTTTGGGAGCTGGTTCCAAAGCCTAAAGACCACAATGTTATAGGAACTAAGTGGATCTACAGGAATAAGTTAGATGAACAAGGAGTCATCATTAAGAATAAAGCAAGACTGGTTGCAAAAGGATATAGGCAAGAAGAAGGTATTGATTTTGATCAAACCTTTGCTCCAGTAGCCAGACTGGAAGCCATAAGAATGTTCTTGGCCTATGCAACTTATCAAGGATTCAAAGTATACCAAATGGATGTGAAGTCAGCATTCCTAAATGGTAATTTGAAAGAAGAAGTCTATGTGGAGCAGCCTGCAGGTTTTGTTGATCCAACTTTACCTCATTATGTGTATAGACTTAGGAAAGCATTATATGGGTTAAAACAAGCACCTAGAGCTTGGTATGAAACCCTATCTAGTTTCCTCATTGAGAACAAGTTCTCAAGGGGGAAAATAGATAAGACTCTATTCCTTAGGGAATCTAGAGGCAAAGTCATACTTGTCCAAATATATGTAGATGACATTATATTTGGGTCTACTGAAAGTAGCCTTTGCAAAAAGTTTGCAAAGCTTATGCAAAGTCAATTTGAGATGAGTAGTATGGGAGAACTAAAGTTTTTCTTGGGTCTCCAAGTTAAACAGACTGAAAGTGGTCTATCCATATGTCAGTCCAAGTTCACCCTAGAACTCATAAGGAAATATGGTATGGATTCCTCCAGTACCATGAAGACTCCTATGGGGTCAAGTATGTCTCTAAGCAAGGATGATGCAGGGAAACCTGTAGATGAAACCTTGTATAGAGGGATAGTTGGCTCCCTACTGTACTTGACTGCAAGTAGGCCTGACATTATGTATGCTACATGTGTTTGTGCCAGGTATCAAGCCTGCCCCAAAGAGTCTCACTTGACTGCAGTCAAGAGAATCTTGAGATATCTAAAGGGCACTCCCTATCTAGGCCTCTGGTACCCTAGGAATGGAGATTTTGATCTAACATGCTATTCAGATGCAGACTTTGCAGGATGCAAAGAAGATAGAAAGAGCACTACTGGATCCTGTCAATTCCTAGGTGGAAGAATAATTTCATGGAGCAGCAAAAAGCAGACTAGTGTGGCTATCTCCACAGCTGAGTCAGAATATGTAGCTGCAGGAAGTTGTTGTGCTCAACTTCTGTGGATTCAACATCAGTTAGAAGACTATGGATTTCAGGTAAGTAGAACTCCACTTTACTGTGATTCTACAAGTGCTATTTCAATAGCTAACAATCCTGTATCACATAGTAGAACTAAACATATTGAGATTAAATATCACTTTCTTAGGGAGCATGTAGAAAGAAATGATATTGCACTTGAATATGTTAAAACTGATAATCAGATAGCAGATATGTTTACTAAGCCCTTAGAAGAAGCTAAGTTCAATAGGTTCAAAATTGAACTAGGTATGATAAACTTAGACTAAGTTTACAGAACTAAAAATTGGCTAAGTAAAAAGGTGTCGACACATAGACAAGTCTATGTCGACACAGAATAGTAAGTGTCGACACTTCAGGAAAATGGTGTCGACACATCTAGGCAGTTGGTGTCGACACTTCAGAATGCTAGTGTCGACACATGTCGAGTTGGTGTCGACACATTCTATAAGGTGTCGACACTTAAGTTTTACTCAGAATTTTCTAAGTAAAAGTCTCGACTAACATGTCGAGTAGTGTGGTGTCGACACTTAAACAAGTGTCGACACATAAAATCTGTTGACTAATCTTGTGTCGACACATGAGTGTCGAGACATTATAAGTCAGTGTCGACACTTATTGACAGTGTCGACACATCTTTAGAAATTCATCCCGCCTGTTCGTCTTCAAACAAGAAAGGTATAAATAGGGTTCTATCTTTGTTTGTCGACACGCTTTCAAAGTTTCGAGACCAAGACTATTGTGTCGACATTTCTCTTCTCTAAAGACTAATTCTCCAAACCCTAATGGCTCCCAAGCTGGAAGAGAATGTTAACGAAGGCTATGAACTGGTGCGTGGCGCATTTGACGACGGTGATCAAGAAATCAAATCGGTGATAACCCTAGTCACCGATTCAGGATTGGAGTTCTTGGTTTCAGAACCAACCAAAATTTGGAAGAAGGAAGTTATTGAATTCCTCACTGGAGCGTCTGTAGATGATTCAGGCTACAGAATCAAATCAAGGGTGCATGGCACCAAGGTCAAGATTTCACCCAAGTCACTGAGAAAGGTACTTCAGCTACCTAAAGTCCAGGAAGAAGAAGAAGTGACAACATCTAAGACCAGGGAAGCACTTACCTGGTGTGGACTAGATCCTAAGCTAAAGATAGGATCAGTATTCAATAGAAGAGGGATGAATACCCAAGGAAAGTTTCTATCGGAAATTGTGGGAAAAGTAATATTCAGTAAGACTGGAGGGCATGACAGGGTGTCAGCCTCCATGTTCAGTGTTATGACTAGAATCATCTTTAATCTCAAAATAGACTGGTCTATGGTTGTATATGAGAAAGTAAAGGAAAGTCTGAAGAAGCCCAATCTGGGCAGGATACTTAGTCTCTACCTGGCTGGTACAATATCGGAGGTAATGAGCTCTGCTGCAGGTAGCAAAATCAACCACATGAGAAGGATGGACATGAGGATCTTCTCCAGGTGGGAAAGGGTGCTGTCAAAGGAATTGACCACCCCTGAGAAACAAGCTTCTAAGAAAGAATCACCCCCACAGAAGAAGAGGAAGATAGCTGCTGTGACTCAGGAGTCCTCCAGCAGCTCAGGCAGTGAAGAACATGTTGTTTTCACTCCTGAAAGTCATGAGGATGTGGCTGCAGAGAAGTCACCTGCACCTCAGGAGCCAGCTGACATCCAGGGGGAGCTGCCTACAGCTAGCCCCATGCAAAAAGATCCAAGCCAGGGGGAGCCTCCAGCTGTAGAACAACCCTCTACACTGGAGAGTGAGCAAGCTACTCTCATTATCCAAGAGGTACTTTCTGACCTCAATACTTTAGATTTTTCTATAATAGATTCTGATTTGTCTGATGTCCATCAGCAAACTCAGCAAGCAAACCAAGCACCAGATGTTGTTCTTCCAGACACATCTGTAGTGATACCTGATAAAGTGGTTGAAGAACCAAGTACATCTCCCGCACAGTTACCCCCAGAATACACAATGGAAGACCTCTTTCTGAATCTAGATCAAGAGGACTTTGACATGGACAAGACTGCTGCTGATGAAGAGAAGGGTGCTGCTATTGAAGGGGAGATCTTGGAAGTTCAGGAAGAGCCTATTAGGCTAGATACTGAAAAGGCACTTGATGTGCAAGCTGACAAACCCTCAAGCCCTAAGGACAGGGTGAATATTGCAAGTACTTCAGAGTCTGAGGATGATGAGACTGAGCAAGCTAAGAAGAAGCAGTTCTTTGTATTCAAAAGAAGGAGTCAGAGCTATAAGAAGGCTCTACAAACTGTTGCTCAACACTCCTTAGTCCAACAAGCTCCATCAACTGATTATAGTGCTCTACTGATTGCACTGTAAATCAAGATGGATGAACAAAGGAAGGCTATAGAAACTTATGTTGATGAAGGGCACAAGACCCTACAATCTGATCTGGCTCAGGAAATCAAGTCCATAAGGTTTGAAATGAACCTTAATAAAAAGGAGATGACTGACTGTTTTACAAAGGGTGCTAATGCAGTGGTCTATCTGGCAACCCATCAAGAGAAAATAAAGTCTCAAGTAGATGATATAGCACAGAAGCAAGGCTATGTGCTGGAAAATCAGTTGAGGATGAATGATAATTTGACTGCATCCCACAATGCCATAGTCACTGAACTGAAGAGTAAGTCTGCTGAACCTTCAACATCATCTGCTGCTGCCAAAGCTGAATTTGATAAAGTATTTCAGGAAGAAATTGCTGCTGTCAAGACTGCCATTAAAGATTCACAGAAGGTCATTTCTGAACAGCTTACAAAGCTTAGACCTTATTTTAAGGAAGGAATCAGGTACTTGGACAGTCAGATTAGATTCCAAAAGGATGATGTAAGAGATCATGTAGAACAAGAAGTCATAAAGGGGGAGAGGGTGTTAGTCAAAGCTAGCTCTGACCATGCCAAATGGATTTCTAACTCCATCAGAGCTACACTGGGCTATCCTCCCCTGTGTGATGATGATAATGTAGCTGAATCAGGTATTCAAAGTGCATATCTTGGAGGTGAGCAACAGGAAGTAGCTCAGGTGATCTATCCACCTCCAGATTTTGACATGGTTCATGCTGAAGTAAGCACAATGTATAGTCCAACTGCTGGAAGGCCAAATGTTATTCTGGAAAAGGTTGTTCAACCTATTACAGCAGCCATGCAAGAGGCTATGGACAAAGAAGAAGAGACAAGGCTGTCAAAGAAGAAGTTCAGGGAACTGACTGAGCAAAAACCAGATTTTGAACAGTGGAGCCCTACTTCTATGAATATCATTCTCACAGCCTGGAAAGCAGCCAAGGACAATGCACATGAGAGGAATAAATGGTTCTCAGAAGCAGAATGGAGGAAGCATGAAATCAGGCAGGAAGCCATTGTCCAATATAGAAGAAAGGCTAAGTTAGGAAAGCTACCTCCTACAGCTGTGGAGCCTAGCAAGTACTTTCCTAAGCCCTATCATTATTTTGAGAGGCAAAAAATCAAGGCTGAAGAATAGAAGAAGAAGGACTCCAAAGGAAAGAAGACTGCTGATGCTGAGCCTGCTGCTGCTGCTGCTGTAAAAGCCAAAGTACAAGCTGGGAAAGGCATAGTTATAAAAGAACCTGATCAGAATTAGACTAAGATTAGACTGAAAAATGTTGTAATCTATTACATCTGAACATTTTTGTAAATCATTGACAATGTATTGAACACAATGTTTGAACAGTTTTTGATAAATATATTTCATGTTTGTTCAGTAGAATGTGTCTAATTCTTGTTTGTTGTATAATGCTGAATGAGTATACATGTGTGCTTTATTACATGTTTAAGTTAACTCTGTTGATATATACCTGCTTTACATCATTCTCTAAATTTTTAATTATGAGTGATGTATATCATTGACTAAGGGTTATGACTTCTCCAAATAGGGGGAGATTGTTGGGTACATTGGTCAAATGTACCTGATTTGAAGAAGCCTCACCTAACTCAATGATATACATCATAATGTATTTGATGTTTGTTTGAGTTACTTGTGCAGGTTAGGTATACACTGGACTGAAGCTAAAAGTTTCTAAGTCCATGTGTCGACACCCAGAGGGAAAGTGTCGACACTTGAGAAAGCTTGTGTCGACACCCAGACAAGCTGTGTCGACACTTGGAGTAATTGTGTCGACACCTGGGATGAAGAGTCGACACCAGACAGAAAGTGTCGACACTTGGAGCTGTGTCGACACTCAGTGAAGAAGAATGCAGAAAAGCTGTGTCGACACTTGGCAGAAGTGTCGACACCTAGAAGAGCTAAGTCTACATCAGAAAGTGTCGACACTTGGAGCTGTGTCGACACTCAGCAAAATTCTGCAGAGACTAAGGACAAGTGTCGACACTCAACACAATGTGTCGACACTCAAACTGCAGAGTCAATATATGAAGAATGTGTCGACACTCAGCACAATGTGTCGACACACACTCAAAGGAGTCAACATTTGAAGTATGTGTCGACACTCAGCACAATGTGTCGACACACAACCAGAAGAGTCAACACTTGAAGAAAGTGTCGACACCCAGCACAATGTGTCGACACTTAGTTGAAGACTCTACACTTGAAGAAAGTGTAGACACAAGGAGCTGTATCGACACTTAGCAAAGAACAGAAAAGTTTACAAAATATTCTAAGTACAAGTGTCGACACTAAGGGAATGTGTCGACACTCAGCTGAAGAAACAAGATTGAAGACTAGTGTCGACACCAAGAAGCAGTGTCGACACTTGACAGTTTCAACACATGAAGATGTGTCGACACAAAGGAGCTGTGTCGACACTTAGAAGAATACAGTTAAAGAATGAAGGACAAGTACTTGTGTCGACACTCAATTTCAGTGTCGACACATGCAGAAGTATCTGTGTCGAGACATACAAGGAATTGTGTCGACACCTTGTAGACTTGTGTCGACACTTACACAACATGTGTCGACACTTGGTCTATAAGTGTCGACACTTAAGAACAGAAAGTCTCGACACTATCTGACAGTTAGAGAATTTCAAGAAGTGACTGGTTGACATGACAGCTGCCGATCCAGCCGGTCTACAGCAACTGTCAGAGAAATCAGAAGTCTGTTAGAAACCGGACCAGCCGGTTACCATGAAGGAAGCCTATAAATAGGCACCCATAGTTTACAGAATCTGATTGATAGATTGATTGTTGTTGTTACAAGTAGTTGTCAAGAATACTTAAAGTGGTTGATCAGATTCTTCAAGTAATCAGGAAAGGGATACACAAAGGATCAACACAAGAAGATCTGGCAGTCCAACTGCAGATCTAAGAAGTTGGAGAGAGAGAGCTCCAATCAAGAATTCAGTCTTTGGAACTAAGGCTGAGAAGAAGGATTCAGAATCATCTGGATCTCAAGAAGCAGAGGTCAAGGATTAACTGCAGAAGATTCAGACTAATTCAGTTCTAACTCAAGAAGCTTTGAAGGAAGCTAAGTCAGTTTGGATCTAACTGAGTTCTTCCAAGAACTCCTCAAGAAACTCTCAACTTCTCTCTTATTTTCTGAGTTGTAGAGTTAGCTATTGTATTTCTATTTTAACTTGTAGGATCCATTGGATCTGAGAGAATTGTAAGCCTATTTTATAAAGGCTGAGGGTAGGGCTTGGTTGCCTGAGTGTAGGAGTTGAAGAACTCTGAGTGTAGGCCTTAATTGGCTGAGTGTAGGCCTGGGTGGCTGAGTGTAGGCCTTGGTGGCTGAGTGTAAGGCTTTGGGCCTGAGGTGTAGGAACCTTGTTGGGTTCTGAGATAGTGGAGAAGTTTGGCCGAATCTAGTACACTGCTAGATAGGCGAAGGGGGAAAGTGGATGTACCCAAAGATTGGGGAACCACTATAAATTAGTGTGTCTGCTGTGCTGTGCTGTGCTGTGTTGTGGATTAACTATGTATATTCTGTAATTGCTGTTAGCTGTAGAATTCTGTGAAATAACTGTTGTGCTGCCAACAAAGTTTTAAAAAGGTTTAGGTCACCTATTCACCCCCCCCCCCTCTAGGTGTTTAGGTACCATATCTTTCAGTCTCAACGAATCCATCACGATGATCATTGAGTGGGCTAGCATGGCACGGTACAAAGTTAACGCCTGCACGCAAGCTTCCCGAGCACCTGGCTAAAATAAATCCTCGAGCTAGATAGGGCGGTAGTACTAGCACGGCGCGATAGAAACCCGAGCGCCATGTATTTTATATTCAGGCTACCGCCCGACAGTAACTACTACCGCTCGACGGTAGGTGCCAGAGGAGAGCTTCTTGCATCACATGGACCTGTAAACCTATGCACTCTACCAAACACAAGATGTGATCAAATACAACATGGGAATTGATATTAGCAAATTGAGGATATGTGAACTATTGGATCCAACAAAATCCTTCTATCGCAGTGCAGTCGATGCAGTTGACAAAAACTTGTTGTCTTCTAAACAATGCAGTTGACAAAACTTTTAACTATGTAGTCGATACAGGCGATAAAATTCTTAATTATGCAGTCAATAAATTTCATAACAATATTGTCAATAATTAACTTAGCTTGTAATCGATGCAGTTGACTTTTTTCTTAGCCATTCAGTCGTTACACTAGATATTTTCCTTAAGTCATTCAACCAATGAAGTGGACAAAACACTTAGCTTCTAGTCTATGCAGTCGACATATGACTTAGACTAATTTGAGCTCCTATCTTTACATTCCTTTAACTATAGTGACTTGGCTCATGATAGTGACATTTATAGTATAAGATTAGATCATATGTCAACATGAGCTTTGCACCTTGAGGGATTACAAGGGCAAAACCATGTTTAGGTGACCATAAGTCTAACATTACCATAGCCAAACACCTTGCTAAGCCTGTCATAACTATAAATCTCATTAAATACAAGATGTTTATTATCATCTGTAGGCCTTCTTCAAATTAGGAATCTTGTGGAAAATATTCCCAATAATAATTTTCTTTGTAATTATGCTTAGTTTTCTATTTTATATATAGTTTATTTAGAAAAAGAAAAAAAGATAAAACTTTTGAAAAACCTTAGATAAGTTGAGTTAATTTTTGCCAAATCTTTAGTACCCCGTGACTTTGCATTTTTTTGGTTTTTAATCATTTGTCTGCATGTTTAGCTAGAATAAATTAGATTAAATTTCATTTTACCACTGTTTAGCGAGTAATATGTTGACTCATGCAATGTTCCTAATTAGGGTAGCTAGTTATTTTTGAACATTTGCACTTTTTCATAGTCATTTTTTAATGTGTTTTATTTTTTTAAAACTTATCATCCCTTATGTTCTTTCTTAAAAATCTATGTAATTTTGACTATTGTTCAATATAGTAGATCCAAACATGTCTAGGGATGAGCATATTATTCAAAACTCGAAAGTCGCTCGTAAATCATTCGAAAATTGAGCCAAATCGGAATCAGTTAAAATTAATTCGACTCAATTTGAGTCGATTCAATTTGACTCTAATTTGAATTTGAGTTGATATCGAGTCAGCCCTGAATCGATCGAAATAAGATTCGAATCAACTCTAATTAATTAAAAGAATTTATGTATTTACTAATATATTCTTATTTTAAGATTAAAAATAACAAAATTTAAAGCTAAGTAAAAAAAATTGAAGGCTTTAAGAGTTTCATTTGCTAAATTTATAGGTTGCACAATTTAATTTTGAGCAAACTAGTAATAAAAAAATGCTCAATTTTGAGCCGACTCAATTTGATTTCGAGCCGACTCAGAATCGAGTCATTTCGTGTCGAGCCGTCTCGACTCGAAATCAAAATCGCTCGAACTCGACTCGATATCAGCAATAAACCTGTCTAGATGCATGTTATTCTTATTTTCATGAAAAGTAAATTTTCTTTACTTTTTATTTGAAACTTACATCTCTTGAATTTTCCAACGCTTTACTTTAATATACTTAGAAGCATGAACATGACTTAGGCATCTTTTTTGAATGCACCCCGTAGCTTAAACTATTAACCATTGCTAGCCACGTTGTGCCTTTTCCGGTTCTTTTTTGTAGCCCCACTTATCTTTCACAAAGTCATATAGCCTACTCATGTCGCATACTTAAATTATTTTTGAGCTTTAGCATTTTTGCTAGTGTGTCCTCCCTTTTGTGATGAAAGTTAGAAATTTATTTTGTATCCATTTTGCTACAAAAGTAGAAAACTATCAAAAATAAAAGGAAAATAACCATAACTTATAAGCATGCTACATAAACTTATAAGCTAAGGGGTCGTTTTGCAAGACCGATTGTATAAAGCGTCCCATACCACTTTATACAATAGGTGACAGGGGTTATATGCAGTGATGATGCTATGTCACTCAAGTATGCCATAATGTGAATCATGCAAGTGCAATACACCCACTCGACTCTGTGCACAAGGACCTTTAGTTCCCCCTTTCTGGATCCTAACCTCCCAGTAAACCTCCATAGTGGCAAATGAAAGTGGTGGGTTGGGCCTCGCCCACCTCTAAACTAATATCACACTACCAGTCAGACCTCTCGTACGCCTCAACAGTGGTGCACTAAGCAGAGCTCCTGCGTACTCTTGCCGACTGGACCGCCGTACTTTATTTGTCCAAGTGCAAAACCACACCCACTGAGCCAACGTATCGGTGTCGGTGTGACGACTCTACAATACCGATGACCCACCACCTTATATCTTATGCACATGCAATATAAATGAATTTTCCACCGAGCCAAAGCTCCCCGGACTGACCTGTCCGCCTCAAATCCATCTGAGCCATCGGCTCGACGGGCTAACCTGCCCATCACCAAAACCACCGAGCCTACCGCTTGTGAGACCTAACCTAACTCACACAATACCGGGGAATGTGAGTGTATGTGTAATCCTACTTATACTAGTTACTCTTAAACATTTATTTTTCTTACGGTTTAGGTTAGCCTAGGATTGCCCAAGGCATTCCCCATGAAGGGCTCTCGAGGGCACTAGGAACTACGATGTGCTGAAGGTAAAAGATCCTTTTCGCAAGGGACTTACTATTATTGGTTAATACCCAACTCCCAATCCCTTTTAATATTCCTCTAGATCTAACCCTAGTGTGTTTGGACTCTCTCTCTCTCCCCAGGAAAGACAATCTTTCGTCGATCCCGAACGGCTCTTAACTCTAGCCAACCCAACACTCTCTACATCATGATTCCTAATGAAGCTCTCTTTCATCTTACCAAATTAGCTTGCATTTCTCCCACTTCCTATGACCATATCCCATGTTACCACAATTTCCACAATTTTACTAATTGCAGACCAACCTAAGTTATATGATGTACATGATAGGAGGTACTACCTAGGACGTGTACCGAGACGTATGGGAGGTTTATGCCCGGTAGTGTGTATACCTGCCTAGGAGTGGAGATGCCCGCTCCACTACTGTCATAGCCATAACGGTGGTACCAGAGAGTGATGCTAGCTCCAAAAAGTGGGAACTAAAGGTCTGTGATCACAAAGTCATGTGTGTGAGTTGCAGTTCCATGAATCATAAAACGCATGCATATCATACATTCATTACTAGGTCATACGCATCATAGATCCTTATCATATAAATTAGTACGGGCTCTTTTATATGATAAGTTATATTTCTGGAAACCTTAACTTGTAAGTTTGTATGGGCATTCATATAAGTTAAGATACTTCTGTGATGGTAGTAGTAGCTTATTTTACTTGTTGTCTTTACTCTGTTTACTTTCAGTACTTGCTTACTTGTAGCATCTTACTTATTTCTGTTCAGTTCTTCTTACCTTTCATATACCATATATATAGAACTGCTAGAGTAGAAATAGTTGACATATATATACTTGTTAATATCTCTCCACTGTCATCTGCTTCCTTTATTATAACCCTTATTGTCCTCCACTTCGTCCTCCCTCCCGGTGCCTAGGAGTTGTAGAGGCGAGGTGTGGACGAAACGGCTTAGTCTTTGTGACTAACGGTCGGTGTGACCAATCATTTTAGGAGCTCGAGGAGATGGAGTACTAGCAGGACGAGGTGGCAGGACGTGAGGAGCTGATACCACCACTACCCACTACTACTACAACTTGTCGTCAGGTGGGACGAGTTTTCTGATGATAGTATAACATCCGCTTGTTGACATTTGTGTGAGAGAGATTTGATATTATATACATGGCATAAGTCCTTTTTCTCTTTTGATGTACTCATTCTGGACTCGTGTACTTTCATTTTTATTTGATAGTGTTATGACATGTGGACTAGCTGTTATTATATACTGCTTTTTATTTCTATCTCATAATTAGCCGAACAGGATTTATGATTGTACTAGCCGGCAGGATTGGCGTGTTGCAGTGTCGACTAACCCATGAGTTAGTACCACCGTAAGGCATCTGTTCTGGGCATAAGACCGGGAGCCTCCTTGGTAAGGGGGAGGGGTCTTACAAACTTGTATCACTTGAACAAAATGATCATAAGAGAAGAAGTCCACAACACTGGGCCACCCACTCGAGCATTAGTTTGCGGACAAACTATGCAGCGTAAGCAATTGTGTGCCCATGTGTAAAAAGTCACATAAAACAGTCCACATAAGTAATGAGTCAGGCCAATTCTAATATAAATCTTACCTTTATGCATCCTCCACAGGACGTCATACCGCAGAATGTGGTCCCTCCTCCTCCGAATGCCACTCCTTTTCTACAGATAGACATGGGCCAGACCCCAACGGCCATTCTTGAGGCCTTCAGAGACCAGTAGGTTCCGGCACAGCTGCCAAATCTGGGATCAAACTGGATGAGTGCATTCAAGAGTTTGTCCCCGCCTATGTACTACAGAATGGAGAATACGGTAAAAACTGAGGAATGGCTCAAGGCTATACAGGAGATACATACATGCATCAGTTGCCCTATCAGCCAGGAAGTTCATTTGGCAACTTCTGCACTGGATGCCCATGCAAAGAGGTGGTGGAAGTCCATGTTGGACTCCACCTATGCAGATAGGGCTCTATCAGATATATCTTGGGAGGAGTTTGGTGAGGCATTCTTGGAGCATTTCATGTCCACCACGGACCGGGATGAGCTAGAGGAGAGGTTTTTGAACCACAAATAGGGGACCAGGTCAGTGATCGAGTATTAGAGGGAGTTTTCCCATCTGGCCAGGTTTGCAGGGATACATGATTCGGATGATAAGAGGTACGCAAAGAGATTCTACCAGGGTCTTAGAAACGATTTGAGATGGGCCCTATTGTTCATCTCTTATGGCACTTCAGCTCAGATCATAGAGATGGCCCAAAAGCTGGAGGCAGACCAGCTGATGATGCAGAGCAGGGGAAAGAGACCACTGGATGGGTCATTATTCAGGGAGAATAACTGGGGCTCACAGAGAGGCAGAGTTATGAGGCACAAGAGAGGTGGGGGACGTTATTGTCCCAACTACAGGCAGGAGCAGAGACCCCCTACATCACCAGCTCCTCCACCACTACAGACACGTGGCCAGATGAGGCAGGATGATTGTGGCCAGCGACCTGTAGTTTGTTTCGGGTGCCGCCAGCCGGGCCATATTAGATCTGGGTGCCCTCATCAAATTCATGCATTTCCTCCTCCACCTCCTCCACATCCAGTGGCCCCTCCAGTACAGCAGGGCCGAGGCCGAGGATGAGGTCGAGGCCAAGGCTGAGGACCTTTTCCCCGAGGTAGAGGACAAGAGCAGATGTACGCATTAGACCTCGCCGAGCCGAGGAACCCTGAGGACGTGATCACAGGTACATAAATTGTATTATGAAATTAAGACATTTTTTATATATATAGTACTTGACCTTGAAGTATAACTACCCATTTGAAACTCAAATCAACCTCAGGCATAGTCTTTATCAGCGGCAAACCCGTTCATACGCTATTCGATACGGGTTTTTTGCCCTCGTTCGTATCAGAAGCCTTTGTGGAAGGACTGGACGGCGTGGAACGATTCATGGGCTCGACGATGAGGGTGAGGCTACCTGATGGATCAGTACTATTATCATCTGCCAAGTGCAACATGGAGGCAGAAATCAGCAGAAAGACATTTGAAGTGCATGCAATGATCCTAAGGATGCCAGACTTTAACCTGATCCTGGACATGACTTGGTTGCTTTGGAACCATGCCCAGATCGATTGCCCGTCGAGGAGGATCAAATTGAGGCACGGGGACTCCTACGTCATCGTCGAAGGTATTAGACTTGTCTCCCACCTTTTATTATCATCTGTATAGGTTGTCAAAGCCCACAATCAAGGAGACGAAGTATACATTATCTGCTTCGAACTGGCTGGAGCAGAGGCTTCTATTATTGACATCCCGGTGGTTCGGGATTTCTCCGACATAATTCTGGAGAAATTGCCCAGATTGGCACCTGGCAGGGACATGACTTCTACATTCAGTTAGTGCCAGGAGCGCGGCCTGTATCTCAGGCACCATACAGGATGGCCCCAAAGGAACTATCAGAATTAAGGATGCAGGTACATGAGCTAGTAGAGTCAGGATTTGTCCGACCGAGCTCATCACCATGGGGAGCACTGGTATTATTTGACAAGAAGAAGGATGGCTCACTGCATCTCTGCATCGACTTCCGGGAGTTGAACTGGTTGACGGTCCGGAACACATACTCGCTGCCTCGGATCGATGAGCTTTTTGATCAGCTCAAGGGAGCCTTTTGGTTCTCTAAGTTGGATTTGAGATCCGGGTACTATCAGCTGTGGATCTAGGAGGACGACATTCCGAAGACGGCCTTCAGTTCCCGCTATGGATTGTACGAGTTCATAGTGATGCCGTTCGGGCTCATGAATGCGCCTTCTACATTCATGAGCTTGATGAACCGCGTCATCGAGCCCTACCTGGATAGATTTGTCATAGTCGTTATCAATGATATACTGATCTACTCCCGGACACAGGAGGACCATACTCAGCATTTGACATTGGTTTAGGGAAGCGGAGAGAGCACCATATGTATGCTAAGTTCTCCAAGTGCCCGTTCTAGCTGCAAGAGGTGGCATTCCTAGGACATACTATCAGTGGGGCGGGGTTGGTTGTGGACCCAGCCAAGGTGCAGGCAATTAGAGATTGGCCGCGGCCAAAGTCAGCATCGTACATACGCAGTTTTCTGGGACTCGCCGGATATTATCGCAAGTTCGTGGAGGGGTTCTCGAGGATAGCACTCCCCCTCATGTCCTTGACGAAGAAGGAGGCAGCTTTTATTTGGACGGAAAAGTGTGAGGCGGCATTTCAGGAGCTAAAGGACAGGCTCACCTCTTCCCCCATCCATACACTTCCATATGGGAAGGAAGGATTTCAAATTTATACTGACGCCTCATATCAGGGGATGGGTGCGGTGCTGATGCAGCACGGACATGTCATCGCTTATGCTTCGAGGCAGTTGATGAAGCATGAACAGAATTACCTCGTACATAATTTAGAGCTCGGGTGGTGGTATTTGCATTGAAGATTTGGAGGCATTACATACATGGAGTTCATTGTGACATCTTCTCGGATCACAAGAACCTCAAGTATGTTGACACGCAGAAAGTCCTGAACTTGCACCAGATAAGATGGCTTGAATTCTTATACGACTATAATTATACCATGCATTATCATCCGGGGAAGGCGAACACTATGGCAGATGCCTTGAGTAGGAGAGCCAGCACCTCAGGACCAGAGCCACGGGTGATGTCTATGGAGCTGCTGCAGATGCTAGAGGATATGCACGTTTCTGTCATTTCTGAGTCCGAGCCGAAGATTTATCGGGAGTACTTGAACTCTCTGATCCTTGACTGTGATATACGAGAGTGCATCAGGGTACAATAGAGGTTAGATGCAGCTTTGGAGCCGGTATTTAGGGACCTGGAAGGGGGCAGGACAGGGGATTATTCTTTGCTTGATGACCTCGTCCATTTCCGTGGTCGTGTTTATATACCCGTAGGAGGTGGTATCCGAGAGGATATACTCAGGGAGGCACACTGTTCTCAGTACTCAGTGCATCCCGGTATCACCAAGATGACAGTGGATCTGCGGAAGAGCATATATTGGCCAGGAATGAAGAGGGTGATCATCTACTATGTGACACACTGCAAGACATGTCACCGGTTAAAGGCAGAGTGTAAGAGCCTAGGTGGATTACTACAGTCAGTACCGATACCTGAGTGGAAGTTCGAAGATATTGCTATGGACTTCAAGCATGGATTGCCTTGCTCCCACCTAGGGCACGATTCTATTTGGGTCATTGTCGATAGATTGACCAAGGTGGCCCGGTTTATACCGATCAGGAAGGACAACTCAGTTGCTGCTTTGGTGAGGTTGTTTGTTGAGCAGTTCGTCAGGCACCACGGGGTCCCCAGGACGATTGTCTCGGATCGTGGTGGTCGATTCACTTCTAGGGAGTGGAGAGCGGTGCAGGCATACTTGGGTTCTTAGCTTGCTTTTAGCACCTCTTTCCATCCACAGACCGACGGTCAGACAAAGCGGACCATCAGGACTATAGAGGATCTGCTACGATTGTGTATACTGGATATGTGGAGGCCCTGGGAGAGATTGTTGCCACTAGTTGAGTTCTCCTACAACAACAATCACCAGGAGAGCATTAGGATGGCACCTTATGAGGCTCTTTATGGGAGGAAGTGCCATACACCGCTATCTTGGGTTCAGGATGAGGACCCCAGGGCACTTGGATCGGAATACATTAAGGATCCGGATGCTCAGATACGACTGATCAGGAACCGGATGCTGGATGCTCAGAGTAGGCAGGCTAAGTACTACGATGCGCGGCATTGGAAGGTAGAGTTCCAGGTGGAGGACAGAGTGTTCTTGAAGATACGTTTGGTGCATGGTGTTTCTCGGGTGCGGAGGCACAAGATGCTCAGCCCTCAATATATGGGGCCATATTTGATCCTGGAGCGGATCGGCCCCTTGGCCAACATGCTAGAGCTGCCACCATAGTTAGGGACCTTGCGCGACGTCTTCCAAGTCTCTTCGCTATGGACATATCTCCTTCGGCCAGAGCAGCATATTACCACTACAGCAGCCCGTTTGCATCTGACAGATCAGTTCGTTTAGAGCCGCTCTGGATTGATGATACTACGGTCCGAGTGCTGCAGAAGAAGAAGGTTCCCCTGGTGAAGGTGTTGTGGTCCAACCATGGACGGGAGGAGCACACCTGGGAGTTGAGGGATCTGATGCTAGAGCGGCACCCGGAGCTTTTTACCTCAGGTAATACTTTAATTTTTGTCTAAAGTACTTAAAATTTTCTTTTTATGTTTAGAAACCTCGTAAACCCGAACTTAAATTTCAGGGACGAAATTATTTTTTTTATTCATTGGGGTTTGTAACATCTCATTTCCAATTAGACCCCTCTACTAAGATTGGGTTAGGATATGTGGTGGGGCATGAGTTTAGGTTAGGTTTGAACCATGGAGTTAGGGTGTAGTCACATGGGACCCACTATAGGGCCCAAGTTAACCCAAGTCAAACTAGCCCTAATTAGGGTCTTAGCCACACATTGGTCCCACCACTGCACCCCTAACCATAATAACAACCTATGTGAACCATAAGCCACATCATTGGGTCACCTATTGAACCAAGTTGACTCAAGTCAACCATAACCGTAATTTGGTCAAATCCACACATATTTGCCTAATTAGCCCAAGTGGGGCATCACCATGGTCCAGCCCATGTTGGGTGATG
The DNA here is from genome assembly GCA_039583875.1 of Platanthera guangdongensis. Taxonomy (NCBI): domain Eukaryota; kingdom Viridiplantae; phylum Streptophyta; class Magnoliopsida; order Asparagales; family Orchidaceae; genus Platanthera; species Platanthera guangdongensis. The sequence continues at coordinate 106,451,579 of CM077152.1, forward strand.
ACATGGTGTTCATGACCATCAAGTTGGGCCAGACCACTCATCAAGTTGACCAAGTCAACCCTATAAGTCAACAAGTCAACAAATGGCTTAAAGGAAGAAAAAGGGAGGCCAAACCTTTTCCTAATGGTCAAAGCCCATGAGCCAAGGCCCATGACCAGCCTAAATGGCTAATGACAGCCCCCACCCTCCTAAAATTGCAGAGAGAATGCATGCATGGGTGTAATTTAGGCATTTTGGAGAAAAGGAGGAGAGAGAAAAGAGGGAAGGAGGGGATGGAGGCCATGTGGCCCTTCTTCCCTCTGCCCAAGCTCTTGGCCGAGCTTCCAACGATCATTACAGCAAGGTGGAAGGGTTGGTGGACACCTGGTGGCCAGGAGGAGATTCCAAATCCATGGCCGACCACCTCCATAATTCAAACTTCTCCCACAGCCACTCCCAGCCAAATCTAAGCCCACCATCAGCTTCAGGAGGTGGAAACGAGTGGAGTTCGACTACTGGAGCAAAGCTTTTGTTGTAGAAATGGAGAATCAGGCTAGTTCATCGGAGCAAGCTGCGACAATGGAGCACCGCCACCGCACACGCCGCCAAGCCTGGCTACCGGTCTATTTTGCTTCACCTCACCCCGTGCTAGCTTTCTACCTCAATTAGGCACGACATCAGGCTCAATTGAGACCGATACCATGAGATCCAGAGGGAATTTTCCCAAGCTTTTCTTCCAACTTGGTATCGCCGGAGGAGCCTCCTCCGGCAGCCTCACCGCTGGGAAATGCTAGCCATCACCTCAACAGAGGTGGTGGAAATAATCGCCGGCTGTGCGCCGGCCTACGTGGCCGGAATAAGTCAGCAAACTTGCCCAGGATGGTTCAATCTCAACTGTTGGCTGAGGGGGGTGGGGGGGGGTGGGGGGTGGCGATGATGGTATGCCACCCATTTTTATCAAATTAAACTATAGTGGTTATAATAATTTCATTTAGATTCTGTCATATTTTATACAGAACTATGTATGTTAAATATATGTCCCTTAGATGCAATTTCAGAACTGGTCACCAACATAATAATTGTAGATCTATGTCTTACTTTGTTTTGACACCCTAAATATGTAGTTTGGAGCAGTAGGACTCCCTGTAGGTCCATTCTACCAAGACTGGTCCTAGGCTAGGGCAAATATTAAATTAAATGCTCAAACCAAACCATAAGTCATCATGACCTAAAATTTTGGCCAGACTTATGTTAGTGGTAAAACAGGTCTCTGACCAAAAATGAGAATTTTTGCTCAGAATATTTCTATAGTATTTGATGAAATACTAAAAATTAAATCAAGTGTATTTTTGGAGGCATATGACTCCAAATGCCCCCAAATTTTGGTGGGATGTTCATTAGGTCAAGATAAAACTATGGTAGAGATTTCAAGACATTTTTACCTCTGCATGTTGGGAAATCCACATGCATGAGATTGGCATATTCAAATTTGGGGTGCCAATAGTAAAATTAGAAAAATGTGAATTTAGCCCAATTGGATCATTGCATGCCCATGATACTTTGGGCAGAGGCTCATAGGAATATTGGAATATAACTCCATGGAAAGTTTGAGATTTTTGGGATCAAAAATCCCATTATTTGGAATTATTGGAAAATATGCTTAGTTTGGAAATAAATTTGGAAACTAGGGCAACTGAGTTCATTAAATTCTGAAATTTTGTCACAAGTACTAGTAGGATACAGTTCACCTCTGGAAAATTTATGGGACTGCAAAATAATGTCTATTTGTATTTTAAGTAGATTTTACCATTTTTGCCCCTTATGAAAAATAATTAAAAATAAGGGAATTTTGTGTTTTAAAATTATGGAAAAATTTACATTAGTTTATTTCTGTGATTAGAGTCTTGATAAATTATATGAGAATTTATGAATGCGTTTATATGTTAAAAACCCTGATAATGACATTTTGGTAATTTTGTTTAAATAGGTATAAGATAGGCCAGATTATTGTTTAAGATTTGGAAATTTTATACTTAGCCTTATTATATCAACATGAATATCTACTAAGTTTCTCAGAAATTTTGGTTAACTAGATGTGGTACTTTTTTTGGAAAGTGGTTAAATAGGAATTTTAATATTAAATGGGAAATAAATAGAAACTTTCATGGAAAATTATGAAACTTGATAGGCAGTAATATTTAACTTTATGGAACACCTAGAAAATTCCTTAGGTAGGTTGAACCATTATATGTAGTACATCATGTTCAAGGTGACCACCGTCGCACAATTAAAAGAATTAATTTAGGCCCTTAATCCCTTGGAAAAAAATAATGAAACCTAGTTCGATCATTATCATACATCATACCAATCATGATAAATAATTAGGGACATTTGACCCAAGAGTTTGGATGACACGTCATACAGGTGAATATTAGGTCATGGGTGCGCTTAGCAAAAATATAACATATGTCACTGGGACCCACATGGGATACGATAGAAGGTTAAGTTGTTGACTATATTGGGAAGATAAACCCTGATTGGTGTCTAGTAGGTCACTTCATAATATCGAGCGATAGAGTGCAAGACCTCAAAGACAGTAGCTAGAACGGAGACCGGCAGAAGACCACCGATTCCCCAATAATAACTAAATTCATTAGGTTCGTTCCAGAGTAATAACGAGAGCTAGGTATGGATCATTGGTAGACAATAATAAAAATAAATATCCTTGCGAAAGGGAGCTTTGGGATTTCAACCCATCGTAGCTCTTAGTGCTCTCGAGAGACCTTCAGCGGGCATGCCCTGGGCAGTCCTGGGATTAGCCCTAAACTGCTAGGTATAACAAACACTAGATTAGAGTAGACTAATAGGCTAAGACATTGATGTTCATTATCACTCGTGATGGGTTGGAGGGATTCAGAATAAAGGCACTAATGTGCAATCACACCCGTGATGGGTTGGAGGGATTCAGAATAATGGCATAAATGTGCAATCTCACCCGTGGTGGGTTGGAGGGATTCAGGACGAGTTGGTCCTGCGAGCTGGAGGCTCAGGTTGGAATATCTTGCATGTGCATAGACCTGTGGTGGGTCATGCGGTACTGGGCCGATCGTCACACCGATGACAGTAAAGTGACTCTGGCGAGGTGTGAAGATTTGAGGGGCTAGTGGGTTATTTTATGCTGCAGTCTGGAGGACAATACACAAGAATGCACACTCGACTAAAAGGACTGGTGGGTAGCCAATAAATAGTACGCAAAGACTCTAGAGTGCACCTAGGATGTGTATAGAGGCATATGGGAGGTCTGGGCCCAATAGTGTGTATACCCGGCTAGGAGTGGAGACGCCCGCTCCACTACAGTCATAGCTATAATGGTGGTACGAGAGAGTGATGTGTAGGATCTTGTGGCGCCCTTAGAGGGGGGTGAATAAGGGCTCTTTAAACTTTTTTTTCCTTTTTTAAAATATGAAACTAGATACTATGTTTGAGACAGATAAATGAAATGAAAATCAAGATTTTATTTCTCCAAAATATATATGTAAAATGATTCCAATGAAGCTTGAAATCAAGGCTTACAACGATAATAGTTTTTAGCTTTTTCACCGATCCTTCTCCCAAGAACCGGTAGGCTATAGTCAATATCTCCCTAGATATGTCTACTAGCCTCCCCCTAAATCAAACCTATGATCTAGTCGCTGCACAAAACGCGGCGATTTACTCCTAAGCCACACACGGACCTAGACACCACACACAAGGTGGTGATTTGCCCCTAAGCCATACACGGACTTAGACACCACACACAAGGTGGTGATTTTCCCATCCCAATTACAAAGATAAAGAGTGAAATTGAAAGTACAATATTAAAACTTAAAAACTCCCTCAAAATCACGAGCTCTGAAGATGATGGTGGACCAACGAGAAGATCTCCAATCTTGAACGCACGGTCGTATCTCCTTCGCTCTTGAGATTTCAACGGACCAAGGGAGTTCGTCTGGAAACGGAGATGAAGGCTCTGAAAATTCTCTGGGAAAACAAAGCTCTGCACGATCCAACTCTTCCCTGAAATTTTTTGCCGTATATATCTCTTCATGCTATCGTCGGCGGTAGCATTAACGCCCCGCGATAGTGATAACTCTCCGTTGCTTGACACGTGGCACATGTCGCGCTGATTTTCAGATCTGAGCGGAGAATGTGACGATCGTGGGATATCGCTCGGCGACATCGGTATCGCCCCGCGATATCGCTGAACCGTGACTTCGTGCGCGACAACGTGCAGATTAAGGCTGACGTCAGCAGGAACTGATTATGCTATTGCCCGTAGTAGCGTTATCGCCGGTGATAGCGCGTTTTTCCTTTTCATCAATGTCATGCTCAGCCATTCCTTTGTATATAAAAAATCTGTTATCCCTGCACATTTAAAACACATACCAAGATCAAATACATCCGGGATTTGTTATTCTCAAACTAAGAAGCGCGGAACGCATGCTCCAACATGATGCTAGCTCCAAAAAAGTGGGAACTAATGGTCTGTGATCACAGAGTCGTGTGTGTGAGTTTCACTTGCATGAATCATAAAAGGCATGCATATCATACATTCAAAACTAGGTCATACGCACCATAGATCCTTATCATATAAATTAGTATTGGCTCTTTTATATGATAAGTTATATTTCTGGAAACCTTAACTTATAAGTTTGTATGGGCATTCATATAAGTTATGGTACTTCTGTGATGGTAATAGTAGCTTATTTTACTTGCTGCCTTTACTCTGCTTACTTTCAGTACTTGCTTACTTGTATCACCTTACTTATTTTTGTTCAGTTCTTCTTACCTTTCATATACCATATATATAGAACTGCTAGAGTAGAAATAGTTGACATATATATACTTATTAGTATAGCTCCACTATCACATGCTTCCTTTGCTATACCCCTTGTTGTGCTCCGCTTCGTCCTCCCGCCCGGTGCCTAGGAGTTGCGGGGGAGAGGTGTGGAGGAAACGGCTTAGTATTTGTGACTAACGGTCGGTGTGACCAATCATTTTAGGATCTCGAGGAGATGGAGTACCAGCAGTATGAGGTGGCAGGACATGAGGAGCTGATACCACCACTACCCACTACTACTAATGCAGCCTGTCATCAGGTGGGATGAATTTTCTGATGATAGTATAGCTTTTGCTTGTTGACATTTGTGAGAGAGAGATTTGATATTATATACATGGCATAAGCCCTTTTTCTCTTTTGATGTACTCATTCTAGAGTTGTGTACTTTCATTTTTATTTGATAGTGCTGTGACATGTGGACTATGTTGGATCCCTAGTTTGATTTGGGCTAGGTTCACTAATTAGGATAATTGACCCAACATGTATAGCCCGGGTCATGTTTATGTCCTAGAGTTTAGGCTATGTCCTTAGAGTCAACATTGTATGGACTAGCCAACAAAAGACTGCAAAAGACTCCAGACTTAGAGAAAAATCGAGTTCAGGAAACTGAGTTCGACGTTCGTCGAACTCAGCTCGACGAAAGTCGTGCTCAGCTCGAAGAACTCAGAGACAATTCTCTAAGTTGAGCTCGACGATATTCGAGCTCAAGTCGACGATTTCTGAAAGATCAACTTCAACATTCCAAGTCTAGAATCCTTTCTCTGAACTACAGTCGATGAAGTTTTGTTATCAGCTCAACGAACTTAGAGTAGAGAATTGGCAAGTTTTATCAGAAAGCATTTAGCAGTTCTCAGGTCGACGATCTTGGATCTCATGTCGACGAGTAACAATTATTTGGTCGATGAACATGATTTCTCAGCTCGACGAACTCTGGACCTAGGTTGATGAACTATGTTCTTTGCTCGATGAATTCTGTGTAGATCCAGACTTCGATTTTTCCTTCTTCAGTCCTCTTTCTATTGCAGTAATTGCTGAATAATCAATGCTCAATATTCTCTGAATATAACCATTAGAAGCAGCATTTATTATGCTATTCATCAGGATTATTACTTGCCATTTTTCAACAGGACACTTGGGGAAATCCAATTAATGGAGATATTCTATCCAGCCGCAATACATTCTCCAGGCCGTCAGCAAACAATGCAGAAAGGAATTCAAAAATTCAAAGGAGATTGTTGACTGATCATATAAAAGAGATTTTTTATCTTTTCGACGACAAGAAACACAGGGAAGTCCAGACTAGACAGAGAACACAGGCTTATAGAGAAGATCCACATCAATCTGATTCCCATCCTTCTCTGCACAAAAACAAACTTGTTTTCTCCTTGACATTGCTGAATAAGAAGAAGAAGAACATTCATCCCAAATCAAGAGACTTCTTCAACCTTCACTCCAGGATTCTTCAAGGAAAACAAAATCCCTATCAGTCAAGAAGTTCCTGGATCTCTTCTAGTCAAGGATGAAGATAGAAGACCTACACCCTGAAGCAAAGCTCAAGTCTTCCTGAGTTCAATATTTAAGGTGGAGCTTTGTCAATATCAAAGATCCGCTAGTCTTCTCAGTTGATTTGAGAAAGAGAAGACACCATAAATCTCTCACCCCCTCACTGTGTAAAGGGTTCTTTAACTCCCTTCAAAAAATATTCCATTGGTTGCAAATCTCCTGATCAAAAGACTTGGGTTGTTTTTTGAGCACCTGATCAAAAACTCATTGTTGGCAGTCACCTGATCAAAACATTTAGTGGATTCCTACCAGGGTGGTAGAAGAGTGGATGTACCCAGGTTGGGGAACCACTATAAAGTTCTTGTGTCGTCTGGTTGCCCTCTTTCTTTTTGTTCTTGTTGTGCCTATGTTAGTTTATTTTTGCTATGGCTGTGTTAGATTTATCTTAGGTTGTTCTTTTACTTACGGTAAATATTAGTGTCTATTAGTTGCTTTACTCTGAAGATTTTGTAAATAACAAAAAGTTTCAAAGATACTCTATTCACCCCCCCTCCCCCTCTAGAGTATTTCAGGTCTAACCTTCACTTTTAATTAGTATTAGAGCAGAGTTTCTTTGGTTGTACAAGCTAATCCTTGAACAAAAAGATCTAGTGTTAGATCTAATATTTTATTTTCCTTAGGATTATTTTCATAGCATGGCACAGAATAAAGATTATGCAAGCACCAGACCTCCAGTGTGCAACTTGAATAAGTTTGCCTTTTGGAAGGCAAGAATTAAACTTTATATGAATTCCATTGATGAGGACATCTACAATTATATTTTGACAGGTCTCCCTTAACCAACTTCATCTACCTCAACATCAAGCACATATGCAATTCCACCACCTGAGTGGACAGATGCTTAGAAGAAGGTCAAGATTGCTGATGCAAAGGCCATGAATATTCTGGCTGAGACTATGTCTGATGACATCTTCCAGAAGGTGGCTGAATGCACATCAGCCAAAGCCATTTAGGAATCTCTTAACAAGATGGTGGCTGGCTCTGCTGATGAGAGGAAAGACAGAAGATCAACTCTCATATCCCAGTATAAGAACTTCAAGAAGGATGACTCAGAGCCTGTTGCTTACATGTACAATAGATTAAGCTCAATAATCAATAAGATGAAGACCTTAGACAAGGACATCGCCCTTACTGATGTGAATGATAAAATACTCATGTGCTTCCCAAGCTCATGGGATTACAGGATCTGGCCAATCAAGGAGGCCAGGAGTTTAATTGAGATTTCCACAGAATCTCTATTGGGAAAGCTCAAGTCTTATGAGCAGCTGATAAAGTCTAGATAAGCTACAGAACAAAATACTCCTCCACCAGCAAGAAAGGAGCACAACATAGCATTCAAGGCTACTGAAGAGACTGAAGCTTCAACAGTTAATGAGGAACTAATGAGTCTCTTTGCCAAGAGATTTTACAAAATGGCAAGAAAGGACTTCAGGAGAAAATCATCCAGACAGGATGATAAGCCCAGGTATGATAAAACTCCTACTAAAGAAGTAGTATGTTTTGGGTGCAGGAAACCTGGACACTTTATCTCAGATTGTCCAGAGAATCAGAAGAAAGAAAGAAGAGGAGACAAGGACTCTAGAGGACAACAACATAACAGGCCTTCCTCCACTAAACAGAAAAGGAAGGAGAAGGGCTTTGTTGCTGATACCTGGAGTGATACTGAAGATGAATCCACATCTTCCAGTTCCAGTGAAGAGGAAGAAGAGGCAAAGGCCAGGGTAGTTTACCTCATGGCCATCAATGCCTCTAACAGCCCATCAGATGATGGAGAAGAATCTGACAATGAAGAGGCTTCAGAATCAGAAGCTGATCAGGTATTATCCTCATTTTATAATAATTCCGATAGTTCCAAAACTGAATTTAAAACCATGAGTATTGATTTAATTAACTCTGAAAAATAATTCAAAATACTTAGGGAAAGACTCACTAATCAAGAAAATTTGATTTTTGAAAATACTAAATTAAAAGATGAACTAAACCTAGCTAATGAACAAATTATTTCTTTAAAAAAAAGTTATGTGAGGCTGAGCAACTTGAGGAATCTCTCAATGGGAGAAGCCTTAAGCTAATGGACATCACAAGTACAGTCAATGCCAGACTGAATGGCAAACTGGGCTTGGGTGCATCATCAAGCTCACCCCCCATACTTAAGAAGAACATATTAACAACCCCTATAAAATTTGTTTCAGCTAAGGGTTAAGAGGTAATAAACAATAAACAACCCACAGAAGCATTACCAAACTCTAAAAATCCAAAGAACAGAAACCAGAAAACTCTAAGAAAAAATAAAGTTCAACAGATTTCGTCGAACGTAGGTCGACGAAATGTGCCTAGTTAGTCGAACTCCGATCGACGATCTATGAACGCAAATATTAGCAGAGATCGACGAACCTGTGGCACAGAAAATGAATATCTTCATTCTCTGAGCATAGATCGACGATCTCATCCCTTTTCGTCGAACTCCGGTCGACAAACTCACAACTTTTCGTCGAACCCAGTCAGACTTAATAAAAATCATAATTTTAACAAAAACTTAAATCAACCTAGAAAACCTTTTAATTCACTTGCTGATTGGATTATTCCACCTAGAAGATTTCACCCCTTAGGATATAAAAGCCAACCTGAATGCTCATACATTTCCAGCTTTTCTTAAGAAAAGAAACAAGGACACAAGGTGACCTTGGTCAACAACTTCTAATTTATTTCCTTGCAGGTGAAGAACTATCCTATCACTCAAAATAAGTGGTATCTGGATAGTGGGTGCTTAACTCACATGACTGGATGCAAGGACAGCCTGATCAATTTCAAGGCAAAGCTAGGTGCTAAGGTGATCTTTGGAGATTCCAGCTTTGGACAAACTGAAGGCTATGCAGACTTCTGCAGTGGAGCTGTCACTTTCAGAAAAGTGACTTATGTAAATGGTCTCAAACACAACCTAATATCCATAAGTCAATTATGTGATGCAGGTTATTGGGTTTGCTTTACTAATTCCAAATGTGTTATTTCTTCAAATAATCAAACTGAAAGATAATAGTTGTCAACCTAAATCACCTAGAGGGGGTGAATAGGTGAGTTGTGCGTCTTTTGTGGAATAAAAAAATCTTAGAACACAACACAGATCTATCTATCAAATTATCACAGACGAGACAAGATTTATAGGGGTTCCCCGATCTTGGGTACATCCACTTTCCCTCACCGATCTAGCAATATACTAGACTCGGCTACTCCACTATCTCGGATTGAAAACCAATCCTACCCTCGGAACAAAATTCCTACAATCTCAATCTGATCCACTGGATCTACAACTCGGAAGAGACACCTTCCTACAAACTCGGAGTGGAAAACTCCTACACTCGGAGAAAATTTCTCCTACAGAAATGAAATACAAGTATTGAAAAATACAAACAGTGATATTGTCTGGATCAGATCTGATAATAAGACAGGAACTGGAATCTTCTTCTTGGCATGCGGCTTTATCAGAAAAATTGAAGAAAGATTCTCAGCAACAGTAGATCTGAACTCCTTGCTTCCACGATCGGACAGATGATGAGTATGTGAAAAACGATCTCGATCTGGAGAGCTTCTTCAGTTTTTTTCCTCTGAAAATCGAAGCCCTTGCCGGAGAAGAATAGAGGCGGATGCAGCTTTCGTTCCGTGAAGAGAGAGAGAGAGAGAGAGAGAGAGAGAGAGAGAGGAAACAGCGATTCTTTGGAAAGAGGCGGCTGCAAAACTTAGAATAATTTTCTTCTTGAAAAACTTGTTTTCTGATTAGGGTTTGTCGATTAGACAAGACCTTTTATATGAGTACTAATAACGGTCATAATTGGTTTTAATGACGTACACGTGGACCAATCATGTCACGGAATTTGAAAATCTGTCAAATCTGGACATAGAAGAAATTTCAGAGAAAATGAGGTCATATACACGAGTAGGTGTAAAACTACTCGAGTAGGTCAAGGACTACTCGTGTAAGCAAAGAAATATTACTCGGGTATATAATTCATGACTACTCGAGTAGGTTGAAGACAACTACTCGAGTGCATATAATCAACTACTCGAGTACTAGGAAGATCTACTCGAGTATACAGAAAAGTTTCACAAGAAGGAGTTGAACTACTCGAGTACAAGTTGTACTACGCGAGTAGGCAGAATTGAACTACTCGAGTGGTTAGAAGAACTACTCGAGACAAACACTTAGAAATATTCTGCTCACTGGAAAACAGCTACTCGAGTAGTCAGATTGAACTACTCGAGAGGAAAGAAATCTTCTCGAGTATATGAAGGACTTACTCGAGTATTTCTTAACTACTCGACACAGAGAAGAGAGTTACTCGACACAGTGTCGAGAACTACTCGAGTATACAAAGTACCTACTCGAGTAAATGACTTAGAAAAGCTTGGAAACTGAATTCTGGGAAACTCGAGTAGGAAGAGTGATCTACTCGAGTAGTTAAGTAAGCTACTCGAGTATGTCAGTGAACTACTCGAGTGTTTTACTTAACTTCACGAGAGGAAGAATTTTCTTACTCGAGTGTGCAGAAGTTTAACTCGAGTATATCTCAAGCAATCTACTCGAGTAGTTAAAGACCTACTCGAGAGAAACACTTAGATAAATTTCTGTAAGAAATTTTTCATCTACTAGAGGTGAATCAGCATCAGGTCTTTTCACAGTCCTATAGCTTGAATATGAAGTGTATTCCAATAGAGAGGCTACACATGAGTCAACACTTTGGAACACACAATGAGGGATTACATTGCATGGTCCTGTGTTTGGTGACTCATTATAGACTGACATTGGTCTACACTTCCCATTGGAGTCCTGCAAACACATAACTCAAACGAAGCATCAAATACAACCTAATTCATCTTAGTTCTAGGGTGACTTCATCAAATCTGGGTTAATGTGGACATAGTTCCCAACAATCTCCCCCTATTTGTTGAAGTCAGAACCCTTTACACTAAGGTGAATTATAGACATAAACAGAAGCTAAGTAGAAAAATGTGCAAGCAAGCAATAAACTATGAGAAAGGATAATAAGAGCAGAAACTTAGAATTATATAAATAAGAATGTCCAAAATTATCAACTCTACAGTCAATCATTTCACAATCTCAAAAATCCTTGAAACTCAGCCTTGATTCTGTTGTCTGTCCAATTTCTCTTGTTGTCTCCTCTGGTAACAGTAGGGTTTAGGATAATACTTGGGAGGTCTAGGAGGGGCTGCAGGGTTGGTCCTCCCATATTCTCTGTCATAGATTCTTCTCTTGGTCATGGATTTTTCATAAAGTTCCCATTCATATGAGTTGTAATGAATATTCCTCCTCTCATGGAATTCTATAACTAATCTGAGAGTTTCCAGAATCAGGGATTTGGAGGTTGGAGACCAAACTTCAGCATGTTCAGTAGCTTTAGTAGGAGCAGACTTGCTAGCAGAGGGGCCTTCACCGTACTTCCTTTTCTTCTTGTAAGTTTTGATCTCTGGAGGAGCCTGAAGGAAAATGTCAGCAGGATCTTCTTCCCAGCATGGAGCATAGGTGCCTGGGAGAGAAGGTAGGTTGCAGAGGAGCAGCTGGAGCAGATGGAGCATATTCATTTTTTAGCTAGAGGATTTAAATGATGGGGAATGATTTTGGGGTCAACAACAAGGTCTGGCAGAATCTCATTGTGCATCCAGACAGCAATGTCATGGGTATGAAATTTGACACTCTGTATCCGGGCTAGCACATCATCATGAATTGTCTTCACATGAGTTTCCCATACATTTGACTTCTGAGCAGCTGATTTTTCTACTTGTTCTTTGAGTTCTTTGATCAATCCCTCCCCCTTTCTGATTTCAACAGATAACTTCTCTATAGTATCTTCTTTGAAAAGACCAACTTCTTCACAGATTTTCTCTTTGTTGGTTTCATTTCTCTTGTCTAGCTCTATCTGATTTTTTGCAAGGGTGACACCTTGTTCCATAACATTTCCAACACTAGTGATACTGTGGTCTAGTGCTTTCCCACCAAGTTGAAATAAGTACTTGAGCTTGTCAGTGTTATGCTGAATTTCAGCAAATCCTCTGCTCATCTAAGCTTCGAGAGCAGTTACCTTGTCAGTTACAGTCTTTAGAGAAGTATCAAAATAATTTCTCTATTCTTGAAGAAGCAGTGCAATCTGTTGCAGCAAAGCTGTGGAGGAAGAGTCTGTAGTAGCAGCAGTGGAAGGAGCAGTAGATGTAGGATGAGCAGAAGGGAGAGGAGGAGCTACCCAGGGAGCTATTTCTCCAATAATCACAGAGCTTTCAGCCCTTGTAGTATGAATTATAGCATCCCTATCTTCTGTATCATAAGGGAGAGAGAAATCTAGGTTTTTGAGAGGGGTCTCAGCTGGCTCAAGAGAGGATTCAGCTGAAAGAAGAATTGTATCTTGCTGGTCTTTGAGGGCAGCAGGAGATTGTGATGGAGTCCTGGCTGGAGAAGGGTCAGGATATTGTGCTGGAGTTGAGTCCTTATGACATTCAGAGGATGGAGCTGGAGGAGATAGAGGAGGAGGAGGAATAGACATCACTTCTTCAGAGAGTTCAGCAATCATTGCATATATGGCAGCAGCTGTGGAGAGAAGAGATTCTTGAGGTATCTGATCTGAAGGTGTTACTGGAGTTTGAGGTGTATGAGGTAGGGAAGAAATTGCTGGCCGAGGAGAGGGCTTCCTGACTTCAGAACTTTGCCATGTCGCTTGACCTTCAGATTTGAGAAGAATTCGGCTACCTCCGGGAAGAGAATCCGGCAGGGTTCTTGGAGAGCGAAGGAAAGTCCGGCGGTATCTAGAAGAACCAGTAAGTTGTGGAAATCATCTGAAAGCTCGGCAGTCCCGTCGGTAACAAGCTCCGAACCTACACCAATCTTGGAGATGACGGCCATGATCCAGAAAATGAGAAAAGCTCTGTCGAGGGGAAGAGGAACAGTCGTGGCTCTACAGTTTCTCGAATGAAGACGAAGCGACGGACGGGTAGTCGAGTGATTGTAATTGATGTCGTGTAGAGTGATTTTTGGAATTTCGAACTTATAAAACCCTAGGTTTATTTCTAATCATCGAGAAGGAAATAACGTAAAAGGAAATGAGGCACAGGAAAATTTGAAAGCCAAGAGGCATATTCACGAGAGGTAAAGGAAGTACTCGAGTATATAGGGAGGTACTCGAGTAGGTCTATAGGAGTTACTCGAGTAGGTCTATAGAAGGTACTCGAGTAGGTCTATAGAAGGTACTCGAGTAGGTCTGGAGAGGGTACTCGAGTAGGAGAATCTGCAATGACTCGAGTAGAAGAATTGACTCACTCGAGTAGATGAAGTGTACTACACGAGAACATTAATTGCCTTACTCGAGTAAGTTAAAGGACTACTCGAGTAGGTCCTTTAAGTACTCGAGTAGGTACTTAGAGTACTCGAGTAGGTCAGGTCTACCTTGAGTCAGAGAAAGAAGAACACTTTGAAAAACCAGATTTTGACTAACCTTTTAATTTCCTTTGCTTTCATGAAATCCAAACGTCTCTAATCTTCCTTGTTGAGCATCCCAAGTTCAGTTTTGAAGAATGAGAACTTGGTCTCGTCCAGCGGCTTCGTGAAAATATCTGCGACTTGCCTGTCTGTGGAGACATATTGGAGATCTATGTCCCCATGCTCTACATGCTCCCGGATGAAATGATACCTTAGCTCGATATGCTTTGTCCGACTGTGTGAGACTGGATTGTTGGCTATTGTAATTGCGCTAGAAGAGTCGCAAAACAATGGGATATTCTTGAACTGCATGTTGTAATCCTCAAATTGATTCCTTATCCAAAGTAACTGTGTGTAGCAACTGCCTGCAGAGATGTACTCTGACTCGGCCATTGAGATTGCGATACAGTTTTGCTTCTTACTACTCCAGGAGATTAGCCTTCTTCCAAAGAATTGGCACGTCTCGGAGGTGCTTTTCCTATCATCTTTGCTTCCTGCAAAATCTGCATCTGAAAAACCAATTAGTTCGCTGTCATTACTTCTTGGGTACCATAAGCCAAGATTTGGTGTGCCTTTAAGGTATCTCAAAATCCGCTTTGCAGCAGCGTAGTGAGATTCCTTATAGTTCACCTGAAATCTAGCACAGACACATGTTGAAAACATTATGTCGGGTCTACTGGCAGTAAGGTAGAGCAAGAATACAATTATGTTTCTGTACTTGGTTTCATCAAAAGGTTTCCATTTTTCATCCTTGTCCAGAGACATAGTTGAGCCCATTGGAGTCCTCATAGAGGTTGCGGTCTCAATTCCGAATTTCTTAATTAGCTCTTTGGTGAACTTGGTCTGCGAGATGAAAATTCCATCTTCAGATTGTTTCACCTGAAGCCCTAAAAAATACTTCAGCTCGCCCACACTGCTCATTTCGAACTTCCCTTGCATAAGTTTTGAGAACTTTTTGCAGAGGTTGTCGTCTGTAGAGCCAAAAATAATGTCGTCGACATAGATTTGCACTAGCAAAATCTTGCCTTTAATTTCCCTAAGAAATAATGTCTTGTCTATCTTTCCCCTTGTGAACTTGTTCTCAAGTAGAAAGCTAGACAGCATTTCATACCAAGCTCGAGGAGCTTGTTTCAGACCATATAGGGCCTTGTTCAGGAAATAGACATAATCAGCAAAGTTAGGATCAATGAAAACTGGAGGTTGTTCCACATACACTTCCTCCTTTATGTTACCATTTAGGAAGGCAGACTTCACGTCCATCTGATAGACGGTGAAGCCTTTGAATGCAGCATATGCTAGGAACAACCTTATTTCCACCAGCCTCGCCACTGGAGCATATGTCTGGTCGAAGTCGATTCCTTCTTCTTGACGATAGCCTTTAGCGACAAGTCTGGCCTTGTTCTTTATGATCGTCCCGTCTTCGTCCATCTTGTTCCTGTAGACCCATTTTGTTCCAATGATGTTCTTTCCTTTGGGTCTTGGAACAAGCTTCCATATATTGCAGCGCTTGAACTGATTTAGCTCTTCTTCCATTGCCATTATCCACGATGCGTCTGAGTTTGCTTCCTCAAACTTTTTCGGCTCAACCTGTGAGAGAAAACTCAAATATAAATTCTCATTAGTTGTACATCTTCGAGTTCTGACACCGTCCCGGGGATCTCCTATGATCTGGTCCATGGGGTGATCCTTCAGATGTCTGAGCTCTAAAGTTCTTGCATCTGGATTATCTTCAATCACCGGAGTGATTTCTTCATCTTGGATGACATCTTCATCTTGATCATCAGCCTTTCCAATATGGGTTGGAGTGGTGATCTTGATGAACTTTTCGCCCTTGTCTTCGGACGGTTCATCCAAGCTAGTTTATTTCAGCTTTTCACCTGCATCTTCAGTGAGCACACTAGACGGATTGCTTTGCAGCAAGCTCATCTCATCAAATACAACATGTATCGATTCTTCTACCACCAAGGTTTTTCTATTAAATATTATATATGCCTTACTATGGCTACTATGACCTACAAAAATACCTTCAAAACTCTTTTCGCTGAACTTGGTGGTATGATACTTACCATTGTTAAGTACGAAGCATTTAGAGCCAAAGATTCTAAAGTATGAGACTGTTGGTTTCCTGCCTTTCAGAAGTTCGTAAGGTGTCTTATCGTGGTTTTTGTTTATGAGTGCTCGATTTTGCATGTGGCATGCAGTGTTGACGGCTTCAGCCCAGAAGTACTCCGGAAGTGAAGCATCACTTAACATAGTCCTGCAGGCCTCTATGAGTGTTATGTTCCTTCTCTCAGTCACTCCATTCTGTTGTGTAGTACGAGGAGACGAAAACTCATGAAAGATACCTAAGCTTTCACAGAATTCTATCATGGCCCCAGATTTGAACTCTATTCCGTTGTCACTTCTGATTTTGACTATAGAGCAGTTGTATTCATTCTGGACTTGCCTGACAAAATTAGTAAAGGTGTCGAAGGAATCTGACTTGTGTTGCAGAAAGAACAACCACGCAAAGGGCGAGTAATCATCAACAATTACCAACGTATAATCCTTACCTCCCAAGCTTCTAATTTGTAGTGGACCAAACAAGTCCATGTGCAATAGATGGAGACATCTATTAGAGTCTTTGCCAATAACGCTTTTAAAGGTAGCTCTTGTTTGCTTGCCTTTTACGCATGCATGACAAGGTCTATCTTTGACGCACTTGACATTTGCGGCATCACGTACTAAGTTTATTGAAAATAATTTATTAATAGTTTTGAAATTAATATGTGCTAGTCTCTTGTGCCATTGGTCACCAAGGGACACACTATCTTTTGATAAAAGACACACTGGTGTAGAGGAATCTATACAAATGAAATTTAAACAGAAAATATTCCTGCTTCGAGTGCGGGATAGAATCGTTTCCATATTGTCAACGGATTTTATCAAGCACTTATCAGCATGGAATTCAACTATGTATCCTTTATCACAGAGTTGGCTTATGCTTATGAGATTGTGTTCCAATCCTTCGACATAAGCCACATCCGAGAAGGATACATTGCCGTTAGTAATCATACCATAGCCTCTAGTAATTCCACGGTCTGAACCTCCAAAGATGACCTTTGATCCGTTCACGACTGGAGTAAAGTTCTGAATGAGGCTTCTAGTCCCGGTCATATGCCGAGAGAATCCGCTGTCCAAATACCAGATAGGCGTTTTGTTGGCCTTTGGACATACCTGCAATCATAATCAGTTTGCCTTAGGAACCCAAACATGTTTGGGTCCTTGGTCTCGGGTTAGAGTACTCCCCCCCACGAGTGTTAGCATTATGAGCGGTCTTTCTCATGTTGCTGACATGAGGGGTTGCAGCGTTTCTGTAATTAAACCAGCAATCAATGGCGAAGTGACCAACCTTGCCAAAACACCAACAGTCAAATCTGTTGTATCTTTGCCTCAAGATCTCCTGCTTGACCTTTTGAAATTGTGGTCTAGCAGGGGCAGCATTCTTGGAGGAAGATGCCTCATGATGATGGCAATCACATGGCTTCTTCTCCTTTATAGGCTTTTCTACAACGGACTTTGTCTTTGGTGCCTTCTTGAAGTTATGCCCATGATTGAAAGGGCCATAGCTCTGAAGAATAACTTCTTCATAAGGTGCCTTAAAGACACTTTCGCCAAAGTTTCGGGGTCGAGTCCATCCTTGATAGCGGGACTTTGGCTCTACATAGGTAGGCCTAGCAAAGTGCATGTAGGATGAGTTAAAATCAAACTCATTTGATAGAAAGATGACTTTCTTGAATGTAGTTTGATCTTGAGGGGTTTTCCCCTTCTCTTTGGCTAAGTCCTTTTTGGCGGCCTTATTCTTCCGTTGATTCTTGTTTCTCCTAGAGGATTTACTAGGAGCTTTTTCATGGCCTAATCCGGCACCCTTGGCCTTGGCTGAGAATTCAGCAATGAATGGAAGAACTGTCTTGGGCTTCGAGAAGCTTTCAACTAGTTTCTTTTCAACTGCAAGTTGGGCTTCCAATTCCTTGATGATTCTCTCTTTGAGGTCGAGGTGCTCAAGATCCTTGTTATATTCTTCAATTGCATTATTGAAGTTTTCTTCGAGCGAGTCAGTCTTTATGACTTTCTCTCTCAAGATGCTCTCTTCGGCTTTTAGAGATTTGATCTCTTTAGCCTGAGTCTTCACGACTCGACGACATTTGTCGTAAGCCATGATTAAATCCTTGTTCTGGGCCATTAGTTCTGACTCATCGTCAGAGGATCTATCCTCACAATCATGTTCAGAAACTTCAGAATCTGAAAGAGAGGTATGGGAATTTACCTTCCCAGTGAACTGGGGCTCTTGATCATCATCTGTTTGAGCCATAAGCCCAAAATAAGCTTCTGCTTCTTCACTTGACTCAGATGAGTCAGAGTCACTAAGAGTCTTGCTCTTTTTGGCTATCAGGCTCTTCTCTTTCCTCTTCTTGTTGTATGAGGATTTCTTTTCTTATCTTCTACCACCCTCCTTCTTCTTATGAGGGCAATCGACGATGACGTGACCTAGCTTGTTACAACAATAGCAAATGATGTCAGTCGAAACATATTTGTTCTATTTAGAGGAATACCTGTCATGGCTACTTGAGCATTTTCTTTGCCAATCACCATCCTGTCGTGATATTCTATAGGAGGCATCCTTGTCTTTCCATTGCTTTTTCTTGTTCAAGAATTTCTTGAACTGATGTGAGAGCAGTGAGAACTCTCCTTCTGATAGCTTAAAGCCTGAGGTACTAGGCTCAGAAGTTTCTTCTTCTTCACTAATCTCTGGAGCTGGAGCAGGGGAGGCAGCCTTTGTCTTTCTGGAGGTGTCTGCTTTTAGAGCAACAGACTTTTCTTTGAGAGCAGACCTGCTCTTCTCTTCTTCAGCTTTCCTGGTGTTGAGTTGAAGCTCATATGACATAAGCTTCCCGAAGAGATTTTGTGGGTCTGTCTCAGCCAGCTTCCCAAACTCCCTGATGGCACAGACCTTGTTGTCCCATTCTTTGGTCAGGGATCTCAGGAACTTGTCATTCAGTTCTCCATTAGTGAATACTCTGCCATAGACTCTTAGGCCATTCACTATCTTGAAAAAGATCTCAAGTGTATCAGCAATGGTCTCTTTGCTTCCCTGTCGGAAGGATTCATACTTCTGATTGAGGAGGGATCTGCGATCATCCCTCACTTCTTCTGTTCCTTCCATTAAGGTAACCAAGGACTGCCGCATCTCCTTTGCAGATTGGCAGTGGATTAAGTTCTGCAGCATTGAGTCATCAACTGCACTTGCTATAATGTTTTTAGCTTTCTTTGGAACCTTCTTGGTAGGATCTATAGTGGAGACAGTCATAGGGATATAAGGACCTTCTTCAACTATCATGAAAATCCTTGGATCCATAGCATCCATAAAGAATTTGATCCTTTCTTTCCACATGGGAAAGTTATTCTTGTTGCATAGGGGAAGCTTGGAAAAATCCTTTGCCTTGTCCGTGATAGATAGATCACAAATGACAACTATTTGCAGGAACTGATCAAGGTGTTAACCTTTAAGTGATCAACCTGGCTCTGATACCAATTGAAAGATAATTGTTGTCAACCTAAATCACCTAAAGGGGGTGAATAGGTGAGTTGTGCGTCTTTTGCGGAATAAAAAAATCTTATAATACAGGACAGATCTATCTATCAAATTATCATAGACGAGACAAGATTTATAGTGGTTTCCCAATCTTGGGTACATCCACTTTCCCTCACCGATCTAGCAATATACTAGACTCGGCTACTCCACTATCTCGGATTGAAAACAATCCTACACTCGGAATAAAATTCATACAATCTCAATCGAATCCACTGGATCTACAACTCGGAAGAGACACATTCCTACAAACTCGGAGTGGAAAACACCTACACTCGGAGAAACATTCTCCTACAAAAATGAAATACAAGTACTGAAAAATACAAACAATGATATTGTCTGGATCAGATCTGATAATAAGACAGGAACTGGAATCTTCTTCTTGGCGTGCGGCTTTATCAGAAAAATTGAAGAAAGATTCTCGGCAACAGTAGATCTGAACTCCTTGCTTCCACGATCGGACAGATGATGAGTATGTGAAAAATGATCTCGATCTAGAGAGCTTCGTCAGTCTATTTCCTCTGAAAATCGAAGCCCTTGCCGGAGAAGAACAGAGGCGGCGGCGGCTTTCGTTCTGTGAAGAGAGAGAGAGAGAGAGAGGAAACAGCGATTCTTTGGAAAGAGGTGGATGCAAAACTTAGAATAATTTTCTTCTTGAAAAACTTGTTTTTTGATTAGGGTTTGTCGATTAGACAAGACCTTTTATAGGAGTACTAATAACGGTCATAATTGGTTTTAATGACGTACACGTGGACCAATCATGTCACAGAATTTGAAAATCTGTCAAATCTGGACTTAGAAGAAATTTCAGAGAAAATGAGGTCGTATACACGAGTAGGTGTAAAACTACTCGAGTAGGTCAAGGACTACTCGAGTAAGCAAAGAAATATTACTCGGGTATATAATTCATGACTACTCGAGTAGGTTGAAGACAACTACTCGAGTACTGGGAAGATCTACTCGAGTATACAGAAAAGTTTCACAGGAAGGAGTTGAACTACTCGAGTACAAGTTGTACTACTCGAGTAGGAAGAATTGAACTACTCGAGTGGTTAGAAGAACTACTCGAGACAAACACTTAGAAATATTCTGCACACTGGAAAAACAGCTACTCAAGTAGTCAGATTGAACTACTCGAGAGGAAAGAAATCTTCTCGAGTATATGAAGGTCTTACTCGAGTATTTCTTAACTACTCGACACAGAGAAGAGAGTTACTCGACACAGTGTCGAGAACTACTTGAGTATACAAAGTACCTACTCGAGTAAATGATTTAGAAAAGCTTGGAAACTGAATTCTGGGCAACTCGAGTAGGAAGAGTGATCTACTCGAGTAGTTAAGTAAGCTACTCGAGTATGTCAGTGAACTACTCGAGTGTTTTACTTAACTTCACGAGAGGAAGAATTTTCTTACTCGAGTGTGCAGAAGTTTCACTCGAGTATATCTCAAGCAATCTACTCGAATAGTTAAAGACTTACTCGAGAGAAACACTTAGATAAATTTCTGTAAGAAATTTTTCTTCTACTTGAGGGGAATCAACATCAGGTCTTTTCACAGTCCTATAGCTTAAATATGAAGTGTATTCCAATAGAGAGGCTACACATGAGTCAACACTTTGGAACACACAATGAGGGATTACATTGCATGGTCCTGTGTTTGGTGACTCATTGTAGACTGACATTGGTCTACACTTCCCATTAGAGTCCTTGCAAACACATAACTCAAACGAAGCATCAAATACAACCTAATTCATCTTAGTTGCAGGGTGACTTCATCAAATCTTGGTTAATGTGGACATAGTTCCCAACACAAACTTTTTTAACAGGCTGTAGACAAGGGAACATATACCTAGTAAACTTTAACTCTGCTAACTCAGAACTATGCTTATTCAATCAAGTTAGTAATAACAATATTCTCTGGCATAAAAGACTAGGTCATGTTAACCTTAAGAATATATCTAAGCTATCTAGGGACAACCGTGTCAGAGGATTGCCTTCTGGTCCCTACAATAAGGAAAGCCTATGCAAGGCTTGTCAAGAAGGCGAGCAAACTAAAAACAGTTTTAAGTCAATTAATAAGAGTGATTCACCTAAGATTCTATACTGGTTACATATGGATCTTTTTGGACCCATTGATATACAAAGTTTAGGAGGGAAGTCTTACACTCTAGTTATTGTAGATGACTTCTCTAGATTCTCTTGGGTGTTCTTCTTGAGACACAAGTCAGATAACTTCAAAGTCCTTAGAGACTTTCTTAAAGGCATAAGGATTGAGTATTCTACTCCAGTTGCATTGATCAAAAGTGATCATGGTACTGAGTTTGAATATCTTACCATGCAAAGATTCTGTGAGGAGAAAGGTATCAAGCATTGTTTCTCTACTCCTAGAACTCCTCAACAAAATGGGGTAGCAGAAAGGAAAAACAGAACCCTCATTGAATCTGCAGGAACATTGCTTGTAGATGTGCACATGCCCCTATCCTTTTGGGCAGAGGCTGTCAGCATAACAAAATATGTGCTGAATAGAAGTTTAATACACAAACTTAAGGGTAAGACCCCCTATGAATTACTCAAAGGGAAGAAATCTAAAATGGATTACTTTAGAATCTTTGGGTGTAGATGTTTCATTCACAACAACGATAAGAAACACATTAGAAAATTTGAAGCCAAAACTACCGAGGGAATTTTTCTATGATATTCCCAAGTTAGCAAGGCTTATAGGGTTTTCAATAAATCATCATTAAAAATGGAAGAGTTTGTACATATTTCTTTTGATGAAGCTAACATGTATTATAATGAGAAGGATTCTTCTACCTCAGATTTATTGCAGGTGCCTCACTTTTGTGAGAAATTGGGAGAATTAAATCTTACTCAAAAGGTCATATCTCAGTCTCCTCCACAAGTTGATGAAGACAATGAAGAAGAACTCTTGGAAGTGGTTGAACCTCCTTCAACAGCAGATATTATTCCACAAGAGGAATTAACTCCAAATACTGTTGCTGAACCAACTCCACCCACTGACTTTGTCACACTAAGGGATTGCCGTAGATCTCAAGTGATTGGAGACATGTCAGTAGGTGTACAGACAAGGCATCAACACAACCAAGATGTGATGCATGGCTGTTTCATCTCTCAAGTTGAGCCTCAATCCATAAAGGATGCAGAACAAGATCCCCACTGGATCATTGCAATGTAAGAGGAGCTCAATCAGTTTGAAAGATGCAGAGTTTGGAACTTGGTTCCAAGGCCCAAAGGCTATCCTGTAATTGGAACCAAGTGGGTATTCAGAAACAATCTTGATGCCCAAGGTGTTATAGTCAGGAATAAAGCAAGGCTGGTTGCTCAAGGTTATATGCAAGAGGAAGGAATTGACTATGACCAAACTTTTGCACGAGTTGCAACGTTGGAGGCAATCAGGATTTTCCTTGCCTATACTGCCTACAAGAAGTTTAAAGTCTATCAAATGGATGTCAAGAGTGCCTTTCTGAATGAAGTACTAAAAGAAGAGGTTTATGTGCAACAACCTCTAGGTTTTATCTCTCCAACTTATCCTTCATATGTCTTTAGGTTGCATAAAGCTCTTTATGGTTTAAAGCAAGCTCCAAGAGCTTGGTATGAGACCTTAGCTTGCTTCCTGATAGAACATAAATTCACTAGAGGCATTGTAGATAGAACATTATTCACTAGGCACCATAAGGATCAAATTTTGTTGATACAAATTTATGTAGATGACATTATATTTGAGTCCACAGATTCCAAACTATGCAAGAGGTTTTCTGACCTGATGCATTCAAAGTTTGAAATGAGTAGCATGGGTGAGCTCTCCTACTTCCTTGGTCTCTAAGTGAAGAAGCAACCTGATGGCATCATCATATCCCAGGCTAAGTATGCTAAGGAGCTTCTCAAAAAGTTTGGGATGGCTGATGCCTCAGCTGTACAACCCCATATTCGCTGAGCCAGACCAGGAGGCACAAACGGTCAGACAGGCTAGCCGGAAAGGTTCTCGCCCAGGTAGGCAGGAGCGCTTGCGCTAAGCGATAAGCTCCAGCCACATATGAGCTCTCGCCTCAAGGCGCCCCGTGTTCGTCGAGCCCAGATTGGCGAGCGCGATCGATGTGCAAGCGCTTGCGCCAGCCCCAGCTCGTCTTAAAGAAAACTCTCGCCTATAGGTAGGCGAGACCGCTTCCGCCAGACTATGACAGAAGGTTCTCGGCTCGGGGCTCTCGCCGAGTGGGGACCAGGGGCCTGGGTGGAATGACAAAATTGCCCTCAGGAGAAATTACTCCAGTACCCTCAGAAAAACAGCGGGTTTTGGCTATTGGCAGACCAACTAGGGACTTTTCAGTAAATTCAGGACAGCAAAATGCTATAAATAGACCCATAAGGGCTCCTTAGAAAGCAAGCTATCATTGTCTCTCAAAATTTCAGTGCTTTCTAAGGAGCTCCTAGCCCAGCTTTGGCTTTAGAGGGGAAGCTCTCAGAGATCTTCCGGGTGTGAGGTGGGACCTCCCTGCTGAGGCTATAGGGTCAGTCTTAGGACCTTTGAATCCAGTTAGGGGTTGAGACTTGAGAGAAGTAGGTTTTGGCTGCACCCCTTTTTCTTCGAACTCCAGTTGAGGTCATATTTGGCTTCAACATTTCTGGTGTGGTGAGCATGGAAGGCAGCCGATTCAAGAAAGCCTCGAGTTTTGTCCCATGGCTGGAGGTGAAGGTGAAGGGTCAGGTTCTAGAGGATCCCCCACCCGGGGAGAGGAAGCAACGAAGTGGATGCTGGATGAGTTCAGGCGAGAGGTCTTGCAAACAATCAGTTTAGCCTTCTCGGCGAGAGGCGAGTGGGCCACCACTCAGGTCCCAATAGAAGAGGTCCCGCTCTTGGGTGAGAACGCCCCAGGGCAGCGCCCAGGAAAGGAGGTCCCGGGCGAGGCTGGCGAGAGAGATGTGGCGGCGCGGGAACTCTTCCCAGGCCAGAGCCAGCGCCCGGGCAAGGAGGCGCTGACGGATCTGGGCGAGAAGGAAGCAGCGGTGCGGGAGCTCTTCTCGGGGCACGGTCTCGCGGATCGGGCCAGCCAGCCGAGGCCGCGGGACGTGCCTTCTCGCCAGGCAGGAGGCGAGAGCCCCTTTAGCGAGCTCATCATCTCGGCTCCGGTACCAGAGGGGTTCCGGGAGCCCGACATGTCCTACTACTCGGGGAAGGATGACCCGGTACAGCACGTACAGTGGTTTGAGTACGTTGTGTCGATAAGGCAGATGACGGACGCCTTCAAGTGTCGGCTGTTTGCCATCACATTGAAAGAGAAGGCTCGGTACTGGTTCCACCAGTTGCCAGCCAGGTCAATCTACTGTTTTGAAGATCTGCGGAGAAGTTTCCTGTTGAGGTTCTCAACCTCAAAGAAGCGGAAGAAGGAAGCGGAGTGCCTGTTTGCGGTGAGGCAAAGGCCGGATGAGACACTGGGTCACTATGTCGACCGGTTTCAGGAGGAGATCCTTTTGGTCCAGGAGGTTCCAGGGTACGTGCTGATGCTGGTCTTCACCCTAAGGCTGAGACCGAGATTTTTTAGCATGGAGTTGAAGAGGGTGCCACCCCTCTCCTTTGAGGAGCTCATGGAGAGGGCGGCAAAGGAGATTGACTTCGAGAGAGCAAACCCAGCATTCGCCAGGAAGTTGGCCAAGCTAGCAGAGGATGACGGGAAGGAACCAGCAGCGGGAAGACAGAAGGAGCCGAGGGAACAGAGGGAGCAAAGGGAGGAAAGGAGAAGGGAGGAGCCCCGAAGGTTTGGGCAGCAGCAGGGTTGGGGGGCCCGGGAGCCGAACAACCGGTTAGGTTGGAGGCCCCAGGAGGGTCGCCCCCAGGGCCCAGGAGAAGGCTATCAGGGTAGGGATAACCTGCGGGAGCCCCGGAGGTTCGATCGACCGGCATGGAGGCAGGAACCGAGGGGTCATCCCGCACCACCGCAGGAGGCCATGGAAGTAGGAAGGGGGAGAGGAGCAGCCAGAGGAGCTCGAGGAGGAGGTAGAAGAGGAAGGGGAGACGATAGGAGGGGCGGGGGGGCGTTGCTCTTTTGTGACTTCCACCAGGAGGAAGGTCACGCGACAGGCACCTGTCTGGAATTCTTAGAGTTAAGAGAAGCGAGAGGAGCAGGGAGGCACGATCCACCGGTGAGGATAGTGGAGGCGCAGCAAGGCGAGGCGGAAGATATGTGTGAAGATCGGGTGGATGTAGGAACCCGGGGGGGAATCGGGGTGATTCACGGAGGAGTGGGGATTGAGGCAACCCGCAAGGGGAGCCTGCAAACCATGTCCCGAAGGGGGGTGGCCCCCACCTCCCAGGTCCCCCACCAGAAGAAAAGAACACTTTCTCATCAGCAGACATGCCAGACTATGAGGATCCATTCTGTGACGCCCTGGTGATCCAGACGGCGGTGGAAAATTATACGGTCTCGAGGATACTGGTGGATAACGGGAGCTCGGTAAACGTCATCTTCAAGAAGGCCTTTGATGAGATGAGGGTTGAAGGGAAGAGGGTCTTGGCATCGGATGGACCTCTGTTTGGGTTCTCCGGAGAGAGGAAAGAGGTAGAAGGAGGAGTAGGGTTACACGTAAGGTTGGGGGGCGTGTCACGGAACTGTAGGTTCGTGATCGTGGACCCCTCGAGCAGCTACAATGCCATCTTTGGGCGTCCCCTCATCAGCGCCTTTCGCTGCGTCCCCTCCTCGTTCCATCAGTGCCTCAAGTTCAATAATGGGGGGGGGGGGGTGCAGGTCAGGGTAAGAGGGGACCCGAAGGTGGCAAGACAATGTTACGTTACGACAGTCAACACCATTTCATGGATGGCGGAGGCAGAAGAGTTGGAGATAGAGATGGCAGCCCTAGAGAAGGTTGTGGGGGAAGAGGAGATGGTCCTAGAGGAGGCAAGAAAGATAGCTGGGGAGGAAGCCGGAGAAGAGGAGACTGAGAAGATGCAAGGGGATGTGCAGGTGGTCCGTGGAGACGAGGGGCAGGAGAGCCCGGAAGGGGCGATGGAGGTAGGAGAGCAAGCGGCAGGAGGAATTGAGGGAGAGGCCCGGAGGGGCGTAGGAGTCGAGCAGCAGCAGGAGGGGCTGGTAGAAGCGATGGAGATTGAGGAGGAGGGAGAAAGAGGAGAGCTGGGGCTGGAGGAAGAGGCAAGGACAGGTTGGGAGCAGTCGCGGCTGGAACCGGCTGAAGAAGTGGTGGAGATGGAGGTCTTCACCAGAGCAGGGAAAATACAAAGGGTGCGGGTCAGCGGGGGCTTGAGTCTCGAGGCCCGGGAGCAGGTGCGGGCTTGCATTCAAAGCAACATCGACATCTTCGCTTGGAGCGCGGCGGACATGCCGGGCATCGACGCCGACGTAGCCTGCCACCGCCTCAACTTGGACCCCCGCACTCGCCCCATTCGTCAGAAGATGAGAGCCATCGCCACCAAGCTGGAGGAGCCCATTCGCGAGGAGGTCAAGAAGCTCCTGGAGGCAGGCTTCATCTCAGAGATCCAGTATCCAGGCTGGATCTCCAATATGGTAATGGTAAAGAAGGGAGGTGGTAAATGGAGAATGTGTATTGACTTTTCTTTGTTGAATAAATCATGCCCTAAGGATTGCTACCCCCTGCCTCGGATCGATGCGCTGGTTGATTCAGCCGTCGGTTTTTCTGTCATGAGCTTTTTAGATGCTTTTTCAGGTTATCACCAGATCTGGATGCACCCTCCTGACACCAAGGATGTTTCCTTCATCACGAGGGAGAGATGCTTCAGTTACAAGATGATGCCCTTTGGGTTAAAGAACGCAGGGGCTACCTATCAGCGCATGATGGATTGGGTCTTTCGGGATCAGAGGGGGAGAAACTTGGAGGTCTATGTCGACGACCTAATGATCAAAAGAAAGTGCATGGATTCGCACCTGCAAGATCTGGAGGAAACATTCGCCACCCTGAGAAGGTTCAAAATGAGGCTGAACCCCTTGAAGTGTGTCTTCGGGGCCAGCCGCGGGAAGTTCCTCGGGCATCTTCTGACTCCGGCGGGGGTGGAGCCCAACCCGGACAAGGTCAAGGCCATCCTGGATTTGGAGTCACCTCGCAATGCCAAGGAGGTCCAGCGCTTGATAGGCAAGCTGGCTGGGCTAAGCAAGTTCCTCTCCAGGGCAGGAGACAAGTGTTCTTCATTCTTTAAGGTGCTGCGGGGAAATCAAAGGTTCGAATGGACAGCCGAGTGCGAAGAGGCCTTCCAAGGGCTAAAAAGACAACTCTCTCAGGCTCCTCTCCTTCAGAGCCCAAAGGAAGGAGAGGACCTGACCTTGTACCTTGGGGTAGGAGCAGAGGCGGTGAGCTCCGTCCTAGTGAGGGAAGAAGGAAAGAAGCAGCTGCCCATCTACTATGTCAGCCGGATATTGAGGAAAGCGGGGCTTCGCTACCCCATCCTGGAAAAGCTCGCTTATGCCTTGGTCATCTCGGCTAGAAAACTCCGGCCGTACTTTCAAGCGCATTCGATTAGGGTGGTGACCGACCACCCTATTCGCAAGATCTTCGAAGGAGTGGAGCACTCGGGGAGGCTGGCTAAGTGGTCCATTGAGCTAAGCGAGTTCGACATCTCCTTTGTCCCAAGGCTCTCCATCAAGGCACAGGCAGTGGCGGACTTCCTAGCAGACTACGTTGTTGAGGTCGAGGGGGGAGAGCAGCAACCGCGAGAAGCATGGAAGTTGATGGTTGATGGGGCCTCAGGAAGGCACTCCCTAGGGGCAGGGGTGGTGTTGACAAGTCCCCAGGGGGTAACCATAGAGCAAGCGGTCATTCTACATTTCCCCGTGACCAACAATCAAGCGGAATATGAGGTCGTGATCGCCGGCCTCCGCCTGGCAAAGGAGCTGGAGATTCAGGATATGGAGGTTTTCACTGATTCAAAGGTAGTAGCATCGCAGATCCGGGGAGAATTTGAAGCTCGGGAGCCAACCCTCATCAGATACCTCTCCAAGGTAAGGGCGATCATCGGAGGATTCCGGTCATTCTCAATTCAACATATTCCAAGGGAAGAAAGTGTAGCCGCCGATCGACTAGCCAAGTTCGGACCTCGCGGGGGAGGTACCTTGACGGAGCTATTCTGACCGGCTATCGAGGAAGGAGAGTTGATGCTGGTGGATCGGCAACCCTCGTGGGTGGATCCATTTGTGACCTTCCTGACCACCGGTGAACTGCCTGAGGGGACCAAGATCGGGAGAAGCTTCAAGCGCAAAGCGGCTCACTACTTGATGATGGAGGGGGGTCTGCATCGTAAGATGTTGTCAGGGCTCCTAGCTAGATGTGTGACCGAAGAAGAGATCCCGAAGATATTAAGGGAGGTGCACTCGGGTGAGTGCGGCAGTCACTCTGGAGGAAGGACGCTGGAGGCAAGGGTGGTCAGACAGGGGTACTTCTGGCCCACCCTAAGGAAGGATGCCATGGAATTTGCGAGGAGATGTCAAAAATGTCAGCTCTACGCCCCCCTTCAGCTCTTGGCAGCTCAGAGGCTCCGGAGTATCACGGCGCCGTGGCCATTCGCTATCTGGGGAATGGACTTAGTTGGACCCTTTCCTCCGGCTAGTGGGCAGAGGAGGTTCCTCTTGGCCATGGTCGATTATTCTCGAAGTGGCTGGAGGTTAAAGCCTTAGCCAAGGTCACCTCGCAGGTCATAAGGAATTTCGTCTGGGTGGAAATTATTTGTAGACATGGGTTGCCCCAAGCAATAGTGACCGATAACGGCCCCCAGTTTGCCAGCGAGGAGTTCATCAGCTTTTGCGCTCAACTGGGGATAGATCTCCGGTTTGCCTCCGTCCATCACCCTCGGAGTAACGGCCAAGTGGAGGCAGCAAACAAAATCATTGTAAACCTACTAAGAAAAAAGGTGGAGAACTTAAAGGGGAATTGGGTGGAGCAGCTTCCGTCGGTCCTGTGGGCACTACGAACGACTCCGAACACGGCCACCGGTAAGACCCCATTCAAGCTCTCTCATGGGTGTGAAGCCGTCCTACCAGTGGAGTTCGAGGTCCGGTCCCCGCGAGTCACAGCCGCGGGCGAAGGAGACAAGACTTAGAGGGTGGAGAATGAAGAGGGGCAGCGCCTCTCGTTAGATATGGTGGAGGAACTGCGAGACGTGGCGGCTATCAGGCAAGAAGATATCAAGCGACGGATGGCCAAGCATTTTGATAAGCATGTCAGGGTCAAGCAGTTCGCTGAAGGGGATCTGGTGCTAAGAAAGGTTGACGCGGCAGGAAGGTCGGCTCCCGTGGGTAAGCTCCACCCGAACTGAGAAGGTCCATACATTGTGAAGGAAGTCCTCGGAACGGGGGGATACTACCTCCAGGACGTGGAGGGAAGAGCCCTAAGCCACACTTGGAGTGGTGATGATCTAAAACGCTTCTACCCCTGAGGGGGGAAGGATGTAACCATGTATTTCAAAAATAAATTTATTATACTATATCGAGTGGCTTTTTCTTAACTGTTGCCAAGTTTTTCATAAGATAACGTGATCATTCGTTTTGTAGCACCCCGAGCTCGGCTCGGCCCCAGGTAGACCCGCTGCGCAGGCTCTCATCTAGCTGGCAGGTCCGTAGGCTCGCCTGTGGGGGATAGGTTTGGTTGGTTTGAGATCTTCATCGGCACCCCGAGCTCGGCTCGGCCCCAGGTAGACCCGCTGCGCAGGCTCTCATCTAGCTGGCAGGTCCGTAGGCTCGCCTGTGGGGGATAGGTTCGATTGGTTTGAGATCTTCATCGGCACCCCGAGCTCGGCTCGGCCCCAGGTAGACCCGCTGCGCAGGATCTCATCTAGCTGGCAGGTCCGTAGGCTCGCCTGTGGGGGATATGTTCGGTTGGTTTGAGATCTTCATCGGCGCCCCGAGCTCGGCTCGGCCCCAGGTAGACCCGCTGCGCAGGCTCTCATCTAGCTGGCAGGTCCGTAGGCTCGCCTGTGGGGGATAGGTTCGGTTGGTTTGAGATCTTCATCGGCACCCCGAGCTCGGCTCGGCCCCAGGTAGACCCGCTGCGCAGGCTCTCATCTAGCTGGCAGGTCCGTAGGCTCGCCTGTGGGGGATAGGTTTGGTTGGTTTGAGATCTTCATCGGCACCCCAAGCTCGGCTCGGCCCCAGGTAGACCCGCTGCGCAGGCTCTCATCTAGCTGGCAGGTCCGTAGGCTCGCCTGTGGGGGATAGGTTCGGTTGGTTTGAGATCTTCATCGGCACCCCGAGCTCGGCTCGGCCCCAGGTAGACCCGCTGCGCATGCTCTCATCTAGCTGGCAGGTCCGTAGGCTCGCCTGTGGGGGATAGGTTTGGTTGGTTTGAGATCTTCATCGGCACCCCGAGCTCGGCTCGGCCCCAGGTAGACCCGCTGCGCAGGCTCTCATCTAGCTGGCAGGTCCGTAGGCTCGCCTGTGGGGGATAGGTTTGGTTGGTTTGAGATCTTCATCGGCACCCCGAGCTCGGCTCGGCCCCATGTAGACCCGCTGCGCAGGCTCTCATCTAGCTGGCAGGTCCGTAGGCTCGCCTGTGGGGGATAGGTTTGGTTTGGTTGGCTTGGTTTGGACAAGGCAGGAGGCGCATTGGGAATACAAAATGAAAAAGATAGGATAGGTCTCGGCAGGGATAGATCTCGGCAGGGAAGTCCCCGCCAAAGAGATCTCGTAGTGGGGGGGCTTTCGCCAAGAAGACTCTTAACATTCTCAAACAAATGGGCGGGATCGTTAGGCGACGGTCCAGAAGGGACTCATGCAGGCTAAAGAGCACGGTCCGTCCCAAGGGTGCACGAGCCACGCTTCCGTATGGCAGTTCGCAGCAGGTTCCCGCCTAAGGATTCGCGCAGGATCCCGCTGATCCATCTCTAGGGAAGGCTATCTTAAGACGACCAAGGGCCTCGACGGAAGCACGCACAGACAACATCCGACCACAACAATTACATCAGGCGCATTCGCAATAACGGAGCGAGATATTTACAAATAAAAACATTTGCATTAAATATATTAAAAGAACAAACTAGTAACGTCTCGCATTTACATTAAGGCGGAAGAAAAAAGCAGAGGCGGAAAGGAAAAGAAGAGGAGGCCCCTCATGGAGACAAGCTGTACCCCTCCGAGCTCCCGCTTGAGCTCCCGCTGGAGCTCTCGCTGGAGCTCCCCCCGGAGGTCTCGCCACCCGCCGCAGGGGACTTCGGGACGTCCGAGGGTGGGGTATCAGGGGCGCCCGGGGGCTTTGGAATGGGCTCGAAGAGCCATGGAACTAGCTGTTGAGCAGTGATGTCTTTGCCCCTCCCGTCCCAGCAGTTAATGTCTCGCAGCGTTTTCAGCGTCAACTTTACTGTATCTTGCGCGTTCCCCTGGAGCAGCTTGTCGATGTCATAAGCCGAGTAATACTGGCTCTTGAATCTCTCGTCCAACGGAGGGGCTGCACTCGCCTCGAGGCGCGCGATCTGCTCCCGCAGGAGAACGTTGTCGTATCGGGCCTGGGACAGCTCCACGCGAAGTGCGGCTTGGGCGGAATCCTGAACGGCGGAAGGTTAGCATAAGAGAAGAGTTAGGGAGGCGAGAACAAGTGATGGTGAAAGGTCTCGCTTACCCCTTCCGCTTGGCGCGAGGATAACAGTTGCTGGGCCTCCGCCAGCTCCTTGGCCAGAGAGGCCGCCTGAGCCACCGCATCGTCCCTGGCCTTGAACATGTCCTGAAAGTTGCGGTCTATCGTGATGCTCCAGCGGGCACACATGTGCGCAAGCTCCAGCCCACGCATCAGGGCGCGGGTGGAGTCGTATGCCAGCAGCCGGGTCGACATCCTGTCGTAGACGCTAGCGTCCTCCCAGCTGTAGAGGAAATAACCTAGGGCGAAAGCCTCGCTGGTGACCTCGTCTCGCTCTGCCCAGCTTGGCAAGAGGGACGAGATCGAGACCTTGTTGGCATCAGGCTCCCACTGCAGCAGTGGCTTGTTTTCCGCGTCCAGGCACCTCATGCCGAGACCGAAGTTGCGATGACCTCGCGGCACCTCTTCAGACAGGGCCTGGCCGGATGTCCCGGCGGCGGCACCCTCGCTCTCTGCGGCACCAAGGGCCTGAGGGTTCTCGACAGGGGTCTCGGGACCGCCCCTGGAGGCAGCAATCTTGCTAACGGCCTGCAAGACCTCCTCGAAGGAGCGGCCTGCGGGGAGAGGTTGGGTGGGCGGCACCACAACAGCCTTGCCCTTCTCGGTATCCATTGTCTTGGGTCTCTTAATTGATTGAGGCGCGGGGGCACCGCGCTTTCGCTTCACGGCACCGCTTGAAGGGGGAGGACCCGACTCTTTTCGGCAAGCTTGAGCAGCGGCTTTCGCAAGAGCCAGCGGGTCCTTAGGAGGTTGACTCCCTCCGGCGTGAGCCTCGTCGAAAGGCTGGCGTAGGGGGATCTCGCGCTCTCCTGCGAAAACAATGACAATAAGTCCCGACCTTGGAAAAGACAAGTAAAAGACAGATAAAGGCGAGACCCTACCTTCTCCCGAAAGTACATGGGAGAGAGAATCGACGTCTCGCCGGAGGTAGAGGACGTCGAAGTCCTTGGTTCCAAAGAACTCAAGGAGGGCGCTCTCGCGAGAGCCCAAGGAGGGAGGCTTATAGGCGGCATCCTCGTATTGGATGGGGGCAAGGGGTACGTTCCCGAAGTCGCCAGAAATGTAGATGAACCTCTCGCCCCAGTGATGGTGCTTGTTGGCGAGACCGATCGTCTTCAGCAGTTGCCCGGAGAAGAACACCACGCCTCCTTTCGCGCGGAAAGTAAATAGCTTGCGGAAGATCGACAAGCTAAACTCGATCCTCTCGGACCGCATATAACATATGAATGCCATGAGAATCGCCACTGAGTTAGGGTTCAGCTGCGCGAGAACCACCCCGTAATATCGGAGGGCCTGCCGCATCTCAGGCCACAGCGGGAGGCAGAAGCCCACCTCGAAGTGTTCGATGAGGATGGCGAGCTCCCCCTCCCCCGCGGATTTTACCTTGTTGTGATTGCCCGGGTTCCGCGCGGTGAAGCCGGAGGGAACGTGTTGAGCCTTGATCAGGTTGAACTCATCCACGATAAGGGTGCAGGAAGGGAAAAGATACTTTTGGAAAGCTTCCGCGCAATTGGATCGTCCTTCACTTCCGCCCGGCATCGCGAAAAAGTTTGAAGGCGAGATCTACGAGAAGAGGGCGAGAGCGAGAATGACGCGAGAACGGAAGTAGAAGGCGGAGACGAGCGAGAGCTTTGGAGAAACCGCGAGAGCAACAAGAGAGGAGAGAGACTGGAATCGGAGAAATGAATGTGGTAGGTGAGCCTCCTATTTATAGAAAATCGTGATAATGATGGCTGTTTTCAGAAAGGCGGCGGGGGTACAGCCGGCGCGTCCTAGGTCAGCGGCGCTTCGTTTTTCCCGCCCAAGTCTGACAGTGACCGATTGACTAAGTGACTAGCGCAAATGTTGTGAGATGTCATGCGACGGGCAAGGTAGGTGGAAACGAGGTGGCTCTCGCCACCCAAGGACCCGGGAAAATAACTCATACGCATACAAAAATACTAAAACCGAGTTATTGCTCTCGCTGAGCGAGAACGGGATAAAATAATAAGCGATAAAGTGCATAATCATTACTTACAACTCTATGCAAGTAAATAAGGGTACATTAGAGAGGGGAAGGCCCGGGGTAGAGGAGGGGAGGTCTCGCGCTTCAGTATGGCTCCCAGCGCCATTTCCCTTGCTCCCACCGCCATTTTCCTCGGTCCCGCAGCTTGGTCCGGGGCGGCGCCTGCGGGTTGAAGTAGGACGACAGGACGCTGCATCCCAGGTCAACCCGGCGGGACAGATCCCGGATGCGCTCGATGCACCTCTCAGGTGAGGATCAAGCGGTAGCTCCCCCCGGCCGATCCATCTCGCCGATAAGGTAATCCCGCTCCAGGGTCTCTAGCCTCTTCTCCACTGATAGGCGGAACTCTTTGGCCGCAGGGTCGCGGACCCGTTCTCGCCGGATGAGCTTCGACAGAACGGCGGCGACCTTCTTCCCCCGTCTTTTCGCGCTCCCGGCACCCGTCAGGATCTCCTCCATCTCGTCAGACGAAGGGAAGGGAGAGCTCTCGCCATCTTCTCCCTCTCTTTCTTCTTCTTCTTCTTCTTCCTCTACCGCAGCGCCAAGCCGCGAGCCCATGTCCCCTGTCAAAAGAATCCCCATTTTAGCGGGAGCTAAAGGATAGCTGCGATAAAGTTTCCGTATACCTTCAGAGTGACGAGGCCCCCCGGTCGACGGCAGGCGAGAAGGCCCAGCCCCCCCCCCCCCCCCCTCAGCTCCAAAGAGGAGGTGGATTGGCTTTCCTTTTCCGGGGGGGGGGGTAAACTTTGCGAATGGTGATCCCGGCTTGGTCAGGAGCGGGGGAGCGGGTCTCCTCTCCCGCAGGAGGGCTAGCGTCTAACAAAGGCACGGAGATCTCGGCAGTATTTCCTCCCGCCAGTAGGGAGGAATCAACCGCATGGGCAGACTGATTTGCAGC
Source organism: Platanthera guangdongensis (assembly GCA_039583875.1). Classification (NCBI taxonomy): domain Eukaryota; kingdom Viridiplantae; phylum Streptophyta; class Magnoliopsida; order Asparagales; family Orchidaceae; genus Platanthera; species Platanthera guangdongensis. The sequence continues at coordinate 106,486,604 of CM077152.1, forward strand.
TCTCGCCCCGCTCTCCCGGGTGGCGAGATCTGGAGGTGCGGAAACCGACGCTGCGAGAAATCAGGTCAGCACTTAAAAATTTAAGTTGAGGGCGAGAGGGGAACCGTTACCTGCGATGTTCGGGTCAGGTGGAGGGGCCACCTCTGGAACCCACGGTTGATCATCGTGACGGCTAGAGGGTGGACCCAAGGGTTCTCGCGGGGACGCGGCAGCGTCGGGAACTGTCTCCTGCGAGAGGTATCACGTTAAACAACTGAACAACTGGTTTTTAGTAATTGGCATATCGAGCTTACCTTCCGCGGCGAGGGGCCGTCCGCACGACTAGGGGTCGGGGTGGGCGGGCTCCTGTTCTCGCGGGACAGGTCCCGCTGAACCACCTTCGCCTTCTTCTTCTTCTTCTTAGGCAGAGAAGGCTCAGCAACCGACGGTTGTCTCGCTAGCCATGGAGTAACCAGGGCGCTGTTAGCCCTGGCTCGCGCCTGTGCCGCGTTAATGCGGTCCTGCAGATCCTGCGGAAGCGGTTTGTCGGCACGCTTGGAAGGCATAGCGAGAGGAGGCGAGAGCTCAGGGGGAGAATGACGACTCGAGGGAAGTATTATGGCCGTCTATCGGCACATATATTTATAGGCACCGTACGGCCCACCGAAAGATTCCCTAATGTTGACACGTGCTCAGCGAATATTTTTGGGTTGGACATGTCTTTTCGAGCGCAGAGCTAGCTCAAAAAGAGCGGGGATTGTGTACAACCCCATATTCGCAGAGCCAGACCAGGAGGCACAAACAGTCAGACAGGCTAGCCGGAAAGGTTCTCGCCCAGGTAGGCGGGAGCGCTTGCACTAAGCGATAAGCTCCCGCCACATATGAGCTCTCGCCGCAAGGCGCCCCGTGTTCGTCGAGCCCAGATTGGCGAGCGCGATCGATGCGCAAGCGCTTGCGCCAGCCCCAGCTCGTCTTAAAGAAAACTCTCACCTATAGGTAGGCGAGACCGCTTCCGCCAGACTATGACAGAAGGTTCTCGGCTCGGGGCTCTCGCCGAGTGGGGACCAGGGGCCTGGGTGGAATGACAAAATTGCCCTCAGGAGAAATTACTCCAGTACCCTCAGAAAAACAGCGGGTTTTGGCTATTGGCAGACCAACTAGGGACTTTTCAGTAAATTCAGGACAACAAAATGCTATAAATAGACCCATAAGGGCTCCTTAGAAAGCAAGCTATCATTGTCTCTCAAAATTTCAGTGCTTTCTGAGGAGCTCCTAGCCCAGCTTTGGCTTTGGAGGGGAAGCTCTCAGAGATCTTCCGGGTGTGAGGTGGGACCTCCCTACTGAGGCTATAGGGTCAGTCTTAGGACCTTTGAATCCAGTTAGGGGTTGAAACTTGAGAGAAGTAGGTTTTGGCTGCACCCCTTTTTCTTCGAACTCCAGTTGAGGTCATATTTGGCTTCAACATCAGCAAAGAAAACATCCATCGCTACTAATGTTGTAATAGACTCTGATGAACATGGGAAACCTGTTGATCAGAAATTATATAGGAGCATTGTTGGGTCCCTACTATACATTACAGCAAGCAGACCTGACATAATGTTTGTTATATGTCTTTCTGCTAGGTTCCAAGTGAACCCTAAAGAATCTCATCTAGTTTTTTTAAAAAGAATTTTGATATATATAAAGAGTTGTCCTAGTCTAGGACTCTGGTATCCTACTGAGTCAAAGTTTGACTTAATTGGATACTTAGATGCTGACTTTTTTAGATGCAGAGTAGACAGAAAAAGTACCTCTAGAACATGCCAGTTCCTTGATATGAGATTATTCTCATAGTTTAGCAAGAAATAGTCATCTGTGTCTACATCAACTGCTGAAGCAGAATATATAATTGCTGGCAGTTACTGCTCCCAGATGCTGTGGATTCAAAACCAACTCCTGGACTATGGGTTCAACTTAAACAATTCAACTCTATTATGTGGCAACACAAGTGTCATATCGATAGCACAAAATCCAGTCCATCACAGTAGGACCAAACATATAGACATTAGGCATCATTTCATTAGAGAGTGTGTAGACAAAAATAAAATTAATCTTGTCTATATCTACACTGATTTACAATGGGCAGATATCTTCACCAAACCCTTGGATGAGAGGAATCATCTGTTTTTCATAAATCAGCTTGGTATGATAAATGGAGAAGACTTAGTTTGATTTCTGTCTATGGTCGACGAATTTTTCAAAGTTCGCCGAATGGAGATCGATGAACTGTGAAAGGTTCTAGAGATATTCATCGAACGGAGTTCGACGAACTCTCTGTGAGTGAAATTACTTTTGTCGAATGTAGTTCGACGAATTTGCTTCAGAAAATTTTCGTCGAAAGGAGCTCGACGAAATGTTTTCACCTCTTCTGGCAGAGATTGATGAATTCTTTTGACCATAAAATATTTCGTCGACCTCATCTCAAAGATTTTTTAATTTTTCGTTGAACGGAGTTTGTCGATTCATATTCTGAAAAATCTTATATCTAGGTTTTTCTTCGACCTCCATCCCGCGCTTTCAGTTCTCTTGCACTTGATCTCTTTCGTGTCTGTTGCAGGCGAACTCATGGCAATTCCAGCAGGCAGTCTTGGAGCAATGAAGTTTGATACAGGCTTTGACATCGACTTCGAGTCGTTCCAACACTCTGATCCCATCTTCCTGGAAATTCTGCAACTGCTTGAAGATCAACAATTGAAGAATTTGATGACCACCAGAATAAAGATAGTTGGTGCAGAGATAAGAGAATGGGTTTACACCTCCTCCTCCCCAGATGAGAACATCATGATGGGAACCATATCGGGTAATGCAATATCTCTTACCCCCGCCGGCCTAACCGATTTTTATGGATTAGTTAATGGTGAAGAAGAACTGGAGATTGATACTGATAAATTTTATGAGATGTTGAATAAGATGGGCTACTCTGGAGAGACTCCCAATAAACTGTTAAAGAAACATTTATCTGCTGAATACAAGTTTCTAGCAGATGTAGTAAGCAAGGTGAAAGTTAGGGTTAGATCTACAATACTCTATAGGGAGGGTGAATAGAGTATATTTAAAATTTGTTAGGTCCCAAAACTAAAAGTGTTGTAACAGCTTTTGCTGTAAACTAAAGGGTGCAGTGATAGAAAAATTGTAAAGCAGATAAAAATCTACCTAATCACAGCCACACAGCAAGAAACAAAAAGAAAAGATAAGCAACCAGACGACACAAGAAATTTATAGTGGTTTCCCCTCAACTGGGTACATCCACTCTTCTACCACCCTTGGTAGGAATCCACTCAGGTTTTTGATCAAGTGCCTGACACCAATAGGTTTTGATCAGGTCCCCAAAAACCAAATCAAGTCTTTTGGTAAGGAGACTTGCAAACAGGAATCACTTTTGAAGGGAGATGACAACCCTTTATACAGGAGGGGGTGAGAGAGTGATTTTGTCTTCTCTATCAACAATCAGAGAGAAGACTTATATGGAATGATGTTAGCAAAAGCTCCCCCTGAGATGTAGAATGATTCAGGAAATATCTGGAGCTTTGCTGCAGGGTGATAGGTCTTCAATCAGTGTTCTTGACAAGCAGTGATGCAGGATCTTCTTGACTGATTTGATATATGTTATCCTTGGAGAAGTCCTGGAGAGAATGTTGAAGAAGAAGACTCTTGATATATTCTAGTTGTTCTTCTTCTTATGAATATCACTGTCTATCACTGTAAGCTTCAGAATGAGTTTTTGTGTGAAGCGTTTCTGGTGCTGTATGTGAAATCTTGCAGTCAGTCTATCTGTCTGTATTTTTCTGACTGAGTATATTCCTGTTCTCTGATTCTTACTTACTGCTGATTGTCGATATTGTTTTCTTCTATGTCGATTCAAAAATTTGGATCCTCTGTAACAAATGCTGACGCCTTGAGAATAATCGGCATTTACTCATTTCCTCAACTGTCCCATGGAAAATCAGCAAGTAATATTCCTGAAGAATATTGTAATTAATGCTTCCTCTAACGGCTATATTCAGAGAATGTTTGAGTCATTAATCTGTCAGGAATTATTGCATTTGAGTGAGGATTAAATTCTGGAAATTGCTAAGTCTGAAATCGTCAAATGAATAACAGAATTCGTCGAGCTGAGTTACTAGTTCGTCGAACTGAGATTTTGTATTCGTCGACCAGACAGCTTCTGTTCGTCGAGCTGATAATAGAACTTGCATGCTTCAGAACTTTGCCTTTTCTGTCTGAAGTTCGTCAAGCTGACAATTGCATTCGTCGACTGGAGATCAGCAACAATTCTGGACTTAATCAAATAGTTTGTGTTGACTGATATTCTGTGTGTCGACATGAAAACTTCTGGTGTCGACACAGGTGGTGTCGACTAATAATCTTGGTGTCGACACAAATCTTCTGGTGTCGACATAAGCTTTCTGGTGTCGACATAAGTTGGTGTCGACAGATTGTTCTTGGTGTCGACACAAATCTTCCAGTGTCAACATAGTTGGTGTTGACAAATTATTCTTGGTGTGGACGCAAATCTTCTGGTTCCAGAATTCGTCGACCAAAGAACACAGTTCGTCGACCTGTGAATTCTTTTGCCTGAGAAGTTGACTTCGTCGACCTGAGTTCTTCTAACAGAAGGTTGTTGTGAACTCGAGGTCCAAATTCGTCGAGCTCAGAATCTTGTTCGTCGATCAAAGCCTGAAGTTGGACTTAGAATAATATTGAGTTTATCCTGACTTTAGTCTCTTGAAGTTTCCTAGTTTTCGTCGAACAGAGAATGAAGATCGTCGAGCTCAGCTTAGAGAAATATCTCAAGATCGTCGAGATGAGAACGCCTTTCGTCGACCTGAGTTCGACGAACGTCGAACTCATTTTACTTAGTCTTGAAATCTTCTAAGTCTTGAGTCTCTGATGATCTTGTTGATAGCTGGTCCATCTGATATTGACTCTAAGGACTTGGCCTAGACTCTAGGACACAAATTTGACCCTGGCTATACATGTTGGCTATACACGCCAGTGTCGAGTGTCGAGTTTCATAGATCATGACAGCTGATCAGCAGGTTCTCAGGACTGTTCATAGTTTGAGGGGGAGAACATCTCTAGTGCTTTGCTAATGCTAAAAAGTCATGCTGCTATAGGATAAGAGGAAAAGCCACTAGCTCAAGTGGCTATAGTGAAGTGTTGCATCTGTGTATCAACACAAAAGGTATACCTCCTAGGCCAGTACTTTGATCATTACGATAATTTCTCAAGTGGTATCAACACAGAGTTATGGTTGGGATAGAGAGATAAATTCTCTGATGCATAATCCCCTCACCTCCATCATAAATAAATGGTTGAAGAAGCCAGAAAGGGGGAGATGTGAGCAATACATTCCTAAATGGCTTATGTATGCAATACAAAAAGCAATGTAGAGCAATATTGAGTAGTGCAATTGCAATACTCAGTAGGTGTTGTGGCATATCAAAGAGGAGATGTGAGTAATACATTCCTAAAGGGCTTCTGTGTGCAATACATAAAGAAATATAGAGCAATACTAAGTAGAGCAATTGCAATACTCAGCAGGTGTTGTGGCATATTAAAGAGGAGATGATGTGCAACACATGCCCAATGGGAGATGCGTATTACTGAGTAGTGCATGTTACTTGGAAAGATTCAAGTAATATGAGGTATTCAATGACTACATGGTATGCCATATTGCATATTATGAGGAAGTGCTTCTAGTGGTGCTCCATTTAGGCCTTAAGATACGCTTTAAGTAAAATAAGCTAAGTGCATATTACTTGAGAAATTATTCAAGTGATATGAGGATGCAGTGACTTGACATGTTGATTCAATGTAGTTAAATGAGGTACATTATATTGATATGCTGATAATTCAAGTGGCATAAGATAGCATATATAACGTACAACTGCATGAAGTTAATATGTTTATTATATGAATGCTTCTTAGTATTGCTGGGTGTTCTGCCATCTTCAAATAGGGGGAGATTGTTGGGTCTATTGCCCACAATATTCCCTTGATTTGAAGAGGCATGCACAACCAATACTAAGAGCATAGTTCTATTTGATGTTGTTTAAACTCATCATGTTCAGGATGTTCCAAAGAACATGTTTAGACAGGTTGTCTAAGTGTTTGTGATAGGTGGTCACAAGGTAGAAAGGTGGACTTAAAGAAGCTGACTGGAAAGGCAGGAATTTCCCTAAGTCCACAGGCATTGAGTGGAGCAAGCTCACTCAATGCCAAAAGTCAAGGAGCAGTTGATAATGCAGCTAAGTCCACAGGCATTGAGTGGAGCAAGCTCACTCAATGCCAGAGGTAAGGAAGTATGCTAGCTAGCAAGAAATTCAGCTAAATCCACATGTGTTGAGTGAAGTCTACTCACTCAATGTCAAATGACTAAAAGCACTGAGTACAGCCTGTACAGTCAAAGCCTAACAATTGGCAAGCTGTAAATATGGCCAAGTCCACAGGAATTGAGTGAAGTGTACTCACTCAACGCCATACAACTAAAAGCTATGAGATAGGCAATGCCTAAGAAGAAATAACAAGAATGTGGCTAAGTTCACATGCGTTGAGTAAAGTCCACTCAATCAATGCCATAACATCTAAATCGTTGAGTATAGATCAGAGAGTCAATGCCACAAAAACTCTATGTAGATATTTGACTAAGTCCACATACGCTGAGTGAGGCAAGCTCACTCAATGTCATGTGATAAAAAAGCATTGACTGATTCTCATCCAGTCAGAGCCAGTGTTTTCAGACACAAAAAATTGGCTATGTCCAAATGCTTTGAGTACAACTTACTCACTCAACGCAAGATAACAGAAGAATATCTGTTAAGTAGTATGGCGTTGAGTGAAGCTTACTCACTCAATGCCAAGTGAGAATATCTATCTAAGTAATATGTCGTTGAGTGATGAAGGCTCACTCAACGCCTAGTAAACAAAAAGTCTGGCAAAGGAAAAAGCGTTGAGTGATGAAGACACGCTCAAAGCACTCAACGCCATACGACAAAAAGTATTGAGTGATGAATACACACTCAATGCTCTCAATGCCAGAGAAGTAGGAAACTTTTCTAAGGCAAAAAACATTGAGTGGACTCAATGCTCTCAACGCCATATGATAAAAAGCATTGAGTGATGAAGACAAACTCAACGCTCTTAACACCAGAGAAGAAGGAATATTTTATAAGGCAAAAAACATTGACTGGACTCAACGCTCTGAATGCCTAATGACATAAATATTTTTCAAGTATTTTGGCATTGAGTGAAAGTTGCTCACTCAACGCCTAGCGACAAAATTCTGTCTAAGTGTTTTGGCATTGAGTGAAGGTTGCTCACTTAATGCCTAATGACAGAAAATCTGTCTAAGTGTTTTAGCATTAAGTGAAGCTTACTCACTCAATGTCTATACTCATGTTGCTTGATTTTGGCTAAGTCCACAGATGGCTGGCGTCAACATGAGTCAGCAAAAGTCAACAAAGTCAACGATGTTCAAATTCATTTTGGGAAAGATGGAGTAAGCCATTGATGGCACCAGCGGCCGACGTATGTCATATTCTGCATATGGTAGGTGGTAAATTGATAATTAAGGCTGGGCCCCACAACACAAAGAGTCGTTGATCGGTGAAATAGAAAAAACGTGATCGACGAAGGAGAAATCAATCTTTTTAGGGTTTGTCGTTTTGCAAAGCGGCAGAACATCTTCATCCTCACCATTATTGCAAAGCTCGAAGATGAAGATCGAATCAGCAAACCTGAAGGATCAAAAATCTAGCTGTCGATTTCTTAATCATCAACAACAAGATCAGAGAACTCTCTGAAGAAGAAGATGCATCAGGTCTAACCTAGTTGTAACTGATCTGAAGCCGATCCAAGATAGCTGGTGACATATTCATCTGCACCAGCAAGTTTCTGATAGCTTCAAGTAAGATAGCTGGTATCTTTCCTATCTACACCAGCAAGCTTAGAGTGATTCTCTTAGAAAGAAGAGGCAGCAAGGGTCGATCCTTATTGCCAGTACTTCACAGATCCAACCAATCTTTTCTGAAGAACATTCTCTAGCAGTTGTGAAGAAGAAAGATTGAGGAGCAGTGATCTAAAAGCAGGCTCAGAGAACTATTTCTCTGGAGTCAAAGGTCGGGTTGAATCTGTTCAGTCCAGGAAGGGAAGAAGAAGCAGAGCAGCTATTCTGCAATTTACTTCCAGCATAAGCCAAGATCTACTCCTATTGCTGTGAAGAAGATAGGGATGAGTATTACTCAGTTCAGGTAGAAGTAGACTCAAGATATATATTCCTGAAGTCAAAGGGGGGCTGAGTTTATCTCAGTCCAAGAGGGTTGGAACAAATAAATTTCTCTTGTGTTCAACTAACCCAACAACTCACTCTTCACCTTATAAGATCTTTTTAGATCTGAGTTATAAGCCTGAATTTATAAAGGCTGAGTGTAGGATCCAAGTGTGGATCTGAAAGGTAGGGTGATTTAGCCTGAGTGTAGGATCACTAGTTGATCTGAGGTAGGATTCTATTGAGAATTTAAGAGTAGGGCTTTGTCCTGAGTAGTAAAATTTAAGTGTGAATCTGAGCTGTAGGATCCAATTTGGATCTTAGGTAGGTGATCAGTTGATAACTGAGCTGTAGGGCTTTTGAGCCTGAGATTGTAGGAGAGTCATTCTCTCTAAGGTAGGATACTTTGTGGATCTGAGGTAGGGATGTCATCCTAGCATTAGTGGTAGGGCCTTTGGCCTTAGGTAGGTGATCAGTTGATCACTGAGTTGTAAGGCCTAGTGGCTGAGTTGTAAGTCTTGGGGGACACTGAGAGATCCTGAGGGATCTGAGGTGTAAGCTCTTAGGAGCTGAGATTGGAGAAGTGCCTTGTCTAACTCGAAGTTAGAAAGGTGGGAGGAAAAGTGGACGTACCCATAATCTGGGGAACCACTATAAATTTGCATTGTTGTCTGTGTGTGCTTTTCGGTGTGTTTCTTTGTTGCACGTTATTTAGATCTTGAAAGAAAAAAATATACTAACTCACCAAGATATTAAAGAAGGAAATTAAAAGAAAGTCATAAGAGACAAATAACCTATTCACCCCCCTCTAGGTGATTTAGCTATCCTTAAAACAAAGACTTTCACTTATAAATTCTACAACTTGATGAACCAAGTTATAAAAGAGTCTGTCAATGTAGTATTTCATGAATCTTCCATGATTCATAGTGAGCTGCCAAGCTCCTCTAGATCAGCAGGTGCAGAATTGAAGTTAGATAAGATGAGAATCAATGACACTCCTCCTAATATACAGGCGTAAAGTGATGGTGTGATCATTCTTGAAGAAGGTCCAAGTGCATTGGACATTGATGAGGATCATCAGGATCTAGTAATTGAAGTTCAAGGTGCTGATGACAATATGCTAACTGCTGTCAGACATTTGAGAGATCATCCTATAGATCTAATCATAGGAGATGCAAACCAAGATGTGGCACTATCTTCCATAAGAGACATTGAAGGTTCGCAGCGCGAGATTTCATAAATTGGCACGAACCTCCGACCTGTGGGTTATGGTGCGATATTAGCAAAATAATATCAATTAGGTTTTAGTAAAATATCATTCCATACAACCTGTATCACACCAAATTCTAGAGTTGGGAAAAGTTTGGGTGACACGGCCTGGGACACGGGCGTGTCCCAAGGCGTGTCCTGCTTGGGTGAGCAGTCGGTGAGTGTTCGACGAAAATTTGTTTGACAAAAATTGAGGGCACTTGCCCTCTGACAGGGGCATGTCATAGGTCGTGTCCACTGCGGTTTGACGAACGCAGCTCGACGAAGTTGAGCTGGGGCGTGTCTGGTGCCATGTATGGGCACACGGTCTGTGATACGGGCGTATCACAGGCCGTGTCCTTTTCTGGATATGCCCAAGGCATTGAGGTCGGGTGAACACGGGCACGACACAGGTGTGTCATGGGGTACACAGCTTGTGACACGGGTGTGTCAGTAGCCGTGTCCCGCTCGGGTTGAAGATGATTTTCTGCAACCTAATGTACAGGGCCACAAACACGGGCATGTCTGAAGGCGTGTCAGGTGACACGGCCCGTGATACGGGCGTGTCACATGGGCATGTACTGGTCTAGATAAGTCAGTTGAGCACCGCCTGAGGTACACGGCCTGGGACATGGGCGTGTCATATGCCGTGTCAGGCAAAAAATGAGATTTTGTGGCAAAATTGTGGCCGTCTGTTCCTTCATATGGGATCCAAGGGCTGAGGTGCCTCCCTACTTCCTTAAGGACGTGGATGAGAAGGAAATTCTCATATTCATTTTGGCCTTCATCTTTCTAAACTCCTAGAGAGAGAAAGAGAGGTAGAAGGAGGAGGAGGAAGGAGAGTTGGCCACTGGTGGTGCTGCGAAGTTCCGACGAGAGATCCGAGGCCAGCGTTGTGGAGCAAAAGCCGCTGCGGTTCTTTCCAGCCAGCTAGGAGCTCATGGCGCCGAAGCGGTCTTCAAGGGTAACGACTTTTCTTCCTAGCCATGTGAAGGCTTCCTTTTTGGCATGTGCATATGATTCCCCCACCAGAGGGTGGCTTGTTATGGGAGTCCCTTGGGTTGATTCATGGAATCCTCGATCATTTGGCATATAGATCCGGACAAGGAGTACGGAATAGACATATTGTGTGAAGCCCATCTGGACAGGTTGGTCTGGATTGGTGATGTTGCATATACGCACCAGAGAAGACTCCGTAATAAACATGTAGTTTAGGAGTCGATGGGTTAAACCTGTGAAGGGCAGTAGCAGGAAGTACTGGAGTGGTAGTCCAGGAAAATACCCTTGTGATTCTTGTGCTATTGGGTTGTACCTGTAAAGGGCACTAGCAGGAAGTACTGGATTGGAAGTCCAGGAAATACCCTTTGTAATGCTTGATGTTCATGGGTGGTACCTGTGAAGGGGAGTAGCAGGAAGTACTGACGTGGTAAGCCAGGAAAATACCCTTGACATTTGTGATAATTGCGGGGTTGTACCTGTGAAGGGGAGTAGCAGGAAGTACTGGTGTGCCCAGGAAAGACCCTCTGATGTTGTGATATGAATGGGTGTGATAGTAAGTACTGGTGTGCCTAGGAAAATGCCAAGGCTTTATGGCAAACAGGTAAGGTGAAACCGACCCGCACATTTTCTTTAGCCGCGAGTACGTTGTACTCGGCGATGGTAAAGTGATTTGAGCAACGGGGGGTGGATGATCTGACCTGCGTTATGTCCGTCCGATGTGAGACCTGAAAGTGTGGTCTATTGGAGCGCATAGCCAGAGTCTTAGGCCTGCACGCCGTGATACAATGGGGGGCTATGGGACAATCCCTGTTCACTAAGACTATAATCTTCGGTTGCACGCCATGGAGAAATGCTCAATGTTTTACCATTGGGTTGCGACCCTGATACGGTGGTGGGAAACTAGTTCGCCGGTACACCAAGAATGTGCCTTGAGTGCACGGATTGTCGGGTCGCGTGGCTGACGGTTGTGATGGAATGTATGTGCGTGAGAGCACAATGTATAATCTACATATCTGCCTGTGAAATGCTATGCCTGCAGGGAAGGAATACAACTGCCCCGTGAAGGGGGTAGGGTCGTTATAAAATTGGTCAGCTGAATGCCGACCGTTGCCTTGTTTGCCACCGGTGGGTGGGCTATCCCTGTGCAGGTGCTGGAGAGCCAAGCGGGACACATAAAGGCTGAAGGCCCTGCTGCTGATGTTCCTGCTGCCGCCGCTAGCACTTGAAGGCTACATGAAAAATGCTATGTTTGTTTATACGTGGCTGGCCTGTGCGTCAATGTTTGAGGCCACTATTGTGCAAAGCCCTGTAAGGCCATAAGGTCGAGTGTTGCGGATACGGGAAGAAGATATTCCCAAGACTGCATTTTTAACACGGTACGAGCATTATGACTTCACGGTCATGCCGTTTGGGCTGTGCAATGCGCCCGCAGTGTTTATGGACCTGATGCACCGATCGTTCCGAGAGTACCTGGATCTGTTCATAATTGTATTCATCGATGATATCCTGATGTACTCGAAATCTGAAGCTGATCACGAAAACCACTTGCGGTTGGTGTTGTAGACGTTGAGGAAGAATAAGCTCTACGCCAAGTTCTCGAAGTGCGAGTTTTGGCTATCATCGGTGGCTTTTCTGGGCCATGTGGTAAGCGGAGAGGGCATCACAATGGATCAGTAAAGATAAGGGCCATACAGGAGTGGCCAGTGTTTTCTTCGATGGCCGAAGTCAGGAGCTTCCTTGGACTGACGGGCTACTATCGAAGATTTGTTGCAAACATTTCGCGGATCGCTTTGCCTCTAACCACACTGACGAGAAAGGATCAGAAGTTCGTTTGGACACTGGAGTGCACGCGAGCTTTTGAAGAGCTGAAATTTCGGCTGACCTCAGCGCTTGTGTTGACGTCTCTATGTGGTACTGATGGATTCAAAATCTACAGTGATGCTTCGGGGAGCGGCTTAGGCTGCGTTCTTCTGCAAAATAGGAAAGTGATTGCTTATGGATCTCGCCAATTGAAGGTGCGTGAACAAAATTATCCCATCCACGACCTAAAGTTGGCGGTGGTGATCTTCGCACTAAAGTTATGGAGGCATTATCTGTATGACGTGAAAGTGGAGATTTATACAGATCACAAGAGCCTAAAGTATTTGTTGGAGCAGAATGACCTGAATATGCGATAACAAAGGTGGTTGGAGTTCCTTGGGGACTACACCTTTGTGATTCATTATACTCCCGGGAAGGGGAATGTCGTCACTGATGCCTTGAGACGGAGAGCTCCGACAAGAGCAAGCTGGTTGCAGATGCACGATGAACGTCTAATCCAGGATTTGGAAGCGTTGGAGATATCTTGTGTTGACAAGAATGCTAGTTGACGCATGTTTGAACTGGACGGAGGTGCAGTGTGACCTTACGGACCGGATTCGACGAGCAAAGGAGCTGCATGAAAGTCTCCAATGCTATGCGAAAGAGGGGACAAAGGGCAAGTTCTCCTAGGATGACGGCCTTTTATGGAAAGAGGGCCGATTATGCGTCCCAAGTTTGGGTAAGTTGAGGGAAGAACTGATATATGAAGCGCATTATACGAAGTACTCAATTCACCCTGGGAGCACAAAGATGTTCAGGGACATGAAAAAGCTGTTCTGCTGGCCAGGACTGAAGAAAGATATCACTCATTATGTAGCCAAATGCCAAACTTGGCGGAATGCCAGAAGCCTGGCAGTTTCTTGAAATCGTTGCCGATTCTAGAATGGAAGTTCGATGATATTTCTATGGATTTCGTGCACGGGTTGCCGAAATCTCAGTGCGGGAACGATTCCATATGGTTGATTGTGGACCGACTGACAAAGGTGGCACACTTCCTTCCGAACAAACGGGACGATGCGGTGGAGAGTTTGGCAAAGCTCTATGTTGAACAGGTTGTGCGGCTACACGGTGTTCCTCAGAGCATCGTAAGTGATCTAGATGGGCGATTCACATCGAATGACTGGAGGCTAGTCCACCAGCTGTTGGGCACAAAGTTGACATTCAGTACGGCCTTTCATCCCCAAACAGATGGCCAAACTGAGAGGACCAACAGAACGATGGAGGATATGCTCTGGATGTGCGCCTTAGACTTTGGAAAGAGATGGGAAGATCATCTCTACATGGTGGAGTTTGCCTACAATAACAGCTACCAAGCGAGCATCGGTATGACACCATATGAAGCTCTGTATGGTCGGAAGTGCCGTACTCCTTTGGCTTGGGCGGAAGCATGCGAATCGAAATTGTACATGCGTAATGAAGTCGATGAAGCTTATGTAGTCCCGTCCTAAAAGATCCTATACGGACGGCGTATCGATGACTCTCGCTACGTTCAACACCCTCTTTTCTGAACACTAACGAAATGCAGCAAATACAATGGATTTTATTTATCTCTCGCGCTAACTTACGGGTAGCCGAACCGCAAGTGGATCAGATATTAGCTATAGGCCAAAATCCTCTCCTGCTAAAAGGAACAATATTGGTTCCAACGAGCTTGGAGTTGTACCAAAATAGATCCTCCAAATAAATCACAATTCAAAAGTGGTAGGATCTATCCCAACTAAAGGAAAAGCGAGGATCGCCAATCCTCTCGGGAGTTATCGGAAACAAACGAAAATCACAAATCTATTATGAGTAATACCGCGAAAATTAAGGCTTCGAAAATCCATGCAAAAATCGTCCACCACAAGAACTATCAAAGAGGGAAAATCTCTTGAGTAGGAATCTCATTACCCCTCTCGGAAACGTAGATCCGAGATGTTGGATCCACAAGAAATAATCACTCTTCCCTCAAAAATCCGCGGGAAGCGCACCACGGATGAAGAACTCGTCCGTCTTCCCCGCTTCATGCCGTAGAAGTTCACCCAAGCCTTTCTTTCTTGCACTTGTATCTTCTCCTCCAAGGTTGGCCGAAAAACCTATGACATTGCTGGATAGGAACGTGGATGAGAGGATGTAGAAAAGGAAGAGTGATGAGGGAAGAAAAGAAAATTTAGAAGAGGGGGGGGGGCAAGAGCTTGAAGGAGGGAGACCCCTTGGGCGGCGACAAGGAGAGAGGGAGGAGGGAGATAGGAAATTAGCGTTGGAAAATTCTTCATTGATTTCAATATTTTTCTAAATGACAAAAAGAGTAATGGCCTTATATAAGGCTTACATCCAAGGGGCTATTAGCAGCCCATAATTAGTGGCTAAACGCACACTACAAGTTCAAAATGACAGAAATAAAATAGTTTAATACAAACCACATAAATGGATAAATGCAGACCACAAACTAGCAAGATAAATTAAATTTAAATATTGTTGCGTGGGCGAAGATTGTAGCTATGACTGCTACGGCGCCGCAAGTCTTTGGCCGGTGGATCATCATCATCATCCGCCACTACCCCATGATCACCAAGTGCGCCATGGATGTCATCTTCATCACCAAGTTGGCCGTCGTGGTGGCCATCAATCCTCCCCCACTCAAAAGGACTCATCACCGATGAGTGGGCGGGAAGGTAACGACGTAAGAGATCCTCATCTAGAAGATCCACCTCTAACGCAGAGAGCCAAGAGTCGTCCGAAGCAGGACGACCACGCCATCAGACCAAAAACCTGTGAATGTCACTGTCGGGAGTGGGAAACACTGCATCCTGCAAAATCCTGTCAGGCAAGAAAGCGGTTCGGGGGAACCTTGGAAATGCGTTAGGCAAAGAAGAAAAACAGGTTTCATCATCTATAGGCAACATACCTCCCAGAGAATCCGAAGAGGAGAGCGATCCAGAAACATTCTCACCCCCACCCCATTAGAAGGTATAGTGGAAATTTTAAACAGAGAGACAGAAAGTTCAGGTGGTGGAGCGACATAAAGCGTTAAATTCGAAACGTTAAAAACAGGGGAGATTCCCCAATCAGCGGGTAACTTTAATAAATATGCATTTTCGCCTAGCTTCTTTAAAACCCGAAAAGGACCGGCTCTCCTATTCGCCAATTTCTTTAAGGTGCCCGAAGGCATCCGTTCAGGGATAAGACGAACCATTACCAAATCACCAATATTCAAGGGAACTTCTCGCCTACGTACGTTAGCATTCAATTGATAAATATCATATTGTGTTGGAACACCCTATTACTAATTTGGGTCAGGATCACTATGTCTTTAGGAAACCTGTTTTTGACCTCCTCTATAGATCTATAGGTCAATTAGGATTGAGTCTAAGGGTTAGTAGTTAGGTTTGGAAGCTTCCCTCAAGACCAAGGTTTTTCAGTTTGGAGACTAAGTCATTTCGTCCAGCTCAGTACGACGAATGGTCGAACTCCAATCGAC
This sequence comes from Platanthera guangdongensis, assembly GCA_039583875.1. Lineage (NCBI taxonomy): Eukaryota > Viridiplantae > Streptophyta > Magnoliopsida > Asparagales > Orchidaceae > Platanthera > Platanthera guangdongensis. Next base: position 106,502,458 of record CM077152.1, read on the forward strand.
GATCGTCTAGCTCAACTTCGACGGATCGTCGAACTCCATTTGACGATCGCTGAGCTCAACTTCAACAAATCGTCGAACTCCATTCGACAATCTTCGAGCTCAGTTCGACGATCTTGACTCCAGTATTGATTCTCTATCTCTGAGCTTAGTTCGACGATAGTTGAGCTTAGATCGACGATCTCTGTTGCTGTCTAAATCCAAATCGCTGAGCTTAGTTCGACGATAGCAGAGCTCAGTTCGACGTTTTTCTGAAGAGTTTAATGATTTTCAAGATTCAAATTCAGAACAGTTAAGGAGTTATTCAGCAATTAATTCAGAAGATTTTATAGCTGTTTTCATTTATTCTAGACAAAGTTTCAAGGGATTATCAAGGAATGTTTCTTTGGACTTTCCCCCAGAAGACAATTGCAATTAAGGAAGTCATTTTAATGACAGGCCAACGACTATTCTTGACAGAGGATCATTTTATATTCAGAACCAGGGAATAAAACTCAAGATTTTTGAATCCCTCATAGCACAGATAAACAGAACAAGAAGAACAAGAAGAAGAACATTCTCTGGACAACATCTTTCTCAACACCAACTGTTCACAAGAGAAAAAGAGAAAGAGCTGTAGATATTCTTTGTCTAAAAGAATTCATACAAAACACACAACCAAGGAGATCAACCATCTGAAATCTTCAGATCTCTTGTGATTCAAGTGTTCAAGGCCAACATCATTCAAAGACTCCAGACACCTAACATTTCAGCTGTTGCTGAAATCATCATTTGCTGGAGATCAACTTCTGAAGGCCTATCACCCTACAGCAAAGCTTCATTTCCTGAACATCTCAAGAACTCAGGGGAGCTTTGACAACATCAAATCCACATAGTCTTCTCAGCTGCTCTGAGAAAGAGAAGACTTCCATCACTCTCTCATCCCCATCTCTGTAAAGGGTTTTTCAAACTCCCTTCAAAAGTTTGTGCTTGGTTTTTGAGCACCTTATCAAAAGCTCATTGGTGGCAAGACACCTGATCAAAAAATCTGATTTGGTTCTTGAGCACCTTATCAAAAGCTCATTGGTGTCAAGACACCTGATCAAAAAATCTGGTTTGGTTTTTGAGCACCTTATCAAAAGCTCATTGGTGCCCAGGACACCTGATCAACTCATCCTGTAGTGGATTCCTACCTAGGGTGGTAGAAGAGTGGATGTACCCAAGTTTAGGGGAACCACTATAGCTCCTTGTGTCTTCTGGCTTGCTTGTCTTTATTTTTGTTTCTGGCTGTGATTGATCTGTGATTAGTTAGGGTCTGTGATTAGTTTCTTTTGTAGATTGTGATTAGATAGGTTCTGTACTATTTGCTTCCCTGTTCACTCAGATTACAACAACTGTTGTAAAACGTTTTTAAGCACCATACTCTATTCACCCCCCCCCCCCTCTAGAGTATATCAGATCTAACTGCACACTTTCAATTGGTATCAGAGGGAGGTTGGTTAAAAATACCACATCTTGGTGGTTGCACAAGCTAACACCTGAACCCAAAGATTCCTAGTTAGATCCGTTTTCTTTTGATTTTATTATTAGATTTTGTTTTCTCAAATCATGGCCCAAAACAAAGATTATGCTAGCACCAGACCTCCAGTGTGCAATCTGTCTAAGTTTGCACTTTAGAAAGCAAGGATTAGATTATACATGAATTCTATTGACGAGGATATTTTTAATTCTGTTTTGACAGTTTGTCCAAGACCTCCAGAGAATACAAGCTCAAATGTTGTTCCACCTCCATTAGGAACAGATGCTGATATCAAGAAGTGGAAGGTAGCTGATGCAAAGGCTATGAATATCTTAGCCCAGACCATGTCTGATGACATCTTTCAAAAGGTGGCTGAATGTAATTCAGCAAAGGAAATCTGGGATAAACTCTCTGAAATAGTCTCAGGCTCAGCTGATGAAAGAAATGACAGGAGATCACACCTCATATCCCAATATAAGAATTTCAAGAAGAGAGAAGCTGAGTCAGTTGGAGATATATACAATAGACTCAGTCTGATAGTCAGTGAACTCAGGACTTTGGATAAGGAGATATCACTGACTGAACTAAATGATAAAATCCTAATGTGCTTCCCAAGCACTTGGGATTCAAGGATCTGGCCAATCAAGGATGCTAGAAGTCTGAATGAGATTACAACAGAAGCTCTTTTGGGCAAGCTCAAATCTTATGAGCTGCTCATTAAGAACAGAGAAGAAGAGCAGAAGGCTGCCTCACCAGCCACAAGAAAAGAGAAGACAATAGCCTTCAAAGCAACTGAAGATTAGCCTGAAGACAAAGTCACAGGCAATGATGAGCTGCTCAGTCTATTGGCCAAAAGATTTTACAAGATGGCCAGAAAGGACTTCAGAAAGAGATCATACAAGGAGCATGATAAGCCAAGGTATGATAAGTCAAACAATAAAGAAATTGTTTGCTTTGGTTGCAGGAAGCCAGGGCACATTGTACCTGACTGTCCAGAGAACAAAAACAAGGACAGAAAGGATAAGAAAGAAAGAAGAAGAGAAAAGGACTTCAAGAAAAGTAGCAATGACAAACCCTCCTCAAGCAAGAACAAACACACAAGGAAGGGATTTGTTGCTGAATCCTAGAGTGAAACTGAAGAAGAATCAGAAGATTCATCCAGCTCCAGTGATGATGAAGATGATGCAGAAGAGAAGGAGTTCTGCATGATGGCAATCAATGCCTCTCAACATAATTCAGATGAAGAAGAGTTAGAGTCAGACTCAGAGACTCAACTTGAAGAAGACCAGGTAATTAGTTCTTTTGATTTCAATTCAGAGGACTTTAAATCTGAGTTTAAAGCATTATGTTTAGACCTACTAAAATCTGAGAAGGAAATTATCTCTCTCAGAAATCAATTGTCTGAACATAGTTCCTTAAAGTCAGAAAACCTCAAACTCTCTCAGGAGTTGGAGTGTTATAGGGAGCAGATAGCTTCACTGAAAGGTGAGCTATCAGAGGCCAAGAAGCTTGAAGAATCCCTTAATGGGAGAAGTATCAAGCTGATGGACATCACAAGCACAGTGAACTCCAGATTCAATAGTACACTGGGCTTGGGTGCTTCATCCAGCCAACCTATAGTTCTAACAACCCCAATCAAGTTCATTTCTGATAAAGGGAAGGGAGTTGTAGAGGTAGCTAGGAAAAATTCTGATCTGCCTAAGAAAACTAAGTTCCAGCAGAAATCGTCGAACGGAGCTCGACGATCGCCGAACGTAGATCGACGATCACAGGCAAAATCGTCGAACTCAGGTCGACGATCTCAAATTCCTGAACTCTGCCACAGTCGACCGTCGAATGGAGCTCGACGATCTGAACCAAGATCGTCGAACGCAGCTCCACGATCGTCGAACAGAGATCAGAGCTCTGGAAATTCTTTCAAGGGCAAATCAAAATCCAATCCTAGGGGTCATTCATCCCAAAGCTTTAACCCTTATACTGAATGGATAATACCTCCAAGGAGATATCATCCTGAAGGTTATAAGAGTCAACCTGGGATGTCTTTTATTTCTGAGTTTAAAGGTTATCAACCTAGGCCCAAGGTAAACTGGGTCAAAAACAAGTGAATTATTTTATGTGCAGGTGAAGACCTATCCAACATCAAACCAACAATGGTACTTGGATAGTGGGTGCTCTAAGCACATGACAGGAAAAAAGGACAACCTCACATCCTTTAAAGCCAAGCTTGGACCCAAACTCATATTTGGTGATTCAAACTTTGGACAAACTAAAGGATATGGTGCAGTCCAGATTGGGACAGTGACATTCAAGAAGGTAGCCTATGTGGAAGGACTGAAGCACAATTTGATCAGCATCACTCAGCTATGTGATGAAGGCTACCATGTGACTTTCAGCAAAGCTTTATGCAGGATCAAGTTAGAGGACAACACAACTGTGTTGACAGGTAAAAGGAAAGGTAACATCTACTTAGTAGATTTTCTTTCAACAGATGTAGACATTTGCCTGTTTAATTCTATTTGTAGACCAAATGTTTTATGACATAAGAGACTAGGACACTTAAACCTTAGAACTATTGCTAGGCTATCCAAGGACAACCTTGTTAGAGGACTACCTTCTGGCCCCTATAAGAAGGAAGGACTCTGCAGGGCTTGTCAATTAGGCAAGCAAACTAAAAATAGTTTTAAGTCACTTAATAAGAGTGATTCACCTAGGATCTTGTATTTTTTACACATGGATCTCTTTGGATCCATTACAGTACAAAGCCTAGGAGGGAAATCTTACACTTTAGTAGTTGTAGATGACTTCTCTAGATTCACATGGGTGTTCTTTCTGAGGAAGAAGTCTGATAACTTTAAGTGTTTGACAGAGTTTCTCAAATGCATACAGATTGAGTTCAATACTCACATTGCCCTGATCAGAAGTGATCATGGGACAGAGTTTGATTCTCTTCTTATGCAAGAGTTCTGTCAGAGTGAAGGGATCAGGCATACTTTCTCAGCTCCTAGAACTCCTCAATAAAATGGGGTAGATGAAAGGAAAAATAGAACCCTTATTGAATCTTCCACTACATTATTGTCAGTTGCTCATCTTCCTCTATCTTTTTGGGCAGAGGCAGTGAACACCTCCAACTATGTGCTGAATAGAAGTTTAATACATAAACTAAAGGGAAAGACTCCCTATGAACTACTCAAAGGGAAGACACCTAAAGTTGATTATTTTAGAATTTTTGGTTGCATTTGCTATATTCACAAAAATGACAAGAGATATTTAGCAAAATTTCAAGCTAAAGCTGATGGAGTGTTTCTGGGATACTCCATGATCAGTAAGGCTTATAGGGTTTATAATAAATCATCTCTTAAAATTGAGGAATCTGTTCACATATCATTTGATGAATCTAACATGTCTTTCAAGGAGAAGAATACTTCTACCATAGAACCTTTGCAGGTACATACTCTTGCTGAAGATTTGAACAGGTTACAGGTTACTCAAGACAAGGAAAGTAGTGAAGATGAAGAAAGCATTCAACATGCTGAAGAAAAACAACTTGAAGAGCCAGTTGTTGTACCACAAGAGGAAACAACAACACAGGTTCGTGAACAATCAACAACACATGTTGATTTAGTAACATCAAGAGACCATCCAATTTCCCAAGTAATTGGAGACATCTCGCTGGTGTGCAAACCAGAAATCATGTCAACCAAAACCTGTTACACACTTGCTTCCTATCTCAAATTGAACCTCAATCCATTCAAGATGCAGAGCAAGATCCACACTGGATCATTGCAATGCAAGAAGAGTTGCATCAATTTGAAAGGAACAAAGTTTGGGAACTAGTGCCAAAGCCTAAGGATCACTCCATTGTTGGAACAAAGTGGGTGTTCAGAAACAAATTGGATGATCAAGGAGTAATTGTAAGGAACAAGGCAAGGCTAGTTGCTCAAGGATATTCTCAAGAAGAAGGCATAGACTATGACCAGACTTTTGCACCAGTTGCAAGATTGGAAGCCATCAGAATCTTCTTAGCTTATGCAGCACACAAAGGCTTCAAGGTATATCAAATGGATGTAAAGAGTTCCTTTCTCAATGGAGACATCAAAGAAGAAGTATATGTCAGACAACCTCCAGGTTTTATCTCTCCAACTTATCCTGATTATGTCTTTAAGTTGAACAAAGCATTATATGGTCTCAAGCAAGCTCCTAGAGCATGGTATGAGACCCTAGCATGCTTCCTTCTAGAAAATGGATTTATAAGGGGTAGAGTAGACCAAACTCTTTTCATTAGAACCCATAAGTCCCATACCATACTAGTACATATTTATGTAGATGATAATATTTTTGGTTCTACTGATTCAAACTTGTGCAGAAGGTTTTCCAACCTAATGCATTCTAAATTTGAAATGAGTAGCATGAGTGAGCTATCCTTCTTTCTAGGATTGCAAGTCAAACAACATGCTGAAGGCATCTTTATTTCTCAAACCAAGTATGCAAATGAATTGATTAAGAAATTTAGTATGTCTGAAGCATCTTGTATGAAAACACCTATGCCTACAAATGCTGTACTGGATGCTGATGAACATGGGAAACCTGTTGATCAGACAAAATATAGAGCAATGATTGGCTCTTTATTGTACCTTACAGCTAGTAGGCCTGATATAATGTTTGCTACATGCATATGTGCTAGATTCCAAGTAAGCCCTAGAGAGTCACACCTAACATTAGTAAAAAGGATTCTCAGGTATGTTAAAAGTTGTCCAAATCTAGGTCTCTGGTATCCAAAAGATTCAGCATTTGACTTAACTGGATTTTCTGATGCTGATTATGCTGGATGCAGAATTGACAAGAAAAGCACCAGTGGAACTTGTCAGTTTCTTGGTGACAGAATTGTCTCCTGGTTTTGTAAGAAACAAACATCTGTGTCAACTTCAACTGCTGAAGCTGAATATATGGCTACAGGTAGTTGTTGTTCACAAATCATGTGGATTCAAAACCAACTCCTAGACTATGGCTACAACTTAGAGAAGTCTAAAATCTTTTGTGATAACACAAGTGCTATTTCTATAGCTCAAAATCCAGTCCTCCATAGTAGGACAAAACACATAGAAATTAGGCATCACTTTTTAAGGGATAATGTTGAGAAGAATAAAATTGAACTTCAATATATCCCAACTGATTTGCAAAGGGGAGATATTTTCACCAAACCCTTGGATGAAAAGAAACACACCTTCTTCCTAAATCAGTTAGGAATGTTAGATGGAGGAAGTCTATAATAATGTCCAAGATTTTGAAACTTTAAAAATTGACCAAGACTAGACAAACATCTTGATTTTTCTAAGTGTCCAGAGTGTATTTCTGGTCTCTGAACTGCGCTCAATGATTTTCCCCCAGATCGTCGAACGAAGATCGACGATTTCTGAAATCGTCGACCTGATTTCAGCGCTTCTCAGATAGTCTGAACTATCTCTTCCGGTCAACGATCGTCGAACGGCGCTCGATGATTTTGTTCTCTGAACTATCGTCCAATGGAGCTCGACGCTCTCCAATATCGTCGAATGGAGATCGACGATATTGAAGACCTTTCAGATTCCTTTAGAAGCCCCGATCGTCGAACTGAGTTCAACGATCTTTCCTTTTCTGCGTCGAACCCTAATATAAAATTCATTTTTCGGCCGTCGTTCTCCTTTTACGCTTTCAATCTCTCTGCAAAAATTCTCTTTCCCTTCAAACATCTCTACACTTGGTCGTTTTGTTTGTTGATTTTTGCAGGTAACCATGGCCGTCTCTGTTGCTGTTCTAGCCGCAATGAAATTCGATGCCGGATTTGATATAGACATGGAGTCTTTCAACACCACTGATCAGGTTTTTCAAGATATTCTGGAACTGTTCAAGGAGCAGAAGCTTGTTACCATAATGTCCACAAGAATCAAACTAGCTGCTGATGAGATTAAGGAGTGGGTGTACACTGCCCACAACCAAGACCAAAACACAGTGGTTGGTTCAATTGCTGGAACCCAGGTACCCTTGACTCCTGCTATTCTGACAGAGGTTTTTGAGTTAAGTTCTGGAAGAGATTCTGCTGAGTTATTTGGAGAGGAATTTTCTGATTTACTTGCAAGAATGGGTCACTCTGATGCTAACCCTAGCAAGCTGCTGAAGAAGAACCTAGCTGTGGAATACAGGTTCTTAGCTGATGTAGTAGGAAAGGTTTTGCTGGCCAAGCATTCAGCATATGATACTATCTCTAGGTATTAGCTGTGCTTGATGGGAGCCATTGTGGATAAGAAATAGTTGAACTGGGGAGAGGTCTTCTTTGACCTGATTAAGAAGAAAATTAATAAGAATTTTGTTAATTATGGGAGGATCCTAGGGCTCTTTCTTCAAAACAGATGCCCTGCATTGCCAGTCTCTTCTGGGATGCATATCAATGCATCAAAGATATTGTCCTGTGCCTTCTTTGGCAAATGGGACAGGCAGATAACAAAGCCCAGCAGGCCTTCTGCAAGCATAACTTCAGGCACAAGGACTGTAATAGTCTCTTCCCCTCAAGTCTCTGCCCCTGCAGATGACTTGTCTGCTGCTTCTCCTCCTCCTATTCCATCTCCACCAATAACATCCACCATTTTAATTTCATCCACCATCATCATTTCTAGCCCATCTCCAACATCAATTCCATCTCCATTTCCTACTCTTCCAATACCAGAAGAAGTATTTCATCCATTACACCAGTACCCTCAACCAGACATTGACACATCATCTAACATCCCATCATTCAATCTTCTTGATGATTCCTTCATGGATGACTCACTTTCATCTCCTCTTGAGCTACCCTCCTCCTCCACATCTTACCAACAGCTCCTACAAGATATTATTGATCAACCCTCTTTCACACCCTCTATCTCAATACCACTGTATTCCATTTCCACAATCCCCACACCTCAACCTTTACTTTTACCATCCACCAGCTCTCAACCACAATCACCTGTTGCTCCACCTCCATCCTCTACCTCTGCTCAATTGCCTGCTGAGCAAGTAGATATTCCAACCCTAGCTGACCAGCTGTATGAACTGATAACTCCCAGGCTTTCACTTCTATTGGAGACCTCCTTGGCTCCTCTTTTCAAGTCAGTTGCAGAACTTTCTGCCAGGCTATCTTCTCTCATTCCATACGCAATCCCTTCATCAGGGTGACTTGATCCAGCTTTCTTTGAATCCAGGCAGGGGGAGATGCCTAATGAAGTGGTGAGATTACCTGCTGCCATTTCTTCAGTCTCTGCTGCTGCTGCTGATGTTACCTCCACTCAAGCTCTAGTTTCAACTCCTCCAGTTGCAATCTTCTCAGTGGACCTCAGGTCCTTATTATCAGTGTTTGATTCAGTCTACTTCAGCTGTCTTCCAGAGAAAGTTGTAGTCCAGCCATCAGAGGATCTTTCCAAGGCCATTGTGCCCTTCTCCAGCTGTGATTCCAGCTTAGTTAGCTCCTATATATCCTCCATATATACTGCTGAGCCTTCTGGTTCCAATGATGCTGCTGCTACTCCTGCTGAAAATATTGTTACTGAATCTGTTGCTGCTGCTGTCAGTGATGATGCTGCTGATGTTCCAGTTTCTGATGATATATATATGACAGAGGCATATGATTTTGAGCCTGCTGCTATTGCTGATGCTGAAAATATTATATCTGAAAGTAGTGTATCTGAAAAAGTTTTATCTGAATCTGTTGCTGCTCCAGTTACTACTGATATTACTACTACTATATCTTCTGCAAGTATTGCTCCAGAAAGCTCTGTGTCTGTTGTTGCTATTGCTACTGCTACAACTTCTGTTGCTACTAGTGCTGTATCTGCTGCTGTCACCACTGCTGCTTCATCTGCTCCAACCCAACTTCAGAAAGATTATTTGAAAAAGATTGATGCTTTATATGATGAGCAAAGCTCTGAAAGTGATGAATTTAGGACTGATTCTGATGATTCTTCTGCCACCATAGCCAGGAAAAGAAAGGCAAGGAGCAAAGCTATGAAAAGGGTGCCTCCAGCCAAAGTAAAGGACACTAATGATATTCCTTATTACATTCTTCATGATTGCCCTATTACTGAGCATTGGATGCAGTATTCCAAGAACCAATTGAAAGCTATGAAGAAGAAGAGGAAGTATGAGAAAGGATCTTCTCAGTTTCATCATCCACATCCTCCTCCACCACCTCCTCCTGATGCAGGTGTAGGTGGAAGCTCAGCTGTTCAACCCTCTGCTAAAAGCCAAACCCCCTATCAGCCTCATGCAAGATCTCAATATAGGGGAAGCCAGTCCAAAGGATATCAATCTAGAAGAGGAAACTATAGAGGAAGCCAAAGGGAATTCCAAGTCTACTTAAAAGTCTATTCAAGGCAACATCCATACTCAAGGGAAGGACAAGCTTCATCAGATACAACTTCAGGTCCTTTTCCCTACAAGTTAAAAGAAGTAGTCTCATCCAGAGCTCCTCAAGATAATCCATCCAACAGATATGAGCCTCCAGTGCCCTTTGAAGATCCAGAAAATAACCCTACTGCATGGATTGCCAGGATGAAAGAGCTAGCTACCATGGATCAAATTAAGAAAGCCAAAGAGCAAGGCAATGACACCTCAAACAGTACTACAATTGTCTGAACAAAGAAAGAAAGAACTGGAAAGATATGCCTCAAGCAAATTTTTTGATTCTGAAAGATATATGGAGCTGCATCCTGAAGTTGTGGTTCCCAGGCCCAAACAACAAACTTCTTTAGGTGCAGCTGATGACAGAAGGTCAAAGAAAGAAGCTCTTGATCCCAATAGAGAAATCAAGCTTATAAAGAGCAAGGAGAAACAATAATTCTGTAAGATGACAATTATTTTGATTTCTGATTTCTGTCTGGGATAATATATCTGTGATTCTGCTATGTTGTTATTTATTGTTGTTGTGCATGTTGTTCTTTAATTTCTCTAATTTCTGTAAATAGTAATCCTAACCCAAATAGGGGGAGATTGTTGGAACACCCTATTACTAATTTGGGTCAGGATCACTATGTTTTTAGGAAACCTATTTTTGACCTCCTTTATAGATCTAAAGGTCAATTAGGATTGAGTCTAAGGGTTAGTAGTTAGGTTTGGAAGCTTCCCTCAAGACCAAGGTTTTTCAGTTTGGAGACTAAGTCATTTCGTCCAGCTCAGTACGACGAATCGTCGAACTCCAATCGATGATCGTCTAGCTCAACTTCGACGGATCGTCGAACTCCATTCGATGATCGCTGAGCTCAACTTCAACAAATCGTCGAACTCCATTCGACGATCTTCGAGCTCAGTTCGATGATCTTGACTCCAGTATTGATTCTCTATCTCTGAGCTCAGTTCGACGATAGTTGAGCTCAGATCGACAATCTCTGTTGCTGTCTAAATCCAAATCGCTGAGCTCAGTTCGACGTTTTTCTGAAGAGTTCAATGATTTTCAAGATTCAAATTCAGAACAGTTAAGGAGTTATTCAGCAATTAATTCAGAAGATTTTATAGCTGTTTTCATTTATTCTGGACCAAGTTTCAAGGGATTATCAAGGAATGTTTCTTTGGACTTTCCCCCAGAAGACAATTGCAATTAAGGAAGTCATTTTAATGACAGGCCAACGACTATTCTTGACAGAGGATCATTTTCTATTCATAACCAGGGAATAAAACTCAAGATTTTTGAATCCCTCATAGCACAGATAAACAGAACAAGAAGAACAAGAAGAAGAACATTCTCTAGACAACATCTTTCTCAACACAAACTGTTCACAAGAGAAAAAGAGAAAGAGCTGTATATATTCTCTGTCTAAAATAATTCATACAGAACACACAAACAAGGAGATCAACCATCTGAAATCTTCAGATCTCTTGTGATTCATGTGTTCAAGGCCAACATCATTCAAAAACTCCAAACACCTAACATTTCAGCTGTTGCTGAAATCATCATTTGCTGGAGATCAACTTCTGAAGGCCTATCACCCTACAACAAAGCTTCATTTCCTGAACATCTCAAGAACTCAGGGGGAGCTTTGACAACATCAAATCCACATAGTCTTCTCAGCTGCTCTGAGAAAGAGAAGACTTCCATCACTCTCTCATCCCCATTTCTGTAAAGGGTTTTTCAAACTCCCTTCAAAAGTTTGTGCTTGGTTTTTGAGCACCTTATCAAAAGCTCATTGGTGGCAAGACACCTGATCAAAAAATCTGATTTGGTTTTTGAGCACCTTATCAAAAGCTCATTGGTGGCAAGACACCTGATCAAAAAATCTGGTTTGGTTTTTGAGCACCTTATCAAAAGCTCATTGGTGCCCAGGACACCTGATCAACTCATCCTGCAGTGGATTCCTACCTAAGGTGGTAGAAGAGTGGATGTACCCAAGTTTAGGGGAACCACTATAGCTCCTTGTGTCTTTTGGCTTGCTTGTCTTTATTTTTGTTTCTGGCTGTGATTGATCTGTGATTAGTTAGGATCTGTGATTAGTTTCTTTTGTAGATTGTGATTAGATAGGTTCTGTACTATTTGCTTCCCTGTTCACTCAGATTACAACAACTGTTGTAAAAAGGTTTTAAGCACCATACTCTATTCACCCCCCCTCTAGAGTATATCAGATCTAACTGCACACTTTCATATTGTTTAGCTAACATCTCGCTAATGTGCTTATGGAGAGTGTAAACGTGCGAGGCGAAGTCCTGTGCAAATTGACTGAATTTAAAAGATGATGGTAATAGAACCAAGTCAAGAGGTACAGACGCCTTATATCCATGCACGATCTCATTTGGAGATAAACCGGAGGACCTATTCTTAGAATTATTGTAAGCTAATTGAGCATGAGTAAGAATAAGGTCCCACGTACCTTTATGATCACCCGCTAAACAACGAAGTAAACCACCCAAGCATCGGTTAACCGCTTCCGTTTGCCCATCCGTTTGGGGATGATAGGCCGATGAAAACATAAGTTAAGTACCCAAAAGCTTCCAAAGTGTTTTCCAGAAATAGCTAGTAAATTTAACGTCCCTATCAGTCACTATCGTTTTGGGGATGCCCCGATGTGCCACGACCTCCTTGAAGTACAACTTAGCAACATGTGATGCATCATTGGTGTTATGACAAGCGATAAAGTAGGCCATTTTGGAAAATCGATCCATGACAACCAGAATGGAATCGTGTCGCCTAAATGTCAGGGGTAGGCCCAATATGAAGTCCATGCTAACGTCCTCTCAGGGAACAAACGGAATCAGAAGTGGTGTGTAAAGACCAGCGTTGGTCTTATTACCTTTCGGTAATTGACATACACGACAACTGCCTATGATTTTATTGACCATTGGTTTGAGGCCCGACCAAAAGAATTTGTCCTCTACTAGTGTTATAGTTTTATCTCGACCGAAATGTCCACCTAACCCTCCACTATGTAACTCCCATATAATAAAATGGCATAACGAAGAGCGGGGAATACATAATTGTGTATGCTTAAATAGATAACTGTCATGGATGTAGTATGCAGAGATAGTGGAAGGGGAATTGTCCTGAGCGGCTAAGTATATATCCTTAAAATCCGGGCATTGAACATATTCATCCTTAATTATTTCAAATCCTATGACAGATACTTCCATTGTAGATAGTAATAGGGTGACTCGGCTAAGAGCGTCCGCCACACAATTTAACGTACCCTTAAGATGCTTGATAATGAATATGTACTCCTGAAGGTAGGAGACCCATTTGGCATGCCGAGGGATGATTTTAGTTTGCGAGTTTACAAATTTTAGCACCTCATGTTCTGATAAGATTACAAATTCTTTCTATATAAGATAGCATCGCCAATGTTGGAGACAACGTATCACGACATAAAACTCGCGATCATAATTGGAATAATTTAACTTCAGGGCCGCAAGCTTTTCTCTAAAGTAACTTATCGGATGTCCCTCCTGATTTAAAACTCCTCTAATTCCTATCCCAGATGCGACACATGATAATTCAAACAACTTGCTAAAATCCGGCAACCGTAGTAGTGGGGCTTTGGACATCCGTTCCTTAATCATTTGAAACGCACTAGTGGCCGCTTTAGTCCAAATAGAATCACCCTTATTCTTGCATTCAGTGATTGGTGCCATGATACTGCTAAAATTTCAAATGAATCTTCAATAAAATGTGGCCAATCCATGAAAAATTCTAACCTCCCAAATATTTTTTGGTTCCGGCCACTCTCTAATGATTTGGACCTTTTTTGGGTCAACATGAATACCTTCGGAACTCACTATATATCCTAGAAACTCTACGGAAGTCACACCAAATGCGCACTTTTTAAGATTAATAAATAAATTTTCTTGGCGCAATGTTGTAATGATTGTCCTTAAATGTGTTTCATGGTCCATCTGCGAGAGACTAAATACCAATATATCATCGAAGTATACCACTACAAATTTACCGTTGTATGGTTTAAATACTTGGGTCATCAACCGAGAGAAGGTACTCGGTCTGTTGGTGAGCCCCTCTGCAAGAACCAACCACTCATAGAGCCCATCCTTAGATTTAAAGGCCGTTTTCCATTCGTCTCCTTCCCGTATCCTTATTTGGTGGTAACCACTTTTAAGATCCAACTTTGAAAATATGGTGGCTCCGGATAACATATCTAATAAGTCATCCAAATGGGGAATGGGAAACCTATATTTGACAGTAATTTTATTTATGGCCCGGTAGTCTACACACAATCTCCAAGACTTATCTTTCTTTGGGACCAAAAGGGCAGGGACGACACAGGGGCTCTTACTATGGCGAATAAATCCCTTTGCTAATAGATCTGAAATTAAAGTTTGTAACTCATTATGTGCGGAGGGATTGAGCCGATAATGGGGAAGATTAGGCAATGATGAGCCCGGGACGAAATCAATCTCGTGTTGAATTTCCCATATGGGTGGCAACTTAGATGGTAAGTCCACCGGATAGACGTCCTTATACTCTTCCAATAGTGTTCATGGAGATAACAGTAGGTTCTCTAAAGAGGGTGAATCTTCCTTAGCTTGTAGACATACTAGAGCATAGATGATGCCATCCAAGAAGGTCTCACGCTCTAACTCCTTCTTACTTATCAAGCTTATAGTTTTCTTTTCCGCTGGCAAAATTGTGTCTTTGGACGCAATCGACGGATCCTTAGGCGGTGTGGGTTTCAAGACAATGGTCTTACCATTAAACTTGAACTCGTAGGTGTTGGGTCGACTGAAATGGGTCACGTCATAATCATAAAGCCATGAGCGTCCTAGTAGTACATGACAGACATCCATGGGAGTGACATCGCACCACACCTTATCGATATAGCTCTTCACCGTAAGTGGCACTAAACAATGCTTAGAGAGAGCGATAGACGTATTGTTTACCCATGCCATTTTATATGGATGTGGGCGCGGTTCAGTGACTAAATGCATACGAGTGATGGCGTTCTCCGAAATGAAATTCATGTAACTACCGCTATCTATTATTAATTTGCGCCACTTTTCACCGCTTTTAAAATTCAACGAAAAGATGTTCGTCTGATTATACTCATCCGACGCATGCGGTGTGGCCAGAATACACCTCATAACCTGAAAGATATGGTACCTAAACACCTAGAGGGGGGGGTGAATAGGTGACCTAAACCTTTTTAACTTTTGTTTGACAGCACAACAGTTTATCACAGATTATTTCAGTTAACAGCAATTTCAGAAATCACACAGAAAAGCCACAACACAGCACAGCACAGCAGACACACTAATTTTATAGTGGTTCCCCAATCTTTGGGTACATCCACTTTCCCCCTTCGCCTATCTAGCAGTGTACTAGATTCGGCCAAACTTCTCCACTAGCTCAGAACCCAACAAGGTTCCTACCTCAGGCCCAAAGCCTTACACTCAGCCAAAAGGCCTACACTCAGCCACCCAGGCCTACACTCAGCCAATCAAAGGCCTACACTCAGAGTTCTTCAACTCCTACACTCAGGCACCAAGCCCTACCCTCAGCCTTTATAAAATAGGCTTACAATCACTCAGATCCAATGGATCTTACAAGTTATAATAGAAATTACAAATTCTAACTCTACAACTCAGAAGGAATGAGAGGAGTTGAGAGTTTCTTGGAGAGTTCTTGGAAGAACTCAGCTTGATCCAAACTGACTTAGCTTTCTTCAAAGCTTCTTGAGTAGAACTGAATTAGTCTGGATCTTCTGCAGTTGATCCTTGATCTCTGCTTCTTGAAATCCAGATGACTCTGAATTCTTCTTCTCAGCCTGAGTTCCAAAGACTGAATCCTTGGTTGGAGCTCTCTCTCTCCAGCTACTTAGATCTGCAGTTGGACTGCCTGATCTTCTTGTGTTGACCTTCTGTGTATCACTTCTTGATTTTGTCTGATCAACTACTTCAATCACACCATGTAATGTTTGTGAACTTCTTAATTATTATCTCTACTTTTCTGTAGACTGTGGGTGCCTATTTATAGGCTTCCTTCATGGTAACCGGCTGATCCGGTTTATAACAGTCTTTTGACTTTGCTGACAGTTGCTGTAGACCGGCTGGATTGGCAGCTGTCATGTCAACCAGTCACTTCTTGAAATTCTCTAACTGTCAGTTAGTGTCGAGACTTTCTGTTCTTAAGTGTCGACACTTATAGACCAAGTGTCGACACATGTTGTGTAAGTGTCGACACAAGTCTACAAGGTGTCGACACATTCCCTTGTATGTCTCGACACAGTTTCTTCTGCATGTGTCGACACTGAAATTGAGTGTCGACACAAGCACTTGTACTTCATTCTTTCTGTATTCTTCTAAGTGTCGACACATCTCCTTTGTGTCGACACATCTTCATGTGTAGAAACTGTCAAGTGTCGACACTGCTTCTTGGTGTCGACACAAGTCTTCATTCTTGATTCTTCAGCTGAGTGTCGACACATTCCATTAGTGTCGACACTTATACTTAGAATATTTTACAAGTTTTCTGTTCTTTGCTAAGTGTCGACACAGCTCCTTGTGTCGACACTTTCTTCAAGTGTTGAGTCTTCTGGTTATGTGTCGACACATTGTGCTGAGTGTCGACACATTCTTTAAGTGTTGACTTCTTTGAGTGTGTGTCGACACATTATGCTGAGTGTCGACACATTCTTCATATGTTGACTCTTTTGAGTGTGTGTCGACACATTGTGCTGAGTGTCGACACATTCTTCATATGTTGACTCTTTAGATTGAGTGTCGACACATTGTGTTGAGTGTCGACACTTGTACTTGGTCTCTGCAGAATTATGCTGAGTGTCGACACAACTCCAAGTGTCGACACTGTCTGGTGTTGACTCAGCTCTTCAAGATGTCGACACTTCTGCTAAGTGTCGACACAGCTTTTCTGCATCCTTCTACACTGAGTGTCGACACAGCTCCAAGTGTCGACACTTTCTGACTGGTGTCGACTCTTCTTCCCTGGTGTCGACACAATGACTCCAAGTGTCGACACTGCTTGTCTGGGTGTCGACACAAGCTTTCTCAAGTGTCGACACTTTGCCTCTGGGTGTCGACACATGGACTTAGAAATTTTCAGCTTCAGTCCAGTGTATACCTAACCTGCACAAATAACTCAAACAAACATCAAATACATTCTGATGTATATCATTGAGTTAGGTGAGGCTTCTTCAAATCAGGTACATTTGACCAATGTACCCAACAATCTCCCCCTATTTGGAGAAGTCATAACCCTTAGTCAATGATATACACCACTCATAATTAAAAATTACAAAATGATGTAAAACATATAAATGACAACAGGGAAAACTTGAACATGTAATAAACCACACATGTATACTTATTAAACATTGCAGAACAATTAAGAAACACACATATTTCAGAACATTCAAACTATATTTATCATATACTGTTCCAATAATGTTTCTTATACATTTTCAATGAAGTATTACAATGTTTTTCTCTTAACAAAATTACAATAAGCAACAAGTTAATTCCTAATCTAGTGCTGATCAGGTTCTTTGATAACAATCCCTTTTCCAGCTTTAACTTGAGCTTTCACAGCAGCAGCAGCAGCAGCAGCAGGCTCAGCTTCACCAGTCTTCTTCCCTTTTAGATCTTGCTTATCTGCCTTGATCTTCTGCCTTTCAAAATAATGATAAGGCTTGGGAAAGTACTTGCTAGGCTCCACAGCTGTTGGAGGTAGCTTTCCTAACTTGGCCTTCCTTCTGTGTTGGACAATGGCTTCTTGTCTAATCTCATGCTTTCTCCATTCAGCCTCTGAGAACCACTTGTTTCTCTCATGGGCATTATCCTTGGCTGCTTTCCAGGCTGTAAGAATTATGTTTCTAGAAGTAGGGCTCCATTGTTCAAAATCTGGCTTTTGTTCAGCAATTTCCCTAAACTTCTTCTTTGACAGCCTAGTTTCTTCTTCTTTATCCAATGCCTCTTGCATAGCAGCTGTGATAGGTTGAACAACCTTTTCCAGAATAACATTTGGCTTGCCAGCAGTTGGACTATACATAGTGCTTACATCAGCATGAATCATTTCAAAGTCTGGAGGTGGATAGATTACATCAGCCACTGCTTGTTGCTCACCTCCAAGAAATGTTCCTTGAATACCAGATTCACCTACTTCATTGTCATCACACAGGGGAGGGTATCCAAGTGTAGCCCTTATAGAATTTGAAATCCATTTTGCATGCTCAGAACTGGCCTTGACTAACACTCTCTCCCCCTTTATGACTTCTTGAGCCATATGATCCCTTACATCATCTTTCTGAAATCGGATTTGGCTATCCAAATATCTTATGCCCTCTTTAAAGAAAGGTCTAAGCTTTGTAAGCTGTTCTGATATGACCTTCTGGGAATCTTTTATGGCATTTTTAACAGCAGCAATCTCTGCTTGAAATATCTTATCAAAATCAGCTTTGGCAGCAGCTGAGGAAGTGGAAGGTTCATCTGACTTATTCTTAATTTCAGTGACAATTGCATTGTGAGATGCAGTCAAGTTATCATTCATCCTCAACTGATTCTCCAGCACATAGCCTTGCTTGACTGCTATATCATCCACTTTCTCTTTAATTTCTTCTTGATGTTTAGCTAGATAGACCACAGCATTAGCACCCTTGGTAAAACAATCAGTCATTGCTGTTTTATTAAGGTTCATTTCAAACCTTATAGACTTGATTTCCTGGCCTAGATCAGTTTGCAGTGCCTTGTGCCCTTCATCAACATAAGTTTCTAAGGCTTTCCTTTGTTCATCCATCTTGATTTGCATTGCAAGCAGTAGAGCACTATAATCAGTGGATGGAGCTTGTTGAACTAGTGAATGCTGAGCAACTGTTTGTAGAGCCTTCTTATAGCTTTGGCTCCTCCTCTTGAATACAAAGAACTTCTTTTTCTTAGCTTGCTCAGCTTCCTCATCTTCAGAGTCAGATGTACTTGCTATATCCACCCTATCCTTAGGGCTGGATGGTCTTTCAGTATGCACATCTTGTGCCTGCTCAGAATCTAGCCTTATAGGCTCTTCTTGACTATCCAAAGTCTCCCCCTCAGCAACAGCATCCTTCACTGCATCAGCAGCAGTCTTTTCCATATCAAAATCTTCTTGATCCAAGTTCAAAAACAGATCTTCCATGGTATACTCTGGTGGAGACTGTGCAGGAGATGTCCTTGGTTCTTCAACCACTGTATCAGGTATCACAACAGATGTGTCTGGAAGAACAACATCTGGTTCTGGGTTTGCTGGCTGATTTTGCTGATGATCATCAGACAAATCAGAATTTGTTATACAAAAATTCAAAGTGTTAAGATCAACAAGTACCTCTTGAATGATGAGAGTAGCCTGCTCACTATCCAGTGTAGATGGATGTTCTACAGCTGGAGGCTCCCCCTGGATATCAGCTGGCTCCTGAGGAGCAGGTGACTTTGCTGCAGTCACATCTACTGGACTTTCAGGAGTGAAGACCACCTGTTCTTCACTGCCTGAGCTGCTTGAGGACTCTTGAGGCACAGCAGCTGTCTTCCTTTTCTTCCTGGGTGGAGAGTCTGTCTTAGAAGTTTGTTTCTCAGGGGTGGCCAAGTCCTTTGACACCAGCACCCTTTCCCATCTTGAGAATATTCTGGAGTCCATTCTCCTCATATGATTTATCTTTGTTCCTGCAGCAGTGCTCATTACCTCTGGAATGGATCCAGCCAGGTAGAGACTTATAATCCTGCCCAGATTGGGCTTCTTCAGGCTTTCCTTCACTTTCTCAAAAACCACCATTGACCAATCTGTCTTCAGAGTGAAGATGATTCTGGTCATTACTTCAAACATGGAGGCAGACACCCTGTCATGCCCTCCTGGTTTGCACAGAATTACCTTGCCCACTACTTCTGACAAGAACTTGCCTTGATTGTTCATCCCCTTCCTATTGAAGACTGATCCCACCTTCATCTGTGAATCCAGTCCACACCAAGTAAGAGCTTCCCTGGTCTTAGAAGCAGTTACCTCCTCTTCTTCTTGAATCTTAGGTAGCTGAAGTACCTTTCTCAAAGACTTGGGGGATAGTTTGACTTTGGTGCCATGCACCTTGGACTTGATTCTGAATCCAGAGTCGTCCACAGTTGCTTGAGTAAGAAATTCAATTACTTCTTTCTTCCAGATTTTCGTTGGTTCTGAAACCAAGAATTCCAGTCCTGAATCGCTGACTAGGGTAATCACCGATTTGAATTCCTGATCGCTGTCGTCAAATGCGCCTCGCACGAGCTCATAGCCCTCGTTGACGTTCTCTTCCAGCTTGGGAGCCATTAGGGTTTGAAGATTTAGTCTTGAGAAGAGAGAAATGTCGACACAAGAGTTTAGGTCTCGAAACTTTGAAAGCGTGTCGACAATCAAAGACAGAACCCTATTTATACCTTTCCTGTTTGAAGACGAACAGGCGGGAGGAATTTCTAATGATGTGTCGACACTGTCAATAAGTGTCGACACTGACCTATAATGTCTCGACACTCATGTGTCGACACAAATTTAGTTAACAGATTCTATGTGTCGACACTTGGTTAAGTGTCGACACCACTATACTCGACATGTGTCGAGACTTTACTTAGAAAAATTCTGAGTAAAACTTAAGTGTCGACACCTTAGTGGATGTGTCGACACCTACTCGACATGTGTCGACACTAACATTCTGAAGTGTCGACACTAACTTCCTAGATGTGTCGACACCATTTTTCTGAAGTGTCGACACTTACTATTCTGTGTCGACATAGACTTGTCTATGTGTCGACACCTTTTTACTTAGCCAATTTTTGTTCTGTATACTTAGTCTAAGTTTATCATACCTAGTTCAATTTTGAACTTATTAAACTTAGCTTCATCTAAGGGCTTAGTGAACATATCAGCTATCTGATTATCTGTTTTAACATATTCAAGTGCAATATCATTTCTTTCTACATGCTCCCTAAGAAAGTGATATTTTATCTCAATATGTTTAGTTCTACTATGAGATACAGGATTATTAGCTATGGAAATAGCACTAGTAGAATCACAATAAAGTGGAGTTCTACTTACCTGACATCCATAGTCTTCTAGCTGATGTTGAATCCATAGAAGTTGAGCACAGCAACTTCCTGCAGCTATATACTCTGACTCAGCTGTGGAGATGGCCACACTGGTTTGCTTCTTACTACTCCAAGAGATAAGTCTTCCACCTAGGAATTGACAGGATCCAGTTGTGCTTTTTCTATCTTCCTTGCATCCTGCAAAGTCTGCATCTGAATAGCCTGTTAGATCAAAATCTCCATTCCTAGGGTACCAGAGGCCTAGATAAGGTGTGCCCTTTAGATATCTCAAGATTCTCTTGACTGCAGTCAAGTGAGACTCTTTGGGGCAGGCTTGATACCTGGCACAAACACATGTAGCATACATAATGTCAGGCCTACTTGCAGTCAAGTATAGTAAGGAGCCAACTATCCCTCTATACAAGGTTTCATCTACAGGTTTCCCTGCATCATCCTTGCTTAGAGACATACTTGACCCCATAGGAGTCTTCATGGTACTGGAGGAATCCATACCATATTTCCTTATGAGTTCTAGGGTGAACTTAGACTGACATATGGAAAGACCACTTTCAGTCTGTTTAACTTGGAGACCCAAGAAAAACTTCAGTTCTCCCATACTACTCATTTCAAATTGACTCTGCATAAGCTTTGCAAACTTTTTGCAAAGGCTACTTTCAGTAGACCCAAATATAATGTCATCTACATATATTTGGACAAGTATTACTTTGCCTCTAGATTCCCTAAGGAATAGAGTCTTATCTATTTTCCCCCTTGTGAACTTGTTCTCAATGAGGAAACTAGATAGGGTTTCATACCAAGCTCTAGGAGCTTGCTTTAACCCATACAATGCTTTCCTAAGTCTATAGACATAATGTGGAAAAGTAGGATCAACAAAACCTGAAGGCTGCTCCACATATACTTCTTCTTTTAAATTACCATTAAGGAATGCTGACTTCACATCCATTTGGTATACTTTGAATCCTTGGTAGGTTGCATAGGCCAAGAACATCCTTATGGCTTCCAGTCTGGCTACTGGAGCAAAGGTTTGATCAAAATCAATACCTTCTTCTTGCCTATATCCTTTTGCAACCAATCTTGCCTTATTCTTAATGATGACTCCTTGTTCATCTAACTTGTTTCTGTAGATCCACTTTGTTCCTATCACATTGTGATCTTTAGGCTTAGGAACTAAGTCCCAAACCTTGCACCTCTTGAACTGGTTTAGCTCTTCCTGCATAGCTTCAGTCCACTGTGGATCTTGTATAGCTTCTTCAAATTTCTTTGGTTCTATCTGAGACAGAAAACTTGAATATATTGCAGCATTCTGATTTCTGCTCCTTGTCTGAACACCTTGTCTTGGATCTCCAATGATCAGCTCCACTGGATGATCTCTTAGATGCCTGTTGGCTGGAGGCATCCTTACTTCTGGTTGTACTTCTTCATCATCTTCATCATGCTGAGTTCCTTGAACTTCTTCAGCTCCTGGTACATGTAGTTCTCCCCCTGGACATAAGCCATCTTCTTCTACTTGCTGTCTTGCAGCAGGTACATCTTCTATGGTTAGCTTGTCCATCTTCTTAGAAAGACCTGTGGGGCTGCACACACTACTAGACAACTCATTGTTAATAAGAAGTGTCTCATCAAAAACTACATGCACAGACTCCTCTACAACTTGTGTAGTCAAGTTGTAGACTCTATAAGACTTACTATTACTGCTGTACCCAACAAACACTCCCTCTTGGGATTTGGCAGCAAACTTAGTTAAGTAAGTCTTCCCATTGTTAAGTATAAAGCATTTACAACCAAAAATCCTGAAATAGGATAGGTTTGGTTTCCTGCCTTTCACTACTTCATAGGGGGTCTTGTTTAACCTTTTAGTTATGGTAGCTCTATTTATCACATGGCATGCAGTGTTTACTGCTTCAGCCCAGAAATATTCTGGTAGTGAAGAATCACTTAATAGAGTCCTACCAGCTTCTATCAAGGTTCTATTTTTCCTTTCAGCAATGCCATTTTGCTGAGGTGTTCTTGGTGAAGAGAATTCTTGAAATATCCCATAGTCTTCACATAGTTTTGTCATGCTTTCAGATTGAAACTCTGTACCATGGTCACTTCTAATTTTGACCACTGTACAGTTCAATTCATTCTGAATTTGCTTAACAAAACTGTGGAAGACACTAGGTGTTTCAGATTTCTGCTTTAAGAAGAACACCCAGGAAAACCTTGAGTAGTCATCAACAACTACAAAGGTGTAGACCTTCCTACCTAAGCTGTGAACTGGCATTGGACCAAATAGATCCATATGCAAGAGATATAAACATCTCACAGCATCCTTGTTGTCAATGCTTCTAAAGGTGGATTTAGTCTGCTTGCCCTTTTGACAAGCTGAGCAAATGCCATCTTTGACACACTTAACTTGAGGACCATTCCTCACTAACTCTTTACTAAAGAGTTTGCCAATAGTCTTGTAATTTAGATGAGCAAGCCTCTTGTGCCACTTGACACATTGAGAGACTGTCTCATCAGCTACAAGACAAACTGGAGAACTATTGTTCTCAACCATAATGTCTAAACAATAGACATTTCTCTTCCTATAACCTGTCAAAATGATCTTTTGATCACTAGACCTCTTGATATGACAACCATTTTTAACAAATGAGATGTCATACCCTACATCACTTAATTGACTTATACTAATGAGGTTATGTTTCAAACCTTTAACATAAGCCACTTGAGTAATGGTAACTAAGTTAGAAGATATGTTACCAAACCCTTTGATGATTCCTTTTTCTGAACCACCAAAGGTCACCTTTGGACCATTCTTGATTGGAATGTAGTCCTTCAGTAGTCCCCTAGTTCCAGTCATGTGTCTGGAACATCCACTATCCAAGTACCATGTAGGGGTATGGCCACTTGGATTCTCCTGCAAAACAAATTAATGAACCTTAGAACCCAAAGTAAACTTGGGTCCTTGGTGATTGTTAGTTTGCAAATTGACATAGCTACCTGCTGTCTTTCCAACAGGTAACTTGCTACTCAACTTGGCACTGGCATTGTGCCAACAATCCAAAGCAAAGTGGCCAACCTTGCCACAGCACCAACATTCAAATTTGTTGTACCTTTGCTTAGGTACAGACTTAGCTGTCTTAGTGAATGTTGGGGCTTTGCCCTTGGACTTGGACTGATTCTGAACAGTCCAAACTGGGTTAACAAATCCCAGTCCAGTCTTTCCTTTATGATGAACAAAATCATCAATCAAGGGTAGCACTGATTTAGGTTTTGAAAAGCTAGCTACTAGCTCTTTCTCCTTCTGAAGATTAATCTCCAGTTTCTTAATTTGATCATTCTTAAATGTAATGGTACCCATCTGAATCACAGTAATGTGTTTCAGCCTGGCCACTTCATTTAGTTTTTGATCATAATTCTTCTCATAATCTATTGCAGCTGTCTTGAGATCAGCAATTTCCTTGGCCAAATTTTTGGCTAGGGTCTTGCTTTTCTTATAGGCTAGCAATAGTACTTGATATTCATCTAGGAGTTGATGAATATCTCCCTCAGACTCAGACATATTCTCATCACTTGATGAAGAATACTCTGACTCTGAACTTGAACTGGAATCAGAACTTTGAGTTAAACCTTGTACCTGACTGGGTCCTGGCTGCTCCAGGTTTTTGGTACTTTCAGTCAAAGCCATCAGTCCTTGGCTTTGACAGTCTTCTTGCTCATAGATAGATTCCATGATCTGCATAAACTCTTCTTCTTCTTCAGCAAATAGCCCAATATAGGCTTCAGCATCTGTCTCTGTGTCTGAAGAAGACATATCTGAAAGAGTCTTCTCATTCTTTGCAACAAAGGACTTCTCCTTCTTTCCTTTGAAGTGTGTTTTCTTCTTGTCACTGGATTCCTTCCTTCTTTCAGGACAGTCTGCAATAACATGGCCCTGTCTATTGCAGCAGTAACAAATTATCTTGGATCCAGTTGCCTTACTTGTCTTGGTCCTTTTCTTGTCCTTCTTTGAAGGCTTCTTTTCCAGATACTGAACCTCTTTCCCTTTGGAAGATGAAGGTCTAGACCTCCACTGTTTCTTCTTAAGGAACTTCTGAAAATGTCTGGTGAATGCAGCAAAGTCTTCATCACTTTCACTGCTTGTAGATTTTGTACTTTCAGATTCTTCAGATTCTGATTCAACTACCTCAGGAGGAGGAGTTGATGACTTGGTCCTGCTCTTTCTAGGTACATCTGACTTAAAGGCAACAGTCTTTTCTCTGTATTCAGTCCTTGTTGACTTTTCTTCTTCTTTTCTTACTGACAATTGCATCTCATAGGATAACAACTTGCCAAAAAGTGTGGGAGGAGGAATTTCTCCCAACTTTGCCATTTCTCTGATGGCACAAATCTTGGTGTCCCAGTCTTTGGTTAGGGACCTTAAGAATTTGTCATTCAACTCATAGTTTGTGAACTCTCTTCCATATGACATGAGTTCATTTACAATTCTATAAAATTTCTTATAGCATTCAGTGATGCTATCTCCTCTTCCTTGCCTAAAACTCTCATATTCTTGATTAAGCAAGGACTTCCTATCTTGCCTTACTTCTTCAGAACCTTCCATGTAGACAATGAGGGTATCCCACATTTCTTTTGCAGTTTTACAGTGAATAAGGTTCTGGAAGGTGGCATCATCAATTGCACTGACTATGATGTTCTGTGCCCTTTTGTCCATAGTTGCTAGGACAATCTCATCCTTGGTCATTTCAGAGAAATCCTTTGGAGTCCTCTGATTTGCATCCAAAACTGAAATCTTCATAGGCACATATGGCCCTTCTTTGACTGTGATGTATATTCTAGGGTCAGAGGCTTCCATAAACAGCCTAACCCTCTCTTTCCAGATCCCAAAGATCTCTTTTCTGCATATAGGTAGTTTCATTGAACCCAACTCCTTATGATTCTCTGAAGAACCCATGTTCTTGATTTTCTTGAAACTGTTTCCTGTTTCCTGACTTAACTGAATCTGCCAAACTGGATCTCCTCAGACAGTTAGTCCTGATTTTGAGGAACCTCCCTCTGATACCACTTGAAAGATATGGTACCTAAACACCTAGAGGGGGGGGGGGTGAATAGGTGACCTAAACCTTTTTAACTTTTGTTTGACAGCACAACAGTTTATCACAGATTATTACAGTTAACAGCAATTTCAGAAATCACACAGAAAAGCCACAACACAGCACAGCACAGCAGACACACTAATTTTATAGTGGTTCCCCAATCTTTGGGTACATCCACTTTCCCCCTTCGCCTATCTAGCAGTGTACTAGATTCGGCCAAACTTCTCCACTAGCTCAGAACCCAACAAGGTTCCTACCTCAGGCCCAAAGCCTTACACTCAGCCAAAAGGCCTACACTCAGCCACCCAGGCCTACACTCAGCCAATCAAAGGCCTACACTCAGAGTTCTTCAACTCCTACACTCAGGCACCAAGCCCTACCCTCAGCCTTTATAAAATAGGCTTACAATCACTCAGATCCAATGGATCTTACAAGTTATAATAGAAATTACAAATTCTAACTCTACAACTCAGAAGGAATGAGAGGAGTTGAGAGTTTCTTGGAGAGTTCTTGGAAGAACTCAGCTTGATCCAAACTGACTTAGCTTTCTTCAAAGCTTCTTGAGTAGAACTGAATTAGTCTGAATCTTCTGCAGTTGATCCTTGATCTCTGCTTCTTGAAATCCAGATGACTCTGAATTCTTCTTCTCAGCCTTAGTTCCAAAGACTGAATCCTTGGTTGGAGCTCTCTCTCTCCAACTACTTAGATCTGCAGTTGGACTGCCTGATCTTCTTGTGTTGATCTTCTGTGTATCACTTCTTGATTTAGTCTGATCAACTACTTCAATCACACCATGTAATGTTTGTGAACTTCTTAATTATTATCTCTACTTTTCTGTAGACTGTGGGTGCCTATTTATAGGCTTCCTTCATGGTAACCGGCTGATCCGGTTTATAACAGTCTTTTGACTTTGCTGACAGTTGCTGTAGACCGGCTGGATTGGCAGCTGTCATGTCAACCAGTCACTTCTTGAAATTCTCTAACTGTCAGTTAGTGTCGAGACTTTCTGTTCTTAAGTGTCGACACTTATAGACCAAGTGTCGACACATGTTGTGTAAGTGTCGACACAAGTCTACAAGGTGTCGACACATTCCCTTGTATGTCTCGACACAGTTTCTTCTGCATGTGTCGACACTGAAATTGAGTGTCGACACAAGCACTTGTACTTCATTCTTTCTGTATTCTTCTAAGTGTCGACACATCTCCTTTGTGTCGACACATCTTCATGTGTAGAAACTGTCAAGTGTCGACACTGCTTCTTGGTGTCGACACAAGTCTTCATTCTTGATTCTTCAGCTGAGTGTCGACACATTCCATTAGTGTCGACACTTATACTTAGAATATTTTACAAGTTTTCTGTTCTTTGCTAAGTGTCGACACAGCTCCTTGTGTCGACACTTTCTTCAAGTGTTGAGTCTTCTGGTTATGTGTCGACACATTGTGCTGAGTGTCGACACATTCTTTAAGTGTTGACTTCTTTGAGTGTGTGTCGACACATTATGCTGAGTGTCGACACATTCTTCATATGTTGACTCTTTTGAGTGTGTGTCGACACATTGTGCTGAGTGTTCGACACATTCTTCATATGTTGACTCTTTAGATTGAGTGTCGACACATTGTGTTGAGTGTCGACACTTGTACTTAGTCTCTGCAGAATTATGCTGAGTGTCGACACAACTCCAAGTGTCGACACTGTCTGGTGTTGACTCAGCTCTTCAAGATGTCGACACTTCTGCTAAGTGTCGACACAGCTTTTCTGCATCCTTCTACACTGAGTGTCGACACAGCTCCAAGTGTCGACACTTTCTGACTGGTGTCGACTCTTCTTCCCAGGTGTCGACACAATGACTCCAAGTGTCGACACTGCTTGTTTGGGTGTCGACACAAGCTTTCTCAAGTGTCGACACTTTGCCTCTGGGTGTCGACACATGGACTTAGAAACTTTCAGCTTCAGTCCAGTGTATACCTAACCTGCACAAATAACTCAAACAAACATCAAATACATTCTGATGTATATCATTGAGTTAGGTGAGGCTTCTTCAAATCAGGTACATTTGACCAATGTACCCAACATAACCATCATATAAGAATCATCTTCAATATCACTCGGCTCGGCATCAGATTCGCCGCCGGCTTCATAGACGATCTTGGCGGGCTCAGACGTGGAATCTAATATTGCTAGTGGTTTACTCTTAGTGGGGCACTCATTAGAGTAGTGACCTTGGATTCCGCAAGAATAATATGTGGCATTAGTCTTACTAATCCGTCCTATCGGGACTCTCTCACCAGTGGGATGTCTGATGTTCCTAGCGGTAATGACTAGGGAATTCGAATCAGTCGATCGAAACTTTCCCTTGTCCCGCATGGAGGACAAAGGTGGGGGGTCCTAAAATGGACTTTCCCTTCTGGAATGCTCGTCCCTTGGACTTGTATGCATGGTGCTTTTCTATATCCAAGGTTGCATTGAATGTCGTGTTAAGGTCCATTTGACCATAACGCAGGAGCTTGCCTTGAATGTCCGAGTTGAGTCCCTTACGAAAACGGGAGAGTGTAACTTCGGGCATTTCTCGGACGTCACAATATGTAACAACCCAAATTTCTCAAACAGGAAATTTTTGGGTGACACAGCCTGGGACACGGGCGTGTCCCAGGGCGTGTCAAGCTGGGTTCGACAAGTTGGCCGCGATGTCGATGAAATTTGGAGTCGACGGTCGTCGAACAGCGGACACGGCCTGCGACACGGGTGTGTCGCAGGGCATGTCGAGGCCGTGTCGACGATCGGCCTTGGTGTCGACGATTTTTCGCTCGACGATGTGTCGAGAGGAGGCACACGTCCCAGGACACGGGCGTGTCCCAGGTCGTGTCGTGTGCTCGACGACTTTTGCTCGATAATCGTCGAGTGTCGAGATGTGGGTGTCGAGTGTCGAGAAGTTGCACACGGCCTGTGACACGGGCGTGTCAATTTAGGTCGACGATCTCAGCCCGATGAAGAGTTTCGACAAGGCGTGTCTTCGTGCCGTGTCTGGGTACACGGCCTGGGACACGGGCGTGTCACAGGCCGTGTGAAGTCTCGAGTTGTTTGGGATTATTTTTCGCCCAGGCACACGGCCACTGACTCGGGCGTGTCGGAAGGCGTGTTGGGTGACACGGCCCATGACACGGGCGTGTCCCATGGGCGTGTCATTGGTCTGGATAGGTCGGTTGACCACCGCTTGAGGCACACGGCCTGGGACACGGGCGTGTCACAGGCCGTGTCAGGTCAAAATCAGTGTTTTTGGCAAAATCGTGGCCGTCCATTCCTTCAGCCTGTATCCAAAGACTGAAAGGCCTCCAGCTTTCCTTAAGGCCGTGAATGAGAAAGGATTTCTCATAGTGTATTTTGGCCTTCATCTTTCTACAAGCTTAGAGAGAGAAAGAGAGAGGAAGAAGGAGGAAGAAGGGGAAGGGCTGCTGCTGGTGGTGTTGTAGTTTACCGACGAGAGATCGGAAGTCGGCGTTACGGAGGAAAAGCTCTTGTGATCCATTCAAGCTAGCTTTGCGTTCATGGCACTGAAGCGGTCATCAAGGGTAACGACTTTTCTTCCTAACCATGTGAAGGCTTCCTTTTGGCATATAGTTGTGATTCCCCCACCAAGAGGTGGCCGATTTGGGAGTCGTTTGGGTGATTCATGAAATCCCCTTGTTGGCATATAGATCCGGAATTGGAGTACGGAATAGGCATGCTGTGTGAAGCCCATCTGGACATGTTGGTCTGGATTGGTGATGTTGCATACGAACTGGAGAAGACTCCGTGATAAACGTGTAGTTTAAGGAGTCAACGGGTTATGCCTGTGAAAAGGAGTAGCAGGAAGTACTGGAGTGGTAGTCCAGGAAATTATCTGTGTTATGGTTTTGGGTCCAACCTGTGATTGAGGCATAGGAAGTACTGTTGTGACCAGGAAAGGCCCTTTGTGATGCTTGATGTCATAGGGTGTCCACCTGTGAAGCGAGTAACAGGAAGTACTGGCATGATAGCCAGGAAAGACCCCTGACATTTGTGATTTTGCGGTGTCCACCTGTGAAGAGAGTAACAGGAAGTACTGGTGTGCCCAGGAAAGACCCGCTGTTGTTGTGATAAGAAAATGGGTATAGAGAAATACCCAGGCTTGAATGCCAAGAACAGGATTGGTGAGACCGACCCGCGCCTTTGATATAGCCATGAGTACGCTGTACTCGGAGAAGGCAAGACGATTTGAGCAACGGGGGGTGGAGGATCCGACCAGCGCTATGTCCGTCCGATGTGAGACCAAAAGGTGCGGTCTGTTGGAGCGCATAGCAAGAGTCTTCGGCCTGCGCGCCATGACACAATGGGGGGCTACGGGCCATCCCGGTGTAGGAAGACTATAAAACTCCGGTTGCATGCCATGGAGTAAATGCTCAAGAGATTTACCGTTGGGTGGTGACCATGATACGGTGGTGGGCAAGAGCTTTGCTAGAACACCAAGAATGTGCCGTGAGTACACGGACCGTTGGGCCGGGTGGCGAACAGTTCTGATGGATTGTGTGCGTGAAAGCACATTTTTATGAAATATATTGCCATACTGTTTTATATGATATGCCTGCAGGGAAGAATACCGCTGCCCCAAGAGAAGGGGTAGGGTCGTTATAATTTGGTCAGCTGAACGCTGACTGTTGCTTTTGTTTGCCACCGTTGGTGGATTGTTCCTATACAGGTGCTGGAGAGCCGAGCGGGACGCATAGAGGTTGAAGTTCCTGCTGTTGTTACTGCTACTGCTACTAGCCCTCGAAGGCTATATGTGTTGGAAATGTTGTGTGTTTTCTTTTATTGTGGTCGGCCTGCGCGTCAATCTGTTTAGGCCACTGTGTGAAAGCCATGTACGGCCATAAGGCCAACTCTTTTACTTGTTGTAAGACATTCCTATATTATATAAAATGTGGAGTTTTATCTTTGGGCATTCATGAGGAGTTCAAGTTGTAGTCTAGGCTTCCGCTAGAATGCTTTGTGATAGGTGCGATGCGCGACTCTGGTATCATCTTGTACCTTCACCGCCTGTTTTGTGATATATACTGTGGGGCCCCGGCCGGACCTTCTAGAATATGTCATATGAACGGATGGGTTGTTATATTTTTGGTATCGGTTGTTTTGGTCTTTCCCTCTCGCAGTCGTGGCCGACTTCTTTTGTGGGGTGGCGAGCACATGTTTGTGCAAACCAATGTCTACGAATGAACTCCTGAATGTCCATGATAGGAATGCAAATTGGTGTGTTTGAGGAACCTGTGTGTTCTTATTTTGTGTTGTTTGCTTGGGTACGACCGCTAATGTGTGTGTCTTGTCCACCTTTAGGTGACACGAAGTGGAGCTGGGCCGTCTGAGCCCCAGCATTCTGATGAAAGTATGGCACCAGCCGCAGTGCCTACACCTCCACCGTCTGCGGAACATGTGCGTTTAGTTGCGGAGGCGTTATTTACCATGATCCAAGGCCAGCCACTTAGGCAGGAACAAGCGGCTGTGAGGCCAGAACAGGTGGCGGCAAGGCCTGAACCTGTAGTGGATGTGGCTCCTCGAGCAGCCGAGAAGCAGCTAATGCGGTTTATGAGTTTCCATCCGCCTACGTTCTCGGGAGCGGGAACTCCGACACAGGCTGGGGATTGGCTATCGCGCGTCAAGCGAGTGATGACGGCGATTGGAATGGCGGAGCATCAGAAAGTTACCTTAGTTACCTTCTTGCTTGAAGGAGAAGCTCGATTGTGGTGGGATGAGATGGAGTTGCATCATTTGGCGGGTCGTCCGTTAACCCAAGTATCAATGGAAGAATTCTCCCGGCTCTTCCTAGCGAAGCACCTTCCTGCGGCTCAGCAGATAGCCATGGAAAATGAATTCCAAAGGCTAACACAAGGTGATGGCAGTGTTGACGCGTACCTGCATGAGTTTACTCGCTTGGGGCGGTATGCGGGTTCCATATTTGCTGATGAGCATAGGAAGACCAATCGGTTCTATGAAGGACTGAGGGACGAGTTGAGGTTCCTTATGTCAAGTTCGGTGAACCAAGGTTTCCAGGCGTTGGTTGACACTACGAGCGCGCTGGAGAAGGATATGAAAAGGGTGCAAGAGAAGAGAGCTTTGGTTGTATCGCAACCGGAGTGGAAGGCGCCCCGGTCGGGGAAACCATTTTATAAGAAGAGATGGGGCAAGAAGTCCAAGCCTAGTGGACAAGCTCCTTCATCAGTTGCAACGGGAGCAACGTCAGGGGCTACCTCCAAGCCAGACACTTGTATCTGCTTCACTTGTGGCCGGATGGGGCATATAGCGCGAGATTGTTGGATGCCGCCAAAGAGTGAAAATAAGGCGGGAGCATCTTATGCGGAAAAAGGAAAGGCGTGGTGGATTCCTCTGCCTCGCAGGCGCAACCCCGGGTATACAATCTAGGCCTACAGGAGGCCATCAAGCAGAGTGACGTGGTCACATGTATGAGTTTAGTTTTGCATATGTTCTTGTTTGTATGCTTTACTTAGGACATATATGTTTGCAGTTTGTGTGTGACATGTTTGTCACAGGCTTTGTGATGATTCGGGACTCACTGGCGCGAGCACTGTTTGATACGGGTGCGTCGCATTCCTTTCTGTCTAGCGAGTTTATCACGCAGCTTGGGATACCCAGTCGTGAAAAGACAGATAGCGTCAGAGTGGTGTTGCCGAGTGGCTGTTGGATGCTTGCGGATCAAGCTTGCGATGTGGCGGTCCAAATAGGAAGTCGGAATTTCAGTTTAACTGCATTTGTTTTGCCAATATCGGAATTTGATGTGATTTTTGGGATGGATTGGCTTGCGTAGCAGCATGCTATGATTGATTGCCAGTCTAAAGAAATCACGTTGGGCCAAAATACCGAACATGAGACAAAGTTCGCGGGTATGCAAGGAGTAGGTGGAACATTGATGTCTGCACTCCAGGTAGTCAAGGCTGTTTGGAAGGGTGTGGAGTGTTACTTTGCACTGATTCAGGCTGTTGAGCCTAAGGCCCATGTTAGTGAGGTTCCGATTATGGCGGAATTTACAGATGTGTTTCCCATGGATCTCCCTAGGCTACCACCCCAGCGGGAGATTGACTTCACGATCGAGTTGGTGCCAGGTGAGAAACCTGTGGCCCGCTCGCCATATCGCGTCGCGCCAAAAGAGATGGCTGAGTTGAAGGTTCAACTATAAGAAATGCTAGAGCAAGGTTATATACGTCCAAGCATGTCACCTTGGAGCGCGCCTGTGCTTTTTGTAAAGTAGAAAGACGGTGGGTTGCGGTTGTGTATCGATTACCGTGAACTGAATAAGCTGACCGAGAAGAATAAGTATCTGATACTCCGGATTGATGAGTTGTTCGATCAGTTGGTAGGCTCGACCGTCTATTCAAAGTTGGATCTGAAGTCTGGTTATTACCAGTTGAGAATTCGGGAAGGTGACATTCCCAAAACTGCTTTTGGAACGCGTTATGGGCACTATGAGTTTACAGTCATGCCATTTGGATTGTGCAATGCGCCCTCAGTGTTTATGGATTTGATGCACCGTATTTTTTGCGAGTACCTGGATCTGTTTGTGATTGTATTCATTGATGACATCCTGGTGTACTCGAAGTCAAAAGCTGAGCATGAGATTCACTTGCGGTTAGTGTTGAACACGTTGAGGCAAAATCAGCTCTATGCCAAGTTCTCAAAGTGCGAGTTTTGGCTATCGTCGGTGGCATTTTTGGGCCATGTGGTGAGTGGAGCGGGCATTGCAGTGGATACAGCGAAGATCAGGGCCATACAGGAGTGGCCACTGTTGTCTTCCGTGGCCGAGGTCAGGAGTTTCCTTGGACTTGCGGGCTACTATAGAAGATTTGTGGAAAACTTCTCGCGGATTGCTTTGCCGCTAACCACATTGACGCGAAAAGATCAGAAGTTCGTTTGGACGCCAGAGTGCGCACGAGCGTTTGAAGAGCTGAAGATTCGGTTGACCACGACGCCGGTGTTTTCTTCGCCACGTGGAACCGATGGATTTGTGATTTATAGTGATGCCTCAGGGAGCGGCTTAGGCTGCGTTCTTCTGCAGAATGGAAAGGTTATTGCTTATGGCTCACGCCAGCTGAAGGTGCACGAGCGAAATTATCCCGTCCATGATTTGGAGCTAGCGGCGGTGATTTTTGCACTCAAGTTGTGGCGACACTACCTTTATGGAGTGAAGGTGGAGATCTATACAGATCATAAGAGCCTCAAGTATCTTTTGGAGCAGAAAGATTTGAATATGCGACAACGAAGGTTGTTGGAGTTCCTTGGGGACTACACTTTCGAGATTCACTATACGCCCATGAAGGGGAATGTTGTCGCGGATGCGTTGAGTCAGAGGGTTCCAGCGAGAGCGAATTGGTTACAAAGGCATGATGAACGTCTTATCCAGGAGCTGGAGGAGTTGGAGATTTATTGTGTTGACAAGAATTCCACTGCCACTGCATATTTGAACTGGACTGAGGTGCAATGTGACCTGACAGACCGAGTTCGACGGGCAACGGAGTTGGATAACGATCTCTTACGCTATGTGAATGAAGGGCCAGAGGGCAAATTCACCTGGAATGACGGTCTTTTGCGAAAGGAGGGCCGTTTGTGCGTCCCAAATGTGGGGAAATTAAGGGAAGAACTAATGTATGAAGCACATTATACAAAATATTTCATTCACCCCGGGAGCACGAAGATGTTCAACGATATGAAGAAGCTCTTCTGGTGGCCAGGGCTCAAGAAAGATGTTGCCCTTTATGTCTCTAAATGCCAAACATGTGCGATGGTGAAGGCGGAATGCCAAAAGCCGGGCGGTTATTTGAAGTCACTGCCGATCCCTAGAGTTGAAATTTGATGATATTTCCATGGATTTTGTGCACGGGTTGCCGAGATCGCAGCGAGGAAATGATTCCATTTGGGTGATTGTTGACCGGCTAACGAAAGTAGCACATTTTCTCCCGAACAGGCGGGATGATTCAGTGGAAAGTTTGGCAAAGTTATATGTTGACCAGATTGTGCGGCTTCACGGTGTTCCTCGGAGCATCGTAAGTGATCGAGATGGGCGATTCACGTCAAATGATTGGAGGCTAGTTCACCGACTGTTGGGCACGAAATTGACTTTCAGTACGACCTTTCATACCCAAACGGATGGCCAAACTGAACATACCAATAGAACAATGGAGGACATGCTCCGAATGTGCGCCCTTGATTTCGGAAAGAGATGGGAAGATCATCTCTATATGGTAGAGTTTTCATATAATAACAGCTACCAGGCGAGCATTGGGATGGCACCATATGAAGCTCTATATGGAAGGAAGTGCCGTACTCCCTTGGCTTGGGTAGAAGCGGGCGAAGCTCGGATATTTAAACCAAATGAGGTTGATGAAGCAAACGCAACCATACGGACGATTCGAGAGAGATTGCTTATTGCTCAAGATCGACAAGCAAAGTACTACAACGCCAAGCACCGGAATGTGGAATTTGCGGTTGGCGATTGGGTCTACTTGAAGATCAAGCCATTCAAAGGTGTCTCCAAGATTCGACGATTGAAAAAGTTGAGTCCAAGATATTTGGGTCCTTTTGAAGTGGTTGAGCGAGTTGGCGAAGCGGCTTATCGGCTAGCTCTGTCAGCAGACTTGGGTGGATTACATGATGTATTTCACATCTCAGTGCTTCGGAAGGCCGTGAAAGATCCAGCTCAAGTGATCGCGGATGATCGTGTGCCGGTGGAATATGGGCTAACAACGAGAGTTAGACCCATTCAGATCGAAGATCGAGCCGAGAAACAGTTGCGGAACAAGACGGTCAGCATGGTGAAAGTCCGATGGGATAACTGCGGCCGCGAAGAATTGTCATGGGAGCGAGAGCAAGCCATGCGAGAAGAGTTCCTCGAGCTGTTTATGTAATCTGAAGAGAGGATGTTGTAACATAAAATTTTGCATGTTGTACCATTTTTCTTGCTGGTTACTGATTGCCTTCCTGTGTCTGAATTTCGAGGACGAAATTTCTTGTAGGAGGGGAGGATTGTAACAGCCCAAATTTCTCAAACAGGAAATTTTTGGGTGACACGGCCTGGGACACGGGTGTGTCCCAGGGCGTTTCAAGCTGGGGTCGACGAGTTGGCCGCGAAGTCGACGGAATTTGGAGTCGACGGTCGTCGAACAGCGGACACGGCCTGCGATACGGGCGTGTCGCAGGGCGTGTCGAGGCCGTGTCGACGATCGGCCTTGGTGTCGACGATTTTTCGCTCGACGATGTGTCGAGAGGAGGCACACGGCCCAGGGCACGGGCGTGTCCCAGGTCGTGTCGTGTGCTCGACGACTTTTGCTCGACGATCGTCGAGTGTCGAGACGTGGGTGTCGAGTGTCGAGAAGTTGCACACGGCCTGTGACATGGGCGTGTCACAGGGCGTGTCAATTTGGGTCGACGATCTCAGCCCGACAAAGAGTTTCGATAGGGCGTGTCTTCGTGCTGTGTCTGGGCACACGGCCTGGGACACGGGCGTGTCACAGGCCTTGTGAAGTCTCGGGTTGTTTGGGATTATTTTTCGCCCAGGCACACGGCCACAGACACGGGCGTGTCGAAAGTCGTGTTGGGTGACACGGCCCATGACACGGGTGTGTCCCATGGGCGTGTCATTGATCTGGATAGGTCGGTTGACCATCGCTTGAGGCACACGGCCTGGGACATGGGCGTGTCACAGGCCGTGTCAGGTCAAAATCAGTGTTTTTGGCAAAATCGTGGTCGTCAATTCCTTCAGCCTGTATCCAAAGGCTGAAAGGCCTCCAGCTTTCCTTAAGGCCGTGAATGAGAAAGGATTTCTCATAGTGTATTTTGGCCTTCATCTTTCTACAAGCTTAGAGAGAGAAAGAGAGAGGAAGAAGGAGGAAGAAGGGGAAGGGCTGTTGCTGGTGGTGCTGTAGTTTACCGATGAGAGATCGGAAGCCGGCGTTACGGAGGAAAATCTCTTGTGATCCATTCAAGCTAGCTTTGCGTTCATGGCACCGAAGAGGTCGTCAAGGGTAACGACTTTTCTTCCTAGGCATGTGAAGGCTTCCTTTTGGCATATAGTTGTGATTCCCCCACCAAGAGGTGGCTGATTTGGGAGTCGTTTGGGTGATTCATGAAATCCCCTTGTTGGCATATAGATCCGGAATTGGAGTACGGAATAGGCATATTGTGTGAAGCCCATCTGGACAGGTTGGTCTGGATTGGTGATGTCATACGAACCGGAGAAGACTCCATGATAAACGTGTAGTTTAAGGAGTCAACGGGTTATGCCTGCGAAAAGGAGTAGCAGGAAGTACTGGAGTGGTAGTCCAGGAAATTATCCGTGTTATGGTTTTGGGTCCAACCTGTGATTGAGGCACAGGAAGTGTTGGTGTGACCAAGAAAGGCCCTTTGTGATGCTTGATATCGTAGGGTGTCCACTTGTGAAGCGAGTAATAGGAAGTACTGGCATGATAGCCATGAAAGACTCCTAACATTTGTGATTTTGCGGTGTCCACATGTGAAGAGAGTAACAGGAAGTACTGGTGTGCCCAGGAAAGACCCGCTGTTGTTGTGATAAGAAAATGGGTATAGAGAAATACCCAGGCTTGAATGCCAAGAACTGGATTGGTGAGACCGACCCGTGCCTTTGATATAGCCATGAGTACGCTGTACTCGGAGAAGGCAAGGCGATTTGAGCAACGGGGGGTGGAGGATCCGACCTGCGCTATGTCCGTCCGACGTGAGACCAAAAGGTGCGGTCTGTTGGAGCGCATAGCAAGAGTCTTTGGCCTGCGCGCCATGACACAATGGGGGGCTACGGGCCATCCCGGTGTAGGAAGACTATAAAACTCCGGCTGCACGCCATGGAGTAAATGCTCAAGAGATTTACCGTTGGGTGGTGACCCTGATATGGTGGTGGGCAAGAGCTTTGCTAGAACACCAAGAATGTGCCCTGAGTGCACGGACCGTTGGGCCGGGTGGCGAACGGTTGTGATGGCTTGTGTGCGTGAAAGCACATTTTTATGAAATATATTGCCATATTGTGTTATATGATATGCCTGCGGGGAAGAATACCGCTGCCCCGAGAGAAGGGGTAGGGTCGTTATAATTTGGTCAGCTGAACGCTGACCGTTGCTTTTGTTTGCCACCGTTGGTGGATTGTTCCTGTACAGGTGCTGGAGAGCCGAGCGGGACGCATAGAGGTTGAAGTTCCTGCTGTTGTTACTGCTACTGCTGCTAGCCCTCGAAGGCTATATGTGTTGGAAATGTTGTGTGTTTTCTTTTATTGTGGCCGGCCTGCGCGCCAATCTGTTTAGGCCACTGTGTGAAAGCCATGTATGACCATAAGGCCAACTCTTTTACTTGTTGTAAGACATTCTTATATTGTATAAAATGTGGAGTTTTATCTTTGGGCATTCATGAGGAGTTCAAGTTGTAGTCTAGGCTTCCGCTAGAATGCTTTGTGATAGGTGCGATGCGCGACTCTGGTATCATCCTGTACCTTCACCTCCTGTTTTGTGATATATACTGTGGGTCCCCGGCCAGACCTTCTAGAATATGTCATATGAACGGATGGGGTTGTTACACAACACACATTGTTAACCCCAAAATTGACGATCCTTCCCAAGGCAGCCAACTCGCTCGTCACGGCCTGCCCCGGGTTCCTCCTGGAGGCCGTGATGCCCTAGGTTGGGTGGACAAAATTCTCTGTCCGCTCAGGCCGCGCGGCCTGCGTAGTCTCCGCGGTCTGACCCCCAGACTGCGCGCCTTTCCTTGGTTAGCAGGGTCCACGGACTGCTTCCACAGTCCGCCTCTGCAGGCTGCCCCCTTTTTCATCTTAAACCGCGAGGTTGTATCCGCATGTCTCTCTCTGCCGGACTCAACTTCCTATCTGCCCGGGTCGGCAATAGGTCGCTCAGTCCCTTCACCCAGCAACATGGGCAGCCGACTCCTCCAGTCCCCCTGCAAGGCGCGGAGT
Source organism: Platanthera guangdongensis (assembly GCA_039583875.1). Classification (NCBI taxonomy): domain Eukaryota; kingdom Viridiplantae; phylum Streptophyta; class Magnoliopsida; order Asparagales; family Orchidaceae; genus Platanthera; species Platanthera guangdongensis. The sequence goes on from CM077152.1 coordinate 106,541,565, forward strand.
CCAATTCCGGCTATCCGACAAGACCAGCAACGTCCAAGTTCCTCGCGAGCTGGGCAGACTCGAAGTATGATCTAAACTTCTAGTCCGCCTTCATTGGTGAACCCCAACAGCCTCAACAGCTAGGTAGGCTCATCTCCAGCGCAAGCGGACTCGAACTTACAGCAGCCGCGGACTCAGCGGACTCTCTATGCAGTCCGCCCCTTCCCATAGCAAGCACCTAGCTTCTCGGCAGCAGCAGGGTCAACTCCTCCTCAGTCCGTAGGCCTGTCGCAGGCTCAGCCAGTAGTAGCAGCTTCCTCCTCAGTCCGCAGCCTACTTGCAGACTCAGTCAGTGGTGGCGGACTCCTTCCAGTCCGCCACTCATCAAATCCTCTAGAAGGTAGTCCTAGTCCGCATAACCTAGTGCGGACTCGCCAAACTCCGCGAGCACTCTACATCTCGCATTCCTTCGCAGCTCGATCAATTCAGTAGTGGCGGACTCCGCGGATTCTCCTCGTAGTCCGCCACATAGCTTCCAGCATCCGCCACCCCAGCAGTAGGCGGATAGTCCCAGCTCAGCAGTGACGGACTCTGCGATCCCGCATCGCAGTCCGCCACTAAGTCTCCTATTTTGCCGTCAGCAGCACCAGCTTCAGTGCCAAGTCCCTGTCCAAATAGACTCTTTCGGACTCGACGGGCTCCGCGGGCATTTCCCTGCTCGCGCCCCTTGCAGCTCGCTCAGTTCAGCAGCGGCGGACTCAGCGGATTCTCCTTGCAGTCCCCTGCCTCGCCTCCAGCGTCCGCCACCCCAGCAGCAGGCGGACAGTCCCAGCTCAGCAGTGATAGACTCCGCGAACGCGCATCGCAGTACGCTATTGAGTCTCCCATTTATGCCATTAGCACCGGCTCTAGTACATCCCAGTCCGCGCAGCCTGTTGTGGACTCGGCGGACTCCGTTTCCATCTCGCTCAAGTTACTGTCTCACTGTGGGTAACGTCACCGCAAGCCGTTACCTCCTCGGGCCTATAAATAGACCCCATGTCTCTCATATGGGGGTCTGGTCTCAGCGCTGGAGGTCTCATCATCGCTCTCGTGCCCGAAGTCAGCCAGCCAGCCCTCCTGCGGACTCCGATTTTCAGTCCGCATCTGTCTTTGCGACTTAGTCGCGCAACCTGCCGACCTAGATCTTCAGTCCGCGCGGTCTGCTTCCTTGGCTTAGCCGCGCGGTCTGCTAGCTAGCTCAGTCCGCGCGACCTCCTCTGACATTTGTTGGGTACATTGGAAAATGTGTACCAGATTTGAAGAAGCCTCACCCTACTCAATGATATACATCAAGGTGTATTTGATGTGCTTTGAGTTTATATGTGCAGGTTAAGTAATTGCAGAAAATGCAGAAAAATTTCTAAGTCCATGTGTCGACACCTAGAGGTGAAGTGTCGACACTTATGAAGACTTGTGTTGACACCTAGAGAAGCTGTGTCGACACTTGGAGTAATTGTGTCGACACAAGGAAAGGCAGAGTCGACACCAGATGAAAAGTGTCGACACATACAGGCAGTGTCGACACACTGTGAAGAATTGTCAACATAATCTGTGTTGACACTTAGAGGCAGTGTCGACACTCAGAGAATCTTTGTCGACATCAAATGTGTCGACACCAGGAGGCTGTGTCGACACTCAGCAAGCTTCAACAAAGTTAAAGTACTTGTGTCGACACAAAGGAGATGCGTCGACACTCAGAAAGTTTCAACACATGAAGGCATGTGTCGACACAAAGGAGATGTGTCGACACTCAGCAAGTATCAACAACAAAAGAAGATGTGTCGACACAAAGGAGATGTGTCGACACACAGCAGAATTCAGCTAAGTGTTAAAGAAGAAGTACTTGTATCGACACACTCAATCAATGTCGACACATTCAACAGAAGGCTTGTGTCAACACACAGAATCAGTGTCGACACATTCTGAAGAAGCAGATAAGAAGATGTGTCGACACTTGGTCTATTTATGTCGACACATAATGAAGATCAGTCTCGACACTTTCAGACAGAGACAATATTTTCAAGAAGTGACTGGATGACTTGACAGCTGCCATTTCAACCGGTCAACTGTAACTGTCAGAGCTGTCAGAAGTTTGTTACAAACCAGATCAGCCGGTTACCTTGGAGGAAGACTATATAAAGGCCTTTCTCCTTCAATAGAAGAGATTGATCAATCAATAAAAAGAATTAATCAGAAGATTAAGGAGATCAATACAGATCCAGAGAAAACTGTAAATCAGTATTTTGAAGAAACTTCAGATTTACTTGGAGAGAGAGAACTCCAGTAATTGAAGTCAAGAAAGAGACTTGTTAATCAAATCTCTTAAGGAGCAGATTTTGAACCAGACTACAAAGTAGGATCCAGATTTAATTCTCCATCCTCAGGAGGAAGTTGCCAGACGGTCTACTTCAAGAAGATCATCTTTACTAAGTTCAGACTCAAGAAGCCTTGAAGAAAGCAAAGACAAAGTTGATCTCAGGAATCAGTGTTATCAAGAAATGATCAAGAAGATTGCCCTCTTCATTCTCTCAAATTGAGTGGTGATTTACAAACTTCTATTATATTTTTGTAGGATCCTAAGGGATCTGAGTTGTAAGACTAAATTTATAAAGGCTGAGGTAGGGCTTTTGAGCCTGAGTGTAGGAGAATCAATTCTCTGACGGTAGGCCTTGTTGAAGGCTGAGGTAGGGTTATTTAGCCTGAGTGTAGGTCTTGTTGAAGACTGAGTGGTAGGGATTTGTGCCTGAGTTATAGGAGTGGGGACACTCTGAGTTGTAGGAACCTGGTTTGGGGTTCTGAACTGTAATATCTGAGGATCTGAGGAGAAGTGCAAAAATTAGGCCGAATCTAATACACCACTAGATAGGCAAAGGGGGAAAGTGGATGTACCCAGACCTTGGGGAACCACTATAAACACTGTATGCACTCTGTGAATGTTGGCTTCTGTGGTTGCTGTGTTGTGATAATTGTAGAATATTGCAAAAACGGGTTTAATTGTACAGTATTTCTGCCTTAAAATTAAAAAGGAAAATTACACTTATTCACCCCCCCTCTAGGTGGTTAGGCACTATTTCTTTCAAGTGGTATCAGAGGGAGGTTACTCAAAAAGGGACTTAACAGTCTGAGTAAGATCCTGTAGGCAGATACAGAACAAACAAGAATCAAGAAAATGGGTTCTTGTGAGAATCACAAAGAGCTAGGGTCCATGAAATTGCCAATATGTCGAAAAGAGATATTTGACATATGGAAAGAGAGGGTTAGACTCTTTATGGAAGCTTCTGACCCAAGGATATACATTACAGTCAAAGAAGGCCCATATGTGCCAATGAAGGTATCCATTCTGGATGCAAATCAGAAAACTCCCAAGGACTTTTCCGAAATGACCAAGGATGAAATCATTCTGGCCACTATGGACAAGAGAGCCCAGAATATAATTGTTAGTGTCATTGATGATGCAACATTTAAGAACTTAATTCATTGTAAAACCTCTAAAGAAATGTGGGACATATTAATAGTTTATATGGAGGGATCAGAAGAGGTAAGACAAGATAGGAAGTCCTTGTTAAATCAGGAATATGAAAGCTTCAGACAAGGAAAGTCTCATAGTATTACAGAATGTTACAAGAAGTTCTATAGGATAGTTAATGAGTTGATGTCCTATGGAAGAGAATTCAGCAACTATTAGCTGAATGACAAGTTCTTAAGATCTCTGACTAAGGATTGGGACACCAAGATTTGTGCCATTAGGAAAGTGTCCAAACTAGCTTATATACCTCCTCCAACTTTGTTTGGAAAACTGCTATCTTATGAGATGCAGTTAATGGCTAGAAAGGAGGAAGAGAAAAATACTACAGTGGAGCACAAGGAAAAGACTGTGGCCTTCAAAACTGAAGCCACTAAGAAGTATAGAAGCAAGTCTCCATCTCCACCTCAATTAATTGCTGAGGCTGTCACAGATAATTCAGATAGCAAGAATTCAGATAGCAGTGAAAGTGATGAAGACTTTGCTGCTTTTACTAGGCATTTTCAAAATTTTCTGAAGAAGAAGCAGTGGAGGTCTAAGCCTTCCACTACTCAGCCAAAAGATGACTACTATCAGAAGAGAAAGTCATCCAGGAATGACAAAAGAAGGTTCAAGACAAGAAAAGCTATATCCTCAAATATTGTGTGCTATTACTGCAATAGACAGGGACATGTAGTGGCTGACTGTCCTGAAAAGATGAAGGAGTCAGCTGACAAAAAGAAGACTCAGGTTAAGAGCAAAAAGGAAAGGTCCTTTGTTGCTAAGAAAGACAAGATTCTGACAGATCAGTCATCTTCAGAAACAGAATCAGAAGCTGAAGCTTACATTGGATTATTTGCTGAAGAGGAAGAAGATAAGTTCATGCAGCTAATGAACTAAATTTATGAGCATGAGGACCATTAGTGCAAGGGACTGATGGCTTTATCTGAAGGAGATAAGAACTAGGATCAGCCTGGACCAAGTAAGGTACAAAGTTGTTCTTCTAGTTCAATTTATAGTACTGAGTCAGAATCAGATACATCTGCATCAAGTGATGTGGGTGGGTCTGAATCTGAAGGAGATATTCATCAGTTAATTCATGAATATAGGGACTTGTTGCAGGCCTTGAAGAAAAGCAAAACCTTGGCCAAAACTCAGGCAAAGGAGATTGCTAGTCTAAAATTGGCTGGTGCTGATTCAGACAAGTTGTTAGATCTGAAACTGAATGAGATTGCCAGATTGAAGAACATAACTGTTATTCAAATGGGCACAATCACATTCAAGAATGATCAGATTAGAAATCTGGAGGTTAGACTTCAGAAAGAGAGAGAGATAGTAGCAAGTTTTTCTAAACCTAAATCTATTTTACCCTTGATAGATGAGTTTGCACGTCACAAGGGTAAGGCTGGATTAGGATTTAAAAAAACTGCCTGGACTGCTAGGTCCAAATCTAAAGGCAAAACCCCAGCACAAAATATAAAGCCTGCTGTAGATACTTCAGCCAGGGTTGTACCTAAACAAAGGTACAACAGTTTTGAGTGTTGGTGTTGTGGCAGGATAGGCCACATTGCCTTAGATTGTTGGCACAATTCTTGTGTCAAAGGAGAGTAGCAAACTGCCTGCTAGAAGAGCTACAGGTATTTTTGTTAAAAGTCAGACTAACCTGCACCAAGGACCCAAGAGTTATTTGGGTTCTAAGGTTAAGTAATCTGTTTTCCAGGTGAGTCCAATTGGCCATGCCCCTATATGGTACTTGGACAGTGGATGTTCTAGGCAGATGACTGGAACTAGGGGGTTGCTGAAGTACTATACTGTAATAACCCCATCCGTTCATATGGTATATTCTAGAAGGTCCGGCCGGGGCCACACAATATATATCACAAAATAGGCTGTGAAGGTACATGATGATACCAGAGTAGCGCGTCGCACCTATCACACATCATTCTAGCGGAAGGCCTAGACTATAACTTGAACTCCTCATGAATGTCCAAACATAAAACTCCACATTTTATACAATATAGGAATGTCTTACACAAGTATAAAGTGTTGTCCTTATGGCCTTACAGGGCTATCAAACAGTGGCCTAAACAAATTGGCGCGCAGGCCGGCCACAATAAAGCAAACGCACAACAACACAGATAGCCTTCGAGGGCTAGCAGCAGTAGCAGCAACAGCAGCAGGAACATCAACCTCTATGCGTCCCGCTTGGCTCTCCCGCACCTGAACAGGGACAATCCACCCAACGGTGGCAAACAAAAGCAACGGTCAGCGTTCAGCTGACCAAATTATAACGACCCTACCCCTTCTCTCGGGCCAGCGGTATTCTTCCCTGCAGGCATAGCAAATCACAAGGATGGCAATATAGATATCATGAAAATGTGCTTTCACACACACAAGCCATCACAATCGTTCGCCACCCGGCCCAACGGTCCGTGCACTCAGGGCACATTCTTGGTGTTCTGGCAAATCTCTTGCCCACCACCGTATCAGGGTCATCACCCAACGGTAAATCTCTTGAGCATTGACTCCATGGCGTGCAGCCGGAGTTAGTCTTCCTACACCGGGATGGCCCATAGCCCCCTATTGTGTCATGGCGCGCAGGCCGAAGACTCTTGCTATGCGCTCCAACAGACCGCACCTTTGATCTCACGTCAGACGGACATAGCGCAGGTTGCATCCTCCACCCCCCGTTGCTCAAATCGCCTTGCCTTCTCCGAGTACATCGTACTCATGGCTATATCAAAGGCGCGGGTCGGTCTCACCAATCCTGTTCTTGGCATTCAAGCCTGGGCATATTTCGATACCCATTTCCTTAGCACAATAGCGGGTCTTTCCTGGGCCTCCCAGTACTTCCTGTGACTTTCTTCACAGGTGGACACCGCACAAGCACAAATGTCAGGGGTCTTTCCTGGCTATCACGCCAGTACTTCCTGTTACTCGCTTCACAGGTGGACACCCTACGACATGAAGCATCACAAAAGGGCCTTTCCTGGTCACACCAGTACTTCCTGTGCTTCATCCATAGGTTGGACCCAAACACATCACATGGCTATTTTTCCTGGGCTACCACCCCAGTACTTCCTGCTACTCCTTTTCGCAGGCATAACCCGTAGACTCCTTAACCTACATGTTATCACAGAGTCTTCTCTGGTTCGTATGCAACATCACCAATGCAGACCAACCTGTCCAGATGGGCTTCACACAGCATGCCTATTCCGTACTCCATTTCCGGATCTATATGCTAACCAAGGGGATTCAAGCATCCAACTAAAGATTTCCAATATCAGCCACCTCTTGGTGGGGGAAATCACAAAACTATGCCAAAAAGAAGCCTTCATATGGCTAGGAAGAAGAGTCGTTACCCTTGACGACCGCTTTGGTGCCATGGACTTAAAGCTAGCTTGCAAGACTCCCAAGATCGTTTCCTCCGCAACGCCGGCTTCGGAACTCTTGTCGGTAAACCGCAGCACCACCACCAGCAGCCCCCTTTCCTCTTCCTCCTCCTTTCTCTCTCTCTTTCTCTCTTAACTTGAAGAAAGATCAAGGCCAAGGAAATGAGAATCATTTCTCTGATTTCGGCCTTTAAGAAAAAGAGGAAGAAGCTTCAGCCCTTGGATCCAGGCTGAAGGAATGGACGGCCACGATTCTGCCAAAAACACTAATTTTGACCCGACACGGCCTCGGACACGGCCGTGTGCCAGGTCGCGTGCCTCAAGCGGTGGTCAACCGACTTATCCAAACCAGTGACACGCCCATGGGACACGCCCGTGTCCTGGGCCGTGTCACCAACACGCCTTCGAACACGCCCGTGTCTGTGGCCGTGTGCCTGGGCGAAAAAATCCTGAATCATCCCGAGACTTCACACGGCCAGTGGCACGCCCGTGTCCCAGGCCGTGTGCCCAGACACGACACACAGACACGCCCTGTCGAAATCCTTCGGCGGGCTGAGTTCGTCGACCCGATTTGACACGCCCTGTGACACGCCCGTGTCACAGGCCGTGTTCAACATCTCGATACTCGACACTCACGTCTCGACACTCGACGATCGTCGACTAACAGTCGTCGAGCATACGACACGGCCTTGGACACGCCCGTGTCCTGGGCCGTGTGCCCCCCCTCTCGACACATCGTCGAGCGAAAATCGTCGAGACAAAGCCCGATCGTCGACACAACCTCGACACGCCCTGCGACACGCCCGTGTTGCAGGCCGTGTCAGCTGACATGCCCTGGGACACGCCCGTGTCCCAGGCCGTGTCACCCAAAAATTTCCTGTTTCCGAACTTTGGGCTGTTACAATCCTCCCCTCCTACAAGAAATTTTGTACTCGAAATTCAGACACAGGAAGGCAACAGTAAACAGCAAGAAATATGTTACAACATACAAAATGTTATGTTACAATATCCTCTCTCTATTTTACACAAACAGCTCAGGGAACTCTTCTCGCATGGTTTGCTCACGCTCCCATGTCAGTTCTTCAAGGCCGCAATTCTCCCACCGGACTTTTACCATGGCGACCGCCTTGTTCCGCAACTGTTTCTCGGCTCGATCTTCGATCTGAATGGGTCTAACTATCGTTGTTATCCCATACTCCACCGGCACACGATCATCCGCGATCACTTGAGCTGGATCTTTCACGGCCTTCCGAAGCACCGAGATGTGAAAGACATCATGCAACCCACCCAAGTCTGCCGATAGAGCTAGCCGATAAGCCGCTTCGCCAACTCGCTCAACCACTTCAAAAGGACCCAAATATCTTGGACTCAACTTTTTCAATTGTCGAATCCTGTAGACACCTTTGAATGGCTTGATCTTCAAGTAGACCCAATCGCCAACCGTAAATTCCACGTTCCGGTGCTTGGCGTTGTAGTATTTCGCTTGTCGATCTTAAGCAATAAGCAATCGCTCTCGAATCGTCCGTATGGTTGAGTTTGCTTCCTCAACCTCATTGGGTTGAACAACCCGAGCTTCGCCCGCTTCTATCCAAGCCAAGGGAGTACGACACTTCCTTCCATAGAGAGCTTCATATGGTGCCATCCCAATGCTCGTCTGGTAGCTGTTATTATATGAAAACTCGACCATATAGAGATGATCTTCCCATCTCTTTCCGAAGTCAAGGGCGCACATTCGGAGCATGTCCTCCATTGTTCTGTTGGTACGTTCAGTTTGGCCATCCTGTTTGGGGATGAAAGGCCGTACTGAAAGTCAACTTCGTGCCCAACAGTCGGTGAACTAGCCTCCAATCATTTGACGTGAATCGCCCATCTCGATCACTTACGATGCTCCGAGGAACACCGTGAAGCCGCACAATCTGATCAACATATAACTTTGCCAAACTTTCAACTGAATCTTCCCGCCTGTTCGGGAGAAAATGTGCCACTTTCGTTAGCCGGTCAACAATCACCCAAATGGAATCATTTCCTCGCTGCGATCTTGGCAACCCGTGCACAAAATCCATGAAAATATCATCAAATTTCCACTCTGGGATTGGCAGTGACTTTAGATAACCGCCCGGCTTTTGGCATTCTGCCTTCACCATCGCACATGTTTGACATTTGGCTACATAAAGGGCAACATCTTTCTTGAGCCCTGGCCACCAGAAAAGCTTCTTCATATCGTTGAACATCTTTGTGCTCCCGGGGTGAATGGAATACTTTGTATAATGCGCTTCATACATCAGTTCTTCCCTCAACTTCCCCACATTTGGGACGCACAAACGGCCCTCTTTTCGCAAAAGACCGTCAATCCAGGTGAATTTGCCCTCTGGCCCTTCATTCACATAGCGTAAGAGATCGTCATCCAAATCCGTTGCCCGTCAAACTCGGTCCGCAAGGTCACATTGCACCTCGATCCAGTTCAAACATGCAGTGGCAGTGGAATTCTTGTCAACACAATAGATCTCTAATGCCTCCAACTCCTGGATAAGGCGTTTATCATGCCTTTGTAACCAATTCGCTCTAGCCGGAATCCACCGACTCAAGGCATCCGCGACAACATTCCCCTTCCCGGGCGTATAGTGAATCTCGAAAGTGTAGTCCCCAAGGAACTCCAACCACCTTCGTTGTCGCATGTTCAAGTCTTTCTGCTCCAGAAGATACTTTAGGCTCTTATGATCGGTATAGATCTCCACCTTTACACCATAAAGGTAGTGTCGCCACAACTTGAGTGCAAAAATCACCGCCGCTAGTTCCAAATCATGGACGGGATAATTTCGCTCGTGCACTTTCAGCTGGCGTGAGCCATAAGCAATAACCTTTCCGCTCTGCAGAAGAACGCAGCCTAAGCCGCTCCCTGAGGCATCACTATAAATCACAAATCCATCGGTTCCACGTGGCGAAGACAACACCGGCGCCGTGGTTAACCGAACCTTCAGCTCTTCAAAAGCTCGTGCGCACTCTGGCGTCCAAACGAACTTCTGATCTTTTCGCGTCAGTGTGGTTAGCGGCAAAGCGAGCCGCGAGAAGTTTTCCACAAATCGTCTATAGTAGCCCGCAAGTCCAAGAAAACTCCTGACCTAGGCCACGGAAGACAACATTGGCCACTCCTGTATGGCCCTTATCTTCGCTGGATCCACTGCAATGCCCGCTCCACTCACCACATGGACCAAAAATGCCACTGACGATAGCCAAAACTCGCACTTCGAGAACTTGGCATATAGCTGATTTTGCCTCAACGTATTCAACACCAACCGCAAGTGAATCTCATGCTCGGCTTTGGACTTCGAGTACACCAGGATGTCATCAATGAACACTATCACAAATAGATCCAGGTACTCGCGAAAAATACGGTGCATCAAATCCATAAACACCGAGGGTGCATTGCACAGTCCAAATGGCATGACGGTGAACTCATAATGCCCATAACGCGTTCCAAATGCGGTTTTGGGAATGTCACCTTCCCGAATTCGTAACTGGTAGTAACCAGACTTCAGGTCCAACTTCGAATAGACGGTCGATCCCACCAGCTGATCGAACAACTCATCAATCCGGGGTATCGGATACTTATTCTTCTCGGTCAGCTTATTCAGTTCACGGTAATCGATACACAACCGCAACCCACCGTCTTTCTTCTTTACAAAAAGCACAGGCGCGCTCCAAGGTGACATACTTGGGCGTATATAACCTTGCTCTAGCATTTCTTGGAGTTGAACCTTCAATTCAGCCATCTCTTTTGGCGCAACGCAATATGGCGAGCGGGCCACAGGCTTCGCACCTGGCACCAACTCAATTGTGAAGTCAATCTCCCGCTGGGGTGGTAGCCCAGGGAGATCCGTGGGAAACACATCTGTAAATTCTGCCACAATCGGAACCTCGCACAAACTGGCCTTAGGCTCAACAGCCTGAATTAGTGCAAAGTAACACTCCGCACCCTTCCGAACAGCCTTGGCTACCTGGAGTGCAGACATCAATGTCCCGCCCACTCCTCGCATACCCGCGAACTTTGTCTCCTGTTCGGTATTCTGGCCCAACGTGATTTCTTTGGACTGGCAATCAATCATAGCATGCTGCTCCGCAAGCCAATCCATCCCAAAAATCACGTCGAATTCCGATATTGGCAAAACAAATGCAGTTAAACAAAAATCCCGACTTCCTAATTGAACCGCCACATCGCAAGCTTGATCCGCAAGCATCCAACAGCCATTCGGTAACACCACTCTGACGCTATCTGTCTTTGCACGACTGGGTATCCCAAGCCGCGTCATAAACTCGCTAGACAGAAAAGAATGCGATGCACCTGTATCAAACAGTGCTCGCGCCAGCGTGTCCCGAATCATAACAAAGCCTATGACAAACATGTCACACATACAAACCGCAAACATAGAGGTACTAAGCAAAGCATACAACCAATAGCATATGCAAAACTAAACTCATACCTGTGACCACGTCACTCTGCTTGATGGCCTCTTGCAGGCCAAGATTATAGACCCGAGGTTGCGCCTGCGAGGCAGAGGAATCCACCACCGCCTTTCCTTTTTCCGCATAAGATGCTCCCGCCATCTTTTCACTCTTTGGCGGCATCCGACAATCTCGCGCAATATGCCCCATGCGGCCACAATTGAAGCAGACAGGAGTATCTGGCTTGGAGGTAGCCCCTGACGTTGCTCCCGTTGCAACGGAGGAAGGAGTGTGTCCACTAGGCCTGGACTTCTTGCCCCATCTCTTCTTATAAAATGGTTTCCCCAATCGGGGCGCCTTCCACTCCTGTTGCGACACAGCCAAAGCTCTCTTCCCTTGCACCCTTTTCATATCCTTCTCCAACGCGGTCGCGGTGTCAACCAACGCTTGGAAACCTTGGTTCACAGAACTTGACACAAGGAACCGCAGCTCGTCCCTCAGCCCTTCATAGAACCGATTAGTCTTCCTCTGCTCATCAGCAAATATAGAACCCGCATACCGCCCCAAGCGAGTAAATTCATGCAGGTATGCGTCAACACTGCCATCACCTTGTGTTAACCTTTGGAACTCATTTTCCATGGCTATTCGCTGAGCCCCAGGAAGGTGCTTCGCGAGGAAGAGCCGGGAGAATTCTTCCATTGAGACTTGGGTTAACGGACGACCCGCCAAGTGATGCAACTCCATCTCATCCCACCATAACCGAGCTTCTCCTTCAAGCAAAAAGGTAACTAAGGTAACTTTCTGATGCTCCGCCGTTCCAATCGCCGTCATCACTCGCTTGACGCGCGATAACCAATCCTCAGCCTGCGTCGGAGTTCCCGCTCCCGAAAACGTAGGCGGATGAAAACTCATAAACCGCGTTAGCTGCTTCTCAGCCGCTCGAGGAGCCACATCTACTACAGGTTCCGGCCTTGCCGCCACCTGTTCTGGCATCCCAGCCGCTTGCTCCTGCCTAAGGGGCTGGCCTTGGATCATGGTAAATAAGGCCTCCGCAACTAAACGCACATGTTCCGCAGACGGTGGAGGTGTAGGCACCGCGGCTGGTGCCGTACTTTCATCAGAACGCTGGGGCTCAGACGGCCCAGCTCCACTTCGAGTCACCTAAAGGTGGACAAGACACACACATTAGCGGTCGTACCCACCAAGCAAACAACACAAAATAAGAACACGCAGGTTCCGCAAACACACAAATATGCATTCCTATCATGGACATTCAGGAGTTCATTCGTAGACTTTGGTTTGCACAAACACGTGCTCGCCACCCCACAAAAGAAGGCGGCCACGACTTCGAGAGGGAAAGACCAAGACAACCGATACCAAAAATGTAACAACCCCATCCGTTCATATGGTATATTCTAGAAGGTCCGGCCGGGGCCCCACAGTATATATCACAAAACAGGCGGTGAAGGTACATGATGATACCAGAGTAGCGCGTCGCACCTATCACACATCATTCTAGCGGAAGCCTAGACTACAACTTGAACTCCTCATGAATGTCCAAACATAAAACTCCACATTTTATACAATATAGGAATGTCTTACACAAGTACAAAGTGTTGGCCTTATGGCCTTACAGGGCTATCAAACAGTGGTCTAAACAAATTGGCGCGCAGGCCGGCCACAATAAAGCAAACGCACAACAACACAGATAGCCTTTGAGGGCTAGCAGCAGTAGCAGCAGGAACATCAACCTCTATGCGTCCCGCTCGGCTCTCCCGCACCTGCACAGGGACAATCCACCCAACGGTGGCAAACAAAAGCAACGGTCAGCGTTCAGCTGACCAAATTTTAACGACCCTACCCCTTCTCTCGGGGCAGCGGTATTCTTCCCTGCAGGCATAGCAAATCACAAGGATGGCAATATAGATATCATGAAAATGTGCTTTCACACACACAAGCCATCACAACCGTTCGCCACCCGGCCCAACGGTCCGTGCACTCAGGGCACATTCTTGGTGTTCTGGCAAATCTATTGCCCACCACCGTATCAGGGTCATCACCCAACGGTAAATCTCTTGAGCATTGACTCCATGGCGTGCAGCCGGAGTTAGTCTTCCTACACCGGGATGGCCCGTAGCCCCCCATTGTGTCATGGCGCGCAGGCCGAAGACTCTTGCTATGCGCTCCAACAGACCGCACCTTTGATCTCACGTCGGACGGACATAGCGCAGGTCGGATCCTCCACCCCCCGTTGCTCAAATCGCCTTGCCTTCTCCGAGTACAGCGTACTCATGGCTATATCAAAGGCGCGGGTCGGTCTCACCAATCCTGTTCTTGGCATTCAAGCCTGGGCATATTTCGATACACATTTCCTTAGCACAACAGCGGGTCTTTCCTGGGCCTCCCAGTACTTCCTGTGACTTTCTTCACAGGTGGACACCGCACAAGCACAAATGTCAGGGGTCTTTCCTGGCTATCACGCCAGTACTTCCTGTTACTCGCTTCACAGGTGGACACCCTACGACATGAAGCATCACAAAAGGGCCTTTCCTGGTCACACCAGTACTTCCTGTGCTTCATCCACAGGTTGGACCCAAACACATCACATGGCTATTTTTCCTGGGCTACCACCCCAGTACTTCCTGCTACTCCTTTTCGCAGGCATAACCCGTAGACTCCTTAACCTACACGTTATCACGGAGTCTTCTCCAGTTCGTATGCAACATCACCAATCCAGACCAACCTGTCCAGATGGGCTTCACACAGCATGCCTATTCCGTATTCCATTTCCGGATCTATATGCTAACCAAGGGGATTCAAGAATACACCTAAAGAATTCCAATATCAGCCACCTCTTGGTGGGGGAAATCACAAAGCTATGCCAAAAAGAAGCCTTCGTCTGGCTAGGAAGAAGAGTCGTTACCCTTGACGACCGCTTTGGTGCCATGGACTCAAAGCTAGCTTGCAAGACTCGCAAGATCGTTTCCTCCGCAACGCCGGCTTCGGAACTCTTGTCGGTAAACCGCAACACCACCAGCAGCAGCCCCCTTTCCTCTTCCTCCTCCTTTCTCTCTCTCTTTCTCTCTTAACTTGAAGAAAGATCAAGGCCAAGGAAATGAGAATCATTTCTCTGATTTCGGCCTTTAAGAAAAAGAGGAAGAAGCTTCAGCCCTTGGATCCAGGCTGAAGGAATGGACGGCCACGATTCTGCCAAAAACACTAATTTTGACCCGACACGGCCTCGGACACGGCCGTGTGCCAGGTCGTGTGCCTCAAGTGGTGGTCAACCGACTTATCCAAACCAGTGACACGCCCATGGGACACGCTCGTGTCCTGGGCCGTGTCACCAACATGCCTTCGAACATGCCTGTGTCTGTGGTCGTGTGCCTGGGTGAAAAAATCCCGAATCATCCCGAGACTTCACACGGCCAGTGACACGCCTCGTGTCCCAGGCCGTGTGCCCAGACACGGCACAAAGACACGCCCTGTCGAAATCCTTCGGCGGGCTGAGTTCGTCAACCCGATTTGACACGCCCTGTGACGCGCCCGTGTCACAGGCCGTGTTCAACATCTCGATACTCGACACTCACGTCTCGATACTCGACGATCGTCGAGTAACAGTTGTCGAGCATATGACACGGCCTTGGACACGCCCGTGTCCTCGGCCGTGTGCCCCCCTCTCGACACATCGTCGAGCGAAAATCGTCGAGACAAAGCCCGATCGTCGACACAACCTCGACACGCCCTGCGACACGCCCGTGTCGCTGGCCGTGTCAGCTGACACGCCCTGCGACACGCCCGTGTCCCAGACCGTGTCACCCAAAAATTTCCTGTTTCCGAACTTTGGGCTGTTACATATACACCTATCAAGGATGGCCCTAAAGTTACCTTTGGTGGTTCAGAAAAAGGAATCATCAAAGGCTTTGGTAACATTTCTAGTAACCAAATTACTATCACTCAAGTGGCCTATGTGAAGGGTTTGAAACATAACCTCATTAGCATAAGTCAGCTGAGTGATTTAGGATATGACATCTCATTTGTCAAGAATGGTTGTCATATCAAAAGGTCAAGTGATCAAAAGATCATTTTGACAGGATATAGGAAGAGAAATGTCTATTGTCTTGACTTTGTGTGTGAGAACAATGTTTCTCCTATTTGTCTTGTAGCTGATGAGAGAGTCTCACATTGTGTTAAACGGCACAAGAGGCTGGCTCATCTTAACTATAAGACAATTGGCCAACTCTTTAGCAAAGAGTTAGTGAGGAATGATCCTCAAGTTAAGTGTATAAAAGATGGGATATGCTCAGCTTGTCAAAAAGGCAAGCAGACCAAATCCACCTTTCATAGCTTTGAGAACAAGGATTCTGTGAGGTGTCTATACCTCTTGCATATGGATCTTTTTGTTCCTATGTGTAACGCCCCGTATTTTTCTATTTGTTGCATGAGTGCATATGCTTGATGGGCGTTACGTTGGCTTTGACCGTTGTTCGAGCATGGGTTTCCAAATAACGTAAACAAAGATGATTTCTTATATTATTCTAAATATAGACTGCATATAGGAGCTCGTCATAAGCAAACCAAGTTTTTCCACCGCGTACAAACACACATTTTGATTCCTAAGGCTGAGGGATACGGCCATTAAACTAAACAGTTTTCTTGCATTTAACTCATGGATTTCAACTAATAAAGTAAGCATCAAAGGTTTGCCTGAGCGTGTGCAGTTATCCCCTGCACGACGTGGCATCATAACCCGTAGTTCCTCTTGCTCTGATACGATGTACTCGTTGAGGAAATGCAGGTTGTGACACTATGCCAGTTCACAGTCTAGGTAGGAAGGTCTACACATTTGTGGTTGTAGATGACTATTCTAGATATTTCTGGGTGTTCTTCCTAAGACAAAAATCTGAAACCCCAAGTATCTTATATCGTTTTGTTAAACAAATTCAGAATGAATTGGACAGTACAGTGATCAAAATCAGAAGTGACCATGACACTAAATTTCAGTCTGAAAGTATGACAAAACTGTGTGAAGAGTTTGGAATTTTCAGGAATTTTCCTCACCAAGAACACCTCAGCAAAATGGTATTGCTGAAAGGAAGAATAGAGCATTGATAGAGGCTGGTAGAACCCTATTGAGTGACACTTCTCTCCCAGAATATTTCTGGGCTGAGGCAGTAAATATTGTTTGTCATGTGATCAATAGGGCTACTATCACCAAGAGCAACAAGAAGACCGATTGTGAAGGGCAGAAAACCAAATTTATCCTATTTCAGGATCTTTGGTTGCAAGTGCTATATACTTAACAATGGAAAGTCTTATCTAAGCAAGTTTGCTGTCAAATCCCAAGAGGGGATATTTGTTGGGTACAGCAACAATAATAAGGCTTATAGGGTCTACAACTTGATTACTCAAGTTGTAGAAGAGTCTGTACATGTAGTTTTTGATGAAGCATGGCTCATTAATAGTGAATTGCCAAGTAGTGTTTGCAGTTATACAGGTATAGATGAGAGGATGGACAAGCTTACCATTGCAGAAGATTCAACTGCAAGTTAGCAAGTGGAAAATGGTGGCTGCTGTCCAGGGGGAGTACACGACTCTCTAGATGCAGAAGAAGACCAAGAGGTGCAGCTAAATGACGAGGCTGGAGGTGTACAACCTGAAGACAGACTACCTCCAGCAAATAGACACTTAAAGGATCATCCAGCCAATCAGATAATTGGTGATCCCAGACAAGGAGTGCAAACAAGGAGCAGGAATCTGAGTACAGTTCTTTACTCCAGCTTCCTATCCCAAGTGGAACCAAAGAAGTTTGAAGAAGCAGTTCTAGACCCTCATTGGATTGATGCCATGCAAGAGGAGCTGAATCAGTTCAGGAGGTGCAAGGTCTGGAAGCTTGTTCCTAAACCCAAAGACCACAATATCATTGGAACAAAGTCGATCTTTAGGAACAAATTGGATGAGAATGGAATCATCATAAAGAATAAAGCTAGACTTGTTGCAAAGGGATATATGCAGGAAGAAGGTATTGATTTTGATCAAACCTTTGCTCCAGTAGCAAGACTGGAGGCAATCAGGATGTTCCTTGCCTATGCAACATATCAAGGGTTCTAGGTATATCAAATGGATGTTAAGTCAGCTTTCGTAAATGGAGATCTAAAGGAAGAAGTCTATGTAGAGCAGCCCTCAGGTTTTGTTGATTCTCTTAAAACTGATTATGTATATAGACTTAGGAAGGCTTTGTATGTGTTAAAACAAGCCCCAAGGGCTTGGTATGAAACCCTGTCTAGTTTCCTAATTGAGAACAAATTCTCAAGGGGGAAAATAGACAAGACTCTATTCCTTAGGGAATCTAAAGGCAAGATTATCTTAGTCCAAATATATGTAGATGACATAATATTTGGGTCTACAGAAAGTAATCTTTGCAGGAAGTTTGCAAAACTTATCCAAGAAAAATTTGAAATGAGCAGTATGGGGGAACTTAAGTTCTTCTTGGGTCTCCAAGTTAGACAGACTGAAGATGGCTTGTCTATATGCCAGTCTAAGTTCAACCTAGAGTTGATAAAGAAGTATGGTATGGAATCATCCACTACCATGAAAACTCCTATAGGGTCAAGCATGTCTCTAAGCAAAGATGATGCAGGGAAACCTATAGATGAAACTTTGTATAGAGGGATAGTTGGATCCCTACTGTATTTGACTGCTAGTAGACCAGATATCATGTATGCTACATGTGTCTGTGCTATGTACCAAGCATGCCCTAAAGAATCTCATCTGATTGCAGTCAAAAGGATTTTGAGATATCTTAAGGGCACACCTTATCTAGGCCTTTGGTACCCTAGGAATGGAGATTTTGTAATGACAGGTTATTCAGATGCAGATTTTTGCAGGCTGCAAGGAAGATAGGAAGAGTACTACAAGAACCTGCCAATTTCTAGGTGGAAGGCTGGTGTCATGGAGCAGTAAGAAGCAGACCAGTGTGGCAATATCCACAGTTGAATCAGAATATGTGGCAGCAGGAAGTTGCTGTGCACAACTTTTGTGGATTCAGCACCAGCTAGAAGACTATGATATTCAAGTAAGTAGAACACCTTTATTTTGTGATTCTACAAATGTCATTTCTATTGCAAATAATCCTCTTTCACATAGTAGGACTAAGCACATAGAAATTAAATACCATTTTCTTAGAGAACATGTAGAAAAAGAGGACATTTCCCTAGAATATGTTAAAACAGATAATCAGATTACTGATATGTTTACTAAGCCCCTAGATGAAACCAAATTCAATAAGTTTAAAATTGAATTAGGAATGTTAAACTTAGAATAGTTAAAATAAAATTGGCTAAGTAAAATAGTGTCGACACACAGAGTTGTCTGTGTCGACACATAGAAGTGGTGTTGATATTTCAGAGAAATGGTGTCGACACATCTAGAAAGTCTGTGTCGACAATTCAGAGAAGTAGTGTCGACACATCTAGAGTAGGTGTCGACACATCCAGGGTGGTGTCGACACTTAGGATTAACACAGAATTCGTCGAGTGAAGTATCAACTAATCATCGAGCGCAGATGTTTAAGTGTCGACACATATATTATATCGACTATATTTGTGTCGACACATAGTTGTCGAGACATTAGAAGTGAGTGTCGACACTTTTCAACAGTGTCGACACATTTCAAGTATTTTGACGCGCCTTTTCACCTTCGATTTTAGAAAGGTATAAATAGGTCTTCACCATTGTTTGTCGACACACTCACCATATTTTCGAGTCCAAACTTGTGTGTCGACATCTCTATTCTCTAAATTCAAAATTTCACCAAACCCTAATGGCGCCCAAGCTAGAATATAACATCAATGAAGGTTATGAGCTCGTGTGACATGCCTTTGGCGACGCAGAACCGAAAATTCAAGGTGTTGTAACCCTAGTTACAGAGACTGGGTTGGAGTATCTTGTTTCAGAACCAATCAAGATTTGGAAGAAGGAGGTCCTTGGATTCTTTAGTGCTGCTACCCTTGATGAAACTGGTCTTAAGATTAAATCCAGAGTCCATGGAGTTAAGGTGAAAGTCACCCAGAAAAGTCTAAGAAAAGTTTTACATCTACCTAGAACTAAAGAAGAGGAAGATGTACCTGCATCAAGGATAAGGGAGGCACTGCAATGGTGTGGACGTGATTCAAATATGAAGATTGGAATCAGTTTTTAATAGGAAAGACATGAACATTCAAGGCAAGTTCTTGTCTGAAGTGGTAGGCAAGGTAATTCTGAGCAAGCCAGGTGGGCATGATCGGATATCAGCTCACATGTTCTGTTTAATGATAAGGATCATTTTCAAATTGAAAACTGATTGGTCAGCAGTAATGTTTGACAAGATAAAGGAAAGTCTGAAGAAGCCCAATCTGGGTAGGATTATGAGTTTGTACTTGGCTGGAACTATTCCAGAAGTCATTAACCAAGCTGCTGGTTCTAAGATAAACCACATGAGGAAAATGGACATCAGAATTATCTCTAGATGGGATAGAGTGTTAACTAAAGAAATGCCTACACCAGAGAAGGAAACACCTCAAAAGAAGAAGAAGAAAGCCATAGTGGCTCCTGAATCATCCAATAGCTCAGAGGAGCAAGTAGTTTTTAGTTCTGATGATGGAGAGGCTGGAAATGCTGGACAGTCACCAGCAAGAAATGAAGATGCACAGAGGCAGGGGGAGCTACCATCTGCTAGCCCCATTCACCTGGATCCACTCCAGGGGGAGCCTCAACATGTGGATGAGCCAACTCACTTAGCTAGTGAAAGGGAAACCCAAACAATTCTTGAGGTAATCAATGAAGTTAATCAATCAATTTTCATTATTGAGGATGAAGTATTAACTGAATCATTAATTGATGTTGATCAGCAAACTCAGATACATAGTCAACCACAAGATGTTGTCATGGAAGACACATCAGTGGCAGATCATGCTCCTGAGATAAGAGATACTCCAGTCCCTACTCAACAGGAGTTTACTCTAGAAGAGTTGTTCCCTGATCTATTACAGACTAATTTTGAAGGAGAGAAAGCAGCTGTTGAGGGGGAGTCAGCTAACCTTGATGGGGAGCATGTAGAGTTTCATGAGGAGACTGCTAGAAATGAGACTGAGGAGCAAAGGAATGCTGAGGAGCTACCAAGAGTAGAGAAGGCATTGCCCCCTACTCCACAGGATAGAGTAGACATTGCTAGTACTTCTGATTCTGAAGATGAAGAGGCTGCTAGAGCCAAGAAAAGAAAGCTATAGGTTTTCAAAAGGAGAAGCCAGACCTACAAGAAAGCACTGCAAACCATTATTCCACAGCCTGCCCCAACTGCTGATTATAGTTCATTGTTGGTGGCTTTACAGATCAAGATGGATGAGCAAATGAAGGCTTTAGAAAAATATATGGATGAAGGACATAAATCACTTCAATTTGATCTGGCTCAAGACATCAAATCTATAAGATTTGAAGTTAATCAAACTAAGAAAGAAATGACTGATTGTTTTCGTAAAGGAGGCAATGCAGTGGTATATCTGGCCACTCATCAAGAGAAGATAAAGACACAGGTTGATGATATGGCAGTGAAACAAGGATATGTCCTGGAAAATCAGATTAGGATGAATGATAATCTGACTGCCTCTCATAATGCCATTGTAAGTGAAATGAAAAATATTGCTAATACACAAACTGAGGCTAGAAATACAACCCAAGCAGAGTTTGCTAAGCAATTACAAGAAAACCTAACTGCTATAAAAACTACAATTGAAGATTCTCAAAAGGTTATTACTGAAAAGCTCCAAAAGTTAAAACCTTTTTATAAAGATGGTGTTAACTATTTGAATGCTCAGATCAGATTTCAGAAGGATGATCTTAGGGATCATATAGAAAGAGAAGTCATAAAGGGGGAGAGGGTATTAGTCAAAGTAGGCTCTGACCATGCTAAATGGATTTCAAACAGCATCAGAGCTACCCTTGGATATCCACCCTTGTGTGATGATGATAATGTAGTAGAATCTGGGATAAATCCTGCATATTTTGGAGGTGAGCAAGCTGAAGTGGCTCAAGTGATCTACCCACTAGTAGATTTTGACATGATACATCAAGAAATACAATCTATGTATAGTCCTCCAGAAGGTGCTCAAAATGTGATCATTGAGAAATTAGTACAGCCTGTGCTAGAGGCAGTATTAAAAGAGCAAGAAGCTCAATTATCCAAGAAGAGGTTCAGAGAACAGGCAGAGTTAAGGCCTGATTTTGAACAGTGGAGCCCAACTTCTAGAAATATTATACTGACTGCTTGGAAGGCTGCAAAGGATAATTTCCTAGAGAGGGGTAAATGGTACTCTGACCAAGAATGGAGAAAACATGAAGCTAGGCAAGAGGTCATAGTTCAGTACAGAAGGAAGGCTAAACTTGGGAAGCTACCTCCAAATGCACAGGAGCCTAGCAAGTATTTCCCTAAGACTTATCATTATTTTGAGAGACAAAAAATAAGGGCTGAAGAACAGAAGAAGAAAGATCTTAAGGGAAAGAAGCCTGCTGATGACAATGATGCTCCAGTTCAAGCCAAGATTCAATCTGGAAAGGGCATTGTTATCAAGGAGCCAGAGCAGCAATAGAATAGAATTTTCTTAAGTTTACTACTCTGTAATCTTTTGCATTAAAATCTATGTAAACTTTTGATTAATGAAACTATTGAAAGTTATAACAAAACAATGTTTGATGTTCAATCTGTTACATTCTTATTCTGTGATGATTGTTTATACATGTTTTGTTTAGTATTTACCCTGTCATATAATATTGTTATACATCATAATGTGTATTTGTTATGTATGGTGTATATCATTGACTAAGGGTTATGACTTCTTCAAATAGGGGGAGATTGTTGGGTACATTGGAAAATGTGTACCATATTTGAAGAAGCCTCACCCTACTCAATGATATACATCAAGGTGTATTTAATGTGCTTTGAGTTTATATGTGCAGGTTAAGTAATTGCGGAAAATGCAGAAAAGTTTCTAAGTCCATGTGTCGACACCTAGAGGTGAAGTGTCGACACTTATGAAGGCTTGTGTCGACACCTAGAGAAGCTGTGTCGACACTTGGAGTAATTGTGTCGACACCAGGAAAGGCAGAGTCGACACCAGAAGAAAAGTGTCGAAACATACATGCAGTGTCGACACACTGTGAAGAATTGTTAACATAATCTGTGTCGACACTTAGAGGCAGTGTCGACACTCAGAGAAGCTTTGTCGACATCAAATGTGTCGACACCAGGAGGCTGTGTCGACACTCAGCAAGCTTCAACAAAGTTAAAGTACTTGTGTCGACACAAAGGAGATGTGTCGACACTCAGAAAGTTTCAACACATGAAGGCATGTGTCGACATAAAGGAGATGTGTCGACACTCAGCAAGTATCAACAACAAAAGAAGATGTGTCGACACAAAGGAGATGTGTCGACACACATCAGAATTCAGCTAAGTGTTAAAGGAGAAGTACTTGTGTCGACACACTCAATCAGTGTCGACACATTCAACAGAAGGCTTGTGTCGACACACAGAATCAGTATCGACATATTCTGAAGAAGCAGTGTCGAGAAGCTGTTATAACAACACAAGGAGTTGTGTCGACACCATCAAGGCTAGTGTCGACACTTAGTTCACTTGTGTCGACACTTGGTCTATTTGTGTCGACACATAATGAAGATCAATCTCGACACTTTTAGACAGAGACAGTATTTTCAAAAAGTGACTGGATGACTTGACAGCTGCCATTTCAACCGGTCAACTGCAACTGTCAGAGCTGTCAAAAGTTCGTTAGAAACCGGATCAGCTGGTTACCTTGAAGGAAGACTATATAAAGGCCTTTCTCCTTCAACAGAAGAGATTGATCAATCAATAAAAAGAATTAATCAGAAGATTAAGGAGATCAATACAGATTCAGAAAAAACTGTAAATCAGTATTTTGAAGAAACTTCAGATTTACTTGGAGAGAGAGAACTCCAGTAATTGACGTCAAGAAAGAGACTTGTTAATCAAATCTCTAAGGAGCAGATTCTGAACCAGACTGCAAAGTAGGATCCAGATTTAATTCTCCATCCTAAGAAGGAAGTTGCCAGACGGTCTACTTCAAGAAGATCATCTTTACTGAGTTCAGACTCAAGAAGCCTTGAAGAAAGCAAAAACAAAGTTGATCTCAGGAATCAGTGCTATCAAGAACTGATCAAGAAGATTGCCCTCTTCATTCTCTCAAATTGAGTGGTGATTTACAAACTTCTATTATATTTTTGTAGGATCCTAAGGGATCAGAGTTGTATGCCTAAATTTATAAAGGCTGAGGTAGGGCTTTTGAGCCTGAGTGTAGGAGAATCAATTCTCTGAGGGTATGCCTTGTTGAAGGCTGAGGTAGGGCTGTTTAGCCTGAGTGTAGGTCTTGTTGAATACTGAGTGGTAGGGCTTTGTGCCTGAGTTGTAGGAGTGGAGACACTCTGAGTTGTAGGAACCTGGTTTGGGGTTCTGAGCTGTAAGATCTGAGGATCTGAGGAGAAGTGCAGCAGTTAGGCCGAATCTAGTACACTACTAGATAGGCAAAGGGAGAAAGTGGATGTACCCAGACCTTGGGGAACCACTATAAACACTATGTGCACTCTGTGAATGTTGGCTTCTGTGGTTGCTGTGTTGTGGTAATTGTAGAATATTGCAAAAATAGGTTTAATTGTACAGTATTTCTGCCTTAAAATTAAAAAGGAAAAGTACACCTATTCACCCCCCTCTAGGTGGTTAGGCACTATTTCTTTCAACATTCTTCTTCCTTAGCCGCCAGCTTCCCTTTGTACCCCTTTATTTCTTTATTGTGAAGGTGTACTAGGAAGTTGTAACTCTCGCTATTAATAAAAGGAAAGCCCGTCGCAAGAGTGGCATTCAAGCCGCGGTGGGCGAAGTCTGCTGTTGCCGCTGCTAGCGGCCCCCCTCTCTCTCTCCTTTCTTCCTAGCTCAGCTCAGCTCTCTCGGCAACCAACCTGCTAGATCAACCGTCATATTAATCTTCTGCTCGACAGCTCCTGATCAACATCCTCCTCTCTTGATCGACCTTCTCTGTTGATCAAGTCTCTCCTCTGCTCTCAGCACCCTCTCCTCTATCCCTGCAACTCCTCTAACAAGCTGCTTGCTCCACTCTTGAGCACTCATAAGCTTCCCTCTTCTCCTCTATCCCCGCAACCTTCATCCTCTTCCTCTCCTCTCTTGTGAGATCGAACACCCCCTCCGTGTTAGCTGCCCCGATGTCGTTTTCGCGCATCAATAGTTAACATGCGACCTTCAGATCCGATTAGACGGTGAACAACGACAGTTAGCCATGTCAGACCGCCAACACTCTCAGAACATTCCTCCTACCAGCGAAGACGCTCTTTGGGAAGCCCTCTTGCTGACACATCGGGAAACTTCCCAGCAGATAGCAGCGATCAATGACACCCTAGACACTATAATTCAGTGACTAGACTCTCAACTTGTAGTAGCACCAGTTGCTATAGTCAACCCGAAGGTGGGGAATTCACATTTTAATATGCCAACTCTTCTGCCAGTTGGCCCTTATGCTTATCTGGCAAGTTATCCATCCAGCCAGGCAACAGTCGCTGTACAGTTTCCAGTTACCGAGCGAAAAGAAAGTGTCTGCAAACTCAGCCCTCAAACAACCGTGTACGCCTCCAATCACCCAATGAAGTCACCTGAACTTCTCACTGGGAGGAAAAGAGGCCCATAGGTTTTGATCCCTATCGAATAACCTCTAAACTCTCCCCCGAAGTGTCTTCAATCGCAAGCAAAGAAAAATGGATGTTTCCGAAGTCGTCAACATCGCTTCCAACGCAAAGGATCTAAAGTTGATTATACATTGGGTGGGGCAACTCACAACATCAAGAGCAAAACAGGCAGTATGGGCCCTCAACCTGTTGATCGGAAGGGCAAAAACTCTGACCAATACTGTGAGTCTCACAAAGAAAAGGGTCATGCAATAGAGGATTGCAGAGCTTTTCGGCGATTAGTGCAAGAAATGCTAAAGGAGGGTAAAATTCAACATCTTCTCCAGAAGGGTGACCCATCACATTCATGAGTCCTCAAAGCTCCTCTCACCCTCTATCGGTTACCCTTACTCCACTCTTCATGTTTTTCGAACATTTTCATTTTACAAAACACTTCTCAGTATTCATTCTTGCTTTTCAATTCTCTGTCCGCTCAGGCCGCGCGGCCTGCGCGGTCTCAGCGGTCTGACCCCCTGACCGCGCGCCTTTCCTTGGTCGGCAGGGTCCGCGGACTGCTTCCGCAGTCCGCCTCTACAGGCCGCCCCCTTTTTCAGCTTAACCGCGAGGTTGTATCCGCAGGTCTCTCTCTACCGGACTCAACTTCCTATCCGCCCAGGACGGCAACAGGTCGCTCAGTCCCTTCACCCAGCAACATGGGCAGCCGACTCCTCCAGTCCGCCTGCAAGGCGCAAACTCCAATTCCGGCTATCCGACAAGACCAGCAGCGTCCAAGTTCCTCGCGAGCTGGGCGGACTCGAAGTATGATCTAAACTTCCAGTCCGCCTTTATTGATGAACCCCAACAGCCTCAACAGCTAGGCAGGCTCATCTCCAGCACAAGCGGACTCGACCTTGCAGCAGCCACGGACTCGACAGACTCTCTATGCAGTCTGCCCCTTCCCTTAGCCAGCACCAGCTTCTCGGCAGCAGCGAGGTCAACTCCTCCTCAGTCCGCAGGTCTGTCGCAGGCTCAGCGAGTAGTAGCAGCTTCCTCCTCAGTCCGCAGCCTCCTTGCGGACTCAGTCAGTGGTGGCGGACTCCTTCGAGTCTGCCACTCAGCAAATCCTCCAGAAGGCAGTACTAGTCCGCAAAACCTAGTGCGGACTCTTCGGACTCCGCGGGCACTCTCCAGCTCGCATTCCTTCGCAGCTCGATTAGTTCAGCAGTGGCAGACTCCGTGGATTCTCCTCGCAGTCCGCCACATAGCTTCCAGCATCCTCCACCCTAGCAGTAGGCGAATAGTCCCAGCTCAGCAGTGACGGACTCCGCGAACCCGCATTGCAGGCCGCCACTAAGTCTCCTATTTTGCCGTCAGCAGCACCTACTTCAATGCCAAGTCCCTGTCCGCATAGACTCTTTCACACTCGACGGACTCCGCGGGCATTCCCCTGCTCGCGCCCCTTGCAGCTCGCTCAGTTCAGCAGCAGCGGACTCAGCAGATTCTCATTGCAATCTGCCGCCTTGCCTCCAACGTCTGCCACCCCAACAGCAGGCGGACAGTCCCAGCTCAGCAGTGACAGACTCCGCGAACCCGCATCGCAGTCCGCTACTGAGTCTCCCATTTCTGCCATCAGCACCGGCTCCAGTACGTCCTAGTCCGCGCGGCCTGTTGCGGACTCGGCGGACTCCGTTTCCATCTCGCTCAAGTTACCGTCTAACCGGGGGTAATGTCATCGCAAGCCGTTACCTCCTCGGGCTTATAAATAGCCCCCCATGCCTCTCATATGGGGACCTGGTCTCAGCGCTGGAGGTATTGTCATCGTTCTCACGCCCGAAGTCAGCCAGCCAGCCAGCCCTCCTACGGACTCCGATTTTCAGTCCGCACCTGTCTCTGTGACTTAGTCGCGCGGCCTGCTGACCTAGATCTTCAGTTCGAGCGGTCTGCTTCCTTGGCTTAGCCGCGCGGTCTGCTAGCCTCCCTAGTTCAGTCCGCGCGACCTCCTCTAGCATTCTTCCTCCTTAGCCGTCAGCTTCCCTTTGTACCCCTTTATTGCTTTGTTGTGAAGGTGTACTAGCAAGTTGTAACTCTCGCTATTAATAAAAGGAAAGCCCATCGCAAGAGTGGCGTTCAAGCCGCGGCGGGCGAAGTCTGTTGTTGCCACTGCTAGCGGCCCCCCCTCTCTCTCCTTTTTTCCTAGCTCAGCTCAGCTCTCTCGGAAACCAACCTGCTAGCTCAACCGTCATATTAACCGTCTGCTCGACAGCTCCTGATCAACCTCCTCCTCTTTTGATCGACCTTCTCTGTTGATCAAGTCTCTCCTCTGCTCTCAGCACCCTCTCCTCTATCCTCGCAACACTTCTAACAAACTGCTTGCTCCACTCTCGAGCACTCAGAAGCTTCCCTCTTCTCCTCTATCCCAGCAACCTTCATCATCTTCCCCTCCTAGCTTGTGAGATCGAACACCCCCTCCGTGTTAGCTGCCCCGGTGCCTTTTTCGCGCATCAACAACCATCATATCCTTAAGGAGTCCCATGTACTACGCTACCGATTTGCCCCCCTGACGAAGTGTGGCCAACTCGTCGAACATTTGGGTTCGGTGATACGCAAGGACATATTGGTGAGTCAGGAGTGCTTTCATGACAGCCCACCCAATTGGGGGTACTCCATCCACGGTACCTAGATGCCTCTCTTCGTTCACCCAGAATGTTTTGGCCCTACCCAGAAGTTTCATCCGTGCAACCCGCACCTTCTCACCGTCCGTTAGGTTGTGCCACTCAAAATAACACTCGATCTCCATGATCCAGTCTAGAAATACTTGGGGTTCACCCATACCATCGTATGAAGGTGGATCAATCTTAACGACCCGAGTTACATCAAACTCATAAGGGGCTCGAGGCGCTTGCTCATCGTCCTGATCACGAGGTTGGTTTTGTCTTTCATCTCGTTGGTTGGCGGCCTGGGGTTGGGGACCCGGTCGATTTATCCCACCGCCGTGATTTCGAGGGGCCGTTTGATTTATCGCCAGCCCTTGTATTAATTGGGTGAGTGCATCGAACCTAACGTTAAACTCTTCCCGAAGCTCCGCGATTGTTGCCGCAGCGTGCTCGTTATCACGGTCGTCTGCCATATTTGAAGTGGATGGGGGATATTCCGTGCCAAGCCTAATGCGCATGAACAACAGGAGAAATGGTGGTTTTGACCAGAATAAATTTATAAAGTTGTATTTTGTTAATACTTATCGACTGGGCGAACGAAAATACTTTTTCAGGCTTTTGTTCTTAAACAAATAATGAGAGTTCTCAGGAATTTTTTTTTAATTTTTCTGCAGGAAATTGTTTTTTAGTTTTTACTAATCGCAGACCAGATTTTAGAAATTTCAGGTTTAAGTTGTAAATTACGGATCGTGCACAACCAAGTTAGAGTCAAAAAACCCTGCGACAGAAAGATTTAAGGATGGTGTTGATTGAGAAATCAACACAACCTCCCTCTGATACCAAAATTGATGTAGTCCCGTCCTAAAAAATCCTATACAGACGGTGTATCGACGACTCTCGCTACGTTCAACGCCATCTTTTCCGAACACTAACGAAACACATCAAATATAATGGATTTTATTTATCTCTCGCACTAACTTACGGGTAGCCGAACCGCAAGTGGATCGGAGATTAGCTATAGACCAAAATCCTCTCCGGCTAAAAAGAACAATATTGGTTCCGACGAGCTTGGAGTTGTTCCAAAATAGATCCACCAAAGAAATCACGATTCGAAAGTGGTAGGATCTATCCCAACTAAAGAAAAAGCGAGGATCGCAAATCCTCTCGGGAGTTATCGGAAAACAAACGAAAATCACAAATCTATTATGAGTAATACCGCGAAAATTAAGGCTTCGAAAATCCACGCAAAAATCATCCACCACAAGAATTAGCAAAGAGGGAAAATCTCTTGAGTAGGAATCTCGTTACCCCTCTCGGAAACGTAGATCCGAGATGTTGGATCCACAAGAAATAATTGTTCTTCCCTTCGAAAATCCGCGGGAAGCGCACCACGGATGAAGAACTCGTCCGTCTTCCCCGCTTCACGCCGTAGAAGTTCACCCAAGCCTTTCTTTCTTGCACTTGTATCTTCTCCTCCAAGGTTGGCCGAAAAACCTATGAGATTGCTGGATAGGAACGTGGATGAGAGGATGTCGGAAAGGAAGAGTGATGAGGGAAGAAAAGAAAATTTAGAAGAGAGCGGGGGGGGGGGGGGGGCAAGAGCTTGAAGGAGGGAGACCCCTTGGGCGGCGGCAAGGAGAGAGGGAGGAGGGAGATAGGAAATTAGGGTTGGAAAATTCTTGGTTGATTTCAATATTTTTCTAAATGACAAAAAGAGTAATGGACTTATATAAGGCTTACATCCAAGGGGCTATTAGCAGCCCATAATTAGTGGCTAAACGCACACCACAAGTTCAAAATGACGGCAATAAAATAGTTTAATACAAACCACATAAATGGATAAATGCAGACCACAAACTAGCAAGATCAATTAAATTTAAATATTGTTGCATTGGAGAAAATTGTAGCCGTGACCGCTACGGCGCCGCAAGTCTTTGGCCGGTGGATCATCATCATCATCCTCCACTACCCCATGATCACCAAGTGCGCCATGGACGTCATCTTCATCACCAAGTTGGCCGTCGTGGTGGCCATCAGAAGCGAACTCGACCATACGCATTATTCGAGAAAGGCGTATTGATATCCCAGGATCGGCAAGCGAAGGATTACAACGCCAAACACCGGAACGTGGAGTTCGCGGTGGGCGACTTGTCTATTTGAAGATCAAACCCTGCAAAGGCGTGTCCAGGATTCGGCAACTGAAAAAGTTGAGCCCGAGGTATCTTGGTCCGTTTGAAGTTGTGGAACGCATTGGGGAAGCTGCATATCGACTAGATCTTTCGGCAGACTTGGGTGGATTACATGATGTGTTTCACATCTCGGTGCTTCGGAAAGCCGTCAAAGATCCAGCTCAAGTGATCGGGACTGATCGTGTGCCGGTGGAGTATGGGCTAACGACAAAGGTTTTGCCCATTCGGATCGAGGATCGTGCCGATAAACAGTTGTAGAATAAGACGATCGGGATGGTCAAAGTTCAGTGCGATAATTTCGGCCGTGAAGAGCTAACATGGGAGCATGAGAAGACCATGCGAGCTGAATTTCCCGAGCTCTTTATGTAACTGTCATGCGGTGTGTCTCGCGTTGTACTAAACGATTATTGTTTGAAATTCATGTGTTTGATCTCCTTCCTGTGTGCAAATTTCGGGGACGAAATTTTTGTAAGGAGGGGAGAGTTGTAACACCCCAAATTCCAGAGTTAGGAAATGTTTGGGTGACGTGGCCTGGGACACGTTCGTGTCCCAAGGCATGTCCTGCTCGGGTGAGTAGTCAGCGAGTGTTCAATGAAAATTCGTTCGACGAAAATTGAGGGCACATGCCCTCTGACACGGGCGTGTCAGAGGCCGTGTCCTCTGCGGGTCGATGAACTCAGCTCGACGAAGTTGAGCTGGGGCGTGTAAGGTGCCGTGTATGGGTAGACGGCCTGTGAAACGGGCGTGTCACAGGCCGTGTCCTTTTGTGGATGTGCCCAAGACATTGAGGCCGAGTGAATACGGGCATGACACGGGTGTGTAATGGGGTACACGGCTTGTGACAAGGGCGTATAACTAGCCGTGTCCCGCTGGGGTTTAATGAAAGAAATTGTACCTAATCACCTAGAGGGGGGGGGGGGGTGAATAGGTGACTTAATCTTTTTAAAACTTTTAGGCAGATTATATCACAGATTTCACAGAACTATAAATAGCATACAAAGCATCAATCACATACACAGAGTACACACAGTTTTATAGTGGTTCCCCAAGGTTTGGGTACATCCACTTTCCCCCTTCGCCTATCTAGTAGTGTACTAGATTTGGCCAAACTCCTCCACTATTCCTCAGATCCTCAGATCTTACACTCAGAACCCCAAATAGGTTCCTACAGCTCAGAGTGATCCCACTCCTAAAACTCAGGCTCAACAGCCCTACCACTCAGTCTTCACAAAGACCTACACTCAGCCACAAGGCCTACACTCAGAGATATGAATCTCCTACACACAGGCACACAGGCCCTACCACTCAGCCTTTATAATTTCAGGCTTACAACTCAGATCCCTAAGGATCCTACAAGAAATTAAGAATACAATGTATATACCTACAACTCAGAATAAGAGAGAAGAGTTGACAGGTTTCTTGATGAGTTCTTGGAAGAACTCTGTTGAGATCAACCTCACTTGGCTTTCTTCAAAGCTTCTTGAATGTAGAACACAATAGGGTTGATTCTCTCTGCAGCTGATCTTCAATCACTGCAACTTAAGTTTCAGATCTCAATCTGAAACCTTCTTCACAGCCTAGTTCCAACAGCTATCTTCTTGGAAGGAGCTCTCTCTCTCCAACTACTTAGATCTTCACTTGAATTGATTCTTCAATGAAGTGCTTGATCTTCTTCTCTGATTGTTGTTAATCATTTTCTTCTGTTGACAGAATATGCCTTTATATAGGCTTTCTTCATGGTGACCGGCTGATCCGGTTTCTAACAGCTTTCTGACAGCTCTGACAGTTGCAGTAGACTGGCTGGAATGGCTGCTGCCAAGTCATCCAGTCACTTCTTGAATTTTCTGTAACTGTCTGAAAGTGTCGAGACAGTCTGTCTTTAAGTGTCGACACTTATAGACCAAGTGTCGACACTAGCCTTCAAGGTGTCGACACAACTCCTTGTGTTGTAGAATTTACTTCTCGACACAGCTTCTTCAATATGTGTCGACACTGATATTGTGTGTCGACACAAGTCCTTGTTATTCAGTACTTAGTTGAATTCTTGTAAGTGTCGACACAACTCCTTTGTGTCGACACATCTTCTTGTGTTGAACTTGTTCAGTGTCGACACATCTTCTTGGTGTCGACACATGCCTTCTGTGTTGACACTTGCTGAGTGTCGACACTGCTCCTTGTGTCGACACATTCTTCTTGTGTTGAGACTTTGGCTGAGTGTCGACACATCTCCTTTGTGTCGACACTTGTACTTAGAATCATGTTGAACTTTGCTGAGTGTCGACACAGCCTCCTAGTGTCGACACTTTCTGATGTCGACAAAGTTCCTCTGGGTGTCGACACTGCTTCTAAGTGTAGACACTGCTTCACTGGACATTTCTTCATTGAGTGTCGACACAACCTACATGTGTCGACACTTTCCTTCTGGTGTCGACTCTGCATTCCTGGTGTCGACACAATTACTCCAAGTGTCGACACTGCTTCTCTGGGTGTCGACACAAGTCTTCTTAAGTGTCGACACTTTCCTTCTGGGTGTCGACACATGGACTTAGAAACTTTTCAGCTTTCCCTGCAAATACTTAACCTGCACAACTAAACTCAAAACACATCAAATACATTTTGATGTATATCATTGAGTAGGGTGAGGCTTCTTCAAATCAGGTACATTTATTCCAATGTACCCAACATTGAAGATGATTTTGTGCAACCTGATGTACACGTCCACAGACACGGGAGTGTCTGAAGGAGTGTCAGGTGACACGGCCCGTGACATGGGCGTGTCACATGGGAGTGCACTGGTCTGGATAAGTCAGTTGAGCACCGTCTGAGGTACACGGCCTGGGTCATAGGTGTGTCACAGGCCGTGTCAGGCAAAAAAATGAGATTTTATGGCAAAATAGTGGGCGTTAGTTCCTTCAGCTGGGATCCAAGGGCTGAGGTGCCTCCCTACTTCCTTAAGGCCGTGGATGAGAAGGAAGTTCTCATATTCATTTTGCCTTCATCTTTCTAAACTCCTAGTGAGAGAAAGAGAGGAAGAAGAAGGAGGAGGAAGGAGAGCTTGTGTCAACCCGCATTTTTCTCATTAATAAATAAATCAGAGCACGAGATAACTACGAGCTGTGATGCCATGTCAAGCAGGGGATTACTGCTGACGCTCAGGCAACACTCTAATCCTTCAAATCATAAGTTAAAATGAATAGAAAACTGATTTTTTAAATTAATTGGCCGTATCCCTCGGCTCAGTGGATCAGATAGTCCACGGTTTGAAAACTATTTTTTTATACGTAGCGGAAAAATACTTCATTTACTTAACATCCTAAAAGAGCGCATAAGTGTCCTAAGAGGACAACTTACACTATGCAAGACCCTAGATTTCAATTTATAATATTTATAAAGAAAACAATCTTTTTACGCATTTGGAAAATAATGATTGAGCTTTTATAAAACATGCTGATCATGCAATACATATAGTAGTTCCTTTTTTATAGGTTTAAAGTAACTAGCAACCTAGCATAAAACATTCCCAGAGAGCAAGTGAAACTACCACAAAACAGGTAAACTAGCAGTTAAGCAAAAACTTAGTATCTCAAAGGAAAATCACCAACGAGCGTCAACAACCTGACACGAACTCGCTGGCGAGCATGTATGTCTGTACTACTACAAAGCTAAGGAACTACCTCAACAAGTGAGGAAAACACTGCCACAACGCAGTCCACAAGGAAACTCCTGAAACTAGCCGCACAGCCGGCTACAGACCTGAACCTGAGGCATTCAAAAGAAGAACACCTCAGCAAGAAATAATAAAACAAGAGGCAAAGAAGCATCAGATAATAATCGAATGAAAAGAGCAGAAAGAAAAAGGGTTACCAACCCTGCAAGAGAAATGCTGAAAATCTCAGCTAAAGAATCCAAAAAGGGACAAAATGTAAGTAAAACAATCAGTAAAGTGAGAGAAATGCATCAAGTACTAAAACGTACCAAACTCCGCTCAAGCCTGCAGAGACAAAAAGGGAACATATATGCATCAAAAGAACAGTATGAAAGGAACTAACAGTCCTAAACTTGTAAATCGTTAGCACTGGCACAAATCCCAAACCTGTGTCGGAGACTAAGAACAGTCACAACCGAACAACCAGGTCCAGGTGTCTCAAGAGTACTAAAGGGGCCGCCACAGGGTCCACACACATAGAGTTCCAACCTCTTACAGGAACCCAAAATGTCCAAAGGAGGGAATGGTGGTGGCCACGGCTCGAACTCCCCCGGTACCATACTCCTTCAGAAACCCAGATACCACATGCTAATGATCCACGATTCGGCGCCAAAACTAGCCGACAACACCACTTAGAAACTACCAAGTTCTACAACCAAAACCCGCCGAATTATTTCCCCCTACCCGCCGAATTATTTCCCCCTAGCCGCCGAATTATTTCCCCCTACCCGCCGAATTCAACTTAAAATAAATTCCGATAACTTCCTAGTTTAGGCCGATCACAAGCCCTAACCTAGGAATATTTCTAATCTCACCTATATTATTCCGGTATTCTACGACAAGGAGAAATAATAAAGCGAAATACAACCCATGGAGGCACGCAAGAGGGGAGAAATCCACTTGCCTCAAATCGACCTTGAAAACGTCCTCCCAAAATACTCCAACACGTAGATCCGTCCAAAAGGGGGCACGCGGAGACGAGATCTACGAAAAAAGCGGACAACCGGGGTTAGGGCCGAAAAAATCTAAGGCGAAACGGTCACCGAAACGGGAAAAACTTACCGATCTCGAAGCTCTTGCCGAGAGCTTTCCAACGCCGCGATCGGATCGAAATTCCGTCCACCGGATCGGCGGTGGCGGCCGCCGGAAGATTCGCGAACGAGGGGTTCCGCACACGCCAAAAATTTCGCACAGGAGGGCTGCTGGTCGGAGGAAGAGGAAGGGATTTTTTGCTTCTTCTTAAATAATAATAATAATATAATATTAATAATAATATATTAATTATATATTAATTATAATAATAACAATATAAATTATAATAACTTACATAAGTGATCGGTGAGAATTCTCACCGAACACTAGATTCGGTGAGAATGATTCTCACCGAATCCGATTCGGTGAGAATCATTCTCACCGAAATTTTTTTTTATTATTATTTCTTTTTATTTTAGTTCTTTATATAAATAAATAATATACATAATATTTATAATTATATAAAAGGATATAACCTTATATCGTTACGGAGGGTCAAACGCGCGCCGAATCGAACGAAATTCGCACCGTAAGCGAATGACGACGCTACGAATCCAAGGCGAAGTCGAAATCGAATTCCGACGCACCGATTTCGAGATAATAATTTCTAAAGTTAACGGCATATGCGAAAACATACAAACTACAATCGCGCGCCGAGGCTCCAAAAATGCTCGGAACGCGACGAAACTTGACGAGCAAGTCTAAAATTAGCCGATCTAATTTCCTAGTGTAAAATCTTCCACTCCCGACGCAAATCCCAAAATTTGGCCGGTCAAACCTAACGAACGCAAAACGCGCTAACGACAAAGTCGGTAACAAAATCCGACGAACAAAACTCGGGCAAAAACTCCCGAAGCCAAAACACAAGCATTCCCCAAGAGGCTCCACCGAGTCACCAAACAGACTCCGGCTCGCTAGGGAATCTTGCTACCAGGCATCACCAAGCCACGCAGGGAACCTAAAGAGCTAAGAGCACGCTCTAACAACGTCACATGACCAACACGCGCTAACATAACGCTCTGACGTCATAATACGTCAAATAAGAAATTAAATAAATCACTGGAAAATCGGGGGCGTTACAGTCACTCCCCCTAAAAGAAAGTTTCGTCCCGAAACTTTACGCACAAAACACTTCTAACATAGAAGGAAAAGAAAATAACCAAGGGTTATCGAATGCTTACCGAGCACAGCTGGGAGAACAAATGAGGATGCGCCTCCCTCATAGCTGACTCCAACTCCCAAGTCGCGCTCTCCACGTCTTGTTTTTTCCACAGAATCTTTACCATCGGTATTGTCTTTCTCCGCAACACTCGATCTTGCACATCCAAAAAACGAATAGGAACTTCCACGTAGGAAAGGTTAGGCTCCAACTGGGGCACTGCATCCAGAACTTGTCTGTCACTTAGCACGCACCTCCGCAGTTGGCTCACGTGAAAAACATTGTGCACGCCAGGAAACCTTTCGGACAATTTCAACTTGTAGGCTGACACACCAATCCGCTCCACAATTTCAAATGGTCCCACATACCTCGGGTCCAACTTATGGTTTTTACCGAACCTCTTCACTCCAACCATCGGGGAAACCTTAAGGAATACCATGTCCCCCACAGAAAATTCCAAAACGGACCTACGCCGATTGGCGTTCTTCTCGTATCGCTCTTGTGCTATCCGAAGCTTCTCTCGAATAAACTTTACAGAGACTTCCATTTCTTCTAAGGCATCTGGACCTAACATCGGCCTCTCACCAACCTCAGCCCAAAATAGAGGAGTTCTACATCATCTTCCATATAACGCTTCGAAAGGAGCCATTTGCAGACTCTCTTGATAACCGTTATTGTATGCGAACTCCATCAACCTCAAGCGTTCATCCCACGCTCCTCCGTGGTCTAATATATAACAACGGATCATATCTTCCACAATCTGATTAACACGCTCCGTTTGACCATTGGTCTGTGGATGATATGCGTTAGAATATCTCAAGTCAGTTCCCAATCCTTCTTGAAGGCTCTTCCAGAAACGAGACGTAAACCTGGAGTCTCGATCTGATACTATACTTACGGGTACTCCATGTAACCTGATAACTTCATTCAAATATAGTTCCGCTATCTTTTTCATCGAGTAACCAATCTGAAAGGGTACGAAGTGCGCACACTTTGTTAATCTATCAACAATCACCCAAACAGAGTCATGCCCTCGGGGAGATCTCGGCAAACCAGTAATGAAATCCATTGAGATACTCTCCCACTTCCAAGTTGGAATCTCTAAAGGCGCTAACTTTCCACCAGGCCTTCCATGATCAGCCTTAACTCTTTTGCACGTAAAACATTCTGACACAAACCTTGCAATGTCACCCTTCATCCCAATCCACCAGGCAATCTGTTTCAAGTCCTTATACATTTTTGTAGACCCTGGATGGTAGGCCACACTTGAACCGTGTGCCTCACTGCACAACTTAACTCGAATGTCTCGAAAATTGGGGATGCAAAATCTACCGCGGTACTTTAGAGTACCCGCGTCATCGATCGAAAAGTCCGGCAGCTCCCCTTCTCAGTTCTATTATGAAGGTGCAGTAGATCAGGATCGTCCTTTTGATGAAGCCTCGTAAGAGAAATCCATGAAGGCTCAGACACTTCCAAACTGCTTGGCGAGTCACATCTACCAACTGAAATATCCATTAAAAGGAACTCTTCTACTAACAACTCAGTGGAGAGATTGAAAATTTTCCCTGTCTTCCTGCTTAAGGCGTCGGCTACCACGTTAGCCTTACCCGGATGGTATAGGATCTCCACTTCATAATCAGCCACATACTCTAACCATCTGCGCTGGCGCAAGTTCAACTCCTTTTGAGTGAAGATGTACTTCAAACTCTTATGATCTGTATAAATCTTGCACTGCGCGCCATACAACAAGTGTCTCCATAATTTCAATGCATAAATAACTGCTGCGAATTCCAAGTCATGCGTAGGGTAGTTCCTTTCATGAATGTTAAGCTGCCTTGACCCATACGCAATCACTTTTCCTTCTTGCATCAGCACACCACCAAGACCCACGTGGGATGCGTCCACGTAAACGACATAGTCTAATCCTTCCATAGGCAATGTCAATATCGGAGCAGTGCACAGTCTATTCTTTAGCTCTTGGAACGCCTCTTCGTACTTATCGCTCCACACAAATGCTGCATTCTTCTGCGTCAATTTGGTCAATGGCGCAGATAATGTAGAGAAACCCTCTACAAATCTTCTATAGTAGCCAGCCAACCCTAGGAAGCTTCTTATTTCTTTGGGTGTGGCAGGCCTCGTCCAATCCATAACTGCGGCTATCTTTTCTGGGTCGACAGAGATTCCGTCCTTGTTAACCACATGACCCAGGAAAGAAACCTGAGGCAACCAGAACTCGCATTTACTTAGCTTGGCGAACAACCTATGGTCCCTCAAGGCAGATAAAACTAGACGCAAATGTTGGTCATGCTCCTCAACATTGCGTGAATACATCAACACATCATCTATAAATACGACTACAAACTTGTCCAGAAAGTCCTTGAAAACCCTGTTCATCATGTCCATGAAAGCAGAAGGTGCGTTGGTCAAACCAAACGACATCACCAAAAATTCAAAATGTCCATGTCTGGAACGGAAGGCAGTTCGCAGGATATCTGATTCACGGATCCTTAACTGGTGGTAGCCCGAACGAAGGTCAATCTTAGAGAACACGGCGCTGCCTCGCAGTTGATCAAACAAATCATCTATCCTCGGCAACGGATACCTATTCTTGATCGTTACCTTATTTAGCTCCCTATAATCGATGCACAACCTCATCGATCCATCTTTTTTCTTGACGAACAAAACGGGAGCACCCTAAGGCGAAGAACTCGGCCTTATAAATCCGTTCTCAAGCAACTCGTCTAACTGGATACGCAACTCCTCCAGTTCGCGTGGGGCCATCCGGTAAGGCGCCTTGGCAATAGGACGCATACCCGGCTCCAAATCTATAACAAACTCCACGTCTCGATCAGGCGGGAGACTAGGAAGATTAGCTGGAAAGACATCAGAAAAATCACGAACCACCGGGATCTCCTCTAAACGCGGCAAACTAACCTTGGTTTCTAAAACCGAAACCAAACAAGCAAAACATCCGGAACCTACAAGCTTCCGAGCACATACCGCCGATATAGTCGGAGAATCCTGGCGCGGATAACCGTAAACACTCCCGGGCTGACCATTGTCCATCCTGAAGTCCAAGCGTTTACCCTTGCATTGGATCACAGCATCATATCTGGACAACCAGTCCATGCCTAGGATCACATCGAAGTCTCCCAGATCCAACAGCTTCAAATCAGCAATCGCGAGAAAATCGCCTAGTAAAATCGGACAACTCTGAATACCCTGATCCGAAACTACAGATTCGCCTGAAGGAAACTTGACACAGAACGCATCACCAACATGATCGAGATCCAAACGGTAACGCTCTACGAAGGCCCTAGCCACAAATGAGTGGGTAGCGCCGGAATCGAACAGAACACGCGCCGAGCGGTTCTTTACCTTAAATCATCCTATAAAATTGCACACGCGACTAAGGAAGCGAACGCTCAAAACTATAACTATGAGCTAAACATTAAAACTAGGGGAGAATCTAACCTGATATCACTTGCGTGGATGCCTGAGCTTCCTCCATAGAGACCACGTTCAACTTTCCTTTTCCCTTGTCCACTCGCTGCGGCGGCGGCAAAGCCTGAAGAGGAACTGGATGCAGAGTAAGCTGAGCTTGCGGGCACTGATACTTGAGATGACCCTCTTGGCCGCACAAGAAACAACTTCTCGTCTTCTTCCAGCAATGAGCAGCATCGTGCCCCGGCTTCTTGCATACAGAACAAAACAAGTCTTTCTTTGGGATACCTTGGATCGCATGAATCTGCTCTTTCTTCTGAGCTCCTAATCTTTGATAGCACCTTTCAAATGGATGGCCCGGTCGGTGTAAGACCCCCTCCACCCGGATCCCAAAACACGGCACGAAGAGGGAGTCTTATGCCCGGAACAGCCGCCTTGCGGTAGCATTAGCACACGGGCTAACCTG
This sequence comes from Platanthera guangdongensis, assembly GCA_039583875.1. NCBI lineage: Eukaryota > Viridiplantae > Streptophyta > Magnoliopsida > Asparagales > Orchidaceae > Platanthera > Platanthera guangdongensis. Next base: position 106,581,310 of record CM077152.1, read on the forward strand.
TACCACAAGACGCCTATTCCGCCGGCTACAATAATATCAATAAATCATGCCAACCCAACCAAATAAATAAGCATCCAGAAGTCAAATCCACACCAAGTTATAATGTCCAAATACATCAATAAAGAGAAGCTAACACATGCTTCTACAATATATCAGAGTACAGCTAATCATTGCCCAAACGGGCTACATCAGAGTAAGCAAAACACTAACATCAGAAACAGACGGTATCGACGGCACCGTCACATCAGGCCCTGTCGTCCTGGCCTGGCTGTCCTGCGGCGTAGTCTGCGGCTGCTCTACCTGCGGCGTGACCTCCTAAAAAGGAAGACGTAGCAACCGTTAGTCGAAACGACTAAGTGGTTTCACATCCGCTCCCCCGGCGGCTCCTCGGCACCGGGCGGAGAAAGAGAAACAAGTGTAAAGTATATAGCAGTAAGTATAAAAGTACAATCAGGTGACAAGGTACATGAGTATCAATGTATAACTAGCAGTTCTACAAAAACTATCAAGGTATAATAACAAGTGTAAGAAGCTTCAGCAGGAAAGTAACTTAACTTATAAGAATGCCCATACAAACTTATAAGTTAAGGATCGGGTTACATAAAGTAACTCATCGTATAAGAGTGCCCATACAAACTTATACGATGAGGATCTTGTTGTGCAATGATATGAAATGCTATGAATGCTATGCAATGACTCACCCATGCACACCCATGCAATTGCTATGTCGACACAGACTATAGTTCCCACTTTTCGAGCAGGTAGCTAACCTCTCAGGCATCAGCCGCCGTGGCCAGGCGGTGACAGTAGAACGGGCACTTCTACTACTAGGCGGGTATCACACTACTTCACCTAGGCCTCCGTACGCCTCAACGCTAAGAACACAACAGCGGAGCCCATGCGTACTATGGCCCAGCGGGGTCTTGGGTAGATGTGCACCAAGAACACAGCCCGAACTGGCCTTGCGTGACCCGGAAGGGGCCTCGGAAGAAAGCACGAGGACACAGCCCAACCGTCCACATGGTCGGAGGGGCCTCGGGACGTGAACACCGAGGACACAGCCCAAACCAACCAAGTCTAACTGCCAACTCCCGTCGGTGTGACGACTGGCGAGCCCGTAGACCTGCCACACTATCCTTAACCCGGGATTACGACACCGCGTGTCGACTCACACCACATGCAAACACCATATCAACACAACATGGAAGGGGCCTCGGAGTGAGCACGAGGGCACAGCCCAACCATCCATCCACACCTTACCTCAACACGACCAAAACTTAGTGGCGGTCAACACCGCACTTGCACATTTACTATAACATGCCAATACTACCCGTAGGAGACGACACACTATTGTCCACTGGACTCCTAAATTCAATCCGATATAGTCAAACATATGCATGGCCATGGGTTACCCATCTATATATCATCCCAAGTGATTTCAACATGATCTATGCGCAACAAGATTTGCTCTTACGACAACTTACCGAAGTATTATCAAATCAATCCAATTAAACATAAGGAAATCAACAGGCCTCAAGCTATTTTGTTTCACAATTTGGTAATAAATTGATTTCTAAAACAGTAAATATTATCATCCATAACAAACTTGGTGGTTAACATAAAATTATTTCTCCAGGCAAGTATCTAGAATTAATTGCGACATTAGATCCACCGAAATTTCAAATCCATTTTTCAACGTATGTAGAGACCCAGAATTTCAGCGCAGGATTAGCACTGGACAGCAACTTCGACCGGCGTTTCCCTGAAGTTACAGGAATCCGGTGGAGGCGTGTAACCCCTCGTTGGAAAGATATTTTCATGATCTACAACTTTCATATTCAGGTCACAACCCAGATCTGACAATAACTTACTCTATTTGAAATCGGCTTCAAAGTTCACTGCGCACAGAACACAATTTCTGCATGTACAGGATTTATTGCCGGGCAGCAAACATTTTCGATTAGGTTTTCCCGGGCCACAGACATCACCTGAAGTCGTGCAACCACTCGTTGGAAAGGTATTTCCAAGGGCGATAACTTTCGTGTTTAGCCAAAAGCCCAGATCTGCACATATCCTACATAAAAAGGTCACGCCTATAAGATCGCTGCGCGCAGAATACAGATTCTGCGCGCATCTTAAGGCGGAAAATGAACGGCACCGGTTCGTCTTCCTCCTCAAGGCGATCGTTCCTAAATTTTCCAGAAATATTCTCCTCCCTTATTCAACCTCAAAGGCCATAAACTCCTCACGAGACCATCCACCCTTATCGTCATATTGAAGAAAAGGGGAAGGGTTGAAGAGATCTAAAATCTAGGATTCAAATCCTAGCATGGCCAAACCTTTCCTAGAAATCTTCTCCTCTCCATCAAGCTCTCTTGAACCGATGTCTCTCCTAGGAAAATATCTAAGATCTAGCACCAAGGGAGAGGGTAGGAAACTCACGTTGGCTCCAGCGGTACCACCATTTCCGGCCATGGATCGCGTAGTTCTCCTTGGCGGCATCTTCTCTCTCACGGCGATGGCGGATCTTCTTCGGTAGGACTGGCTCCTGCAGTTTTCCTCTCACCAGGAGTTCTCACAGGACTTAGGGGAAGAAATGGGGATGAAAACGGCTAGGGTTTTCTCTGCCCCCATATATACAAAAAGTGACACGGGTATGGACACGGCCGTGTCCCTACCCGTGTCCCGCTTCCGCGAAACGGCCGTGGCGGTTTCCATGTCGGTTCACTGTTTGACACGGGTAGGGACACGCCCGTGTCCCGACCCGTGTTCACATGACACGGCCGTGTGCCTGGCCGTGTCATTGGCCGTGTACTCCTGAGTTACATCTCGACACTTCTCGTCGAGCTCAACTCGACGCACACGGGTAGGGACACGCCCGTGTCACTACCCGTGTCACTTAGTGTCGACCCCGTTCGACGATCTCGACACGCCTCGTCGAGATCATCTCGACGCACACGGGTAGGGACACGGCCGTGTCTCTACCCGTGTCACTTGATCTCGACGACTCTCGACGATCTCGACACTGCTCGTCGAGATCATCTCGACGCACACGGGTAGTGACACGCCGTGTCACTACCCGTGTCACTTCTCTCTGCACTGATTTCTCTCCTCCACAAGTGCAGCCCAATTCCCTGCACTTCTCAGGACTCGAGTCAACCCTCCTGACTCAAAAACACACACACTAGGGCCTAGAGCGATTCGGGACGTTACAAATCCTATAAACAAAATAAAAGATTTCGTCCCCGAAATCAGGCTTAGGCTGTGTGGAGAAAAACTTAACAGGAAGTTTATCATATGTTTTTAAATAAGATTACCTTGGGCAAACAACTCCGGGTAGCGTTGCTGCATCAAATCCATTGGCTCCCAGGTGTACTCCTCCTTCCCATGATTCATCCATAGCACTTTCACTAAGGGGACACTTTTGCGGCGTAATGTTCTTGTCTCGCTGTCAACGATTCGTACCGGCTCTAGTCGCACAGACCTATCTGACGCCACCGCACCATCAGTCGTGGGAATAAATTGGTCGGGCCGCAATAGTGCTTTTCGAAGCGACGATACATGGAACACGTCGTGGAGATTTTCTAGTTCCGGTGGTAACTCCAACCGATAGGCCAACGGGCCGATTCTTTCCAATATAGTATAAGGCCCAACATACCTTGTGCTGAGCTTTTTCACTCCACGCACCCGCGACACTCCATGCATCGGCCGAATCTTAAGGAACACTTTTTCGCCCACTTGGAATTCCACCATCCGGTGCTTTTTATTGTAATATTTTGCCTGTCGACTTTGAGCCTCCAACATGCGATCCCGTATCAATCTGACCGCCGCATCAGTATCATCTACGTATTCGTTTCCCAATGCCTTCGGATCTTCATCCTGAACCCAAGACAAGGGGGTCCTACACCTTCTTCCGTAAAGGGCTTCATGGGGCGCCATACCGATGCTCGCTTGATGACTATTATTGTAGGAGAATTCCACCAGGGGCAAGAGTCTTTCCCACGGCTCTCCTCTGTCCAACACACATAACCTTAATAAATCCTCCAGTGTTCTGATGGTCCGTTCTGACTGCCCGTCCGTCTGAGGATGAAATGCGGTACTAAAGGTTAGGCGTGAGCCCAAATACGCCTGTACCGCCTTCCACTCATTGGATGTAAACCGACCATCCCGATCCGAAACAATTGTTTTGGGCACGCCATGATACCGTACAAATTGCTCCACAAAAAGGCGCACCAAAACATCCACGTGTGCTTCCTTCTTCATTGGAATGAACCGGGCCACCTTTGTCAGTCGATCCACAATAACCCACACCGAATCATTCCCGGAACGGGAACGGTGTAACCCATGAACAAAGTCCATGGAGATATCCTCGAACTTCCATTCGGGGATGGGCAGCGACTGCAACAAACCACCGGGACTCCTGCATTCAGCCTTCACTCTTTGACATGCTTCACAATGAGTGACATAATACCGGACATCCTTTTTCATTCCTGGCCAACACATGGTCTTTCGCAATCCGGCGTACATCTTAGCAATACCCGGGTGCACTGAATATTGAGAGGAATGTGCCTCTCTCAATATATCTTCCCGAATTTTGCCGCCCTTGGGAATATAAAGTCGGCCACGAAAATAAACGAGGCCGTCTTTGAATGTGTACTCATCGGTGATCCCATCTTCAATTGCCTTGATTGCCGGGGCCAAGGCCGCATCCATTCCTTGTTCCACCCGAATCCGGTCTCGGATATCACAAACTATGCTCATGTTGGACAAATACTCCGCATACTCTGCCGAAGGAGCCTTGAATACTAGAGTAATTTCCATCTCCTCGATCATCCGAGCCAACTCCATACTCATCAGCCGAGACTCTGGGCTAGAGCCTGGCGCTTTTCTACTCAAGGCATCGGCTACCGAGTTCGCTTTCCCGGGGTGGTAGTTCATGGTGAACTCATAGTCGCATAGAAATTCCAACCACCGCCGTTGTCTCAGGTTCAACTCCTTCTGAGTGTGAACATACTTCAAGTTTTTGTGATCGGAAAAGATCTCGCAGTGTACGCCATATAGGTAATGCCTCCAGACCTTCAAGGCGAAGACCACTGCTCCTAGCTCCAAATCATGAACCGGGTAATTGATTTCATGTTTCTTTAACTGCCTTGAAGCATATGCGATCACGTGCCCATGCTGCATCAATACCGCTCCCATCCCTTGATATGAAGCGTCCGTGTAAACTTGGAATCCTTCCTTCCCCGACGGAAGTGCAAGGATGGGGGCGGAGGTAAGCCTATCCTTCAGCTCTTGAAATGCCGCTTCACATTGAGGTGTCCACTCAAATGGCACACCCTTCTTCGTCAAGGAGGTAAGGGGAAGAGCGATCTTGGAGAATCCTTTCACGAACTTGCGGTAGTACCCAGCAAGTCCAAGAAAGCTTCGTACATCGGCCGCCGACCTCAAGGGCGACCACTCCTTCACGGCTCGCACCTTCGCTGGATCCACCGCTAATCCTGCTCCACTGATCACATGCCCCAAGAAGGCTACCTCCTTAAGCCAGAATTCACACTTGCTAAACTTGGCATACAAGGCATGCTCCTTCAATTTCTTCAAAACCAAGGTCAGGTGCTCGACATGCTCCTCCTCCGTCTTTGAGTAGACCAAGATGTCGTCGAATGAAAACAATGACGAAGATGTCCAAATATGGTTCAAACACCTTATTCATCAAACTCATGAAGGCCGAAGGGGCATTTGTGAGCCCAAACGGCATTACTGTGAACTCATACAAACCATATCTCGAACTGAAGGCCGTTTTCTGGATGTCCCCTTCTTGTATCCTCAACTGATAGTATCCAGAGCGCAAGTCCTAGTTTAGAGAACCAATGTGCTCCCACTAATTGATCGAACAACTCGTCGATCCGACGGTAGCGGATAAGTATTCCGCACCGTCAACCGATTGAGTTCCCGATAATCTATGCACAATCGCAGGGTTCCATCCTTCTTCTTTACGAACAGCACAGGGGCTCCCCATGGTGATGAACTGGGGCGAACGAACCCTGAATCCTACCTAGTTCTTGCAATTGAACTCTAAACTCCGCGAGTTCTTTCGGGGCCATTCTGTACGGAGCCTTGGACACAGGCTTGGCACCTGGTACTAGATTGATCTGGAAGTCAACCTCTCTATGCGGAGGTAATCCTGGTAGCTTCTCAGGAAATACCTCGGGAAAATCCTCGCACAACCCGTACATCCTTTAACTCCAACGCTGCTCCTCCTTCAACTCGAACCAGATCATGAAGACCTCGTCCCCCTTCATATGAGCTTTTACAACCTGAATACGGAAGATAACATCATGCGAGGCGCGAAGCCAATACCTTGGAAGATAACGTCAGAGTCTCCATGTCTCAAATAGATCCGCTTCTCCGCGCAGTCGATCCTCGCGAAGTGCCAATCCAGCCATGCCATGCCCAAAATGATGTCAAACTCCGGCATTCTCAGAACCGTGGCCGGCGTATCAAAGGCCTTCCCATCAATAAATAACTCCAACTCGCACTTGGCGGTTGCGATCATCTCCGAGCCGTCCGGAAGGCGTACACGTCGGGCTATTCCCGTGAAGTACTGTACACCCCCCACGTCTTTTATGAAATCCTCGGACACGAAAGGAGTGCGAGGCACCGGTATCGAACAGCGCATAGGCCTGTCTTCCCGCCAATAATCACGGTGCCTAAGTACCAACGACCAAAACTTATTGCTAGTGTCTAGTAAGTTCTAATCAATTCAATGTTAGATCATGCAAATATGTAAATTAATTAAATCATACCTGCAATCACATCTTGTGGGTTCCGTTCCTGCGCCATGTCAAGCGCGTACACCTGATCCCTAGCAGGGCCGGGGTTTACCTCTTGGCGGTCCTCGTCCTCGACCGCGCATATATCCCCGCCCTCGTGGAGCTGCTGGAGGGAGAGCAGGAGGGAGAGCAGGAGGGAGAGCAGAGGGGCGTTCCCATATAGTTGCGGGCAGAAACGCCGGATGTGGCCCGGCTGGTTGCATTCGAAGCACACCAGACCACGACGCCCTTCCAGGTTGTTGGAAATCGCTGAGGCTGTGGGGGTGGAGGCAACGCAGGCGGCTGCGGAACTGGATGCTCCACCCTATAGTTTCGGTGGACACGCCCTCCACCTCTTTGATAACCTCTTCCTCCTCTGAAGTCCCGTCTCCTTCTATTACTTGGGCCGGCTTCCATCACGTCCTCCGCAGGCCTCTTGCTACATCCCAGGTGGTCTGCCTCCAATCTTTTCGCCATATCAATGATCTCCGCCAAGCTACCATCCGCTATAAACAAAAGGGACTGCCTTAGGGGATCTCGCAGCCCTTTATAGAAGCGCTTGGCATAACCTCTGTCATCCAACTCATAAGAGTCCGCAAACCTTGCGAGATGCTGGAATTCCCGCTGGTATTCTGTAACCGACTTTGATCCCTGCTTTAGTAGAAGGAACCTCTGCTCAAGCTCATCTCGGGCCGATGTAGGGATAAAGTGCTCCAAGAAAAGCACTCCGAGAATTCACTCCAACTTATCTCTGTGTAGATCCGGCCTTGGAAGGTAGAGCCCATGAGGGACTTCCACCACCTCTTCGCATGTAAGTCCAAGACGGACACTGCCAATGTTACTGCCATGTTGGCTGGGCAACGGATATCGGCCAACAACTCTTGTATCGTGTCTAGCCATTCCTCTGTACGTACGGCTGACTCCGTCCCAAGGTAGACGGGAGGGGAGAGAGCCCGGAAGGTGCTCAGCCAGTTGGAGCTCGGGGCCTGTTGTTGCACCGGAGCCTGCTGAGCCTTAAAAGCATCAAGAATGGCGGTGAGCGTTTGCCCCAACTCAGACTGTTGGAACTGAGTGGGTATGGGAGGGGTAGGAGTACCCCTCATCGGCTCAACATGCAGTGGAACCTACACGTACACGACAAATTTGTGGTCAGGTTGGCTAAACTTAAGGTCAAAGTTGGACAATCTTAATGTGAATTACATATGGGCACACCACTGCTTCCGCTAAGTTAGTTTGTCCCCAAACTGACTAACCAAACGGGGGTGGCACCATTGTTGAATGACTTCTTAGTTGAGGATCGTGGCAAACTGATACCATTTGTAAGACCCCCTCCACCCGGATCCCAAAACACGGCACGAAGAGGGAGTCTTATGCCCGGAACAGCCGCCTTGCGGTAGCATTAGCACACGGGCTAACCTGTACCACAAGACGCCTATTCCGCCGGCTACAACAATATCAATAAATCATGCCAACCCAACCAAATAAATAAGCATCCAGAAGTCAAATCCACACCAAGTTATAATGTCCAAATACATCAATAAAGAGAAGCTAACACATGCTTCTATAATATATCAGAGTACAGCTAATCATTGCCCAAACGGGCTACATCAGAGTAAGCAAAACACTAACATCAGAAACAGACGGTATCGACGGCACCGTCACATCAGGCCCTGTCGTCCTGGCCTGGCTGTCCTGCGGCGTAGTCTGCGGCTGCTCTACCTGCGGCGTGACCTCCTAAAAAGGAAGACGTAGCAACCGTTAGTCGAAACGACTAAGTGGTTTCACATCCGCTCCCCCGGCGGCTCCTCGGCACCGGGCGGAGAAAGAGAAACAAGTGTAAAGTATATATCAGTAAGTATAAAAGTACAATCAGGTGACAAGGTACATGAGTATCAATGTATAACTAGCAGTTCTACAAAAGTTATCAATATGTAAACTAACAATTCTACAAGAGCCATCAAGGTATAATAACAAGTGTAAGAAAGCTACAGCAGGAAAGTAACTTAACTTATAAGAATGCCCATACAAACTTATAAGTTAAGGATCGGGTTACATAAAGTAACTCATCGTATAAGAGTGCCCATACAAACTTATACGATGAGGATCTTGTTGTGCAATGATATGAAATGCTATGAATGCTATGCAATGACTCACCCATGCACACCCATGCAATTGCTATGTCGACACAGACTATAGTTCCCACTTTTCGAGCAGGTAGCTAACCTCTCAGGCATCAGCCGCCGTGGCCAGGCGGTGACAGTAGAACGGGCACTTCTACTACTAGGCGGGTATCACACTACTTCACCTAGGCCTCCGTACGCCTCAACGCTAAGAACACAATAGCGGAGCCCATGCGTACTATGGCCCAGCGGGGTCTTGGGTAGATGTGCACCAAGAACACAGCCCGAACTGGCCTTGCGTGACCCGGAAGGGGCCTCGGAAGAAAGCACGAGGACACAGCCCAACCGTCCACATGGTCGGAGGGGCCTCGGGACATGAACACCGAGGACACAGCCCAAACCAACCAAGTCTAACTGCCAACTCCCGTCGGTGTGACGACTGGCGAGCCCGTAGACCTGCCACACTATCCTTAACCCGGGATTACGACACCGCGTGTCGACTCACACCACATGCAAACACCATATCAACACAACATGGAAGGGGCCTCGGAGTGAGCACGAGGACACAGCCCAACCATCCATCCACACCTTACCTCAACACGACCAAAACTTAGTGGCGGTCAACACCGCACTTGCACATTTACTATAACATGCCAATAGGAGACGACACACTATTGTTGGACTCCTAAATTCAATCCGATATAAAACATATGCATGGCCATGGGTTACCCATCTATATATCATCCCAAGTGATTTCAACATGATCTAAATAAGATTTGCTCTTACGACAACTTACCGAAGTATTATCAAATCAATCCAATTAAACATAAGGAAATCAACAGGCCTCAAGCTATTTTGCAATAATAAATTGATTTCTAAAACAGTAAATATTATCATCCATAACACTTGGTGGTTAACATAAAATTATTTCTCCTAAATCTAGAATTAATTGCGACATTAGATCCACCAATTTCAAATCCACAACGTATGTAGAGACCCAGAATTTCAGCGCAGGATTAGCACTGGACAGCAACTTCGACCGGCGTTTCCTGAAGTTACAGGAATCTGGTGGAGGCGTGTAACCCCTCGTTGGAAAGATCTTTTCATGATCTACAACTTTCATATTCAGGTCACAACCCAGATCTGAAAATAACTTACTCGAAATCGGCTTCAAAGTTCACTGCGCACAGAACACAATTTTTGTGTACAGGAATTGCCGGGCAGCAAACTCGATTAGGTTTTCCTGGGGCCACAGACATCACCTGAAGTCGTGCAACCACTCGTTGGAAAGGTATTTCCAAGGGCTATAACTTTCATGTTTAGCCAAAAGCCCAGATCTGCACATATCCTACATAAAAAGGGCCTATAAGATCGCTGCGCGCAGAATACAGATTCTGCGCGCATCTTAAAGGAAAATGAACGGCACCGGTTCGTCTTCCTCCTCAAGGCGATCGTTCCTAAATTTTCCAGAAATATTCTCCTCCCTTATTCAACCTCAAAGGCCATAAACTCCTCACGAGACCATCCACCCATCGTCATATTGAAGAAAAGGGGAAGGGTTGAAGAGATCTAAAATCTAGGATTCAAATCCTAGCATGGCCAAACCTAGAAATCTTCTCCTCTCCATCAAGCTCTCTTGAACCGATGTCTCTCCTAAATATCTAAGATCTAGCACCAAGGGAGAGGGTAGGAAACTCACGTTGGCTCCAGCGGTACCACCATTTCCGGCCATGGATCGCGTAGTTCTCCTTGGCGGCATCTTCTCTCTCACGGCGATGGCGGATCTTCTTCGGTAGGACTGGCTCCTGCAGTTTTCCTCTCACCAGGAGTTCTCACAGGACTTAGGGGAAGAAATGGGGATGAAAACGGCTAGGGTTTTATCTGCCCCCATATATACAAAAAGTGACACGGGTATGGACACGGCCGTGTCCCTACCCGTGTCCCGCTTCCGCGAAACGGCCGTGGCGGTTTCCATGTCGGTTCACTGTTTGACACGGGTAGGGACACGCCCGTGTCCCGACCCGTGTTCACATGACACGGCCGTGTGCCTGGCCGTGTCATTGGCCGTGTACTCCTGAGTTACATCTCGACACTTCTCGTCGAGCTCAACTCGACGCACACGGGTAGGGACACGCCCGTGTCAACTACCCGTGTCACTTAGTGTCGACCCCGTTCGACGATCTCGACACGCCTCGTCGAGATCATCTCGACGCACACGGGTAGGGACACGGCCGTGTCTCTACCCGTGCTCCAAATCTATAACAAACTCACTTGATCTCGACGACTCTCGACGATCTCGACACTGCTCGTCGAGATCATCTCGACGCACACGGGTAGTGACACGCCCGTGTCACTACCCGTGTCACTTCTCTCTGACACAGAACGCACTGATTTCTCAAATGAGTGGGTCCTCCACAAGTCCTATAAAATTGCACACGCGCAGCCCAATTCCCTGCACTTCTCAGGACTCGAGTCAACCCTCCTGACTGCGGCGGCGGCAAAGCCAAAAACACACACACTAGGGAAACAACTTCTCGCCTAGATCGTGCCCCGGCTTCTTGCGAGTCTTTCTTTTCGGGATCTGCTCTTTCTTCGTTACAGTCGGCCACAGAAACTGCATACCTCTTTGTTTCTCTTCCTCGGAGCAGCGTCAGGGACCTGAGTACTCTTACCCTCATCAGACTTTCTTTTATCCTTTCTCAGTTGTTGACCTCAATTCTTGGCGTTATCAATTGCCTCTACCTTTAAGGCAGCTTCCACCATACCAGCATAACTTGAGGTCGCATAGGCACTTGCTAATTGCTGGACTTCACTCCTTAGCCCAGCCAGAAATCGCTTGCTTCTATTTTCATCGGAACTCACCAAATATGGGGCAAATCGGCTTAGCTTACTAAACTCGATTTCGTACTCACTAACCGTGAGCTGCCTCTGCTTTAAGTGCAGGAAATTATTCATCAGACGGTCCCTCTCGACCGATGGCAGAAACTTGCTCAGAAGTAGCTCCTTAAAGGACTCCCAGGAACACCCGTCCTTCAGACCTTCTTTCTCCCTCAGCCACCAGCCCTTTGCCAACCCTTTGAGCTGATATGCGGCTAACATCACTTTCTGATCATCAGTGATCCTGGAGTATGAGAACATCTCCTTGATTGATATCATCCAATCGTCTAAGACCATGTAATCTGCCTTGCCATCATACGTCGGAGGCCTAAGTCGCTGAAACTGAGAAATAAAGGTCATCTCTGGTGGCACCACGACCGGAGGCACCGGAGGAGCGGGGGGAACATGGACAGCTTGACCCACAACAGGGTCCTGAACTCTCGGAATCTGCCCTGCCACAACTGCTAACAAGGACTGGACCTGAGACTGCAAATCCACTACTTGCTTTGACAAGGCTTCATTGCTTTGTCGCAGACCTTCTATCATTGCGCTGCTCTGCGCACCTGAAGATTCTCCCTCCGATTGGGGAGTCAACCTTGTCGAAGGACGCCTCGACATTCTAACGGAACAACAAAACACTAATTAGACACCTAGCCCACCCATTAGAACCAAACAACTTAGTACAAACAATACATACTTAAGTATTTGCTCATGCTGCTAGCTTGCTCTGGGATTTTCAATAATGATGATATGCTTATCCTACGATGATTCACTATCATCGCACTAACTCTTGTGCCTAGATCGGGAATGCATGAATTTATATTCTTTTTGACTCAAAAAATTATGTGTGTACACATGTCATCCTGCAAATCTTTAGCTTGGCACGTTGTGCTTATGCAATGTTATGGTATGCATGATTATGCTATGCATTCTAAAAAGGCCCTAATGCATGTTATGAGCGGCGTACACATGAAAATGTTATGCATCCCACACTACATAACATTTCCATGCAACGAAAAAGAAAACGTGCTAGCCGCATTCATGTGGTGAGGTTATGCATCCCATACTACATAACCCTCACATGTTGCCTCCTATGGTGGATCCATATACAAACACATAGTATGCATCCCATACTACATAATATGCCTCGTATACTTCATGTCATGTTATGAGTGTAGTGTTCGTGCTTCAGCCAAGACGTGCTGATGACATATCGGTGTGTGTATGATATGACTCTAAACACCTAATACTAACAGGGACAGGTTGCCCGACAATTTGTCAAGCAACCTCCCTCTGATACCAACTGTCACAACCCGCATTTTTCTCATTAATAAATAAATCAGAGCACGAGATAACTACGAGCTGTGATGCCACGTCAAGCAGGGGATAACTGCTGACGCTCAGGCAACACTCTAATCCTTCAAATCATAAGTTAAAATGAATAGAAAACTGATTTTTAAATTAATTGGCCGTATCCCTCAGCTCAGTGGATCAGATAGTCCACGGTTTGAAAACTATTTTTTTTATACGTAGTGGAAAAATACATCATTTACTTAACATCCTAAAAGAGCGCATAAGTGTCCTAAGAGGACAACTTACACTATGCAAGACCCTAGATTTCAATTTATAATATTTATAAAGAAAACAATCTTTTTACGCATTTGGAAAATAATGATTGAGCTTTTATAAAACATGCTGATCATGCAATACATATAGTAGTTCCTTTTTTATAGATTTAAAGTAACTAGCAACCTAGCATAAAATATTCCCAGAGAGCAAGTGAAGCTACCACAAAACAGGTAAACTAGCAGTTAAGCAAAAACTTAGTATCTCAAAGGAAAATCACCAACGAGCGTCAACAACCTGACACGAACTCGTTGGCGAGCATGTATGTCTGTACTACTACAAAGCTAAGGAACTACCTCAACAAGTGAGGAAAACACTGCCACAACGCAGTCCACAAGGAAACTCCTGAAAATAGCCGCACAGCCGGCTACAGACCTGAACCTGAGGCATTCAAAAGAAGAACACCTCAGCAAGAAATAATAAAACAAGAGGCAAAGAAGCATCAGATAATAATCGAATGAAAAGAGCAGAGAGAAAAAGGGTTACCAACCCTGCAAGAGAAATGCTGAAAATCTCAGCTAAAGAATCCAAAAAGGGACAAAATGTAAGTAAAACAATCAGTAAAGTGAGAGAAATGCATCCAGTACTAAAACGTACCAAACTCCGCTCAAGCCTGCAGAGACAAAAAGGGAACATATATGCATCAAAAGAACAGTATAAAAGGAACTAACAGTCCTAAACTTGTAAATCGTTAGCACTGACACAAATCCCAAACCTGTGTCGGAGACTAAGAACAGTCACAACCGAACAACCAGGTCCAGGTGTCTCAAGAGTACTAAAGGGGCCGACACAGGGTCCACACACATAGAGTTCCAACCTCTTACAGGAACCCAAAATGTCCAAAGGAGGGAATGGTGGTGGCCACGGCTCGAACTCCCCCGGTACCATACTCCTTCAGAAACCCAGCTACCACATGCTAAGGATCCACGATTCGGCGCCAAAACTAGCCGACAACACCACTTAGAAACTACCAAGTTCTACAACCAAAATCCGCCGAATTATTTCCCCCTACCCGCCGAATTATTTCCCCCTACCCGCCGAATTATTTCCCCCTACCCGCCGAATTCAACTTAAAATAAATTCCGATAACTTCCTAGTTTAGGCCGATCTCAAGCCCTAACCTAGGAATATTTCTAATCTCACCTATATTATTCCGGTATTCTACGACAAGAAGAAATAATAAAGCGAAATACAACCCATGGAGGCAGGCAAGAGGGGAGAAATCCACTTGCCTCAAATCGACCTTGAAAACGTCCTCCCAAAATACTCCAACACGTAGATCCGTCCAAAAGGGGGCACGCGGAGACGAGATCTACGAAAAAAACGGACAATCGGGGTTAGGGCCGAAAAAATCTAAGGCAAAACGGTCACCGAAACGGGAAAAACTTACCGCGATCTCGAAGCTCTCACCGAGAGCTTTCCAACGCCGCGATCGGATCGAAATTCCGTCCACCGGATCGGCGGTGGCGGCCGCCGGAAGATTCGCGAACGAGGGGTTCCGCACACGCCAAAAATTTCGCACGGGAGGGCTGCTGGTCGGAGGAAGAAGAAGGGATTTTTTTCTTCTTCTTAAATAATAATAATAATAATATAATATTAATAATAATATATTAATTATATATTAATTATAATAATAATAATATAAATTATAATAACTTACATAAGTGATCGGTGAGAATTCTCACCGAACACTGGATTCGGTGAGAATGATTCTCACCGAATTTTTTTTTTATTTATTATTTCTTTTTATTTTATTTCTTTATATAAATAAATAAATATACATAATATTTATAATTATATAAAAGGATATAACCTTATATCGTTACGGAGGGCCAAACGCGCGCCGAATCGAACGAAATTCGCACCGTAAGCGAATGACGACGCTACGAATCCAACGGCGAAGTCGAAATCGAATTCCGACGCACCGTTTTCGAGATAATAATTTCTAAAGTTAACGGCGTACGCGAAAACATACAAACTACAATCGCGCGCCGAGGCTCCAAAAATGCTCGGAACGCGACGAAACTTGACGAGCAAGTCTAAAATTAGCCGATCTAATTTCCTAGTGTAAAATCTTCCACTGCCGACGCAAATCCCAAAATTTGGCCGGTCAAACCTAACGAACGCAAAACGCGCTAACGACAAAGTCGGTAACAAAATCCGACGAACAAAACTCGGGCAAAAACTCCCGAAGCCAAAACACAAGCATTCCCCAAGAGGCTCCACCGAGTCACCAAACAGACTCCGGCTCGCTAGGGAATCTTGCTAACAGGCATCACCAAGCCACGCAGGGAACCTAAAGAGCTAAGAGCACGCTCTAACAACGTCACATGACCAACACGCGCTAACATAACGCTCTGACGTCATAATACGTCAAATAAGAAATTAAATAAATCACTGGAAAATCGGGGGCGTTACAGAGCCGGCCATTGGTGGTGCTGCGAAGTTCCGACAAGAGATCCGAGGCCAGCGTTGTGGAGGAAAAGCCGCTGTGGTTCTTTCCAGCCAGCTAGGAGCTCATGGCGCCGAAGCGGTCTTCAAGGGTAACGACTTTTCTTCCTAGCCATGTGAAGGTTTCCTTTTTGGCATGTGCATATCATTCCCCCACCAGAGGGTGGCTTGTTATGGGAGTCCCTTGGGTTGATTCATGGAATCCCCAATCATTTGGCATATAGTTCCGAAAAAGGAGTACAGAATAAGCATGCTGTGTGAAGGCCATCTGGACTAGTTGGTCTGGATTGGTGATGTTGCATATACGCACAACAGAATACTCCGTGATAAACATGTAGTTTAGGAGTCGATGGGTTAAACCTGTGAAGGGCAGTAGCAGGAAGTACTGGAGTGGTAGTCCAGGAAAATACCCTTGTGATGCTTATGCTATAGGGTTGTACCTGTGAAGGGCAGTAGCAGGAAGTACTGGATTGGAAGTCCAGAAAATACTCTTTGTAATGCTTGATGTTCATGGGTGGTACCTTTGAAGAGGAGTAGCAGGAAGTACTGGCGTGGTAAGCCAGGAAAATACCCTTGCCATTTGTGATAATTGCGGGGTTGTACCTGTGAAGGGGAGTAGCAGGAAGTACTGGTGTGCCCAGGAAAGACCCTCTGATGTTGTGATATGAATGGGTGTGATAGTAAGTACTGGTGTGCCCTGGAAAACACCCAGGATTTATGCCAAACAAGTAAGGTGAAACCGACCCACGCCTTTTCTTTAGCCGCGAGTACGCTGTACTCGGTGATGGCAAGGCGATTTGAGCAACGGGGCGGGGGGGGGGGGGGTGGAGGGGGGTGGATGATCCGACCTGCGTTATGTCCGTCCGACGTGAGACCTGAAAGTGTGGTCTGTTGGAGCGCATAGCGAGAGTCTTAGGCCTGTATGCCGTTGTTGAAATTTGTGAAGTGGAAGTGGGTGACGGGACAGGCCGGGCGGCCTGGGGCGGACAGTTTTGGCGGACTAGGCGGACTGGGCGGACTGAGATGAGAGGCCTGGTGGAAGGTCTAGTGGAAAGTCGGCTGTCTTCTGAGCGGACTATTGCATGGAGTCCGCGGACTATGCGGCCTGGTTTCTGCGGATAGGGTGTGCTGATTGGCTTTGCCAAGGAGCGGCCTGAGCGGATGGAGGCTTGCGGACTGGTGCTTGCTCAGTGGCCGCGGGTACAAGCTTGTGCTGATAGGCGGGTTGGCTCATGTCCGCGGGAAGCTTGCGGACTGGAGTGTCCGCAGTGTGGGCTGTTGCGGACTGGGCTTGGAGCTTGGCTGAGGCCTTGTCGAGCTCTGGTGGCACAGCAGGCGATTTGTTGTGGAGGTCGATTGGCGGACTGGTTTTGGAGTCCAGGGTTGGCTGCTGCGTTGGACAGAAGTGCGAGGAGCTCGCGGACTGATGGCGGTCTGTGCTAGGGTGTTTGGTAGACGGGAGTTTGTGTCCGCCATGCTCGCAATGGCTCTTGATGGTTTTGGACTTGGTCACACTTTGTGCCAAGGCCATGGTGTCCGTGGTATCCGCCAAGTCCGCTGTGACCGGGCGGACTGTTGCTATCTTCCTTTGGTCGTGGACTTGTGGCGGATTGAGGTGTGAGTCTTGCGGACTGCCTCGGGTTGGTGCGGACTGACATTGAAGGGGGTTGCTGTCTTGCAGTGGGTGGAGATTTGCAGGCTGATGCCTTGTCCGCATAGCTTGGGCGGACTGGAGAGGGTTCGCCAATGTTTGCCTTGCTCCTGGCAGTTTTCCTTGGTATCCGGCTAAGCCCATGCGGACTCGGCGGACGGTGTTTTTGCTATCGCGCGGGCTGGGGTGGTGTCGCTATCTCTTGGGCGATGACCACACTCCTCACCTTGCCTATAAATAGGACCCCCCTGGCATAACCTAAATAACTAGAGTGAACAGTAAGTTGGGTTGAGCGAAGTGCTGCGGTCTGTGTTTGTCAGTCCGCGCGGATTGTTTCAGGGTGACGGTTTGCTGTGTGCAGGTCGCGCGCGTAGCTTCAAGGAGCCAGGAGTTTGGCTGTGACTTTGGTCAAGTACTTGGAAGTGTGCGGTCTCTGCGGACTCAGCAGGAGGTCGCTATACGGCTTGTCAGTTCTGTTTCATCTTTGCCAGCTTCAATAACCTGTCCGTCGGCTTCAGGCGGGTAGGGGTGTTCCTCAGTTCAAGTTCAGCAGGAGGCGAATAACGGTGTGTCCGCGTGGCCTCGCGGCTTCGGCTGACTCCGTGTCTATTTGGCGGATTGCAGCATAGCTTGGGCGAGCTCAGCGGTCTCGGCGACCTCGGCGACCTCGCGGTCTCGGCGGACTCCGATGCTGTCCGCCCGGCTTGTGTTTTGGTGCTTTCTATTTACAGCTGTGATACTAGCGAAATCATATCTCGCTATGTATGCCTCGCATTGTAAAGAAGTGAATGAATAAAAGACTTGCTTGTGCTTCCATTGTTTGTTGGGATTAACCTTTGTACCTCTAGTCCTTGGTTTCCGCTGGTTCAACGTGCGAACTGGGTAGTTCCGAAGATATTAATTTGGCGTTTGGGCTATCTTGCTGACCACGTTGAGAAAATTTAACATGGTATCAGAGGCAGGATTTTGAGGTTCAGCTGCGTGAGCGGAAGTCAGTCAGTGTTGTTACTCAGTGATTGAGTGGTGATCAACCTGTGTTGTTGCTCGGAGCTGCTGTAAGGTTGCCAACAGGTGTTGCAATGGAAGGGAGTTTTGCAAGAGGTCTGGGCATTGAAATCTTAACGCCGACTAACTTCAAGAAGTGGAAGTCGTGCATGAAGAGTTACCTTCTTGGCGAGGAGCTGTGGGAAGTCGTCGGTGGTGACGACAGACAGGAAGTCACTGCTGCTTTCGGTACTGCTGAGCAGGTTAGGCTCTGGAGAAGAACAAATGTTAAGGCGGAATTCATTCTAAAGAGAGCTGTGTCTCCGGAACTATTTGATCACATCATTGGATGTGAGTCGGCTGCTGATATTTGGACAACCATTGATGAGTTGTTCAATAGGAAGAATGTGGCGCGGCTTCAGTTCCTGGAGAATGAGTTGTCCAGGGCAACTCAGGGAGACCTTTCCATCTCTAAGTACTTCTTAAAGATGAAGAGCTTGTGTGCTGAGCTGTCGGCACTGGATCCTGATGAGCCTATCTCTGAGGCAAAGATGAAAAGGCACATTATCCGCGGCTTGCGGAAGGAGTATGTGGCCTTTGTTACATTTGTTCAAGGGTGGGCTACTCAACCGTCGTTGCTGGAGCTGGAGAATCTGCTTGCCTCGCAGGAAAGCTTAGCAAGGCAGATGGATGGAGTGAATCTGAATCAGGAAGGCAGCGAAGCTCTCTTCTCAGGCAAGAAGAAAGGATGGGAAGGGAAGAAGAAGAAGAAGGTGCAGGCCGCTGTTGAGAAGGAGACTTCAACTTCATATCCGCCGGAGAGGAGCAATGCTCCTAAGGACTGGAAGAAGAATCTGAAGTGCTACCGATGTCATCAGCGAGGGCACTTCAAGCGGGACTGCAAGGTCAAACTGCAGCCTGGGCATGCTGCGGGAAAGGAGGAGGCTTGCTCGAGAAGTGAAGAAGCAGAATGGGGCGGAGCTTTCATGACGGGCACTTGTGTCCGGGCCTTGTCTGCTGAGGACTTCAACAGCGAGTGGATCGTGGACTCTGGGTGTGGTCATCACCTCACCGGAGACAAATCGAAGTTCACCTCCATGCAGCCTTACTCAGGTAATGAAGCTATTATCACTGCTGATAATACTGTTTATGCAGTAGAGAAAGAGGGGGTCGTGTCTTTGGGTAGTGATCAGGGGCCACTCAAGTTAAAGAGTGTGTATCACGTGCCGGGCATGAAGAAAAACCTCTTCTCGGTGACCAATGCGGTGGACGCTGGGTATCACGTTCTGTTTGGGCCAATAGACGTGAGGTTCCTTCGCAACGTATCAGCGGTAAAGGCTGATGTTGCTCATGTTGGGAGGATGGTGAAGAACTTGTTTGTTCTTTCCACCAGTGCCTATGTTGATAAGATGAGGGCCAATGATAGCGCTGCTATCTGTCATGAGAGGCTGGGGCATGTTGGCATGGACAAGCTAAAGGCAATAGCTAGTAGAAGTTTGGTGAGGGGGTTGCCGAAGTTGTCCTCCTTTGGTGATGGGAATATTTGTGCGGGCTGTCAATACGGTAAGGCACATCGCCTTCCATTTGATAAATCACAAACAAGGAGCAAGAAGCCACTGGAGTGTGTTCATGGCGACCTGATGGGACCAACGGTTACTGCCAGACTTGGCGAAAGCAGATACATGCTTGTCTTGGTTGATGACTACTCAAGGTATACTTGGGTGTACTTCTTAAAGGAGAAGTCGGAAGCCTTCCGTTTGTTTGTGGAGTTTAAGGAGTTGGTAGAAGGCGGGATTGGCTTGCGGGTTAAGAAGCTTAGAACTGATAACGGGGGGGGAGTTTGTCTCCTCCGAGTTTTCTAACTTCTGCAGGAAGCACGGGATCCAACGGGAGCTTACTTGTGCTCACACTCCACAACAAAATGGGGTAGCGGAGCGGAAGATCCGTCATCTGACGGAGACCTGCAAATGCTGGCTTCATGCGAAAGATATCCCAAGGTCCTTTTGGGCGGAGGGAATGTCTTGTGCTGCTTATGTTATCAACCGGATGCCACTCAGCCCTATCAACATGACGACTCATGTTGAGCTGTTGCTGAAGGAGAAGCCGAGTGTTGG
This sequence comes from Platanthera guangdongensis, assembly GCA_039583875.1. Taxonomy (NCBI): domain Eukaryota; kingdom Viridiplantae; phylum Streptophyta; class Magnoliopsida; order Asparagales; family Orchidaceae; genus Platanthera; species Platanthera guangdongensis. The sequence goes on from CM077152.1 coordinate 106,601,942, forward strand.
ACACCTTCGGGTGTTCGGTTCAACTTGCTACGTGCATGTCCCGGATGCTTCACGGACAAAGCTGGATGCGAAGGCAAGGAAACTTATCTTTGTTAGCTATGATGAGCGGAAGAAGGGATGGAAATGCATGAACCCTGTGACGAAGAAATTCGTGGTGTCAAGAGACATTGTCTTTGACGAGTTGACGTCATATGGAGGTAGCTCGGTGGAGCTAATCGGAAGTAGCAAGGGTGATGAAGCACCGGTGGAGGCTGCTGAAGGCTTGGAAGAGGAGCTTGCTGTTTCACCAGCAGCTCCTGTTGCTTCGAACTCCGAGGCTGAGCCTTCTGGCTCAGGAAGCAGGGGGAGCACTGCTCAATGCTTGCCCCAGGTAGGAGTGGAGCCCGAAGAAGCAACGGAAGCCATGAGCAAGGAGCCGGTTCTTCGGAGATCGAAGAGGGTGGTTAAGCCACCGGCTCGGTACTGTGATGGGAATGTAGTGAGCTTTGTCTCCTGCTTCTTTGCAGGTCCTCTGGATGAGCGAGAGCCTGCAAACTTCAACGAGGACACTGGAGTAAAGGAGTGGGATGATGCCATGAAGGAAGAGATTGATGCTCTGAAAAAGAATGAAACCTGGGACCTTGTGCCCAAGGTTGATGGCGTTACTCCGGTTACTTGTAAGTGGGTGTATAAGTTGAAGAAGAAGGCTGATGGGAGCATTGATCGGTTCAAGGCTCGCCTGTTCGCTAGAGGATTCTCACAGCAGTATGGAGAAGACTATGAGGAGACATTCAGTCCAGTTGCGAAGATGACTTCTGTAAGAGTGGTGATCGCCTTGGCTGCTAGCAAGGGATAGAGGTTGTGGCAACTCGATGTGAAGAATGCCTTTCTTTACGGAGAGATTGACAAGGACATCTTCATGGATCAACCGCTTGGTTTTGTCTCTGAGAAGCATCCGGACTATGTCTGCAAACTCAGGAAGGCTCTCTATGGGTTGAAGCAAGCTCCTAGAGCGTGGTATGGGAAGATTGCAGAGTACTTGCAATTCTGTGGATACCTTGCTTCTAACTCGGATTCAAGCTTGTTCGTCAAGAAGAAGGGAGAGCTACGTGTCTTGGTCCTGCTGTATGTGGATGACATGATCATCACAGGGAACTCAGAGGGGGAAGTAGCAAGGCTCAGGGCTGAGCTTGCTATACGCTTCGAGATGAAAGACTTGCATCACTTTCTTGGTCTGGAAGTGGAGAGGAAGGAGTGCGCGGTTCTCATTAGCCAGAAAGGGTATGCTGATCGCATTGTGAAGCGGTTCGGCATGGGCGAAGGGAAGAAGTGCTCTACTCCACTAGAATCTGGGCTGAAGCTTCGACGAGATGAGGGAAGGGTTATTCATGATCCCTTGGTGTTCAGGGCTCTTATTGGGAGCTTGATTTATCTGACGATTACAAGGCCGGATATCGCTTATGATGTTGGCCGAGTAAGTCGGTATATGGCTGAACCAAGGCAATCTCATCTAGTGGCGGCGAAGGGAATTCTGAAGTATGTCAAGGCTTCTTCTGACATGGGACTCCTCTATAGAAGGGACGCGGAGGTTGCGTTGCTCGGGTACACGGATGCTGACTATGGCGGTGATTCGGATGATCGAAGGTCTACTTCAGTTTATGTGTTCACTTGCGGTTCAGCTAGCATCTCGTGGTGTAGCAAGAAGCAGGACTCGATGTCAGTTTCAACCACGGAGGCGGAGTATAAGGCTTTGGCCTTGGCTGCTCGGGAAGCCGTTTGGTTGAGGAGGCTTATAGAGGATGTTCATGAAGAAGTGCAAGGGCCTACTTTACTCCGGGGTGACAATGAGAGTGCTCTCAAACTGGTTAACAATGCAGTGTGTCACGCTAGGACCAAGTATATAGAGATTGATCACCACTTCATCAGGGAGAAGGTGTTGGAGGGGTCTCTGCTGGTCGGGCATGTTCGGAGTGAAGATAATCTTGTTGACATCTTCACGAAGCCACTGTCAAAGGGGCCCTTTGAACGCTTGCACAGCTTGCTGGGCTTGGTCACCACTTCCCACTTCAAGGGGGAGTGTTGAAATTTGTGAAGTGGAAGTGGGTGACGGGACAGGCCGGGCGGCCTGGGGCGGACAGTTTTGGAGGACTAGGCGGACTGGGCGGACTGAGATGTGCGGCCTGGTGGAAGGTCTAGTGGAAAGCCGGCTGTCTTCTGAGCGGACTGTTGCATGGAGTCCGCGGACTATGCGGCCTGGTTTCTGCGGATAGGGTGTGCTGATTGGCTTTGCCAAGGAGCGGCCTGAGAGGATGGAGGCTTGCGGACTGGTGCTTGCTCAGTGGCCGCGGGTGCAAGCTTGTGCTGATAGGCGGGTTGGCTCATGTCCACGGGAAGCTTGCGGACTGGAGTGTCCGCGGTGTGGGCTGTTGCGGACTGGGCTTGGAGCTTGGCTGAGGCCTTGTCGAGCTCTGGTGGCACAGCAGGCGATTTGCTGTGGAGGTCGATTGGCGGACTGGTTTTGGAGTCCGGGGTTGGCTGCTGCGTTGGACAGAAGTGCGAGGAGCTCGCGGACTCATGGCGGTCTGTGCTAGGGTGTTTGGCGGACGGGAGTTTGTGTCCGCCATGCTCGCATTGGCTCTTGATGGTTTTGTACTTGGTCACACTTTGTGCCAAGGCCATGGTGTCCGCGGTATCCGCCAAGTCCGCTGTGACCGGGCGGACTGTTGCTATCTGCCTTTGGTCGTGGACTTGTGGCGGATTGAGGTGTGAGTCTTGCGGACTGCCTCGGGTTGGTGCGGACTGCCATTGAAGGGGGTTGCTGTCTTGTAGTGGTTGGAGCTTTGCGGGCTGATGCCTTGTCCGCATAGCTTGGGCGGACTGGAGAGGGTTCGCCAATGTTTGCCTTGCTCCTGGCAGTTTTCCTTGGTATCCGGCTAAGTACATGCGGACTCGGCGGACGGTGTTTTTGCTATCGCGCGGGCTGGGGTGGTGTCGCTATCTCTTGGGCGGTGACCACACTCCTCACCTTGCCTATAAATAGGACCCCCCTGGTATAACCTAAATAACTAGAGTGAACAGTAAGTTGGGTTGAGCGAAGTGCTGCGGTCTGTGTTTGTCAGTCCGCGCGGATTGTTTCAGGCTGACGGTTTGCTGTGTGCAGGTCGCGCGGATAGCTTCAAGGAGCCAGGAGTTTGGCTGTGACTTCGGTCAAGTACATGGAAGTGTGCGGTCTCTGCGGACTCAGCAGGAGGTCGCTCTGCGGCTTGTCAGTTCTGTTTCATCTTTGCCAGCTTCAATAACCTGTCCGCCGGCTTCAGGCGGGTAGGGGTGTTCCTCAGTTCAAGTTCAGCAGGAGGCGAATAACGGTGTGTCCGCGCGGCCTCGCGGCTTCGGCGGACTCCGTGTCTATTCGGCGGATTGCAGCATAGCTTGGGCGAGCTCAGCGGTCTCGGCGACCTCGCGGTCTCGGCGGACTCCGGTGATGTCCGCCCGGCTTGTGTTTTGGTGCTTTCTATTTACAGCTGTGATACTAGCGAAATCATGTCTCGCTATGTATGCCTCGCATTGTAAAGAAGTGAATCAATAAAAGACCTGCTTGTGCTTCCATTGTTTGTTGGGATTAACCTTTGTACCTCTAGTCCTTGGTTTTCGCTGGTTCAAAGTGCGAACTGGGTAGTTCCGAAGATATTAATTTGGCGTTTGGGCTATCTTGTTGACCACGTTGAGAAAATTTAACAGCCGTGATACAATGGGGGGCTACGAGCCAATCCAGGTTCATTAATACTATAATCTTCGGCTGCACGGCATGGAGAAAATGCTCAATGTTTTACCGTTGGGTTGCGAACCTGATACGGTGGTGGGAAACTGGTTTGCCGGTACACCAAGAATATGCCCGGAGTGCACGGATCGTCGCGCCATGTGGCTGACAGTTGTGATGGAATGTATGTGCGTGAGGGCACAATGTATGATATACATATCCGCCTGTGAAATGCTATGCCTGCAGGGAAGGAATACCACTGCCCCGGGAAAGGGGTAGGGTCGTTATAAAATTGGTCAGCTGAATGCTGACCATTGCCTTGTTTGCCACCATTGGGTGGGCTGTCCCTGTGCAGGTGCTGGAGAGCCAAGCGGGACACATAAAGGCTGAAGGCCCTGCTGTTGTTTCTGCTACTGCCGCTAGCCCTTGAAGACTACATGAAAAATACTATGTTTGTTTATACGTGGCCGGCCTGCGCGCCAATATTTGAGGCCACTGTTGTGTAAAGCCCTGTATGGCCATAAGGCCGACTATTTTGTATTTGGACATTCCTATGCTATGTATATAAATGTGGAGCTTTTATATGGTGGACATTCATATGTGTGAGTTCAGATTCGTGTTATAGGCTTCCTATAGAATGCAATGAGTTAGGGTGCGCAACTCTGGTATCACTTCGTGACTTCCCCGCCTGTTTTATGGTATATGCTGTGGGGCCGCGGCCGGACCTTCTAGTATATACCTGTGAACGGATGGAGTCGTTACACAACCAAACATTCAAGATAAAAAACTATAACAAAAGCACAAAGAGACAATGAAGGTTCGCAGCCGAAATCTTGGAGTTGTCAATCCTCATCCGTGCTCGAACTTCGACTACTTTCTAGGGTAGGGAAGGGCCTGTCACCATGGTCTTGCGGAAGAACTCCAAGAGTGCAGTGAGAAATCCCTTGAAATGGAGCTTGGAAGCACATGAATGATGGAGGAGGCCGAGAGGATGTCCTATCCTTGGATTTGTAAGAATATTGAGGCCGGAGCACCTCCCAATGGTGGGCGGTGGTGGAGCAGTAGAAAGGGGTGGAACTTGAGCTTTGGGTGCAAAAAGGAGAAATGATTCCCAAATCGGGTGAAATCGCGCGCTTAAATAGTGAAAGGTCGGAAAAATAAGCACACATGGTCGAATGCTCGCTCGCGCGTGCAACGTGTAAATTTAATCGCGAAGAAATCACCCATCCAGGTACAGCATGAGACCGTGCAATTTTGATCACACATGGGAGAAATTCCCCGTGCAAGAACAAAATGCACGATTAGAGACAGATCACTGAATAATCAGGCCAAACTGAACAGATCGTGTGTTTTCTTTGTGCACGGTTGAATCTAATATTATGTGAAGAAAACACACGAATAATAATTACATTAATTTTTTAGACAAATTATAAGCTCGTGTGATTTTGATCACGCATGGTTGAAACTAACCATACACGAACAAAACACACATGTTGGGGAATATCACCAAATAAGAGCTGTGTCAGAATCACGTGGCTGCATCAATCATGCGTCATGGAAACACACGACTTTGTAATTACTATAAGAATAAATCTAGTAGAATTGGGTATCTGCCCACCTGCACTCTACAACACAAACTGAAGCACACCTCAAGAATACACAAGCAGAGATAAACAATATAAAAACAATATGGGGAGCACCATGTGCTTACCCCCAACAATCAATGTGCGATTGCACACCGTAATAGGCTAAAATGGTGCACTTCGTGAGGAAATGTGAACAAGTGAATTTTTTGCAATAGCAAAATAAGTGAAGCGCAAGTGTGTGGAATCAAGCACACATGAGTTTAAAAAACACTATAAATATCAGACTCATAAGAAACCTCCTTGAGGAAGTGTAAATGACACAACCCGAGGGTTTTATATCTCCAAATGAAGTCACTAAAGTATGCAAGTTGTAGAGATCCATCTATGAATTGAAACAAGTTTCTCAAACTTGGAATCTACGTTTTGATGAGAAAATCAAGAAGTTTGGTTTCATCAAAAAATGAAGATGAGCCTTGTCTTTATAAGAGGATTAGTGAGAGCATTGTTGTTTTCCAAATTTTATATGTAGATGACATATTGTTAATCTAGAGTGACATTCCGACCCTGCAAGTTGTTAAAAACAAGCTAGGGTACTACTTTTCTATGAAAGAATTGGGTGAAGTAACTTTTATACTTGGTATAAAGATCTATATAGATAGATCAAATAAGTTGTTGGGTTTTTCCCAAAGTACGTATATTAAGAAGGTGTTAAAACGGTTTAGCATGCTTGAGTCTAAGAAGGGATTCTTGTCCATATCTTAATGTCAGTATCACTAAGGACCAATGTCCTAAATCTTTGGAAGATAAGGTACGCGTGAAGTTGATTTCATATGCTTCGGCTATTAGTTCAATCATATATGCGATGTTATGTACTCGACTCAATGTCTCATATGCTTTGAGCATGTAACGCCTCCCCTGTAATGACCATATAATATGGGTCTGGTCGGGGCCCCGCAACATACAGACACCACAACTTTAGCATTAAAAGATGGTATTAACTACTCAAATCAAAACTCAGAATAAAGCAACAGTAGAAACATACCAAGAAAACTAGAAGTTATCCACTACCAATCAGGAGTATCAAAATGGCCTTAAGGCCTTACACAAAATAAGTCCAAAGCTGAATGACAACAAGGTCAAACATCAACGTGCAAAAGCACTCCTAGGCTACCTCGGCATGCAAGCCGGAAATACCAATAACATGGAGCATCACAGTCAAGAAGAAAACAAGCCAGTAAGCATGGTAATCACTTCATGAGGCTTAGGCCTTTTTGGCTGACGCACTTGCTCCTCCTTGCGATCCTTGCCTAGTACAAATTTGTGGTAACGTGGGTCAGCAAAGGTTGACCTCTCATTTATAACCAACACATCTCCTCCCGGCCGACCCTAACGGACCCCGGGGTACAACTCCAACCTACAAGTCAACACTTAGTATGCCATATACATAAACATGTAAAGCTTTAAAAACCAGTTTGGATGTCTCAAAAAACAAACAAGTTTTCTATGTTGAACATATAATTAAAGGGGCCTACTATGCAACATGTATGAAAACTCGGGCTTCACCCAAGGCACCCTATCGCGTATGCATCTAGCACATCATCATAACAACTGGGTACTTCCAATTTCCCCATTGGCGTTAAGCCGCAAATAAAAAGGGTACTGTAATTCCCCTAATGGCATACAAGACGCCACATGGAAATCTTGCCAAGGCCCCACCCGCTCGTGGGTCTTAGACCCGGGCTTTCCTGTAAACTCTGACTTCTCACGTTAGGATTCCATTTCACACACAAACCGATTCTAAGAACCCTTGCTGGACCCCACCCGCTCGTGGGCTTCATTGCCCGGGCTTGTCCTATGCTTGGCATTCTCGTCAGTCTCATAGAAGGGGACTAGTCTCGCTAGGACACTCTCCTCACATGACTTGCACGTCACGTGATAGCCAGCCAACCACGGAGACAAAGCCACACCTTAGCAAATCACAATCCATAGCCTTTCTCACCCTAATCCATCATTCGTACTGCAATGTTCCCGCACACCAAGGAAACCATCTACTGCCAATGCGGAGCTAATCTTGTCCGGTTTCGGCTATACGTACTCACTCAACAAAAGGGGGAAAACACATACATCATAAATGGTATCTTACCACAACGATTTTCTACAAAATCCTTAAGGCTCGCTATGCAACATCACCGAGTCGGACTAACGGTCGCGACTACGGCTTCACCCACAATGCTTAATCCACCCGATAGTTACTCTTGAACCATTGCGAACCAATACCCTCTCATTTGAGAGATTTGGTGCCCAAAAGCTTGAAAAGCAAGAAAGAAAAAGATGTTATGCACGCATCCTAAAAACCGAGAGGAGAAATGTCGTTACCTTACGACCCCTCTTCCTAGCAATGGAATCCTTGCTTTGAATGGATTGACACGAGTTCCTCCACGCCCTCTCCACGAATCTGGTGTCGGAACAATGATCGGAGCTCTGAAGCTCCGTCAATGGTGGAAGAAAGCTCTCTCTCCTTCCTCCTCCCTTATCTTCCTCTCCAGCCCTAACTCTCACTCTAAAAGATGAGAAAAATGAGGGGAAAGCTATTAAAGTCCTTTGGGCGGAAGATCCTAGGCCCTTGGATCGAGTTTAATGAAGCATTAGACGGCTAGAAAATAAAATGACGGAACTGCACCCGCCCGCACGATCAGTGGAGCATGACCAGTGGTCGTGCACACTGGATACCATGATCGTGTGATTAACAACGGCAGAACTCTAGAGAAAATGGGATAAATGCACACGAGTAGCGGCGCACGACCAGTGATCGTGTGCACTATGTCCAATGGTCATATGATTGCCCTAGGCAGAACTTGGAAAAATGGAGAATACTGCGCACGATCAGTGGCGCACGATCAGTGGTCATGCGCACTAGATCTAATGATTGTGCGCTAGATCCAATATCGAGCTCATCGTCCTATCGCCAGTGGTATCTCTACCGCCAGGCATTAGCTTCCAGCGACTCCAGGTCTGAAAACTTGGGGTGTTACAACTCCTCCCCCCTTACAAGAATTTCATCCACAAAATTAATCTTCATACAGGAAGACAACAAGAAAATTATTGCAGCAAAAAAAACATTGTTACAAAAACTTTACACAAACCATTTCTAATCAAGCAAAAAGCCGAAAAGAATATTGCAATGTTTCAAAACACTGTTGCTGCATATCGGTTACTGTTTCAAACCAGCATTACACAAATAACTCGGGATAGTCCTCGTGCATTGCTTGCTCACGCTCCCAAGAGAACTTGTCACACCCGTAGTTATCTCAACGCACCTTCATGAGCTTAACTTCTTTGTTCCGCAACTGCCGAACTTTTGTATCCTCTATACTAACTGGATGAAGTCCCATCCTCAAGTCCTCTTCTATCGACACCAATGCCAATTCGATCACCACACTAGCCTCCATTAAGGCTTTCCTCAAGACGGAGACATGGAAAACATCGTGTAATCCACTCAACTTTGTGGACAACGCCAACTGCTACGCTGCTTTTCCCACCCATTCTATAACCTCAAAAGGTCCCAAAAACCTCGGACTCAATTGTTGAGTCTGCGAATCCACAAAATGCCTTTGAACGGCTTGATATTTAGATAGACCCAGTCGCCTACCATGAACTCCACCTTCCTATGGTGAGCATTAAAATATTTTGCTTGCCAATCTTGAGCAAATTTCATGCACTCTTAAATGGTTCGCACCAAATCGCATGCATCAGCTACCACTTCTTTTCCCAAAAGTTTGGTGTCTCCCGTCTCTGTCCAAGACATCGGTGTTGGACAACGCCTACCATACAAAGCTTTGTACGATGCCATCTTTATACTTGCTTGGTAACTATTGTTATAAGCAAACTCTACCATGAAGAGGTGATCTTCCCGCTTCTTACTGAAGTCAAGAGTACACATCCTCAGCATTTCCTCCATAGTACGGTTCGTTCCTTCGGTTTGCCCTTCAGTTTGAGGATGGAAAGCCGTACTGAATTTGAGCTTCATGCCCAGACTCTTCTGAACCAACCTACAGTCCTTGGATGTGAAACGTCCATCGCGATCACTAACTATACTCTTAGGAATTCCATATAGTCGCACAATGTTGCGAACATACAACTCTACCAGCTTCTCCATGCTATCCTCTTTCCGATTTGGGATGAAGTGAGCCACTTTGGTCAAGTGATCCACGATCACCCAAATCACGTCGTTACCCTGCTGTGATCTAGGTAACCCATTTACAAAGTCCATGGAGATGTCATCGAATTTCCACTCGGGAATAGGAAGAGGCTTTAGGAACCCGCCCGACTTCTGACAATCGGCCTTCACTAAGGCACAAGTTTGGCACCGACTCACGTACAGAGCTACTTCCCGCTTCAAACCAGGCCACCAAAAGGATTTGTTTATATCCAAGTACATCTTTGTACTGCCCAGGTGAATGGAGTACTTTATGAAGTGAGCCTCAAACATCAACTCCTCACAGATCTTGCCGAACTGCGGTACACAAATCCTTTCATCCTTCCTTAGAATCCCATCAATCAACTCGCAGGCGCTACTCTCACCCTTTTAAGCCTCCACCACATATGGTTGGAACTCCACATCCAAACGGGTCGCCTCCCGAATACGATCGGACAAGTCATTCTGCATTTCAATCCAGTTCAACCGAGCCACGCTAGACTCGTCTCTTGCTACACACTCCATGCCAAGGGACTCCCAGTCCCGCATCAACCGCTCATCATGAGATTCGATCCAACTCCCTTGACCAGAATATTTCCTACTCAAGGCATCCACCACCACATTGGCTTTGTCTGGCATATACTGAATCGTCACTTCATAGTCTCCAAGGAACTCGGCCCATTTGCACTGCCATATATTCAAGTTCTTCTAATCTAGAAGATACTTCAGACTCTTGTGATCCGTGAAGATCTCCACTTTCGCACCATACACATAGTGCCGCCACAATTTCAAAGCAAAAATTACCGCCGCCAACTCCAAATCATGGATGGGGTAATTCCTCTCGTGAGGCTTTAGCTTCCTAGATCCAAAAGCTATCACGCTACCATGTTGCACCAACACGCAACCCAAACCGCATCCAGGTGCATCACTAAAAATCTGAAATCCATCAGTCCCTTTAGGAAGGCTTAGGATTGGAGCTGCCACTAGACTCCCCTTTATAGTGTCAAATGCCTGACTACACTCCGGAGTCCGAATAAACTTCTGGTCTTTACGAGTTAGAGAGGTGAGGGGTAGGGCTATCCGCGAAAAGTTTTCTACAAACCTTCTATAGTACCCGACTAGTCCAAGAAAACTTCGGACTTCCGCCACGGTTCTCAAAATTGGCCAATCTCTGATGGATTCAACTTTCGCCAAATCCACCGCCCCCCATCACCACTAATCACATGGCCTAGAAAAGCCACCTTCTCCAACCAGAACTCGCACTTCGAGAACTTTGCATAAAGCTGGTTCTCTCTCAACACTTACAAAAACACTCTCAAGTGAGTCTCATGCTCGGCCTCCGATTTGGAGTACACGAAGATATCGTCAATGAAGACCACTACAAAAGATTCCAAGTACTCCTAAAATACTCGATTCATCAAGTCTATGAACACAGATGGCGCGTTCATCAACCCGAACGACATCACCGAGAACTTAAAGTGACCATACCTCGTACCAAAAGCTATCTTGGGTATGCCCTCGTCTCGAATTCGCAACTGATAGTACCCTGCCTTAAGATCCAACTTGGAATACACCACCAACCCCACCAACTGGTCGAACATGTCATCTATCCGAGGAATCAGATACTTATTCTTGACAGTCAATTTATTCAACTCTCGGCAGTCTATGTACAACCACATACTACCATCCTTCTTCTTCACGAATAACACTGGTGCGCTCCACGGTGAAGAACTGGGTCTAATATACCCTTGCTCCAACAGTTCCTGCAACTATACTTTGAGTTCGGCCAACTCCTTTGGTGCCATCCTAAAAGGAGGACGTGACACCGACCTAGTCTCTGGCACTAACTCGATCGAGAAATCAATCTCTCGTCGAGGAAGTGCTCCAGGAAGCTCCTTAGGAAACAAATCCTCGTACTCTGCCACTACTGACACGTCCCCAACTGATAACTTGGAAAGGCGAACCTCCAACAATGCTACAAGGGCTACTCCCCCCTGGTTAACTACCTGCACCAACTGCATTGCCGAAATTAGGGAAAAGGCCGCTCCACTGAGGCCCTCAAACTTAACTTCTGACCGCCCTTCACCCCTCAGGGTCACCACCTTAGACAGACAGTCAATAATGACACGTTTCTCTGCAATCCAGTCTATTCCCAAAATGACATCGAACTCCACCAACGGTAAAACCACTGCTATCACCATGAAGTCAACCCCGCCTAGATTCCAACAAATGCGCCCTTTTGCCCCGGTGGTCATGGATGACCCATTGGGCATACACACCTTCATCTCTGCGTCTGCCGAGAAAGACTCGACTCCAATTTTTCGGATAAAGCTTTTCGTAAGAAAAGAGTGCGACGCTCCCGTATCAAACAATACCCTAGTGGGGTATCCATAAACCAACACAAAGCCTGTCACCACATCGGGTTGACGGATCGCTTCCTGCTGCCGAAGGTTATAAGCCCTTAGTTACACAGGTTGGAATCGAGAAGCACTAGACTCTGACATCTTTCCTTTCTCTGTGGCACTGGGCCGGAGCGCATAGAATGCTCATGTCTTGTCTCCTGCTCAGCACCTCCTTGAGTACAAAAATGAGCTATGTGACCCACCTTGTCACAATTAAAGCACGTCGGTGGTCCCTTAAAGCGAGACCCTCCGGACATCAAGTTGCTTTTCTCACTCGACTTGAAAGGATGATGCTTTTTCTTCCATCTATTCCCTTTAGACTTCCCTTGGGATTGAGAAGGCTTCACTTCCCCTTACTTGGCTGTGAAACCCTTATCACGTTGGGTTCGCTCCAAATCACTATCCAGCATTCTTCCCGCCTCAACCAGCTCGTTGAAACAAACATTCTTCAAGGAGATGAGGGGTTGTCACAGATTCTCCCTTAGCCCATTGTAGAAGAGTTTATCCATCTCCTCATCGTCTGCCATTGTCATTCCCGCATAACGACCCAGCAGAGTAAACTCCTGAACGTACTCGTCCACCGTCTTATCCCGCTGCACCAAGTGCAAAAATTGCCTTTGAATGGCCAACCTCATCGAAGCAGGAATGTACTTCTTTAGGAAAGCATTCCCAAACTATTCCATGGACAGGGTGCGTTCAGGGAATTGGCAACCGCTATGGCTCACCCACCACAACTTCGCATCTCCTTCCAACATAAAGGTCACAAAATCTGATTTCTTTTCCTCTAGCGTCTTTGCCGCCCTCAGAAGTTCTTGCATCCGTGCCCACAAATCATCCGCATCAGTCGGCGTGCCGATTCCCTTAAACGTTGGAGGATGGAAGCTCAGAAAATATTTCATCTGCCGGTCCCCATGCCCGACAACCACCCTTTTGGCCAATGGCTCTACTTGCCTGGCTTCTCCGCCCAGCACAGCCGTCACCATATCCGGGGTAGCAGGAGTTGCTACCTAAGCAACATGGGTTGCAACTTGTGCTGCCGCTGCTGCTTGGGCTGCCACCATTGCTTCTGCAAGCATGCGACAAAAATCGGTCGGGTTTACACCCATGCCCAAAGGACCCTGAGCAGTAGCGCTGCTCTCCGAAAGATCTTCTCTTGGCCTCGACATCCCCGCCTCGTTGCTTGCACTCTTAAAAAAAGCAAGGTAACAAGAAATCAATCTCTAATCACAAGGCTCAAACATAAGGACACTCACGGTCCCACGATACTCCTATGTGGATAACTTCTATACGCAATCTGATTACGTTAAATGGACTGCTAAACTTGACCTTGGATATCAACATCCCTCTGATACCAAATTGTAACGCCTCCCTGTAATGAACATATAATATGGGTCCGGCCGGAGCCCCACAACATACAGACGCCACAACTTTAGCATTAAAAGAGGGTATTAACTACCCAAATCCAAACTCAGAATAAAGCAACAACAGAAACATACCAACAAAACTAGAAGTTATCCACTACCAGTCAGGAGTATCAAAATGGCCTTAAGGCCTTACACTAAATAAGTTCAAAGCTGAATGACAACAAGGTCAAATATCAATGTGCAAAAGCACTCCTAGGCTACCTCGGCATACAAGCCAGAAATACCATTAACATGGAGCATCACAGTCAAGAAGAAAACAAGCTAGCAAGCATGACAATCACATCATGAGGCTTAGGCCTTTTCGGCCGACGCACTTTCTCCCTCTTGCGATCCTTGCCCTGTAAAAATTTATGGTAATGTGGGTCAGCAAAGGCTGACCTCTACTGTGTAACCAACAGATCTCCTCCCGGCCTCCCCTAACGGACCACGGGGTACACCTCCAACCTGCAAGTCAGCACTTCATATGCCATATATATAAACATGTTATGCTTTAAAAATAGGTTTGGATGTCTCAAACAACAAACATATTTTCTATGTTGAACATATAATCAAAGGGGCCTACTATGCAGCATGTATGTAAACTCGGGCTTCACCCAAGGCACCCAATCGCATATGCATCTAGCACATAATCATAATAATTGGGTACTTACAATTTTCCCATCGGCGTCAAGCCGCAAACAAAAAGGGTACTGCAATTGAAATGTCATTACCTTACGACCCCTCTTCCTAGCCATGGAATCCTTGCTTTGAACGGATTGACATGAGCGTCACCACGCCCTCTCCATGGATCTGGTCTCGGAACGACGATCGAAGCTCTAAAGCTCCGTCAATGGTGGAAGAAAGCTCTCTCTCCTTCCTTCTCCCTTATCTTCCTCTCCAACCCTAACTCTCACTCTAAAAGATGAGAAAAATGAGGGGAAAGGCACTCTCAACCCTATTAAAGTCCTTTGGGCGGAAGATCCTGGGCCCTTGGATAGAGTTTAAGGAAGCATCGGACGGCCACAAAAGAAAATGATTGAACTGTACCCGCCCGCACGATCAGTGGTCGTGCACACTGGATCCCATGATCGTGCGATTAACACTGACAGAACTCTAGAGAAAATGGGATAAATGCGCACGAGCAGCGACGCATGACCAGCGGTAGTGCGCACTGTCTAATAGTCGTATGATTTCCCTAGGCAGAGCTTGGAAAAATGGAGAATAGTGCACAGGATCAGTGGCGCACGACCAGTGGTCGTGCGTACTAGATCCAATGATCGTGTGCTAGATCCAATGTCAAGCTCATCGTCCTACCGCCAGCGGTATCTCTACCACTGGGTGTTAGCTTCCAGTGACTCCATGTCTGAAAACTGGGGGTGTTACAGAGCATGCCTAACAGCTATCAGTATAATCTTAGTGATGGTCACTAGGCAATATTCAAGAATATCCTAAAGTACTTGAGAAGGACTAAGGATGCATTTTTGCTATTTGGTCGGGATGAAGAGCTCGATGTAAAAGGTTAAACAAATGCTAGCTTCCAAACTAATAGAGATGACTCATAGTCTCACTCAGATTTTGTGTTTTGAATGACTGGAGGAGCTGTGAGATGGAAGAGTTCCAAGCAGGAGATAGTTGTTGAGTCTACGATTGTTGCCAAGTATATCACTGCTACAAATGTGGCGAAGGAGGCTATATGGATTATGAAATTCATCGGTGAGCTTGATGTAGTCCCTAACATTGTTGATCTGTTAATTCTTTATTGTGACGATAACATTGCCATTGCACAGGCTAAAGAACCTAGATCTCATCAATGCTCCAAGCATATACTTCAATAGTTCCATCTTATTCGAGAGATTGTCGATCGAGGAGATATGAACATATGCAGTGCATCGACCGAGGACAATATAGTTGATCCACTGGCAAAGACTCTTGCATAGAGAAAGCATGATTATTGTACCAAATCAATGGGTATTAGATTCCTGAGTGATCATCTCTAGTAGGACACTTGCGGGTTGTATGCGTCAGTTGTATATTTATATGATGGATTGTACTATGTACTTCCTTTTACATTTATGGCAAGTTCTTTTGTTGTGTAAATTTGTTTCTATTTGATAAACTAATTAATATAATAAATGTCCTTAGAATGTTGGCTTCTATAGAAATTCAAGTGCATGACTTGAATGTGAGGGCCTATGTTTGTAAGAAGCATCATTCTTAAATGGTACATGGTCAAGGTATTGACGAGTCAGATATTTATTGGGTGTTCACACTTATCTGGGCTCAATTTCTCTCATGTGTGCGTAATTTTTAGATCCTTAATGCCTTTATTTCACTTGTTTACACTTTCACTCAAAGTGCACTATTTTAGCCCATTGTGGCGTGCAATTGTGTACTGAGTGTTGGGGTAAGCACATGGTGCTCCACAAATCATTTTTATATTATTTTTATCTCTTTTTTTGTGTGCTGGAGGTGTGCTCTAGGCTGTGTTATTGGTGTGTACGTGGGAAGATCCCCAATGCTATTAGTTTTCAATCCTGTAGAAATTGCATGATCGTGCGTTTACTTAACACATGATTTATGTAGCCATGAGATTCCTACAGAGCTCAAATTTAGTGATCTTCCTTGGCCCGTGTGTTTTGTTCACACACGGTTGGTTTCAACAATGGGTGATTAAAATCACACAAGCTTGTCTTTTTGTCTAAAATTTTATGTAATTATTGTCCATGCGTTTTCTTCATGCATGGTTGGATTCAACCGTGCACGATGGAAACACATGATATGTTAAGTTTGGCCTGGTTTTTCAGTAATTTGTTGTTAACCATGCGATTTGTTCTTGCACGGACTATTTCATCTATGCGTGATCAAAATCACACAGTCTTTTGTTATACCAGGCTAGGTTATTTCTGTGTAATAAAATTCTCAAGATGCATGCACAGTCATGGATTTGATCATGCGTGCCTATTTTTCTAGTCTTTCATTATTAAAGCGCAGGATTCTGCCCAATTTTGATTCTTCTCACCTTTTCACGCCCAAGGCTCAAGTTCCATCCCTTTTCACAGCTCTGCCACTGCCCACCATTAAACGGTGATACGACCTCAATATTCTTGCAAATCTAAGGCTATGACATGTAACGTCCCTTTTCGTGCCAGACCCGTCACACGTGTTTTGAGTCAAGAAGATTAACTCAGGTTCGGGGAGCGTCGAGTGAGTCGATCGGACTTAACGACTAGATCAGGAATTTACTTAGAAAATTCTGGCAGGTTAGGCATTGAGTGCATTGAGTGGACTCAACGCACTCAACGCCAATTAACTTAGATAAATTTTGGCAGGTTAGGCGCCGAGAGCATTGAGTGGACTCAACGCACTCGATGATATTTAACTTAGAATAATTCTGCGGGTTAGGCGTTGAGAGTGATGAGTGGACTCAATGCTCTCAATGCCATTTAACTTCGAATATTTTGGCGGGTTAGGCGTCTAGAGCGTTGAGTGGACTCAACGCACTCGATGCCATTTTACTTAGAATAATTCCGCGGGTTTGGCGTTGAGAGCATTGAGTGGAATCAACGCTCTCGATGAAATTTAACTTCGAATATTTTGGCGGGTTAGGCGTCGAGAGCGTTTATTGGACTCAACGCACATGATGCCATTTAACTTAGAATAATTTTGTGGGTCAGGTGTTGAGAGCGTTGAGTGGACCGATGCCAATTAACTTCAAATATTTTGGCTGGTTAGGTGTGGAGAGCGTTGACTCCACTCAACGCTCTCGACGCCATTTAACTTGAAATGTTCTGGCCCTATAGGCATTGAGAGCGTTGAGTGGAATCAACGCTCTCGACGCCATTTAACTTAGACTGACGTAAATTCGTCGAGCTCAGGAAAATTCGTCGAACGCTAAATTCGTTGAGTGCTGATTCGTCGAGCTGAGATAAATTCGTCGAACGCTAAATCCGTTGAGCGATGATTCGTCGAGCTGAGGTAAATTCATCGAGCGATGCTTCATCGAACTCAGGTAAAATTAGTCGAACTCTAGCGCTGATTCGTCGAGATGAGCTAATTTTGTCTAATGCTAAAGTCGTCGAGCGCTGATTCATCGACCTCATGAAATTTCGTCTAACGCTAGCGCTGATTCGTCAAAATGGGCTAAAATTCGTCGAGCGCCATTTAACTTAGAAAAAACTTTGCCTTGGGCGAATTTTCGGCCGCTGCTGAGCCGGATTTTCGGGAATTGAGCCAAATAGACTTAAATGGACCGCGTTCTTTCAACACGACTCATTTAAAGCAATATTAGGCGGTCCAACGTCAGACCGACCCGTGGAAAAACGGTTAACTCTCATTCCTCATTATAAAGGGAACATGCGAAAAACCATAGCGGTCTTGTTTTACCAGTTGCCGAGCAGTTGTTGTGACCGAGCCTGACGAAACAAAGGACCCGTCGGAGTTGATTTCTGGAAGAAAATCCTCTCACTTCCTATCTTTCCTGTGAAGAACGAACACCAATGAGGGAGAAGAATATGCCGCAAAGAAGGGTGACAAGATCCATGGCTGGAAACCTCGGAACCGCCGAAAATGAAGTGAGCTTCCTACCGTCTCCCATGGTGCTAAATCTCTATTTATTCCTAGGAGAGATATCGACTCAAAATATTCTTGATTTGTGAGGAGAAGCCTTTCTTAGGAGAAGGAAAAGTTAGGGCTTGTTCCCGAGAGATATGATGTCTTCGACCACTCCTTCCTTCCATGAGAAGATAAGAACTTGGTTTCGTGAAGAAAGTTGCTCTTTCGATGGTGAACAAGGGACGAGGAATTCTGGATGTGATTTGAGAAGTTTGGTTGGGGGAAGAAGATGAACTGATGACGTTTGTTCCACTTTAAGATGCACGCAGAAATCTGCTTTCTGCGTGCAGCAATATTCAAGGACATTTTCGGACATGATGCGCCGAGATCTGGGTTGTGGGCTGAACATGAAGGTTGTAGCCCACAGAAAGACCTTTACAACGAGCAGTTACATGCCTTTATTGGATTCTTGTAGCCTCAAGAATTTCCAGTCGAAGTTGCTATCCAGAATGTTTCCTGCACTTAAAATTCTTGGGTTGGTGTAGAATCGGGTTTGGACTCGGTAGAGACATTGTAGCAAATTGACATTGAGGTTGGGTGAATTATTTTTATGTCTAGCCATGATAATTCAATGATTGGTGAAATTTGTTGGATAGATCCTTAGCAAACAAATGAAGTAGTGAAACGTACTTGAATGAAATGATTTGGTGGAGGTTAATGAGTGAATGGTTTGATAAACTTGGAATTATACCAATGACTTAACTATGAGAATTAATAAAGATGCGTTGGATAATAGCAATATGCCAGGTATCATTTGGAAACGAATTGTATGATGCTAATTTATGGAAATGTGAGATGTTCACTGATGGAATAAACTTAGTCGTACACTGCTTAGAGTTGTGCCCCTTAAGTGTAGCAGTGTGAGAGAGACATGTAGCATAAGGTGGCTTACCACATGTGAGAATAGTGAACCCATGTGTGCTTGGATGCTCGGAAATGCAGAAGAGGTTGATGCATGGTCATGAGGCTTGTCAAATAAGGAAGTCTAAGGTGGTCCACTGCTGTGAGGTATGTTTCCTTACGGGTAGCAGTGTGTAACGTCTCCATCCATTCACATAGAATATAATAGAAGGTCCGGCCGAGGCCCCACACCATATGCCACAAAACAGGCGGGGAAGTTACATGTTAATACAACAATACAATCACATCCTAACTCAGAGCACGCTAGCGGAAGATTTTAACAATAATCTTGAACTCCAACCATGAATGTCCACAAGTGTATATAAACATCCACATGGATATATTAACTCTCGAAGGAATGTACACAAATACAACATCGTTTGACCTTATGGTCTTACAGTTACTCTTTACAAGTGTGGAATTCAAACATCGGCGCGCTGTAAGACCCCCCCTCCCGGATCCCAAAACACGGCACGAAGGGGGATCTTATGCCCGAAACAGCCGCCTTACGGTAGCATTAGCACCGGGCTAACCTGTACCACAAGACGCCTATTCCGCCGGCTACAACCAATATCAATATAAACATGCCAACCCAACCAAAATATAGGTAAGAAGAAGTCAAATCCACACTAAGTAAATAGTCCAAATACAACAAAAAGAGAGAAGCTAAAACATGCTTCCACAAATATCAGAGTACAGCTTGTAATTGCCCAAACAGGCTACATCAAAATATCACGTCACTCACATCCGTAACCGATGGTAGCGACGACACCGTCACATCAGGACCTGTCGTCCTAGCCTGGCTGTCCTGCTGCAAAATCTGCGGCTGCTCTACCTGTGGGGTGACCTCGTAAAAAGGAAGACGTAGCAACCGTTAGTCGGAACGGCTAAGTGTCTTCACACCGCTCCCCCGACGACTCCTCGGCACCGGGCGGAGAATGGAACAAGGGTACAATAAGATTAATAGCATTTATTCTAGCAATTCTACATAAACAATAATAAAATATCAAGTACAAGTATCTACAGCAGGAAAGTAACTTAACTAATAAGGATGCTCATACAAGCTTAAAAGTTAAGGATCGGGTTACATAAAAGTAACTCATCGCATAAGAGTGCCCATACAAACTTATACAATGAGGATCTTGTTGTGCAATGTTATGAAATGTTATGTATGCTATGCAATGACTCACCCATGATCACACAAATGCAATTGCTATGCCGACATAGACTATAGTTCCCACTATTCGAGCAGGTAGCTAACCTCTCAAGCGTCAGCCGCCGTGGCCAGGCGGTGACAGTAGAGCGGGCATCTCTACTACTAGGCGGGTATCCACACTACTTCACCTAGGCCTCCATATGCCTCAATGCTAAGAACACAACAGCGGAGCCCATGCGTACTATGGTCCAGCGGGAGCCTCGGGTAGATGTGCACCGAGGACCAAGCCCCGAACTGACCTTGTGTGACCCAGAAGAAGCCTCAGAAGTAAGCACGAGGACCAAGCCCAACCGTTCACCTGGTATGGAAGGAGCCCCTGGACATAGACACCGAGGACCAAGCCCAACCGCCCAAAGTCTAACTGTCAACTCCCATCGGTGTGACGATCGGCGAGCCTGTAGACCTGCTACACTATCCTTAACCCAGGATCACGACACCGCGTGTCGACTCACACCACATGCAAATTCCATAACACCGTGGTATGGAAGGGGACTCGAAAATAAGCACGAGGACACAACCCAACCATCCACTCAGCATGGAAGGAGCCCCGGGACGTGAACACCGAGGACTAAGCCCAACCGTCCATCTATACCTCATTTCAACATTAACTCAACTTGTGACGGCCAACGCCGGACTTACATCCCTCCACAATACTACCCGTAGGGAGACTACGCTCTAAGTATTGGACTACTACATTTCATTCTAACCATCATACATACTCATGACCATGGCTCATCCTTCTATTCGTCATTCCAAATGATTTCAACATTTTTCAAGCATGATGCGCATAAATGATAATCTACCAATTTGTATCTAGTCAATTCATTTAAGTAAGCTTGCTTCACAATTCAGTTATATGAAATCCAATTAATAAGATTTATCATTCGTAGCACTACGGTGGCTAGCTTAAAATAGTTTATCAAAATCTAGAGTTAATTAGCAACATCGATTCCACCGAATTCAAATTCATCTATTTAAACCCCAGAATTTAAGTGCAGAATAAACTTGGACAACAAATTCGACCGGAGATTCCCGAAGCTACATGAATCCGGTGGAGACGTGTAACCACTCGATGGAAAGGTCTTTCAATGGGATACAACTTTCATATTCAGCCCACAACCCAGATTTGGCTGTATCCTATTTGAATTCGGCTTCAAAGTCCGCTACGCACAGAACAACATTTCTGCATGCAAGATTTATCGGACGTCATTTTCGTTCAGATTTTCCCATGGCTAAAGAATTTGCATGAACACTTGCAACCACCCGTTGGAAAGGTTTTTTCAGGGGCTACAACTTTCGTGTTTAGTCGGAAACCCAGATCTAGCCACATCCTACATGAAAATCGCCAAGAAGATCGCTGCGCGCAAAATACAGATTCTGCACGCTTCGTAAAGAGGAATGAACGACATAGGTTCATCTTCCTCTCCAAGTCGATCTTCCAAAATCACTCCAAAATTTCCTCCTCCCTTATTCACCCTCAGGAGGCCATGATTCTTCACGAAACCATCCCCCATCTTCGCATAGAAGGTTGGAGAGGTTGAAGAGATCTAAAGCCTAGAACACATGTCCTAGCATGGCCGTCCCTAGAAAACTCCTTCTCTCCATCAAGACTCTCTTGAGTCGATATCTCTCCTAAGAAAATAACTAAAGATCTAGCACCAAGAGAGAAGGTTGGAAGCTCACCTCATTTCCGGCATTTCCACCATTTCCGGACATGGATCTCGTGACTCTTCTCTGCGGCATCTTCTTTTCCACGGCGGCGGCGAATCTTCTCCTCTAGAATTAGATCCAGCGACTTCCTTCTCTCAACAGGAGTTTATCTCAGAAAAACGACTGGAATGAGGAGTGAAAACGGCTAGGGTTATCACTTCCCCTTTTATATAAAAGTGACACGGGTAGGGACACGCCAGTGTCCTTACCCGTGTCCTGCTTAGGCGAAGCGTTATGATGGTTTTTATTCATCAGTTCAATACTCGACACGACACACAGGTGGGACATTCCCGTGTCAGCCCAGTCACGCCCGTGACATGGGGTGTGTAACCCACTCGAGACCTACTCGAGAGGACTTACTCTAGAGAAAACCAACTACTCGAGTACCTGGATAGGACACGCCCGTGTCATAGGGATGACACGCCCGTGTAACCCCCTCTTACTCGAGTACTTTTCGACCTACTCGAGTATATTTCGACCTACACGAGCGCTACTCGAGGATGAGCAGGACACGCCCTGTGACACGCCCGTGTCACAGGCCGTGTACCCCATACTTGACACTCGACGATCGTCGAGCGTTGGTTATCGACTAGAGGGAACACACGCCCTCCGACACTTCCGTGTCGGATGGGACATGCCCGTGTCATACGATGTCGACATACCTCGTCGATCTCCACATGCCTCATCGAGCTCAACTCGACACAACGACACTCGGGTAGGGATACACCCGTGTCTTTACCCGTGTCATACAATTCATCGATCTCAACACGAAGTTCGTCGATCTCGACACGTAGTTCGTCGATCTCGAGACGTTGATATCGACACAGGTAGGGACACCCCTGTGTCTTTACCCGTGTCCCTTCACACGGGCAGTGACACGCCCATGTCACTGCCCGTGTCCTTCTTTGGACATACTCGAGTCATCGACTCGAGAGCTGGGAACTCCCACACGGGTAGGGACACGCCCGTGTCTCTACCCGTGTCCTATGCTTGACTGATTTCTCCTCCTTTTCACAAGTGCTGCCCTATTGTTAGCACTCCCCCTGAACCCAAGTCAGCTCTCCTGACTCAAAAACACGTACAAGGGGCCTAGTGCGATTCGGGACGTTACAAATCCTATAAACAAAATAAAAGATTTCATCCCCGAAATCAGGCTTAGGCTATGGAGAGAAAAGCATAACAGAAATATAATATGCTTTTAAATAAAATTACCTTGAGCAAACAACTCCGGATAGTGTTTTTTGCATCACATCCATCGGCTCCCATGTATATTCCTCCTTCCCATGATTGGACCATAGTACCTTCAGCAAGGGAACACTTTTGCGGCGTAACTTTCTTGTCTCGCTATCTACGATCCGCACCGGCTCTAGTCGCACAGACCTATCAGACGTCACATCACCATCAGTTGTGGGGATGTATTGATCGGGCCGCAACAGCGCCTTGCGAAGCGACGACACATGGAACACGTCGAGGAGGTTCTCTAGCTCGGACGGTAACCCCAACCGATAGGCCAACAGGACAATCCTGTCCAATATAGTATAAGGCCCAACATACCTTGGGCTGAGCTTTTTCACACCACGCACACGTGATACTCCATGCATCGGTCGGATTTTCAGGAACACCTTATCACCCACTTGAAACTCCACCATCTGGTGCTTTGCATTATAATACTTCGCCTGCCGACTTTGAGCTTCCAACATGCGATCCCGTATCAGTCTAACTGCCGCATCGGTATCATTAATATATTCAACACCCAAAGCCTTCGGGTCTTGATCTTGCACCCAAGACAAGGGGGTTCTACACCTTCTTCCATAAAGAGCTTCATGAGGAGCCGTACCGATACTAGCCTGGTGGCTGTTATTGTAGGAGAATTCTACCAACGGTAAGAGTCTTTCCCATGGCTCTCCTCTATCCAACACACATAATCTCAACAAATCTTCCAATGTCCGGATGGTCCTTTCAGATTGACCGTCCGTCTGAGGGTGAAACACGGTGCTGAAGGTAAGACGCGAGCCCAAATATGCCTGTACCGCCTTCCACTCCCTTGAGGTAAAATGACCATCCCGGTCCGAAACAATTGTCTTTGGCACGCCATGATAGCGTATGAATTGCTCCACAAATATGCGTACTAAGACATCCACATGAGCTTCTTTCTTCATTGGAATAAACTGGGCTACTTTCGTCAAGAGATCAACTATCACCCACACCGATTCATTTCTTGAGCGCGAGGGAGGAAACCCATGGATAAAGTCCATGGAGATATCCTCAAACTACCACTCGGGGATGGGCAACGATTGTAGCAAACCACCGGGACTCTTGCATTCCGCCTTCACCCTTTGACAAGCTTCGCAATGTGTAACAAAATATCGGACATCCTTTTTCATTCCTGGCCAACACATGGTCTTCCGTAAGCCGGCGTACATCTTAGCAATGCCCATGTGCACTGAATATTGAGAGCAATGAGCCTCTCTCAAGATATCTTCCCAGATTTTACCGTCTTTGGGAATGTAGAGCTGGCCTCAAAAATAAACGAGGCCGTATTTTAGCATATACTCATTCGTAGTCCCATCTTTGATTGACTTGATTGCCGGGGCCAGGGCCGCATCCACTCCTTGGTCCACTCTAATTCGGTCCCGGATATCACAAACTATGCTCATGCTTGCCAAGTACTTCGTATACTCTGCCGAAGGATCCATAAACACCCAAGTAATATCCATCTCCTCAATCATCCGAGCCAACTCCACACTCATCAATCGAGCCTCTAGGCTAGAGCATGGTACCTTCCAACTCAATGCATCGGCCACCGAGTTCGCCTTTACGGGGTGGTAGTTCATGGTGAACTCATAGTTGCATAGAAATTCAAACCACCGCCGTTGTCTCAAGTTCAACTCCTTCTGAGTATGAACGTACTTCAAGTTTTTGTGATCTGAAAAGATCTCGCAGTGGACGTCGTATAGATAATGCCTCCAAACCTTCAAGGCAAACACCACTACTCCAAGCTCCAAATCGTGAACCAAGTAATTGATTTCATGTTTCTTTAGTTGTCTTGAAGCATAAGCAATCACGTGTCCATGCTGCATCAACACCGCTCCCATCCCTTGATATGATGCGTTAGTGTAAACTTGAAATCCTTCCTTCCCAGACAGAAGTGCAAGGATGGGGGCAGAGGTAAGTCTATCCTTCAGCTCCTGGAACGCCGCTTCACATTGGGGTGTCCACTCAAATGGCACACCTTTCTTCGTCAATGAAGTAAGAGGAAGAACAATCTTTGAAAATCCTTTTACGAACTTGCGGTAATACCCGACAAGTCCAAGGGAACTCCTCACATCGGCCGCTGACTTCAAAGGAGACCACTCCTTCACGACACGCACCTTGGCCGGATCCACTGCTAGTCCTGCTCCGCTGATCACATGCCCCAAGAAAGCAACCTCTTTAAGCCAGAATTCGCACTTGATGAACTTGGTGAACAAGGCGTGCTCTTTTAATTTCTTCAATACCAAGGTCAAGTGCTCAACATGCTCCTCCTCCATCTTTGAGTAGACCAATATGTCGTCGATGAAAACAATGACGAAGATATCCAAATAAGGTTCAAACACCTTGTTCATCAGGATCATGAAGGCCGAAGGGGCATTTGTGAGCCCAAACGACATTACAGTGAACTCGTACAACCCATATCTTGAACTAAAGGCCGTTTTCTGGATTTCACCTTCTTGTATTCTCAACTGATAATACCCTGAGCGCAGGTCCAGCTTAGAAAACCAATGCGCTCCTATTAGTTGGTCGAACAACTCGTCGATCCGAGGTAGAGGATAAGTGTTCCGCACCGTCAGCCGATTGAGTTCCCGATAGTCTATGCACAAACGCAGGGTCCCATCCTTCTTCTTCACGAACAATACAGGGGATCCCCAGGGCGACGAACTGGGGCAAACAAACCCTGACTCCACCAGTTCTTGTAGTTGAACTCTAAACTCCGCGAGTTCCTTCGGGGACATTCGGTAAGGGGCCTTGGATACCAGCTTGGCACCCTGTACTAGATTAATCTGGAAGTCAACCTCTCTATGCTGGGGTAATCCTGGTAGTTTCTCAGGGAATACCTCGGGAAATCCCGCACTACCTGTACGTCTTTCATATCCAGCGCCTTCTCCTTTAACTCGAACCAGATCATGAAGACTTCATCCCCTTTCATATGGGTTTTTACTATCTGAACTGAAGATAGCAACATGCGAGGTGCAAAGCTAATACCTTGGAAGATGACGTCGGAGTCTCCATGTCTCAAGTAGATTCGTTTCTCCGCACAATCAATCCTTGCAAAGTGCTAGTCCAACCACGCCATGCCCAAAATGATGTCAAACTCCGGCATTCTCAAGACCATGGCAGGCGTATCAATGGAATTTCCTTCAATAAATATCTTGAACTCGTACTTATCGGTTGTAGTCATCTCCGAGCCGTTCGGTAGGTCCACTCGTCGGGCTATACCAATGAAGTATTGTACGCCCTCCATGTCCTTAATGAATTCCTCAGACACAAAGGAGTGAGAGGCACCGGTATCGAACAGCGTATAGGTCGTCTTCCAGCCAACTATCACGGTGCCTAAGTACCAATAAACAAAACTTGTTGCTAGGTGTCTAGTATGTCTCGAGCAACTTTAAGTTTAAGAAAAGAAAAACGTGATAATTATTTAAATCATACCTACAATCACATCTTGGGGATTCCATTCTTGCGCCATGTCCAGCGCATACACTTGATCCCGAGCAGGGCCGAGGTTTCCTACTCGTGGTCCTCGTCCTCGACCACGCATGTAAACCCGCCCCCGCGGAGCTGTCGGAGGGGGAGCAGGAGGGACATTCCCATACAACTGCGGGCAGTAGCGTCGTATGTGGCCCGGTTGGTTGCACTCGAAACACACCAGCCCACGACGCCTCTCAAGTTACTGAAATTACTGAGGCTGAGGCGGTGGAGGCAACGCTGTCGGCTACGGAACCGGATGATCCACTCTATAGTTTTGGTGGAAACGCCCTCCACCTATTTGATGTCCTCTTCCTCCTCTAAAGTCCCGCCTCCTCCTATTGCTTGGACCAGCTTCCATCACGTCCTCCGCAGGTCTCTTACCACATCCCAAGTGGTCCGCCTCCAATATCTTTGCCATATCGATAATCTCCGCCAAACTAGCATCCGCTATAAACAAAAGGGCCTGCCATAGGGGATCTCGCAGCCCTTTGTAGAAACGCTTGGCGTATCCTCTATCATCCAGGTCATATGATTCTGCGAACCTTGCGAGATGCTGGAACTCACGCTGGTATTCTGTAACCGATTTTGATCCCTGCTTCAGAAGTAGAAACCTCTGCTCGAGCTCGTCTCGAGCCGATGTATGTATGAATTGCTCCAAGAAGACACCCGAGAACTCGCTCCAACTTATCTCAGTATACACTCGTCCTTGGAATGTGGAGCCCATGAGTGACTTCCACCACCTCTTAGCATGTAGATCCAAGACGGACACCGCCAACGATACAGCCATGTTCGTCGGGCAACGGATCCCCGCCAATAGCTCTTGTACCGTGTCAAGCCATTCTTCCGTGCATACGGCTGACTCCGTCCCGAGGTAGGAGGGAGGGGAGAGAGCCCGAAAAGTGCTCAGCCAGTTAGAGCCCGGAGCCTGTTGTTGAACCGGAGGCTGCTGCGCCCTAAAGGCATCCAGGATGGCGGTGAGCGTCTGCCCCAACTCGGATTGTTGAAACTGAGTGGGTATGGAAGGGGCAGGAGTGTCCCCCATCGGCTCAACGTGCACTGGAACCTACACATAAAACACAAACGTATGGTCAGGCTGGCTAATCTTGCGGTCAAAGTTGGACAACTTAATGTGAATTACATATGGGCACACCACTACTTCCGCTAAGTTAGTTTGTCCGCAAACTGACTAATCAAATGGGGGTGGGACCATTGTTGAATGACTTCTTGAGTTAAGGATCATGGCAAACTGATACCATTTGTAAGACCCCCCTCCAGGATCCCAAAACACGGCATGAAGGGGGGTCTTATGCCCGAAATAGCTGCCTTGCGGTAGCATTAGCACACGGGCTAACCTGTGCCACAAGACGCCTATTCCGCCGGCTACAACCAATATCAATATAAACCTGACAACCCAACCAAAATATAAATAAGAAGAAGTCAAATCCACAGTAAGTAAATAGTCCAAATACAACAAAAAGAGAGAAGCTAAAACATGCTTCCACAGATATCAGAGTACAACTAGTAATTGCCCAAACGGGCTACATCAAAATCTCACGCCACTCACATCCGTAACCGACGGTAGCGACGACACCGTCACATCAGGCCCTGTCGTCCTGGCCTTGCTATCCTGCTGCAAAGCCTGCGACTGCTCTACCTGTGCGGTGACCTCCTAAAAATGAAGACGTAGCAACCGTTAGTCGAAAAGACTAAGTGTCTTCACATCCACTCCCCCAGCAACTCCTCGGCACCGGGCGGAGAATGGAACAAGGGTACAATAAGATTAATAACATTTATTCTAGCAGTTCTACATAAACAATAATAAACTATCAAGTACAAGTATCTACAACAGGAAAGTAACTTAACTTATAAGGATGCCCATACAAGCTTATAAGTTAAGGATCGGGTTACATAAAAGTAACTCATCGCATAAGAGTGCCCATACAAACTTCTATGATGAGGATCTTTTTGTGCAATGTTATGAAATGTTATGTATGTTATGCAATGACTCAACCATGATCACACAAATGCATTTGCTATGCCGACATAGACTATAGTTCCCACTATTCGAGCAGGTAGCTAACCTCTCAAGCGTCAGCCGCCGTGGCCAGGCGGTGACAGTAGAGTGGGCATCTCTACTACTAGGCAGGTATCCACACTACTTCAACTAGGACTCCGTGTGCCTCAATGCTAAGAACACAACAGCAGAGCCCATGCGTACTATGGTCCAGCGGGAGCCACGGGTAGATGTGCACCGAGGACCAAGCCCCGAACTGACCTTGTGTGACCCGGAAGGAGCCTCAGAAGTAAGCACGAGGACAAAGCCCAACCGTTCACCTGGCACGAAAGGAGCCCCAGGACATAGACACCGAGGACCAAGCCCAACCACCCAAAGTCTAACTGTCAACTCCCATCAGTGTGACGATCGGCGAGCCCGTATACCTGCCACGCTATCCTTAACCCAGGATCACGACACCGCGTGTCGACTCACACCACATGCAAATTCCACAACACCGTGGTATAGAAGGGGCCTCGGAAGTAAGCACGAGGACACAGCCCAATCATCCACTCGGCATGGAAGGAGCCCCGGGACGTGAACACCGAGGACCAAGCCCAACCGTCCATCTATATCTCATTTCAACATTAACTCAACTAGTGACGTCCAACGCCGCACTTACATCCCTCCACAATACTACCCGTAGGGAGACTACGCTCTAAGTATTGGACTACTACGTTTCATTCTAACCATCATACATACTCATGACCATGGTTCATTCTTCTATTCGTCATTCCAAATGATTTTAACATTTTTCAAGCATGATGTGCATAAATGATAATCTACCAATTTGTATCTAGTCAATTCATTAAAGTAAGCTTGCTTCACAATTCAGTTATATGAAATAAAATTAATAAGATTTATCATTCGTAGCACTACGATGGTCAGCTTAAAATAGTTAATCAAAATCTAGAGTTAATTAGCAACATCGATTCCACCGAATTCAAATTCATCTTATATAAACCCCAGAATTTAAGTGCAGAATAAACCTGGACAAAAATTCGATCGGAGATTCCCGAAGCTATATGAATCCAGTTAAGACGTGTAACCCCTCGATTGAAAGGTCTTTCCATGGGCTACAACTTTCATATTCAGCCCACAACCCAGATTTGGCTGTATCCTATTTGAAATCGGCTTCCAAATCCGCTGCGCATGCACAAAACATACATCACAACCGTCAGCCACACGATCCGACGATCCATGCACTCAGGGCACATTTTTGGTGTACCGGCGAACCAGGGTCCCACTACCATTCCAGGTCCGAAACCCAACGGTAAAATTGAGCATTTAGTCTTTCTGGCACGCAGGCCTAAGGCTCTCATTATGTGCTCCAACTAACCGCACTTTCAGGTCTCTAACTCGGACGGACATAACGCAGGTACGGATCACCACCCCCCATTGCTCAAGTTGCCTTGCCATCACCAAATACCAAAATACTCGAAGCTAAATTTAAGGCGCGGGTCAATTTCACCTTTCCTGTTCGGCACGAGGACTTTTCAAGTGCTCATCAAGCTCACAATATCCATGCTATCCACCAAGGACTGGCTTCACAATAGCCACACTGTCCACCACGGACTGGCTTTATAAGAGCCACAATATCCACCAAGGACTGGCTTTACAATAAACAAGGGGAGTTCATGCTAGCGTCTTTCACAATCACTTAGCAGGTTCCGCAGAACTCACTTTCTGCACCCAACTCCGCCTAAACCCTGCAGCATCCTGCGGTGCCAGAAAACTA
Organism: Platanthera guangdongensis; assembly: GCA_039583875.1. Taxonomy (NCBI): domain Eukaryota; kingdom Viridiplantae; phylum Streptophyta; class Magnoliopsida; order Asparagales; family Orchidaceae; genus Platanthera; species Platanthera guangdongensis. Next base: position 106,632,220 of record CM077152.1, read on the forward strand.
GTCTTTCCATATCACACAACACAAGAATCACAAGGGTATTTTCCTGGACTACCACTCCAGTACTTCCTGCTACTGCCCTTCACAGGTCCAACCCATCGACTCCATAAACTACACGTTTATCCATAGAGTCTTCTCCAGTGTGCAAATGAAACATCACAAATCCAAGCCAACCTGTCCAGATGGGGTTCACACAGTATACCTATTCCGTACTACACATTTCCGGATCTATATACAAGACTATTGGGGATTCCAAGAATCAACATAAGGAAATTCCTTCGCAATCCACCCTCTGGTGGGGGAAATCCATGCACATGCCAAAAAGAAGGACTTCACATATCCAAGAAGGAAGATCGTTACCCTTGACGACCTCTTTGGAGCCATGGAAATCTAGCTGGTTGGAAAGCACCGCAGCGGCCTTGCCTCCACAAAGTTGGCCTCGAACCTTAGTTAAAAACTCTGAAGCTCCACCGGCGGACGGATCGCTTCTCCTCCTCCTCCTTGCTCTCCCTTCTCTCTAGCTCTTTTAAAAAGAGAATGGCCAATGGTAAATGAGACTTATCTTCTCAATTCCAGCCTTAAAGCAGCAAGGAGAAGCCTGGTCCATCAGATCCTAGAGGAAGGAAATGAACGGCTACAAAATTCCCTGAACATGGCTATTTTAGGGCTAACATGGCTTGTGACACGCCCATGTCACAGGCCGTGTACCTTAAGCGGCACACGAACCGACTTATCTAGAACAGGACACGGCCATGTATCACGCCCGTGTCACAGGCCATGCGCCCTGACATGGCTATAGACACGCCCGTGTCCCGCCCGTGTGCCGCACTCGAGACACACTTGAGACCCACTCGAGATACCCACTCAAGTGCACAGAACAGGACACGGCCTCTGACACGCCCGTGTTCTAGGCCATGTGCTCCACTCGAGACACACTCGAGACCTACTTCGCGACCCCCTCGAGACCCGCTTGAGTATACAGAGCAGGATACGGCCATGTGAAATGCCCGTGTAACAGGTCGTGTGCCCTCTCGATAATTCATCGAGCACCTACTCGAGTGGAGTTTGTCAACTAGAGGAGGATACGCCCTTGGACACGCCCATATCGCAGGGCGTGTTCCCTCTCGAGAACTCATCGAGTGCATTTCATTGAGCACTCGACAGGCTGCTCAACCATACAAAGCAGGACACGGCCTGTGACACGCCCGTGTCCCAGGCCGTGTTGCCCAGCCTGAACCCAAATGTGGGATTTGGGTTGTTATAAACCTACCCTCCTTACAAGAATTTCGTCCCGAAATTTGCACACAGTAAAGAAACAAAAAGCAAGATGTTATAACTCCAAAATGTATGTGACAACAAGGGATATATTGTAAAATAGTTTACACAAACAGCTCGGTAAATTCAGCTCGCATGGTCTGCTCTCGCTCCCATGTTAGCTCCTCACGGCCACAGTTGTCCCATCAGAGCTTGACCATCCCGATTGTCTTGTTCTGCAACTGTTTATCGGTTCTATGCTAGATCTGAATGGGCTTAGCCTTTATCGTTAGCCCATACTCAAGCGGCACATGATCGTTCTCAATCACTTGAGCTGGATCTTTAACGACTTTCCGAAGCACAAATATGTGAAACACATCATGTAATCCACTCAATTCCACCGAAAGAGCTAGCCCATAGGCAGCTTCCCCAACTCGCTCCACCACTTTATACGGACCAAGATATCTCAGACTTAACATTTTCAAACGCCTAATCCTGGACATGCCTTTGAAGGGTTTAATCTTCAAATATACCCAATTGCCCACTGCGAACTCCACGTTCTGGTGCTTGGCGTTGTAGTATTTTGCTTACCGATCCTGGGCTATCAGTAGCCTCTCCCGAATAGAGCGTATTGTCGAGTTAGCTTCATCGACTTCTTTATGCTTATATAATTTGGATTCGCCTGCTTCTGCCCAAGCTAACGGTGTACGACACTTATGACCATATAAAGCTTCAAACGGTGCAATACCGATGCTCGCTTGGTAGCTATTGTTGTAGGCAAACTCCAGCATATAGAGATGATCTTCCAATCTCTTACCAAAATCAAAGGCGCACATTCGGAGCATATCCTCCATTGTTCTGTTGGTCCTCTCAGTCTAGCCATCCATTTGGGGATGAAAGGCCATACTGAACGTCAACTTCATTCCCAACAATTGATGGATTAGCCTCCAGTCGTTCGATGTGAATCGCCCATCACGGTCACTTACGATGCTACGGGGAACACCATGCAACTGTACAATCTGCTCCACATAGAGCTTTGCCAAACTTTCCACTAAATTGTCCCGCTTGTTCGGAAGGAAGTGAGACACTTTTGTCAACCGGTCTACAATCACCCAGATTGAATCATTCCCGTGTTGAGATCTCGGCAACTTGTGCACGAAATCCATTGAAATATCATCAAACTTCCATTCTGGAATCGGTAATGACTTCAAGAAACCTCCAGGCTTCTGACATCCCGCTTTCACCAAAGCACAAGTTTGACATTTAGCCACATAATGCGCTATGTCTTTCTTTAGTCCTGGCCACCAGAATAACTTTTTCATGTCCTTGAACATATTTGTGCTCCCAGGGTGAATTGAGTATTTTGTAAAATGCGCTTCATACATCAATTCTTCTCTTAACTTACCCATACCCGAGACGCACAAACTACCCTCTTTCCGCAAAAGGCCGTCATCTCAGGAGAATTGGCCATCTAGCCCATCCTTTGCATAACATTAGAGACTTTCATCCAGCTCCGTTGCTCGTCAAACCCTGTCTACAAGGTCATATTGTCGCTCCGTCCAGTTTAAACATGCATTGGATATGGAATTCTTGTCAACACAAGAAAACTCTAACGCTTCCAACTCCTAGATCAGACACTCATCATGCATCTACAACCAATTTGGCGTTGACGGAGTCCTACGACTAAAGGCATCAGCGACCACGTTTCCCTTCCCGGGAGTATAATGAATATCAAAGGTGTGGTCCCCAAGGAACTTCATCCACCTTCGTTGTCGCATATTAAGATCCTTCTGATCTAACAAGTACTTTAGGCTCTTATGGGCCGGCCAGTAAAGATATCAACTTTTACGCCATAAAGATAATGTTGCCATAAATTAAGTGCAAAGATCACCGCTGCCAACTCCAAGTCGTGGACGAGATAATTTTGCTCATGCAATTTCAATTGGCGTGAGCCATAAGCAATCACCTTTCCGAACTGCAGAAGAACGCAGCCTAAGCCGCTCCCTGATGCATCACTATAGATCTCATAGCCATCTGTACCACATGACGACGTCAACATATGCGCCACGGTCAAACTACTCTTTAGCTCTTCAAAAGCTCGCGCGCACTCTGGCGTCCAAAAGAACTTCTGATCCTTCCTCGTCAGTGTGGTCAGAGGCAAAGCGATCCGCGAGAAGTTTTCTACAAAATGTCTATAATAGCCTGCCAGTCCAAGGAAGCTCCGGACTTCGGCCACCAAAGACAACACCAGCCACTCCTGTATGGATTTTATCTTTGACGGATCCACTATTATGCCCTCTCCACTTACCACATGGCCAAGAAAAGCCACCGATGATAGCCAAAACTCATACTTTGAGAATGTGGCATAGAGTTTATTCCTTCGTAAGGTACGCAACACTAACCGCAAGTGGTATGCATGATCAGCTTCCGATTGATAGTACACCAAGATATCATCAATGAACACAATCACAAACAAGTCCAAGTAATCTCGAAATGTTCGGTGCATTAGGTCCATGAACACCGATGGCGCATTATATAGCCCGAACGACATTACTGTGAACTCATAATGACCATATCGTGTTCTAAATGTGGTCTTGGGAATGTCACCTTCCCGAATCCTCAATTAGTAATATCCAGATTTTAAATCCAATTTAGAATAGACGGTTGATCCCACTAGCTGATCAAACAATTCATCTATCCGTGGAATCATATACTTGTTCTTCTCTGTCAGCTTATTCAATTCACGGTTGTCAATACATAACCGCAAACGACCGTCCTTATTTTTCACAAAAAGAACAGGTGCGCTCCAAGGTGACATACTTGGGCATATATATATCCCTGCTCCAGTAAATCTTGCAATTGTACTTTCAATTCAACCATTTCCTTTGGCGCAACACGATATGGCGAGCGAGCCACAGGTTTAGCACCTGGTACCAACTCAATAGTAAAGTCGATCTCCCGCTTGGGTGGCAGCCCAGGAACATCCTTAGGAAACACATCCACAAACTCCGATACAATCGGAACATCACTCACATTGGCCATTGGCTCAACATCCTGAATCAGCATGATGAACAACTCCGCGCCCTTCCAAACAGTACTGACAACTTGGAGAGCAGACATCAAGGTCCCGCTCACTCCTCGCATACCAGCGAACTTAATCTCAAGCTCGGTATTTTGGCCCAGTGTGATATCTTTTGACTTACAATCAATAAAGGTACGCTGCTCTGAGAGCCAGTCCATACCAAAGATCACATCAAAATCCGATATCGGTAGCACAGATGCACTCAAATAGAAATCCCGACTTCCTATTTGTACGTCCACATCGCAAGCCCTATCCACAAGCATAAAACATCCATTCGATAATAACACCTTTACGCTCTCTATCTTCACGTGACTATGTACTCCAATTCGAGCTACGAAGTCCTTAGATAGAAATGAATGTGAAGCACCCATATTAAATAGTGCTCTCGCTAGCGTGTTCCGAATCATAACAAAGCCTGTGACATACACATCACATACAAGCTACATACAAAGTATGCAATAAGAAAAGAAATCAATAATGTAAATCGTACCTGTGATGACGTCACTTTGCTTTATGGCCTCCTGCTGGCCAAGATTATAGACTCGGGGCTGCGCCTGGGAGGCAGAGGACTCCACAACTGCCTTTCCCTTCTTAGCATAAGACACTCCCATCTTCTTTTCACCCTTTGGTGGAGAAACCCGACAGTCATGTGCTATATGTCCCACTCTACCACAAGTAAAGCAGGTACGAGTCTCTAGCCTCGAAGTGGCCCCCGACAGAACTGTTGAAGGAGCTGGCCCAGATGGCTTGAACCTCTTGCCCTATTTCTTTTGATAGTATGACTTCCCAGGTCGGGGAACTTTGAACTTTGGCTTTGTCATAGCCAAGGCCCTTTTTCCTTGCACCCGCTTCATATTCTTCTCCAGTGCACACGCAGTATCGACCAACGCTTGAAACCCTTGGTTTACCGAACTCGAGAGCAGGAATTGCAACTCATCCCGCAATCCTTTGTAGAACCTATTGGTTTTCCGTTGCTCATCGACAAAGGTAGAACCCGTATAACGTCCTAACCTTGTGAACTCATGTAGGTAAGACTCAACACTACTTTCACCTTACATTAGCCGTTGGAACTCATTTTCCATGGCAATGCGTTGTGCCACTGGTAGGTGCTTTGCCAGGAATAGTCGCGAGAATTCCTCAATCGAGACTTGTGTTAACTGCCTGCCCGCTAAGTGGTGTAACTCTATCTTGTCCCACTATAACTGAGCCTCTCCTTCCAATAAGAAGGTGGCCAAGGTGACCTTCTGATCTTCCTCCGTCCGGATCACCGTCAATATATGCTTGACGCGCGACAACCAATCCTCCGCCTGTGTTGGGGATCCCACACCCATAAACGTAGGGGGATTGAAGCTCATAAACTGCTTCAACTATCGTTCAGCTGCTCGAGGATCCACAGTCGCAATAGGTTCTGGCCTCGCCCCAGCCTGTTTTAACACCACTGCCGGCTGCGCTTGCCCACCAGGCTGTGCTTGAAACATTGCAAACAACGCCTCAGCAACTAAGCGGATGGTTTCTGCAGAAGGGGGAGGTGTAGGCACATCAGCTGGTGTCGTACTCTCATCAGAACGCTAGGGCTTAGACTACCCAGCACCACTACGAGTCACCTATAGGTGAACAAGACACACATTAACAACCTCGCACAAGCAATAACAACCATATAGGAACACGCACGTTCCTCAAACAAGTGTATTTATATTCCTAAGTGGACATTCAAGAGTTCATTAGTGTCCACGCGGTTCGCACTGACACGTGCTCGCCACCCCAGAAAAGAATTCGGCCACGAATTCGAAAGAGGAAGACTGAGACAAGCTGATACCAAAATGTAACGACTCCATCCGTTCACATAGCATATAATAGAAGGTCCCACCGGGGCCCCACACCATATGCCACAAAACAGGAGGGGAAGTTACAGGTTAATACCACAACACAATCGTATTATAACTCAGAACATGCTAGCGGAAGATTTTAACAATAATCTTGAACTCCAACCATGAATGTCCACAAGTGTATATAAACAGCCACACAGATATATCAACTCTCGAAGGAATATACACAAATACAACATTGTTTGGCCTTATGGCCTTACATTTACTCTTTACAAGCATGGAATTCAAACATAGGCGCGCAAGCCGGCCACACATGAACAAAACACAATATTATTTGCTTAGCCTTCAAGGTCTAGCAGCGACAGCATCAACAGCAGTAGCAGGGACTTCAGCCCTTATGTGTCCCGCTCGGCTCTCCAGCACCAACACAAGGATAGCCCACCAAACGGTGGCAAACAAGGCAACGGTCAGCATTCAGCTGACCAATTTATAATAACCCTACCCCTTTCCCGGGGCAGTGGTATTCCTTCCCTGCAGGCATAACAATACATAGGCATATATATCATATTGTGCTCTTATGCACAAACAATACATCACAACCGTCAGCCACACGGCCCGACGATCTGTGCACTACGAGTACATTTTTGGTGTACCTGCGAATGAGGGTCCCACCACCGTTCTAGGTCCGAAACCCAACGATAAAATTGAGCATTTAGTCTTTCTGGCACGCAGGCCTAAGACTCTCATTATGTGCTCCAACTGACCGCACTTTCAGGTCTCTAAGTCGGACGGACATAACGCAGGTAAGGATCAGCCACCCCCCGTTGCTCAAGTCGCCTTGCCATCACCGAATACCAACGCACTCGAGGCTAAATATAAGGCGCGAGTCAGTTTCACCTTTCCTTTTCGGCACGAGGCCTTTTCAAGAGCTCATCAAGCTCACAATAGCCATGCTGTCTGCTAAGGACTGGCTTCACAATAGCCATACTGTCCACCATGGACTGGTTTTAAAAGAGCCATAATGTCCACCAAGGACTGGCTTCACAATTAACAAGGGGAGTTCATGCTAGCATCCTTCACGATTTCTTAACGGGTTCTGCAGAACTCACTTTTTGCACCCAACTCCGCCCAAACCCTGCAGCATCCTGCAGTGTTAGAAAACTGGTCTTGCCATAGCACACAACACAAGCATCACAAGGGTATTTTCCTGGACTTCCACTCCAGTACTTCCTGCTACTGCCCTTCACATGTCCAACCCATTGACTCCACAAACTACACGTTTATCCACCTAGTATTCTCCGGTATGCACATGAAACATCACCAATCCAGACCAACCTGTCCATATGGGCTTCACACAACATGTCTATTCCATACTACACATTTTCGGATCTATATGCAATACTATTGGGGATTCCAAGAATCAACCCAAGGAAATTCCTTTGCAATTTACCCTCTAGTGGGGGAAATCCATGCACATGCCAAAAAGAAGGACTTCACATGTCCAAGAAGGAAGATCGTTACCCTTGACAACCTCTTTGGAGCCATGAAAATCTAGCCAGTTGGAAAGCACCACAGCGGCCTTGCCTCCACAAAGCTAGCCTCGGACCATAGTTCGGAACTCTGAAGCTCCACCGGCGGCCGGATCGCTTCTCCTCCTCCTCCTCCTTACTCTCCCTTCTCTATAGATCTTTTATAAAGAAAATGGACAATGGTAAATGAGAATTATCTTCTCAATTCTGGCCTTAAAGCAGTAGGGAGAAGCCTGGGCCATCATATCCTAGAGGAAGGAAATGAACGGCTACAAAATTCCCTAAACATGGCTATTTTGGGGCTGAAACGGCCTATGACATGCCCGTGTCACAGGCCGTGTACCTTAAGCGACACATGAACTGACATATCGAGAACAGGACACGACCATGTGACACGCTTGTGTCACAGACTGTGTGCCCTGACACTGCTATGGACACGCCCGTATCCCGCCCGTGTGCCCCACTCGAGACACACTCGAGACCCACTCGAGAGACCCACTCGAGTGCATAGAAGAGGGCATGGCCTTTGACACGCCCGTGTCCTAGGCTGTGTGTCCCACTCGAGACACACTCGAGACCCACTCGAGACCCCATCGAGACCCACTCGAGTATACAGAGCAGGACACGGCCATGTGACACGCCCGTGTCACAGGCCATGTGCCCTCTCGAGAATTCGTTGAGCGCCTACTCGAGTGGAGTTCGTCGACTAGAGGAGGACATTCCCTCGAACACGCCCATGTCGCAGGGCGTGTTCCCTCTCGAGAACTCGTCGAGTGTATTTCGTTGAGCACTTGACAGGCTGCTCAACCATACAGAGCAGGACACGACCTGTGACACGCCCATGTCCCAGGCCGTGTTGCCCAGCCTGAACCCAAATGTGGGATTTGGGGTGTTACACAGTGTGGATTGTATATTATATGAGGTGGTTCGCCATCTGTGTTGATGATGAACCCTTAAGTGCCTTGGGGCACGAGATTATGAAAGGGTGTAAGTGCAGGTGTTTGACCACACTGGATTGGTAATGATAAAAGGAGATATAAGTGGACGATTGGCCTTGGTCCTCTGGTGGTTTATTCACAGAGGCACCTTCGGTGCCACGATGATGTGAAATTGCATGCGGTGTGAGTCGACACGTATTGTCGTAATCCTGGGTTAAGGATACTGTGTCAGGTCTACGGGCTCGCCAGTCGTTACACCGACGGGAGTTGATAGTTAGACTTGCACGATTGGGCCCTGGTCCTCAGTGCTCACTTCTCGAGGCACCCTCCATGCTAGTGGATGGTTGGCCTTGGTCCTTTGGTGATTTGTTCACAGAGGCACCTTCCGTGCCACGATTATAGGCTAGTTGGGCTGGGATCTTGGTGCACATCTACCCGAGACCCCTTCTAAGCCGTAGTACGCATGCGAGCTCCGCTGTTATGTTCTTAGCATTGAGGCGTACAAAGGCCTAGGCTTGGTAGTGTGTATGCCCTCCAAGTAGTGGAGAAGCCCGCTCCACTGTCACCGCTTGGCCATGACGGTTTGAAAGTGAGCTGTTAGATCAGGAATACTCTAGAGGGGGGGGGGGGTGAATAGAGTATTCAGGGTTTATAAAATTTTCTTCTGATTTAATCTAGTGCAGGAACAAAATTAAAACAGCAATCCTAACAGACAGCCACAACACAAAAAATAAAAGAAAAGAGCAATCCAGACAACACAAGAATTTATAGTGGTTCCCCTAAACTTGGGTACATCCACTCTTCTACCACCCTGGTAGGAATCCACTCAAATTCTTGATTAGGTGCCTGACACCAATGATCTTTTGATCAGGTGCTCAAAAACCATTCCTCAAGTCTTTTGATCAGGTGACTTGCAAGAAGGAATAAATTTTGAAGGGAGTTATAACCCTTTATATAGTGGGGGGGGGGTGAGAGATGATTGTGTCTTCTCTTTCTCAATATACAACTGAGAAGACTGGTGGATATTTGATTTTAGCATAGGCTCCCCCTGAGATATAAAATGGTTCAGGTAGAAGAAGCCTTGCTGCAGGGTGATAGGCCTTCAGTAGTATAGCCTTGATCAGCAGCTGTTCAAGAACTTCCTTGACAGATAGTGATGTAGTTGTCCTTTGAAGTATCCTGGTGTGTTGAAGACAGAAGACTCTTAATTTTGATTAGGTGTTCTTCTTCTTCAGATAGCTGATGATCTTCAGGAATATGGCTTCTTATTGTGTCAGAATTCTGTGTTGACAGACATCAGTGAATCTCTTGTTTCAGACTGACTATTTTCTGTATCTGTCGTCTCTCTGTATTGTGTATCTTGTTCTATCTATCTTTCTTACAGGAAGAAGAGAGAAAATCTCTTTTATATTTCCTGTCAAAAATGGTCTTTCAAAAATATGAAATCCTCTGCAATCAATGCTGACGGCCTTGAGAATAGACGACATTGAATTATTTCCCCAACTGTCCCATAGAAAAATGACAGGTAATAATCCTGGAGAAGACCATGATCAATGTTATGTCTAAAGGTTATATTCCAGAGAATATTTGAGCATTAATTACTCAGGAATTATTGCAGTAAGAAGGGGACAGAAGGATGGAAAATAACTAAGTCTGGATTCGTCGAACTGATAACAGAAATCGTCGAGCTGAGTTCACAGTTTGTCGAGCTGAGTTGCTGAGTTTGTCGACCAGATGACTTCTGTTCGTCGAGCTGAGTTCCAAGATCATCGAGAAAAGAGCAGAACTATATTCTCTAGAAACTTTGCCTTTTCTGTGTATGGAGTTCGTCGAGCTGATATCTGGTTTCGTCGACTGAAGTTCAACAAAATATTTCTGAACTTAGAATAATTTCAGATGCTTCTGGATGAAGGTGTTGAAGTGAAGTATCCAGAATTCGGCGACCTAAGAATTGGTTTCGTCGAGCTGAGGACCACTTAACTGCTGCTGGATAACTCTAGCTATTGTGGTCACAGTTCATCAAGCTGAGAATCAAGTTCGTCGACCAAAGTCTGAATCTGGACTTAGAATAAAGAGATGTTTTCTGATCTTGAAGTGTTGAAGTATAGTGTCCAAATTTCGTCGACCTGAGTACCAAGTTCGTCGAGCTCAGCTCAGAGAATTTACTCTAAGATCGTCGAGCTGAGCACGACTATCGTTGACCTGAGTTCGATGAATGTCGAACTCATTTTACTTGGTCTTTAGAAAAACTCTAAGTCATGAGTCTCTGACAGTCTTGTTGATAGCTGGTCCATGTGATGTTGATTCTAAGGACTTGGCCTAGACTCTAGGACATAACCATGACCCTGGCTATACATTGTGGGTCATATGATCCTAACTTAGTGAACCTAGCCCAAATCTTACTAGGGATCCAACAATCTCCTACTATTTGGGTGAGGTCACTAATTACAGACTCAAATCAAAATTGAAAATCACAAGGCAAGAAAGCATATATCTGGCAGAGATCAATAACACATGCAGTAGATATATATATGTACATAATATTTGTTCAGAAATAGAAAGCAGTTATAAGAACATAATAGAAGTAAAGCAGTTCAGAATCACTTCTTTTGTTTCTTTTCGTTGGGCATTACTTCTTTACCTTTATCTCTAGGCTTGGTAAAGACAATTTCTCTATTTGGATCTGAAGCTTGCACTTTTGTCATGGTCATATCAGTAGCCCCTATAATCTTCAAAGATGTGGCTCTGGGGACAACTGCTTCTGGGTGCAACTTCATGTAGTCATCAACATTGAAAAACTTGTTTGCTTTCTCAAACCTCTTAAGATCTTCTTTCCTGTACTTAAACATTGTGGAATTCCCAGAAGGATCATTTACTTCAGCTTTGGCTTGTTAATCATAGAAAGGCCTACAAGTTCTTGGAACCTGGCCATTCTAGCTGTATTACCTGTTTCAGGATCTTCAAAAGGAACATAAGGAGAATTTGGTCTTTTAGGACTTTCAGCCTTCTGATCTGCAGGGAATGATAACTATTGTTGATGTTGCTACTGTGGTTTATGCTGCTGCTGTAGTTGATGCTGAAATTGATGTTGCTTGCCTGAAGAGTAATGCCTATGCTGGCTGCTTTCAGAAGAAGATCTCCCTTGATGTCTCTGATATGTTTGGAATTGGGTAGATCTTTGGGAAGTTGTGCCTGAAGCACCAGCAGCTGAAGGAGGAGGAGGAGGTGGATCTTTTCTGTATTTTTGAGATGGAGGAGGAGAGTATCTTCTGCTTCTCTTCCTCTCTTTCTGTTCATTTTTGGATAACCACATCGAAGCTGGCATCGCTTTATATGGAGTTATCTTCTGGAGAATATAGTAGGGAGTGTCATTGGCTGGATTTGGCTTAGGAGCAGGAAGAGGAGGAGCTTTTCTCTTTTTAGATACTGGCTTCTTCTTTTTCTTTGCATCCTCATCAGAATCCTCATCATCCTCATCATCATCACTGCTATCCTGTGGATTATCATATAAAGCATCTAGCTTTTTCAGTGTTTCATTAGATATAATGGGTTTCTCAACTTGGGATGGAGCTGGAGTAGATGCTGGAGCTAGATCTGGAAGAGAAATTTCAAGAGGAGCTGGAGAAATAACTGTGACAGTGCTTTCACCAGCTGCCTTATTCTCTTCTTCAATGTCAGCCCTGATTAACTCATCCAGATCAGGCAAGGGTGAGTCATCCATTACAAAAGTTGGGACTGAAGGGGAAGAGATAATTGGGGAAACAACCTTAGGAAGAGGTGAAGTAGGAACCTCTTGAGAAGCAAAGTTGTCCTTAAGATGCTTAGCCACTTTAGGGCTTGTTGGAGAGGTGTATGGGATAATAGCCAAGGATGGCTTAGTATACACTGCCGGAAAGAATCTCAAGTATGCAGTATAAAAAATGCTTAACAAATTAATCAAATCTACTGTGGGATTTAAAATGCAATCACCAGTAGTAATTAACTCTTCTGGGACTACATCTTACATATCCATGTCAGTCTTAATAAACTGAATTAAATCAATTAAATCTGTATCTGTAAGCTCTGTATCTACTGTTGTTGCTACTGCCTCTACATCTGCTGGAGCTGGAGCTGCTAAAACTGAAACTGAGACTGCTGCTACTTGAGCTGCTGCAGCTTCTTCATCAAGCATCTCCCCCTGCCTGGTTGCAGTATTAACTGGATCCAGGCCCCTAAATGAAGTGGGGGCAGCAGAAAGGGCAGAGATTTGAGCAGATAGGGTAGAAATGGAAGTAGCAAGAGGTGTAATGGCCTCTACTATGATGGTTTTGAGGAGGGGTGTGATGAGAGCAAGGACAGAAGAGATGGTGGAGGGGTCCAATGTTGGAGTGGCAGATGGTGTTCAGTGGGAAACTGTTGGAGGGATGGTAGATGTTGGTGAGGATGGAGGAGGGACATCTTGCATGTGGACATCCTGTATGGATGGATGTGGAGGAGGAGGAGAATTGGGAGGAGATATCAGCAGATTGAAGGATGGTATGGAGGACAAGTGTGGTGGAAGAGGAGATGAAGGTGGTGTTGGGGCTGGTATATCATTGGGAGATTGGGGTGATTGAGGTGGAGTGGGTTGATGGTATTCCTGGGTGGGTGAGGAAGGGAAATCAGTGAGGTACATTGTTGGAGAGGTGGCAGGTAATATAGCTGTAGTAGGAACATGATCAGAGGGTTGTGGTTGTTGATGTGGTTGAAGTTGTTGTTGGAGTTGTGGATGTGGTTGAAGAGAGGGAGTATGAACTGTGGAGGGTGATTGTTGTTGAGTTGCTGGAAGGGATGGAGGTGTGGGGATGATCTCTTCAGCAGGGTGGGGAGTGGCTCTAACAGCCCTTGTGCTTTCAGAAGCTGGGGTGGAAAAGGTTGAAGCCTTGGATGGCTTGGATATAGTCCTCTCCCACCTGCCAAACAAGGCACAGGTGAGCCTCTTGCTGGCATTAATGAATATGGTCAGGGAGACCAGTGATTCAGCAGCCTTCTCCTTCAGGAAGATCCCTAGGATCCTTCCAAAATAGACTTCCTTCTTATTGTTCTTTTTCTTTATTAGATCAAATATAATCTGAGCCCAGTCTACTTGTTTCTTATTTACCACTGCACACATGACCAAAAATTGATGTCTGGTAATGTAGTCATGGGCAGTGTGCTTGTCTAACAAGACTTTCCCAACAATATCTACCAGAAATTTATATTCTGCAGATAAATGTTTCTTCAACAGTTTATGGGGATTATTTCCAGCATAGCCCATCAAACTTAACATCATATCATATTCCTCAGAATCTATTTCCAGTTCTTCTTCTCCATTGTTCAATCCAAAAATTTCAGTTAATACTGCGGGAGAGAGTTATAGCGTTACCCGCAATTGTTCCTGTCAGGGTACTCTTCTGATGTTGATGAAGTGTAGACCCATTCTCTAATCTCTGTTCCAGACAGTTTGATCCTGGTTGTCATTAGGTTCTTCAGTTTCTGTTCTTACAGAAGTTCTAGAATATGTAAAAAGATCGGGTCTGAGTGTTGAAATGAGTTGAAATCGACATCGAAGCCGGTGTCGAACTTCATTGCAGCTAGGGTTCCTGCTTGAATCGCCATGAAATCACCTGCAAGAGAGAAAAACAGCGATCAAGTGCAAAGGGAACAGAAAGCGCGGGACGGAGGTCGAAGAAAACCTAGTTATAAGATTTTCTGGAATATGAATCGACAAACTCCGTTCCACGAAAAATAAGAAATTCTTCGACCTGAGATCGACGAAATAATTGATAGTGAAATAATTCGTCGAGCTTAGCTGGAAGAGTTGAAGATATTTCGTCGAACTCCATTCACCGAAAATTTTCTGAAGTGGATTCGTCGATCTCCGTTTGACGAAAACAACTTCACTCACAGAGAGTTCGTCGACTTTCGTTCAACTAATATCTCCCGAACTTTCCCTAGTTCGTCGAGCTCCGTTCGACGAACTCTCGATAATTCGTCGAGTGCAGACATAAATTAAACTAAGTCTTCTCCATTGATCATTCCTAGCCGATTTATAAAGAATAAGTGATTTCTCTCATCCAGAGGTTTGGTGAATATATCAGCTCTTTGTAAATCAGTGTAGATATAGACAAGATTAATTTTGTTTTTGTCTACACACTCTCTAATGAAGTGATTCCTAATGTCTATATGCTTAGTCCTACTGTGATGGAGTGGATTTTGTGCTATTGCTATAGCACTTGTGTTATCACAAAAGAGAGTTGAATTATTTAAGTTGAGACCATAGTGTAGGAGTTGGTTTTGGATCCACAACATCTGAAAACAACTACTGCCTGCTGCAATATATTCTGCTTCAGTAATTGAGGTGGATATAAAAGACCGTTTCTTGCAAAACCAAGATACCAACCTCATACCAAGGAACTGATAAGTCCTTGAGGTGCTTTTTCTATCAACCCTGCATCCAGCAAAGTCAGCATCTGAAAATCCAGTGATATAAAATTCTGACTCAGCGGGATACCATATGTAACGACCCGCTCATCACGTGGCATATAACGGTGGGTCTGGCCGGGGCCCCACGCCATATGTCACAGACAAGCGGCGAAATTACTTGTGGAAATCAAAATCTACTCGCGTCCTAACTCAATACATTCTACCGCAGCATTTTAAGTTAACATGAACTCAACTAAAAAAATGACCACTACTATATAAACTCCACAAGTAATTCCGCCGCTTGTATGTGACATATGGCGTGGGGCCCCAGCCGGACCCACCGTTATATGCCACGTGATGAGTGGGGTGTTACAAAGTGGTATCAGAGCCAGGTTGAGATTGTTTGGGAGGAAGAACATAATTGAACTCACGAATGTCTACTAGGAATGTATTTCATGCACGTAAGTGGCATGAGTGTGTAGTCAATGTATAATTACCATTATGACATGGCTGCTTAATGGTGTTTTGTACATTGCTAGGTGGCGAGAAGTGGTGCTGGGCAGTCGGAGCCCCAGCGATCTGATGAGAGTGCAGCACCCGTTGAAGCGCCTACGCCTCCTTCGGCAGAGACCATACGGGTGGTGACGGAGACGGTGCTTGCAATGCTACACGCACAGCCGACTGAGCAGACAAGGCCTGCAGGGGTTCCAGTACGGGCTGGTGCAAGGCAAGAGCATGTTCAAGGTGTGGTGGACGAGCAAGAAACGGATGAGTCCCTGAAGCACTTTATGGAGTTTAATCCACCTACGTTTGGTGGGGCGATTTCCTGAACACAGGCGGAAGATTGGTTGGCTCGAGTAAAGAGGATCCTGACTACAATCAGGACGGCAGAAGAGCAGAAAGTGACCTTAGCCACTTTTCTGCTAGAAGGAGATGCGAGACTGTGGTGGGATGAGATGGAGGTACATCACTTGGCAGGTCGAGGTTTAGCGGAGGTTTCAATTGAGGAATTCTCCAGAGTGTTTCTCGCCAAGTATTTGCCGGTGTTGCAGCGGATTGCGATGGAGAACGAGTTCAATTCCTGGTGCAGGGTGAGGCTGATATTGATAAGTACCTGCATGGGTTTACTAGACTGGGGAGATATGCGGGGTCTATCTTCATGGATAAAGCGCGAAAGACGAATCACTTTTACGAGGGACTGCGGGATGAGTTGAGGTTGGTCCTCCCGAGTTCAGTGAACCAAGGCTTCCAAGCATTGGTCGATACGGCCCGTGCCCTGGAAAAATATTTGAAGCGGGTACAAGAAAAGAAGAGACTGGCAGTGGAGAAGCCAGAGTTTAAAGTGCCACAGTCGGATCAGTCGGAGTTTAGAAGACGAGAGAAGAAAAGGTTTAGACCTGCTGAATCAGCTCCATCGACTGTTCCTTCGTGGGCAACGTATGGGCAAGGACGTGTTGATACACATACCTGTTATATCTGCGGACAATAAGGAAATATTGCTAAATTTTGTTGGAAGACCCCTTTGGGAAGTGAGAAAAAAATAGGTGCGTCGTATGAAGATAAGGGTAAAGCAGCGGCCGAGTCATCTGCATCCCGGACGCAACCTCGATTGCATAATTTGGAAGTGCAAGAGCCGCAAAATCAAAATCTACACGCATCCTAACTCAATACATTATAGCGCAGCATTTTAAGTTAACATGAACTCAACTCAAAGAATGTTCACTACTATATAAACTCCATATTTATATATCCAAACGAGGAATGTATACAACTCACACACACTGGCCTTAAGGCCTTACAAGTTTCTTTTTACACAAATACATTTTCGTACATCGGCATGTATGCCGGCCACACATGAAATCCAACCACGATTCGCACGGCCTTCAAGGGCCTTTAGCAGCAATCCTTCCATTCCGCTCATTTCAACTCAAGCAGCAGCACCTGCAATTAGCCATCCAATCCAAACAGAAAACAAAGTAACGGTCAGCTTTAGCTGACCCATTATAACGACCCTATGCCTTACCCGGGGCAGTGGTTCCTTCCCTGTATGCATTACCATCATCATATGAATCAACACTACTAATCACAATCATATCATAAATGCTGGTATCCACCAGACGCTCCGTGCACTCAGGGCACCTTCTTGGTGTACCGGGTATCCCTGTCATACACCGCCGATCAGAGGTTCTTCACTTAATGGTTGGGCAATTCAATCCTAGTCCACCAATCTTACTATTGGCGACATCCCGTCCATACCACTCAGAGGTACTACCTCACAGCATCCACCAACAACCCGCCCTTGGAGGGAGAGGTGTTGGGGTGCTTGGGCTGCAGCCCGGTAGCGATGTCATGCTGGCCTAGTGGGCTACGACCTACGGACGGTTGAGGCGGGCCGTTACAATAAAAAGTGCACTTTTATTGGAACGGCCCGCCTCAACCGTCCGTGGGCCGCAGCCCACTGGGCCACCACGGCACTGCTACGGGATGTAACCCAAGCACCCCAACCCCTTTCCTTCCACGGGCAGGTTGTTGGTGGCCGCAACCTCCCTTTGATGAGGTAAACTCGATAGTCAAGCCTGCACTACGGGGACTTCCCAGGAGGTCATCCATCCCAGTACTACTCCAGCCCGAGCACGCTTAACTATAGAGTTGAAAGGACTCCATAGTTAAGCGTGCTCGGGCTAGAGTAGTACTGGAATGGGTGACCTCCTGGGAAGTCACCGTAGTGCAGGCTTGACTATCGAGTTTACCTCATCAAAGGGAGGCTGCGGAGACCAACAACCCGCCCGTGGAGGGAAACGGGTTGGGGTGCTTGGGCTGCAGCCCGGTAGCGGTGCCGTGCTGGGTCAATGGGCTGCGGCCCACGGACGGTTGAGGCGGGCCGTTACACCATAGGCCTAGACTAGGTCAACCCTTTATATATCTCAAAATCCTTTTTAAGAAAATTAGATGAGATTCTTTAGGGTTCACTTGAAACCTAGCACAAAGGCATGTGACAAACATGATATCAGGCCTGCTTGCTGTTAGATATAGTAGGGACCCAACAATGCCCCTATATAATTTCTGATCCACACGTTTCCCATGTGCATCAGAGTCAATCACAACATTTGTTGCCATAGGTGTTTTCTTTGCTGAAGCATCCGCCATCCCAAACTTCTTTATAAGCTCTTTAGCATACTTAGCTTGAGAGATGAATATGCCATCAGGCAACTGCTTCACTTGGAGACCAAGGAAGTAGAAAAGCTCACTCATGCTACTCATTTCAAATTTTGAATGCATGAGGTCAGAGAACCTCTTGCATAATTTGGAATCAGTAGATCCAAATATGATGTCATCCACATATATTTGCACTAACAATATTTGATCCTTATGATGTCTAGTGAAAAGTTTTCTATCTACTATGCGTCTAATGAATTTATGCTCTATCAAAAAGCTGGCTAGGGTCTAATACCAAGCTCTTGGAGCTTGCTTGAGACCATAAAGAGCTTTATGCAATTTGAAAACATGATAAGGGTGAGTTGGAGAGACAAAACCTGGAGGTTGTTCAACATAAACCTCTTCTTTAAGTACTTCATTCAGGAATGCACTCTTCACATCCATCTGATACACCTTGAATCTCTTGTAGGCTGCATAGGCCAGGAATATTCTGATTGCCTCTAACCTTGTCACAGGTGCAAAGGTTTGGTCATAATCTATTCCTTCCTCTTGACTATATCCTTGAGCAACAAGCCTAGCCTTGTTCCTCACTATTGTACCTTGGGCATCCAATTTATTTTTGTATACCCATTTGGTTCCAATGACTGGATAGTCTTGGGGTCTTGGAACCAAATCCCAAACTCTACATCTCTCAAATTGATTTAATTCCTCCTGCATTGTAATGATCCAGCGGGGATCTTGCTCAGCATCATGGATGGATAGAGGTTCAACCTGAGAGAGAAAACATGCATGCATCAAATCTTGGTTGAGTCGATGCCTGGTTTGTATACCTGCTGATATGTCTTCAATCACTTGATATCTGGGGTGATCCCTTAGTGTGACAAGATCAGTGGGTGGAGTTGGTTCTGCAACAGCATTAGAAACTAATTCCTCTTGTGGAATTATGTTTGCTATTGAGGGAAGATCATTTCCTTCAGTGCCTTCATATTCACTATCTTTATTGACTTGTGGAGAAGGATGTGTTGGAACCTCTTGGGTAAGGTTTAGTCCATCCAAATTCTTGCACAAGTGAGGTACCTGCAAATTGCTTTTGGTAGAAATCTCTTTCTCCTTATAAGACCTGTTAGCTTCATCAAATGTAACATGGATAGACTCTTCAATTTTTAAAGATGATTTATTAAAAACCCTATAGGCTTTGCTTACTTGGGAATATCCTAGAAAGATTTCCTCTTCAGCCTTGGCCTCAAACTTTCTAATATATCTTTTGTTGTTGTTGTGAATATAACATATACATCCAAATACTTTAAAATAATTGATTTTAGGTTTCTTCCCTTTAAGTAATTCATAGGGAGTCCTATTCTTTAGTTTATGAATTAAACTCTTGTTCAGGACATAATTTGATGTGCTCACAACCTCTTCCCAAAAGGTTAGGGGCATATAAGCATCTGCAAGCAATGTACCTGCAGTTTCAATGAGTGTCTTATTTTTCCTTTCAGCTACCCCATTTTGTTGAGGAGTTCTAGGAGCTGAGAAGTAATGTCGGATACCTTCCTTCTCACAGAACTCATGCATAAGAAGAGACTCAAACTCTGTGCCATGATCACTTCTGATCAATGTAACATGAGTAGAGAACTCAATCTGTATGGTCCTGAGAAAATCTGTAAGAACCTTGAAGGTATCTAACTTAGATCTCAGAAAGTATACCCAAGTGAACCTTGAGAAGTCATCCACAATTACTAAGGTATAGGATTTCCCTCCTAGGCTTTGTATAGCAATGGGTCCAAAGTGATCCATATGTAGAAAATACAAAATCCTAGGTGAATCACTTTTGTTAACAGATTTGAAACTAGATTTAGTTTGCTTGCCTAGTTGACAAGCCCTGCAAAGGTCTTCCTTCTTGTAGGGACCAGAAGGTAGACCTCTAACAAGGTTGTCTTTTGATAGTCTAGCAATGTTTTTCAAGTTTACATGACCTAGCCTTTTATGTCATAAATCATTCTGATTACTAGTAATATTAAGTAAGCAAATATCAGAATTGACAGATAGAAAATCAACTAAATATATGTTGCCTTGTCTATTTCCAATTAAAACAGTTTGATTTTCCTTATTAGAAATAATACAAGAAGATGAGTTAAAGTGTACCTGATATCCTAAATCACATAACTGACTTATGGAGATGAGGTTATGCTTGAGTCATCTATGGTTGGTTTATTGTTTATTTTCTCTATCCTTTTTTCAGAAACAAATTTAACTGGGGTTGTCAGTATGTTTTTCTTGAGGATGGGGGCAAACTTGATGAAGCACTCAAGCCTAGCTTGCCATTGAGTCTGGCATTTACAGTGCTTGTGATGTCCATCAGCTTGAGGATTCTTCCATTAAGAGTTTCCTCAAGTTGTTTAGCCTCACAAAGCTCAGTCTTTAACATTATTATTTGTTCATTAGCTAAGGTAAATTCATCTTTTAACCTATGGTTTTCAGAGTTGATATTCTCTAGGTTTCCTAATTTTTCCCTAAGAGTTTTAATCTCCTTTTCTGAGTTTATTAAGTCTATACACATTGTTATAAATTCAAATTTAAAAGAATCAGAACTGTAATCAAAAGAAGACAATACCTTGTCAGCTTCAGAATCTGAAACTGCTTCATTATTTGAGTCCTCTTCTTCTGAATGACTCCTGGAAGCATCAATTGCCATGAGGCAAAACTCCTTGGCCATTGCCTCTTCCTCATCTTCACTGGAGCTAGAAGATGTTGATTCTTCTTCAGTCTCACTCCAGGTTTCAGCCACAAAACTCTTCTCCTTCTTCTTGTATTTGCTGGAAGAAGGTCTGCTGTTGTGCTGTCTCCTGGTATCTTTCTCTCTTCTCTTTTCTTTATTTTGATTCTATGGACACTCAGAGATGTAGTGTCCAGCTTTCCTACAACCAAAGCATACCACTTATTTAGTTGGTGTTTTATCATACCTTGGTTTGTCATCCTGTCTGGATGACTTCCTCCTGAAATCTTTTCTTACCATCTTATAGAATCTTTTGGCAAAAAGACTCATGAGTTCTTCATTTGTTGAGGGAGTCTATGTCTCTTCAGCTTCCTTGAAAGCAATGCTATGCTCTTTTCTTGCTGGAGGGGGTGTTCTCTGCTCAGCTGCCTTCCTGGATTTAATCAGCTGTTCATAAGACTTAAGTTTTCCTAATAGAGATTTAGTGGATATCTCATTTAGGCTTCTGTCTTCTTTGATAGGCATGATCCTTGAATCCCATGAGCTTGGGAAGCACATTAGGATCTTGTCATTCACCTCAGTGAGGGTGATGTCCTTGTCCAAGTTTTTTGGCTCATTGATGATTGGGCGTGACCTATTATACATTTCAGCTACTGACTCAGCTTCCTCTTTCTTGAAATTCTCATATAAGTATATGAAGTGGGATCTCCTATCCTTTCTTTCATCTACTAATCCAGCCACCATTTGGTTTAGGGAATCCCAGATGCTTTGGCTAAAGTGCATTCAGACACCTTTTGGAAGATATAACCTGACATAGTCTGTGCCAGTATATTCATTGCCTTGGCATAGCAACCTTGGCCTTCTTCTGAGCCTCAGTCCACTCAGGTGGTGGAACTGCATTTGTGCTTGAGGCTGCTGTAGATATAGAAGCAGTGGCTTGATGAGGACCCGTCAAGATGGAATTGTAGATATCTTCATCAATAGAGTTCATATACAATTTGATTCTTGCCTTCCAGATGGCAAACCTATTTAGGTTGCAAACTAGAGGTCTGGTGCTTGCATATTATTTGTTCTGTGCCATTGCTGTGTATATAATCTAAATAAAAATAAAGATAAAAGATAAATCTGATCTAATACAGGATCTTTGGTCCAAGGGTTAGCTTGTGTACACCAAGGAATCCAACCTCTGATACCAATTGAAAGTGAGCTGTTAGATCAGGAATACTCTAGAGGGGGGGGGGGGTGAATAGATTATTCAGGGTTTATAAACTTTTCTTCTGATTTAATCTAGTGCAAGAGCAAAATTAAAACATCAATCCTAACAAACAACCACAGCACAAAAAATAAAAGAAAAGAGCAATCCAGACAACACAAGAATTTATAGTGGTTCCCCTAAACTTGGGTACATCCACTCTTCTACCACCCTGGTAGGAATCCACTCAGATTTTTGATCAGGTGCCTGACACCAATGAGCTTTTGATCAGGTGCTCAAAAACCAATCCTCAAGTCTTTTGATCAGGTGACTTGCAACCAGGAATAACTTTTGAAGGGAGTTATAACCCTTTATACAGTGGGGGGTTGGGTGAGAGATGATTGTGTCTTATCTTTCTCAATATACAACTGAGAAAACTGGTGGATATTTGATTTTAGCACAGGATCCCCCTGAGATATAGAATGGTTCAGGTAGAAGAAGCCTTGCTGCAGGGTGATAGGCCTTCAGTAGTAAAACCTTGATCAGCAGCTGTTCAGGAACTTCTTTGACAGATAGTGATGTAGTTGTACTTTGAAGTATGCTGGAGTGTTGAAGACAAAAGACTCTTGATTTTGGTTAGGTATTCTTCTTCTTCAGATAGCTGATGATCTTCAGGAATATGGCTTCTTATTGTGTCAGAATTCTGTGTTGACAGACAGTAGTGAATCTCTTATTTCAGACTGACTATTTTCTGTATCTGTCGTCTCTCTGTATTGTGTATCTTGTTCTATCTATCTTTCTTACAGGAAGAAGAGAGAAAATCTCTTTTATATTTCTTCTCAAAAATGGTCTTTTGAAATTTTGAAATCCTCTGCAATCAATGTTGACGGCCTTGAGAATAAATGACATTGAATTATTTCCCCAACTGTCCCATGGAAAAATGGCATGCAATAATCCTGGAGAAGACCATGATCAATGCTCTGTCTAACGATTATATTCCAGAGAATATTTGAGCTTTAATTACTCAGGATTTATTATAGTAAGAAGGGGACAGAAGGATGGAAAATAACTAAGTCTGGATTCGTCGAACTGATAACAGAAATCGTCGAGCTGAGTTCACAGTTCGTCGAGCTGAGTTGCTGAGTTCGTCGAGCTGAGTTCCCAGATCGTCGAGCAGAGTGCAGAACTATATTCTCTAGAAACTTTGCCTTTTCTGTGTATGGGGTTCGTCGAGCTGATATCTGGTTTCGTCGACTGAAGTTTAGCAAAATATTTCTGAACTTAGAATAATTTCAGATGCTTCTGGATGAAGGTGTTGAAGTGAAGTATCCAGAATTCGTCGACCTAAGAATTGGTTTCGTCGAGCTGAGGACCACTTAACTGCTGCTGGATAACTCTAGCTATTTTGGTCACAGTTTGTCGAGCTGAGAATAAAGTTCGTCGATCAAAGTCTGACTCTGGACTTAGAATAAAGAGATGTTTTCTGATCTTGAAGTGTTGAAGTATAGTGTCCAAAGTTCGTCGACCTGAGTACCAAGTTCGTCGAGCTCAGCTCAGAGAATTTACTCTAAGATCATCGAGCTGAGCGCGACTATCGTCGATTTGAGTTCGATGAATGTCGAACTCATTTTACTTGGTCTTTAGAAAAACTCTAAGTCTTGAGTCTCTGACAGTCTTGTTGATAGCTGGTCCATGTGATGTTGATTCTAAGGACTTGGCCTAGACTCTAGGACACAACCATGACCTTGGCTATACATTGTGGGTCATATGATCCTAACTTAGTGAACCTAGCCCAAATCTTACTTGGGATCCAACACGGTTGACGGCCAATAGGTTAGCTACCTGCTCGAAAAGTGGGAACTACAAGTCTATATCGACATAGCAGTTGCATGTGCGTGATCATGGGTGAGTCATTACATTACATTCATGTCATTACACTACATTACATACACAAGAACCTCATTGTATAAGTTTGTATGGACACTCTTATATGAAGAGTTACTTTATCGTTGAGCCGATCTTTAACTTATATGTCTGTATGAGCATCCATTTAAGTTGAGTAACATTATGTTGTAGCTTTACCTTTTATACTGCTGTAGATGATATAATTGCTAGAGTAGGTTATTTACTCATTCATTAAACTGCTGATATACATTGATATTGCTCACTCGATTGCCAACTGTTTGTATTACAACACTTTTATATATATTGTACCTGTCCTTTTCTCTGCTCGGTGCCGAGGAGTCGCAGGGGGAGCGGATGTGAAGGCACTTAGTGTTTATGACTAATGGTTGCTACGTCTTACTTTTTAGGAGGGAACCACGCAAATAGAGCAGCAGTAGGTTATGTAGCAGGAAAACCAGGCTAGGTTGACAGGGCCTGAAGGGATGGTGCCATTGCTACCATCGGTGACTGATGTGAGTTAGAGATACTCATTTTGTACTCGTACCTTGATGTTATAGAAGCTTGTTGATGCTTCTTTTATTTTATGTGATTTTGGACTATTTGCTTATGTGTGGATTTGACTTCTGTTTTATGTTTTTGATTGGGTTGGCAATGTTTGATATTGATTATGGCTAGCAAGATAGACATCTTGTAGTACATGTTAGCCCGTGTGCTAACGCTACCGCAATGTGGCTGTTCTGGGCATAAGACTCCCCTCGTGTCGTGTTTCGTGTTTTGGGGGGGGGGGGTCTTACAAATGGTATCAGCTTGCTATGATCCTGAACTAAGGAAGCCATTCAAAAAAGGAACACCCCCGCTCAATTAGTTAGTTTGGGGGCAAACTTACTTAGGGGAAGCAGTGGTGTGCTCATATGTAATTCTCACTAAATATGTCCAACTTTGACCTTAAGATTAGCCAACCTGACCGTAGGTTTGTACCTTACGTGTAGATCCCAGTGCACGTTGAGCCAGTGGGGGGCACTCCCGCCCCGTCCGTACGCACACAATTTCAGCAATCAATGCTAGGACAGATGTTCACAGCTATCTTGGATGCTTTTAGGTCCCAACAAGCCCCTGTACAACAACAAGCACCGAGATCTAATTGGTTGAGCACCTTTTGAGCTCTCTCCCCTCCTGCCTACCTTGGGAAGGAGTCGACAGTAAGTACGGAGGAATGGCTCGACACCGTGCAAGTGCTAATGACGGGAATTAGATGTCCGAGCAATATGGTTGTGACCCTGGTAGTGTCACGTCTGGAACTACATGCAAAACGGTGGTGGAAGTATCTCATGGGATCCACCTTCCAAGGAAGAGTCAACATATATATTAGTTGAAGCGAGTTTTCTGAATCTTTCTTAGAGCACTTTATCCCTTCGACAGCTCGAGATGAACTCGAAGAAGGGTTCCTGCAGCTGAAGAAGGGATCCAAGTTAGTGACAGAGTACCAACGAGAGTTTCAGCATCTGGCTAGATTTGCTGACTCCTATGAGTTGGCCGACAGAGGATATGCTAAAAGGTTCTATAAAGTTTATAAGGCAAGCCCTTTTGTTTATAGCAGACTCCAGCTTAGCAGAGATAATTGATATGGCAAAGAGACTAGAGGCAGACCACTTGGGAAGTGGTAAAAGACCCGCTGAGGGTGTGATGGAGGCTAGCCCTAGTAATAGAAGGAGGCATGACAACAGAGGTGAAAGAGGATACCAGAGAGGTGGCGGGCATTTCCACTGGAATTTTAGAATGGAGCGCCCGGTCCCATAACCGCCAGCATTGCCTCCACCTCCACAGCTTCAACAGTTCCAACAACCCGAAGGGAGGTATGATTGAGTGTGCTTCCAATGCAACCAACCGGGCCACATCCGACATCACTACCCGCAGCTAGTTGGGAATGCTCCTCCTGCTCTCCCTCCGACAGCTCCACGAGTATGGGGACATATACGTGGTCGAGGACGAGGACCGTGAGGAGGAAACACCGGACCTGCTCGGAATTAGGTGTTCGCACTGGATATGGGGCAGGAGAGGAACCCTCAAGAGGTGATTACAGTTATGTTACAGTTAATTAACACATTTTCAGTAATCACCTTAAGTTTCTTAAGATGTACTAGAGGTCTAGCTTTGAGTATTTGCTATTGGTACTTAGGCACTGTAATGGTTGTTGGGAAACCAGCCTATACGTTATTCGATACCGGTGCATCGCACTCATTTATGTCGGCGGACTTTGTTAATGACCTAGAAGGAGTGCAATACTTCACTGGTATTGCTCGGAGAGTATGCCTTTCAGATGCCTCAGAGATGACCGCAGCCGCCAAGTGCGACTTGGAGATACTCCTTAGAGGAAAGACCTTTGATACCCCTGCCACAGTTTTGAGGATGCCGGAATTCGACCTCATTCTGGGGATGGCATGGTTGAATTGGCATTACACAAGAAGTGACTGCTCGGAGAAGCAGGTTTACTTGAGACATGGAGGCACTGAAGTCATTTTCCAAGGTATAAGTTTTGCACCACACTTGTTATTATCTTCAATTCAGGCCTTGAAAGCCCACATGTGAGGGGATGAAGTTTACATGATATGTTTCGAATTGAAAGAGTGGAGAATAGATATGAAGGATGTGCGAGTGATGCCGGATTTTCCCGAGGTGTTTCCCGAGAAGTTGTCGGGATTACCCCCGCATCAAGTGGTGGATTTTCAAATTAAGCTAGTACCAGGTGCCAAGCCCGTCTCCAGGACCCCTTATCGTATGTCCCCAAAGGAACTCATAGAATTTAGAGTCCAGTTGTAAGAACTGGTGGAATCAAGATTTGTTCGCCCCAGCTCATCACCTTGGGGAGCCCCTGTTCTGTTCATTAAGAAGGATGGGACCTTATGATTATGTATAGACTATCGGGAGCTCAACCGCTGACTGTGCGTAACACCTATCCGCTACCCCGGGTCGACGAGTTGTTCGATCAATTGGTAAGAGCTCATTGGTTCTCCAATTTGGATTTGCGCTCGGGGTACTACCAATTGAGGATACAAGAGGAGGACATTCAAAAAATAGCTTTTAGCTCAAGGTACGGCTTGTACAAGTTCACTTTAATGTTGTTTGGGCTCACAAATGCCCCTTCAGCTTTCATGAGTCTGATGAACAAAGTGTTTGAGCCTTATTTAGACATCTTCGTCATCATCTTCATCGATGACATTTTGGTCTACTCAAAGACAGGGGAGGAGCATGTCGAACATCTGACATTGGTGCTGAAGAAGCTAAAAGTGCATGCCTTGTTTGCCAAATTCAAAAAGTGCGAATTCTGGTCTCCAAGAAGTTGCCTTCTTGGGCCATGTGATCAGTGGTGCTGGACTAGCTGTGGATCCGGCCAAAGTGCGTGCTGTGAAGGAATGGTCAACCTTAAAGTCAGCGACCGATGTACGGAGTTTCCTTGGGCCTGCCGGGTATTATCGCAAGTTTGTGAAAGGATTCTCAAAGATTGCCCTTCCTCTTACTACTCTGACAAAGAAAGGTGTGCCATATGAGTGGTCACCCCAGTATGAAGCTGCGTTCCAAGAACTGAAGAACAAACTTACTACCGCACCCATCCTAGCCCTTCCATCTAGGAAGGAAGGATTTCAAGTCAACACTGACGCATCATATCAAGGGATGAGAGCAGTACTGATGCAGCTCGGTCATGTGATTGCTTATGCTTTGAGATAGTTTAAGAAGCATGAAGTCAACTATCCAGTATATGATTTAGAATTGGGAGCTGTGGTGTTCTCCTTGAAGGTTTGGAGGCACTATCTGTACGGCGTCCACGGCGAAATCTTTTCGGACCACAAGAATTTAATGTACGTTCATACTCAGAAGGAACTGAACATGAGATTGCGGCGATGGCTAGAATTTTTATGTGATTATTGAATTTACCTTGAACTACCACCCCGAAAAAGCAAATTGCGTAGCTGATGCTTTGAGCAGGAAGGTACCAGAATCGAGCCCTGAGTCCCGATTGATGAGTATGAAATTAGCTTGGATGCTCGAGGAGATGGTGATTACCCCGGTATATAAAGACCATTGGGAAGGGTATACGAAGTACTTAACCGCAATGAGCATAGTCTGTGATATTCGGGACCGAATTCAGGCAGAGCAAGGAAAGGATGCTACTCTGTCTCTGGTGTTCAAGTTAATTGGAGATGGGACTACTGACGAGAATTCCCTAAAAGACGACCTCGTTCATCTCCATGGCTTGCTTTACATTCCCAAAGGCGGTAAAATTTGGGAAGATATCTTGAGAGAGGCACATTCCTCCCAGTATTCACTGCATCCTGGGATTGCCAAGATGTACACCGACTTGCAGAAGACAATATATTGGCCCGGAATGAAGAGGGACGTCAGATATTTTGTTACGCACTGCGAGGCCTGTCAAAGGGTGAAGGCGGAATGCAAGAGCCCTGGAGGACTATTACAGTCATTGCCCATCCCCGAGTGGAAGTTCGAGGATGTATCCATGGACTTCGTCCACGAGTTGCGTCGCTCATGCTCGGGGAATGATTCGGTTTGGGTAATCGTTGACCGCCTGAGAAGGGTAGCCTGATTTATTCCTATGAAGAAAGAAGCTCATGTGGATGTTTTGGTACGTCTCTTTGTGTAGTAGTTTGTACGGTACCATGGCGTGATAAAGACAATTGTTTCTTACCGGGATGGTCATTCTACCTCTAAAGAATGGAAGGTCGTACAAGCGTATTTGGGTTCATGCCTTACCTTCAACACAACCTTTCATCCTCAGACAGACAGGCAGTCTGAAAGGACCATCAGAACTTTGGAAGATCTATTGAGGTTGTGTGTGCTGGATAGTGGAGAGCCATGGGAAAGGCCCTTAACCCTGGTAGAATTCTCATACAACAACAGTCACCAAGCCAGTATCGGGATGGCACCCCACGAAGCCCTTTATGTAAGAAGGTGTAGAACCCCCTTGTCATTGGTGCAAAATGAAGTCCCGAAGGTTTTAGGAATTGAGTACATCAATGATACTGATGCAGTTGTTAGATTAATACGGGACCACATGCTTGAAGCTCAAAGTTAGCAGGCTAAATATGATAATGCAAAACATCGAATGGTGGAATTTCAAGTGGGTGACAAAGTGTTCCTGAAGATCCGGCTGATGCATGGAGTATCACGGGTATGTGGTGGGAAGAAGCTCAGCCCAAGGTACGTTGGGCCTTACACTATATTGGAAAGGATTAGCCCTTTGGCCTATCGGTTGGATTTACCGCCAGAGCTGGGGAATCTTCATGACGTATTCCATGTATCATCACTTTGGAAGGCGCTGTTGCGGCTCGATCAACATATCCCCACCACTGATGGAGTAGTAACAACCGATAGATCTGTGTGACTAGAGCCGGTGCGGATAGTGGACACCGAGACAAGGAACTTGCATTGCAAGAGTGTTCCTTTGGTAAAGGTGTTGTGCTCTAATCATGGGAAAGAAGAATTTACATGGGAGCCGGTGGACTTGATGCGGAAGCACTACCGGAAGTTGTTTCCCCATGGTGACATTTATAAAGCATAATATATTTCATCGATTTATTTTCCCCATAACCATAGCCTGATTTCGGGTACAAAATCTTTTATTTTGTTTATAGGATTTGTAACGTCCCATTTTGTGCCAGAACCCTCACACATCTTTTGAGTCAGGAAGATTGACTCAGGTTCGGGGAGCGTAGAGTGAGTCGTTCGGACTCAACGACTCTATCAGGAATTTACTTAGAAAATTCTGTCAAGTTAGGCATTGAGTGAGTTGAGTGGACTCAACGCACTCAACGCAAATTAACTTAGAGAAATTTTGGCGGATTAGGAGTCGAGAGCATTGAGTAGACTCAATGCACTCGATGCCATTTAACTTAGAAAAATTCTGCGGGTTAGGAATTAAGAGCAATGAGTGGACTCCACGCTCTCGACGCCATTTAACTTCAAATATTTTGGCGGGTTAGGCGTCGAGAGCGTTGAGTGGACTCAATGCACTCGATGTCATTTAACTTTGAATATTTATACGGGTTAGGCATTGAGAGCGTTGAGTGGACTCAATGCTCTCGACGCCATTTAAGTTCGAACATTTTGGCGGGTTAGGCGTCAAGAGCGTTGAGTGGACTCAACTCACTCGACGCCATTTAACTTAGAATAATTCTGCGGGTTAGGCGTAGAGAGCGTTGAGTCCGACTCAATGCTCTCGACGCCGTTTAACTTCGAATATTTTGGCTGGTTAGGTGTTGAGAGCTTTGAGTGGACTCAACGCTCTCGACACCATTTAACTTGGAATGTTCTGGCCCTGTAGGCGTTGAGACCGTTGAGTGGACTCAATGTTCTCGGTGCCATTTAACTTAAACTGATGTAAATTCATCGAGCTCAGGAAAATTCATCGAATGATGAATCCGTTGAGCGCTGATTCATCGAGCTGAGCTAAATTCGTCGAATGCTGAATCCGTTGAGCGCTGATTCGTCGAGCGCTGCTTCGTCGAACTTAGGTAAAATTCGTCGAATGCTATCCCTAATTCGTCGAGCTGAGTTAATTTCGTCAAACACTAAAGTCGTCGAGCGCTGATTCGTCGAACTCAGGAAAATTCATCGAACACTAGCGCTGATTCGTCGAACTAGGCTAAAATTCGTCGAACACCATTTAACTAAGAAAAACATTGCCTTGGGCGAATTTTCAGCCGCTGCTGAGCCGGATTTTCGGGAATTGCTCCAAATTGACTTAAATGGGCCGCGTTCTTTCAGCATGACTCATTTAAAGCAATATTAGGCGGTCCAATGTCAGACCGACACGTGGCAAAATGGTTAACCCTAATTCCTCATTATAAAAGGAACATGCGGAAAACCCTAGTGGTCTTGTTTTACCGGTTGCCGAGCAGTTGTCGTTACCGAGTCAGACGAAACAAAGGAACCGCCAGATTTGATTTCTGGAAGGAAATCCTCTCTTCCGCTCTTTCCCGTGAAGAATGAACACCAACGAGGGAGAAGAAGATGCCGCAAAGAAGGGTGACAAGATCCATGGCTGGACACCTCGGAACTGCCGGAAATTAAGTGAGCTTCCTACCCTCTCCCTTATATCTGCCATTAACAGCTTTAACTTCAGTATAACAAAACAACATTGATCATCAGTAAAATCCAAAACTATTTGTTCCCACTATCATAATCTCAATCGTAACATATTCTATCCTCTAAGAGCAATAATCACAAAACTACTTAGTTAGACATATCAGGACCAAAACTACTGATATTTCTGCCATAGCCCAGGTCTAGCATTTCGATCATGTCCACAAGCTTTTAGCCCCAATAAGGTTCCGATATATTTAATCATGGCAAAATAATTTATAAGAAGTGATTAGTGATATCTCAACTCATTATTCTACAAATCTTGTGAAACTTAATGGGGTTAGCAAAATATCATCATGTGTATGTTGCCCAGATTTTATAAGCATCTGACAATTATTATTATGAGAGAACTTCACAAAGTATAAAAATATATATGTTCACGACACAAGTTTACTAAAAATGAATTTCTGGGAGCCACATTTCTCCAAAAATAATGTGTAACCATCCGTTGGAAAGGTATTCCTGAGGGATACAATTTTTGTGTTGAGCCTGTGGTTGATATCTAAATTTAAGACACCTAAAATCGAGTTTCATTCTGGTTGTGTACATTTAGACAGAATTCATCTTGTGCAAATGTCATTTCAACGTAGCAAATTCGGTTGCATGTTTAGGGAGATACACAACTCCCTAGTAAACATGTAACTATCCGTTGGAAAGGTCTTTTCGAGTGCTAAAACTTTTGTGTTGGGCCTAAAACCTGAATCAGAACAAATCATATCTAAAATCGTCCTGAAAGTCTTATGCACACAAAAAATATATTTCTGTTTAGCACTTTCTGCATGCATCGTAAAGACGGATGAACGACATCGGTTCATCTCCTTCCTCCAGACATCACACAAAGTATGTCCAACTTCTCTCCTACATTTCTCCCTCATTAAACTACTGATCTTCATGAAATCAGGTCCGTCATCTTCGTAATGAAGAGAGGAGATGATCGAAGACATTCTCGCGGCGATCGACGCCCTAAAACGAAAGTTCTAGCGCGATCCCTTCCTAGGAAAACTCCATTAAACTCTCAAACCAAGCTCTCTTGAGCCGATGTCTCTCCTACATTTGGATCTAAAGATCTAGCACCAAGGGATATGGTAGGAAGCTCACTTGGTTTCCATCCATGGGTCGTGTTCTCCTCTTTTGTGGCATGGTGTTCGTGTACTGGCGTTACTGCGGTTCTTCGTTCCTCCAGAGGAGAAGTTCGGCTCGGCTAAAGAAGAATGATCCTTTGCAGCTAGGTTTTGGATGATCCTTTATAAAATAATTGTTGGATCTACTGGCCAAACTTAGAGGGCGGGGGGGGGGGGTGAATAAGGTTTTAAGGTTTAATTAAAAATTTGAACTTTTTTTATCTAGGAAAACTAGTTTTGGATGCTACCACGAGGTGCTAGCTTGCTAGCGCGTGACGGTAGGTCACATACCTCGTTTTCCTGAACAAATTTCTCCTTGGAGATGCACACACCCATCAAAGATCTACCGCCAAACAACCACGACATCACACACAGAATGAAGAACAAATAATAATTTTGTATGATAAGAAACGAAAGTGGTTTAAAATTACAGACAACTAGATCTCCATGATGCCAGAGATCGCAGGCAATGAGTTACAAATTTCCTTTTGGTTTCTATACCGACCCACTACCGAGATCGGTTGGCTCTCTCCCTTTCCCTCAAGAAAAAGTCTTCGAGCCAGCTCTTCACATTCACACAAAGAAGTGTCTTAGAGCCCCACTAGATCCCCCAATCTAGACGTCCCTTCCCCGTGACGATTTATCATGAAATACTTCCCGAATTCTGACGACCTTCATCGGTCGATTTTTCTCACCACAAACAAACATAAAATAGAAAAATACACAAAGATTAAATAATATTTAGGATTGATTCTCCCTCAAGACGACTCCTCTATTGAGCGGTGCATGTCCGGTGCTAACGATCTTCGTTCTATTGCAACCGATCAACTCCTCTTGGTCATTGTAGTTCTTTGCTCGCCAGATATATTCTTGTGCGAATGGGAGGGAGGCATCTTTCTCTTCCATCAATGGATACAGTGGAATGCTGCTCAGAGGCGACACATATAACCATAGAATGAAATTCTGTCTCTCTTCTTTTTTGAAGGAATAAAAACAAAATCCTTTTATACGTCTTTGAAAGACAGGCTACCGCCGATGGTAAGACAATCTCCCGGCGGTAGGTCGTTTCACGTTGATGTGATAATTGTCCCGCGGATTTGGAAAAATATTCTAAAAAGATATTTTTCCCTTTTTCGTGCTAGGGCGGTGCGGTACCCAACTATCGTCTAGCAGTAGGGCATCTTCTCGATGAAGCCATCTCGATGCTTGTTGAGAGAGCTAGCTCCATACGATAACAAGTTAGCACTACACGGTAGGTCACTGAACATATTGTTGGATTTTGATATACATTAAAACACTTGTGAGCAGCAGAAATGGAACAAGAAAACCCAAAATAGTTCGGATCTAGCGATGAACATTAATCAAGAAGTAAAGTGCGGTAAATACAATTTTATCTCTGAGGGATTGAGTCAATATTCAACCAAGGTGCTCCGATTAATTCCAACGAATGACAATGGCTTGATTTTCGAGCATAGAATATTCTCCACGCCTCTACAGGTGATCCACAAGAACGAGTGAACCCTTAGATTCTTATCGCACAAGATCTAGGTCGGAAGATAATATTCTGCGTCTTCACAGACTTCTAGGTCTGCTACAGAAGAGGCAGTGGGGATGAGGACAAACTCCATGGAAATACTTTCCATCGAGGTATAAGGACGGCAGACAGCCGGTGGCGAGATCGGCGCAATTGGCCTTGGAGGAACAGTTCCGTTGGGAGGGAGAAGAGCCGACTTGTGATTAGGTCAAAACCGTATCGTCTTTCGTAACTTAGTAACTTTTTGCTCAGTTTTCTATACACAACATTTATATACTGAATACCGAGCCAACCGATACCAGCAGACTACGCCGAACCGGACTTACAGGAATTAAATCAGACGAAATAGAATTCGTCGAGTATCTACATCGATATTCGACGAATCAACACTTGACTCGATGAATAGTTGAGTATAAACGTTGATATTCGATGAATCAACATTTGACTCGACGAATCGTTGAGTGCACTCAATGCACTCAACGCCTCAATGCCACACTCGTTGAATCTACACTTGAATCGAGAAATCGTTGAATTGAAATCAACACACTCAATGCCATCATTCGATGAGTCAACATTTAACTCGATGAAGGAATTGAATGACCTCGACGCTCTCAACACCCAATTTGACAAGTCAACATTTGACTCGACGAAGGCATTGAGTGGTCTCGACGCACTCAATGCCTGGCTGAGTAGACTTGATACACTCAATGCCACCATTTTTTGAATCAACAATTAACTCGACGAATCGTCGAGTGGTCTCATCACTCTCAACGCTAACTTGACAAATCAACACTTGAATCAACGAAAGCTTTGAGTGGTCTTGATGCACTCAACACATGGCAGAGTTCAGTCCTTCACTCATCTCATGCCAGTGCTTTGTCATTCACTCATCACATGAGAAAGAACAACGTAATCCAATCTTTCCAAATTCTCCAAACGCTCTTATGTGCGACCCTATAGGCTCATATTGCATTGGCAGTGAGACTACATGCTTAATCTCTTCCAGATCATAATGGTAACACCAACAGTCTCCCACTAGATCTTGAAAGTATCAGAAAAAAGCTTCACAAATAATGCGCGACATCTAGCAATGCATCATTGCTCCCCAAACATTAAGAGTTTAAAACTAGAAAGCCATTGTGACCAATATATCAGTGTTATCATGTCCTTTTGTCCCTTACATCCGTATAGAACTAGAGGTATAGACCGTATCACCCTCATAATTGTTCAATCCTAGTTTCCTGATCTAGAATGGACTTCCATAAATTGGTGAGTCCTATATCACATATTGACTCAACCAAGCATGGCCATGTATTTCAGTCCCATTATATCAATGGGCCCATGGATTCAACTCGTCATATAGGAGGACAAATCCCATCTCTGCTCACACGCAAACACCTAAATGATTCATAACATACCCAATAAGCATCTTTATCATCCAACTTTATCAAGACTAGACTTTTGATAGAATCGAAGCACACTCTTCCTCACTCAATGAATGTTGTGACTTCAGGTCAACGTACCACAAAAAACATTGCCACTTGAGCCATACTTGAGACACGTTCATATAACAATCCACAAAATATTCTCATGGTGGGTCTATCTAATACAACTTATTCACTAACAAGTACCAATGTGATGGCTTGATATCACAATATCATGACCTGTGAGAACCGATCATCAGTCAACGCAAATGCTAGTCTTAATGTATCATCATCGCCCTTAGCTTCTAAGATAACACTCAACCAGAGACCATTCAAGAATGAAGCTTCTAAAACATAGGCTCTCACATTCAAGTCACCACTTTACTCCTATGAAAGCAAACATTCTAAGTGCATTTATCACGTTAAATTAATCTATCACAATAGAAATAAATTTACATAACAAAAGAACTTGCCATAAATATAAAATGAAATGTATACTACTCTATTCATCAAATGAATTATTACAACCGACAAATACACAATTCACAAGAGTCCCACTATGGCTGATCATTAAGGTATCGTATACCCATTGATCTAACATGACCATCATGCTTTCTTTACGCTAGAGGCTTCATCAGTAGATCTGCTATATTTTCTTCAGTCGGCACTCTGTAAATATTCACATCCCCTCGATCGACAATCTCTCGAATAAGATGGAACCGCCGAATTATGTGCTTGGAGTGCTGATGAGATCTAGGTTTTGAAGCAAGTGCAATTGCACCATTGTTGTCACAGTGGAGAACTACGAGACCAATAATGATTGTAACTACATCTAACTCGCCGATGAATTTCCTAACATATATAGCCTCCTTCGCTGCATTCACAACAGTGATATACTCAGCCTCAACTATAGAATCAACAACTATCTCCTGCTTGGAACTCTACTAGCTAACAACTCCTCCATTTAGGCAAAATATGAACCCTGCCTGAGACTTTGAGTCATCCCTATCAGCTTGGAAGATAGCATCCGTGTAACCCCTAATAATGAGCTCTTCCTCTCCACCAAATACTGAGAACGTATCCTTAGTACTTCTCAAGTACTTTAGAATATTCTTGACACCAATCCAGTGACTTTCATCGGGATCAAACTGATACCTTCTAGTCATGCTCAAGGCATAAGAGACATCAGATCGATTACATATCATTCCATACATAATTGACCAAATTTCCAAAGCATATAGAATCAACTTTATGCAGTCCTTATCTTCACAAGATTTAGGACACTAGTCCTTAGAGAGTCTCACACCAAGAGACATGAGTAAGAATCCTTTCTTGGACTTAAACATGTTGAACCATTTCAACACCTTATCAATGTATGTACTTTGGGTCAAACCCAACAACTTCTTCAATTTATCTCTATAGATTTTAATACCAAGTATATAAGTCGCTTCACCCAAGTATTTCTTAGAAAAGCAGTTCCCTAGGTTGTCTTAAAATCTTGTAGGGTTGGTTTGTCATTCTCGATCATCAATATGTCATCTATATATAATATCAAGAAGACAATAATTCTCCCACTAATCCTCTTGTAAACATACATTTCGTCCTCGTTCTTGATAAAACCAAACACTTTGAACTTTTCATCAAAACAAAGATTCAAACTTTGAGAAGACTATTTTAATAAACAAATGGATCTCTGCAGCTTGCATATCTTAGTGGCTTCACCTAGAGATACAAAACCCTCGAGTTGTGTCATATACACTTCCTCAAAGAGGTTTACATTTAGGAAAGCCGTTTTGAAATCCATCTGCCAGATCTCGTAGTAATAATACATAGTAATAGCAAGCAGAATTGTGATAGACTTAATCATAACAACTAGGAAAAATGTGTAACGCCCCTGATTTACTGATGTTTATTTTAATTCCTTTAGTGGCATATTTTTGACGTCAAGGCATTACATTGACGTATAGTTGACTGGTACCATTGATGGAGCGTGACTTTTGCCCATTGGTATCTGGGGTTTTGACTTAGAATATTAGCTTGGCTAGTTTCTAGTGTGTTTTTGAGATTTCCCTTGCGAGTCAGGTTTGTTTTGGAACTCGATAAATACTTTTTGAGATATTTCGTATTTTGACTTCTGGGAGTTTTTACATGAGTTTGGGTTGTCAGATTTCTATTTTGACTTAGCTGTTGGATTCTTATCATTGATATTTAGCTTCAGAGCGAATTTCGTGAAAATCCGAGTTCATTCAAGTTTTTGGGTCATTTGTACATTTCATTATTAATAATTATATAATATTATATCATATGTATATATTATATTATATATATATAATAGATAATATATTATATGGTATATTATATGTTTATAATATATAATATATTATATGTAATATTATATTATATATTTATAAAGACTCAAGGCCACCCTATTCGCTATCTTCTTCCCCAAGCCATCGGACCAAGAACACGGAAGAGAGGAGGCAACAAGTTTCACAAGGCTTTCAGCCGCTGCTTGTAGGAGTGTCAGTGCTCGAAATCGTCGATGGAGGGTAGATCCGGAAAGCTCTCATCGAGATTTATGCGTTTGTTCTAGGTACTTTTGTTTTCTTGGACTTTTGGCGCTAGGGTCTTTGACCTTGCCGGATTCCTGTAGATCTTGAGGCAAGTGGTGGTTTGCTTTCTTGCTTAGCCTCTTATAAATTTCTCTGAAAGTACAAGGGCTGATAAAGCCACTCCCCACCCTTCTGAAGAGATCACTCCTTCACCCCCATCCCCTCCAGCAATTCAAACACAACTTCCCTCCATAGCCCACACAATCATTCAAACTCCCACACCTCCATCATCCCCCATCCTTACATCTCCACCTCATACTCATCTTCCTACCCCACCTCAATCTCCACATGGAACACCAACTCAATCTCACCATTATACACCATCTTAATCACCACTTCCAACACCTCCTTCATCTCCTCTTCCATAATATTTGTCCTCCATACCATCCTTAAACTTGCTATCCCCCCTCATTTCTCCTTCCCCACAAGATGACCAAATGCAAGATGCTCCTCCTCCAATCCCACCAACTACTACCATCCCTAAATCTGTTTCCACTCAAACACCTTCTGACACACCCTCTACACCTCCACCATTGGACCCCTCCACCATCTCCTCTCTCATTACTCTCCTTACTCCTCTCCTAAAAACCATCATAGCAGAGGCCATTTCACCTCTTGCTACTTCTATATCATCTCTTGCTGCCTAAATCTCTGCCCTCTCTGCTGCCCCATCTTCAGTTAGGGGCCTGCCTCCAGTTTGCACTGAAACCAGGCAGGGGGAGATACTTGATGAAGAAGCTACAGAAGTTCCAGCAGAAACAGTAGCAACAACAGCAGATGATGAAGATTTGTTTGATTTAATTGAAACTGACATGGACATAGATGAGTCAGTAACAGGAGAAATAAATACTGTTGGTGATTATATTATTAATCCTACAGTAGATTTGTTAAGTCTGTTAAGATTTTTTGATGAAGAAGCTACAATAGTTCCAGCAGAAACAGTAGCAGCAGTAGCAGATGATGAAGATTTGTTTGATTTAATTGAAACTGGCATGGACATAGATGAGTCAGTAACAGGAGAAATAAATACTGTTGGTGATTATATTATTAATCCCACAGTAGATTTGTTAAGTCTGTTAAGAATTTTTGATACAGATTATTTGAGCTTTACTCCAGCTGACTATACTAAGCCATCTTTGGCTATAATTCCTTATTCCTCTCCCATAAGCCCTATAGTTGCCAAGCAACTAAAGGCCAATTTTGCCACAATAGAGGTTCCAGCCATCCCATCTACACCCATAGTTGCTTCCCCGATTGTCTCATTACCTCTTGCTCCAATTTTTGTCATGGATGATACAACAATGCCTGCTCTTGATACTTTGATCATGGCTGATATTGAGGAAGAAAATGAGGCAGTTGCTGAAAGCACTGTAATAAATAGTTCTCCAGCTCCAGTTGCAGTTTCTCCTCGAGCTCCCTCTCAAGCTGAGAAACCCCTTATTTCTGCCGAAGCCCTAAAAGCCTTAAATGCTCTATATGATAATCCTCAAGAGTCCACTGATGATGATGATGATGAAGATGAAGACTCAGATGAGGAACCTAAGAAAAAGAAAATTTCTAAAAAGAGGAAAGCACCTCTTTTTATCTGCTTTACAATTTTCTATCACTGCACCTTTCAGTTTACAGCAAAAGCTGTAACTTCACTTTTAGTTTTGGGACCTAACAAATTTTAAATATACTATATTCACCCCCCTCTAGAGTATTGTAGATTTAACCCTAAATTTCAACATGTACATAATGGGGACTATTCATGTCTACCCGAAGGAACGCCTCAAACTCACCGCAAACTCGCGAGAGCGGGCTTCCTATGCAAAGAAAAGAGGACTTCACATGTCCTAGGATGAGAATCGTTACCCTAGCATTTTTCCTTGGCGCCAAGAAAATCTATTCGGATAAAAAGCACCGCAATCTCCTTGCCTCTGTAGATCCGAAGTCAGCTCGTGATTTGGAGCTCCGAAGCTCCGCCGGTGACCGGATCTATCCTCCTTTCTTCTTCCTCGCTCTCCCCTCTCTCTAGACTTTAGAAAGAGAATAATAGGATGGAATTAAGGATTTCAAACCCTATTCCCGGGTATATCCCACCAGGAACAATCCCCAGCCATCAGATCCCAAAATAAGGAAATGAACGACCACAATCCGGTCTTGAAATGCAAAATATAGGCCGAACACGGCCTGTGACACACCCATGTCCAGGGCCGTGTTCCCCATTCGCCGTCGAAATCAATGCGTCCCTAAAAGTACACGGGCACCCGATACGCCCGTGTCGAGCCTGACACAGCCGTGTCAACCAGTACACGGCTGTGTTCCCGGCTGTGTTCTCCCATCAACATAGGACCAATAACAACCCGCAAGGGACACGGGTACTCGACACGCCCGTGTCGAATTTGACATGCCCGTGTCGAATTTGACATGCCCGTGTCTAACCGATATGGTCCGTGTGCTGACCCGTGTAACACCCCCGCCACGGCCCGGCTTCAACCCGTGAAGGACATGGCCTGTGACACGCCCGTGTCCCAGGACGTGTTCGCTGCTCGATGATCGTCGACTCCAAAATTCTTCGACCTCTCAGCCAGATCTTCCACCCGAGCATGACATGCCCTAGGACACGCACGTGTCCCAAGACGTGTGCCCCCTACCAAGTTCCAAACTTGGCCCGAAACGCCACCCGTCAATCTTTTTAGTTTCGGGGCATTACGACAACAGTTCGATAAATACTTGAAAAGAAGGGAGGAATAAGAAGCCTCATAAAAAATATTGGAGAGTGCAGGGAGCATCATAGCAACCCTTGACTAAGACAGAATCAGAACTTCACACCCCTCATTAACTCTAGAACAAAAGTACTTTATGCAATCCAAGACAAGGTGGCACTCCACATGCCCAGATCACTCACAAAAGATGCAGGCGACCAATCAAAGTTCTGCGAGTTCCATCGCAGATGAGGACACAATACAAAAAATTGCTCTGAGACGAAGGAGGAGATCGAGTGCCTTGCTATACAAGGGTTGTTAGAGAAATTCTTACAGGGGAAATATAACACCCCCATCCGTCACATGAGATATAACAGAAGGTCCGGCAGGGGCCCTATGCCATATTCCACAGAAATTTAGTGGAGTTACGTATTAATACAAAATTAGCAGCATAGGAATACACATCCTAACTCAGAGAATTCAAGCGGAAGCTTTTAAACAGTTATAAGAACCCAAATGCTAAAGCATGAATGTCCAGTAAAACCCAAAGTAGGAATGATAGTACAAATACACTAAAACTTTGGCCTTAAGGCCTTACAAGAGTTTACTTAAACAATAAGTGTCTTCCATGCATCGGCACGCAGGCCGGTCACACATGAGCACAAAAAGTAAACATTCGATTTGGCTTTCAAGGGTCGGTATAACAACTAGGGCTTCAGCCCGCTACTTGCCACTAGGCTCCGCAGCACCTGCAATCAACATTCCACCGCAGCAGTGACAAACAAAAGCAACGGTCAGCTAAAGCTGACCAAATTATAACGACCCACCCCTTAATCGGTGCGGTGGTGCTCCTTACCTGCATTAATTAGTATAACCAAACAAGATAGTGAAAGTACAATTTAAGCACACTTCACCACAGGCGTAGGCACACACAGCCACACACCCCGTGCTCTTAGGGCACATTCTCGATGAACCCAGCCCACCACCACCCCCAGGATGTCAACATCGTGAGCATTACAGTATTTTCGGCCGAGGCCTAAGACTCGCACTTTATGCCATCAGTAGGCCTCTTAAACCGAACCACATAGAGCGTGTACGGTTTCACTCAACCCGTTGCTCACATCGTCATGTTAATTTAAGTCATCAGCGCGGGTCTAGCTTCCCCGAATCCCGAGTATCAATAATACAATAGTACATAGCCCAACTATGTACAAGGTTGAATCTCATGCCACAAGTACGGCAGAACTTCGCTTCTGCCCAGAATTTTGGGTGCACCTTGGAGTTAATCCCCAAGACTCCCTACAGCAATCTACCACGTAGAAACCCGAAAAACATACGACACAGATTCTTCTCCGGCAATCAATGCATAATGAAAACATCACCAATCCAGACCAACTTGTCCGGTTAGGCTTCACATGTTGGATCTAACGGCGCCCTTAGAGGGGGGGGGGAATAAGGGTTCTTTAAATTTTTATTAAATTCAGACAAAATTTGCTTGATGAATAAAAATAATATAATTAAAGAATGAAAATGTATACTAGCTAAAAACAATAATGATATATTTCAAAAGAGATAAATTGAATACAAAGTGTCTCTATAGAGCTAGAGACAAAGGCTCATGAAACAAATAATTTACTTGTGTTTTCACTGGTTCTTCTACCAAGAACCAGCAACCTAAAGCATATCTCTTCCTAGATCTTGCTACTAGACTCCCTAGATCTAATCATGATCTAGACGCTGCACACAAGGTAATAATTTTCCCTAAGCCGAACAAGGACTTGGACGCCACTCACAAGGCGACGATTCTCTCCTAAGCCAAACAAGGACCTAGATGCCACGCACAAGACGGTGATTTCCCCTCTCGATTACAATGAGAAAATAATAGAAACAAGAACAAAAAAATTGAACACTTTAGGCTAGACACTCCCTTCAAACAATGCGCTGAAGATTCTGATGAATCCATGCAAGAGTGGCTTAGAATGCTGCAAATGTATCATTAATCTTCTGCGCTTTGGTCTTCTTGAGAGTATGGAGTATCTCTGAGACCTGGTGCTCTTTGAATCGTATTTACAGGAAAGTTTACTCAGGGTAATCAAATTCATGATTTCCACAAGAAATTGAATGGCTTTTATACTCTGGCGATATCGCCTGGCGATACTGGGTATCGCCACCTGGCGGTATCGGTAACTGTTGCCACGTGTCCCACGAACTCCTCATTTTCACATCGCAGATATGTCGAGCATCAAACGTGCACTATCGCATGGAGATACTAGATATCGCCGCCTAGCGATTGCGAAGTGCCCCTATCTACAGTCGACATTACGCAATATCGCCTGGCGATATCTCCCGAGCTCAATTCTGATCCAATTCATCACCAAAAAGACATTAGAGATAGACCTGTGTTATCTGCACACCAAAACACCCAAAAATCAAATGCAAACAAGATTTGTTATTAGCAAACTAGGAAGCGTGGAATGCATGCTCCAACAATCTCTCCCTTTTGATAGTAACAAATCTATTAAGAAAGAAATCATGAATGTTATAAGATCCACACGATTTGAGTATCAGGACGAAGAATGTGTATGTGCACAAATTGCACTTGAATGAAACACTCCCCCTACATGTGATCTCCCCCTAAATTGAAGCATAGTGAGCTTTTCAGTTGTTAATATAAGGATTATATGAAAATTTTTATGAGTGTATATGAATGATTTCCTTTGAAAATTCCCCCCCTTTGGTATTGTCAAAAGATTGATAAGAGTGGGGTGGAAGCGAAAGAAGGAAAAACACAAAGGAGAAACTCTAGATAGGACATGTGAGCAATGTATAGTAAAGAAAGAAATGAGTAAACACTAACATTGGCAATGTTCATCCAACTATATCACAAATACATACACTAGTGAATAATATTTTTAAAAAGTTTGTAGTCCAATTCTCATAAGAAGAACGTTTAGAGAGGATAATGTTGTGTACACGTGATATGGTGTCAGAAACACTTATGCCGACTCTTACAAATACATGAACACGGGAATGTTAAAAAACAACATAACATAGAGTTGGACATGCGGGGCTATACTCGTACCCAAGAGTTCAGAGCACACAATAAAGAAAGTATCCAATTAAAGATTTGCACATGACACTTTACAATTCTTTCCAAGGTGCTCAACCTCACAATGCTTATTAAGACTTATCAAGAGGGTAAGTAGTGCTTGGTGGAGGTTCCTTGTAAGCCCTTTATTATTTGTTTTTTTTATTTTGTGTGAAACGTATCACCAAAGGTGTGCACTTTTGGGATCATACAATTTTTTATCACATTTTTTCTTTGGCTAGACAAAGGAGTCCGAATTCACTTGTGAGAGCATACAAGATAATTAAATATTAGTGATGTACTGTACAAACTCGGATAAAGCATTAGCAGAAACATATAACACTAACGGTTATGGTAGAACAATCACAATTCACATATATAGTAAGGTGAATGCATA
This sequence comes from Platanthera guangdongensis, assembly GCA_039583875.1. Taxonomy (NCBI): domain Eukaryota; kingdom Viridiplantae; phylum Streptophyta; class Magnoliopsida; order Asparagales; family Orchidaceae; genus Platanthera; species Platanthera guangdongensis. The sequence continues at coordinate 106,676,253 of CM077152.1, forward strand.
TGAAGATTTGCACAACCGTGAGTGAAAGAACATTATCATAACTAAAAGATTTCTCATACTTAGAGGCATGCGAAAACAATATCATGAGTTTAAGAACACTAGCACTTAAGTATGTAGAACAGATAAAAGAATGTTGAACTATGGAACCAAGCTATTGGGAACTCAAAAAAAATCACACCATGTCTAAATTTGAGTAATGAAGAAAAATTGGTCAAATAGTGAATTGTCATTGTCATCGGGCGATACCGGGTATCGCCGATTGGCGATAGTGCGAAAAATATAAAAACGGTAGCATTAAGTCAAAGGCATCAAAGCTAGAAGTTTTTCCTGAAGGCAAGTCGCGGAACTCGGAGCGGACGGCGGCAAAAACCTAAGACCAAGGTAAGGAACTTTGATTTTTTCTTTTATGCTTTAGATTTTTGTGGATCTAGGTGTTAGTATGGTGGAGCATGGAACACTAGATGAGAAATTTCCAAGTTTTGAAGTAAGATGGATCATGAGAAATTGTTTTTGTGTTGGTGAAAAATGTGCATACAGTGTGGGATCTAAGTGTTTGTAAATGTGTTTTGTTAAAAACAACTTTCAGATCTGGTAGTTTGGATGAATGAAAAATTAGATCTGGAGTCAAAAATGGTGGATGACCATTTTTTGGTATCGCCCGATGACAGTGGGTGTCACCGGATGGCGATACCAAAAAAAACTATTATGTTTGTTTATTAGAAAACCAATTTTATTTGCAGTAATGGATTCCAGTTCCAAAGCCCGTAGAAGCACATGCAGTGATTCATATTCATCCTATCAAACATTTCCAGGAATTGAAAATGCTAACATAGGGATTCGACGGGAAATCGAATTCGACCCTGCCCATCATGCACACATCCACAATCTGTTAGCAATGAAGGGAATAATGTCTATTGTTATTCCAGATACATTTTCCTCCGTACTAATTAGAGAGTTCTATAATTGTCTCAAAGATCCGCATTTCACGGAACTGAATGGTGGAGTACGATCTAAGATACAAAGACAGGTAGTAAAGATAACCCACTACGACCTTAGAGAAGAGTTTGGGTTAATAGAGCATGAAAATACCTTAGATGTAGTAGAGAACTATCAGAAGGATAGAGATTGGACACTATTGAATTTGGTTTTGCATGGAAATTCCACCAAAACACTTATTCAATCTACGACCACGCTCACAGAGGATGCACGACTAGTGCAAGGTATATTGAGGCACACTGTCCTACTCAAATCCGGTGATACATGAAAGATAACGGCACAACTGAGTTATGTTATATATATGATTTTGAGCGGGAGCCGTTTGACATGGCGGACTTTATCCTTTCGATAATACACTATGTATTTAGATTAAAGATCTTAATTGGAAGAAACTAAATACACTACCACTTGGAGCCGTCATCTAACAAATTTTATATAAGAAATACACTTGGATAGACCCGGATTTTTACTTCAACGATTGTATTCCATCCATATTTTCGATGAGTGGAACACCTTCCATCAGCCGATCAACACGAGGAGGGTCATCAAGGAGTAGTGAACCTGTGTCCACTATCTGTAACCTGCCAATTCAAAGAGGTGGATCGTTGTAAGAAGGGTTGGACGATTTGCGAGAGTCGTTCGAAGAACACAAGAGGGAAGTGAAAAAGAACTTCATGGGAATTCAAAAATTTTTAAAATTTCTGACAAAAAGTCTCAAGTTGAAGCCCACTCCATCAGAGACGGCATAATGGGAGAATCCGATCATGGAGCCTCCCCGTACATCTACTCGCCAAGCATGCCGGACGAGGTGCAGTGAGCACAGTTCAGCTGGTGATCAAGGGGAGACAAATGCAGGTGACAGTAGAAATTTCTGAAGATTTTTGGGATGACTGGACATGCTTACGCTATCGCCCGACGATAGTCATTGTCGCCTGTGATAGTGAAGTTCCTTAATTTTTAAAAACAATTTGTGCTGCAATACTATGTGGGACTTAGTATGTTGTGTTGTGCTTCTGTAATAATATAAGACTCAGTATGTGATGTTCACATTCATGGTTTATGTATTTTTATTTTGGTTTAATGTTCATGCTCTTAGAAATGTAAGTGTTTTTTCTTGTTTATCTTACTATGACGATTTATTAGTTTGAAATGTCTAGGATTCCTAGTTCTAATCTTAACAAAGAAAAACGGGAATCTGGAAGTGGTTTCGTGAAAATATCCGCAAGCTGTGAATCAGTGTTTATAAAATTGACTTTGATCGTATTTTGTTTTATGTGGTCTCTTATGAAATGGTGGCGTACGTCAATGTGTTTGGACTTAGAATGATGAACCGGATTATATGTTATGTCAATTGCACTTTAATTATCACACTTTAATTCAATTGTTTCATGAACAATTCCAAAGTCTTCTAAAGTTTGCTTCATCCACAGAGCTTGTGCACAACAACTGCCTAGTGCTATGTACACGGCCTCAGTGGTGAATAAGGAAACAAAATTTTGTTTCCTACTCGAACATGAAATTAGTGAAGGGCCAAGTAAGTGACAGGTGCCACTGGCGCTTTTACGATCTAATGAACAACCATCATAATCAAAATCAAAAAAGCCATGTAATATAAAGGTATCATTATGAGGCTACCACAAACCTAACTTAGATGTGCCAATAAGATATCTAAAAATGCATTTAACTGCTTTAAATGGAACCTTTGCACCTGTAGCACGTTTAGAAGTAGTTAGAATATTTCTTGCATTTGCTAGTTTTAAAAGGTTTAAAATATTTCAAATGGATATTAAAACTGCCTTTCTTAACGGGTATATTAAGGAGGAGGTTTATGTAGAACAACTCCAGGCTTTGTTGATGTTAAATTTCCTAATCATGTTTTTAAATTAGAAAAAGCCCTTTGTATTCAATTTATCCCTTTTGAAATATATCATTATTGTTTTTAGCTAGTATACATTTTCATTCTTTAATTATATTGTTTTTATTCATCAAATAAATTTTTGTCTAAATTTAAGAAAAATTTAAAGAAACCTTATTCACCCCCCCCCCCCCTCTAAGAGCGCCGTTAGATCCAACATCACACACCATGCCTTATGTCTGTACTTTGATTCCGGACTCTATATGCAAGATCACGGGGACTATTCATATCCCCCGGAAGGAAAACCACACACTCACCGCACACTCGCGAGAGCGGGTTTCCTATGCAAAAAGGAAGAGGACTTCAAATGTCCAAGAAGAGAATCGTTACCCTTGAGGTTGCTTTGGCGCCATGGAAAACTAGCCTGATGAAAAGCACCGCAATGGCCTCGCCTCCACGGATATGGACTCGGCTCAGGATTTGGGGCTCTGAAACTCCACCAGCGGCCGGATTCCTCCTTCTCATTCTTCCTTGCTCTCCCCTCTTTCTAACTCTTTAGAAAGAGAAAGGCCTAAGAGAAATGAGGGTTTAACCCTCAACTCCCAGCTTTATATCAGCAGGAAGAGTTCTGGACCGTTGGATCCTATTTGAAGGAAATGAACCACCACAAATCACCGTGAAAATCACTTTTCTGGGCCGAACACGGCATGTGACACGCCCGTGTCACAGGCCGTGTCTCACGATCTGAATATGATCGTCGAACATAGAGCAGGACATGGGCTCAAACACGCCTGTGTACTGCTTGACACGCATGTGTCAGCCTCTGACATGCCCGTGACACTGGGCGTGTTCCCCAAGAGACACAGGAAACCGTCAACGTCCCGACCAGGATACGGCTATGAGACAAGCCCGTGTTACTCCTGACACACCCGTCTCGACCAGAACATGCCTGTGTTCCAGGCCGTATTACTCACCCGACACAACCTAGCTAACATAGAGTAGGACACGGCCCTGGACACGCCGGTGTCTCAGGCCGTGTGCCCTACCTCCAAGGATCGTTGAATGTATTTTGTCGACCACACAGAAAATCGTCGAACTCGTAGCAGGACACGGCCATGGACACGCCCGTGTCCCGGGCCGTGTGACCCTTATCAGACCCCAGATTGGACTTAAGACGCTACCAGATCATTTCTAAGTTTTGGGGCGTTACAATTTTCCCACCTCTAATGAATTTCGTCCCGAAATTATTTAATAGAAAGTACTCAAACTTAAACAATATCTGAGTAGAAGAGCTCGAGATAATCCTCAAGCATGGTCTGCTCTCACTCCTCATGAAAGATCCTCACAACCGCAGTTATCCCATCGGACTTTGACCATCCTAATGTCTTTATTACGAAGTCGCTTGACTTCAAAGTCCTCAATGCGAACGTGTAACGCCCCGAAACTCAAAAGAGCGACGGAAGGCATTTTGGGCCAAAGTTGGAATATGGCAGAGGGTACACGTCCTGGGACACGGGCGTGTCCCAGGGCGTGTCAAGCTGGAGTCGACGATTTGGTCGAGTGGTTGACGATTTTGGAGTCGACGATCTTCGAGCAAAGAACACGGCCTGAGACACGGGCGTGTCTCAGGGCGTGTCGAGCCCGTGTCGACGATCGGCCCGGGGAGTCGACGAATTTTGCTCGACAAAGTGTCGAGACAAGGCACACGACCTAGGACACGGGCGTGTCCAAGGTCGTGTCAGGCAGTTGACGAACTTCGCTCGACGAAGTGTCGAGATGATGAACACGACCTGGAGCCCAGGCGTGTTCGAGTTAGACACGGGTTAGGACACGGGTGTGTCCAATACCCGTGTGAGTCTCGGGTTGTTTTCGGGGCTGTGTCGATGGACGCACACGGCCGACCACATAGCCATGTCAGTTGGAACACGGGCGTGTCAGGTCGAACACGGGCGTGTCGGATGCCCGTGTGATGTTCCAAACGCGTCGATTTTGACAGCGAATGGGGGACACGGCCTTGGACACGGGCGTGTCAGAGGCCGTGTTCGGCCCAGTTTTAGCATTTTAGATCTGGATCGTGGCCGTTCATTTCTTTAATGTGGGATCCAACGACTGGGGGTTGTTCATGATGGGATATACACGTGATTGGACCCTTGAAACCCTCATTTCTTTTGAGTGGTTCTCTTTCTAAGTCAAGAGAGAGAGGAGAGCAAAGGAGGAAGAAGAAGCTTAGATCCGGCCATTGGAGGAGCTTCGAAGCTCCAAATCACGAGCCAACTTCGGATCTACGGAGGCAAAGAGAGTGCGGTGCTTTTCATCCGCTTACATTTCCATGGCGCCGAGGAAGAATGCTAGGGTATCGATTCTCTTCTTGAGCATGTGAAGCTCTCCTTCTTTGCATAGGAAGCCCGCTCTCACGAGTTTGCGTTGAGTTGGAGGCCTTCCTTCGGGTAGATATGTAAAGTCCCCATTGTTTAGAGTCCGTATTCGAGAACGGACATAGGTATGATGTGTGAAGCCTACCCGGACATGTTGGTCCGGATCAGTGATGTTGAATTGCATAAATGCCGGAGAAGACTCCGTGCGAATGTTTGTTTTCGGGTTTTTCTACGTGGTAGACTGCAACAGGGAGCCTTGGGGATTAACCTAAAGGTGCACCCGGAAAACTGGGCAGATGCGTGATCTTGCCAACTTGATGGCCTGAGAGCCAACTTGAACATAACCGAGTTATGTGAACTGTGTGATGGAAACGGGACTCGGGAGAAGTTTGACCTACGCATATGTTTTGAATTAACGTTGCGATGTGAGCACGGGTTATATGGAACCGTACTCGTTCTATGTCGTTCGGTTAAAGAGACCTAAGGTTACGTGGCACTTGCCGTTGGAATAGATGAGGGTATTCGGCGGTCTATGGTTTTAATTTCCGTGACCCATGCCGGGAAGACAAATTGCTCATTGTTTGGCCGTCCAAAGGGATGGTGGTGAGTCGGCAGACTTAGACTGTGATCACCGAGAATGTGCCCTGAGAGAATGGGGTGTGTGGCCGTGCTAGCCTACGCCTGTGATGAAATGTATATTTTATACACTGCTTGTTATGCTAATAAATGCAGGGAAGGAGCATCGCCGCCCCGAGTTGGGGGCGGTATCATTATAATTTGGTCAGCATTGCTGACCGTTGCCTTTGTTTGCCACCATGCGGTGGTTTGTTGCTTGCAGGTGCTGCTGGACCAAGCGGTCAATAGCGGGCTAAAGCCCAAATTACGAAGCCGGCCCTTGAAGGCCTAATTGAAGTGTTTACTTGCTTTTGTTCATGTATGACCGGCCTGCGTGCCGCGGTTTGTAAAACATGTAATTTGAAGTAAACCATTTGTAAGGCCTTAAGGCCAGTACTTGTGTATGTACTACATTCCTCTTTGGTGTATTAGTGGACATTCGTGCTCTTTGAGCTGGGTTCTTTAATTGCAACTTATAAACTGCTTCCGCTAGAATGCTCTGAGTAGGACGTTATGATTGGTTGGATGGTTTCCTTTGAGTGACCACCCGGTTCTATCCGTGGTATATGGCGTCGGGCCCCGGCCGGATCTACTGCTATATGCTATGCGACGGATAGGGGGTGTTACAATTTGGTATCAGACTACTGGTTTCAGTCAGACTTAAAATGAATTCGTGGATGAATTCTTTTTAAGGGGTGGTGAGCACATGTGTGTGTGTCATCGTTATAACAACAAAAGAACCCATGAATGTCCACTTAGGAATGAAAATAAACGTGTTTGGGGAACCTGCGTGTTCCTATAATTGCTGTTTGCAATTTTATTTGGTCGCTTAACGATGTTTTGTACCACTATAGGTGACCAGAAGCGGTGCTGGGCCGCCAGAATGTCCGGTTTCTGAGGAGCATAGTGCACCCAGTGAGGTGTTTGAGACCCCTCCTTCGTATGAAACCGTTAGAAGGATCGTTGAAGCGGTGTTCGCTGTAACGGGTGCACAGCATGGAAGAAATGTACAACCCTGCGCCCCTATTGTGGCTTCAACGCTGGTTGGCGTAATGGAGCAGATGACTTTTGTTAGATCATCGGGGCAGCAGTTGAATATGCATTTAGTGCAGGGAGCGCATACAGTTGAGGAATATTTGCAAGCATTTCTTATGATAAGCCGCTACCCATGCTTCGAGTTGGATAATGAGCAAGCTACAGTCGATAGATTTTATAATGGCCTGCGCGCCGAGTTACGAGTTCTACTGCTAGGACCAAAGTTATTGGGATTCCGAGCCTTGGTGGAATCAGCTAGATCTTTGGAGGCAGATTTGAGGAAGACTCTCCCGATGCCAGCGACCATGGTATCGAATTATGCAAGCCCCATAAGAGTTGCATCCGGCGGAATGCTGGAGAAAGGGGCTACGACATCGACTAGCAAAGCTACTTACACATGTTTTACTTGTGTAAAGAAAGGGCATTTTGCCCGAGAATGTTGGAATGGTGCTCAAAAGACTAAAAAAGCTATGTCAGGAGCAGTTGAGGACTTTAGTGCAAAAGAAACGGCGTTCAAAGTGCCGAACACCTCAAAGTCTGTATATCGAAGATGGTATAAGAAGGCTAGGACTTTGGGTCTAGTCCCTCCTTTCGGTGCTTCGGGGGCAAATACAAGCCAAACCCCGGGCACATGTTTCAACTGTGGCGAGCCGGGGCATTATGCCCGTGAGTGCCTAAAGCCCTGGAGGAAGCACGCCGTCGTGAGGACAGGTATGGTTTAAAGATAGTTTTGCCTTTAATACTTGTCGCGCTTGTGCATGTTAGCTTATAACTACTTTTGCTAAGCTTTGTTTTGACTTTACTTTATCTTGCGAGAGCACCGTTCGTTTAGGGAGCTTAACATTCATTTATTAGGAATTATATTGTGCGTCGGAGTACCTCCTTTGATGGTAAGAGACAAATTAGATGCGTTATGGTCCAATGGTGCTCATTGTGCGCAGGTAGAATTTGTTGCGCTTAGGTTTGGATTGGAAGTCAGGAGTTCCATTTGCTAACGTCACTACCGCCGCTAGAGGAGTTCGACGTAATATTTGGCATGGACTGGCTCTCGGAGCAGCGAGCCTATATTGATTGTAGTTGGAAGGAAGTCAAGTTAGGAGCAAGTCGTGAGACGACTTTTACGGGCTTGAAGGGGGTCGAGCAAGACGTTGATGTCTGCTCTTCAGGTGGTGAAGGCGGTTCGTGCCGGTGTAGTACTGTTCTTTACACTAGTGGAGGTTGCAAAGCCTAAGCCCGCGTTGGACAGTATTTCAGTGGTATTAGAGTACCCTGATGTGTTCCCTAGTGATTTTCCTGGAGCCCCGCCGCAGCGGGAGATAGATTTTACGACAGAGCTCGTACCCGGTGCAAAGACTGTGTCACGCTCTCCGTATCGGCTAGTGCCTAAGGAATTGGCGGAGCTGAAGGTGCAACTTCAAAAGTTGTTGGAGCAAGGGTATGTGCGTCCAAGTTCTTCGCCTTGGAGCGCACCGGTCCTCTTTGTTTAGAAGAAGGACGGGAGCTTGAGACTTTGTATTGATTATCGGGAGCTCAACAAGTTGACGGAAAAGAACAAGTACCCGATTCCCCGGATCGATGACCTTTTTGATCAGTTGGTCGGGTCGACGGTGTACTCAAAGTTGGATCTCAAGTCTGGGCACTATCAGCTGCGAATAAGGGAGAGTGATATCCCGAAGACAGCGTTCAGTACGAGATACGAGCATTACGAGTTTATGGTCATGCCGTTTGGGCTGACTAATGCACCGTCAGTGTTCATGGATCTGATGAACAGGACCTTCAGGGAGTACTTGGACCATTTTGTGATCGTCTTCATCGACGATATTTTGGTGTACTCGCAGAGTGAGGAAGATCACTTCAAGCATCTTCATTTGGTTTTGGAGACACTAAGGAGGAATCAATTGTATGCCAAGTTCTCGAAGTGCGAGTTTTGGTTATCCTCAGTGGCGTTCCTCGGTCATTAAGTGAGTGGACAAGGTATTGCAGTGTATCCAGTGAAGATTGTTGCGATACGTGAGTGGCCTAAACTTTCTACGGTAGCGGAAGTCCGGAGCTTTCTGGGGCTTGCCGGCTATTATAGGAGCTTCGCAGAGAACTTCTCGCGGATAGCGTTACCTCTCACTACTTTGCCGAGGAAGGAGCAGAAGTTCGTTTGGACGCCGGAGTGTGCGCATGCTTTTGAGGAGCTGAAATGTCAGTTGACCACGACGTCTGTGCTGAGTTCGCCGAGTGGGACCAAAGGTTTTGAGATTTATAGCGATGCTTCGGGCAGCGGTTTGGGTTGTTAAATTTTCTCAACGTGGTCAGCAAGATAGCCCAAACGCCAAATTAATATCTTCGGAACTACCCAGTTCGCACGTTGAACCAGCGGAAACCAAGGAACAGAGGTAAATCCCAACAAACAATGGAAGAACAAGCAGGTCTTTTATTCATTCACTTCTTTACACCACGAGGCATACATAGCTCGAGACATGATTTCGCTAGTATAACAGCTGTAAACAGAAAGCACCAAAAACAAGTCGGGCGGACAGCACCGGAGTCCTCCGAGACCGCGAGGTCGCTGAGGTCGCCGAGTCCGCTGAGATCGCCCAAGCTACACTGCAATCCGCCGAATAGCCACGGAGTCCGCCGAAGCCGCGAGGCCGCGTGGACACACCGTTATTCGCCTCCTGCTGAACCTGAACTGAGGAACACCCCTACCCGCCTGAAGCCGGCAGACAGGTTATTGAAGCTGGCAAAGATGAAACAGAACTGACAAGCCGCAGAGCGACCTCCTGCTGAGTCCGCAGAGACCGCACACTTCCAAGTACTTGACCGAAGTCACAGCCAAACTCCTGGCTCCTTGAAGCTACCCGCGCGACCTGCACACAGCAAACGTCAGCACTGAAACAATCCGCGCGGACTAACAAACTGAGACTGCAGCACTTCGCTCAACCCAACTTACTGTTCACTCTAGTTACTTTGGTTTGCCAGGGGGGTCCTATTTATAGGCAAGGTGAGGAGTGTGGTCACCGCCCAGGAGATAGCGACACCGCCCCAGCCCGCGTGATAGCAAAAACACCGTCCGCTGAGTCCGCAAGGACTTAGCTGGATACCAAGGAAAACCGCCAGGAGCAAGGCAACCATTGACGAACCCTCTCCAGTCCGCCCAAGCTATGTGGACAAGGCATCAGCCCGCAAGCTCCAACCACTGCAGGACAACAATTCCCTTCAATGGCAGTCCGCACCAACCCGAGGCAGTCCGCAAGACTAACACCTCAATCCGCCACAAGTCCACGACCAAAGGAAGACAGCAACAGTCCGCCCGGTCACAGCGGACTTGGCGGATATCGCGGACACCATGGTCTTGGCACAAAGTGTGACCAAGTCCAAAACCATCAAGGGCTAATGCGATCATGGCGGACACAAACTCCCATCCGCCAAACACCCAAGCATAGACCGCCATCAGTCCGCCAGCTCCTCGCACTTCTGTCCAAAGCAGCAGCCATCCCCGGACTCCAAACCCAGTCCGCCAATCGATCTCCACAGCAGGGCACCTGCTGTAATACCAGAGCTCGATAAGGCCTCAGCCAAGCTCTAAGCACAGTCTGCAACAGCCCACACTGCGGACACAACAGTCCGCAAGCTACCCGCGGACACGAGCCAAACCGCCTATCAGCACAAGCTTGCACCCGCGGCCACTGAGCAATGCACCAGTCCGCAAGCCTCCATCCGCTCAGGCCGCTCCTTGGCAAAGCCAATCAGCAAACACCCTATCCGCAGAAACCAGACCGCATAGTCCACAAACTCCATGCAACAAGCCGCTCAGAAGACAGCCGGCTTTCCACTAGACCTTCCACCAGGCCGCACTTCTCAGTCCGCCCAGTCCGCCTAGTCCGCCAAAGCTGTCCGTCCCAGGCCGCCCGGCCTGTCCCGTCACCCACTTCCACTTCACAAATTTCAACACTCCCCCTTGAAGTGGGAAGTGGTGACCAAGCCCAGCAAGCTGCGCAAGTGTTCAAAGGGCCCCTTTGACAGTGGCTTCGTGAAGATGTCAGCAAGATTATCTTCACTCCGAACATGCCCGACCAGCAGAGATCCTTCCAACACCTTCTCCCTGATGAAGTGGTGATCAATCTCTATATGCTTGGTCCTAGCGTGACACACAGGATTGTTAACCAGTTTGAGAGCACTCTCATTGTCACCCCGGAGTAAAGTAGGCCCTTGCACTTCTTCATAAACATCCTCTATAAGCCTCCTCAACCAAACGGCTTCCCGAGCAGCCAAGGCCGAAGCCTTATACTCCGCCTCCGTGGTTGAAACCGACACCGAGTCCTTCTTCTTGCTGCACCACGAGATGCTAGCTGAACCGCAAGTGAACACATAACCAGAAGTAGACCTCCGATCATCCGAATCACCGCCATAGTCAGCATCCGCGTCTCTTCTATAGAGGAGTCCCATATCAGAAGAAGCCTTGACATACTTCAGAATTCCCTTTGCCGCCACTAGATGAGATTGCCTTGGTTCAGCCATATACTGACTTACTCGGCCGACAGCATAAGCAATATCCGGCCTTGTAATCGTCAGGTAAATCAAGCTCCCCACAAGAGCCCCGAACACCAAGGGATCATGAAGAACCCTTCCCTCATCTCGTCGAAGCTTCAGCCCAGATTCCAGTGGAGTAGAGCACTTCTTCCCTTTGCCCATACCAAACCGCTTCACAATGCAATCAGCATACCCTTTCTGGCTAATGATAACCCCGCACTCCTTCCTCTCCACTTCCAGACCGAGAAAGTGATGCAACTCTCCCAAGTCTTTCATCTCGAAGCGTATAGCAAGCTCTGCTCTGAGCCTTGCTACTTCCCCTTCCGAATTTTCTGTGATGATCATGTCATCCACATACAGCAGGACCAAGACTCGTAGCTCCTCCTTCTTCTTGACGAACAAGATTGAATCCGAGTTAGAAGCAAGGTATCCACAGAATTGCAAGTACTCTGCAATCTTCCCATACCAAGCTCTAGGAGCTTGCTTCAACCCATAGAGAGCCTTCCTGAGTTTGCAGACATAGTCCGGATGCCTTTCAGAGACAAAACCAAGCGGCTGATCCATGAAGATGTCCTTGTCAATCTCTCCGTAAAGAAAGGCATTCTTCACATCGAGTTGCCACAACCTCCATCCCTTGCAAGCAGCCAAGGCGATCACCACTCTTACAGAAGCCATCTTCGCAACTGGACTGAATGTCTCCTCATAGTCTTCTCCATACTGCTGTGAGAATCCTCTAGCGACCAGGCGAGCCTTGAACCGATCAATGCTCCCATCAGCCTTCTTCTTCAACTTATACACCCACTTGCAAGTAACCGGAGTAATGCCATCAACCTTGGGCACAAGGTCCCAGGTTTCATTCTTCTTCAGAGCATCAATCTCTTCCTTCATGGCATCATCCCACTCCTTCACTCCAGTGGCCTCGTTGAAGTTTGCAGGCTCTCGCTCATCCAGAGGACCTGCAAAGAAGCAGGAGACAAAGCTCACTGCATTCCCATCACAGTACCAAGCCGGTGGCTTAACCACCCTCTTCGATCTCCGAAGAACTAGCTCCTTGCTCACGACTTCCGTTGCTTCTTCGGGCTCCACTCCTACCTGGGGCAAGCATTGAGCAGTGCTCCCCCTGCTTCCTGAGCCAGAAGGCACAGCCTCGGAGTTCGAAGCAACAGGAGCTGCTGGTAAAACATCAAGCTCCTCTTCCAAGCCTTCAGCAGCCTCCAATGGTGCTTCATCAACCTTGCTACTTCCGGTTAGCTCCACCAAGCCACCTCCATATGACGTCAGCTCGTCAAAGACAACGTCTCTTGACACCACGAACTTCTTCGTCATAGGGTCCATGCATTTCCATCCCTTCTTCCGCTCATCATAGCCAACAAAGACAAGTTTCCTTGCCTTCGCATCCAGCTTTGTCCGTGAAGCATCCGGGACATGCACATAGCAGGTTGAACCGAACACCCTAAGGTGTCCCGCACTCGGCTTCTCCTTCAGCAACAGCTCAATAGGAGTCTTCATGTTGATAGGGCTGAGTGGCATCCGGTTGATAACATAAGCAGCACAAGACATTCCCTTCGCCCAAAAAGACCTTGGGATATCTTTCGCATGAAGCCAGCATTTGCAGGTCTCCGTCAGATGACGGATCTTCCGCTCCGCTACCCCATTTTGTTGTGGAGTGTGAGCACAAGTAAGCTCCCGTTGGATCCCGTGCTTCCTGCAGAAGTTAGAAAACTCGGAGGAGACAAACTCACCCCCGTTATCAGTTCTAAGCTTCTTAATCCGCAAGCCAAGCCGGCCTTCTACCAACTCCTTAAACTCCACAAACAAACGAAAGGCTTCCGACTTCTCCTTTAAGAAGTACACCCAAGTATACCTTGAGTAGTCATCAACCAAGACAAGCATGTATTTGCTTCCTCCAAGGCTGGCAGTAACCGTTGGTCCCATCAGGTCGCCATGAATACACTCCAGTGGCTTCTTGCTCCTTGTTTGTGATTTATTAAACGGAAGGCGATGTGCCTTACCGTATTGACAGCCCGCACAAACATGCCCATCACCAAAGGAGGACAACTTCGGCAACCCCCTCACCAAACTTCTACTCGCCATCGCCTTCAGCTTGTCCATGCCAACATGCCCCAACCTCTCATGCCAGATAGCAGCACTATCATTGGCCCTCAATCTATCAACATAAGCACTGGTGGAAAGAACAAACAAGTTCTTCACCCTCCTCCCAACATGAGCAACATCAGCCTTTACCGCTGATACGTTGCGAAGGAATCTCACGTCTGTTGGCCTAAACAGAACGTGATACCCAGCGTCCACACATTGGTCACCGAGAAGAGGTTCTTCTTCATGCCCGGCACGTGATACACACTCCTTAACGTGAGTGGCCCCTGATCACTACCCAAAGACACGACCCCCTCTTTCTCTACTGCATAAACAGTATTATCAGCAGTGATAATAGCTTCATTACCTGAGTAAGCCTGCATGGAGGTGAACTTCGATTTGTCTCCGGTGAGGTGATGACCACACCCGGAGTCCACGATCCACTCGCTGTTGAAGTCCTCAACAGACAAGGCCCGGACACAAGTGCCCGTCATAAAAGCTCCGCCCCATTCTGCTTCTTCACTTCTTGAGCAAGATTCCTCCTTTCCCGCAGCATGCCCAGGCTGCAGTTTGACCTTGCAGTCCCGCTTGAATGCCCTTGCTGATGACACCGGTAGCACTTCAAATTCTTCTTCCAGTCCTTAGGAGCATTGCTCCTCTCCGGCGGATATGAAGTTGAAGTCTCCTTCTCACCAATGACCTGCACCTTCTTCTTCTTCTTCCCTTCCCATCCTTTCTTCTTGCCTGAGAAGAGAGCTTCGCTGCCTTCCTGATTCAGGTTCACTCCAGCCATCTGCCTTGCTAAGCTCTCCTGCGAGGCAAGCAGATTCTCCAGCTCCAGCAAAGACGGCTGAGTAGACCACCCTTGAACAGATGTGACAAAGGCCACATATTCCTTCCGCAAGCCGCGGATGATGTGCCTTTTCATCTTTGCCTCAGAGATAAGCTCATCAGGATCCAGTGCCGACAGCTCAGCACACAAGCTCTTCATCTTTAAGAAGTACTTGGAGATGGAAAGGTCTCCCTGAGTTTCCCTGGCCAACTCATTCTCCAGGAACTGAAGTCGTGCCACATTCTTCCTATTGAACAACTCATCAATGGTTGTCCAAATATCAGCAGCCGACTCACACCCAACGATGTGATCAAATAGTTCCGGAGACACGGCTCTCTTCAGAATGAACTCCGCCTTAGCATTTGTTCTTCTCCAGAGCCTAACCTGCTCAGCAGTACCGAAAGCAGCAGTGACTTCCTGCCTGTCGTCACCACCGACGACTTCCCACAGCTCCTCGCCAAGAAGATAACTCTTCATGCACGACTTCCACTTCTTGAAGTTAGTCGGCGTTAAGAGTTCAATGCCAAGACCCCTTGCAAAACTCCCTTCCATTGCAACACCTGTTGGTCACCTTTCAGCAGCTTCGAGCAACAACACAGGTTGATCACCACTCAATCACTGAGTAACAACACTGGCTGACTTCCGCTCACGCAACTAAACCTCAGAAACCTCGCTTTGATACCATGTTAAATTTTCTCAACGTGGTCAGCAAGATAGCCCAAACGCCAAATTAATATCTTCGGAACTACCCAGTTCGCACGTTGAACCAGCGAAAACCAAGGAACAGAGGTAAATCCCAACAAATAATGGAAGAACAAGCAGGTCTTTTATTCATTCACTTCTTTACACCACGAGGCATACATAGCGAGACATGATTTTGCTAGTATAACACCTGTAAACAGAAAGCACCAAAAACAAGCCGGGCGGACAGCACCGGAGTCCGCCGAGACCGCAAGGTCGCTGAGGTCGCCGAGTCCGCTGAGATCGCCCAAGCTACACTGCAATCCGCCGAATAGCCACGGAGTCCGCCGAAGTCGCTAGGCCGCACGGACACACCGTTATTCGCCTCCTGTTGAACCTGAACTGAGGAACACCCATACCCGCCTGAAGCCGGCGGACAGGTTATTGAAGCTGGCAAAGATGAAACAGAACTGACAAGCCGCAGAGCGACCTTATGCTGAGTCCGCAGAGACCGCACACTTCCAAGTACTTGACCGAAGTCACAGCCAAACTCCTGGCTCCTTGAAGCTACCCGCGCGACCTGCACACAGCAAACGTCAGCACTGAAACAATCCGCGCGGACTAACAAACTGAGACCGCAGCACTTCGCTCAACCCAACTTACTGTTCACTCTAGTTACTTTGGTTTGCCAGGGGGGTCCTATTTATAGGCAAGTTGAGGAGTGTGGTCACCGCCCAGGAGATAGAGACACCGCCCCAGCCCGCATGATAGCAAAAACACCGTCTGCTGAGTCCGCAAGGACTTAGCCGGATACCAAGGAAAACCGCCAGGAGCAAGGCAACCATTGACGAACCCTCTCCAGTCCGCCCAAGCTATACAGACAAGGAATCAGCCCGCAAGCTCCAACCACTGCAGGACAGCAATTCCCTTCAATGGCAGTCCACACCAACCCGAGGCAGTCCACAAGACTCACACCTCAATCCGCCACAAGTCCACGACCAAAGGAAGACAGCAACAGTCCGCCCGGATCACAGCGGACTTGGCGGATATCGCGGACACCATGGTCTTGGCACAAAGTGTGACCAAGTCCAAAACCATCAAGGGCTAATGCGAGCATGGCGGACACAAACTCCCGTCCGCCAAACACCCAAGTATAGACTGCCATCAGTCCGCGAGCTCCTCGCACTTCTGTCCAAAGCAGCAGCCATCCCCGGACTCCAAACCCAGTCCGCCAATCGATCTCCACAGCAGGGCACCTGCTGTAATACTAGAGCTCGACAAGGCCTCAGCCAAGCTCTAAGCACAGTCCGCAACAGCCCACACCGTGGACACAACAGTCCGCAAGCTACCCGCAGACACGAGCCAAACCGCCTATCAGCACAAGCTTGCACCCGCGGCCACTGAGCAATGCACCAGTCCGCAAGCCTCCATCCGCTCAGGCCGCTCCTTGGCAAAGCCAATCAGCAAACACCCTATCCGCAGAAACCAGGCCGCATAGTCCGCAGACTCCATGCAACAAGCCGCTCAGAAGACAGCCAGCTTTCCACTAGACCTTCCACCAGGCCGCACATCTCAGTCCGCCCAGTCCGCCTAGTCCGCCAAAGCTGTCCGTCCCAGGCCGCCCGGCCTGTCCCGTCACCCACTTCCACTTCACAAATTTCAACATGGGTTGCATGCTACTGCAACACGGAATTGTGATAGCTTATGGCTCGAGACAGCTAAAAGTGCATGAGAGGAATTATGCGGTCCATGACTTGAAGTTAGCTGCCGTGATTTTTGCCTTGAAGCTGTGGAGGCACTATTTGTACGGTGTGAAGATTGATATCTACATCAATCACAAGAGCCTGAAGTATCTGATTGATCAGAAAGATCTGAATATGCGGCAGCGTAGATGGATGGAGTACCTGGGGGACTATACTTTCAAGATCCACTACGTGCCTGGTAAAGGTAATGCGGTTGCGGACGCGTTGAGTCGCCGGGCCCCAGCTCAAGCCAATTGGCTGTCGATCCATGACGAGCGGTTGGTTCAGGAGTTTGAGGCGTTGGAGATTGTTTATGTAAATAAACAATCAAGTGCTGAAGCAGTACTGAATTGGACTGAAGTCCAATATGACCTGGCTGATCGGATTCGGCAGGCTTTGGATTTGGATGACCACATGAAGTAGTTCATGGTAGAGGCTCTGGATGGGTCAAATTCCCAATTCGTTGTGGAGGATGGATTACTTTGGAAAGACGGTCGTCTGTGCGTCCCAATTGTGGGCAATTTGCGGGTGGAATTGTTGTACGAGGCACATCATACTAAGTACTCGATTCACCCGGGGAGCACGAAGATGTACCGCGATGTTAAGAAACTGTTTTGGTGGCCGTGTTTGAAGAAGTATGTGGCACTCTATGTGGCGAAGTGCCGAACTTGCGCCTTGGTGAATGCGGAGTGCCAAAAACCGGGAGGATTTCTGAAGTCCTTTCCTATTCCGGAGTGGAAATTCGACGACATCTCTATGGACTTTGTGCACGGTTTGCCAAGGTCGCAAAAGGGGAACGATGCCATTTGAGTGGTCGTAGATCGGCTAACGAAGGTGTCGCATTTCATTCCGCATAGGAAGGATGATCCGGTGGATAAGTTGGCAAAACTATATGTGGATAATATAGTACGGCTTCACGGTGTGCCCCGCAGCATCGTGAGTGACCGAGATGGGCGGTTCACGTCCAATGATTGGAGGCTAGTGCAGCAAATGTTGGGAACAAAATTAAAATTCAGCACAGCCTTCCATCCGCAAACGGATGGGCAGACTGAGAGGGTCAATAGAACTATGGAAAACATGCTCCGCATGTGTGTCTTGGACTTTGGAAAGCAATAAGAAGACCATCTTTATTTGGTGGAGTTTGCGTACAACAATAGCTACCAGGCGAGTATTCAAATGGCGCCCTTCGAGGCCCTATATGGTAGAAGATGTCGTATGCCGTTGTCTTGGCTAGAAACGGGCGAGTCAAAGTTGTATAAGCGATTAGAAGTGGAGGATGCTACTTCGTTGGTGCGAACCATTCGGGAGAGGTTGCTTATCGCTCAGAACCGTCAAGCGAAGTACTATAATGCCAAGCACAGGAACGTGGAGTTCGCTGTGGGCGACTGGGTGTACTTAAAGATCAAGCCATTCAAGGGTGTCTCGCGGGTGCGGTGATTGAAAAAGCTAAGCCCGAGGTACCTTGGGCCGTTTCAGGTTCTGGAGCGGGTTGGTGAAGCAGCCTATCAGTTGAAGCTTTCGGTGGAGCTTAGTGGCCTACATGATGTATTCCATATTTCGGTGTTACGGAAGGCGGTGCAAGTGCCTACGCAAGTGATCGCGATCGATCAAGTGCCGATTGATAGTGGGTTGACGACAAAGGTCAAGCCCGTACGTATTGAATACTCGGAAGTCAAGTTGATACGCAATAAAGATATCAGGATGGTGAAGGTCAAAGTTGGGATCTGGCAGGGGGCACACGGCCTGGGACACGGGCGTGTCCCACGGCGTGTCAAGCTGGAGTCGACGATTTGGTCGAGTGGTCGACGATTTTGGAGTCGATGATCGTCGAGCAGAGAACGCGGCCTAAGACACGGGCGTGTCTCAGGGCGTGTCGAGCCCGTGTCGACGATCGGCCCGGGGAGTCGACGAATTTCGCTCGACAAAGTCTCGAGATAAGACACACGGCCTAGGACACGGGCGTGTCCAAGGCCGTGTCAGGCAGTCGACGAACTTCGCTTGACGAAGTGTCGAGATAGTGAACACGGCCTGGAGCCCAGGCGTGTTCGCGTTAGACACGGGTTAGGACACGGGCGTGTCCAATACCCGTGTGAGTCTCGGGTTGTTTTCGAGGCTGTGTCGATGGAGGCACACGGCCGACCACACGGCCATGTCAGTTGGAACACGGGCGTGTCAGGTCAAACACGGGCGTGTCGGATGCCCGTGTGCTGTTCCAGACGCGTCGATTTTGACGGCGAATGGGGGACACGACCCTGGACACGGGCGTGTCACAGGCCGTGTTCGGCCCAGTTTTAGCATTTTAGACCTGGATCATGGCCGTTCGTTTCTTTAATGTGGGATCCAACAGCTGGGGGTTGTTCCTGATGGGATATACACAGGATTGGACCCTTGAAACCCTCATTTCTTTTGAGTGGTTCTCTTTCTAAGTCAAGAGAGAGAGGAGAGCAAAGGGGGAAGAAGAAACTTAGATCCGGCCATTTGAGGAGCTTCGAAGCTCCAAATCGCGAGCCGACTTCGGATCTACGGAGGCAAAGAGAGTGTGGTGCTTTTCATCCGCTTACATTTCCATGGCGCCTAGGAAGAATGCTCGGGTAACGATTATCTTCTTGAGCATGTGAAGCTCTCCTTCTTTGCATAGGAAGCCCGCTCTCGCGAGTTTGCGGTGAGTTGGAGGCATTCCTTCGAGTAGATATGTAAAGTCCCCGTTGTTTAGAGTCCGTATTCGAGAACAGACATAGGCATGATGTGTGAAGCCTACCCGGACATGTTGGTCCGGATCGGTGATGTTGCATTGCATAAATGCCGGAGAAGACTCTGTGCAAATGTTTGTTTTCGGGTTTTTCTACGTGGTAGACTGCAACAGGGAGCCTTGGGGATTAACCTAAAGGTGCACCCGGAAAACTGGGCAGATGCGTGATCTTGCCAACTTGATGGCCTGAGAGCCAACTTGAACATAACCGAGTTATGTGAATTGTGTGACAGAAACGGGACTCGGGAGAAGTTTGACCTGCGCATATGTTTTGAATTAACATTGCGATGTGAGCACGGGTTAGATGGAACCGTACCCGTTCTATGTCATTCGGTTAAAGAGACCTAAGGTTACGTGGCACTTGCCGTTGGCATAGATGAGGGTCTTCGGCGGTCTATGGTTTTAATTACCGTGAACCCATGCCGGGAAGACTAATTGCTCATTGTTTGGCCGTCCAAAGGGATGGTGGTGAGTCGGCAGACTTAGACTGTGATCACCGAGAATGTGCCCTGAGGGCACGGGGTGTGTGGCCGTGCGAGCCTACGCCTGTGATGAAATGTATATTTTATACACTGCTTGTTATGCTAATAAATGCAGGGAAGGAGCATCGCCGCCCCGAGTTGGGGGCGTGATTGTTATAATTTGGTCAGCATTGCTGACCGTTGCCTTTGTTTGCCACCGTGCGGTGGTTTGTTGCTTGCAGGTGCTGCTGGACCAAGAGGTCAATAGCAGGCTAAAGCCCAAATTGCGAAGCCGGCCCTTGAAGGCCTAATTGAATTGTTTACTTGCTTTGTTCATGTATGACCGGCCTGCATGCCGTGGTTTGTAAAACATGTAATTTGAAGTAAACCATCTATAAGGCCTTAAGGCCAGTACTTGTGTATGTACTACATTCCTCTTTGGTGTATTAGTGGACATTCGTGCTCTTTGTGCTCGGTTCTTTAATTGCAACTTATAAATTGCTTCCGCTAGAATGCTCTGAGTAGGACGTTATGATTGGTTGGATGGTTTCCTTTGAGTGACCACCCGGTCTGTCCGTGGTATATGGCGTCGGGCCCCGGCCGGACCTACTGCTATATGCTATACGATGGATAGGGGGTGTTACAGAACGGGCTTGACCTTCGTCGTCAACCCACTATCAATAGGTACCTGATCGATTGCAATCACTTGTGAACGCTTTTGCACCGCCTTCCGCAACACCGATATGTGGAATATGTCGTGTAGATCACTCAGTTCCACTAATAAATTTAGTCGATAAGCCGCTTCACCAATTCGCTTTAGAATCTCAAACGGTCCAAGGTACCTCAGACTCAGCTTCTTCAAGCGTCGTACCCATGAGACACCCTTGAACGATTTAATTTTCAAATATACCAAGTTGTACAACCTCGTATCTAGCCGAGTGGGATCCTCCCCAGGTAGCAGGCTCGAGATATGCTATGGGCGATGATTTGGTGTAGCCCCGTTCGAGGACGTGCGGGTGCTCATGCATGCGTGCTGAGACTTTATATATAAACACTCTAAGTTAATTATGCTTATATACACATCAATCTTGGAACGTTGTTCTTTCTAATATCTATAAGTAAATATCAACTGAATATGGTTCTTTAATTATGCATGAAGTGTAATTTAAGGGTGATGGAGACTTCAAAAAAGTATTTCTAATGTAGTAATAATGATGTGTTTGAACCCCAAGTAATTGCAATCAATTTCATCTTGGATACTAGTATCAACTTAAACCTCCATCTATTTACTTTCTTATCTTCCATTACAAAATAGACCTCATCATTAGCTGGTAGAGTTTATTTAGCAAATCATAATACAAATATTAACAATGTCAAAAGGTTAATCTTGCAAGTCCTATATAAATATGTATAGGGCTAACCCTAATGGGAGCAAGGCAGCCGCATTCCCCCCCCCCACATTTTTCCTGATCCCTCTCTATCTCTCTCACCCACACGATCGACAAAGGGGGGAAGAAGAAAAGCAGCCGCAAGTTGTCCCCCTCTCCCCGATCCTGCTCCCTCCTACTCCCAATCGGCGAAATCCGGAGGAAGAAGCTGATGCCCACTCTCCCGATCACTCTCTCTCGGCGCCGCAGCAAGGAGGGGCTCTCCCCAGCCCTTTTCCTCTCCCGTCGCCCACCAACAGGTGCAGCCCAAGCCCCTCTCTCCCCAACCCTTTTCCTCTCCTGTCACCGGCCAACAGGGCCAGCCCGAGCCCCACTATCCACAGCCCCTTTCCTCTCCCGTCACCGGCCAACAGGGGCAGCCCGATCCCGAGACCCCATTCCTAGGGGCCGTCAAACTCTTTGTCAAAGAAATTATATTTATGGATGTGATTTGGTATTGTGGCTTCTCATCAAGTGGGATGGTCGTCCACTAGGTGTTGAATGGGTAAAGCTATCGTTGTAGCATGAAGAAGAGCCTTGGGGCTCAAGTTTGGCCGACCAAGAGGAGGGGAGATCTTGAGTGGTCTTCTTGGAGCTCGAACCATCACGTCATCCATGCATGGACAGCAACTACGCTCACTAGACGCCGAGCCTCTTACGAGATGTTCATCTGCGGCTTCACCAAACACGCATCAAGGGTAACGAAGTATCTTCTTGGGTAGGTGATGCCCTTAATTATCATATTTGTATAGAAGCTCCTCTCCACCGACGGGTGGGGTAAGGGGGCTCTCCGACGGGTCGATGTTTACATCCCCGCAGTTAAGTGCATTTAGTATCCAGAAGCGTGAGTACAGATTTAGGCATGTTGTGTGAAGCCCATCCGGATGTGTAAGCTGGAGTGGAGAAGTTCTAGGGTTCCCGGAGAAGACTCCGAGGAATTTGTATATTATCTATTTGCAGGGAATAAAAACCATAGCCCCAAAAAGGGGTGTGTGCAATAATATTGGGTATCTTTTAGTCGAATGATGTTTAGCTTACTGCCGATTGTCGGGGCGTCGACGTTCAATTGCTGCAGTACCAAGCAGGGAATAGCGGGCTTAAGCCCATGTTTGTGTCGGCCCATGAAGGCCTATTTTGCTTATGTTGTCGGCATGCGTGCCGAAGTATGGTATTTATTTTCCTGTATTTTAGAATGCTCGCAATACCATGTGTAGGCCCTAGAAGGCCTATATTACGTTGTTGACGGCCCAATTGGGGCTGCATAATAAGAATTGCTCGGCGAGATTGCGCCATTGGTAGGGCGGGTGAGGATCATTTTGCATAAACCGAAGGAGACACATCTGGATAGGAGAAAGTTGGTCTTGAGATCCTCCTTAGATGTTCCGGTCGACCATGAGTGCCCTCCGAAGGTGTCTTGGCTCAGTCTTTGGCTTGAGAGGGGAAGAGTTTGTTAGTCTTCCGAGTATGCGGTGGGACCTCCATACTGAGATCTTGGGTCTGTCCCTTGTGTTCCTAGTCTTGTGCCTAGATTGTTCGCTTGAGGGTAGTAGGTGCGCGGTCACCCTTCTTTTGGGACCCCGAACTACACAGAGGTAAAGTTTTGGCTTCAACACTTTTGGTGCGGTGAGCGTGGAGAGTGGCCAACATGGAAGAACTCAGGCGAACGTCATGACTATAGAAGAGGAACCAAGTGACGACCAGGGTCATGCGCTGACACTTTGTATGTAAGGTCCTCATACTGGGAGTTGTCGCATCCTTGAATTTTAGGATTTTTGGACAGTCTATATTGATGCTTCGACAGTGATTTACACATTATTAAGGTGCCATTTTATGAATTAAAGGGATGCCCTGATAATTTTACATAAGTTGAATAAGAAGGAGCCTCCTAAACATTTACCAGAGTCTAAAGTGATGAATGAATTTCGTAGAATCCATTTGCTAATATGGTGTCATCTTTCAAATTATGATAATTTTCTGTCTGATCTAGCCATTGATATTTTGCCTATGGGATTAGATAATTTTAACACAAATAAATCCATAGATGTAATTGTATTAGAATGACTTCTTTGAAAGTCTTTCAGACTCACTTCCATTGCTGGTATTAGAGCTGTATGAGCTAAGAAACAAGAATACTCTTCCACTGTACAATAGTTAGATGCACGAGTATAAAAAGTGGATATGGGACCTGATATCAAAATAGCTAATGGTTATATTGCTGGAAACCCTCCGAATTCAACAGGCTGTCATAAACTAAATCATATCCCATCTATTCCATTGTTCAGTATGTATTACAATATTTAAAACTGTCATAATTACAATACCACAATAAGATACACCATTCTGTAAATAACCCATAGGGAGAGACAATGATGTTAAGTAATCATTTATATGATCATGACCATCAGCAACATTTAATTTTGATATGCTTTGTTTTAAGGTAGGTGTTGCTAAAGCTCCTTTATGATAGAAAATATAATTGAATTCAGTTATATATGAAGAAAATACAGATTTTGATTCATTGCGTAATATATTCATTACAGATCCCACATTAATAATTATAGAATGTATGGTTTTACACATATCTATCCTATTTGGAACATCTTCCACAAATGTAATTTGTCTCTCAGCATCATCCGAAGTGACATATGATCTCATTTCAAAATATGGAACTTCTTCAATTTGTTTTAACGTACACTCTACATCATAACACATGATTCCATGATATAAAGAAGAAGTTCTATGAAATGTACCTTGACACATGCCCCATTCAAAAGATGACTCAAAAGCATCCTGAGTGATCTGATTTATGTCTATCAGCAAAATCCTTTATAGGTTCAGATTTGTTTAAGAAATTTGATTTGATTAACATTTTTACTAGTTTTTCCGGGAATTTCGACCTTTTGTTTTCACCATATTGAAATATCATATTAATTATTCTGAATAACCCCATATCTTTCTGTAATAGTGCTAAATACATACCTGAAAATCTATGTAATAAATGATTTGGACCCAATCTCTTTTGATCACTATTAGCTAATACTGCCATAAATACATCTTTCCTAGTTAATAACTCACGCACACTAGATTCCAAATTAAAATCTTTATCCTTATCGTCTAAGACATCACATTTGACAAACGAACTAAGTTCTTTTGACATATTTTCAGCAAATAATGCACCTAGTCTGAATTTGGCATTTAATACACTTGTTTCACTATGTCCTTTTTGGTCTTTTTGAACTATCCTGTATCTATAATATTCAGTACTATCAAATTGTCTTAAAAATTGCTGCTAAGATTGAGAAAACAAATTCATGATTGTTTAAATCATCTAACATAGCAGCAGCAACAAGAGTGTGTCTGTTTACCTCATTTGGATTTTTACCCATTTCCTCATACAATTACTCTAATATAACTGATGCCGCTCATACTCCTTATGATTCTTTAGTTGATGCACCACTAGACATTCCACCATGTAATGTGCAAGCAGAAATTGGAGATTTTCCAAGATGCTTATACAATGCAGAAAGATCTATTGCTGAAGTATTGACATTCTTTAAAGTTGCCCCTATTATAAATAGTAATGAAAATTGAAATCTTCCTGGTCCATTCATTATTAACATTCTACAAAATTCAACATCTTCTTTTACTATATCATAAGTGGATAAGAAACTCCTATCTTTAATGCTTTCAATACTCTTTGTCTTTATACCATTGACAAACTCATGTTTTTTAGATAATGTAAATTTATATATATCACCTTCTTCATCTAGTCCGTTAAAATATATTGCTTCAGATACTTCATGGAATGCTCTAAACATATTATATAAGTTTGCATAATACATACTACTGATTAGAAGAGAAAAGTTTGTACCTATCTTTACTGAATTAGGGAATAAAACAACAAATTCACCTTTTTCGATAATGTATCCTACTCTTTTATTCTTATATATTATATTTAAGAATGTGGCTAATTTTATCATTCGGAATAAATATAAGTACTCCCATATTGTTGAGGGCCTTATAAAGTCTATTATATCACAAATAGCGTGAGGAATAGCTCGAATACCCATATTAGAAGTGAATAAGTATCTAATTCGCTCTTAGGTTTGTGCAAACTGATCATTATTAAAAGACAGATGCAGAATAGAATTAGTAACCACTCACTTAATTCTTTAGGATCTATTTCCATAATGTCTATTATAATGCATTCACTGATTCGTTTTACTTTGCATATCTTAAAGCCGATGGGGAGCTTCGAAACTTGGCAATACCTTGAGCGCTGCTGGGCCCCAGGTAGACCAGATGCGCAGACTCTCATTAGATGGTAGGTCTGAAGGCTCGCCCGTGGGGAAAAGGATTGATTCTTAGCGACTTGGTTCTTGGTTTTTGGAGACTTTTGCACTACCCCGAGCCTGGCTCGGCCCCAAGTAGACCCGTTGAGCAGGCTCTCATTAGATGGCAGGTCCGAAAGTTCGCTTGTGGGGGGTAAGGGATCCCGAGCGCTGCTCGGCCCCAGGTAGACCCACTGCGCAGGCTCTCATTAGCTGGCAGGTCTGAAGGCTCACCTGTGGGGGAAATGATTGGTTCTTGGAGACTTGGTTCTTGGATCTTGGAGACTGTTGCACTACCCCAAGCCTAGCTCGGCCTCAGGTAGACCCGCTGCGTAGGATCTCATTAGCTGGCAGGTCCGAAGGCTCGCCTGTGGGGGTAAGGGACCCCGAGCACTGCTTGGCCCCAGGTAGACCTGCTGTGCAGGCTCTCATTAGCTGGAAGATCCGAAGGCTCGCTTGTGGGGGAAAGGATTGGTTCTTTGAGACTTGGTTCTTGGAGACTTTTGCACTACCCCGAGCCTGGCTCGGCCCCAGGTAGCCCCGCTGCGTAGGCTCCCATTAGCTGGTAGGTCTGAAGGCTCGCCTGTGGGGGTAAGGGAACCCGAGCGCCGCTCGGCCCCAGGTAGACCCGTTGCGCAGGCTCTCATTAGCTGGCAGGTCCGAAGGCTCGCCTGTGGTGTAAAGGAATGGTTCTTAGAGACTTGGTTCTTGGAAAATTTTGCACTACACCGAGCCTTGCTCGGCCCCAGGTAGACCCGCTGTGCATGCTCTCATTAGCTGGCAGGTCCGAAGGCTCGCCTATGGGGGTAAGGGACCCCGAGCGCTGCTCGGCCCTAGGTAGACCTGCTGCGCAGGCTCTCAATAGCTGGCAGGTCCGAAGGCTCGCCTGTGGGGGAAAGGATTGGTTCTTGGAGACTTGGTTCTTGGTTCTTGGAGACTTTTGCACTACACCTAGCCTAGCTCGGCCCCAGGTAGACCCGCTGCGCAGGCTCTAATTAGCTATGTAACACCCCCATCCGTCATATGACATATAACAGAAGGTCCAGCTGGAACCCGACGCCATATACCACGGATAGTCGGAAGGGTTACATAAGAATATCAAAACTACACAAACTACAACCACTCGCCCTAATATAGAGCATTCTAGCGGAAGCTTTTAAACAGTTATAAAGAACCCATAATTAAATAATCATCCAACATGAATGTCCACAAACTACTACAGGAATGAAACAACAAATACACTGAAAGTACATGACCTTATGGCCTTACAAGAGTTCACTTAACAATATAGTGTCTTACATACATCGGCTCGCAGGCCGGCCACACACGACAAAATAAAAATACAACTATTCGCTTTGGCCTTCAAGGGCCAGCTCAGTAACATGGGCTACAACCCGCTATTTGGTACTTGGCTCCGTTGCACCTCCAAGCACATTCCACCGCATGGTGGCAAACAAAGTAAAGGTCAGCCAAAGTTGACCAAATTATAACGACCCCGTCCCTTGCTCGGGATGACGGTGCTCCTTCCCTACATTTCATTAGCTCAGCTAAACAATAAAATATAAACATACTTCGCCACAGGTGTAGGCTCGCACGGCCAAACACCCCGTGCACTCAGGGTACATTAACGGTGAATCCGGTCAATTTCGTGGCTTCACCACCACCCCCAGGATTGCAATAACGTGAGAATTTAAGCCTTTCTGACCACCGTCTAAGGCTCCCGACTATGCTAACGGCCAGTCCCTCTATGGGTCTCTCGCACCGAATCACATAGCCCGGGTCCAATTACACTTTCCCGTTGCTCACACCACGTAGTCACCTTAAGACATACGTATGAGCCAAGCTTCTCTCGGATCCCGCATCATTTCTAAATAGCACATAACCCAGTTATGTTCAAGGCTGGCTCTCGGCCACCAAGTTAGGAGAAATACGTTTCCGCTCAGTTTTCCGGGTGCGCCTTGCGGTTAAACCCCAAGGATCCCTACGACAATCTACCATGTAGAAACCCAAAAACACAAAACACTGAGTCTTCTCCGACAAACCATACAAAATGCAACATCACCGATCCAGACCAACATGTCCGGGTAGGCTTCACACACAATTCCTATGTCCGTACTTCGATTCCGGACTCTATATGCAAAACAAGGGGGACTATTCCCGTCTACTAAAAGGAATACCGCACACTCACCACACACTCGCGGGAGTTGGTTTCCTTATGCAAAAAGGAAGAGAGCTTCACATGCTCAAGTAGAGAATCGTTACCCTTGTATTACGCTTTTGCGCCATGGAATCTATACAGATAGAAGGCTTCGTAATGGAATTCCCTCTGCGGATCCGCTCTCGGTTCTTAAAACGGTGCTCCGATGCTCCGCCGGTGGCCGGAATTCTCCTTTTTATTCCTCCTTGGTCTCTCCTCTTTATAACTTCCTAGGGAGAGAAGGCTTAACACAAAATGAAGAATTAAACCTCCATTCCCGGCCTAAACAAAGCAGGAACACACCTGGGCCGTCAGATTCTAATTAAAGAAAACAAACGACTCAGAACTGCCCAAAAATCCTCAAAGCTGGGCCGAACACGGCCTTGCACACGGTCGTGTCCCAGGCCGTGTGCCTCGATCCAGACACGATTGTCGAGCACAGAAGAGGACACGGGTCAAGACACGCCCATATCTCAACCTGACACGCCCGTGTCAAGGTCCCGACATGCTCATGACCGGAGGCGTGTCACAGATAACCGCTACGCCAACCGTGACGTCCCTTGGCAAACACGGGTGGGGACACGGGTATGAACACGCCCATGTCACCCCTGACATGCCCGTGTCAAAACTGTTCTCAACCATTTTTCCTGTCGTGTCCTTTTCTGGACACAGCCGGCCAACATAGAGAACGACATGCCCCTAGGACACGCCCGTGTCCCAGGTCGTGTACCCCTATACAGGCACTAAAAATATTCCTTTGGATGCGACCAGCTCATTTACGACTTTCGGGGTGTTACAAATCTCCCCTACTTAAAGAATTTCGTCCTGAAACTATGTAAAGGTACACAAAAAATTTAATTGTTACCTGAGTGGAATAACTCGGGGTATTCTTCCAACATAATTTGCTCTCACTCCCAAGAAAACTCCTCACCTCTACAGTATCCCAACGGATTTTAACCATTCAGATTTCCTTATTACGGAGTCATTTGACCTCAAAATCCTCAATACATACTGGCTTGACCTTGGCCGTCAACCCGTATTCAACCTACACTTGATCGACCGCAACGACCTGCGAAGGCTCTTGTACTGCCTTCTGCAATACTGATACGTGGAACACATCATGTAGTCCACTTAACTCCACCAACAGCTTTATTGAAGTTGGTGACCGGGCGGTCTGGCTTGGCGGGTTGATGATCGCGCGGTTTTGCAGTTACCCTTCAGCAGTTTGGTTGCTGTGTGTTGCTGTCTGAGGTCCAAGCGGTCTAGCGGTTTGTCTCTGGCAACTTGGAGACCGGGCGATCTAGCGGTCTCCCATGGCGATCTCTCTCTCTCTCTGGTAGTAGCCGAGCGGTTAGCCCTTCTGTCTAACCGCGCTGCTTGTGCGGTTTGTGTCTGTATAGTCTGCTTGTGTCCTATAAATTTTTAGTCTCACATCTCTTATTTGTATTCTCTCTTCTCTCATCCATTCTATATAAGGGAGGTCATACCTTTGTAATAGACAGCTTTTTGGGATAATAAAGTTTCTGTTAAACCACTTCCAGTTTGTTTTTGTTCGTTTCTAACATGGTATCAAAGGGAGGTTGTCCTGCTGCGGGGGTGTGTTGAGATTGTATTAGCCAGCAGGACACGTGTGTGTGGGATCGCATGTTTTGGCTTTCCCCATCGCATTCCAGGTCTGGGTGTTGACCCCGGTGGGCCCCCTTGTGTGGCGAAATATCCCCGCAGTCCTGTGGTTGGGGTTAGTCCCACATCACCTGTAGTAGGCGATCCTTTGTGTTCATGTACCCCGTCCCCCCTTACTACTACCTCGGGGTTTTGGGAAGATGTGTGGTGACGGGTGGTTTCCATATGGTATCAGAGCCAGGTTGACCTGCTGCGAGGGTGTGTTGAGATTATATTAGATAGCAGGATACGTGTGTGTGGGACGACATGTTTGGGCTTTCCCCATCGCATTCCAGGTCTGGGTGTTGACCCCGGTGGGCCCCCCTTGTGTGGCGGAATATCCCCGTGGTCCTGTGGTTGGGGTTAGTCCCACATCGCCTATAGTAGGCGATCCTTTGTGTTCATGTACCCCCATCCCCCCTTACCATTACCTCGGGGTTTTGGGAAGATGTGTGGTGACGGGTGGTTTCCACTGTTCCGTCACCTCCACCATCTCCACCATCTCCACTATCTCCACCCTCTCCCACCTCTTCTCCCCCATCTCCCACCTCTTCGCCGCTGTCGCTCTCTCCTCTCGGGCCATCTTTCTCCGCCACGGATGCTCCGGTTGCTGAGGAACATGCCGACCTGGATCTACCCATAGCTCTTCGTAAAGGGGTGTGGACGTGTACCCAGCACCCGCTGGCTGCTGTTGTTTCATATGATCGTCTTACCTCTTCTCACAGGGCCTTTGTATTGGCTATCTCTACCACTACCACACCTCGTTCCTACCAGGAGGCCCTTGTTATTCCTCACTGGAAGATGGCCATGGATGAGGAAATGGCAACCCTCACGGAGCGGGGTACTTGGACTCTTGTTCCTCCTCCCTTCGGTAATGATGTTGTTGGGTGTCGCTGGGTCTTTGTGGTAAAATTTGGCCCAGACGACACGGTGGACCGTTATAAGGCTCGCCTTGTTGCTAAGGGCTTTACTCAGACCTATGGGGTTGATTACTTTGACACTTTCTCTCCCGTGGCTCATCTCAGCACTATACGGGTCCTTCTCTCTGTGGCGGTCAATAGAGATTGGATGATTTCCCAGCTGGATGTCAAGAATACCTCCCTTTATGGTGATCTTCAGGAGGCCGTCTACATGGAGCAACCTCCTGGGTATGTTACTCAGGGGGAGACACGAGTATGCTGGCTGAAGAAGGCAATCTATGGCCTCAAGAAGAGCCCTCGAGCTTGGTTTGACAAGTTCAGCGGCATCGTGGCGGCCGTTGGTTTTGCGTGCAGCTCTGCCGATCACTCGCTATTTATTCGCAAAATCTCCTCGGGATTAGTGGTTCTTGTTGTGTACGTCGATGATATTCTTCTCGCTAGCGATGATCAGGAAGGGGTAGCCTTGACAAAGCGGCATCTTCATCAACATCTGGTCACGAAAGATATGGGTTCTCCGAAGTACTTTTTGGGGATCGAAATCTCTCGGAAGCCAAACTTCTTAGTCCTCTCCCAGTGTAAGTATGCCCTTGATCTATTAAAAGAAGTAGGATTGACTGGAGCCAAACCTGCCCGATGCCCCATGGCAATTGGAGAATACAAAACCTGGACAGATGATTCACCTCTTCTTTCAGATACTACGCGGTACAGGCGTCTAGTTGGTAAGCTCATATATCTCACAGTGACCTGGCTCGACATTTCCTATGTTGTGGGCAAGGTGAGTCAATTCATGCAAGCACCTAGGGAGTGCCATCTACAGTCCGCCTTGTGGATCTTGGAGTATGTCAAAGCAGCGCCTGGGAAAGGATTACTCTTTCAGAAGAATGGTCATCTGAGGGTTGAAGCATACTCAGATGCGAGTTATGCCGATGACAAAGGGGATAGCAAGTCTACCTCCGGTTTCTGCACCTTTGTTGGGGGAAATCTGGTAAGCTGCAAGAGCAAGAAGCAGTCTGTTGTTTCCAGGTCCAGTGCTGAAACAGAGTATCGGAGTATGGCATCGACCACTTGTGAGTTAAAATGGCTACGGGCTCTCATGCTGGATTTAGGAGAGGTCTACAACCATCCTCTACCTATGTTCTGTGACAACAAGGCTGCCATATACATCTCCAAAAATCTGGTCTTCCATGAAAGAACCAAGCACATTGAGGTCGACTGTCATTTCATTCGTGAAGAGATTTTGAAGGAACAAATTTGCACTCCCTTCGTCACTTCTGATAAAGAGTTGGCTGACATCTTCACCAAGCCAGTATCCGCTTCGTTTCTTCATATTTGTGGCAAGCTATGCATGATCGATATATATGCTCCATCTTGAGGGGGAGTGTTGAAGTTGGTGACCGGGCGGTCTGGCTTGGCGGGTTGATGACCGCGCGGTTTTGCAGTTACCCTTCAGCAGTTTGGTTGCTGTGTGTTACAGACTGAGGTCCAAGCGGTCTAGCGGTTTTTCTCTGTCGACTTGGAGACCGGGCGATCTAGCGCTCTCCCATGGCAATCTCTCTCTCTGGTAGTAGCCGAGCGGTTAGCCCTTCTGTCTAACCGCGCGGCTTGTGCGGTTTGTGTCTGTATAGTCCGCTTGTGTCCTGTAAATTTTTAGTCCCACATCTCTTATTTGTATTCTCTCTTCTCTCCTCCATTCTATATAAGGAAGGTCATACCTTTGTAATAGACACCTTTTTGGGATAATAAAGTTTCTGTTAAACCACTTCCGATTTGTTTTTGTTCGTTTCTAACAATCTTCAATCGATACGCTGCTTCGCCAATATGCTCCAGGATTTCAAACGGTCCAAGGTATCTCGGGCTCAGCTTCTTTAAGCATCGAACCCGCGAAACCCTTGAACGGCTTGATTTTCAAATATACCCAGTCGCCAAAACCGAACTCCACGTTCCTATTCTTGGCGTTATAGTATTTTGACTGGCTGTCCTGAGCGATCTTCAACCGTTCCTGAACTGTACGTATCATTGAAGTGGCGTCTTCCACCGCTTGACATTTGTATAACTTCGACTCGCCGGTCTCCAACGAAGACAACGACGTGCGACACTTTCTCCCATACAAGGCCTCGAAGGGAGCCATTCCAATACTCTCCTGATAACTGTTGTTATATGTAGACTCCACCATGTACAACTGATCTTCCCACTGCTTTCCGAAATCCAAGACACACATGCGAAGCATGTCCATCATCCTATTGACGCTCTCGGTCTCACCATCCGTCTGTGGGTGGAATGTCGTGCTGAATTTCAGCTTAGTTCCCAACAGACTATGCACCAGACTCCAGTCATTGTACGTGAAGCGTCCATCTCGGTCACTAACAATACTGCGGGGCACACCATGCAGTCGAACAATATTCTCCATATAGAGTTTGGCTAACTTCTCCACCGGATCTTCCTTCCTATTCGGGATGAAA
The DNA here is from genome assembly GCA_039583875.1 of Platanthera guangdongensis. Classification (NCBI taxonomy): domain Eukaryota; kingdom Viridiplantae; phylum Streptophyta; class Magnoliopsida; order Asparagales; family Orchidaceae; genus Platanthera; species Platanthera guangdongensis. The sequence continues at coordinate 106,709,205 of CM077152.1, forward strand.
TGCAACACTTTTGTCAGTCTATCCACGACCACCCAGATGGCGTCGTTTCCCCTCTGCGACTTTGGCAAACCATGCACAAAATCCATAGAAATGTCGTTGAACTTCCACTCTGGGATAGGCAAGGGCTTTAAGAAACCTCAGGGCTTCTGGCACTCCACCTTCACCAAGGCACAAGTTCGGCACTTGCGCACATAAAGTGCTACATCGTTCTTTAATCCTAGCCACCAAAACAACTTCTTCATGTCTTTATGCATCTTCGTGCTCCCCGGGTGGATTGAGTACTTGGTATGATGAGCCTCGTACAACAACTCCTCCCGAAGATTATCCGTACTAGGGATGCATAGGCGACCGTCCCTCCTTAGCAGTCCATCCTCAATAACAAATTGGGAATTTGACCCATCCAAAGATTCATCTAAGATCCGCTTCATGCTGCTATCCTGAACCAAAGCCCGTCGAACTCTATCAGCTAGGTCATACTACACCTCTGTCCAAAATAATTTCGCCTCGGCACTAGCCTGCTTGTCGACGCAAGATATCTCTAATGCCTCCAAATCACGGACCAATCTCTCATCATGTACAAACAACCAGCTGACACGTGCAGGAGTCCTGCGACTCAACGCATCCGCCACTGCATTTCATTTTCCAGGCACATAATGTATCTCGAAGGTGTAGTCCCCTAGGAACTCCATCCACCTCCGCTGCCTCATGTTCAAGTCCTTCTGATATAACAGGTACTTCAGGCTCTTATGATCGGTGTAGATATCGACCTTTACACCATAAAGATAGTGCCTCCACATCTTTAGAGCAAATATCACGACCGCTAACTCCAAGTCATGGACCGGATAATTCCGCTCGTGAACCTTCAATTGTCATGAACCATAGGCTATCACACTCCCATGCTATAGCAGAACACAGCCCAAACCACTACCCAAAGCATCACTATAAATTTCGAACCCTTCGGTCCCACTCGGCGAACATAAAATAGGCGCCGTGGTCAACCGCCTCTTCAACGCTTCAAAAGCCTGCTCGCACTCCAGCGATCACAAAAACTTTTGATCCTTCCTTATCAACGTCGTGAGTGGTAGCGCTATCCGCGAGAAGTTCTCTACGAAGCTCCTGTAGTAGCCGGCAAGCCCCAGAAAGCTTCGGACTTCTGCCACTGAAGTCAATATAGGCCACTCACGTATCGCCAATATCTTTGCCGGATCCACCGCTATCCCTTCTCCACTAACAACATGACCAAGGAACGCTACCGAAGATATCCAGAACTCAAACTTGGAGAACTTAGCATACAACTGATTCTTTCTCAACGTCTCCAACACCACATGCAGATGCTTGTAGTGATCCTCCTCACACTGCGAGTACACCAAGATATCGTCGATAAATACAATCACGAACTGATCCAGGTACTCTCTGAACGTCCTGTTCATCAGATCCATGAACACAGATGGCACATTGGTCAACCCAAACGGCATGACCGTGAACTGGTAATGCCCAAACCGCGTGCTTAATGCTGTCTTTGGGATGTCTCTTTCTCTTATCCTTAGTTAGTAGTAGCCAGACTTCAGATCTAACTTCGAATATACTGTTTACCCAACCAACTGATCAAATAGATCATCAATCCTTGGGATCAGATACTTATTCTTCTCTGTAAGCTTGTTCAACTCCCGATAGTCAATACAGAGTCGCAAACTCTCATCCTTCTTCTTAACTAATAGGACCGGTGCGCTCCAAGGCGACGAAATCAGACGCATATACCCTTGCTCCAACAACTCGTGCAGTTGCACCTTTAACTCTGCCATCTCTCTTGGCGCTATCCTATACGGAGAGTGTGACACCGGTTTGGCACCAGGCACCAGCTCAATAGTAAAACCAATCTCCCGTTGAGGAAGGGCTCCTAGGAGATCATCTGGAAACACATCAGGATACTCGGACACTACTGGAATGCTGTCCAGACTTGGCTTAGGCGTTGAAGTCAGCACTAAAGTGACAAACAGCTCTGCCCCAGACTGAACTTCCTTGATCACCTGAAGGGCCGACATCAAAGTCTTACCTGACCCCTTCATGCCCGTGAACGTAGTCTCCCGATCAGTATTCAGTCCCAACCAGACCTCCTTTCGGTTGCAATCAATGCATGCACTCTACTCCGAGAGCCAGTCCATACCAAAGATTACGTTGAACTCCACCAACGGCAGTACCAACGATCGTAAATCAAACTCCTGGTCCCCAATCCGAATCTTTACCACACATACTCTATCCGCGCGCATTGAGCATCCATTGGGCAACAACACATCCAACTTGTATTTTGCCATCGAGGAAGGAACCCTGATGCGCGTTATGAATTTTTCGGACAGAAAGGAATGCGAAGCTCCCGTATCAAACATGGCTCTCTCCGAACAATCGAAAATCAACACGAAGCCTAGCACCAACACATATAAGCTAACATATAAAAAGGGGTAACAACTACTTAAAGTTAAACTACTGTAATTTAACTCATACCTGTCACCACGTCAGCTTGTTTTATGGCCTCTTGCATACCAAGATTATATACTCTAGGCTGGGCTGGAGCATGGTGGGACGCGGTTGACTCCACCGCCTTCCCTTTCTCTTCATAAGTCGCTCCACGTTTCCTCTCGGACTTTGCACGTCCGCTCCAACACTCATGAGCAAAATGCCCTATCTTCCCGTAGTTATAGCAAACTCCTGGGACTCGACTTGTGGTTGCCCCCGTTGCACCGGACGAAGGGGCTGAGCTCGAAGTATTCTGCTTCTTGTTCCATCTGCGGAAACCCGACTTTGAGTTTGGCACTTTGAACTCTGATTTTGTTTCCCCTTGATCCTTCTTCTAATGCACTTTCTTCATGACCTTTTCCAAAGATCGGGCTGAATTAACCAAGGCTTGGAAGCCCTATGCCTTAGGTCCAGCAAGGAGTAGCTGTAGGTCGCTACGTAAGCCCTCATAGAATCGGTTGGTCTTTCGCTCTTCTTCAGTAAACATAGCACCAGCATAACAACCCAACTGTATAAACTCGTGGAGATACTCATCCACGCTTTTGCCTCCCTGAGTCAGACCAAGGTACTGATTCTCCATCTCAAGCTTCTGAGCAGAGGGTAGATATCTAGCCAAGAACAACCTTGAGAATTCCTCCATCGGCACATCAACAAGTTGCCTTCCCACTAAAAGGTGAACCTCCAACTCGTCCCACCACAGCCTCGCCTCACCAACCAAAAGAAAGGTCGCTATTGTGGTCTTCTACCACTCCTCATTTAATGTGGCCGTCAGGACCCTCTTTATCATAGAGAGCCAATCCTCAGCTTGAGCTGGCGTTCCAATCCTTTCGAACGTCGGAGGGTTAAAGCCCATTATGTGCTAGTGCTGCCTCTCCGTAGCTCTCCTTGGCGCTACCTGATCAACTGCCCCGCCCTTTACCACTCCCGGCTCTACCGCCCTAATCGATTCTTGCTCATTAACTGGTGGTGCTTGGTGCATTTGCCCTGCAGGTTGGGCATTTATCATTGCAAAAACTGCTTCAGCCACCAATCTGATGGTCTCCACTGAAGGAGGTGTTGTAGGCACGTCCCTCGGTGCAATACTTTCTGCCGATTGCGGCCATTCTAATTGTCTAGCACTGCTCCTAGCCACCTATAATAGCAAAAACCCTTGATTAGACGACAAACAAATTGCTAAAAGCAGTCATTAGAACACTCAGGTTCCTCAAAACAAGCGTATTTTTCATTCCTAAGTGAACATTCATGGGTTCTTTTTTTTTTGATGTTGTGACGATGACGCACACATGTGCTCACCACCCCTTAAAAAGAATCCGTCCACGAATTCATTTAAGTTGATCGGAACCAAAAGTCTGATACTAAATTGTAACACCCTCATCCGTCATATGACATATAACAGAAGGTCCAGCTGGAACCCGAAGCCATATACCTCGGACAGTCGGAAGGGTTACATAAGAATATCAAAACTACACAAACTACAACTGCTCGCCCTAATATAGAGCATTCTAGCGGAAGCTTTTAAACAGTTATAAAGAACCCATAATTAAATAATCATCCAACATGAATGTCCACAAACTACTACAGGAATGAAAAAACAAATACACTGAAAGTACTTGGCCTTATGGCCTTACAAGAGTTCACTTAACAATATAGTGTCTTACATATATCGGCTCGCAGGCAGGCCACACATGACAAAATAAAAATACAACTATTCGCTTTGGCCTTCGAGGGCCAGCTCAGCAATATGGGCTACAGCCTGCTATTTTGTACTTGGCTCCGTAGCACCTGCAAGCACATTCCACCGCACGGTGGCAAACAAAGTAACGGTCAGGCAGAGCCGACCAAATTATAACGACCCCGTCCCTTGCTCGGGACGGCGGCGCTCCTTCCCTGCATTTCATTAGCTCAGCTAAAAAATAAAGTACAAACATACTTCGCCACAGGTGTAGGCTCGCACGGCCAAACACCCCGTGCACTCAGGGCACATTAACGGTGAATCCGGTCAATTCCGTGGCTTCACCACCACCCCCGGGATGGCAATAATGTGAGCATTTAAGCCTTTCTGACCACCGTCTAAGGCTCCCGACTATGCGAACGGCCAGTCCCTCTATGGGTCTCTCGCACCGAACCACATAGCCCGGGTCCAATTCCACTTGCCTGTTGCTCACACCACGTAGTCACCTTAAGTCGTACGCACGAGCCAAGCTTCTCTCGGATCCTGCATAATTTCAAATTGCACATGGCGCGCCTCCTCTCTCGTGGGTTAGTGCGGAACTCTCTTTGCCAAGGGGTGATCTGTCCATACGCACGGCCTCTCGGCGAGCGTATGGAAAACAGAAATAGGGCCCACACATCGATATGTGGTCCTACGCGTCGTTAACCCCGGGCAAACCTTAAGTACTTTTAATTAATTAGAAAAATACGACCTTTAATTATTTTAAGCTATTTTATCTGTCCCAATGCTCTTCGATACCGAGGGCTAAGAACGGTTAGCCACTCATCGGAATGGGACGGCTTGCGGTGAAAAGCAGAAAATAAAGCGATAAAGAAAGCAGTAAATGAAAGCAGTAAATGAAAGCAGCAAAATAAAGCAGAAAATTACAAGTCCTACTCAAACGAGTAGGACTGAAGAAAGCTGTAAATTGCGAGTCCCGGCGCAAATGCGTGGGCGGGAGAAAGAAAGCGGGTCCTACTCAAACGAGTAGGACTAAATAAATGTAACACACGCACACACTCTACAGAAAGTAAAACTCACGCACACGCTCTCTCGACATAAAGTAAACACACACACTCTACAAGAAAGTAAAACACACACGCTCTCTCGACATAAATTAAACACACACACTCTACAAGAAAGTAAAACACACTCGACAGAATTGAAATAAAGCAAAGCGCCATTTAACTCTTAACGAGTAGGCGGAAATAAATGCGCACACACACATGAGCGAAAAAAATAAGAAAAACTAAGTTGACGAAAAAGTAAAATAACTACATTTCTACCGCTAGAATGCGGTAGAAATACGTAAAAAGCTGAAATAAAAATAAACCGGGCCAAAAGGTTTGCAAATAAACGCAAAATGAAAATGCTATAAAAATTAAAACGAATACATTTCTACCGCTAGAATGCGGTAGAAATGCGTTAAAAGAGAACGAAAAAATTAAAAGAGGAAAAAGTTTTGAAAATAAATGCAAAAATATAAGTGTTTGGAAAAGTAAAACGATGAGATTTTCATTCTTATAGTTTTATAAAGGAGCTTAAAAAGTGGAAATAAAGTTGAAAAAGAACGAAAATGGGTTCTACAATCTAAACAAGACTAAGTTAAAGAAAAACCAAAACACTTTTTAAGTTTCCTTTATAACCACATAAAAATGAAAATGAAAAGAACTAAAACTATTTTTATGAAAACTATAAAAATTCCTAACTTAACAAAACTAGTAAGAAAATTAACTAAAACATAAAACTAGAAAGCTATACTCATACACACACACCCATTTAAAAGAGAACAAAATTTAAGTTAAAACAAAAATAAATAAGATTGTATAAGGGAAGAGGTGCATAAATCTGTTCCAAAGCCATATGAAGAGAAAAAAAATATTTTATTAAGTAAAAACACCGGTTACAAAGGAACGAAAATAAAACTAAGTAGAGGGGGAGAAATATCCCTTACATAAACCTTGGAAGCAATCCAGCAGCACAACACCATATACAAAATGGTTCAAAAGGGGAACAGGAACTCAAGCAGAACACTGGAATTTATAGACAAAAATTTACATGGGACACACCCTTAGTCACGGGCGTGATAGGGGGCGTGTCAGTACTATTTGCGAAGGCGGCCGGCAATTTGACGGGAATGTGGACTTCGGGCTGGACACGTGTCGGTCTCGTGTTGGTCACGCCCCAGGTCACGGGCGTGACGCTGGGCGTGTCGGGGAGGTGGATCTGGGCGCGGGTCGCGCCGAAGGTCTTCGGCAGCATCTTGTCGGGCCAGCTGGAAAGGTCACGCCCCAGGTCACGCGCGTGACTCTGGGCGTGTCAGTTGGTGTCGACACTCAACGAACGTCGAGCGGAAAATGTCGAGTTGAAAATCGTCGAGCGGGAAGAGGTGTCACGCCCTAGGTCACAGGCGTGACTCTAGGCATGTCGAGGAGGTCGACGAACGTTGAGCTGGAAACGTCGAGCGGGTGGACACGGGCTTGGGTCACGCCTCGTGCCGGGTGACACGGGCGTGACCCCGGGCGTGTCAAGCTTTGCTCTTCAAAATTTGCTGATTTCACTAGAATTTGACGTGTCACACTCTAGTCACGGGCGTGACCAATTTGTCACGGGCGTGACATGGCATTTTTATGCAGATTTTGATTTTTTCCTGAAAAATAAAATAAAACAAGTTAGTATAATATTTACAAAAATAGGAGCATTTTATTGAATAGAAACAAGGACAACATACTCAAATATAAATCAAAGCTAGGACCCAGAGTAATATTTCGTGATTCCAATTGTGGTCATACTAAAGGATATAGAAAGGTCAAAATTAGAGCAGTCACCTTTAGGAATGTAGCTTATGTAAGTGGACTGAAGCATAACCTGATATCCATAAGTCAGTTATGTGATGAAAGGTTTCAGGTATCATTTAATAAAACATCCTGTATTATTACTTCTATAGATAACCTTGTAGTATTGACTGGTACTAGAGTAGGAAATATTTATATAATTAATTTTAAATCTGCTAAAATAGAAATATGTCTATTTAATCAAACTAGTAATAATAATGAACTTTGGCATAGGAGATTAGGACATATAAACTTGAAAAATATTGCTAAACTTTCTAGAGACAACCTTGTTAAAGGATTGCCTTCTTGCCCCTACAAGAAGGAAAGTCTCTGCATGGCTTGTCAATTAGGCAAGCAAACTAAAAACAACTTTAAATCTTTGGATAAAAGTGAGTCACCTAGAATATTGTACTTGCTATATATGGACCTTTTTGGCCCTATTGTTGTACAAATACTAGGAGGGAAATCTTACACTTTAGTGATTGTAGATGACTTCTCAAGATTCACTTGGGTTTTCTTTCTGAGATCTAAGTCAGATAACTTCAAGGTTCTTATAGATTTTCACAAGAACATACGGATTGAGTACTCTACTCCAGTTGCATTAATCAGAAGTTATCATGGTACTGATTTTGAGTCTCTTCTTATGCAAGAGTTCTGTAAGAAGGAAGGTATCAGGCACAGCTTCTCAGCTCCTAGAACTCCATAACAAAATGGGGTTGCTGAAAGGAAAAATAGAACCTTAATTGAATATACAGGCACATTACTTGCAGATGCTCACTTACCCTTATCCTTTTAGGCAGAGGCTGTGAGCACAACAAACTATATACTAAACAGAAGTCTGATACACAAGCTCAAGAATAAGACTCCTTATGAGCTACTTAAAGGGAAGAAACCTAAAGTAGATAACTTTAAAATTTTTGGTTGCATTTGTTACATTCATAACAATAATAAGAAATACATTAGAAAGTTTGAAGCCAAGGCTAAAATAGGAATTTTTCTTGGATATTCCCAAGTAAGCAAGGCTTATAGGATTTATAATAAATTAACCATGAAAATGGAAGAATCTATTTATATTTCTTTTGATGAAACTGACATGTTTTTGCATTAGATATCCGCTCCGTTAGTGGATTAGGCATGGTGGGTGAAGCCGTTGTCGCGACTGTTAGTCCGACTCGGTGATGTTGCATACGAGCTTTAAGTATTCGTAGAGATCCATTATGGCAAGATGCCGTTTGTGATGTTTGTGATGTTTGAGATGTTTTCCCCTTTTTCTCAAGTGAGTACGTGTCATCGGAACGGGACATGGTTATATCCTTAATGGCGGTAGATGGTTTCCTTGGTGAACAAGGTTAGCTCCGCATTGGTGGTAGATGGTTTCCTTAGTGCGTGAGAACGCTGCAGTACGAATGAGGGACTAGGGTGGAATTGTCTTGGATTGTGATGTGCCAAGGCGTGGCTGTGTGTCCGTGGTCGGTTGGCTATCCCGTGACATGCACGTCATGTGTGGAGAGTGTCCCGGCGAGACTAGTCCCCTTTTGTGAGACTAACGAGAATGCCAAGCGTGGGCCAAGCCCGGGCAATGAGGCCATGAGTGGGTGGGGTCTAGCAAGGCTTCTTACAATCGGTCTGTGTGTTTGTTGGAATCCTGACATGAGAATTTAGAGCTTGCAGGCAAGCCCAGGTCTAAGACCTTGAGCGGGTGGGGCCTTTGCAAGAGTTCCGTGTGGCGGCTTGTATGCTGTCGGGGGAATGTTTGTAATCCCCCCCTTTGTTTGCGGCTTTATGCTAATGGGGAAATGATGAGTACCCATATGATGTGATGCAGTGCTAGTTGCATACGCGATAGGGTGCCTTGGGTGAAGCTCGGGTTTTTGCATACATGCTACATAAGTAGCTCTTTCATTATATGCTCAACAATAGAGAACCTGTATGTTGTTTGAGACATCCAAGCCTGTTCTTAGTGCTTTACTTGTTTATGTATATATATTACATACGAAGTGCTGACTTGCAGGTTGGAGGGGTTCCCCGGGGTCCGTTAGGGGCGGCAAGGAAGGGATGTGTTGGTTACACAGTTTGAGGTCAGCCTTTGCTGACCCACGTTACAATCAAATATTTTACAGGGCAAGGATCGCAAGCAGGAGCTAGCTTGCCGGCCAAAAGGGCCTAAGCCTCATGAAGTGTTACCGTTTTGTTGTAGCTCTACTTTTATGATATTGTATGTTTCATGCTCATGTTTTTGGGCTTGCATGCCGAGGTAGTCTAGGAGTGCATATGCACATTTATGACTGGCGTTATTATTTGAGTTTTAGACTCACTTCTGTTGTAAGGCCTTAAGGCCGCTTCGATACTCCTATATGGTGTGGATAACTTCTAGTCTGTTTGCTTTTTCCGCTATGCTGTGGTTATGAGTTTTGAGATCGGGTAGTTATATCATCTTATAATACTGAAGCTGTGGCAACTGTATGTTGTGGGGCCCCGGCTGGACCCATATTATACGGTCATTACAGGGGAGGTGTTACATATTCACTCCATCTTGGACTATTGGAGCAGCTTTCTTGATAGTTAGCTTATCTATAATCAGCTCTAAACCTATAGATCAAGAAGAGGAGCTTGGCAGCTCACTATTAATCATAGTTAACTCATCAAATACTGCATTAACTGACTTGTCTATAACTTGACTTATCAAGTTATAGATCCTATAGGACTTATTATGATTATTGTACCCAACAAAAATCCCATCATAGGACTTGGCAACAAACTTATTCATATAGGACTTCCCATTATTCAGCACATAGCACTTGCAACCAAAGATTCTGAGATAGGTCGGATTTGGTTTTCGACCCTTTCATAATCTCAAAGAGAGTCTTCTTATGGTTTTCGGTGATAGAAGCTCTATTAAGGACAAGACATGCAGTGTTTACTGCCTCAACCTAGAAATATTCTGGGAAAGATGTGTCACTTAGCAAGATCCTACCAGTCTCTATGAAAGTTCTATTCTTCCTCTCAACAATCCCATTTTGCTGGGGTGTTCTTGGAGAAACAAATTCTTGATGAATCCCTTGCTCTTCATAGAAACATGTCATGCTTTCAGAATAAAATTTAGTCACATGGTCACTTCTGATTTTGGCCACAGTGTTGTATAGCTCATTCTGAATTTTCTTGATAAAAGTCTTGAAGACATCAAGGGTTTCACACTTTTTCTTAAGAAAGAAAACCCAAACAAACCTAGAATAGTCATCAACCACCACAATGGTGTAGAATTTCCTACCAACACTATGAACTGGCATAGAACCAAAAAATTCCATATACAGGAGGTATAAACACCTCACAGAGTCTTTGGTACCAATGCTCATGAAGGAAGCTTTGGTCTGCTAGCCCTTTTGGCATGCTGAACAAATGCCTTCCTTGGTGCATTTCATCTTATTATCATTCCAAATAGCTCTTCACTAAAGATCTTGCCAATGGTCTTATATTTTAAATGAGCTAGCCTCTTGTGGCATTGTACGCAACATGACACTTTCTCATTTACAACTAAACATATAAGATAGTCTTTATTAAGACATAGAAAGTTTAAGCAATAAACATTTCCACTTCTAATGCCTGTCAAGATAATCTCTTGGTCACTTGACATCTTGATTTGGCACTCATCCTTGTAGAATGCAACGACATGGCAAAGATCATAGAGTTGTCTTATGTTTATTATGTTGTGTTGCAACCCTTCAACATAAGCCACTTTTGAGATGGTGATGATGAGTCCAAATTTTACACTGATTTTTGGACTCATCTGGGCCAGTTTTAACGTCTTAGCACTGCACTTGAGAGCCATAACTGCTTATATTTGTTTACATGCCTATTTCATGATTAAGTGTACTTTAGGCCCATTTCTGTGTGCTTTATTTGTTTCTGTGTTTTTGTTGTTCTTTATCCATGTCTTGGGAATGTGGTGTGCACTTTTGGGTGGCCTCTTTGCCTCTTCTGCTGGTGCAGGGTTCGTGTGCGTGCTCCGGAACTGCTCGGGAGACCCCGACGATGCAGGAACACTGCGCATGACCACTGGACTTACTGTGCAAGACCACTGGTCATGCGCCACCGATCGTGCGCATTACATTCTCATTTTTCCTAATTCTGACCGGGTAATCACACGAGCACTGGCCGTAGTGCGCACAACCACTGGTCGTGCGCCACTGCTCATGTGCGTTTACCCCTTGATTTCTGCAAATCTATCCTAGCCAATCGCACGATCAGTGGATTCAGTGCGCACGACCACCGGTCCTACGCCACTGATCGTGCGTATATCTTCTGATGTTTCTATCTAGGTTGCAGGTTTAATTGGAAATGGCGCACGATCATCGACCTATTGTGCGCACGACCACTAGTCGTGCGCCCCTGATCGTGCTCTCTGCTTTTGCTGCCTCCATATTTAAGGGCCTGCTCCGCGATTTAGGTCAACGCCCGTCATTTTCTGCGATCGGGGAGTACGCGAGAAGCACCATTTTACTTCTCCAGCTGCTCCATCACTTCCACCTTCATCGGGAGTCCATAGCTGGCTATTCTAAAGCTTTCCAAAATCTCCGACGAAGCTCCCGGCCATTAAATACCTCAACTCCAAGCATTCCACTAGAGTTGGTGAAGAGGACAACCTAGAGAACGGACTCAAAGGCCTTCGAGGTGACAGCTCGTTGGTACTGGAAGCCTCCTCGGACTGAGCCCGGAAGCGGATTGACAACTCGCTATTCCGGCCATGACCTGCGGTGTATCTTCACTCTCTATTGGTTTACTCCTCTTCCCCTTTCTCTGTTGTCTGGAATGATATAACATTGTAATGAACTACATGTTCTATTGTTTGTCTAATGGGATGTTTGTAGTTTTCTTATGCTTGTAGTTGTTTGTGTGAATGTACCTCGCCCACTCCACATCCACTCCATACCCGTGTTTCACCCGATTGCACTCCGCACAAGAACACTTCCACCCATTAGCTTTCCGGCCACTCGCCCAACTAAAGTTTGGCATCGCGGCTGATACACTCACCTCACCTTGCGAAGCGGTGCCTTCGACCCGCATAGCTTTAATTAGTTTGTTAGATCAAACAACCACAATCTCTCAAGTCCCCTTTTTACCCTTTTTCTAAGTATAACCCTCATAACAATATTTTCTGAACTGTTGCCGCTCTATGCTAATTGCATTCCTCAAGAGACCGGCACTCGGGGATTTATTCCCAAACTTTATTACTTGTGCGACCGGTGCGCTAGCCGATTTACACGCATCAAGTTTTTGGCGCCGTTGCCGGGGAATGCAACGATAGAGCGACTCCGGATGACTGAGAATTTTGTTATAAGAGTTGTATTGTTTTGTTTTGTTTTCATCCCTTTTCTCTTGTGGTGTTATTCCGTCAGATGGAATTGTTAGTTTTATTTGCAGAATCTATGCAAAGTAGTTGTATCCTTTATATTTGAAATCTCTGCAATGTGGGCCAATTTCAATATCTGTTACCGTCATTGTGGAGACATCTCTCATGCTAGTGATAGATGCCCTCAGATGTATAGTACCCAGGAAATTCAGGAATCTACATATCGCAGACATAAGCCGGTTAGCTACCGACCCGCGGAGCCATTGCTGCACTACTTTTATTCGACTTCAGCACCTGTTGCACCGCCGAAGCCGGCTAAGCAGTGCCTTTTTTGTCGAAGCTGGGATCATGCATTGAAGGATTGCACCGCTTACCTAGCTGATCTAGAAGTGGATGACGAGCCGGATCTTCGGATTGTCTCCACTTCAACCTTGGGCAGCATCCCTTCCGTATCGGTGTATGCACCATTGCCATCTTTATGTTATGGAGAAGGCATCCCAGGTATGTGCACTGATACATGTGTTTATCCCCATTCCGACACGGATATTTATACTCCTGAAGTGCATACATCACCTAGCATAGAATCTATTAGTTGCGAAGAGCCAGTGCTTAACGTCCTACCGAGCTTCGTGCCTTCACCTTCTTCTTGGCATAGCATTCTTTCTTATTCTGACAGTGTTGTTGAGGTTGATTTGCAGGTGGAAATTAGCGTTTCCAGCGTTTTGTTAGATCCAGTCGAGGAGGACGACTCCATGGCCGAGGTTGCGACCTTCACCCCATGTGAGGATGCCCGAGGCATGGACGAGGCAGATGCGGCTTTAGAACATTCTTGCATCAGCCTAGACAGCTGTGTGGAAGTACCCATAATTCCACCCATGGTGGATGACTCCGGGACCATCCCCAAGATTGAGGGTCCTTTCTGTTATTCTTCTAGTCTATTTCTTGACCTCGTTCTCGTGTCTACTTCCATGCAGGACCACCTCGTACAATTGGTCCAATCAGTGCAAGGGCCTGTAATGCGGCCTAGGACTTATAGTGACCAGATGCAGGTGGAGTTGCAGCTGATGAGCTTCCCAAGTTACTTTCTGCCCATGCCTGACACACACGACAGGTATACGTATACAAGTATTGGGGCTTATGTTCTGTCTTCGTTCTGGTACCCGCTACCGCAACGCAACCATGAACCTCTGCCTGAGCATTTCAAGTTTCATTCGCCAATCAGTTAGGAAATGCTCAGATTTTGAATAAGTCCTGTTGGGAGACAATAAACCCAATAGTTATCTAGTGTAGTGTTTCTTTTGTCTAAATTTATGTTTATATTTAATTATATGGGTGTGGTAGCCCAGCTGCGTGATGAACTCTCTGTTGCACCACGTGGTCTATAGTGTGAAATTGACTGAAAAACCGGGCATGTGAAAAATTTCACTGCGCACGACCACTGGTCGTGCGCACTACTTATCAGCACACGACCACTGGTCGTGCGCCGGCCCAGTTTCTTTAAATTCAGTCGGCCGTCCACTGTGCGTGCGCCCCAATCTCTCGCTTGATCTGCCGCGCGTGAGTTGACGCCGCTCATCCCGTTCTGATTCCTCTCCGGTGGTCCGACTCTCTCTCCTCTGGTAGGCTCCCACAATCTCAGATCTCTCTTCCTCCCTGTGCTGTAATGGAGCCTGGATGCCGCCATGTAGTAAAGGCCTACCAACGCTCCGGCCGTGCTTCGGCGACCCCTGCTCAGATCTTTGATAGAATGGGAACTTTCTCAAAGGTAAAGCATACTTAACGCTACAATTCCTTGAAGGACAAGCCTTTCCTCTCTCAGCGGCTTGTTGACTGGAACGAGTTGCGTTCAATTGGGGATGATGGTACGTTAGCAGAGGTCATGCTCATTCTCTACTCCTTTGATTTTTGGAGCAAGTTGTTCGAGTGCGACGAGCTTGGATACCGGGAACTGACGTTGGAGTTCCTTTCCACATTCACTTGGGAGACAACGGCGGACAACCGCTATTTCCCCACTTGTTCCTTCCGGATGATGGGAAATGACTTCACTGTCACATTACCGGAGCCTGGCATTCATGCAGGCGTCCATACCGAGGTGGAGGCATCCCAGATTAACTTCCCCGAGTTATGATATGATTTTCCAGAGGATGTGACTCTGCGTGCCGCTTGGCGTTCTCTGACCGGAGGGAACGAGGAGTACGTCACCCGTCGTGCAAAATCAACGAAGATTGTTTCCCCCGCTTTAAAGTTTATGCAGCATTTGCTTAGTCACTCAGTCATCGCAAGGGCCCTGAGTAAGAATGTGGTGGGGTGGCAGGATTTGATTTCACTATTTAGTATGCAGCAGCAGTAGCCTATCCATCTGGGGTACATGCTGGCCTATTTCTTCCACCATGAAGCCACTTATGGCCTCGCGGGCGCGATCGGGGGTGCTTACTACATTACCCACATCGCTAAAAGTTTGGGAGTATGGTGCCAGCTACCTCCGATGGTGCAGGTCACTGCCCCTTTCATGATCTCCAGGTCCAACCTAGTGAGTTGTCATTTGCTGCGTGTGGTTGGGAAAAAAGGTGGCCGGAAGTTTATCGTTTGCATGCCTGGTGATGCGCCTGCGGGTAGAGATGAAGAGGAAGATGAAGGAGAGCCAGGTGAATCTTCCGCTATGGGTAGGCAGAGTGCGGGAGTGCCAATGCATCAGAGTTAGCAGCAACTGAGGCCTCCAGTAAAGCATGAGGGGCAATCTAGCCGCCAGTTTAGCCCAGCTCAGGAGCGGAGCATCCCATATTTGTCTGAGCGCCTTGCTGATCTGGAAGCTTCACAATTTTGGATGCAGGACTTTATTTATCATCAAGCAGTGAGAGGCGGGTTGAACATTCGACCACCACCAACTCATGTCGCTCCATCAGCGCCTGTTCCTTGTCTGTCGCCCATTGAGATTCACGACAGCGATAGTGAGGGGGAGTGAGTGGAGCTCACCACAGAGCTAGTCTACCACGCCTTCTGTTTTTTTATTTTCCGTGCAATTAGACAACTATATTTTTTGTGGGTGCCCATCTTGGAGCCGAATGTTTTTTTACATATACTATATGAACTGCTAATACAGGTATTTGGTCCACCTTAAGGACGGTAAATAAAAGGGTTTTCGGGTGACAACCCAAGTTGGACCATTTGGTCCTGTGGTGTGCTTTGAGTTCTTTTTATATATATATATTTGTGTCCATATTTTGTTTGGCGTGCATATTTCAATCGCAGGTGCAGGAATTTTTGAGGCGTGGCAACTTGGCCGCACTTGGACACCTTGTTGCACGACTGGTATGCTCAATTTTGAGCATAGGTACTTTTTACCCTAGCTTTTTCACATTTGGAATGCTTATTTTTACTAGTTGTTGAATTTAAGTCTGGGGGGAGAACATGCCTGTGGTCACTACATAACACATTTTCTTGCATACCAGTCTCTTATTTAGTTATTCAATGATCTCTGTCGCACACATTGAATCACCCACACGAGTGCGCTCTTATCCACGCATGCAGCTCGAGTCAAATGTATTGTTTTTGTGTAAACTTTAAAATAGTGGTGCTGGATTCGTATTTCAGGATAGAGTAGTTCGAAACTCATGCAGTGCTCCTAATCAAGTACTCATGGTTTGTGTAGAACTAGTATAGATTTAATTTTTCCTTATGCTCGTATATTTATATTTTTCTGCAGATGTAAATATTATTTGTACTACTCAAAATCTGAATCTGGAGTAATCGAACGATAATGTAGGAATGTGTGTAGCCGCCATTAAACTCATATTGCTAGAGTTGGGAGGAAGGATCATCTTTCTCGGGGGCTAAGAACTTGCCCTAAGCTACTCTTGAAGCATTGGTGCCCGGTTAGTCAAGCGTGAGCATGACGTAGGCCCTCAATTTGGCTAGTTTGATCCTTGTTTAGCCTTTCCTTCACGTTAACTGTTGCATGCCCAATTTGTGCCTACCCCTTCTTTGATCCAGGTCCACTCACATTCACCAAGGCCTGAAGCTAAACCCACCATCACAATCAAATGCTTGAGCTTGTTTGTATTTACTATTTTGCTGATGTTGTGATATGTGAAAATCGTATAATGTGGTGATGAATTCGTAAACTTTTTGATTGCTACATTTTGGGATTGCAAACGCAGAAAAGAAAAAGAAGAAAAGCGAAAAAAAGAAGAAGAAAAATCTGAAAGAATTGCTATGAGAAGTATATCCCCATCCTCTTTATTTATTTTGGTCAGGTTAGGCCGTTTACACGCCCGGTTTTCAAGCTCAGTCTGGGGGTGTGTTACACGTACATTTCTAAGTGGCTGTATTGGTTTAGGTTTTTGTTCACTCGCTTTGGTTGTGTGTAGCCTTCATGTTTATCATTGACTACCAAACCTTAGCCTAAGCCCCATTCTCTCCTACAAGTCCTACTGATTCACACTTGAGTCTAACCTGCGCCGTTGAGAGAGTGTGAACTTGCAAGCTTATGGTCCCCGACATTGATGGATATCTTTGGAGGTGATCACAAGCTATGATCTTTGGCAATGCTCACCATAGTGGCCTGCCTACTTTCTTCCTACACATGATCGCAAGATTCTCCAGAATTCTAATTTTGAGCAAATACAATATTTATTTACGTATATCGAATAGTTTAAACTACATAGTATAATTAAAAAGTTTTTCTATTATATCTTCTATGCCCATAATGTATTTGATTTCTCGTCTTACTTTTTTTTTGAAATTTCTGAGCTAGCTAGCTATTTTCTAGTCCACAGAGTGATGATTTGCTCAGGACGTGCAAATGGTTATGTCTGGGGGTGTGATGAGTCCAAATTTTACACTGATTTTTGGACTCAGCTGGGCCACTTTTATCGTCTTAGCACTGCACTTGAGAACCATAACTGCTTATATTTCTTTACGTGCCTATTTCATAATTAAGTGCACTTTAGGCCCGTTTCTGTGTGCTTTATTTGTTTCTGTGTTTTTGTTGTTCTTTAGCCATGTCTTGGGAATGTGGTGTTCACTTTTGGGTGGCCTATCTGCCTCTTCTTCTGGTGCAGGGTTCGTGTGCGTGCTCCGGAACTGCTCGGGAGACCCCGACAATGCAGGAACACTGCGCACGACCACTGGACTTATTGTGCACGACCACTAGTCGTGCGCCACCGATCGTGCGCATTACATTCTCATTTTTCCTAATTCTGCCCGGGTAATCGCACGAGCACTGGTCGTAGTGCGCACGACCACTGGTCGTGCGCCACTGCTCGTGCGCGTTTACCCCTTGCTTTCTGCAAATCTGTCCGAGCCAATCGCAGGATCAGTGGATTCAGTGCGCACAACCACCGGTCGTGCGCCACTGATCATGCATATATCTTCTGATGTTTCTATCCAGGTTGCAGGTTTAATTGGAAATGGCGCATGATCATCGATCTACAGTGCGCACGACCACTGGTCATGCGCCACTGATCGTGCGCTCTGCTTTTGCTGCCTCCGTATTTAAGGGCCTACTCCGCGATTTAGGCCAACGCCCGTCATTTTCTGCGATCGGGGAGTGCGTGGGAAGCGCCATTTTACTTCTCCAGCTGCTCCATCACCTCCACCTTCATCGGGAGTCCATAGGCGGCTATTCCGAAGCTTTCCAAACTCTCCGCCGAAGCTCCCGGCCATTGATGACCTCAACTTCAAGCTTTCCACTAGAGTTGGAGAAGAAGACAACCTAGAGAACGGACTCAAAGGCCTTCGAGGTGACAGCTTGTTGGTACCGGAAGCCTCCTCGGACTGGTCCCGGAAGTGGATTGACAACTCGCTATTCCGGCCACGACTTGCGGTGGATCTTCACTCTCTATTGGTTTACTCCTCTTCCCCTTTCTCTGTTGTATGGAATGATATAACATTATAATGAATTACATGTTCTATTGTATGTCTAATGGGATGTTTGTAGTTTTCTTATGCTTGTAGTTGTGTGTGTGAATGCGCCGCGTCCACTCCACATCCACTCCAAACCCGTGTTTCACCCGATTGCACTCCGCACAAGAACACTTCCACCCATTAGCTTTTCGGCCACTCGCCCAATCGAAGTTCGGCATCGCGGACGATACACTCAACTCACCTTGCGAAGCGGTGCCTTCGACCCGCATAGCTTTAATTAGTTTGTTAGATCAAACAACCACAATCTCTCAAGTCCCCTTTTTACTCTTTTTCTAAGTATAACCGTCGTAACAATATTTTCTGAACTGTTGCCGCTCTATGCTAATTGCATTCCTTAAGAGTCCGACACTCGGGGATTTATTCCCAAACTTTATTACTTGTGCAACCGGTGCGCTTGCCGATTTACATGCATCAGGTGACTATGCAATTGGTAATTTTACCGTAGCCTCTTTTCACTCCTCTATCTGAACCACCAAAGATTATTTGAGGTCCATCCTTCACTGCAGTGTACTCCTTTAAGTTGCTCCTTGTTCCAGTCATGTGCCTGGAACAACCACTGTCCAAGTACCATATAGGGGTATGGGCACTTGGACTAACATGTACCACATTATTTATCTTACCTTAAGACCCCAATATTTATTGGGTCCTAGGTTCTGATTAGCCAGAAAATAAACCTATATTCCTGCAGATTTTCTGACAGGAAGACTAACTTTTGCTCGTAGCACTTTTGGATTGTGTCAGCAATTTAGGGCAAAATTCCCCCACCTTACCACAACATCAACACTCATGAATGCTATATCTTCTTTTTTGAGCAGGTCCTATAGTTTGGTTAGCTGTTGACTGTACAGAAGGAAGAGTAGTAGCAGCCTTCTTCAAGTTCCTTTTAGTAAGGATTTGACTGAAGGTGAGACTTTTAGTAGACTTTCTTACCTTGCACTGAATGCCATTTACATCAGTCTTCTTTGCAGAGGACAAGCTATTTATAGCATCAGAGATAGACAGATCTGACCTACTTATAGACTTTCCCTTGGTCTGAGTCTTTGTTGGATGGTCTTGAGTGAAGGCCACTTCTACTTTCTTAAGTGAGGGGGCTGGTGCACCAAATAAAAATGGTCCATGATGAGCTATTTGAATTTCCTTATGGGGAGCCTTAAAGGCACTCATTCCCGTACTATATCTTCCACCATAGCTGTGAACATCTTTGTTCACACCAGTGGATCTACCATTCATCCAGTGACCATAGATGCTTTCTTTATCATAGTTGTTTGAAGGCAACTGAACTTTCATAAAAGGAATGGGAGGCTTGGATGCCGGAGGCTGAATTGGAGCTTTGCCTTTCCCTTTGGAATAGGTAACTCTTGTTCTTCCCTTGAATCTCAACCCCTTCTTACAATTGTGAGAGGAGGATCCTATCAGGGGCAACACAGTACTTGTCTTAGAGTAACTAGTCACTATCCTTTTCTCTCTTTGGAGTTTCTCTTCAAGATTCCTAATGAGACTATTCTTGAATCTGATGGTGCCAATTTGAATTAGGGAAATGTTTTTTAGTTGGCTGATCTCCCTAGACTTCTAATCTAGCAAGGATGATGTCTCAGCCTGTTGGGAAGCAGCAAAATGAAGGGAGATAATCTCCTCAGCTTGCTTCTGAGCCAGCTTCTTGCTTCTTTTAAAAGCATCCAGAAGGGCACCATACTGGTCAATCAATTGATTGACATATTCTTCAGATTTTGACCCATCTTTATCATTGGATGATGATGCCTCAGAATTGGGACTAGTATCATAATCTGAGTCATAAGATGAGCTCGATAGAGAGAAAACCTTTTCTGGACCAGGCTGACCCTGACTGGATTCTTCATCAGACCTGGCCATCATCCCATAGCAGTTGTTGGCATATTCTTCATCTTCATCCTCCTCTGAGTCACTATCTAAATGTGATAGAGCGGCCCTGATCCCTATCCTGGCAGCAAGATAGTTTTCGGCTTCCTCTTCAGCTACCTCTTCAGCAGTAAATAACAATGTGTAGGATTATTCCTCTTCAGACTCGGAAGATGCTGAGTCAGACTGAATCAACTCATCTTTTTCTTTGCCATGAAGGACTTTTCCTTCTTGCCCTTATGTTAGTGGTCCTTTTTCACACCAGCCTCTCTTCTCTTGACTTGGCAGTGAGTAATCACATGCCCTGTCTTACTACAATAATAGCAGATAACTTTAGAAGAAATATGTTTACTAGTTTTAGAATCATACATGTCTCCCTTAGAGTGGTTCTTCATGTGATGAGGGGAGGAGGAAGGTTTGCTCCTCCACTACTTCCACTTCATCAACTTCTGAAATTACCTGGAGAAGGCAGCAAATTCTTCATCAGACAAGCTGTTTTCTGCTGAGCTAGGCCCAGTGCTGTCTGAATCAGCAGGCCTCCTTGGAGGAGGGGAAATCGTCTCCTTATTCCTCTTAGTGTTGTCAACTTTGAAGGCCAAAGATGTTTCCTTGGCCTGGGATTTGCTGATGGTCTCCTCCTCTTTTCTGGTAGTTGACTGCATCTCATAAGAGAGCAACTTCCCAAATAGAGTGTGAGGTGGAGTATCAGCCAGCTTTGTCACCTCTTTGATGGCACAGATCTTGGTGTTCCAGTCACTAGTTAGAGATCTTAAGAACTTGTCATTAAGCTCATAATGTCTGAAGACCCTCCCATAGGTCCTCAGCTCATTCACAATTCTGAAAAAGCTTTCATAACATCCAGCTATGCTCTCATTCTTGGAATGCCAGAAAGCCTCATACTCTTGGTTGAGTAAGGATTTTTTATCATCTCTGACCTCCTCCATGCCCTCCGTGTAGACCGCCAAAGTGTGACACATCTCCTTGGATCTTTGGTAGTGAACCAAGTTCTGGAAGGTTGAGTCATCTATGACACTAACAATGATGTTTTGTGCCCTCTTATACATGGTGGCAAAGATGACTTCATCCTTGGTCATCCCTGAATATTTTTTTGGTGTCTGGACTGTTGCATCCAGAACTGAGACTTTCATAGGGATGAAAGGTCCCTCTAGAACTGAGATTTTCATAGGGATAAAAGGTCCCTCTTTGACTGTTATAAAGATCTTTGGGTCAGATGCTTCCATAAAATGCCTGACCCTCTCCTTTCAGATTCCAATGCTCTCCTTCATTTAGATAGGAAGCTTCATGGAACCCAGCTCCTTATGGTTCTCTTAAGAATCCATAAGTATGAATCTTTTAGCTACCCTTTGAGATCTACTCAGACTATTAAGTCCTCTTTGAGCAACCTCCTTCTGATACCACTTGAAAGTCTTTAGTTTCAAGGATAGTTAAACACCTAGAGGGGGTGAATAGGTTTTTGGACTCTTTTTAATTTTCATTCTTTAAGTGTGTTGTGAGTTAGTTATATTTTGCTTTCAAGACACACCATAAAAGAACATATAGAATTTATAGTCGTTCCACAGATTATGGGTACATCCACTATCCGTCCCACCTTTCTAACAGTGTGTTACACAAGGCACTTCTCCAAAACTCGGCTCCTAAGAGCTTAGAACTCAGATCCCTAAGGATCTCTCAGTCTCCTCCAAGACTTACCTCAGGCACAATGCCCTACCTTAGAGCAAGCTTGCTCCTACAACTCAGTGATCCAAAGATCACCTACCTCAGACTAAATTAATAGTCCTACAGCTCAGATCCAAAGGATCCTATAGAGAGAATGGTTTGTTGGTGTTGATTTTACTCCATAGAAATTTCTCTGAGCATTCTGCTTCTTGAGATGAGAAAATCTCAGCCCTAACTTTTTTCACAACAACAAGAAAGATAATCTTCAATAAACAGCTGCTTGTGCTGGAAGTAACTCAGAAATACAGGTTTTTGATCTTGTTGATGAAGACAATGATTTGACAGTTCTTTGTATTCTTCTTTTAACTAACCTTGATTGTAGAAACCAGATAGCTCTTCTTCTTATTTCTCAGAAAACTCTTATGAACTTGCTATAACATGTGAAGATCGCTACAGCAAACTGCTGGAACTTTTAGATCAGCGGTTAGAACTTCAGATTCAAGCTCTGCAATAATGTTGAGAGGAAGACGATGAAGTTCCATCTCTTTTCGAAATGATAATCCATAAAAGTTCTTTTGCTTCCATCGGTGTTAATCCTTTTATCTTCCGCCGTCCGACGACTTTTTAACTTGTGGGCCCACCTGAAGTTGTTGGCTGTAATTTTGCTTTTTATAGGAAAAGTCAAACAACAGGCCTGAGGCGCCATTTGTCGTGTACTGTAGACTTCCCGCAACATTTTAAACTTTGCTGACATTTGCTGACGTCAACATCTGTGGACTTCGACAAATTCAACTAGTTCATCTCAGGCATTGAGTGCGTTGAGTAAATAGTCTTCACTCAACGCAAAAACCCTTAGTCAAATAATCTGCATAGCCAGGCATTGAGTGCGTTAAGTGAACCTTCATCACTCAACGAATTTGGACTAAGCCAATTACTTCTGCACTGATAGGAGTTGAGTGCATTGAGTGAATGTCCTTCATTCAATGCTTTTGTATTTAGACAATCATCTTGTTGTTTAGGCGTTGAGTGCGTTGAGTGAGCCTTCATCACTCAACTCTTCTGGACTTAGTCTCTTCTCTGAATGTCAGCCATTTTGCTAAGGCGTTGAGTAAACTGCCTTCACTCAATGCTTTTGTACTTAGTCAATTTCCATGTACATGAATGTGTTGAGTGAGCCTTCATCACTCAACACTTCTGCCTTTGCCTGACTTCTTGATGAGGCGTTGAGTGAACTGCCATCACTCAATGCTTCTGTACTTAGCCAATTTTCTCTATGAGTTTACGTTGAGTGAGCTGTCCTCACTCAATGCATCTGGACTTAGATTTTTCTATCTATATCTTCTTAAGCTTTGACTGAACACTTGTCTGTTGACGCCTTCTTCTTTGGGCGATGAGTGAGTTGTCCTCACTTAACACTTCTTGACTTCGCCAAAATTCTTGGCAGATTCATCAAAGGCTTTGACTGCTTGAGCTTGACTCAACGCATCTTTCTTCAGGCGTTGAGTGGGCTGTCCTCACTCGACGCTTCTGGATTAGTCGAATTTCTTCCTTACCAAGGCTGAAACTTTGACAGACTGAGCTTTAGTCGATGCCTCATGTTATATGGCGTCGAGTGAACTGCCTTCACTCAATGCTTGTGGACTTAACCGCAGATTTGCTTTGCAATCTATTGGGCTTTGACTGTCCATGCTTTACTCAGCGCTTCTTGGCATCTAGCGTTAAGTGAAATGACATCACTTGATGCCTGTGAACTTAGTTGAATTTGAGTCTTTCCTGCATCCTTCCTTGACATCTGGCATTGAGCGAACTGGCTTCACTCGATGTCTGTGGACTTAGACAATTTTTGTCTCTCCACCTTCCTTCATTGTGACCACCTATCACAATCAATTAGACAACCTATCCAAACTTGTTCCATGGAACATCCTGCACATGATGAACTTGAACAACATCAAATACAATTATGCTCTAAGTATTGATTGTGATACCTCTTCAAATTTGGGTAACATTGAGCGAAATATTCCCAACACCTTTCCTTTCCAGCTTGGGACAGCTGGTAGTGGAGGCGCTAAATTAGGATATCACTAGTAATAGCTCCGTATTGTCAGTGATAACATTTTAAAATGCTATAAAAGTGATATCTTTTTTTGATGATGGGGCTTAAACCCTATAACATTTAGAGGCAGTATCTTGTTGTCCCTACTGCAGAGAGCCACCATCCAAGAAGAATAATTCTTTCCCACTTGCATGAATGAAGAATATCTCTGGAGAAGGAACGCTAGAGCACAATTATGAAGATGATCGCGTGCCCAAGCTACGAGAATCAAATGCAACGATCAATCGCTGCCTCTAGAGATATAATTTTGAGGGAGCAAAAATCTTCTTAAATCTATTTTCTTTCTTCTTGTTCGTTCTCCTTTTGTATACTGTGTGAGAAATCGACCAGGGAGGTCATCAGATTCCTAGGAAGAGTTCTTAAGAAATTGACCTGGGAGGTTCGTTAGATTTCTGGGAGATATTTGTGGAAAATGTCCTGGGAGGATGTCAAGATTTGGGAGATCAGGTAGTCTCATTAATCTTCTTGGGAAGAAGTGAGAGAACCAATCGGTCCTAGAGGATGGTGTTGGATCTTGTGGCACCCTAAGGGTGGAGGGTGAATAAGGGTATATAAAAACTTTTCCTCAACTCTTTCACTTAGCAAAATATGAATGAAAACTTAAGCAGTTTTTTCATACAATCAGAAATACATAACAATCACTTAGAAATTTATAAGTCAGAAGTGAACTTTTATTCCATAAGTGATGAAAATCATGGACAATAAGAACAAGTGAGTCCAATAAAGCTTGAAATTGAGGCTATGATAAAAATCTTCTTTTTTGGATTTCACTGGTCCTCCCAAGGACCGGCTGACTATAGCCTATCTTGTAACACCGCCATCCATCAGATAGAATAATAGAAGGTCTGGCTGGGGATCCACACCATATTCCGCAGATAGTCAATGGAGTTACGCATTGATTCCAAAAACTATTTATGCATCTTAACTCAGAGTGTATTATAGCGAAAGTATTTAAATTGCTTGGAACCCAAACATACGAATGTCCACTAATAGTAAAATAGGAATGATAACCCAAATACATAAAATGTTATCGCCTTAAGGCCTTACAAATGTTTTCTCAATTATAAGTGTTTTACAGACATCATCACGCAGGTCGGGCATGCAGGAAAGTGTAATAATACACTTCGGTTGGCCTTCGATGGCCGACACAGTAAATAGGGCTTCAGCCCGCAACTTTCAACTTGGCTCAGCTGCACCAGCACAAAAGCATTCCACCCCAATGGTGAAAAACAAAGCTAATAGTCAGCATTAGCTGACCAAATTATAACGACCCCACCCCTCTATTGGTGTTACCATTGTGATCTGGAAGTGATCAAGCATGTGCCCTCACTACCAACTCAGTATGAGCCTATTAGGGTCACAAATAAAGGTTGTGGAGAAATTGGGAGATTGGATCTATATGGTATAACTCATATGATGAGTTGAAAAGGATTGAAAATATTCTAAGGCAAAAGCGTCGAGTGTGTCCATACCACTCAACGCCTTCATCGAGTTAAGAGTTGACTCGTCGAATGGCGGCGTTGAGTGAGTTGAGCATATTCAATGACTCGTCGAGTCAAGGAGTTGATTCGTCTAGTATAGCACTTAAGCATTGAGTGCATTGAGTATACTCGATGATTCGTTGAGTCAAGGAGTTGATTCGCTGATTCTGAGTCACAAGGTGTCAATTGTGTTTAGTCCACTCAACGCCTTCATTGAGTAATGGGTTACTAGGCGAATCTTGCACTTAGGCATTTAGTGCTTTGAGTTCACTCAACGCCATTCGATGAATCTGGCCTTAGGCGTTGAGTGCATTGAGTGCACTCAATTCCACAAAGAAGAAGGAGTTGATAGTGTTGAGAGCGTTGAGTCCACTGAACGCCTTCATAGAGCTAAGTGTTCATTCGGCTGGAGGTAGGCATTGAGTTCGTTGTGTATCCTATGGATACTCGACGATTCGTCGAGTATATGTTGTTATTCGACAATTTGTCATGTATGCTATAGATACTAGACGATTTGTCATGTATGCTATAGATACTCGACGATTCGTCAAGTCAAGCGTTGACTGGCAGAATTTCTGGATTCTAAGTTTTTGGTCTGCGATTAGCGGTAGGCTGTTGTATTTATCTCTTGGAGTATAAAAAGATGTTTTAGGGTTTTATACTGTATGCAATATTTTGTATAAGCACACGAGCCATCACTGTGCGAAAGAACGATAACCCTAGAAACCAGACGGAAGCGTTCCGTCGACTCTGTCGCCGATCCCGATCCCGGCAAGTGTCACCGCCGTCTCTCCTCTAACAGATCTAGCAATCTGTGGAGACGCTAAGTGTTCTCTCCCGACCCAGAACTTGTGCAACAAGTTATTGTGGGTTCTCCCGGTCGTGTAGACTGTCTCTAGAGGCGCAAATATTATTCTGCGCTCAAGACTCAAGCCACCAGTGCCTGGCTGAATTTTTCTGGAGCATCTTGGTTGAGTATAGAATCAATCCCTCAAAGGTAATTTTATTACAACATGTTTTACTTCTTGATTCATGAATATTGCCAGATCTGAACCTTTTGGATTTTTTATTCTCTATTTCCATTGTGCGCACAACTGTTGTGTCGTCTAGTAAAACCCAACAGTGCTATCAGAGGCAGGTTGCCGACAATATTCCATTTTTAGAAGTTGCTAAATCCATGGCATGTAGATTTGAAGATTTTAGAAGTGTTCTAAAATGACTAAATCTATTCTTGAAATCCCACCAAAAACGCATGTGATTTCTTTATTTCTACTCAACAGTAACCCTCACTTTTGCTAGTTTGTGAAACCAAGTATGTGGTAGATTTTGGAATCTCACACATAAAGTGACGAGCTTGTCTACTGTGTAAGTGGAGTTTGTGTTGCTCATGTCTAGTGCATGTAAATCTGAACATTTAGAAGTGTTCTAGATATTCAGATATTGGTCAGCTCATCAAGTGTTGATGATGATTTTCTTATGCATATTTGGGATGCATTTGGATCATGATTGTTGCTATTTTATTTTGTTTGATGTGCACATTGGTTAAGTGTTATCCATGATTAAAGTGTTAATCAAGAACCTAAAATCTCTTAAGTAATATTAAGTATTCGGATGCCTTCTGATGGATGACACTGTTCCTGCCTCGATCGATGAAGTGGGGGCTTGCCAAAACATGGTGTATTAATCTATCTTTGTAAGGGTGTGAGAGGAAAATTGTGATATCTCATTGTCAACATCAGGCCATACTTAATTGGGTGACCTTAAAGGTTGAGTGCCCAGAGACATAGGGTTGGCATGCACCATATGATGGATGTGAATAAAGAGTTATTCACAAGCCATACAAGAATTACATTGTGATGCAATTAGCAAGCGTTGTATACCTAAATAGCTGCATTGTGAGAGAAAAGCCAAAGTTGACTCATAGTGTTAGTGAAATATAGATCTTGTCAACTAAGAGAGTTACACGCATAAACTCTTCGAATTGATATCGAGGGTTATCGTTTGATAAAAATAGTGGGAGTTATTTTGATAAAATTCCTCATCGAAAGAATAAATTATATTTTTGGAAATGCAATACAAATTTACTTTGCATGATCCTCATAGAATTTCCATGGAAAGTGGTTCACATTCCACCTTGTCCCTCCGAGCGATCCTTGAGAAGGAAAAGCTGAGCGGGACGAATTATTTGGACTAGTATAAGAGCTTGAGAATTGATCTCAGGCAAGAGCCCAAGCTCTATGTTTTGGAAGAGGAATCCCCTAATGAGCCTGCCGGGAATGCACCTAGTGCTGATAAGGATGCTTACAAGAAGTACCTAAACGACTCCTTGGACGTCAAATGTCTCATGCTAGCGACCATGAACTCTGATCTCGAAAAGCAACATGAGAACATGGGTTGCAAGGATATTGACGAGCATATGAAGAAAATGTTTCAAGGGTAAGCTCGTCAGGAGAGATTCGATGTCACAAAGGCATTATTTCAGTGTAAGATGGGAGCTCGAGTCCTATAGGGACTCACATACTCAAGATGATTCGGTATATCGAGAACCTTGAAAGACTAGGGTTCCCTCTAGTCCAAGAGTTGGCCACAGACCTAATCCTGCAATAATTGCCGGACAATTATGAGCAGTTTATCTTGAACAATAACATAAATGAAATAGATAAGACACAGCCCGAGCTCCGAGACATGTTGCGAACTGCGAAGATCAACATGAAGAATTCCAAGCCTGCTAGCCCCATACTGATGGTACATAAAGACAAGGGCAAGGCTAAGGGCTTCAAGAAGACGAAGGTGTGACCTAAGTCTGCTCTGGAGCCCAAGTCTTCTACACTGATAAAGAAATGTTCGGGGAAAGAGGGAAAGTGTCACCGTTGTGGCAAGGCTGGTCACTGGAGAAGGAATTATCCTTCATACATTGAGGGTCTACAAACGATGAAGGGAGGCATGACTTCTGCTTCAGGTATTTTTGTTATAGAGATAAACCTTTCTGCTCCTTCATCCTGGGTATTGGATACCGGATGTAGTTCTCACATTTGTATAAATGTGCAGGAATTAGGAAGGAGAAGAATATTGAGTAAAGGAGAGGTGGACCTGCGTATCGTCAATGGAGCACGAGTTGTTGTTGTCATCGTAGGAGTTTACCGTTTTGCTTTACCCAGTGGGCATGTAATTGAATTGGATAATTGTTATTTTGTTCCGTCCATAACTAGAAACATTATATCCATTTCACATTTGGGCATGGTGGGTTTTTATTTTATTAATAAGAACAATTATTGTTCAACATTTAAGAATGATGTTTGTTATGGTGTAGCCCAAATGTTTAATGGTTTTTTATGTTTTGAACTTAAATCATCAGTTCTATAACATAAAAAATACTAAAAAACAAAGAATGAATGACTCGAACCCTACATATCTTTTGCATTGTCGTTTGTACCATATAAATGAGAAACGTATATCCAAGCTACATAAAGATGGACTATTGGACTCATTTGATTATGAATCATTTGAGAGATGCGATTCTTGTTTGTTAGGCAAGATGACTAAAGTCTGTTTCACTAGAAACAATGAGAGGGCTGATGATATCTTGGGTATAGTACATTGTGATGTATGTGGAACCATGAGTTTTATGGCCAGAGGTGGGTACTTCTACTTTGTTACATTTATATATGATTTCAGTAGATACTGATACGTGTATCTTATGAGGTGCAAATCCGAAACCTTTGAAAATTTCAAAGAGTTTAAGAATGAAGTAGAGAACCAGCTGGGTAAGAAGGTTAAAGCACTCAAATCTGATCGAGGTGGTGAATACCTAAGTCATGAGTTCTGTGATCATCTGAAAAAGTGTGGTATTGTATCACAGCTCACTCCACCTAGAACACCACAGCATAATGGTGTGTCTGAGCAGAGGAATCATACTCTGTTATACATGGTACGGTAGATGATGAGTCATGCAGATCTATTTGTTTTCTTTTGGGGTTTTGCTCTAGAAACTGCTGCTTTAACATTAAATTGTGTTCCAACAAAAGAGGTTCTAAAGACACCATATGAGATATGGACTGGGAAGAGTCCTATATTGTAGTTCATTAAGGTTTGGGGTTGTGAGGCATACGCGCGACGTCAAATGCCAGACAAGCTAGAACCCAAATTAGGTTAGTGTTATCTTGTGGGGTATCCTAAGGAAACTAAAGGGTGTTATTTATACCTACTATCTGAGGACAAAGTGTTTGTCGCAAGGACTGGAATCATTCTTGAGAAAGAGTTCTTAAGTAGAAAGATTGCTAGGGAAGAACTTGAAGAAGTTCATGAACCACAAAATGTGAATGAACCAGAATTGAAACTTGAGCCAGGACAACAAGTTGTTGTAGTTGGAGAACCTGCTCAGGAAACACAAGTTCCATGTAGATCTGGTAGACCAAGGTTTGAGCTTGAGAGATATGGATTTCCCGTGTATCAAATAGGTATTGTGTTACTTGTGGATCATAGTGATGAGCCTGTAACTTACAAAGAGGCTATGAGTGGACCGGACTCTGAGAAGTGCCTTGAGGTCATGAAATCTGAAATGGACTCCATGTACGAAAACCAAGTGTGGACTTTGGTGAAGCCACCTGGAGGTATAAGACCCATAGGGTGCAAGTAGGTATTCAAGAAGAAGACCGACATCGAAAAAAATGTACATACATTCAAAGGGCGACTGGTGGCTAAGGGTTTCAAGCAAATTCATAGTATTGACTATGATGAGACCTTTTCCCCTGTTGTCATGGTCAAGTCCATCAGAATTCTGCGGATCCACTGACAAAGCCTATCGCATAGAGAAAGCATGATGGTCATATTAGATATATGGGTATACGATACCTGAATGATCAACTCTAGTTAGAGTCTTGTGGATTGTATGTTTGTTGGCTGTAATTTTTCATTTGATGAATAAAGTATTGTATGCATTTAATTTTATATATTTTGGCAAGTTCTTTTATTTTGTTATTATTTCTATTGTGATAGAGTAATTAACTGTATAAATTCAATTAAAATGTTTGCTTTCATAGGTCAAGTAGTGACTTGAATGTGAGAACATATGATCTCAGAAGCTTCATTCTTAAAGGTCCCGGGTCGTTGTCTCATCTTAGAAGCTAAATGCGATGATGATACCTTTAAGACTAGCATGTGCATTGACTGATGACCCATCCTCACAGGTCATGATATTGTGATATCAAGCCATCACATGGGTACTTGTTATGAACAAGTTGTACTGGATAGACCCACCAAAAGAATACTTTGTGGATTGTTATATAAATGTATCACAAGTATAGCTCAAGTGGCAATGGTGTTTGTGGTCCTTTGACCTAAAGTCACATCATTTATCGAGTGAGGAAGAGCGTGCTTTGATGCCATCAAAAGTCCAGTCTTGAGAAAGTTGGATGATAAAAGTTGTTATTGGGTACGTTACAAATCATTTGAGTGTTTGTGTGTGATTAGAGATGGAATTTGTCATCCTTTATGACAAGAGTTGCATCCATGGGCCCCTTGATGGAATGAGACTGAGAAATGCATGGCCATGCTTGGTTGAGTCAATATGTGATATTGGGCTCACCAATTTTTGAAAGTTCATTCTAGATCAGGAAACTGGGATTGAACAATTATGAGGGTAACACGGTCTATACCTCTAGTTCTATCCGGAAGTAAGGGATGAAGGGACATACAACACTATAACATTGGTCATAATGGCTTTTGAGTTTAATAAACTCTTACTATTTGGGGAGCAATGATGTATTGCTGGATGTCGCTCGTTGTTTCTGAATCCTTTATTTGATACTTTCTAGATCAAGTGGGAGACTGTTGGTGTTACCATTGTTATCTAGATATGATCAAGCATGTGGCCTCACTGACAACTCATTAAGACCCTATCAGGGTCGCACATAAAGGTTGTGGAGAAATTGGAAGATTGGATCTATATGGTATAGCTCATATGATGAGTTGAAAAGGACTGAAAATATTCTAAGGCAAAAGCTTCGAGTGTGTCGAGACCACTCAATGCCTTCATCAAGTTAAGAGTTGACTCATCGAATGGCTGCGTTGAGTGAGTTGAGTATATTCAACGACTCGTTGAGTCAAGGAATGATTTGTTGAGTATGGTAATTAAATGTTGAGTGCATTAAGTATACTCGACGATTCGTTGAGTCAAGGAGCTGATTCACCTAGTCTGACTCTCAGGCATTAAGTGTGTTGAGTCCACTCAATGCCTTCGCCGAGTAAAGGGTTACTATGCAAATCTGGCACTTAGACGTTGATTTCTTTGAGTTCACTCAACGCCATTCGACGAATTTGTCCTTAGGCTTTGAGTGCATTGAGTGCACTCAACGCCATATCATAGAAAGCTTTGATAGTATTGAGAGCGTTGAGTCCACTCAACACCTTCGCAGAGTCAAGAGTTGATTCAACTGGAGGTAGGCGTTGAGTTCATCGTGTATTCTATAGATACACGACGATTCGTCGAGTATATGTTTTTACTCAATGTTTCGTCGTGTATTCTATAGATACTCGATGATTCGCCGAGTCAAGCGTTTACTGACCGAATTTCTGGATTCTAAGTTTTTGGTCTGCGATTTGCGGCGGGCTGTTCTATTTATCTCTTGGAGTATAAATAGAAGTTTTAGGGTTTTATGTTGTATGCAATATTCTGTCTAAGCACACGAGTCGTCACTATGCGAAAGACCGATAGCACTAGAACCCTGACGGAAGCATTCCGTTGATTCCGCCGCCGATCCCGAACCCGATCCTGGCGAGTGTCGCAGCCGCCTCTCCTCTAATAGATCTAGCAATCTATGGAGATGTTGAGTGTCCTCTACCAACCCTTAGCTTGTGTGACAAGTGTTATGGGTTCTCCTGATCATGTGGACTGTCTATAGAGGCATGGATACTATTCTGCGCTCAAGACTCAAGCCGCCAGTGCCCGACTGAATTTTTCTAGAGCATCTTGGTTGAGTATAGACTCAATACCTCAAATGAAATTTTATTATTACATGCTTTACTTCTTGATTCATGAATAATGCCAAATCTGAACCTTTTGGTTTTTCCTTGTTCTCTATTTTCGTTGCGCGAACAACTGTTATGCCATATAGTAAAACCAACACCCTCATCCGGGGCGACGGTGCTCCTTCCCTGTAAAGCCCCTGATTTTTCGAAAATTATTTAATCCTCTTTGTGACGTCATAATGACGTAAGGGGCGTTACGTTAACTTGGAGTTGGCGGCGTATCGCCGTTAGTGCGTTTTCGCATTTGTTCGGTCGAGTCGGCCAAATTCGTGAATCCTTGTCGAAAATGAAAAATTTCACATTAGGAAATTAAATTAATTAATTTTTGACATGCTCGTCAAGGTTCGTCGCGATCCGAGCGATATTGGAGCCTCGGCGAATTTCCGAAGTTTTGTAGAATTTATGTTTGTAGTACACTTTGAAAATTTATATCTCAAGAATGACACGTCAGATTTTGGTTCCGTCTTCGCCGTTGGATTTGTAGCGTCCGTGTACGCCTACGGTGTGAATTTTGTTTAATTCGACGAGCATTTGGGCCTCTGTTTTGAACTCGTATTTCCTTGTTCAAAAATATAAAAAATATGATTATTATAATATTAAAGCACTATTCAAAAATGAAAAGTACTATTCATTCCTAAAGTTTGATCAAGGGTATATTTGCAAAATCCACTATTCACCAGGACGAAAAAAGCACTGTTCATACAATTAGTTCAAATGTTCTTCTCGAGTAGTTATTCTTCTTCTCGAGCTCTTCTCGATAATCCAGAAACCTATACTCGAGTACTTATACTCCTTCCCGAGAAATCTTGAAATTTGTTCTCGAGAATTCTAAGCTTGTTCTCGAATACTGTAGATTCTTCCCGAGAAATCCTGAAGTTAGTTCTCGAGAACTCTAAACTTGTTCTCGAGTACTGTAGGTCCTTCTCAAGAAATTCGTTTCAGCCTGGATTCGGCGCCATTTTGATGGTCAAAACCGCATCATATGTAAAAATGGTTAACATGGATTTTGTTCGTCTCGACGAGATCTACAACTTCTGTGTTGATCACTTTTCAATTCGGAGCAATATTTAGCCTCTCTTTTCATTTTCCGCGCACCTGCGCTTAGATTGCCCACCTCCTTCCTGTTAAGACAAAAGATATATATATATATATATATATATATATATATATATATATATATATATATATATATATATATATATTCATATACTTAAGTATAAATAGAACGACTTCATCTTCTTCTCTTGACCAAACCAGAGAGTGAGAGTGACGGCGAGGGTTCTAAGTTCGTGAAGCTTCAGATCGCTGCCGTCGGAGCTACGGTGCTCGGAATCGCAAACCGAGCATAGATCCGGAAAGCTCTCGCTGAGATCTTCACAATCGTGGTAAGTATTTCTCATTTCATGGAAGTTTTTCGTTAGGGTTTTCAGCCCTAACCTCTCTTTTGGCCTAGACCTTTTAAATTCCGCTTCCCCGCATCTTCTTTTGGCTAAATCCGTGACATGGAGTAAATTGGAAGAC
Source organism: Platanthera guangdongensis (assembly GCA_039583875.1). Taxonomy (NCBI): domain Eukaryota; kingdom Viridiplantae; phylum Streptophyta; class Magnoliopsida; order Asparagales; family Orchidaceae; genus Platanthera; species Platanthera guangdongensis. The sequence goes on from CM077152.1 coordinate 106,743,226, forward strand.
CGATTGGAGTAGAAACCGAGGCAAGTGGTGTTCTTGCTCTTCCTCTTTCTCCTTTTCTTCTAAATTTTTGCCATATTTTGTGGGTTTGACATGTTTAAATTTATTAGAAACTTGTATTTGAATTTCTAATTTATTTTCTTGGATTGTGACGTGTGTTTCACCTAGAACCATTACTACCAATTTTTATCCCGTAGGGTGGGTAAACAAATCTAGTGTTCGTGTCACTTTAACTATCGAGTCATTTTGATAGTTGCGACACCTTGTGCATCCCGTTGTTTTGATCGTGCCGCACCTTGCTTAACCTTTGCAATGACCTTATACAGTCCAAGTCGTTTGTTGACCCTCTTTGAAATCTCGTCGGGTAAGTCTCAGTTGGTAAGTGTCCTTTCGATGTGTCGGTCTCATTAAGAGTCGACTTATAGTATGTTGATCGTTAGTCTATGATAAATAAAAGAAACTCCGTTCCTATAATTATGTAACTAAAGAAAACTCTGATGGTCTGTGCGCGTTGGGGTTTCTCCCGCGGTTCTATTGCAAAAGCACTGTACTGCATGGTGTCGCATGAGTTAGAGGAGCTACGTACTCAACTGGATGAGTTATTGCAGTGCGGATTTATTAGACTCAGTTTTTCCCCCTGGAGTGCACTAGTCCTCTTCGTGAAGAAAAAGGATGGAACGATGAGGCTGCACATAGATTATAGAGAGCTAAACAAGATGACTATCAAGAACAGATATACATTGCCTAGGATCGATGACTTGTTTGACCAGTTGTGGGGTAGCTCCATGTTCTCTAAGATCGACCTTCGTTTGGGGTACCATTAGTTAAGAATCCGTGAATCAGATGTTCTGTGAGCTGCGTTTTATTACCGATATGGTCACTTTGAATTTCTGGTAATGTCGTTTGGATTAATGAACGTCGTCAGCTTTTATGGACATGATGAACATGGTGTTCAAGGACTTTCTGGATAAGTTCGTGGTTGTATTCATTGATGATGTACTGATATATTCCAGAAATGCGGAAGAGCACGCCTTGCACTTTTGTTTGGTCTTGGCTACTCTGAGGGAGCACAAGCTGTATGCAAAGCTTATCAAGTGTGAGTTCTAGTTGTCTCAGGTGTCATTCCTAGTACACATTGTATGCAAGGACGATATCTCAGTAGAACCCGCGAAGATAGCCGCAGTCTTGGATTGGAAGAGACCTACATCGCCTTAGGAGATAAGGAGCTTCTTAGTGTTGGCAGGTTACTACAGAAGATTTATGAAAGGATTCTCCGTGCTTTTTGCATCGTTGGCTAGACTTACGCAAACGAGTGCAGCTTTTGTTTGGAGTGATGCCTGCGAGGAAGCTTTTCAAGATATCAAGAGAAGAATGTGTTCTGCTCCAATTTTGGCATTGCCGATGGAACTAGTAGAGTATGTTGTTTATGTGGACGCCTCGCGAGTTGGACTCAGTTGCGTGTTGATGCAGGACAACAAAGTGATTGCGTATGGATTGAGACAACTGAAGGTCCATGAAAGGAATTATCCTACGTACAACTTGGAATTTGTTACCGTCATTTATGCCTTGAAGTTGTGGAGACATCTTTTGTATGGAGTGTCATGCAAAATCTACACGAACCACAAAAGTTTGAAATATGTCTTCACTCAGAAGGAGTTGAATTTACGCCAGCGTAGATGGTTAGAATATGTTGCAGACTATGAAGTCGATATTGTTGGGTATTGTATCCACAACGTACCTGATTTGAAGAAGCCCCTGATCAAGCTAAGGTAAATAGGCAATGTTTTTGACAAATTATTTCAAGTTGTGCTTGCAGTTATTCCACGCTAAGTGCACACCAATGTCAGGGTGCAGTAGGCCAATATACACGGGTCTGCACGACGTAATCCCTCGTTGAGCAGATCAGTGTGTTGGCCTACGTGTACTCTCTCTATTGGAGTACACTTACTTTCAAGTACAGGGCTGTGATCTTGCAAGAGCAGACAAGGAGCAAAGATGGGTCAAGGAGCACAGCATGGGTGGAAAGACGAAAATTCGTCTAAGTGTAAATCGACGAGAATCGCCAAGTGATTCTCGCCGATTCGGCGAGAAACACTAGTGATTCTCGCCGAATCGTCGAGAATCAGTGGCAGATTCTCGCCGACTCGATCCAGCTACTTCAAGGCGCGCAAATTCTGATGCTAAGTAAGAATCGTCGAGAATCACCAAGTGATTCTCGCCGATTCGCCGAGAATCACTGGCTGATTCTCGCCGTCTCGACCCGGCTAAATCAGTGCGTGCAACCAAGTCAAATTCGACGAGAATCATCTTTGATTCTCGCCGAATCGTCGAGAATCACCTTTGATTCTCGACGACTCGACGAGATTCACTTTCGATTCTCACCGATTTTGACTTGGGCGATTTTCTGGAACTCCCTGAACCGGATTCTGCCGCTGACAATGTTCTGGACCGGGATTTAGGGATTCTTCTTGTGGGACCCACAACGGTCATATTGAAAGTATCTACAGTATATATACGGGTATTTTTTGAACGACAGACACAGAAAAAGAAGCCGAGCACGATCTAAACCTAATATCGCGAAACAGTTCCGTCGTCGCCGTCGCCGCTCGCTAGTTGGTCGCCGCTTTTGATCGAGATTTCTTCCTGATCTTCCGGCGACAGAAGCTTAGCCAAGCTTAGAGTCTCACGCGTCTATCTAGAGATCCCTTGTCTCTCGATTTGTTGATCGGGAAAAACTTCCCCGTCCGAATCGATCGAGACGACCGATCCTCGTGTGACCGTTGGTAGACCTAGCTAGCTTCGCTACGAAGCTTGGATCTCCAAAGTACAGCAGCCGCACATCGTCGTCGTCGCCGATCCCGTGAACCTAGCCGCCGCCCATCTTGCCGCCGCCGGTTCCGGGGAGATCCTCTACAAGAGAGTTCTAGTGTTGTGGACTCTTCGTGGACTTCAAGAACACGTCGTCAACGAAGAGGGACACCTTGGTCTCCAAACGTAGTTTGTATCTTCTGTACATTCTAGTTTTTCTTTTGTTGTAAAGGAACGTAAGTTCCTAGTTGTAAGAGTTGGGTGCAACCCGTGTTGTGGGAGTGTTGACTCCTACGTGTGGAAGGGTTCCTTCCGATAGTGCAAGGGATTAGATTTCAATCCTGTTGGTGAAGAGACTGAGTCGTCCCTTGTTGGGAGATAGGTCGAAGGGGGAAAGTGGATGTACCCAACTCGGGGAACCACTATAAATCGCTTGTGTATTCTGTGTGCTGTGCTGTTTATTTTTATTGTGCAGGTACAAGTATAAATTTTGCAAAAACACTGCACGTCACCTATTCCCCCCCATAGGTGAAGATAGTTGACACTAGGTGGACTTTCAAGTGGTATCAGAGGGAGGTTGCTCATCAAAAAGGTTAACACCTTGAGTTGAATCCTGTCGCTAGTGTCAAGAAGGAGGCAAACTTCTACTATGGACGGGCTCAAGTTCACAGGCAAGATCCCAGTGTGCACCAGGCTCAACTTTCCTATCTAGAAGGAAAGGATCAGGTTCTACATGGAAGCAGTTGATCCTCGACTCTTCATGATCGTGGAGGAGGGACCTTATGTCCCCACTAAGGCCTCCACCATTGATCCTACCCAGAAAGTACCAAAGAAACTTTTTGAAATGGACAAGGACGAGATGGTGCTAGTAGGACTTGACAAGAAGGCGCAAAACATTCTGGTCAGCGCGGATGATGACTCAATGATGCAGAACTTCAGCAACTGCAGGATAGCACAGGAGATCTGGCATTGCCTGATCATCCTAATGGAGGGCACTGATGAAGTGAGGGATGATCGGAGATCCCTCCTGAACCAGAAATATGAGGCCTTCAGACAAGGGCCTAAGGAAGATATCGGAGTCACCTACGAGAACTTCCTCAAGATCGTCAACGCCCTCAAAGGCTACGGAAGAGTGTTCACTAATGGTGAACTCAATGATAAATTCCTTAGGTCCCTTACTAAGGAATGGGACAAAAAGATCTGCGCCATCCGAGAGTTTGGCAGACTAGCTGAAACTGACCCGCAAATTCTGTTTGGGAAGCTGATGTCCTATGAGCTTCAGCTGAACACCAGGAAAGCAGAAGAAGAAGCAGAGAAGGCTGCAGCCAAAGAAAAGACTGTGGCTCTAAAAGCCAGTCACTCCAGAAAAGGCAAGGGTGCGGTTTCATACCGTGGCAGGAAAAAGGATGAGGAGGAGGACTCCAAGCCATGCTCCTCCAGCTCAGAGCTGTCGGAGGAGGATTTCTCCCTCATCACCCGAGAGTTCAAGAAGTTCCTCAAGATGAGGAATCAAAGAAAGAGAGACGGCTCCTCCTCCAGGCATCAGAAGAAAAATTATTCTTCTGACAGGTATGTTTCTAAACCGAACAAACATCGCTCCTCTGACATTATTTGCTTTGGATGCAATAAGCCAGGACACGTCGTGGCCGACTGCTATCAAGGCAAGAGAGAAAAAGGGAAAGAAGAGGAGCTCAAATCTTCGAGAGATAAGAAGAAAGAGCGGAGCTATATCGCCAAAAGGCCAAAGACACTGAGTGAGTCTGATTCCTCAGACTCCAGTGATGATGAGGAAGCCTACTTCGGGCTGGTGGGTCGCTCTGACTCAGAAGGAGAATGCCCCCCATTTACTGGGAAGGTAAAAGATCACACCCCTCTCTCCGACTCTGACTCTGATCCTGAGTCTCAGGATGATGAACCTGAGGATAGCCCTTCGGCCCGTGAAGCGGAGCTCCTCGAGAAGTATGAGCTTCTGCTCAACACTTTCGAGGAGTGCCGTAAGAGACTGAAGGCTGAGAAAAAGGAAGTGAAACTCCTTAAGGGTGAGTGTGTATCCCTAAGGGAAGAGGTCACTAGTTTGATTTCTCTCCGACAGGAGCACCTTGACCTGACTTCAAAGCATTCAGAGTCTCTTAAGCTCCTTGATCTTAAGCAGGAGGAAGTCGACAAGTTGGAAGAACAACTTGCGGCAGAAAGGAAGATCGTCAAGAGCTTCTCTATGCCAAAAACAGTTCTTCCAGTTGTTGATACCTTCTCTGCTCAGGCCAAAGGAGCTGGCTTGGGGCATGTAGGGGTATCTGGTTCCTCATCCAGGAGAAACAGGAACCAGAGGAAGAATAAGGCCGCCAAGAAGGCCTCTGCTGATGAAAAGGGAAAGGCTCCGCTCAGTCCTGTTGCGTTCAGAAAGCCTAGCTTTCCTTGCAACCAACATGACTTTGAATCAACCTTTGGTCATCATTTCCGGCCCTCGGTTGCAAAGCCAAAGAGCCGATATGATGGTTGGACCTTTCCTCGGAACTTCGGTGAGAGTGCCCTCAAGGCACCTTATGAGGAAATCCACATGGGAAATTATGGTCAATTCTCTAGCGGCCATAATGGAAAGCAGGCACCAAAAGCCAAGTCTGTTATACAGAAGGTGACGAAGTCATGTGACTACTGTCACCATGAGGCCTCCACCTCCAGATCCAAGGCCCCAGCTGTACCCACCATTCCCAGGGTAAGGCAGGAGCCTAGGAAGAGTTACAACAGGTTCGACTGTTGGTGCTGTGGCAAAGTCGGTCACTTTGCCGTGGATTGTTGGTTTAATCCAAGGTATTACGAGACTCCCTATGTTAGCAATGCGAGGTCGACCACTCGTAGGGTTAACCAACCGAGGGGGAGTATGCTAACCAGGAATCTAGGACCCAAGTTCGATTGGGTTCCTAAGGGAAATTAATTATGTTTTGCAGGAATGTCCAAAGGCCACCAAAATGCCGATCTGGTATTTGGACAGTGGATGCTCCCGGCATATGACTGGGACAAGAAGCCTGCTGCGTGATTTCACTCCAGTCGAGAATGGACCCAAAGTCATCTTTGGAGGGTCAGATCGAGGAGTCACCAGAGGTTACGGTATGATTTCCAATGGTATAATCTCTATCACCGACGTGGCTTATGTTGAAGGGTTAAACCATAACCTGATCAGTGTAAGTCAGTTATGTGACAAAGGTTATGATGTTAAATTATGCAAGGATAAATGTCTGATAATTTCACGTACCTCTTCTGAGACGGTATTATCAGGCATTAGGAGCAGAAATATCTTCTGCTTAGATTTTCTCAGTGTAGATTCATCTACCCCCGTATGCCTTGTGGCAACAGGCAGTGCATCTCTTTGTGATCAATGGCACAAGAGATTGACACATATTAATTTCAAGATAATTAGTATGTTGTTTTCTAAGAACTTAGTAAGGGATGCTCCCAGTATCAAGTGCATCAAAGATAGCCCCTGTCCTGCATGCCAGATGGGCAAACAGACTCGGGCTACCTTTAAGAGCATTGCAGACAAAGACTCTTCCCGATGTCTTTACCTTTTACATATGGACTTGTTTGGTCCAATGCAAGTTCATAGCTTGGGAGACAAGTCCTATACGCTAGTGATAGTTGATGATCATTCTCGGTTTACTTGGGTGTTCTTTTTGAAACGAAAGTCAGATACGTCTGACATCTTCACTAGTTTTGTCAAGCAGGTTCAGAACGAATTTAACTGCTCAGTGGTCAAAATCAGAAGTGACCATGGAACAGAATTCGAATCTGGTGCTATGACAGAGTTTTGTGAAGAACAAGGTATCTTTCATGAGTTTTCCTCCCCGCGCACTCCTCAGCAAAATGGAGTTGCGGAGAGGAGAAATAGAACTCTCATTGAAGCCTGCACGACAATGTTGAAAGACGCTTCTCTCCCAGAATACTTCTGGGCAGAGGCCGTCAATACAGCTTGTCATGTACAAAACCGAGCATTGATCAACAAGCATCATCGTAAGACGCCTTACGAGCTACTGAAAGGCAGGAAACCAACCATGTCCTACTTGAGGAGTTTTGGTTGCAGATGCTATGTACTGAATAACGGGAAGTACCCGCGTACTAAATTTGGTGAAAAATGCTTCGAAGGCATATTCATGGGCTATAGTTCCCACAGTCGGGCATATAGGGTCTTCAATAAGAAAACCCTAGTGGTAGAAGAATCAATAAATGTTGTATTTGATGAAGGAAGTTTGCTTAACAGCAATTCTTCCAGTGGTATTCTTGAAGATGCAGGTGCACGGCTTGAATAGCTGAGTCCGGATGAGACCGCTAAAGATGACACTCCTAAGTACGTCAAAGTTTCCACCTCCACGTCATCTGGAAATGTTGAAGATCAAAATGGAACAAATCTCTTAGAAGAAGGAGAAGCCCAAAAAGTAGTCGAAGCTCCAGACGCCAGACTTCTAGAGCTCCGGCACGTGAGGGATCATCCTAGAGATCAGATCATCGGAGATCCTCGTGTCGGTGTCAGAACTCGAAGAGGTACTATTAACGAAGTATTGCATCTTAGCTTCCTGTCACAGGTTGAGCCAAAGAAGTTCGACGAGGCGAACAAAGATGCGGCATGGATTCTGGCCATGCAAGATGAACTACATCAATTCGAACGTTGCAACGTTTGGACGCTAGTTCCCAGACCTTACAAGCAGAATGTGATTGGCACCAAGTCGATCTTCAGAAACAAGCTGGATGAACATGGTGTCATCATAAAGAACAAGGCAAGACTGGTGGCTCAAGGTTACAGACAGGAGGAGGGGATTGGCTTCGACCAGACCTTCGCACCAGTAGCAAGGCTCGAGGCAATCAGATTGTTCCTGGCGTATGCTTCGCACAAAGGATTCACAGTCTATCAAATGGATGTGAAATCAGCATTCCTGAACGGAGACCTGAAAGAGGAAGTATACGTCGCTCAACCCCCAGGTTTTGTCAATCCTACTTATCCCAATCGTGTGTATTTTCTCAATAAAGCTCTATATGGTTTAAAACAAGCTCCACGAGCTTGGTATGAGACTTTATCTAGTTTTCTTCTTGAGAACAAGTTCTCTAGAGGTAAAATAGATAAAACATTGTTTCTCAGGGAAGTCAAAGGCAAGATTTTGCTGGTGCAAATCTATGTCGATGACATTATATTCGGCTCAACGGACAACAATCTTTGCAAAAAGTTTTCTAAACTTATGCAAGGAAAGTTTGAAATGAGCAGTATGGGAGAGCTCAAGTATTTCTTGGGACTTCAAGTGAAACAGTCTGAGGATGGAATCTTCATCTCTCAGACGAAGTTCACAAATAAACTCCTTAAGAAATTCGGTATGGAGAATGCAACCTCTATGAGGACTCCAATGGGATCCACTATGTCTCTGGATAAGGATGAGAAAGGTAAACCTTTCGATGAAACCAAATACAGAAGCATCATTGGATCCCTGCTCTACCTTACTGCCAGTAGACCGGATATCATGTTCTCCACATGTGTCTGTGCCAGATATCAGGTGAACACTAAGGAATCTCACTATGTCGCTGCAAAGCGAATTCTAAGATACCTTAAAGGTACTCCCAATCTTGGCTTGTGGTACCCGAGAAACAATGATGTCGAGCTAATAGGTTTTTCAGATGCTGATTTTGCAGGGAGTAGGGATGATAGGAAAAGCACTTCCGGGACGTGTCAATTCCTCGGAAGAAGGCTTATCTCATGGAACACCAAGAAGCAGAATTGTGTTGCAACCTCCACAGCAGAGTCTGAGTACATCTCGGCAGGCAGCTGTTGCGCACAACTCCTATGGATCAGAAACCAGTTAGCCGACTACGACCTTCAGTTCAAGGAAGTACCAATATACTGCGGCTCCTCCAGTGCAATTGCAATTGCCAACAATCCGGTTTCGCACAGCAGAACGAAGCATATTGAAGTGCGCTACCACTTCATTCGGGAGCACGTGGAGAACAAGGACATCTCTCTCTGTTATGTCCCCACGGACAAGCAGATTGCGGATATATTCACAAAGCCCTTAGACGAGGCCAAGTTCAATCTTTTCAAAACTGAATTGGGGATGCTAAATTATGAGGAATGAAGCCTACAGAAGCTTCAGGCTCGTGCAAGAACTGAAGGGGAGCAAGGTACTCAAGATGAGCACAGGCGCAAGAACTGAGGGGGAGCAAGGGGTCAAATGCTACAGACCCCGATTTGCAGAAGCCGAAAAGGGGGAGATTACCCTCTCGGCTAAGGCTAAGGTGGCTCCAAGCTTGCTCCCAAGGAATTGGTATTGGTAATGAATAACTCACTCAACTCAATTTCAAGTTTATGATTTTCATTCCTATACGCTTCTTTCACCTTAGCTTGTAGGGTTTAGGCTTCTTCAAATAGGGGGAGATTGTTGGGTATTGTGTCCACAACGTACCTGATTTGAAGAAGCCCCTGATCAAGCTAAGGTAAATAGGCAATGTTTTTGACAAATTATTTCAAGTTGTGCTTGCAGTTATTCCACGCTAAGTGCACACCAATGTCAGGGTGCAGTAGGTCAATATACACGGGTCTGCACGACGTAATCCCTCGTTGAGCAGATCAGTGTGTTGGCCTACGTGTACTCTCTCTATTGGAGTGCACTTACTTTCAAGTACAGGGCTGTGATCTTGCAAGAGCAGACAAGGAGCAAAGATGGGTCAAGGAGCACATCATGGGTGGAAAGACGAAAATTCGTCTAAGTGTAAATCGACGAGAATCGCCAAGTGATTCTCGCCGACTCGATCCAGCTACTTCAAGGCGCGCAAATTCTGATGCTAAGTAAGAATCGTCGAGAATCACCAAGTGATTCTCGCCGATTCGGCGAGAATCACTAGTGATTCTCGCCGAATCGCCGAGAATCACTGGCTGATTCTCGCCGTCTCGACCCGGCTAAATCAGTGCGTGCAACCAAGTCAAATTCGACGAGAATCATCTTTGATTCTCGCCGAATCGTCGAGAATCACCTTTGATTCTCGACGACTCGACGAGATTCACTTTCGATTCTCACCGATTTTGACTTGGGCGATTTTCTGGAACTCCCTGAACCGGATTCTGCCGCTGACAATGTTCTGGACCGGGATTTAGGGATTCTTCTTGTGGGACCCACAACGGTCATATTGAAAGTATCTACAGTATATATACAGGTATTTTTTGAACGACAGACACAGAAAAAGAAGCCGAGCACGATCTAAACCTAATATCGCGAAACAGTTCCGCCGCCGCCGTCGCCGCTCGCTAGTTGGTCGCCGCTTTTGATCGAGATTTCTTCCTGATCTTCTTGCGACAGAAGCTTAGCCAAGCTTAGAGTCTCACGCGTCTATCCAGAGATCCCTTGTCTCTCGATTTGTTGATCGGGAAAAACTTCCCCGTCCGAATCGATCGAGACGACCGATCCTCGTGTGACCGTTGGTAGACCTAGCTAGCTTCGCTACGAAGTTTGGATCTCCAAAGTACAGCAGCCGCACATCGTCGTCTCCGCCGATCCCGTGAACCTAGCCGCCGCCCATCTTGCCGCCGCCGGTTCCGGGGAGATCCTCTCCAAGAGAGTTCTAGGGTTGTGGACTCTTCGTGGACTTCAAGAACACGTCGTCAATGAAGAGGGACACCTTGGTCTCCAAACGTAGTTTGTATCTTCTGTACATTCTAGTTTTTCTTTTGTTGTAGAGGAACGTAAGTTCCTAGTTGTAAGGGTTGGGTGCAACCCGTGTTGTGGGAGTGTTGACTCCTACGTGTGGAAGGGTTCCTTCCGATAGTGCAAGGATTGGATTTCAATCCTGTTGGTGAAGAGACCGAGTCGTCCCTTGTTGGGAGATAGGTCGAAGGGGGAAAGTGGATGTACCCAACTCGGGGAACCACTATAAATCGCTTGTGTATTCTGTGTGCTATGCTGTTTATTTTTATTGTGCAGGTACAAGTCTAAATTTCGCAAAAACGCTGCACGTCACCTATTCCCCCCCCCCCCCATAGGTGAAGATAGTTGACACTAGGTGGACTTTCAGATATCCTTTATCATCCTAGCAAGGCTAATGTAATAGAGGATGCCTTGTGCCGAAAGCCCGCACATATCTTTAACCTCTCGGTGCAATCCCTTGTAGAGGAGTTTTTGCTCATGTACATAACCGTAGGGAATAGCGTTTGTCGAGTAGCTTAGTGGTGGAAGTGCCTTCGTGGATTACTCTCACTAGGCTACATCAGAAAGACGATCTTGATTTGCAGCACCTCCTCAGTAGGACTGAGAAAGGGGAATTATCTGACTTTTCACTTGATGAAATTGGTACCCTAATATACCGCAACAGATATTATATTCTTGCTGTTGGGGACATCCGAGCAAGAATATGCAGTGAAATGCATGGTTCAAGTGTTGCTCATCATCCTGGTTCCATGAAGATGTACAGAGATTTGAAGCAGATTATTTAGTGGTCAAGTATGAAGAACGACATCGCAAGATTTGTATCTGAATGTTATACCTGCCAGCGTGTCAAAGCTAATCATAGAAGGTCGGGTGGTAAGTTAACGCCTTTAGACATACCAAGTTGGAAATGGGAGAGTTTATCCATGGATTTCATAACTGGTTTGCCGAGATCTCCTCGAGGTCATGATGCAGTGTGGGTTATCGTGGACAGACTAAACAAGTGTGCCCACTTTGTGCCTTTCAAAATTGATTATTCTATGGAAAAGATGGTTGAGCTTTATCTAGACGAAGTCATCAGGTTGTATGGTGTTCTATGAGTATCGTGTCAGATAGAGATTCTCGATTCATGTCTCATTTCTGACAAAGTTTGCAAGGTGCTCTAGGTACGGACCTTAGGTATTCTACTGCTTATCATCCTCAGACGAATGGCCAGACAGAGAGATTGAATCAGATCTTGGAGGATATGATTAGATGTTATATTCTGGACCATGGTGCGGCTTGGGATAAACGTCTCGGACTGATGGAGTTCGCGTACAATAACAGCTATCAGGAGAGTTTGCAGATGGCGCCCTTTGAAGCTTTATATGGAAGGCATTGTCGAACTCCCCTATTTTGGGCAGAAGTTGGTGAGAAGCCTTTGCTCGGTCTGGAAGCGCTGGAGGGTATGAGCATTTCATTGACGCATATTCGTGAAAAGCTGAGGTTGGCTCGGGAGCGATACGAGAAGTATGCAAATCAGCGAAGAGTTGATCTGGAATTTACAGTTGGGGACATGCTATTTTTGAAGGTCTCTCTGATGCCAGGTGTTAAAAGATTTGGAACAAACTCCGGGTAGTGCTTCCGCATCAAGTCCACCGACTCCCAAGTAAATTCTTCTTTCCCATGATTTGACCACAACACCTTTACCAAAGGAACACTCTTGCTACGCAAACTCCTTATCTCGGTGTCCACTATCAGCACTGGATCTAGTCGCACAGACCTATCGATCGCTACTGCTCCATCAGTGGTGGGGATATATTGATTGGGCCGCAACAACGCCTTCTGAAGTGACCCCACATGGAATACATCATGAAGGTTCTCCAGCCGATAGGCCAAATGGCCAATCCTTTCCAATATAGTGTAAGGCGCAACGTACCTTGGGCTGAGCTTCTTCACACCACGTACCTGTGACACTCCATGCATCGGCTTGATCTCTAGGAACACTTTGTCACCCACTTGAAATTACACCATCCGGTGTTTTGCATTATAATATTTAACCTGCCGACTTTGAGCCTCAAGCATGCGGTCCCGCATTAATCTAACAACTGCATCAGTATCATCGACGTTCTCAATTCCTAAAACCTTCGGGTCTTCATCTTGCACCCAAGATAAGGTGGTTCTACACCTTCTTCCGTAAAGTGCATCATCGGGTGCCATCCCGATACTGGCCTGGTGACTGTTATTGTACGAGCATTCTACCAGGGGTAAGAGCCTTTCTCATGGCTCTCCTCTATCTAGCACACACAACCTCAATAGATCTTCTAATATTTTGATGGTCCTCTCAGACTGCATGTCTGTCTGAGGATGAAATGTTGTGCTTAATATAAGGCACGAGCGCATCGGGGTTTCTGCCTATAGACTGGAATTACCTGATTCTTTCCCTGGTGTTCACGATGTGTTTCACGTAAGCCAGTTATGGAAGTGCATTCGTAGTGATTGGCATGCCCTTGACTCAGTGCCCAAGTTACAGCCTAATCTCACGTATGTCAAAGAGCCTGTTCGTATTCTAGAGACGCAAGATCGTGTGCTAAGAAAGAAGACAATTCTGATGGTCAATGTTCTCTGGCGCAATCAGGATGCTAGAGGTGCAAATTGAGAATTGGAATCCGCAATGAGAGAATCTCATCCTCAGCTGTTCTCCTAGCCATCCCTGGTTAGTATTATTGTTTAATGAATTCTTCCATCATGTCTCTCCCTCTTCCCTCTTGTTTCGTTTCGTGTTCGAAGTTTCGGGACGAAACTTCCTTTTGGGAGGGGTGATTGTAATGCCCCTGATTTTCCGACAATTATTTAATCCTCTTGGTGACGTCATAATGACGTACGGGGCGTTACGTTAACGTGGAGTTAACGGCGCGTCGCCGTTAGTTCGTTTTCGCGTCTGTTCGGTCGAGTCGGCCAAATTCGTGAATCCTTGTCGAAAATGGAAAATTTCATGTTACGAAATTTAATTAATTAATTTTTGACATGTTCGTCAAGTTTCGTCGTGATCCGAGCGATATTCGAGCCTCGGCGAATTTCCGAAGTTTTGTAGAATTTATGTTCGCCGTAGACTTTCAAAATTTATATCTCGAGAACGGCATGTTGAATTTTGGTTCCGTCTTCGCCTTTGGATTCATAGCATTAGTGTTTGCCTACGGTGCGAATTTTGTTTAATTCGGCACGCGTTTGCGCCTCTGTTTTGAACTCGTATTTCCTTTTTCAAAAATATAAAAAATATGATTATTATAACATTAAAGCACTATTCAAAAATGAAAAGTACTATTCATTCCTAAAGTTTGATCAAGTGTATATTTGCAAAATCCACTATTCACCATGACAAAAAAACACTCTTCATGAAATTAGTTCAAATGTTCTTCTCGAGTGGTTATTCTTCTTCTCGAGCTCTTCTCGATAATCTAGAAACCTGTACTCGAGTACTTATACTCCTTCTCGGGAAATCCTGAAATTTGTTCTCGAGAACTCTAAGCTTGTTCTCGAGTACTATAGATCCTTCTCGGGAAATCCTGAAGTTAGTTCTCGAGAACTCTAAGTTTGTTCTCGAGTACTATAGGTCCTTCTCGAGAAATTCATTTCATCCTGCCTTCGGGTGCCGTTTTGAGGGTCAAAACAAAGTCATATAGAAACATGGTTAACATAGATTTTGTTCGTCTCGACGAGATATACAACTTCCGTGTTGGTCACTTTACGATTCGGAGCAATATTTAGACTCTATTTTCATTTTCCGCGCACCCATGCTTAGATTGCCCGCCTTCTTCCTGTTTAGACAAAAGATATATATATATATATATATATATATCATATTATATAAAGCAATATAGGTATTGGAGGCACACCATAGATCAAACAAGAGCCATTGGATTATGAGAGAGAGCATGACATGGGGGGAGAGAGAGAGAGAGGAGGGAGAGAGAGAGAAGGAAGAGACAGATTGCATGAAATTAATGTTTTTACGACAAAACGTAATTTTTTTATAAAATAAAAAATGTAATATTAATTTATATTTTTTGCGGTCATTTTGAGTACTCATATGTATATATTGCGGGCACTGTCCGTCTTGATGTGGGTGCAACCCGCTTTGATGCAAGCGCAGCCCGCAACGACGGATCGAGCACGGTAGGAGCCCGTTCGGAGGCGGGCGAAGCCCACCTGGATGCGGTCGAAGGCCGCCCGAGAGCATCGAGCACAGGCGTAGCCCGTGCGAAGATGCTCGTGTATATATATATATATATATATATATATATATATATATATATATATATATATATATATATATATATATATATATATATATATATATATATATATATATATATATATATATATATATATGTTGGGTATTGTATCCACAACGTACCTGATTTGAAGAAGCCCCTGAACAAGCTAAGGTAAATAGGCAATGTTTTTGACAACATATTTCAAGTTGTGCTTGCAGTTTTTCCACGCTAAGTACACACCAATGTCAGGGTGCAGTAGGTCAATATACACGGGTCTGCACGACGTAATCCCTCGTTGAGCAGATCAGTGTGTTGCCCTACGTGTACTCTCTCTATTGGAGTGCACTTACTTTCAAGTACAGGGTCGTGTTTATGCAAGAGCAGACAAGGAGCAAGGTTGGGTCAAGGAGCAGCTCTTGGGTGAAAAGACGAAAATTCGTCTAAGTATAATTCGACGAGAATCACCAAGTGATTCTTGCCGATTCGGCGAGAATCACTAGTGATTCTCGCCGAATCGTCGAGAATCATTAGTGATTCTCGCCGACTCTATCCGGCCACCTCAAAACGGTGCCAAGTAAGATTCGGCGAGAATCACTAGTGATTCTCGCCGAACCCATCGTTGAGCAGATCATGGCCAAGTACTATTCGTCGAGAATCATCATGTGATTTGGCGAGAATCACTAACTGATTCTCGCTGATTCGTCGAGAATCACCTTCGATTCTCGCCGATTTTCACTTGGCAATTTTTCTGGATTAAGCTGGACCGGATTCTGCCGCTGGCTCTGTGTTGAACCGGAACTAGGGTTTCCTTCAGGTGGGGCCCACAACGGTCATATTGAAGTAGTCTACAGTATAAATACAGGGTATTTTTGAACAGTAAAAGGGGACGGAGAAAAAGGCGAAACACGCGCCGCGACGTAACCTAGATCGCAAGTTCCGCTCCGCCGCCGCCGCCGTCGCCGCTTGAGAGAGTTGATCGCCGGTCTTGATCGTGGTTTCTTCCTGATCTCCGGTCGATAGAAGCTTAGCCAAGCTTAGCATCTCACGTGTCTAACCGGAGATCTCTTGTCTCTTGATTTGTTGATCGGGAAAACCTTCCTCGTCCGAATCGATCGAGACGACTGATCCTAGTGTGACCGTTGATAGACCTAGCTAGCTTCGCTACGAAGTTTGGATCTCCAAAGTACAGCAGCCGCACATCGTCGTCGCCGCCGATACCGTGAACCTAGCCGCCGCCCATCTTGCCGCCGCCGGTTCCGGGGAGATCCTCTCCAAGAGAGTTCTAGGGTTGTGGACTCTTCGTGGACTTCAAGAACACGTCGTCAACGAAGAGGGACACCTTGGTCTCCAAACGTAGTTTGTATCTTTTGTACATTCTAGTTTTACTTTTGGTGTAAAGGAACGTAGGTTCCTAGTTGTAAGGGTTGGGTGCAACCTGTGTTGTGGGAGTGTTGACTCCTACGTGTGGAAGGGTTCCTTCCGATAGTGCAAGGATTGGATTTCAATCCTGTTGGTGAAGAGACCGAGTCGTCCCTTGTTGGGAGATAGGTCGAAGGGGGAAAGTGGATGTACCCAACTCGGGGAACCACTATAAATAGCTTGTGTTTTCTGTGTGCTGTGCTGTTTATTTTTATTGTGCAGGTACAATTTTAAATTCCGCAAAAACACTGCACGTCACCTATTCCCCCCCCCCCCCCCCATAGGTGAAGATAGTTGACACTAGGTGGACTTTCAATATATATATGAGTGCCCGACACGGCGCTCCGCCCCTACTACCAATCGCGACAGTTCCCGACCAGCCCGTACATCCTCGCGCGACTATACCTTACCCACCACTACGACCTCGCGCGACTATACTCGACCCGCCCCCGACGATAATTTAAAAAAAGCTAAAGTAAATATAATTTTTTAAATAACAAAATTAAAAATTATTATTATAAATGTATATATATAAATATTATTCTATATAGTATATTTATATGTAATAATAAATTATATTATACGTATATTTATATATTTATTTATATAAAAATATAATAATATAAGTATAAATTATTTGAACTATTATCATAATAGGCTGCTTGCCTTGTTGGATTATGTTGTTCCTTCTGTCTTTGAGGTCTTGGGATTGAAACTTGATAGTTGCGTTTAAATTAAAATATATAATTTTAACAACCAACCGCTCGGTTTTTAAGAGTTATAGGGGCAAAAACGTAATTTCACATAAATTTATGACACCCTATTAGTAGGTTTAGGAGACCTACTAAAATGTGGAGAGATGAAGTGATTTTATTGTGCTCGATCAGACGGTTGTTGAATTATGTAGTCATGATCCGACGGCTTGTGGAATTTTGAATTCATAATATTCACAGACCACAGTATTTCTTTATATATATATATATATATATATATATATATATATATATATATATATATATATATATATATATATATATATTCATATACTTAAGGATAAATAGAACGACTTCATCTTCTTCTCTTGATCGAACCAGAGAGCGAGAGTGACGGCGAGGGTTCTAAGGTCGTGAAGCTTCGGATCGCCGCCGTCGGATCTATGGTTCTCGGAATTGTAAACCGAGTATAGATCCGGAAAGCTCTCGCCGAGATCTTCACGATCGGGGTAAGTATTTCTCGTTTCGTGGAAGTTTTTCGTTATAGTTTTCGGCCCTAACCTCTCTTTTAGCCTTGATCTTGTAGATTCCTCTTCCCCACGTCTTCTTTTGGCTAGATCCGTGATGTGGAGTAAATTGGAAAACTGATTGGAGTAGAAACCGAGGTAAGTGGTGTTCTTGCTCTTTCTCTTGCTCCTTTTCTTTTAAATTTTTGTCATATTTTGTGGTTTTGACATGTTTAAATATCCTAGAGATGTCTTTGAATTTCTAATTTATTTTCTTACATTGTGATGTGTGTTTCACCTAGAACCATTACTACCAATTTTTATCCCATAGGGTGGGTAAATAAATGTAGTGGTCATGTCAGTTTAACTATCGAGTCATTTTGATCGTTGCGACACCTTGTGCATCCCGTTGTTTTGATCGCGTCGCACCTTGCTTAACCTTTACAATGTCCTTATACATTCCAAGTCGTTTGTTGACCCTCTTTAAAATCTCATCGGGTAAGTCCTAGTTGGTAAGTGTCCTTTCGATGTGTCGGTCTTATTAAGAGTCGATTTATAGTTTATTGACCGTTAGTCTATGATGAATAAAAGAAACTCCACATGTATAATTATATAACTAAAGAAACTCTGATGGTCTGTGCGCGTTGGGTTTATCCCTCGGCACAGTGCCTTATGGCTGAGTCTATTCGTGTTGTGGACCTTCACCCCCAGCACATTACCTTAGCTATTGGTCTGTGCGCGTTGGGGTTTCTCCCTCTGTATGGTGCCTTTTAGCTGGGTTTGTGCGCGTTGTGGACCTTTTTCCCCGACAAAGTACTCTTTCCTGTTGAGCTGATCAGTCTTATTTAAAATGACGAATAACATGAATAATAAAGAAAGATGAATATATGAATTTCTGATGTTTGACACTTTGTTCAATACATCTGTTCTGATTAGCCTTTCTTGCTTAGCTGGATTTACTGTTTTGTTTCTATTGCTCTGCTACTGACCTTTTGTTACAGTTGTCTTGTAGATTTTCGTTCACCTTGAGGTTTGTTTGGTCTACCTATAATTTTTGCACCACTTGTAACTTGCTTCTGAGATATTCTTATTTTGAATGCCTCAGTTCCAGAGCAGTAGCAGGTTTAGCTGACCGAGTTGTTCTTCTGGTGCTGCGAGTTGTTGCGGCCGTTGTTTCCACCTCAGAGCATTGCGGTAGTTGTCTTTACTTAGACTTGTCAGATTTTCCTATGGGTTCGTGTCAGTTGTTGGAGCCCATAGTCTTAGACTTTTCTATGCTACAGTACTTGCAGCTTTTACTGCGGTTACTTTTGATAGTTTGATACTTGCTCTCTGGGAAGGATTTATGTTAAGATGCATATAGTTATTTTTAAGTATACAAAACTGGATTCTGAAATATTGACTTGGCATAACTTTTAACTGCAAAACTTACTACCTTTAAGCGTTATAAAAGCCTTTTTTTTATTTATATTAAATGTAGAAGTCGCATCATAATTACATTATGCTAGGCTTTCATTCTCATATAGGAAAACAAATGAATCAAACTAAGTATTTTCCGCTGCGTAAACTTATATATTTTTCACCTATGGACTAGTGATCCACCCGACCGAGGGACACAGTTAGTAAACTCAAAGAACTTATATGTATTTTAAATTTAATTTCATATGTCTTTTACATAAAGTAAATGTGAGGACGCGTAGCATGAGCGTCTGCAGTTGTCCCCTATACGGTGTGGCATCACAACGCGTATTTTCTCTCACTCTGACGTATTATTTAATACAGAGAAAATGCGGGCTGTGATATTCCCTGCAGCAATTAGCATGATCAAAATATACGCGGAAGGGCAACTTATGCACCAACCAACACAAATGATGGCACGACCTTCCAAACACCTCGTGCACTCAGGGAACATTATCGGTGTACCAGATAACCCAAGGTCCCACCTTTTCCATCATATCAATTATTGATGTCAAAGCAACCACACAAAGATCTCCACGATTCCCAGCACTGTCCTAAGTCGTAGACTAGACGGACTCACCTGAGTATTACTAGCCAGTCCTAATGCAATGGCTCTGTCCTATGCCAATGACAACTGCAACATACTTTAGGTCTATTTAGTCGAACGATATAGTGCGGGTACTGTTTATCTCTTTCTCATTGCTCAGATTGTCGTGCCACTTAACAAAAATGACGTGGGTCAGCTTCCACTTTCCCGTGACACCAAACATACATAACCACATTATTTTCCAAGGCTGGCACTCACGGCCACAAAAGTTGGGCCCTTCAGGCTCTCAGCTCAACACAAATTCCCCCAAGTCTCAGAGAGACAGGCCTCACAATCATTGCTCACTAGGAGCTACCACCAGTAGTAATGCTACTATCGCGCGATTGGGGACGGACTATCGTTTCTTCCCCAAAACTGGAGTTTTTCTGGAGACCTACTCTAGTACTCTCACTGCAGCAACCTACACACCCCGTGACTCCGTAAATTTCACATTTACCATGGAGTCACAAAACAATCATCACCAATTCAGACCAACCTATCTAGATGGGCTTCACACATCATGTCTATTTCGTACTTAGATTCTGGATTCTAAATGCAAAGTTACTGTGGATACAACCAATCAACCCCTCGATATACTCGCATCCATGTGCTCATGGAGAGTCTACCCTCATATGCCAAGACATAGAAGGAAGATCATTATCCTTGACTTTCATTTTAGCTCCATGGAGGAGGAACTAGCCGGATGAAAATGACTTCAACGGACTCGCCCCCGTGGATCAAAACACCTCTCGTGACTCGGAGCTCTAAAGCTCCGACAATAGTGGGATCTCCTTCCTCTTCCTCTTCCTTCACTCGCCTCTCTTTATCTCTTATATGGAGAAAGCCAAGAGAAAATAAAGTTGAATCCTGCTTTCACGGTCTTAAACCAAGCTACCGCCACACAATAACTAGCTATCTCCGCGCAGTACCCCAAATATTGGCTTGTTCTACAAGCACACCACCCAATACCTCCAATTTTACGCCGACACGTGGTCGCGCCATAACTGCCCTGATACCGCCGTACGGTAACTACACTTCTACAATCGGGCGGTAGCTCACCGAGAGCTTTACCAATTAAATCGGTCATGCTACCGCCAGTGCTAACATTACCACCAAGAAGTAGCTCACTGAGAGCTCTGCTGATTAAATCATCTACGCTAACGCGGCGTGGTAACACATTACCGCCGCGTTATAGTATTCTGCGTTGAGAACGTCGAGAGCATTGTGTGCTACCGCCGCATGGTATCAAACTACCGCCATGGGGTATCTTGCACAGAGCTCCTACAACAATCACGTAACGCAACTACCAGCGCTATCCCTACCGTCGGACGCTAGCTCACAAAACCAAATTCCAAGCAATGGGGAACTTGGGGTGTTACATATCTATCCCTAGATATAGCTCCTAGCCTCCACCTAGATCTCTCCAAGACCTAGTCGCGGCATATAAGGAGGCGATTTCCCCCTAAACCATACAAGGGCCAAATCGTCATTCACAAGGCGATGATTTATATACCGTTTACAAAATGTAATGAAAAGAATACAAGTAAGAAATATCAAATGAAAAAACCCCCTCTAGTCTTAAGAGCTGAAGAAGATGTGAATCCTTGCAAAAGTCACCGAAGTTGAATAATACGAACGGTCTCTTCTTCACTCTTTGTAACGCCCCTGGTTTTTCTGTGTTTTGTTTGATCATTGTTTGGCGTTACGATGATGCATTTCTGGGCTTTTGCCACTGTTAGAGCGTGCTCTTAGCTCTTTAGGTTCCTTGAGTGGCCTATTTGTAGCCTGTTTGCAGGATTCCCCAGCTAGCCAGATTCTGTTTTGGTGACTTGGCTGAGCCACTTAGGGAATGCTTGTACTTTGGCTTGGGAGGTGTTAGCCCGAGTGTTTGATCGTCGGATTTTATTTTCGACTTCTCCGTTGTTTTCGTAGCTTGGGTGTTTAGCTACGGTGCGAGTTTTGTCGAAATCCGAGATCATTTATTTTCTCGTCGTTTCGACGTTTGCTTGTTAGCTAGTAGCAGTAGCTTTTCTTGTGCATGGCCTTGAGTGGCCGAGCTTGGTAGGGCTGGTGCCCAGTTTTTAGGCTAAGTGTTTAGCTGTTTTCATTTCATGTATATATATATATATATATATATATATATATATATATATATATATATATATATATATATATATATATATATATATATATAGATAACAAGCTGTTTGACTGTTTGTGCTTATTATTTTATTTGCTAGTGGGTTGTGTCTCTGCCGGTGTGTCGACACCGTAGTGTCGACTGGTGTCGATACTGTTGTGTCGACACCGTAGTGACGACTGGTGTCGACACATTGTGTCGACACCGTAGTGTCGACTGGTGTCGACACATTGTGTAGACACCGATGTGTTGTCTGGTGTCGACACATTGTGTCGACACCACTGTGCTGTCTGGAGTCGACACATTGTGTCGACACCACTGTTCCATCCGGTGTCGGCACATTGTGTCGACACCGCCGTGATCTCTGGTGTCGACACATTGTGTCGACACCGCCGTGCCGTCTGGTGTCGACACATTGTGTCGACACCGCCGTGCTCTCTGGTGTCGACACCGCCGTGTCGTCTTGTAACGACACATGGTGTCGACACTATTGTGTCGACCTTAGACTCGGGTGTTGCTATATATAGGACCATCTGTTCTCTCCACATTTCTCCTTTTCCCGAGCTGCTGCTAACTTCCAGCGGGTTGTGCGGGAGGTGGAGGCGCTGGAGCTTTGGCCGGCATTTTTGGGCGGATTTTAGCTCGGTTTCCTCATGTGTTTGCAGATTTGGCTTGCTCTCGTCTAGATCTTTCTTCATATGTAAGTTATGCTTGTTCTAGGGCTGTTTCTAGGAGTTAGTGTTTTCGGTTTCTCTTCTTCTCTTAAGCCCTGTTTTTTGACTCGTAGGTGGCCGATCTTGCCGCCAAAGCCAGATTTCTTGTTGCAGCTGCTGCATCTTGGCGGTGAGGCAAGTGGCTCCTTGCCCTTGGCAATTTGACCTCCTTTTTACTTTGTTAATTTGCCGTAATTAGCTCTATTTTTACCTCTAGGAGCTAGTGCAGCAGTTCTTCTTTATTTCAGCCATGTCCGGTTCAGGTTGTCTAAGAATTTGGCTAATCTCTCCTTCTTTATTCTCGGTTTGGTGTCCAGTTGGTAGCTGGAGGTAGGGTATGGCTGTATTTAGCTGTAGTATAAGTCAGATAGTTGTTGTGGCCGGGTAGAAAGGGTAGAAGAGATAGTTGGAATTAAATTTCCAACTCTCTGTTTCAAAGCATTGAGGTTTTAGCTTTTAGGCAGAGGTTTGAGCTTAGGCAGAGGTTTTAGAGTTGGAATTAAATTTCAAACTCTCTGTTTCCAAGCGTTGAGTGAGTGGACCTCACTCAACACCTTGGCAGTTAGGCTTTTTGGCATGGAGTGTGGTGAACTCACTCAATGTTGAAGTTAGTTTCTGTGGCTAAGTAGAAAGCGTTGACAGCGTTGAGTGAGTCGAGCTCACTCAATGCCATCATCCAGCTACGGTTTTGCGGCTAAGTCATTTTGCATTGAGTTTGTGGAGCTCACTCAACGCTGCATCAAGTGGACTCGAAGCTTTTCCCTTGGGTTGGTGTGCTTCCTTAGGATTGTTAGTGGATCTTCTCCATAAGGGGGGGGGGGTGTTTTGTGTTTGGCTAGTTCTTTGGCATGCCGACTCTTGGGTTGTTGCAGGTGGTGGAGTTTTGGTGCCTCTGGAGGGGTGGTTTTATGTGGGGAGCCATGGCCACCACATTTATTTGCCCCGGCTTGGGCTGTTGTGTTGGACCCTAGGGCTGCCACTGTTTGATCCCTTAGCCCTTTTTGGATCTGGTTTTGGTTATGTACTCAGATCCATGTTTTGACCTGCGTCATTAACCCACAAAGTTAGGACTGTTAGCTCCTTTCCTTGACTATATTTAAACCCTTCTTTACCTGTTCTAAAAGCTAATGTTCTATTTATTTTGACTATATTCTTGCTGAGGTGTTCTTTCCTTGAATGCCTCAGGTCCAGCTTGTAGCTGGTTGAGCGGCTAGATCTTTTGGTGGGTTTTGCTGATAGCTTCTTGGGTAGCTGAGGTTACCGATCTTCATCCTTGTGAGGTAGGTATTTTCGTTTCTGTATAGACATGCATACTCACAAGTGGGTTCGCGTCAGGTTGTTGACGCCCACTGGTGGCTTTCTAATGATGTTGGGTATGACCTAAAACTGCTAGTTTTGTCTAATGTTGGTTGTTTACTTGTCTTTTGGGAAGGATTTATACTAGGATGCATGTTAGGTATTTTAAACCCTAAATTATTACTACAAGTATCTCATGCACATCATGTTTATAAAACTAAAGCACTATTTTTCCTTAAGCATAAAGGCTATCCTTTTTATATATTCTATACTAACCTTAGAGTCGTGCATACCATGAGTCGTCCCTCGGGGACACTTATGCTCATTTAGGATGTCAAAATAACTTAATTAAAGTATTTTCCGCTGCGAATAAATATATATTTTTAATCGTGAACTAGCTGATTCCACTTTGCCGAAGGATACGACCATTAAATATAACTGGTTTTCTTTCATATTATACTGTGAATATTCCTTAAAAATCTAAAGTCTGGAGTTTTGCCTAAACGTATGCAGTTATCCCCTACACGATGTGGCATCATGACACGTATTTTCTCTTGCTCTGATACGATTTTATTGTTGATAAAATGTGGGTCGTGATAGTTGGTTTCAGAGGGATGTTGCTTGACAATTGGTCGGGCAACCTTTCCCTTGATTGCATTAGTAGTTTATCATCGTACCATACACACACCGATATGTCATCAGTACGTCCTGGCTGAAGCATGAACACTACACTCATAAGCATGAATAGAAGTATACGGGGCATATTATGTAGTATGTGATGCATAATATGTGTTTGTATATGGATCCACCATAGGAGGCAACATGTGAGGGTTATGTAGTATGGGATGCATAATCTCACCACATGGATGCGGCTAGCATGTTTGCTTTCTTCGTTGCATGCAATGTTATGTAGTATGGGATGCATAGCATTGCTATGCATACGATCGCTCATGGCATGCATTAAGGCCTTTTTAGAATTAGCACAACATGCATAGCATAACATTCCATAAGCACAACGTGAAAAGCTAAAGATTTGCATGATGACATACGTACACACATAGTTTTGAGTCAAAAAGAATACAAACACATGCATTCATGGTCTAAGCATATGAGTTAGTGTGATGGTGGTGAACCATCCTAGGATAAGCATAACATCATCATGGTAAAAAAACAAATCCCAGAGCAAGTTTAGCAGTTGAAGTTCATATTTAAGTATGTTTGTCTGTACCGGGTAGTTTTGTTCTAGCATTTGGGCTAGGTTTTGATTTGTATTCGTACATTCTTAGAATGTCGAAGCGTCGTGCGATCAGATCGACTCCCCAATCGGAGGGCGAGTCATCGGGAGCGCAGAGCGAGGCGTTGATAGAAAGCCTGCATCAGAGCAATGTGGCCTTATCGAGGCAGTTAGTGGATATGTAGGCCCAGATTCAGTCTCTTGTAGCAGTGGTGGCGGGACAGACACCGAGAGTTCAGGACCCCGTTGAGGGTGTAGCTGTTCCTGCCCCTCCTGCTCATCTCGTGCCTCCGATTGTGGTGCCCCCAGAGATGGCATTCATATCTCAGTTTCAGCGGCTTAGGCCCCCTACCTATGATGGACAAGCAGATTTCATGATTTTGGATGACTGGTTGATTTCCATTGAAGAGATGTTCTCCTACTAGGGGATTACAGATGACCAAAGAGTGATGCTCGCTGCCTACCAGCTCAAGGGCTTAGCAAAAAGTTGGTGGCTGAGAGAGAAGGAGAGCTCGGGGCAGGATGCTCGTGGGAATCATTTAAGGAGATGCTGCTAAGTAAGTTTCTGCCCTCGGTCGAACGGGACTGGCTAATGAATGACTTCCTTCATTTGAAGCAGAGGAAACTCACGGTTAGTGAGTATGAGTTTGAGTTTAGCAAGTTGAGTCGGTTTGCTCCTGGTCTGGTGAGTGTTGAAGCAGATCGAGTTAAACGGTTTCTGGGTGGACTAAGAAGCGACATTCAGCAGTTAGCGAATGCCTACGGAGCAGTCAGTTATGCCAGCGCGGTTGAAGCTGCCTTGAAGGTCGAGGCCATTGAGAATGCCAAGAATAGAGGCCAGCAGATGAGGAAGGACAAGCGGAAGTCCGGTGGAGGGAAGATCCCCCAGGAGTCTGATGATGCTTCAAGGAAGAAGAGCAAAGAGGTCTGTAGCTTCTGTGGCCGGCCAGGCCACCTCTTTGAGAAGTGTTTGAAAAGGTTGGGAGCATAAAAGAAGGAGCAGGTCCATGCTATTCAGGGTGCTCCTAGAGGGGATTTGGTGTGTGCCTTGTGTGGGAGGAAGGGGCATGATGTTGCCCGTTGCTGGTTAAAAGATAAAGTCTATTTTCAGTGTGTGCAGAAGGGTCATCTCAAGATAACGTGCCCACAGATCCAGCCTATTCTGTAGCCAGTTCCCCTCTAGGCTTTGCCACTGCCTCAACAAATGGATAATGGAAAGGGGAAGTTGAATGTGCTTTCGGCAGACAAAGCGCAGGCTTCGACCCAGGTTATTTCAGGTTGGACTTCTCCCTATGCATATTGTCATGTTTCTTTTTTTTTGGTTGAAGTTTTCATTTTATCGTTTGTTTCCTTAGTGCGTGCGCAATCCTATAGGAAGATTTAAGGTGAAGAACCGCTGGGCACGCCTTCTCTTCGATTCTAGCGCTACCCACTTGTTTGTGGTTAGAGCCTTCGTGGAGCGGTTCCGTTTGGGCCTAGATCGTGTTGGTGGTGCCTTTTGCGTTAAGTTCCCTTCTGGTGCTTCTGTGGTTTCAGATCAGGGCATTTAGGATTGTCTGATTACTTTAGGGGACTTTCTAGCTAAGGTAGATCTGAAGGTGATCGATGTGGAGGACTTCAATGTTATCTTGGGTATGGACTGGTTATCCAGGTACGATGCAGTTATCTAGTGCAAGGGTAAGCGCTTGGACTTTCGTCAAGGACAACGATCAGCTCGGGAGCATTTTTGGATATTCTCGCAAGGATTCTCCAGCCATTTCGGCGGTATGTGCTCGGGAACTTTTAGGTTCCGGCTGCTTTGCTTGTTTGGTTTTTGTGTTGGAGACCGAGTCTTGTTTGTCGTGTTTGGAAGAGATTCCAGAGGTATGAGAATTTTCTGATGTTTTTCCTGCTAATCTTCCTGGTCTCCCGCCCGAGAGAGACGTGGAGTTCGTTATTGATTTGGAGCCCGGTACGCGTCCTATTGCTAAGGCGCCATATCGCATGGCCCCGCGTGAATTGGAGGAGTTACGAGTCCAGTTGGATGAGTTGCTGGAGAATGGTCTCATAAGGACGAGTTCTTCGCCTTGGGGTGCGCCCGTGCTGTTCGTTAAAAAGAAAGATGGGTCAATGAGGTTGTGCATCGACTATCGAGAACTGAATAAAGTGACCATTAAGAACAGATATCCTCTGCCAAGGATTGATGATTTATTTGACCAACTGTGTGGTAGTGTCGTGTATTCTAAGATGGACCTTCGTTCGGGCTATCACCAGTTGAGGATTCGGGAATTAGATATTCCGCGGACGGCGTTCCACTCTCGTCATGGTCATTTCAAGTTTCTTGTGATGTCGTTTGGGTTGACCAACACCCCGTCTGCATTTATGGACTTGATGAACAGAGTTTTCAAGGATTTTCTAGATAAGATTGTGATTGTCTTTATAGAACATGTTTTGGTGTACTTTAGAGATGTTGAGGAGCATGATCGACATTTGCGACTGGTATTGGCGACTCTGAGAGACCATAAGATATACGCCAAGCTGAGCAAGTGTGAATTTTGGTTGCCTCAAGTCTCTTTCCTGGGCCACGTGGTTAATAAGGAGGGAATATCGGTGGACCCAAAAAAGATCGCTGCTGTTATGGACTGGGCGAGACCTGTTACTCCCAAAGAGATCAGAAGCTTATTGGGCTTGGCTGGCTATTATAGAAGATTTGTAAAGGGATTATCTACCTTGTCTGCGTCGTTGACCAAGTTGGCGTAGAAGAATGTAGCCTTTGTATGGGACAATAAGTGTGAAGAGGTTTTTGAAGAACTAAAGAGAAGATTATGTTCAGCTCTGATTTTGTCTTTGCCTACTGAGGGGTACGGAGTATGATGTGTATGTGGATGCATCGCATGTTGGGCTTGGATGCATATTGATGCAAGAAGGTAAGTTGATTGCGTACGGGTCAAGACAACTGAAGACACATGAGAAGAACTACCCTACGCATGACCTAGAATTTGCAGTCGTGATTTATGCGCTAAAGTTGTGGAGACATCTACTTTATGGCGCGCAGTGCAAGATTTTTACTGATCAGAAGAGTTTAAAGTATGTCTTCACCCATAAGGAATTGAATTTGCGCCAGCGGCGATGGTTGGAGTATGTGGCTGACTATGATGTTCAAATCCAATACCATCCGGGCAAAGCTAATGTGGTGGCCGAAGCCCTGAGTCGGAAGTCAGGGAAGATTTTTGGTCTCTCCGCCGATCTTTTAGTGGAGGAGTTTCTTTTGGTGGCATTTCTGTGAGAAGCTGCGATTCGCAGAGCAGTTTGGCAGTTGCAGAGCCTTCGTAGATTGCGCTTACGAGATTGCATCAGAAGGATGATCCCGATCTTCTGCATTTGTATCTTCGAGCTGAGAAAGGCGAATTGCCAGATTTTTCTATTGATGATGCGGGTACCTTGAAGTACCGCGGCAGGTTTTGCATCCCCGCCGTTGGAGATATCCGGGTTATGGTGTGCAGGGAAGCCCATGGATCTAGTGTTGCCTACCATCCAGGATCTACCAACATGTATCATGATTTAAAGCATATTTCCTGTTGGTATGGGATGAAGGGAGACATATACAGATTTGTTTCTTAGTACCACACTTGCAAGCGTGTGAAAGCCGATCATGGAAGTCCTGGTGGAAAGCTGACTCCCTTGGAGATTCCGACTTGGAAGTGGGAGAGCATCTTGATGGATTTCATCACAGGCTTACCCAGGTCTCCTAGAGGACATGATTCGGTCTGGGTTATAGTGGATAGACTAACGAAGTGTGCGCACTACGTACCTTTTCAGATTGGGTATTCGATGAAAAAGATAGCGGAGTTGTACCTGAATGAGGTTATCAGATTGCATGGCATACCCGTAAGTATCATATCGGATCAAGACAACAGGTTCACGTCTCATTTTTGGAAGAGCCTTCAAGAGGGGTTGGGTACGGATTTGAGGTATTCCACTGCTTATCATCCGCAGACCAATGGTCAGACGGGGCGAGTAAATCAAATTGTGGAAGATATGATCCGATGCTATATTATAGACCACGGGGGAGCGTGGGATGAGCATTTGTGGCTTATGGAGTTTTCGTATAATAACAGTTACCAAGAAAGCTTGCAAATGGCTACTTTTGAAGCTCTGTATGGGAGACGCTGCAGAACTCCCCTATTTTGGCCTGAGGTGGGCGAGAGGTCTTTGTTGGGGCCGGATGCGCTCGAGGAGATGGAAATTGCTGTGAAGCTTATTCGGGAGAAGCTTCAGATACCCTAGGAGAGATATGAGAAGAACGCCAACCAGCGTAGATCTGACTTGGAATTTGCTGTGGGGGACTTGGTGTTCTTAAAGGTTTCCCCGCTGATTGGATTCAAGAGGTTTGGCAAGAATAGGAAGTTGGACCTGAGATACGTAGGACCGTTTATGATTGTTGAGCGGATTGGTGTATTAGCTTATAGGCTGGATTTGCCCGTAAATTTCCCTGGCGTGCATGATGTCTTTCATGTCAGTCAGCTGCGGAAATGTGTGCAGAGTGGCAGGAAGGTTTTGGATTATGTGCCTCAGTTGGAGCCGGATCTTTCTTACGTGGAGGTGCCTGTCCGCCTTTTGGATTATCAGGATCGTGTGTTGCGGAAGAAGACCATTCCAATGGTTAATGTTTTATGGAGAAATCAGGATGTAGAAAACGCGACTTGGGAATTGGAGTCGGCTATGAGGGAGGCTCACCCTCATCTTTTTCCTTGATTTGTGCCTGGTATGTTTTGCATTTTCTAATATAGCCCCTTCTTGGCTATTTATTTCTCCTTCTTGATGGGAGTGTTGTGTGTAAAGTTTCGAGGCAAAACTTTCTTTTAGGGGCAGTGGCTGTAACGCCACCGGTTTTTCTGTGTTTTGTTTGATCATTGTTTGGCGTTACGATGATGCATTTCTGGCCTTTTGTCGTTGTTAGAGCGTGATCTTACCTCTTTAGGTTCCTTGAGTGTCCTATTTGTAGCCTATTTGCAGGATTCCCCAGCTAGCCGGAGTCTGTTTTGGTGACTCGGCTGAGCCTCTTAGGGAATGCTTGTACTTTGGCTTGGGAGGTGTTAGCCCTAGTGTTTGATCGTCGGATGTTGTTTTT
This sequence comes from Platanthera guangdongensis, assembly GCA_039583875.1. Taxonomy (NCBI): domain Eukaryota; kingdom Viridiplantae; phylum Streptophyta; class Magnoliopsida; order Asparagales; family Orchidaceae; genus Platanthera; species Platanthera guangdongensis. Next base: position 106,773,129 of record CM077152.1, read on the forward strand.
GACTTCGACGTTGTTTTCGTAACTTGGGTGTTTAGCTACGGTGCGAGTTTTGTCGAAATCCAAGATCGTTTCTTTTCGCGTCGTTTCGACGTTTGCTTGTTAGCTAGTAGCAGTAGCTTTTGTTGTGCATGGCCTTGAGTGGCTGAGCTTGGTAGGGCTGGTGCCCAGTTTTTAGGCTAAGTGTTTAGCTGTTTTCATTTCATGTGTGTGTATATATATATATATATATATATATATATATATATATATATATATATATGTTTAGATAACTAGATGTTTGGTTGCTTGTGCTTATTATTTTATTTGCTAGTGGGTTGTGTCTCTGCCAGTGTGTCTACACCGGTGTGCCGACACCATTGTATCGACTGGTGTCGACACCGTTGTGTCGACAGCGCTGTGTCGACTGGTGTCGACACATTGTGTCGACACCGCTGTGTCGACTGGTGTCGACACATTGTGTCGACACCGCTGTGTCGACTGGTGTCGACACATTGTGTCGACACCGCTGTCTCGACTGGTGTCGACACATTGTGTCGACACCGCTGTGTCGACTGGTGTCGACACATTGTGTAGACACCGTTGTGCTGTCTGGTGTCGACACATTGTATCGACACCGCTGTGCCGTCTGGTGTCGACACACCGCTGTGCCGTCTGGTGTCAACATATTTTGTCGACACTGCTGTGCTGTCTGGTGTCGACACACTCTGTCGACACCATCATGATGTCTGGTGTCGACACATTGTGTTGACACCGCCGTGCTGTCTGGTGTCGACACATTGTGTCGACACCACTGTGCCGTCTGGTGTCGACATATTGTGTCGACACTGTTGTGTCGACCTTAGACTCGGGTGTTGCTATATATATGACTATCTGTTCTCTCCACGTTTCTCCTTTTCTCAAGCTGCTGCTAGCTTCTAGCGGGTTGTGCGGGATGCGGAGGCGCTGGAGCTTTGGCCGGCATTTTCGGGAGGATTTTAGCTCGGTTTCCTCGTGTGTCTGCAGATTTGGCTTTCTCTCGTCTGGATCTTTCTTCCTAGGTAAGTTATGCTTGTTCTAGGGCTGTTTCTAGGAGTTAGGGTTTTTGGTTTCTCTTCTTCTTCTCTTAAGCCCTGTTTTTGACTCGTAGGTGGCCGATCTTGCCGCCAAAGCCAGATTTCTTGTTGCAGATGCTGCATCTTGGCGGTGAGGCAAGTGGCTCCTTGACCTTGCCAATTTGACCTCCTTTTTTACTTTGTTAATTTGCTGTAATTAGCTCTATTTTTGCCTCTAGGAGCTAGTGCAGCAGTGCTTCTTTATTTCAGCCATGTCCGGTTCAGGTTGTCTAAGAATTTGGCTAATCTCTCCTTCTTTATTCTCAGTTTTGTGTCCAGTTGGTAGCTGGAGGTAGGGTATGGTTGTATTTAGTTGTAGTATAAGTCAGATAGCTGTTGTCGCCGGGTAGAAAGGGTAGAAGAGAGAGTTGGAATTAAATTTCCAACTCTCTGTTTCAAAGCATTGAGGTTTTAGCTTTTAGGCAGAGGTTTGAGCTTAGGCAGAGGTTTTAGAGTTGGAATTAAATTTCAAACTCTCTGTTTCCAAGCGTTGAGTGAGTGGACCTCACCCAATGCCTTGGCTGTTAGGCTTTTTGGCATGGAGTGTGGTGAACTCACTCAACGTTGAAGTTAGTTTCTGCGGCTAAGTAGAAAGCATTGACAGCGTTGAGTGAGTCGAGCTCACTCCACGCCGTCATCCAGCGATGGTTTTGCGGCTAAGTCATTTGGCATTGAGTGTGTGGAGCTCACTCAACGCCGCGTCGAGTGGACTCAGCGCTTTTGCGTTGGGTTGGTGTGCTTCCTTAGGATTGTTAGTGGATCTTCTCCATAGGGGGGGTGTTTTGTGTTCGGCTAGTTCTTTGGCATGCCGACTCTTGGGTTGTGGCAGGTGGTGGAGTTTTGGTGCCTCTGGATGGGTGGTTTTATGTGGGGAGTCATGGCCACCACCTTTATTTTCCCCGGCTTGGGCTGGTGTGTTGGACCCTAGGGCTTCCACTGTTTGACCCCTTAGCCCTTTTTGGACCTGGTTTTGGTTATGTACTCAGATCCATGTTTTGACCCATGTCATTAACCCACAAAGTTAGGACTGTTAGCTCCTTTCCTTGCTTATGGCTTTTTATTTGGTACATGTTATATGCCCTGTTGCTGCTGTAGGTTCTTTTCTTTTACAGAACATGTTGCTATTATACTCACGCTTGGTGTGTTTTCTTGTACTGTTCTTTAGACAGTGTTCTTTTCTTACTGTCTTGTTTTTCTTCTTCTGATAGCATTTATTGTTGTCGGGTGGTAAACCCTTCTTTACCTGTTCTTAAAGCTAATGCTCTATTTATTTTGACTATATTCTTGCTGAGGTGTTCTTTCCTTGAATGCCTCAGGTCCAGGTTGTAGCCGGTTGAGCGGCTAGATCTTTTGGTGGGTTTTGCTGAAAGCCTCTTGGGTAGCTGAGGTTGCCAATTTTCATCCTTGTGAGGTAGTTATTTTCCTTTTTGTATAGACATGCATACTCACCAGTGGGTTCGTGTCAGGTTGTTGACGCCCACTGGTGGCTTTCTTATGATGCAGTGTATGAACTAAAACTACTACTTTTGTCTATTGTTGGTTTTTTACTTGTCTTCTGGGAAGGATTTATGTTAGGTTGCATGTTAGGTATTTTAAATCGTAAATTATTACTACAAGTATCTCATGCACATCATGTTTATAAAACTAAAGCACTATTTTTCCTTAAGCATAAAGACTATCCATTTTATATATTTTATACTAACCTTAGCGTCGTGCATACCATGAGTCGTCCCTCGGGGACGCTTATGCTCATTTAGGATGTCAAAATAACTTAATTAAAGTATTTTTCGCTGCGAATAAATATATATTTTTAATCATGTACTAGCTGATCCACTGTGTCGAGGGATACGACCATTAAATATAACTGGTTTTCTTTCATATTAACTATGAATATTCCTTAAAAATCTAAAGTCTGGAGTTTTGCCAGAACGTGTGCAGTTATCCCCTACACAACGTGACATCACGACACGTATTTTCTCTTGCTTTGATACGATTTTATTGTTGAGAAAATGCGGGTCGTGACACTCTTGAACTTGTTTGGGTAGTTAGGAATTTTTCTTATTTTTGGGGGTAGTTGGCTGAGATTGCACAGGAATAAAAGATATAGGAAGTGTATAAATAAAATTCCTCAAAATCGAGCCTTTTTATAATTTCACTCTATCGCCTGACGATAGGTAGCTATCGCCTGGAATATCTCCTTTAGCTGGCATGTGCCCCACTCTACGATAACCACACCGTGGAGATAGAGATTGTGTACCGAAGTTGGGCTATCACGTCACGATATCGATATCGCCTGACAATATATCAATGTAATGTGCATTGTGGCTGAGTGGTGTGGATCATGTATGACGTCATCAAAATTATCCTCGGGCGCTAGAGTGTTATCTCCAGCGATATCTCTACCTTTTAATTTTAAACTCGTCGCCAATCCACAATAATCAAAGTATTGTACTTGTGTTATCTACACATCATAAACACACTATGATCAAATGTAATTGGGATTTGTTATTTTCAAACCAAGGAGTGTGAAGCGCAAACTCCAACAATCTCCCTCATTTGATAATAATAAATTCTCTTAGAAAGAAATTAGCTTCGACATATAGCAATGTTTATAAAATATGATAAGCAAAATAAGAACATAAATGTACACAGGCTCCTCCTAAATGGATGTTCCCCTTAAATCTTAAACATTAGTAAATATTACTTATAGTGTTGAACTTAATTTTATTTTGACTTAATTTTAGTTTTGAATAGTTTTAAACTTCACCTATACAATAGATTTCTTTCATTGTTCTCCCCATTTTGGTATTAGCAAAAGAATGTGTATGAGAGGGAATTGTATAAGAATATAGAGCATAAATAGGATTGAGAGTTTAGATCGTGTAGTAGTTGCAGAAGCATAAGAGATAGACCAACATAAAAAGTGCTGCAAAAGCAATATTTGATTAGAGAATTTGGAAAAAAAACAAGTATGCTAGATATGAAATATACAAGATAGTTAAGAATTATCAAGTAGAGATAGTGTAAACAATGTTAGAAATTCAATTCAAGTAACCAAAAACACTGAAAAACTCATGCATAGATATCTTATCCAATTACTTTAGGTGAGATAGAAATGTCAAAATCATTTTCGGTACAATTCTCATGAGAAGAAATGTTTAATAGATAATGATGTGTACAAGTTGTGTGATTGCATAAAATATAAGTGTATAAAGTAAACGTCATGAAAATGTAAAATGTAGTAACAGAACATTGAATTAACACAAAGTACTTGACAATCATAAAAGGATTCATTGCACACAAATTTTGAGTCAAACGGCTATTACATGGTTGCACAAGGTACTTTATGATTCTTTCCAAGGTGCTCAACCTCATAATTCTTATTAAGACTTATTATGGGGGTCAGTAGTTCTTGGTGGAGCTTCCTTGTCAATTTATTTTATTGAGCAAATTTTTTTATCATCATCAAAAAAAATTTTGTTTTCATATTTGACCAAGGACTCCGAATCCACAAAATTTGCAACCATATTTTCATTTTTTAAGAGCAATGAGAATGGAAACTAAGAAATTGTTCAAGAATCATATATGAAACAAAGAACTTGTGTAATTCAAGTGGTTAAGTGTGAACAAATCATATTCATGAAAGAGAACATTAAAATCATACATATAGTTTAACCAAAAGTTTTTGTGCATTATCATTATAAAAAAACCACATTACTCATATTTAGAGACATGCAAAAATCATCAAATACATTTGATACTTATAATTTCATTGAATATTAAAGAAATGCAAGACATGAATAAGCAAAAAATAATGTATTTGGAAACTTGAAAAAAAACACACATTGTAAATTATGCGTAAAAGATAAATCAATGAAATCTTGGTTGTAGTATGTGTAGCATTTGAAAAGAAAAATTGCAAATCAGTGTTTTGAAGGAATTTTATACTATCGCGAGCGATAGCAATATCGTACCACGATATCATTTTATATAAAACTACAAATCTGATTCCAGATCTGAAATCTCCTCTTTTTTCTGGAAGCCCTATCACGAGAGATGAATAGTGTTGCCGACTGAACCCTCAAATCCAACATATTTTCATGTTTTTCTTGAAAATTTCTTAGGGATCTTGGATTTGAAGTTGATTTGGAAGATCCTTAGTGATTTAAAGCAGATTTAATTGGAAATTTTTGGATTTTATGGATTTTGATAGAAATTTGTAGAAACTTGATAGTTAGGGTCATTTTTTTATTGGTCTTTAGATCTGTAGAATGTAGTGAGTTTTTGTCAAATTTTTAGAGAAATAGTGAATAAAAGATTGGGAAATCTGATATTTTAGTTGAGATTTCATAGTTTTTCATGTTAATATGAAGAAGATGATGAATAGTAAGATATTTCAAAATTAAGTTTGCTATATTTTTATTTAATAAAAGGAAACCTTCTGACAATGTTAATGCCGATAATAATATGTTGGATAATGTCATGAAAAATAGTATTTGTTAAATTTTTAGGGTGTTATAGGAATTCTAATTATAACTACTATCGCCGACGATTGTGAAAATTTAATAGTAATTAATTTTTTTATTATTTTTGTTTCCAGGAAGAATGACATCAGGATCAAGAGCACGAAAAATCACTTCCAGTATGTAACATCCCTCAAACAACTAAACACCTAAGAGTGCTTTTGTCATGACTAGCTCATGACAAAACCTTAGGAGTCCCAAGAAGACCAAGTGAATCTAGGAATGAAGGTGAGATCACCATGGTCTGCAAATAACATTTTCCAATTATCTAACCAAGGGTTTAACTTTAGGGCCTTACCTTGATTCTTTGACCCCCACCATAACATCCCTAGCCTTTTAGAAGGTTCATTGGGTCACAAAGGATCCATTGTGGTCAACCAAAGTGGTCACATTGACCAAAGTCAACCCTAACCCTAAAATGGTCAAAGTGGCCTATCTAGGGCCAATGGACCTCCAACTTGCCACAATGACCCGACCTAGACTCTCCTAACCCCCAAGGGAGGTCAATGGGTCACCAAGGACCCATTGGGGTCAACAAAATAGGTCAAGTTGACCAAAGTCAACTTAAACCATAAAATGGTCAAAATGCCCTATTAAGGGTCAAGTGGCCTCCAAGGTGCCAAAACAACCTTTCTCAACCCTTCCTAGACCTTAGGGGAGGCCAATAGGTCACCAACGACACATTGGGGTCAACCCAAAATGTCAAATTGACCAAAGTCAACTCAACCCTAAAATAAGTCAAACTAGCCTAAATGACCTAACCAAGCCCAAGCCACTTGGGCTAAGCCCAATTTGAGTGGCCCATTAACTTTAGGAGGCTAATATTTATATGGAATGCCACTTAAATTTCTGAGGGGTGACTAGGAGAGAGAAAATGGGAGTTTTCCCCTTAATGGAGGAGAGAGAAAGAGGAAAAGAGAGAGGAGTAATGGAGGAAGACCACGGGGCACACTCTCCCCCTTTCCCAAGCACTCCATTCATCTCCCAAGTGCATGGGGAATGAATTCACATTGAATCCAGCCATCCACCATCAATGGTGGAGCCCAACCACCATGGCCGACCACCCCTTCACCTCCCCTCCATGGAAAAAAATATAAATCCCTCTATACAGCCCCCATTCCCCCTTCTGACCAACCCATCACCTTCAAAACGTCCTTGGCAGTCAAAATGATGTATTGGATCGAAGGTTTTGTTGGAGGATCGAGAAATCGGGCAAGCTCGTCGACGAGGGGAAGAGCCACAGCCAATCGCTGTCGTCGCCGTTGCCAGACTCCAATCAAGGTCCACTTCACCTCCTCTCCCCTTATGCTAGTATCTAGATCAAATTAGGCTGAGAAATCGGGCTCAAACGATCCAATCCAAGTAAGAAAAAATTGAGTTTTTTCGAATAATCATGGTGGCGGGTTCGCCAAAAACCACCACCTCTGGCGGCCAAACTACCGTCGGGCGATAGTCATCACCTTGACGAAGGTGGTGGTGGCGGTGGCTGGACATGGTAGTGGTCGGTTGGCCGACGTTAAGCTTGGAAGAAGTTACAAGCGGCGTTTCACTGCTCTGTTCGGGTGGGTGAATGTAGAAGATGAATAGTGTTCTTATAATTTATTATCATATTAATATTATAATATAGTGATTTGATATCCTTAAACATGTACTTTTTGGTGCCGTTAAATGAGGTCCTTTGATGCTGAACCTTAAAAAGATGCCAACATGAAAATTGTAGCCCTTGAAATCTACTTTATTTTAAAATTGATTTCAACCTATTGGGATCAGTGGTTTGACCACAACACTCAAAATGGTGCAGTCTATACATAGGGATAGCCATAGACTAAATTGAATGCACATTCAATCTAGCCATCCAAATGCCTTGAAATTAGGACTGGGGGTCACTCTTATCTATACCTCTAATATATCCAAAAATGGGAATTTTTTGGAGGGCATTTTTCTATAGTTTTTGTAAAAATTTAATAAATAATTTATGATTTAATTAAGGGGTATAATGACCTCAAAACCATCAAAAATATTGGTCGATTAACCTTATGGTCATGATAGGTAACTGGTAAAAATATCAGCCCATTTGGTGTTGATTTGTTTGGGCAATAGTGTGACCAAAGTTTGGTCCTATTAAGGGAAAATTAGGGCAAGGGGGAAATTGGTAGGTTGAGTGGCCAATCCTGATCCAAAAGGGATGATACTTTAGCCACTACCTCAAGGTCACCTAAAGACACCCCACAAGATATTTACGGTGGTTTGGGGTGGAGATACCCTAAGTCCCTAGTGTAAGCCCTAGGGTTAAGATTTTGAGCCTATTGAATGACATGGGACCATATATCCTTAGATTGTCTTGGAACTTAGTTGATGAGTTCTTACAGTAAAAATAAGCTCTCGTAAATGGTTTTAGGATTTTTAGGAACTTATACCTTCTTTGAATTAATTAAGGCTTAATTAGAGCACTTTATTTCAAGATGAGATTTCATGTTTATATAATCTTGGATGTTAATGAAACTTTGGTAGTGAGCTTATATTGTTGTTATTGTTCTCTGAAAAAAAATTTATGAATTTTGAATTAATATATTTGGTACTTTATTCACAACCCCAATGTTTGCCCTAATTGCAAGAAAATTAATTATGGATTTGTTACTTACTAGAAAATTATGAAACTTGGCCAGAGGACATCTTAGGGCATTATAATGATCTGTGAATTTTTATAAAATTATTGGAAGAAATTTAATTTAGGATCATTCACAAAGTGTCATATGTTGAATATCTTTAACTAATTTGTTTATATGACCAAATGGACTTAGGAAATTATTATTTTTTGTCAGAAGTATTTTCTGGTTACCTTAAACCTCTGGTAATTTTCCTATAATTGCTGAATGATTATTTATAATACTTCCTTATTTACCTTATCCTGTTGATTATTTAGTCAATAATTTGTTTGGAGGTCAAAAACTTTTTGGTAAATAGTGTATTTCAGTATGTACTATTATTTTGATGATATACACTTGTAATAATTTTGTTGAGGCCATACCTAGTCAAGAAAGTGTACTTGCTGTTCAAAATCATAGGTGGCCTAATTTTTGCAAAAAATATAATAAATGCCAAATAAATTAGGAAATATGTTATATTTTGTATTTAATCTTAAATTATCATGATAGACCCCCAATAGTAATGTTAGGTCATTTAGATGAATATTTGAAGGGGTCAACATTCATGCACACCATATAACTCATTAGGTTTCACATAATAAAACTGTAGAATTAAGGAATCAGGTGAACCTGTTATGGGAAAGGGTAGATGGTGTTCCTGGTCTGGTTGGAGTATATAAGGTCACCAAATGAAGATAGGAGGTGAGATCCTAATTGACTAGGGGCAAGGTTGTGCTCGGGATCGTCGGTGGATCGTCTTTACTTGGAGAAAGAGGCTAAATACACTTAGGGTAGTTCAACTGTAATGCTAAGAGCCAGGACATGGGTAGATACCAATAATAGTAAGTACCTTGTGAAAGGGAGCTTTGGGCTTCGGCCCATCATAGTTGCTAGTGACCTAGAGAGCCCTTCATAGGGAATGCCCTGGGCAGTCCAAGGTTAACCTTAAACCATAAGACTAAAATGATTAAAGAGCAACTAGAAATTCTAAGTACTTAACTTCCACTCACCTCGTGGTCACGGGAGGCAAGCTTAGATTAGAATCATGAGTTGTAGGCTCGGAAGGTTATTGTGACAGACGGGTTAGTCCGGGGAGCCGATGGCTCGGGAATTCATGGTTGCATGTGCATAAAGTGGTTGATCTTCGGTATTAGACGGTCAATCACACCGACGTCGATACGTTGACTCGGCAAGTGTGGTTCTCACTTAGCCAAGGAAAATACTGGTGGTTTTGCCACCGTAGTACGCAGGAGCTCCGCGGTTGTGTTCTTCGCATTGAGGCGTAAGTAAGGGCTAGGACTAGTAGTGCGGTTACCCGCCTAGGAGTGCGGTGGCCAGACCCACTGTCTCCGTTGGCCACTACAGAGGCTCTTGGGAGTGAAGCTAGCTTCCAAAATGGGGGAACTAAAGGTCTGTGCGCATAAATTTGTGTGTGTGTGTGTGTGTTGCATTTTCATGAATCATGGCATAACATATCACTACACTCATACCTGCATTAAACCTGACACCCCATCGTATAAATTGGTATGAGACTTTTTATATGATGGGTGCCTTGTAAAATACCCCTTAATTTATAAGTGTGTATGAGCATTCATATAAGTTAAGGTTAATTATTTCTTAGTTCACTTTTCATAAACTTACTGCTCTACTCTACTTGTTTACATTACTGCTTCCTTATCATAAAACTGCTAGCTTGATTTTCCTTTCTATAGTTCTATTGTACATACACCGCTGGGGTAGATGTCACCTACTTGTTCCACTCTACTTTGTTGTCCTCCGCTTTCATCCTCCCCGCACGGTGCCTAGGACTCGCGGGGGTGAGGCAAGGACTATAGTGGCTTAGTCTTTTTGACTAATGGTCGGTGGACCACATTATTTCAGGAATTCGAGGTGATGCACCAGTCGCAAGAGGAAGGCATGACTTGAGGAGTAGTTGATGCACGCTACCGCTACTATAGGGCGACATGTCAAGGATGGATTTTAGTTTGCTTCCGCTTATATGTTGTGAGTTGTGCGAGAGAGATTATGTATATTAGACATGTACCGGGATTAAGCCCATATTTCGTTTCTACTCTCTTTCATACTGTGTACTCATTGTGGACTACTTTTGCTTATATATATGTATGATCTTGTGGACTTGGACTTATATTTGTTCATTTGTACTTCTACTTTCTTTGGTGATCACTAATGTCGACAGGATCGGCGTTTTGAAGTGACAACCACCCCGAGTGTTGGTGTCACCGCAAAACGGAGATTCCGGGCGTAAGACCAGGTAGTGTAGGACAAAAAAGATTGTCTTACACAGTAACCCTCATTCATCATATCAATCATCTCCGGGTATTGAGAAAGAGGGTATAGGTATAGCCAAACTTGTGGAATTTAACACAACACATGATCTTAACAAGTATGCTAAGCTAGCACATGTAGGTATAATCTCTCTGATAATTCCTTATATGTTCAGTTCAGTAAAAAGGTTTGAGAATTTTATAATCATCTGGAATATCTAAACTATACTGAAATGAATGGAGGTGTTTGATTACATATTGAATGAGGAGTTGTAAAGATAACCCATGATGATTTAAGAAATGAGTTTGGGCTTATCTTTAGTACAAATGTCTTGGATGTTGAGAATTATAGGAAGGATAGAAATTGTACATGGTTGAATGAGTCTTTTCACATAATTTCTGAAATACAAACCATCGCTTCTCTCAATACTGAAGCATTTTTAATTCAAAACATTCTGAGAAACACGATTATGCTTTTGGTGGGAAATGCTAAAAAGATTACTGCACAGTTGACATTTGCTACATATATGATTGTAGAAGGAGTGCAATTTGATACTGCTGACTTAGTCTTGTTGATTATTAGATATACATTCAAGATGAAATATCATACAAGAAAGAAAATCAACACTCTTCTACTAGGAAGTTAATTCAACGCATTATATAAAAGAAATACAGTTGGGTTCAACAAAATTTTTATGTGGATGACTGCATTCCTTCTATATATAACACAAATATGACCTGTTTTTCTACATCTACTACTCTGAGACATGCTCAACGAGAAACATCTACATCCACACAACCACCAATAACACGTGGAGGGTCTCTTCGTGAAATGGTTGAGGATGTTAGAGATATATTGGAAGAATACAAAGCTGATACCAAGGCACAACTGAGTAGAAAACAGAAGTTCATGAAAATTATAGCTAAAGTACTTAAACATAAGGCAACCTCGACAGAAGAGAAAGAATAGGAGAGTCCAGTGGCGGATCCTCCACAACAATACATTCTTCATAGGAGCCGACCGAGGGATAGAGGATAGAGCTCCATCAAAGATCAACCTGAGATAAGTATTAAGGATAGCTGGAACTTCTGAGTTAATGAGATGGCAGGATACTGAATTCTGGAGATATCGCCCGCTGACAGACACTATCGCCGACGATGGTGAGATTTTTAAATATTGTTATTTTATGAGTTTTAAAAACTTATGTGATGTTTAAATATGATTGGATTATAATATTTTAAAACTTATCTGGGTGTTTAATTAAACCTTATCTTGGTGTTAATGAGTTAGCAATTTGTATTAAATTAATTAGTTGATTTTTTAAAAGAAAAATTTTAATTTTTTTAATTTTAAGTTAATTAATGTAGTTTGTAATATCTAAAATTTCTAATTCTAATCTTAACATTGAAAAACATGAATCAGGAAGTGGCTTAGTGAAAATATCGACTATTTGTGAATCTGTCCCTATAAAACTTATTTTCACATTATCGTTTTTAATATGGTCTCGAATAAAATGATGTCAGATATATATGTGTTTAGACCGTGAATAATGTATTGGATTGTCGTTTAGATCTATTGCACTCTTATTGTCACATTTTAATACTATGGTTGCTTGAACCACCACAAAATCTTTTAAATGTTTGTTTCATCCAAAAGGCTTGTGCACAAGTACTACCAAGTGCAATATACTCGACCTCAGTTGTGGATAGGGCAACAGAATTCTGTTTCCTACTCGACCAAGAAATAAGTGAAAGGCCTAGAAAATGACATGTGTTGTACAACCCCATATTCGCAGAGTGGTGGTACTCCCAGCAGGCGCAGGACCAGATGAGTTTTATGAGCCTTTGAGCAGTTCGAGCCCCTGCCCGCAGCCTTGCGGGGCGAGACCGGCCAGTGGCCGGTGGTCTCGCCCCTGCCCGTGGCCTGGAGAGGTTAGACTGGCCAGTGGTCGGGGGACTCGCCCATGCCCGCAGCCTTGCTGGGCGAGACAGGCCAGTGGCCGGGGGTCTCGCCCCTGCCCGCGGCCTGGCGGGGCGAGACCGGCCAGTGGCCGGGGGTCTCGCCCCTGCCCGCGGCCTTGCGGGGCGAGATCGGCTAGTGGCCGGGTGTCTTGCCCCGGCCCGCAGCCTAGCGGGGCGAGACCGGCCAGTGCCCGGGGGTCTAGCCCCTGCCCGCGGCCTGGCTGGGGCGAGACCGGCCAGTGGTCGGGGGTCTCACCCCTGCCCGCGGCCTGGCGGGGCGAAACCGGCCAGTGGTCGGGGGTTTCACCCCTGCCCGCGGCCTTGCGGGGCAAGACCGGCCAGTGGCTGGGGGTCTCGCCCCTGCCCGCAGCCAGGCGGGGCAAGATCGGCCAGTGGCCGGGGGTCTCGCCCCTGCCCGCGGCCTTGCGGGGCGAGACCGGCCAGTGGCCGGGGGTCTCACCCCTGCCCACGGCCTTGCGGGGATAGACCGGCCAATGGCCGGGGGTCTCGCCCCTACCCGCGGCCTGGCGGGGCGAGACCGGTCATGGCCGGGGTCTCGCCCCTGCGCGTGTTGTTACCTTTTTACCCTCGGGGGGGAATAACCTCTTTACCCCCCGGTGTGGCTGTTTTCTATTGGACCGAGGCATATTTGGCGTAGGGGTATTGTTGACATTTTGGCCCATGTGGTTGGAAAAACTATAAATAGACCCTTAGGGGTGCCTTGGAGAGGATCACTTCTTCACTCTCTCTTCATCCTTCAAGGCATCCTAGCTCAAACATTGGCTAGGGAGGGGGAGACCTCAAAGGTCTTCTGTGTGTGAGGTGGGACCTCCGCGCTATAGCTGAGGGTCTGTTTCTAGCTTCTTGATCTTTTGTCTGTGACGTCCTCCTGAGTGTAGTAGGTGCGAGGTCACCCCTTTCTAGGGACCCCGAACTCCACAGAGGTCATTTTTGGATTCAACACTTTTGGTGCGGTGAGCGTGGAGAGTGACCAACACAGAAGATCTCGGGAGAGTGCCATGACTGGAGGTCAGGGAGGTAGTGATGATCTCGGCAAGCTCCCCAGCCCAGGACCCTTTGTGGGGAGGCAAGAGTGTATGGCCTCCATCTAAGGCATCATGGAGATGCTGCGAAATATTTCTCCTCAGGGTGGCAGCTCCTCCCCAACCCCCCAGGAGCTAGCTCCCCCCCCCTCTCGATGAGTCGACTCCCAGGGGTCTAGGCGAGATGACCCCAGCGGGGGGAGAAGGAAGTGCATCGGGAAGAAGGCAAGGGAAGGATAGGATGGGAGATGGGGTCGAGCGAGACCTCACCAGCCGGGAGTTATTCTCCAGCCCGGCAAGTGCCAGCCTTCCAGGAGAGCAGGTCGCGCAAGTGGAGGTGGCGAGACCACCCCTTAGGGGGTCTCCCTTCAACGAGCTGATCATCTCAGCTCCCGTCCCCGAGGGGTTTAGAGAGCCAGACATGGCTTACTATACCGGGAAGGATGACCCCATCCAGCATCTCCAGTGGTTCGAGGATGCCATCTCCATCAAGCCGATGACAGATGCCTTCAAGTGTCGCCTCTTTGCGATCACGTTGAAGGAGAAGGCAAGGGATTGGTTTCATCAACTCCCTCCGAGGTCAATCTATGGGTTCGAGGACTTGAGCCGGAGCTTTCAGCTTCGATTCTCCACCTCCAAGAAGAGGAAGAGGAGTCCTGAGTCCATCTTCCTGATAAGGCAGGGGACAGAGGAGTCGCTGGCCCGTTACATAGATAGGTTCCAAGAGGAGATCCTGGAGGTCCAAAAGATGCCAGGGTATGCCCTCCAGATGGCATTCACGGTGGGGTTGCGCGATGGGTTATTCAAGATGAGCCTGACTCGAAAGGCCCCCCTTTCCTTTGAGGAGCTGATGGAAAGGTCGGCCGAGGAGATAGCCATGGAGGCGGCCAACCCGACATTTGTCAAGAAGTTGGCAAAACTAACATAGATGGAGTCAAAGGAGCAAGGTGGCTCGAGACCTCAGGAAGGAAGAAGGAGAGAGGAGCAGAGAGCTTTGGATGGTTCAGTGCTAGGTTGGAGACAGCAGAGAGGAGCCATTCAGGGTCCAGGAAGATCACTCGTCCAAGATGGGGGGAACTTCTATGGGGGCCAAGGGAGGTTCACTTCCAGAGGCAAGCCCCTAGACAGCTACTACCCCCACCACAGCAAGCGATGGAGATTGGTCGAAGGGAGAGGAGGAATCGTGAGGGAAGGAGAAGGATTAGGGTAGGGTTACCGTACTGTGACTTCCACCAGATGGAGGGTCACGCCACAGCTACCTGCCCCGAGTTCCTGGAAGTGAGGGGGCGAGAGGCCCTGCCTAGCCACAGCCACCAGTGCGGGTTGAAGAGGTTCTACCCAAAGAAGGGGGGGGGGGCATGATGTGTGTGAGGACCGGGTCGATGTCGGACCCCGAGGCGGTATAGCAGTGATCCATGGTGGAGTGGGGATTGAGGCCACTAGGAAGGCAAGCCTCCATGTCATGTACCGACGGAGCGTCGCCTCAACATCCCAGGCACCTCCCTAGGAGGAGAAGATCACCTTCTCGGTGAAGGACATGCCGGATCATGAGGATCCATTCTACGATGCGCTGGTCATCCAGACGGCCATCGAGGGCTACACTGTCTCCCAGATCTTGGTTGACAACGGGAGGTCGGTCAACATCATTTTCAAGAAGGCGTTTGACGAGATGAAGGTAGAGCCAAGGAGGGTGTTGGCCTCAGACGGACCCCTGTTCAGATTTTCAGGAGAGAGGAAGGAGGTCGAAGGTGGAGTAGGACTCCAAGTAAAATTGGGAGGAACCTCAAGGAACTGCCGGTTCGTCATTGTTGACGCTCCGAGCAGCTACAACGCCATCTTCGGAAGGCCCCTCATCGGCGCCTTCCGTTGTGTGTCGTCTTCTTTCCACCAGTGTCTCAAGTTCAGCTCAGGAGGGATCCAGGTCAGAATCAAGGGAGACTCCAGGATGGTAAGACAGTGTTACGTCATGGCCATCAACACCATCTCTTGGTGGGCTAAGGCAGAAGAGATGGAGAAGATCATGGAGAGCTTGAGAAAGATGGAAGTGTCCGACGAGAAGGAAGCAGAAGACGGTCATCATGCCCAGGCCCCCTGAGGATGCCTCACCTTGATGGAGTTTTTTCCTTTTTCTTGTCTTATAACAAGCTATACCCCTGACCAGCTGAGTCAGGGGACAATGTAACCAATTTTTTCCCCGTTTGATGATGTAGGATTTGGTAAGGTTTGATTGAGATGCCTAGTCCTTTTGCTTCGAGACGGTCCCGCTGACCAGGCTCTCACTAGCTGGGCAGGGCCGATGGTACCTCTCGTGGATGCCTAGTTGTCTCACCTCGAGATGGATTCCGCTGCTAGGCTCTCACTAGCTGGCAGGGAGGGTTGATCTCTTGGAGGGTGGGTAGGCCTCACCTCGAGATGGATTCTGCTGCTAGGCTCTCACTAGCTGGCAGGGCAGGTTGATCTCTCAGAGGGTGGGGAGGTCTCACCTCGAGATGGATTCCGCTGTCAGGCTCTCATTAGCTCGCAGGGCAGGTTGATCTCTCGAAGGGTGGGTAGGTCTCGCCTCGAGATGGATTCCGCTACCAGGCTCTCACTAGTTGGCAGGGCAGGTTGATCTCTCGGAGGGTGGGTAGGTCTCGCCTCGAGATGGATTCCGCTGCCAGGCTCTCACTAGTTGGCAGGGCAGGTTGATCTCTCAGAGGGTGGGTAGGTCTCACCTCGAGATGGATTTCGCTGTCAGGCTCTCACTAGCTGGCAGGACAGGTTGATCTCTCGGAGGGTGGGGAGGTCTCACCTCGAGATGGATTCCACTGCCAGGCTCTCACTAGCTGGCAGGGCAGGTTGATCTCTCAGAGGGTGGGTATGTCTCACCTCAAGATGGATTCCGCTGCCAGGCTCTCACTAGCTGGCAGGGCAGGTTGATCTCTCGGAGGGTGGGTAGGTCTCACCTCGAGATGGATTCCGCTGCCAGGCTCTCACTAGCTAGAGGGCAGGTTGATCTCTCGGAGGATGGGGAGGTCTTACCTCGAGATGGATTCCGCTGCCAGCTCTCATTGGCTGGCAGGGCAGGTTGATCTTGTTGGAGCATGCATTCCACGCTTCCTAGTTTGCTAATAACAAGTCTTGTTTGTATTTGATATTTGGATGTTTTTTTGGTGTGCAGATAACACAGGTGTATAACTAATATTTGTTTGGTGCTGAATCGGGTCAGAATTGAACAAGGGCAATATCGTCAGGCGATATTGGGTATCGCGCCTAGGCGATAGCGCCACTCGACACAACACCGCTCGACACTCGATGCAATTTCGCTCGACGAAATCATGGCTTGGAGATATCGCCAGGCGATAGTAGGTATCGCCAAAGGTGATAGCGCCACTCGACGATTTTCGTTCGACGTTCGATGATTTTCGTTCGACGATTTTCATTCGACGTTTGACGATTTTCGTTCGACGTTCGACGATTTTCATTCGACGTTCGACGATTTCATGGCTACCATTATTTTGCTATCGCCAGATGGTGATATCCAGTGTCGCTCAGCGATAGCGCCACTCGACGATTTTGGCTCGACGTTCGTTGAATTCGTGGCTACCATTATGTCCCTATCTCCAGATGGCGATATCTAGTGTCGCTCGGCGATAGTGCACGATTCGGCGCTCAACGTTTGTGCGATGCGAAAATGAGGAGTTCGTGGGACATGTGGCAGCAGTTACCACTATCACCTGATGGCGATACCCAGTATCGTCTGGCGATAGCGCCAGAATATAAAAGCCTCTCATTTTCTAAGAAAGGGACAGATTTTTCATTACCTAGAGTGCACTTACCTTCATAGATGATCCAGAGAGCTCCAGAACTGAGAGATACTCCATACTTCTAATAAGGCCAAATAGCGCGGAAGATTGACGACACGTGCGAAGCATTCAAAGCATCACTTGCAAGGATTCATCGGCATCTTCAGCGCTTTGTTTGAAGGGAGTGTCTAGCCTAAAGTGCTCAAGTTGTTTTTGTTATTTTTTCATTTATTTTCACATTGTAATCGGAAGGGAAATCGCCGCCTTGTGAGTGGCGTCCAAGTCCTTGTGTGGCATAGGGAGAAATCGCCTCCTTGTGAGTGGCGTCCAAGTCCTTGTGTGGCTTAGGGAGAAATCATTGCCTTGTGTGCAGTGTCTAGATCGTGGTTAGATCTAGGGGAGTCTAGTAGCAAAATCTAGGGAGAGATACGCTTTAGCGTGCCGGTTCTTGGTAGAAGAACCAGCGAATACACTAACAAATTATTTATTTCATGAGCCTTTGTATCTAGCTCTATAGAGACACATTGTATTCATTGTAACTCTTTTGAAATATATCATTGTTGTTTCTAGCTTGTGTTCATTTGCTCTCTTCTATTACTTTTTTGTTGTTCATTTTGTAAAGGTTGCTTAGATTGTGTAAGAAAATTAAAAAGTACCCTTATTCACCCACCCACCCCCCTCCCCTCCTCTAAGGGCGCCGTAAGATCTCACACTTGGTATCAGAGCGAGGTTACTCCAAAAATGGTTTCACCACCGGGAGTAATGGCGCAAAACATGCACGTGTTTTCTGAGGGGCAAGGTATTAGTAGACCTCCCTAATTCACGGGCACTGACTACAACTATTGGAAAGCTCGAATACGATGCTTTCTAATAGCACTAGATATTGATGTTTGGGGCATGGTAGAAACATGCTACACTGCCCCTATTACTGTTGTAGGAAGTGTTTCTATGGAGAAACCCAAGGGCAAATGGGACGAAGCTGATAAGCTTCGATGTAAAAATAACGCTAAAGCAATGAATGCTTTATTTTGTGCTCTAGATAGGACTGAATTTAACCGTGTTTGTGCATGTGATACTGCATATGATATTTGGAATCTTCTTGAAGTTACTCACGAAGGAACATCGCAAGTAAAGGACTCGAAGCTTTTCCAGTTAGAATCGGAGTTTGAGAAGTTCAAGATGGAGGTTGATGAAGATATAGACTCCATGTACACGAGGTTTAGCAAGATAGTAAATGACTAGAGGATTCTAGGGAAGAATTTCTCAAATGGAGATTTGGTGAGGAAAATACTTAAATCGCTTCCCCCAAAGTTTAATCCTAAAGTGACTGTCATCTCAGATTCACACGATCTAAAGTCTCTCCAAATTGAGAATCTCATAGGCAACTTGAAAACTCATGAAGTAGAGTTGAGGATTCAACAACAAGAGTATAGCTTAGAGCCAAGAAATAAAGCTTTGGCATTGAAGTCCAAGAAGGAGAAGGAAAGTGAGTCTGATGAAAGTGATGATGAAGATGAAGAGAGTTTGTTTGTGAAGAAATTCAGGAGATTTATGAAAAATCCTGAAAGAAGAAATTCTTTCAAGAAATTTTTCAAGAAGAAAGAGTATGGGAATAGGAAAGGAAAATCCCAAGCTGAAGAAGAGGATGATAAAGATAGATCACCACCTGAATGCTATCATTGCAGGAAGATTAGTCACATAAAGAGCAAGTGCCCAAAGTATCTGATAGAGCTGAAGGAGAAGCGACACAGAAAGAAAGATAGGAAGAAGGTCCTAAAGGCTGAAACGTGGGATGAAGCCACTTCTGAGGTGTCGAGTAGTTCTGGGTCAGAAACAGAAGAGGAGGCCAACATGTGCTTGATGGGAAAGAGCGCTTCATCTTGTGATGAAGGAAGCAGTGTCCAGAGTGACACTGAGGTACCTCCTTAAACCTTTGATGATTTATATTCTGAATTTTTGAGTACTTGTGAGTTTTTGGATAAAAAATTGCATGAAATTAAACTGATCAAATCTGAAAATAAAGTTTTAATTAAAGAAAATAAAAAACTAAAAAATGAAATAAAAGTTTTTGGAAAGAAGAAAGTGTCTTGTCAAGAGGATTGTCCCTCTTTGACAAAGATAGTGGAACTTGAGAAAGATCTCTCTAAGACTCAGACTCGGGTTGAAACTCTTACAAAAGAGAAAGAAGCATTAGAGAGATCTCTAAAATTCTCCCAATCTCAAGTGGAAGGCAGCAAGAAGTCCTTCGCTAATCGTTTCGGCACAATAGTTGCCGAAAATAATGTGTTATGGGGACAAGTCCAAAATTTAGAAATGGCCACAAACAAATTTGGAGTGGGCCAAAAATCTCTAAAAATGATTTTGGGAAACCAGTACTATGGTTCTGGAAAATTCGGACTTGGATACTCTCAAGAGCACTATCGCCCGGCGACATCCATTGTCGCCAGCGATAAGAAAAATTCCAAAAAATTTAATTTTCAGGATAAAACCAATAAATCAAATGTCCCTGTAACTTCAGGTCAAAATTTATTTTAAAAAACCCGTCGTCTCCTTTCATCAAGTGTACTAAATGTTATAAGTTTGGTCACACAACACATACTTGTAAAAAGACGGGATACTGTTCAGTTAAACAAATCTGGGTGCCTAAGGTTTCCACATATTCTATGTGAGGAACCACCTGGGTAGCCGGATATTTACTCTCATCCTCTTTCTAGGTGTGTTGGCAGTCTAGGGATAAAGAAGACGTGTGGTACTTGGACTCACGGTGTTCCAAGCACATGACGGGCAATAAATCAAAGTTCCTTAGCCTGGAGATGAAGAAAGGAGGAGTAGTTACTTTTGCAGACAATGGAAAGGGGAAAATCATCGGCATTGGAGTAGTAGGTCACAAATCATTTTCTATCTCAAATGTTTTATATGTTAAAGGTTTAAAGCATAATTTAATTTCAATCAGTCAACTATGTGATATTGGCTTAAATGTATTGTTTGATTCATCTTCAAACATATGCAAAATTATTAACTCTAAAACAAATGATATTGTTATTACCGCTCCTAGATTTCAAAATGTTTACATGATTAGATTTAATGGCTTATCACATTCTTCGGTAAAATGTTTTATTTCTAAAAATGAGGAATTAGATTTGTGGCATAGACGTCTTGGACATTCTAGTTCCAAACTTACCATAAAATTGTCTCAAAATCAACCTGTTAAAGGTTTACCTTCTTTGCATGGAAATTTATCATCCTTATGTTCACCATGTCAAAAAGGAAAGTTTACAAAATCTTCCTTTAAAATCAAAAATATCGTTTCCACCACTAGGCCTTTAGAATTGATATATATGGATTTGTTTGGTCTTGTTAATATACTAAGCCTAGGAGGTAGAAAGTATACTTTTGTTTTGATTGATGATTTCTCTCGTTTTAGTTGGACAATTTTCTTATCGTCTAAATCTGATGCATTTTTAGAATTTTCCAAATTATGTTTACATGTTCAAAATGAAATAGAGTTAAAAATAAAATGCATTCGTTCAGATCATGGATGTGAATTTGATAATGAGAAATTTGTTTCTTTTTGCAATGAGTTAGGAATTAAACATGAATTTTCTGCTCCTCGAACACCACAACAAAATGGTGTGGTGGAAAGGAAAAATAGAACTTTGCAAGAACTAGATCGCACTATGTTTTCTGAATACAAATTACCTCGATCATTTTGGGCTGAAGCTGTTAGTACTTCTTGTTATGTTATTAATCGTGTTATGCTTCGACCCATCTTAAAATTAACACCTTATGAGTTGTATTTTCAAAAGAAACCGAATGTGTCTTATTTTAAAGTTTTTGGATGTAAATGTTTTGTTTTGAACACTAAGGATAATTTAGGCAAGTTTGATGAGAAATGTGATGAAGGCATTTTTATTGGCTATTCTTCTACAAGTAAAGCTTATAGAGTTTACAATAAGAGGACTAAAGTAGTTGAAGAATCAATACATGTTAAATTTTATGAGTTTTCTCCTTGTGTAGAAGCTAATAATACAGGTAAAAATGAAGAGCTCTCCCCTCTACAAAGGATGGATGACGATGACAACCTTCGAGACAAAAATGAAGAAAAAGGGGTTGAACAACAACAAGAAGAAGAAGAGCAAGGATATGTGCCTCCGAGTGAACCAAAATTTTCAAAGGATCGTCCCCAAGATTTGGTTATTGGAGAACCATCAAGAGGGGTAAGTACTCATTCATCCGTACATGAATTATGTTCAAATATGTGCTTTATTTCTGATATAGAACCTAAAAGCGTTGAAGCTGCTTTAAATGATAATTCTTGGTTTTTAGCTATGAATAACGAGCTTAATCAATTTGAACGTAATAAAGTTTGGAAGTTAGAAGAAAGGCCGTCAAATCATCCAGTTGTAGGGGTTAAATGGATTTTTAAAAATAAACTTGATAGTGAATCTAGGGTCACTAGGAACAAAGCCAGACTCGTAGCAAAAGGATATTCACAAATAGAAGGAATAGATTTTGATGAAACTTTTGCACCCGTAGCACGTTTAGAAGCAGTTAGAATATTTCTTGCATTTGCAAGTTTTAAGAAGTTTAAGTAATTTCAAATGGATGTTAAAACTGTTTTTCTTAACGGGTATATTAAGGAGGAGGTTTATCTAGAACAACCTCCAGGCTTTGTTGATGTTAGATTTCCTGATCATGTTTTTAAATTAGAAAAAGCCTTGTATGGTTTGAAACAAGCACCCCGAGCATGGTATGATAGATTGACTATTTATTTATTGAAAAATGATTACAAAATGTACAGTGCTGATTGTACTTTATTTGTTAAACATATCCATGATGATCTTATCATTTTACAAATATATGTTGATGATATTATTTTTGGATCCACCAATGAGAAATTATGTGATAGTGTTATTGAAATCATGAAAAATGAATTTGAAATGAGCATGGTAGGCGAACTCACTTATTTTCTTGGTTTTCAAATCTCTCAAAAGCAAGATGGCATTTTTATTTGCCAATCTAAATATATTCATGATGTTTTAAAAAGATTTGGATTTGAAAATCTCAAACAAGCAAATACCCCCATGAGTGTCTCATTAAAGTTAGAAAAAGATGAAAGTGGAATATCCATAGATCAAACACTTTATAGAGGAATGATAGGATCATTATTATATTTGATTGCCTCTAGGCCTGATATTATGTTCGATGTATGTTTATGTGCTAGATTTCAAGCTAATCCCAAAGAATCACATTTAAAAGCAGTTAAACACATTTTTAGATATCTTATTGGCACATTTAAATTAGGATTGTGGTATCCACATAACGATACATTTATATTACATGGCATTTCTGATTCTGATTATGCTGGGTGTTCATTAGATTATAAAAGCACCAGTGGCACCTGTCATTTTCTTGGGCCTTCACTTATCACTTGGTCGAGTAGGGAACAAAATTCTATTGCCTTATCTACCACTAAGGCCGAGTACATAGCACTAGGCAGTTGTTGTGCACAAGCTTTATGGATGAAGCAAACATTAGAAGATTTTGGTATAGTTCATGAAACCATTGAATTAAAATGCGATAATAAAAGTGCAATTGACTTAACGTATAATCCAGTTCATCATTCTAGATCCAAACACATTGATGTACATCACCATTTCATACGAGATCACATAAAACAAAATACAATCAAAGTCAATTTTATAAGCACCGATTCACAGCTTGCGGATATTTTTACTAAAGCAATTCCAGATTCCCGTTTTTCACTCTTATGATTAGAACTAGGAATTCTAGACCTGTCAAATTACTAAATTATCATCGCAAGCCACACACAAACTTAACATAATTCCATTGTTAACATTATGAACATTACACCAAAATAAGCGTTCCATAAATCATGAAAAAAACACAATTTCAACATTCGACACTGAGTCTTACATTCTTCCAGAAGAACTACCACATAACATTACAAGATCAATACTATTACAGCATGAAATCAACATCTAAGAAAATTCCAGAAATTTCACTGTCGCCGACGATAGTGACTGTCGTCCGGCGATAGTGGCAAAATGTCCAGCATTCCAGAAGTCTTCAAAAATTTCTGCTGTCCCCTCCACTGGTCTCTCCTTGATCATCTGCAGAACTGTGGTCGCTGTTTCGCGTCTGACATGCTCGGCGAGTCGATGTACGGGACGGCTCCGTGACCGGATCTTCCCATTCTGCGGCTTCGGCTGGAGTAGGCTTCAACTTCAAACTTTTTGTCAGAAATTTAAAGAATTTCTGGATTCCCAAAAAGTTTTTCTTCACTTCCCTCTTATGTTCTTCGAACGAACCTCACAATTCATCTAACACTTCTCGAAACGATCCACCTCTAGGAATTGGCGGGTTTCGGATAGTGGACACCGGTTCACTCCTCCTTGATGACCCTCCTCGTGTTGATAGGCCGATGGAAGGTGTTCCACTCGTCAAATATATCATTGGGATACAATCATTGAAATACAATTTGGGGTCAATCCACGTGTATTTCTTATATAAGATTCGTTGGATGACGGCTCCAAGTGGTAGGGTGTTCAATTTCTTCCAATTTGGACTTTTCAATCTGAATGAGTAGCGTACTATCGAGAGAACAAAATCTGCCACGTCAAACGGCTCACGATCCAAAATCATATATGTCACATAACTAAGTTGGGCCGTTATTTTATGCGTGTCTCCGGATTTCAATAGGACGGTATGCCTCAGTTTTTCTTGCACTAGCCGTGCATTCTCCGTCAGGGTGGCTGTTGATTGGATTTGTGTTTTGATGGAATTTCCATGCAAAACCATGTTCAATAATGTCCAATCCCTATCCTTCTGATAGTTCTCTATGACGTCTAGCGTGGTTTCATGCTCTATTAGTCCAAATTCATCTCTCAAATCATAATGTGTTATTTCTACCATCTATCCTTGAATTTTCGATCGAACTCCACCATTCAATTCTGTGAATCGCGGATCTTGAGATAATTGTAAAATTCTCGGATGAGCATGTAGGAGAATGTGTCTGGAATAATAATTGACATTATTCCCGCCATTGCTAACAAGTCGTGAATATGTGCATGCCGGGCCGGGTCGAATTCAATCACCCGTCTGATTCCTATGTTAGTGTTCTCTATTCCAGGGAATGTTTGATATGATGAGTATGAGTCACTCCCTGTGCTTCTTCGAGCCTTCGAACTGGAAGCCATTTCTGCATATAACATTTTTTTTTCAGAAACCAAGATTTTTTTACTATCGCCATCTGGCGACACCCACTATCGTCGGGCGATAGCGGAAATTCAGTTATCTTCATTTCCGCTTCCAGATCTGGTTTCCCCCTTCATCCAAAATACCAGATCTGCAAGTGTGTGTTCTTCAAATCAGTTTTTCAAGGACATCTTCACATATTTCACTCATACAAGCCTAGTATCTTAAGATCCCCAAATCAACATTTTAACACTTGAAAACCTTGAAATTTTTAATCTACACTCACATGCTACACTCTCCTAACTCTTATACCCATAAAAAGAAAAAAAAACCAAGCATTCAAGGAAAATCCAAGTTTTCATACCAAGGTTTAGGGTTTCGTCGTCCTCTCCTCCACATTCCGCACTCAGTCTTCAGGCAAAATGGTTCACTTTGATGGTCTTGACTGACTGCGCTCTTTTTATACAAAATTCCCATTATCGCCGACAGGCGATACCCGGTATCGCCTGGCGATAGTGCCTTTTTGCTGCTTCTTCAAACTGTCTTGCTGACTCAGCTTTAGGCCAGGTAGAAGGTTTTTTTAAGTTTGTATACTAACTTGGTTCTCAAGTTCACCACTCTTATATCTGTTCTACATATTTCAATACTAGTGTTTTTACACTCGTGAAATTGTTTTCGCTTGCCTCTAAGTATGAGAAATCCTTTAGTTATGATAATGTTCTTTCACTCACGGTTGTGCAAATCTATGTATGCCTCCATCTTACAAAGTGTGAATTGTGAATGTTTTTACCATAACCACTTGTGATTCATGCTTTTGGCTTATGCTTTATCCGAGTTTAGTCCAGTGCACCCTAATATTAAATTATTCTGTTTGCTTTCACAAGTGAATTCGGACTCCTTTGTTCAGCCAAAGAAAAAAAAACAAAAAAAACAAAAAAAAACAAATACTACATGGCTGACAAGGACCCTCCACCAAGCACTACTTACCCTCCTGATAAGTCTTCATGAGCATTGTGGGTTGAGTACCTTGGCCAAAATTGTAAAGTGTCTTGTGCGCATTGTACATGAATAATTTCTTTATTATGGGTGCTGCCCTCTTGGGTACGAGTATAGCTCCGCATGTGTACCTCTATGTTATGTTTTTTTTACCATTCGCATGTTCGTTTTTTTTTGTAAGACTACGCATCAGTTTCAGCACACCATCTCACATGTACACAACATTATCCTCTCTAAACATTCTTCTTATGAGAATTGGACTGAGAACTGTTTCACCAAACCTATTCACTAGTGTATGTGTTTGTGCTATAGTTTGTTGAACGTTTCCATAGTTACTGTTTACTCACTTTATTTGTTCTACATTGCTCACCTGTCCTCTATGAGTCTCTCTTTTGTGTTTTTCCTTCTTTCTCTTCCGCCTCACTTTTCCCTCTCTTTTGACAATACCAAAGGGGGAGAAAAGTTTCAAAAGAAAGCAATCATTTACCGCATTCTGTTCTTATATCTTTGTGCACCCTTGGAAGACACATTATTTGTTTGAGTTATTTCTAATTACACTACACGAATTTCCCTATGCTTCACTTTAGGGGGAGATCACATGTAGGGGAGTGTTTCATCCAAGAGCAATTGTGCACATACACTTGTTTCGTCATGATACTCAAATTGGGTGGACCTTTCTTTTTAACATTCATGATTTCTTTCTTAATAGATTTGTTATTATCAAAAGGCGGAGATTGTTGGAGCATGCATTCAACGCTTCTTAGTTTGCTAATAACAAATCTTGTTTGTATTTGATATTTGGATGTTTTTTGGTGTGCAGATAACACAGGTGTATAACTAATATTTGTTTGGTGCTGAATCGGGTCAGAATTGAACAAGGGCAATATCGCCAGGCGATATTAGGTATCACGCCTAGGCGATAGCGCCACTCGACACAACACCGCTCGATACTCGACGCAATTACGCTCGACGAAATCATGGCTTGGAGATATCCACAGGCGATAGTAGGTATCGCCACAGGCGATAGCGCCACTCGACGATTTTCATTCGACGTTCGATGATTTTCGTTCGATGATTTTCGTTCGACGTTCGACGATTTTCGTTCGACGTTCGACGATTTTCATTCGATGTTCGACGATTTCATGGCTACCATTATTTCACTATCGCTAGATGGCGATATCCAGTGTCGCTCAGTGATAGCACCCCTCGACGATTTTTGCTCGACGTTCGACGAATTCGTGGCTGCCATTATTTCCCTATCGCCAGATGGCGATATCTAGTGTCGCTCGGCGATAGTGCACGATTCGGCACTCCACGTTTGTGTGATGCGAAAATGAGGAGTTCGTGGGACACGTGGCAGCAGTTACCACTATCGCCCGATGGCGATACCCAGTATCGCCCGGCGATAGAGCCAGAATATAAAAGCCTCTCATTTTCTGAGAAAGGGACGGATTTTTCATTACCTAGAGTGCACTTACCTTCATAGAAGATCCAGAGAGCTCCAGAACTGAGAGATACTCCATACTTCTAAGAAGGCCAAATAGCGCGGAAGATTGACGACACTTGCGAAGCATTCAAAGCATCACTTGCAAGGATTCATCGGCATCTTCAGTGCTTTGTTTGAAGGGAGTGTCTAGCCTAAAGTGCTCAAGTTGTTTTTGTTATTTTTGCATTTATTTTCACATTGTAATCGGAAGGGAAATCTCCTCCTTAT
This sequence comes from Platanthera guangdongensis, assembly GCA_039583875.1. Lineage (NCBI taxonomy): Eukaryota > Viridiplantae > Streptophyta > Magnoliopsida > Asparagales > Orchidaceae > Platanthera > Platanthera guangdongensis. The sequence goes on from CM077152.1 coordinate 106,800,391, forward strand.
GAGTGGCGTCCAAGTCCTTGTGTGGCTTAGGGAGAAATCGCCGTCTTGTGAGTGGTGTCCAAGTCCTTGTGTGGCTTAGGGAGAAATCATTGCCTTGTGTGCAGCGTCTAGATCGGGGTTAGATCTAGGGGGAGGCTAGTAGCAAGATCTAGGGAGAGATAAGCTTTAGCCTGCCGGTTCATGGTAGAACAACCGGCGAATACACTAGCAAATTATTTAGTTCATGAGCCTTTGTCTCTAGCTCTATAGAGACACATTATATTCATTTTAACTCTTTTGAAATATATCATTATTGTTTCTAGCTTGTGTTCATTTGCTCTCTTCCATTACTTTGTTGTTGTTCATTTTGTAAAGGTTGCTTAGATTGTGTAAGAAAATTAAAAAGTACCCTTATTCACCCCCCCCCCTAAGGGCGCCGTAAGATCCAACAGATCTCTCGGAGGGTGGGTAGGTCTCGCCTCGAGATGGATTCCGCTGCCAGGTTCTCACTAGCTGGCAGGGCAGGTTGATTTCTTAGAGGGTGGGGAGGTCTCACCTTGAGATGGATTCCGCTGCCAGGCTCGCATTAGCTGGCAGGGCAGTTTGATCTCTCAAAGGGTGGGTAGGTCTCGCCTCGAGATGGATTCCGATGTCAGGCTCTCACTAGCTAGAAGGGCAGGTTGATCTCTCGGAGGGTTGGCAGGTCTCACCTCGAGATAGATTTCGCTGTCAGGCTCTCACTAGCTGGCAGGGCAGGTTGATCTCTCAGAGGGTGGGGAGGTCTCACCTCGAGATGGATTCCACTGCCAGGCTCTCATTAGCTGGCAAAGCAGGTTGATCTCTCAGAGGGTGGGTAGGTCTCACCTCGAGATGGATTCCGCTGCTAGGCTCTCACTAGCTGGCAGGGCAGGTTGATCTCTCGGAGGGTGGGTAGGTCTCACCTCGAGATGGATTCCACTGCCAGGCTCTCACTAGCTGGCAAAGCAGGTTGATCTCTCAAAGGGTGGGTAGGTCTCACCTCGAGATGGATTCCGCTGCCAGCTCTCACTAGCTGGCAGGGCAGGTTGATCTCTCAGAGTGTGGGGAGGTCTCACCTCGAGATGGATTCCGCTGCCAGCTCTTATTAGCTGGCAGGGCAGGTTGATCTCTCGGAGGGTGGGTAGGTCTTACCTCGAGATGGATTCCGCTGCCAGGCTCTCAATAGATGGTAGGGCAGGTTGATCTCTCAGAGGGTGGGTAGGTCTCACCTCAAGATGGATTCTGCTGCCAGGATCTCACTAGCTGGCAGGGCAGCTTGATCTCTCGGAGGGTGGGTAGTTCTCACGTCGAGATGGTTTCCGCCGCAGGGCTCTCACTAGCTGGTAGGGCAGGCGTACCTCTCGTGGGTGCCAAGTGTTTTTTACCCGAAGGGGGTCTCGCCACCCAGGCTCCCATAGCTGGCATGGCGGGTTGACCCCTCCGGGGAGTGAAGTGTTTTTTACCCAGAGAGGGTCTCGCCACCCAGGCTCCCATAGCTGGCATGGCAGGTTTACTCCTCCAGGGGGTGAAGTGTTTTTTACCCGGAGGGGGTCTTGCCACCCAGGCTCCCATAGCTGGCATGGCAGGTTGACCCCTTCGGGGGGCGAAGTGTTTTTTACCCGGAGGGGGTCTCGCCACCCAGGCTCCCATAGCTGGCATGGCAGGTTGACCCCTCCGGGGGGTGAAGTGTTTTTTACCCGGAGGGGGTCTCGCCACCCAGGCTCCCATCTGCTGGCATGGCAGATTGACCGCTCAAGAAACTCACACTCAGCGAATATGTTGGGTTGGATGTTTCTTTCCGAGCTTGTGCCAACCTCGCAAAGAGCGGTGATTGTGTACAACCCCGTATTCATAGAGTGGGGGTCCTCCCGGCAGGCGTAGGACCAGATGAGTTTTATGAGCCTTTGAGCAGTTCGAGCCCCTGCCCGCGGCCTTGCGGGGCGAGACCGGCCAGTGGTTAGTGGTCTCGCCCTTGCCCGCGGCATGGCGGGGTGAGACCGGTCAGTGGTCGGGGGTCTCGCCCCTGCCCGCAGCCTTGCGAGGCGAGACCTGTCAGTGGCCATGGGTCTCGCCCCTGCCCGCGGCCTGGCGGGGTGAGACCGACTAGTGGTCGTCGGTCTCGCCCCTGCCCGCGGCCTTGCGGGGCGAGACCGGCCAGTGGCCGGGGGTCTCGCCCCTACCCGCGGCCTAGAGGGTCGAGACCGGCCAGTGGCCGGGGGTCTCACCCTTGCCTGCGGCCTGGCTGGGGAGAGACCGGCCAGTGGCCGGGGGTCTCGCCCTGACTGCGGCCTGGCGGGGCGAGAACGGCCAGTGGCCGGGGGTCTCGCCCCTGCCCGTGGCCTTACGGGGCGAGACCGGCCAGTGGCCGGGGGTCTCGCCCCTGGCCGCAGCCTGGCGGGGCGAGACTGGCCAGTGGCCGGGGGTCTCACCCCTGCCCGCGGCCTTGCAGGGCGAGACCGGCCAGTGGCCAGGGTTCTTGCCCCTGCTCACGGCCTGGCGGGGCGAGACCGGCCAGTGGCCGGGGGTCTCGCCCCTGCCCGCGACCTAGCGGGGCGAGACCGACCAGTGGCCGTGGGTCTCGCCCCTGCCCGCGGCCTTGCGGGGCAAGACCGGCCAGTGGCCGGGGGTCTCGCCCCTGCCCACGGCCTTGCGGGGCGAGAGCAGCCAGTGGCCAGGGGTCTCGCCCCTGCCCGCGGCCGTGGGGCGAGACCGGTCAAGGCCAGGGTCTCGCCCCTGCGCGTGTTGTTACATTTTTACCCTCGGGGGGAATTACCTCCTTACCCCCCGGTGTGGCTGTTTTCTATTGGACTGAGGCATATTTAGCGTAGGGGTATTGTTGACATTTACGCCCATGGGGTTGGAAAAACTATAAATAGACCCTTAGGGGTGCCTTGGCGAGGATCACTTCTTCACTCTCTCTTCATCCTTCAAGGCATCCTAGCTCAAGCATTGGCTAGGGAGGGGGAGACCTCAAAGGTCTTCCGGGTGTGAGGTGGGACCTCCACGCTAGAGCCGAGGGTCTGTTTCTAGCTTCTTGATCTTTGGTCTGTGACATCCTCCTGAGTGTAGTAGGTGCGAGGTCACCCTTTTCTAGGGACCCCGAACTCCACAGAGGTCATTTTTGGCTTCAACATGTGTCACGTGTGCTCTTATGATCCAAGGAACAACCAGAATAATCCAAATCAAAATAACCATGCAAAATAAATGAATCATTATGTGGATACCATAAAACTAATTTAGAAGTACTGATAATATCTAAAAATTTGTTTAATCACTTTTAAATGTGATGCTTTAGGATTAGTCTGAAATCTAACACATAAACAAACTACAAAAATAATATCAGGTTTAAACACGGTTAAATATAATAAAGATCCTATCATCCCTCTATATAATGTTTGATCAATAGAAATTCCACTTTAATCTTTTCCTAATTTTAATGAAACACTCATTAGAGTACTAGCTTGTTTAAAGTTTTCAAATCCAAATCGTTTAAGAACATCATGAATATATTTAGATAGACAAATAAAAATACTATCATATTTTTGATGAATTTGCAATCCTAGAAAATATGTAAGTTCTCTTACCATGCTCATTTCAAATTCATATTTTGTAACTATAACAACTTCATTACATAACTCTTCATTTGTAGCTCTAAAAATAATGTCATCAACATAAATTTATAAAACTACTAAATCATCATTAACAAGCTTAATGGAGAGTGTACTATCTACACTACCCATTTTGTAGTCATTGTTGTGGTATGGAGGCTGGCGGCCTATTGTTGTTTGGAGGTCGAGCAGTCTAGCGGTTTATCTCAGTAGCTTGTCTGTCGGCCTGTTGCTGTTTGAAGGTCGGGCGGTCTGGAGGTTTATCTCAGCAGCTAGTATGCCCGCCTGTTGCTGTTCGGAGGCCGGGCGGTCTGGCGGTTTGTCTCTGCGACTTGAGACTGGCGGACTAGCGGTCTCCTGTGGAGGCTTGTTCTCTATAGCGCTTGTTCTCTCCTTTTGGTGGTTGTCGAGCGGTTAGCCTACTTGTCTAACCGTGCAACTTGTTCTGTTTGTTTATTTGTAAAGCCGCATATGCATGTAATTATTTAGTCCCACATTGCTTATTTGTAATCTCTCTCATCTCCTCCATTCTATAAAAGGGAGGCTATACCTTTGTAAGACACACCTTTTTTGGATAATAAAATTTGTTACTCCAAATTTTTGGCATGTTTGTTTTCTGTTCACAAATGGTATCAGAGGACTCGATCTTTTCCTCCTGATTCTGTGAGCCCTCTCTGTACGTGCGGCTTATTTCTTCTTCTTGTGACATGTCTTCGCGACTTGTTTCTTCCAACGGCTTTTGCCCTGTTCACGCGGTTTCTTTCGCTCTTTGTCATTGCCCTTTCTATGCGCAGCCTCTTTGATTCCTCTTTCTTCTCACCACGACCTGTTATTAAGTGGTCGCGACCTATTCTTCTTACAGTGACCTGTCCTTAGTCGTTGGACCCTCCTTTTCTAGCCGCTCCTCTTCCTACATCGCCGCGACCAGTTCTTAAGTCGTCGCGACATGTTCTTCTTGACACGACTTGTGCCTAGTCGCCATGCCCTCCTTTTCTAGCCACTCCCTGCTCTTTCTCGCCATGACCTCTCCTTCTAGCCACGACTTGTTCTTCTCGACTCTCTTCTATGGCAACCTCTGATATCTCTACCACCACTACTCCTGTTGCCGCTCCTCCTCATACTCCTCCCACTCCTTCGGGCAACCTTGGCACTGTTTCCAAACTCATTGGTCCCAACTACCCGGATTGGCGTGTCTCCTTCACCTTCCTTCTCCACTCTCAATGCAAGCATCATCATCTCACTGATGACCCTCCTCCGCATGATTCCCCTCTCTTTGACAATTGGGATGCTAGCGACTCTCTTTTCTGTACATGGCTGGCTAACAGCCTCTCTGATGAATGTCTACCCTTCATCCATCATGATGAAACGGTCAAGGCTTCTTGGCTTCATCTTGCCGCTCTCTACTCTAAGGTGGCTCAAACGTCCCGTATCTATACTCTATATGCAGACCTCTTTGCCCGCACCTCCATGTCTCCTGCTACTACTTACAAACAAGTTCAATCTCTTGGAGCCGAAATTCTCCAAAATTGCCCCTTCTCTGCAGATCTCGCTGAGCAACACAAACACTTCCAGAAACTTCTGGTTGTGTGTTATCTTCTGCGACTTCCTGAGTCGTATGACATGATCCGTCAACAAATCCTTGGCGAGGCAGAGTCTCACACCCTTGATGCCATTGCTGCCCGCATTGTCGATGTTACCTCTCTGCTACACCGTCCGTTGTTATCTGCCCCTCCTCAACCGGACAACTCCACGCACCATACTCAGTGAAGTGGCTCTGCTGGCCGCCACCTCCCATCCAGCGAATGTGGTGCTTCTCGCTTTCTCTGCTCTCACTGTGGCCGCACCGGCCACACGGCTGATCGTTGCTGGAAGAAGAATCCTCATCTTCGACCATCTGGAGATGCTTCCACTTCCTCTTCGAAGTTGTCCGCCTCCATGGTCACATCTTCAGGTAGTGCCCACGTCGCTACTCAAGATAAATGGCTGATTGACTCTGGTGCTACCAATCATATGACCAGCAATCCACAATGTTTTTCTCTCCTAGAACAGCATAATCGATTGCCCCCGATTCTTATGGCGGATGTCTCACCCTCACCGGTCAATGGAACGAGAGTTGTTCAAGTCACACCGTCTCATCGCTTGGCGGACACCATCTATGTGCCCAAGTTCCCTTGCAACTTGTTATCTGTTACTTCTCTTTCCAAGTAACTACATTTCTTCGTCACATTCACTTCTACTACTTGTTCTTTTCAGGATCTGGGCTCCAAACAGACGATTGCTACTAGGACTGAGAACGGCGGCCTCTACTTCCTCGACAATGTTTCTGCACTATCCGCCTTCTCCTCATCTTCTACTGATCTTCACCAGTTGCACCTCCATTTTGGCCATGCTCCTCCAAGACTTCTTTGTCAACTTATGCCCCACCTTCCTCTGCAGAGTCCTCCTCTCAACTGTGACGCCTATCAGCTTGGAATGCATCACTGCTCGTCCTTCCCACCGAAGCAAGGTTGTGGATCTTCCCGGCCGTTTGATCTTGTTCACTCTGACATCTGTGCTCCTGCTCCTACCCTTACCATAGGTCGGGGTAGTTCATATTTTATAACCTTTATTGATGATTTCTCTAGGTATACATCGGTGTATCTTTTAAAGGATTACTCCGAACTCTTTTCTATATGGACATCATTTTATAATATGAATAGGAATCAGTTTGATCTGTCTATTAAAATCTTTCACTCTGACAATACTAAGGAATATCTTAGTACTGCTTTCTCTTCTTTCTGTATGCAACATGGTATTATTCATCAAACTAGATGTGCTTATACCTCACAACAAAATGGGGTGGCGGAACGCAAAAACCGTCATCTCCTCGATGTCGCTCGCACTATGATGGCACAGATACAGGTTCCTTGATCCTATTGGGGCTACGTTGTTCTCATCTCATGTTACCTCATTAATCTCATTCCATCCACGGTTCTCCATGGACAAAGCCCATTCTCCATTCTCTGTCCGGGCAAGGATCTATTTCCTCTCCCTCTGCATATCTTTGGGTGTCTTACTTTTGTGCACGCGCCTTCCGACACTCATGACAAACTCGACTCACGTTCCACCAAGTGTTTCTTTTTCGGTTACTCAACTACTCAAATAGGCTACTGTTACTTTGATCCCATTCTTCATAAGCAATACGTATACGTGGATGTGACCTTCTTCGAGAATGCATCATATTTCTCTTATGGCCCCTCTCCCTCTCCAGTTATTTCATCTTCTCCTACTGTCCCCTCCACCACGTCTACTCCCATCGAGATTTTCCCACCGTCGCCTCCCCCATCTCTTCCTTCTCTCTCTCCCTCATCACCACTGCTCTCTCCCTCATCTCCATGACTGTCTCTCTCCACTCTCGGGCTAGCTCTCTCCACCACGGATACTCCGGTCACTGAGGAGCACGCCGACCTGGATATTCTTATTGCTCTTCGCAAAGGGGTGTGGACGTGTACCCAGCACTCACTGGTTGCTATTATTTTATATGATCGTCTCACTCTTTCTCATAGGGCATTTGCATTGGCTATCTCTGCGACTGCCACTCCCCGTACCTACCGGGAATCTCTTGTTGTTCCTCATTAGAAGGCCGCCATGGATGAGGAAATTGCTACCCTCACTGAACGGGGTACCTGTACCCTTGTTCCTCCCCCTTTGGGCACTGATATGGTTGGCTGTCACTTGGTCTTTGTTGTAAAGTTCCTTCTGGATGGCAGTGTGGATTGCTACAAGGTCCTCCTAGTTTCCAAAGGCTTCACTCAGACCTATGGTGTTGATTACATTGATATCTTCTCTCTCGTTGCTCATCTCAGGACCATTTGGGTCCTCTCTATAGCTGTAAATAGAGATTGGACCATTTCACTATTGGATGTTAAGAATGCCTTTCTCTATGGTGTTCTTCAGGAAGATGTTTACATGGAGCAACCTCCCAGGTATGTTGCTCAGGGCTAAACACGATTATGTCGGCTGAAGAAGGCCATCTATGGGCTAAATCAAAGCCCTCGAGCTTGGTTTGACAAGTTTAGAGGCATTGTTGCGGCCATTGGTTTTGCAAGAAGTTCAGCCGATCACTCATTGTTCATTCGCAAAACCTCCTCAGGTCTAGTGGTTCTTGCGGTATATGTGGATGACATTCTTCTTACTGGCGTTGACCAGGGTGGGTTAGATTTGGCAAAGAAACACCTCCGTCAACACCTGGTCACAAAGGATATGGGCTCCCCAAAATACTTTCTGAGGATTTTAATCTCTAGGAAGCCCAATTCCATGGTCCTTTCCCAATGGACGTATGCTCTTGATCTACTAAAGGAGGCAGGGTTGACTGGTGCTAAACCTGCCCGATGTCCCATGGCTGCTAGAGAAGACAAAACTTGGACAGATGACTCACCTCTTCTATCTTATTTTATGAGGTATCGGCATCTGGTTGGCAAACTCATTTATCTCATGGTAACCAGACCCGACATCTCCTATATTATGGGCAAGGTGAGTTAATTCATGCAAGCTCCTAGGGAGTGTCATCTACAATCTTCCCTGAGGATATTAGAGTATGTTAAAGCAGCGCCAGGGAAAGGACTTCTTTTTCAGAAGAATGGTCACTTGAGGGTTGAACCGTACACAGATTCGAGCTATGTTGATGACAAAGGTGACCACAAGTCAACATCGAGTTTTTGCACATTTGTTGGAGGAAATCCTGTGAGCTAGAAGAGCAAGAAATAGTATGTGGTCTCCAGGTCCAGTGCAGAAGGGGAATATTATAGTTTGGCATCGACCAAATTTGAGTTGAAGTGGTTACGAGCTCTCATGCTTAACTTAGGAGAGGTCTACAACTATCCTCTTCCTATGTTTTGCGACAACAAGGCCGCGATATATATCTCCAAAAATCCGATCTTTCATGAGAGAACAAAACACATAGAAGTCGACTATCATTTTATTTGGGAAGAGATCTTGAAGAAACAGATTTGTACTTCGTTCGTCACTTCTGACAACAAGTTGGCAGATATCTTCACCAAGCCGTTGTCTGCTTCCTTTTTCCACATTTGCGACAAGCTGGGCATGATTGATATCTATCCTCCAGCTTGAGGGGGAGTGTTACGGTATGGAGGTCGGGCGGTCTGTTGCTGTTTGGAGGCCGAGCAGTCTGGCCGTTTATCTCAGCAGCTTGTCTGCCGGCCTGTTGTTATTTGAAGGTCGGGCGGTCTGACGGTTTATCTTAGCAACTTGTCTGCCGGCCTGTTATTGTTTGGAGGTCGGACGGTATGGCAGTTTATCTCTGGCTACTTGGAGACCAGCGATCTAGCGGTATCCTGTGGCGGCTTGTTTTTTGTGGCGCTTGGTCTCTCCTTCTGGTGGTTGTCGAGCAGTTAGCCTACTTGTCTAACCGCGCGACTTGTTAGGTTTGTTTATTTGTAAAGCCACATATACTTATAATTATTTAGTCCCACATTGCTTATTTGTAATCTCTCTCGTCTCCTCCATTCTATAAAAGGGAGGCTATACCTTTGTAATACACACCTTTTTTGGATAATAAAATTTGTTATTCCAAATTTTCGGCCTGTTTGTTTTCTGTTCGCACAGTCATTTTTCAATAAATATAATGTAAATCTTTCATACTATGCATGATGAGCTTGTTTCAAACTATAAAGCGCATTTTATAATTTATAAACATGATTATGAAATTTTTCATTCACAAAGTCCGGGGTTGTTCTACATAAACTACTCCCTTAATTTACTCATTTAAAAATGTAATTTTAACATCTATTTGAAATAATTTAAATCTTTTAAAATTAACAAAACAAGGAAAATTCTAACTGCTTCAAGACGTGCTACGAGTTCAAAGGTTTCATCAAAATCTACCTCCTCAATTTGAGCATATCCCCACTAACCTACCCTTGCTCCCAGTGATTTTAGATTCACTATCTAGTTTTTTTTTAAAATCCACTTAACTCCTACATTAAGATGATCAGTAGGTCTCAATACAAGTTTCCAAAACTTATTACGTTCAAATTGACTAAGTTCATCATTCATACCTAAAAACCAAGATTCATCATTTAATGTGGTTAAAACATCTTTTGGTTCTATATCGAAAATAAAACATATGTTTGAAAATAAATCATGTAAAGAGGAATGAGTACTAACCCCTCTTGATGGCTCTCCAATAATTAATTACTTTGGATGATCTTTTAAAAATCAGTGTTCACTTGGAGGCACATATTCTTGAACTTATTCTTCCCTTTCCTCATTTTCTTCATCTTGATCCCCAAGTAGCATAACATGCGGTGCTAATTGCTTCATCCCAAAAAGATCTAGGTAATTTATGTTGGGTCCATTAATCACATTGTCATGGATTTGAAGAAGGCCCATAGGTCATTAGTATACACAAGATTGTATTTGATATATATTCAAGTTCAATATTTGAAGGATGTGCACTTTTCCATGATTAGACAGGTTGTAAGGGTCATAATATCTTCTGGACTCAAGATAGGATGTTGGAAAAGTAGAAATCTTGATAAGTCTAGAAGCATTGGGTGTGTTCAGTTCAGTCAATGCCAGAAGGCTAAAAGCATTAACATAACATCATGCATTCAAATCCTCAGTGTTGCTAGACTCAATTCTGGCTAAGTCCAAAAGCGTTGAATGAAGGTTGTTCACTCAATGCCTACTCAAAAGGAATTCAATCCAAGTACAGAAGCATTGAGTGTAGAAGGCTCAATCAGCGCCTTGTCAATAATTCCGCAAACTCCAAAAACGTTGAGTGAAGGCGATTAACTCAACGCCTACATTCAGAAATTCGGTGCAAGTCCAGAAGCGTTGAGTGTAGAAAGTTCACTCAACTCTAACAGTCAGGATAACTGCCAAGTCTAGAAGCTTTGATTAAAGTGGATTCACTCAACGACTTCAACCTGAAGAATTCTGCCAAGTACTAATGCATTGAGTGATGAAGGTTCACTCAACGCCTTAACAATTCAGTTGTTTGAGGCAAAAGCATTGAAAGATGAAGGCTTACTCAATGCCTCAAGAAGTAGATTTTCCACTAAGTGTTTTTGCGTTGAGTCACAATGCTTCACTCAATGCCTGTGCAAAATGACTAGGAAAACTGATAAGTCTACAAATGCTGAGTCAGGTTGACATCACCCAAATTCAAATTAAGCAAGATTTGCATACTAGAAGCCAAATGACGTTGAACTCTTTCTGAATAGCAGTTAAAGCTAAAGTACATTTACAACTGCTATTTCGGCTTGACCATAGAGATCAAAGAGCAGTTGGATGGCAGAAGATAAAAAGGACTTTATAGAGAAATTAAAAAAAGGGAGGGTTCTTCATCTTCTTCCAAGAGTAGTCTTCTTCTTCAGAATCGATCATTCTAGTTTTGTTACAAAAGAGTTACTGAAGACAGTGGAGTAGCAGAGCACTCAAAAGAAAGTTGCAGTTCATCTTCAAGGCTATTTCTTTCAACTCTGAGATACTAAATCTGAAAGATATTGAGCTCTGCATCAGGTCTTCTCAGCACAAGCAGAACTACACTGAAGATCGAGGATCTTATTGTTGTGAAGAGTTAGGACTCAGTTTACTCAGTTTAGGGAGGTGACTCAGAGGACCATTTCTCTTGAGTCAATAACACCAAATCATTACTCACTCTATAAGATCATAGTTTGATCTGAGCTGTAAGCCTGGGTTATAAAGGCAGAGTGTAGGAACTGTGTTTTTGAGTATAGGATCATGTTTAGGATTTGAGGTATGGCTTGGGCCTGAGGTAGGATCTTTGTGTAGATCTAAGGTAGGAGATCTATGTATCTCTGAGTGTAGGGTTGCTTAGCCTGAGATAGGATTTTTTATACTCTAAGTGGTAGGAGTGAGCTTCACTTTGAGTTGTAGGATCCTGAGGGATCTGAGGTGTAAGCTCAAGGAGCCTATTAAAAGGAGAATTTAATCAAATCTAGCTCATTGCTAGATATATGAAGGGGAATATTGGATGTACCCTTGATAGGGGAACCACTATAAAATCTTGTGTGTTGTTGTGTCTCTTGAAAAATAAACAACAAAATCTAACACACAAGTAGGCCTAAGATCAAAAGAATTAAAAGGATTTGAACTTACCTATTCACCCCCCCCCCCCCCCCCCTCTAGGTGTGTTGCTACACTAAAATAAATACTTTCAAGTGGTATCAGAGCAAGATTGGTGTAAAAAGACTTAACAGTCTGAACAGATCTCCAAGAGTAGCAGAAGATTATCTCCATGGGTTAAGGTGATAATAATATGGAGTTGAGTTCTATGAAACATTTTATATGTAGGAAGTAAAATTTGGGGATCTAGAAGGAAAGGGTAAGCCTATTTATGGAAGTCTTAAACCCTAGGATATTCATAACAGTTCAAGAGGGACATTTCATTCCCATGAAGGTCTCTGTTATAGATGTCAATATCCAGACACTCAAGAAATACACTGAAATGACCAAGGATGAAGTCATTTTGGCAACTTTGGACAAAAGGGCTCAAAACATTATTATTAGTGCCATAGATGACTCTATATTTCAGAACATGGTCCACTGCAGAACAATTAAAGAGATGTGGGATTCTCTAATAGTATACATGGAAGGGATAGAGAAGGTAAGGGATGATAGGAAATCCCTCCTGAATTAGCAGTATGAGGCCTTCAAGCAAGATAAGAAAGATTCCATAGTTTATTACTATGAAAAGTTCTTCATAATAGTGATCAGTCTAATCACCTATGGCAGATAGTTCACAAATGATGAGCTAAATGACAAGTTCTTGAGATCTCTCAATAAGGAATGAGATATCAAAATCTGTGCCATTAGAGAGGTTTGTAACTTGGCCAACACTTTGCCTCAAGACCTGTATGGAAAGCTGTTATCTCATGAGATGCAGCTAAACTCCAGAAGAGCAGAAGATGTTGTCAAAACTCTTAACAAAGAGAAGGTTGTGGCCTTCAAAGCTAAAGCATCTAAGAGAAGCATAGAAAATACCCATTCTCCATCAAGGTGAGCTATAGAGTCTGAGAGTTCTGATCCCAGCTCCTCGGGAAATGAACTGTCTGATGAAGAACTGACACTGTTCTCCAAACAATTCAAGAAATGCTGAGCAAGAGTAGATAATGGAAGAATAAGGGCACTTTATGATCCACTTCAGAAAGCTTTATTCCATCAAGGATAAGTCCAGAGAAGACCCATCTTGGGAAAGGTATGACTCTAAGCAGAACAAATACATTAAGAATAATGTTGTTTGTTATTGTTACAACAGGAGTGGACATGTCATTGTTGACTGTCCATTCAAGAGGAAGAAGCACAAGAAATATGATGATAAGAAGCACTATAAGGATAAGAATGATGAAAAGAGCTTCTTGGCTAAGAAGAAAATTAGCTTATTAGATAGTGATTCTGAGTCTACAGAATTAGGGGCAGAAGAGGCCTACATTGGTCTCATTTATGTTGAAGAGGGGGTTGATCATCCAGCTGCAAAAAACTAGCATACGAGCTCCACTGTCATCTATTGACAATGACAATTCTATTCCTGATGTGGTACACACTTTCCCTAACTCTACTTCTTTCTATGAGACTAGCTCAGACTCTGAAGTATCCACTTCATCCAGTGAAGACGATGGACCAGAATTTGATGATGTTGTCAATCAACTGATTGACAAGTATGTTGTAATTATGGATGCTCTGAAAAGAGAAACAAGTTTGTAAAAAGACAAGATGAGGAGATTGCCTCTCTTCAGCATGCTTCTACCTTACAGTCTGAGTCAGCTTCTTTGCTAGCTCAGATGAGGATGGATGTTAGTTAGCTGAAGACAATCTCAGTCATCCAAATTGGCACCATTATCCAGAAGAACAAGATCATAAAGGATCTTGAAAAGAAGCTGCTCAAAGAGAGGATGATAGTGACAGAATTTTCTAACCCCAAAACTGTATTGCCACCAATTGATTCCTTCACCTCTCAAAAATATAAGAGAGGTTTGGGGTTCAAATGGAATACCAGAGCTACCCATTCCAAAGGGAAAGGCAAGTCTCCAGTAGTGCATCAGGCCACCTTTGAGAATGTAATTCTCCCTTCAAACAAGTATGACCATGACAGTTTGTATGGTCATTGGAATAATGGTTGCTCTTCTTGTAAGGATACAAGTGTATTTTTCAATGGAAGAATAAAGGGCATGGGATTCAGTGCACTGAAGGCTCCCCATGAGGAAATTCAAATGTCTCTTCATGTCCATTTGTGTTTGGTGCTCCAACTCATACTCTCAAGGACAAGGATATGGCCAATCCCAATATTCCTTCAACAAAGAGCAAGATTGTGAGAATGTTAGTCAATAAGACTCACTTGGCTATTTCTGATGCCATCAACACCATGTCAGCTGCAAAGAAGACATCGGTTGGGGTAATTCAGAATCAACCTAGTACGCCTACTGGCAGACTTTCTTTCAGTCAAATACTTGCTGAAAGAAACAGGAAAAAGGCAGCTGCTCTCCTCTCTGAATAGACAAAACCTGATTGCTTGCATACTTCAAAGGTTGTTCAGATGAGAAGATATAATATCCATGAGTGCTGGTGTTGTGGCAACGTGGGTCACTTTGTTATAGACTATTGGCACAACCCAAGTGTGCCAAGGGCAAGGGTGAGTACTCCTGTTAGTGCTGCAGCAGGTAGACATAGTTATTCTCAGGCTAACATGAACCAAGGACCCAAACCCTTTTGGGTTACTAAGGTAATTTAATATGTGTTTGCAGGATAGTCCAAGTACCCACACAATGCCAATATGATACTTGGACAATGGATGTTCCAGACATATGACTGGAATAAGGAACCATCTAAAGGATTATACTCCAATGAAGAATGTACCTAAAGTCATCTTTGGTCGTTCAGATAGAGGAGTTACTAAAAGATATGGTATGATTACCAATGGCATAATATCCATAATAAAAGTAGCTTATGTGGAAGGATTGAAACACAATCTGATCAGTATAAGCCAACTATGTGATATTGGCTATGTCTTTGTCTTCCATAAGGATAAGTGTCTGATCAAAAGGTCAAGTGACCAAGAAGTTCATTTTGACATGAAGTGGGAGGGAAATATTTGCTGTTTAAATTTCTTATGTATTAGTACAGATTCTCCTGTGTGCCAGATTTGAAGAAGTCCCACAAGTCAATAGTATACAAATGATTGTATTTGATATATGTTTAAGTTCAATATTTGCAGGATGTCTACTGATCCTTGATTAGATAGGTTGTCAGGTTCAAAATATCATCTAGACTCAAGAGAAGATGCTGGAAGAGTAGAAATTGGCTAAGTCTATAAGCATTGAGTGAGTTTAGTTCATTCAATGCCAGGAGGATAAAAACATTGACAGAACATCAAGCATTCAATGCCTTAGTGTTGCTGGACTCAATTCTGGCTAATTCCAGAAGCATTGAGTGAAGGTTGTTCACTAAATGCCTACTCAAAAGGAATTCTGTCCAAGTGCAAAAGTGTTGAGTGTAGAAAGCTCACTCAATGCCTTATCAATAATTCAACAGAGTCCAGAAGCATTTAGTGAAGGTGGTTAACTCAATGTCTTCATTCATAAATTTGGTGCAAGTCTAGAAGTGTTGAGTGTAGAAAGCTCACTAAACTGCTATAGTCAGGATGACTGCCAATTCTAGACGCATTGAGTAATGTGGCTTCACTTAATGCCTTTAACCTGAAAAATTCTGTCAAGTACTAATGTGTTGAGTGATGAAGGTTCACTCAACGCCTTATCAATTCATCTATCTAAGAAAAAACCGTTGAAAGATGAAGGCTTACTCAACGCCTCAAGAAGCAGATTTTCCACTAAGTGTTTTTGCATTGAGTCACATTACTTCACTCAATGTCTGTGCAGAATGACTTTGAAAACTACTAAGTCCACAAGTGCTGCGTCATGCTGATGTCACCCAAATTCAAATTAAGCGGGATTTGCGGACTAGAAGCTAAATGGAGCCTAACTCTTTCTGAACAATCGATAAAGCTAAATTAACTTTACAACTTCTCTTTTTGGCTTGCCCATATAGATCAAAGAGACGTTGGACGGTGGAAGATAAATAGGACTTTATAGAGAACTTAAAAAAAGGGAGGGTTCTTCATCTACTTCCAGGAGTAGTCTTCTTCTTCTAAATTGTACATTATGGTTTTGTTACAGAAGAGTTACAAAAGACAGTGGAGTAGCAGAGCACTCAAAAGAAAGTTATTGTTCATCTTTAAGGCTATTACTATCAACTCTGAGATACTAAAGGTTGAAGATACAGAGCTCTGCATCAGGTGTTCTCAACACAAGTAGAACTAAACTAAAGATCAAGAATCCTGTTACTTTTAAGAGTTAGGAATGAGTTTACTCAGTTCAGGGAGGTGACTCAGAGGACCATTTCTCTTGAGTCAATAATCACCAAATCATTACTCACTCTATAGGATCATAGTTTGATCTGATCTGTAAACTCGGGTTATAAATGCAGAGCGTAGGAGTTGTGTCTTTGAGTGTAGGATCCTATTTAGGATCTGAGGTAAGGCTTAGGACTTAGGTAGGATCTTTGTGTAGATCTAAGGTAGGAGATCTATGTATCTCTGAGTGTAGGGCTGCTTAACCTGGGATAGGATTTGTTATACTCTGAGTTGTAGGAGTGAGCTTTACTCTGAGGTGTAGAATCCTAAGGGATCAGAGGTGTAAGCTCAAGGAGCCCATTAAAGGATAAGTTAGTCGAATCTAGCTCACTACTAGATAAGTGAAGGGGGAAAGTGTACCCTAGATAGGGAAACCACTATAAACTCTTGTGTGTTGTGGTGTCTCTTGAAAGCTAAATAACAAAATCTAACACAAAACTAGACCTAAGTTCAAAAGTATTAAAAAGAGTAAAACAAACCTATTCAACCCCTCCCCCCTGGTTCTTTGCTACTCTTAAACAAAGACTTTCAATTTATATTCTGATAACATAGTGCGAGCTAGTTCTTGAAAAGTTCTATTTTTCCACCCCACTACACCATTTTGCTACGCTGTGCAAGGAGCGGAAAATTCATGTTTTATTCCTATCTCAGTACAAAAAGAAATAAACCTATCATTTTCAAATTCACCTCCATGATCTGAGCGTATGCATTTAATTTTTAAATCAAGTTCATTTTGAATACGAATGCATAGCTTTGTAAATTCGAAAAACACATCAGATTTGGAAGTCAAGAATATAGTCCAACAAAATCTTGAATAATCATCTATTAAAACAAAAGTATATTTTCTATCTCCTACACTTTGTGTAGTGATTTGACCAAATAAATCCATATGAATGAATTGTAGAGTTCTAGTGGTAGAACTAAAAATTTTAATTTTGAATGAATATTTTGAAAATTTTCCTTTTTGACATGGCGCACATAAAGAAGACAACTTTACATCTAATAAAAGTAAATCTTTTATCAATTTATTTTTTGAATGTTTTACAACTGGTTTTGCACTAGAATGACCAAGACGCCTATGTCGTAATTCTAATTCTTCATTCTTAGATAAAAAATCGTTTTAATGTAGAATGTGAAAGATCATGAAATTCTATCATATAAACTTTGTGATATCTAGGTGCAGTAAGTACAATATCATGTGAATTTGAATCTATAATTTTGCATAAATTTCTAGATTATTCAAATAAAACATTTAATCCTTTATCACACAATTTATAAAAATTAAGATATGTTTCAAACCATCAACATATAAAACATTTGAAATAGTAAAAGAATTGTTACCCACAAAACCTATGCCCATGATCCTTCCTTTTACATTATCGCCAAAGGACACTACTCCTCCTTTCTTAATCTCTAGGCTAAGGAACTTAGATTTGTTGCTTGTCATGTGCTTTGAACATTCTAAGTACAAGTACTACATGCCTTCTTTGTACTTATCCTGTCAACACACCTAAAAAGGAGATGAGAGTAAGGATCTGGCTACCTGAGTGGTTCTTCCTACAAGAGTCAATAGTGCGTCCAAATATATTACATTTAGTATACGTAATAAAAGGAGATGAAGCCTTTTTAAAAATTGGTTTCAGACACTTACTAGAATATGTGTTAACAATAGAATATGCATTTTTTAAAAAAAAATTCCTTTTCCGTATTTTCCGTTATCGCCAGTGAGAGGGCCTATCACCGGGTGATAGCTTCCATCAACCTAACCTAGCCGTACTTTACAGATCTATGGCACTGATTTGATAAAATCATATTCAGTGATTTTTGGGTAATTCAAAATTTTTTATTAGTCGTATTTAAATCATGGATCAGGGCTTTCAAAATGGTGTTTTCTGAGATTAACATAACACATTGGTTTGCAAAGGCCTTTTTTCCATCTTTTACTTAAGAATGATAAGTTTTAAGAGATCTTTCTGAATCCTTTTTTCTTTAAAAAGAGTTTCGACATTTAATTGGACTTAACAAGAGCTTCTTCTAATTATTTTATCCATGCAAAAAAGTGATTGCACCCTTGACAAGAAACCTTCTACTTCCCAAGTACTTTTAATTCATTTGATTATTTTTTATTTTCTTTCATCAAAAGTTTATTTTCATATTTCAGTAAATCAATATCTTTTAAACGTCTATAAACAAATTTACAAGTTTGTAAAAATTCAAAATATAATTCATCATAAGTTGGAGTTACCTCAGTGTCGCTTTGGACACTGCATTCATCATCTGATGATGTAACAGTCCTTCCCAACAAGTACATGTTGGCCTACTCATCATTTTCTGAACTTGATCCACTTGAACTTTCAGATGAGAAATCATCCCAAGTTTTCTCCTTAAGTACTTTCTTCTTATCCTTCTTCTTGTGCCTCGTTTTTTTGCTCTTTCAGATATTTTGGGCACTAGTTTCGTATATATGCAATATTTCTGCAGTGATAGCATTCTGGTGTCAGTCGTTCCTCATCATCTCCAACATTAATTTTTCCTTTTTCTTTTCCTAAACCTGGACTCCTTATTAAAATACTTCTTAAACAAATTCCTCCTCTCTGAATTTCTCATAAACCTTTTAAACTTTTTCACAAATAAACTTTCCTCAACCTCTTCAACATCTTATTTAGTTTCACTTTCTTCTTCCTTCTTTGACTTCAATGTCAACGCCTTCTTTTTCGACTGCAAGTTATACTATTGTTGTTGAATTTTAAATTCCACTTCAAGAGTTTTAAGATTTCCTATGAGGCTCTCAATTTGAAGAGTCTTTAGATTGTGTGACTCTGAGATGGCGTTCACCTTTGGATTGAACTTCGGGGGAAGCGATCGAAGAATATTTCTCACCAAATCACAGTTGGAGAAATTCTTATCAAGTACTTTAGAGACGCTGATGATTTTTGTAAATCTTGTGTACATAGAATCAATATCTTAATCAACCTCCATCCTGAACTTTTCAAATTCTGACTCTAGTTGGACCAGCTTTGATCCCTTTACCTGCGATGTAGCTTCATAAGTAACTTCAAGTAAAATCCAAATATTGTAAGCAATTTTGCAAATGCAAATGCTATTAAATTCAGTGCTATCTAACCGCAAAATAAAGCGTTTATTGTCTTAGCATTATTTTTGCATCTAAGTTTGTTAGTATTGTCCCATTTATCCTTTGGTTTTTACATAGAAACTCTTTCAACTACAATTGTAGGTGGAGTGTAACATTATTCTACCATACCCCATACGTTAATATATACCACAATTAAAAATTATCACATTCAAGTTTTCTAGTAGTTATAGTCAGTGCTTATGGATATGGGAGGTCTACTAATTCTTTGCCCATTAGAAAAAGCACGATCATTGTGCGTCATTACTCTCAATGGTAAAACCATTTTGGAGTAACCTACCTCTGACACAAAGTGTTGGATCTTCTGCTCCCTTAGAGAGGGGGGGGGGGGGGTGAATAAGGGTAAATAATAATTTTTCCTCAACTTTTTCACTTAGCAAAATAAGAATGAAAACTTAAGCAGATTTTTCATACAATTAGAAATACATAACAATCACTTAGAAATTTATAAGAGAGATGAAATGAACTTTTATTTCATAAGTGATGAAAATCATGAACAACAAAAACAAGTGATTCCAATAAAGCTTAAAATTGAGGCTATGATGAAAATCTTCTTTTCATGATTTCACTGGTCCATCTCCCAAGGACCAACCGACTATAGCATATCTCTCGCTAGATACAACTCCTAATCTCCCCCTAGATCTCTCCACAACCTAATCGATGCACACAAGGCGGCGATTTTTCCCTAAACCACACAAAGGCCTAGTTGCCAATCACAAGACGGCAATTCCCTACCATTCACAAAATATAATGAAAAGAATACAAGTAGGAAATTTGAAATGAAAAACTCCCTCTGATCTTGAGTGCTAAAGAAGACAGTGAATCCTTGCAAAAGTCATTAGAGTAGAAAAACACGAACGGTCTCCTCTTCGCTCTAGAACTTTCTTGGGTACTTAAGAGTTTCTCTGGTTTCTGGAGGTAGTTAGCTGGGATTGCATGGGAATAAACGCTTCATGAAGTTTGCAAATGAAATCCCTCAAAATCTAGCCCTTTTAATAATTTCGAGTTATCGCCTAGCGATAGGTAGTTATCACATGTGGTATCTTCTCTAGCTGTCACGTGTCCCACTATGCGCCACAATATCGATATCGCCTGGTGATTTCTCAATGTAATACACATCGTGGCTGAGTGGTGCGGATCATGGCTATGTCATCAACATTATTGTTAGGAAATAGATTGTTATCACCAGCGATATCTCTGCCTTTAAAATTTTAAGCTCGTCGCCAATCCACAACAATCAGAGTATTGTACATCTATTATCTGCACACCATAAACACACTATGATCAAATACATTTGGGATTTGTTATTTCCAAACCAAGGAGTATGGAATGCATGCACCAAGAGAGGGTCGGCATAGAAATAACAAGATTTGTACGATTCACCACCTCCGATCTCCTGCGTCATGGAGATTTAGCTTTAAAATTTGTAAACAATATTTCCTATATTTAATGAAATCATTTACTCTTGTTTGATCTTTAATCATATGAGTTCATTGCGAAAATTTTGTTGGGTACATTGGTCTAAATGTACCTGATTTGAAGAAGCCTCACCCAACTCAATGATATACATCAAAATGTATTTGATGTGTTTTGAGTTTACTTGTGCAGGTTAAGTATTTACAGTAAAGAAGAAAAAGTTTCTAAGTCCATGTGTCGACACCCAGGAGCAAAGTGTCGACACTTAAGAAAACTTGTGTCGACACCCAGGCAAGTAGTGTCGACACTTGGAGTCATTGTGTCGACACCAGGGATGCAGAGTCGACACCAGACAGAAAGTGTCGACACAAGGAGTTGTGTCGACACTCAGTAAAGAGAAGCCCAGTAAAGCAGTGTCGACACTTAGCAGTTGTGTCGACACCCAGTGAAACTGTGTCTACATCAGAAAGTGTCGACACTTGGAGGCTGTGTCGACACTCAGCAAAAGTCAGCAGAGACTAAGTATAAGTGTCGACACCCAAAGCAATGTGTCGACACACAGCAGAAGAGTCAACACTTGAAGAAAGTGTCGACACAAAGGAGATGTGTTGACACTCAGCCTGAGTCTCAACAAAAGAAGAATGTGTCGACACATGGAGCAGTGTCGACACTCAGCAAGTATCGACACTTAAGAAGACCTGTGTCGACACCAAGAAGAAGTGTCGACACTTAACAGATTCAACACATGAAGATGTGTTGACACAAAGGAGTTGTGTCGACACTTACAAGGATTCAGGATATACTGAAGTACAAGTACTTGTGTCGACACACATTATCAGTGTCGATACATGAAAAAGAAGCAGTGTCGAGATATAAAATCTACAACACAAGGAGTTGTGTCGACACCTTGTAGGCTAGTATCGACACTTAGACAACTTGTGTCGACACTTAGTCTATAAGTGTCGACACTTAAAGACAGACAGTCTCGACACTATCAGACAGTTACAGAATTTTCAAGAACTGACTGGATGACTTGACAGCTGCCATTCCAGCCGGTCTACTGCACCTGTTAGAGTTGTCAGAAATCAGTTATGAACCGGACCAGCCGGTTACCATGAAGAAGGACTATAAATAGTCTTATACTGTCTACAGAAGAAGTTGATCAAGTGATTGTCCAAGTTGTTCAAGTGATCAATATACAAAGAAGATCTAGCTATTCCTTGAAGAATCTAGTGAAGATCTAAGAAGTTGGAGAGAGAGAGCTCCATCCAAGAAATCAGTCATTGGAACCGGGCTGAGAAGAAGGGTTCAGATTTGTTCTGAATCTTAAGTAGCAGAGATCAAGGATCAACTGCAGAGGAGATCAATCTTATTGAGTTCTACATTCAAGAAGCTTTGAAGAAAGCCAAGTCAGATTGATTTCAGCTGAGTTCTTCCAAGAACTCATCAAGAAACTCACAACTCTTCTCTCTTGTTCCTGAGTTGATTGAGTATATATTTTGTATTCAAATTATCTTGTAGGATCCATAGGGATCTGATCAGTCTTGTAAGCCTATAATTATAAAGGCTGAGTGTAGGGCTTGAGTGCCTGAGTGTAGGAGATTGAAATCTCTGAGTGTAGGCCTGTTGTGGCTGAGTGTAGGCCTTGGTGGCTAAGTGTAGGCCTTGGTGGCTGAGTGTAGGCTTTGTGAAGAAGCTGAGTTGTAGGGCCTTGGGCCTGAGTTGTAGGAACCTGTCTTGTGGGTTCTGAGTGTAAGATCTGAGGATCTGAGATAGTTGAGAAGTTGGGCCGAATCTAGTACATTGCTAGATAGGCAAAGGGGGAAAGTGGATGTACCCAAACCTTGGGGAACCACTATAAAACTGTGTGTCTACTGTGTGGATTCTCTTATTGTGTACATGGAGGGTTCTGAAGAAGTGAGGCAAGATAGAAAAACTTTGCTAAACCAAGAGTATGAAAGCTTTAGGCAAAGTAGATCTGATAGCATAACTGAATGCTATAAGAAGTTCTACAGGATTGTGAATGAGCTCATGTCCTATGGCAGAGAGTTCAGTAATTATGAACTCAATGATAAGTTTCTAAGATCCCTAACAAAAGATTGGGACACTAAGATCTATGCCATTAGAGAAATGGCAAAGTTAGCAGAAATTCCTCCACCAACACTGTTTGGCAAACTGCTGTCCTATGAAATGCAGTTAATGGTGAGGAAAGAATATAAGAAATCTACAAGAAGTGAATACAAAGAAAGGACAGTGGAATTCAAAACAGAAGCCCCCAGAAAGTACAGAAGTAAGTCACCAACTCCACCTCCAAAAGCAGCTGAATCTGAGTCAGATGAGTCAGTCAGCAGAAAATCTGAAAGCAGTGAAAGTGATGAGGACTTTGCTGCCTTCACAAGACATTTTCAGAAATTCTTAAAGAAGAAACAGTGGAGGACAAGGCCATCTACTTCACAGGGAAAAGAAGACTATTATCAGAATAAAAAGTCTTCAAAGAAAGACAGGAAAAAGACTAAGTCTAGCAAAGCAACTCTTTCAAAAATAATATGCTATTGCTGTAATAGACAAGGCCATGTTGTTGCAGATTGTCCAGAAAAAAGGAAGGAGTCTAGTGACAAGAAAAAGACTCAATTCAAAGGCAAGAAGGAAAGATCTTTTGTTGCCAAAAAGGAAAAGAGCCTGTCAGATATTTGTTCATCAGAAACTGAGTCAGATGCTGAAGCATATATAGGACTGTTTGCTGAGGAAGAAGAAGAAGAGTTCATCCAGATTATGAACTCTATATATGAACAAGAGGACAGTCAGTGCCAAGGATTGATGGCATTGACAGAAGGTGACAAAATCCTGGAGCAGCCAGGACCCAGTAAGGTACAACATTGTTCTTTCAGTTCAATTTCTTGTGCCAGTACAGAATCAGATTCATCATCATCAAGTAATGAGAGTGCATCTGAGTCTGAAGAGGATCTTCATCAGTTAATAGATGAATATAAAGTTCTGTTACAAGCTTATAAGAAGAGCAAGTCCCTAGCAAAAAGTCAGGCAAAGGAAATTGCTAATCTCAAGGCTGCTGCAACTGATTTTGAGAAGATATTTGATCAAAAGCTTAATGAGATAGACAGACTGAAGCACATAACTGTGATTCAGATGGGGACTATATCATTTAAGAATGATCAAATCAAGAGTCTGGAGATTAATCTTCAGAAGGAGAAAGACTTAGTTGCTAGGTTTTCTAAACTTAAGTCAGTTCTACCCTTAATTGATGAATTTGTTCATCACAAAGGTAAAGCTGGACTGGGATTTACTAGACCTGCAAGGACTGTTCAGTCCAAGTCCAAGTCCAAGGGCAAAGCTCCAACTCTCAACAAGTCAGCTGTAGATAAAACAGCAAAGTCAGTACCTAAGCAAAGGTACAATAAGTTTGAGTGTTGGTGTTGTGGCAAGGTAGGCCACTTTGCAATGGACTGTTGGCACAATGTTAGTGTCAAAGTGAGTAGCAAACTGCCTGTTGGAAAGCCTGCAGGTAGCTTTATTAGGATGCAAACTAACTAGTACCAAGGACCCAAGAATTCTTTGGGTTCTAAGGTTCACTAATCTGTTTTGCAGATAAGTCCAAGTGGCCATGCCCCAATATGGTACTTGGACAGTGGATGTTCCAGACACATGACTGGAACAAGGGGTTTACTGAAGGACTACACACCTATAAAGGATGGTCCAAAAGTCACCTTTGGTGGATATGAAAAGGGGATCATCAAGGGTTTTGGTAACATATCTAACTCCTTTATTACAATTACTCAAGTGGCCTATGTTAAAGGTTTGAAACATAACCTTATTAGTATAAGTCAATTGAGTAATGTAGGATATGACATCTCATTTGTGAAAGATGGTTGTCATATCAGGACGTCAAATGATCAAGAGATCATTTTGACTGGTTATAGAAAAAGGAATGCCTATTGCTTAGACATTATGGTTGAGAACAATGGTTCTCCAGTATGTCTTGTAGCTGATGAGACAGTCTCTCATTGTGTCAAATGGCACAAGAGGCTTGCCCATCTAAACTACAAGACAATAGGCAAACTCTTTAGTAAAGAGTTAGTGAGGAATGGTCCTCAAGTTAAGTGTATTAAAGATGGTATTTGCTCAGCTTGTCAAAAGGGCAAGTAGACTAGATCCACCTTTAGAAGCATTGAAAACAAAGATGCTGTGAGGTGTTTATACCTCTTGCATATGGATCTCTTTGGTCCTATGCCAGTTCACAGCTTAGGTAGGAAGGTCTATACCTTTGTAGTTGTAGATGACTACTCAAGGTTTTCCTGGGTGTTCTTTCTTAGACAGAAATCTGAAATACCTAGTGTCTTCCATAGCTTTGTAAAACAAATTCAGAATGAACTAGACAGTACAGTGGTCAAAATAAGAAGTGACCATGGTACTGAATTTCAGTCTGATAGTATGACAAAACTATGTGAAGAATTTGGGATATTTCAAGAGTTTTCTTCACCAAGAACACCTCAGCAAAATGGCATTGCTGAGAGGAAGAATAGAACCTTGATTGAGGATGGTAGGACTCTATTAAGTGATACATCATTACCAGAATATTTCTGGGCAGAAGTAGTGAATACTGCATGCCATGTTATTAATAGGGCTACCATAACTAAAAGCCTCAACAAGACCCCCTATGAGGTTATGAAAGGCAGGAAACCAAACCTATCCTACTTTAGGATCTTTGGTTGTAAGTGCTTTATACTTAACAATGGAAAGTCTTACTTGACTAAGTTTGCTGCCAAGTCCCAAGAGGGAATTTTTGTTGGGTACAGCAATAACAGTAAGGCTTATAGAGTCTAAAACTTGTCTACACAAGTTGTAGAAGAGACTGTACATGTAGTATTTGATGAAACTGGACTTATTAACAATGAGTTGTCTAGTAGTGTATGCAGCTCCTCAGGTATAACTAAGAAGATGGACAAGCTCACTATAGAAGAAGAACCTACTGTAAGACAGCAAGTAGAAAACAGTGGCTGTTGTCCAGGGGGAGTACTACATGTAACTAATGCAGAAGAAGTACAAGGAGTGCAGCAAGATGAAGAAGTTGAAGAAGTTCAACCTGAAGTCAGGATGCCTCCAGCCAATAGGCATCTTAGAGATCATCCAGCAGAACAAATCATTGGTGATCCAAGACAAGGGGTACAAACAAGGAGCAGAAACCTGAATGCAGCACTCTACTCCAGCTTTCTATCCCAAGTTGAACCAAAGAAGTTTGAAGAAACCATCCTAGACCCTCATTGGATTGAGGCAATGGAAGAAGAGCTGAATCAGTTCAAGAGGTGCAAGGTCTGGGAGCTTGTTCCTAAACCAAAAGACCACAATATAATTGGGACAAAGTGGATCTTTAGGAACAAAATGGATGAGCATGGAGTTATCATTAAGAACAAAGCAAGATTGGTTGCTAAAGGATATAGGCAGGAAGAAGGTATTGATTTTGATCAAACCTTTGCTCCAGTAGCCAGACTGGAAGCCATAAGGATGTTCCTGGCCTATGCAACTTTTCAAGGATTTAAAGTTTACCAAATGGATGTCAAGTCAGCATTTCTGAATGGTAATCTTAAAGAGGAAGTCTATGTGGAACAGCCATCAGATTTTGTTGATTCAACTCTACCTAATCATGTCTATAGACTTAGGAAAGCATTATATGGGTTAAAACAAGCCCCTAGGGCTTGGTATGAAACCTTGTCTAGTTTCCTCATTGAGAATAAGTTTACAAGGGGGAAAATAGACAAGACTCTATTCCTTAGGGAATCTAGAGGCAAAGTAATAATAGTCCAAATATATGTAGATGACATAATATTTGAGTCTACTGAAAGTAGTCTTTGCAAAACGTTTGCAAAACTTATGCAAGGACAGTTTGAGATGAGTAGTGTGGGAGAGCTTAAGTTCTTCTTGGGTCTCCAAGTAAGACAGACTGAGAATGGTTTATCTATATGCCAGTCTAAGTTCACCCTAGAACTCATAAGGAAGTATGGTATGGATTCATCTAGTACCATGAAGACTCCTATGGGATCAAGTATGTCTCTTAGCAAGAATGATGCAGGGAAACCTGTAGATGAGTCTTTGTATAGAGGGATAGTTGGCTCCCTATTATATTTAACTGCAAGTAGACCAGATATCATGTATGCTACATGTGTCTGTGCAAGGTATCAAGCCTGCCCTAAAGAGTCTCATTTGACAGCAGTCAAAAGGATATTGAGATATCTAAATGGCACTCCTTATCTAGGCCTCTGGTCCCCTAGGAATGGGGATTTTGAACAACAGGTTATTGAGATGCAGACTTTGCAGGATGCAAAGAAGATAGAAAAAGCACAACTGGAACCTGTCAATTCCTAGATGGAAGACTGATTTCTTGGAGTAGCAAAAAGCAGACAAGTGTGGCTATCTCCACTGCAGAGTCAGAATATGTGGCTGCAGGAAGTTGTTGTGCTCAACTTCTGTGGATACAACATCAGCTTGAGGACTATGGAATTCAGGTAAGTAGAACTCCACTCTTTTGTGATTCTACTAGTGTTATATCAATTGCACATAATCCTTTTTCCCATAGTAGAACTAAACATATTGAAATAAAATATCATTTTCTTAGGGAGCATGTAGAGAAAGAAGATATTTTACTAGAATATGTTAGAACAGATAATCAACTAGCTGATATGTATACTAAGCCCTTAGAAGAAACTAAGTTCAATAGGTTTAAAATTGAACTAGGCATGATAAACTTAGAATAAGTTTATAAAATTGGATAAGTAAAAAGGTGTCGACACACAGAGATATCTGTGTCGACACAGAAAAGTGGTGTCGACACTTCAGGGAAAAGGTGTCGACACATCTAGGAAGTTGGTGTCGACACTTCAGAAAATTAGTGTCGACACATGTCAAGTAGGTGTCGACATATCCAAGGTGGTGTCGACACTTGGGCTTTACTCAGAATTATCTAGGTAAAGTCTCGACTAAATGTCGAGTTATGTGGTGTCGACACATAAACAAGTGTCGACACATATAATCTGTTGACTAAACTTGTGTCGACACATATGTGTAGAGACATTATAAGTTAGTGTCGACACTTATTGACAGTGTCGACACAATTCAAGTTAGCTGCCCGCCTTTTCATCTTCAAACCTAGAAAGGTATAAATAGGAATTTGCCTTAGTTTGTCGACACGCTTTCAAAAGTTTCGAGACCAAACTTGTGTGTCAACACCTCTCTTCTCTCAGTTCAAATTCTTCAAACCCTAATGGCACCAAAGCTTGAGGAGAACGTCAATGAAGGTTATGAACTGGTGCGCGACGCGTTTGTTGATGCAGACCCGGAGATCAAGACTGTAGTAACCCTAGTTGCAGACTCAGGGTTAAAATATCTTGTTTCAGAGCCAACTAAAATCTGGAAGAAAGAAGTCTTGGAATTCCTCAATGTAGCTAAAATAGACGAATCTGGATTCAAGATCAAATCCAGAGTTCATGGTGCAAAGGTTAAGGTTTCACCAAAAAGTTTGAGGAAAATCCTTCAGTTACCAAGAACTAAGGAAGAAGAAGAGGTTACAGCTTCCAGGACCAGAGATGCATTGGCATGGTGTGGTCTGGATTCAAAGATGAAAGTAGGATCTGTATTCAATAGAAAGGGAATGAACAGCCAGGGGAAATTCCTTTCTGAAATTGTTGGCAAGGTCATCTTAAGTAAGCCTGGAGGGCATGATAGGGTATCAGCCCATATGTTCAGTATTATGACAAGGATAATCTTTACTTTGAAAACAGATTGGTCTGTTATAGTCTTTGAGAAGATCAAGGAAAATCTGAAGAAACCCAACATGGGTAGGATCTTAAGTTTATACCTAGCTGGTAGTTTACCAGAGGTTATGGGTCAAGCTGCTGGTACTAAAATAAATCATATGAGGAAAATGGATATGAGGATATTCTCTAGATGGGACAGGGTGTTGTCTAAGGAAATGCCAACCCCTGAGAAAGTAACACCTGAGAAAGTAACACCTCAAAAGAAGACAAAGAAAGCTGCCCCAATAGCTCAAGAGTCAACTAGCAGCTCTGGTAGTGAAGAGCAAGTTGTCTTCACACCTGATGAGAATGAAGAAGGAAATACTGAGAAGTCTACAACTCAACAAGTTGCTGCAGAGAAGCAGGGGGAGCTACCACCAGCTAGCCCCTTACACCAGGATCAAATCCAGGGGGAGCCACTAGTTGTGGAAGAGCCCACTCCTCTTGAGAGTGAGCAAGCTACAAACATCATCCTTGAGGTAATCACTGAGCTTAATGCTTTAGATTTCCTTAAAGTGGATACTGTTTTATCTGATTCATTGAATGATGTTAATCAGAAAACTCAGCTTGATAGTCAAGTCCCAGATGTTGTCATGGAGGACACATCTGTTGCAGCTCAAATAGTATCTGATCCAGTGGTCGATGAGCCAAGAATTTCTCCAGCTCATTCTCCACAAGAGTATACCATGGAAGATCTTTTCCTAAATCTGGATCAAAAAGATTTTGACAAGGATTGTGCTGCTGCTGAGGGGGAGAATGCTCCAGTTGAGGGGGAGCAAGTGCAAATTCAAGAAGAAACAGCAAGGCAAGAGCCAGAGAAGCAAAAAGCTGTTGAAGAGTTACCTAAGGAGAGGGTAGATATAGCCAGCACCTCAGCCTCTGAAGATGAAGAAGCTGCAAGGGCTAAGAAGAGGAAGTTTCAAGTTTTCAAGAGAAGAAGCCAGAATTACAAAAAGGCTTTGCAAACTGTAGCACCACAGCCTATATCACAGCCAGCACCAACTGTTGATTATAGTGCTCTAATGGTTGCAATGCAGATAAAGCTTGATGAGCACAGGCAGGCCATTGAGAAGTATGTGGATGAAGGGCAGAAATCATTACAGTTTGATCTGGCCCAGGATATAAAGTCAATAAGATTTGAGATGAATCTTAATAAAAAGGAAATGACTGACTGCTTCCACAAGGGTGGGAATGCAGTAGTCTATCTTACAACTCATCAAGAAAAGATAAAGGCTCAAGTAGATGACATAGCACTGAAGCAGGGGTATGTTCTAGAGAACCAAATTAGAATGAATGATAATTTGACAGAATCACACAATGTTATTGTCACAGAGATGAAGAACATTGCTGCTGGCCTGACAACTTCTACTGCTACTGCTATGGCAGATTTTGACAAAGCATTTCAAGAGAAAATAACTGCTGTTAAGACTGTCATTCAAGACTATCAGAAGCTTCTCGCTGAAAAACTCCAAAGGTTAAAACCTTTCTTTAAAGATGGAGTCAATTATTTGGATAACCAAGTGAGATTTCAGAAAGATGATGTCAGAGATCACATCAAAAGAGAAGTCATAAAGGGGGAGAGAGTGTTAGTCAAAGCCAGCTCTGATCATGCTAAATGGATTTCTAATTCTATCAGAGCTACTCTTGGATATCCTCCTCTTTGTGATGATGATAATGTTGCAGAATCTGGGATTAATCCTGCTTATCTAGGAGGGGAGCAACCTGAAGTGGCTCAAGTCATCTACCCTCCTCCAGATTTTGATATGGTTCATGCTGACATATAGTCCATGTATAGCCCACCTGGGGGAAAGGACAATGTCATTATAGAGAAAGTTGTTCAGCCCATATCTGCAGCTATGCAAGAAGCTCTGCAGAAAGAAGAAGAAACTAGATTGTCTAAGAAGAGGTTCAGGGAACAAGCTGAACAAAGACCAGACTTTGAGCAGTGGAGCCTTACTTCAAGAAATATTATCTTAACTGCATGGAAAGCTGCAAAAGATAATATACAAGACAGAAATAAATGGTTTTCTGAACTTGAATGGAGGAAACATGAGACAAGGCAAGAAGCAATAGTTCAATATAGAAGGAAGGCCAAGATGGGAAAGCTACCTCCTACTGCCCAGGAGCCTAGCAAGTACTTTCCCAAGCCTTATCATTATTTTGAAAGGCAAAAGATTAAAGCTGAGGAACTTAAGAAGAAGGAGCTGAAAGGGAAGAAACATGTTGATACTGAAGCTGCTGAAGCTCCTATACAAGTCAAAGTACAAGCTGGAAAAGGGATAGTGATCAAGGAGGCTGAACAAAAATAGAATAGAATTTTATTCAGTTTACAATTGTAATCTTGTGTTTTTCAAACACTATGTAGAACTTTTGTATAATGAATATTACAAAGTTGTGAGAACAATATGATGTGTTTTAAATCTATTTCATAATTGTTCTGAGATGTTATCTGTATATGCATGTTTGATTGATACATGTTTATGTTTGCCCTGATATCTAATCCTGCTTTACATCATTTTGTAATTTTATTATGAATGGTGTATATCATTGACTAAGGGTTATGACTTCTCCAAATAGGGGGAGATTGTTGGGTACATTGGTCTAAATGTACCTGATTTGAAGAAGCCTCACCCAACTCAATGATATACATCAAAATGTATTTGATGTGTTTTGAGTTCACTTGTGCAGGTTAAGTATTTATAGGAAAGAAGAAAAAGTTTCTAAGTCCATGTGTCGACACCTAGGAGCAAAGTGTCGACACTTAAGAAGACTTGTGTCGACACCCAGGCAAGCAGTGTCGACACTTGGAGTCATTGTGTCGACACCAGGGATGTAGAGTCGACACCAGACAGAAAGTGTCGACACAAGGAGCTGTGTCGACACTCAGTAAAGAGAAGCCCAGTAAAGCAGTGTCGACACTAAGCAGTTGTGTCGACACCCAGTGAAACTGTGTCTACATCAGAAAGTGTCGACACTCGGAGGCTGTGTCGACACTCAGCAAAAGTCAGCAGAGACTAAGTATAAGTATCGACACCCAGAGCAATGTGTCGACACATAGCAGAATAGTCAACACTTAAAGAAAGTGTCGACACAAAGGAGATGTGTCGACACTCAGCCTGAGTCTCAACAGAAGAAGAATGTGTCGACACATGGAGCAGTGTCGACACTCAGCAAGTATCGACACTTAAGAAGACCTGTGTCGACACCAAGAAGAAGTGTCGACACTTAACAGATTCAACACATGAAGATGTGTCGACACAAAGGAGTTGTGTCGACACTTACAAGGATTCAGCAATATACTGAAGTACAAGTACTTGTGTCGACACACATTATCAGTGTCGACACATGAAGAAGAAGTAGTGTCGAGATATAAAATCTACAACACAAGGAGTTGTGTTGACACCTTGTAGGCTAGTGTCGACACTTAGACAACTTGTGTTGACACTTAGTCTATAAGTGTCGACACTTAAAGACAGACAGTCTCGACACTATCAGACAGTTACAGAATTTTCAAGAACTGACTGGATGACTTGACAGCTGCCATTCCAGCCGGTCTACTGCACCTGTCAGAGTTGTCAGAAATCAGTTATGAACCGGACCAGCCGGTTACCATGAAGAAGGCCTATAAATAGGCTTATACTATCTACAGAAGAAGTTGATCAAGTGATTGTCCAAGTTGTTCAAGTGATCAATATACAAAGAAGATCTAGCTATTCCTTGAAGAATCTAGTGAAGATCTAAGAAGTTGGAGAGAGAGAGCTCCATCCAAGAAATCAGCCATTGGAACCAGGCTGAGAAGAAGGGTTCAGATTTGTTCTGAATCTTAAGTAGCAGAGATCAAGGATCAACTGCAGAGGAGATCAATCTTATTGAGTTCTACATTCAAGAAGCTTTGAAGAAAGCCAAGTCAGATTGATTTCAGCTGAGTTCTTCCAAGAACTCATCAAGAAACTCACAACTCTTCTCTCTTGTTCCTGAGTTGATTGAGTATATATTTTGTATTCAAATTATCTTGTAGGATCCATATGGATCTGAGTCTTGTAAGCCAATAATTATAAAGGCTGAGTGTAGGGCTTGAGTGCCTGAGTGTAGGAGATTGAAATCTCTGAGTGTAGGCCTGTTGTGGCTGAGTGTAGGCCTTGGTGGCTGAGTGTAGGCCTTGGTGGCTGAGTGTAGGCTTTGTGAAGAAGCTGAGTTGTAGGGCCTTGGGCCTGAGTTGTAGGAACCTGTCTTGTGGGTTCTGAGTGTAAGATCTGAGGATCTGAGATAGTGGAGAAGTTGGGCCGAATCTAGTACACTGCTAGATAGGCGAAGGGGGAAAGTGCATGTACCCAAACCTTGGGGAACCACTATAAAACGGTGTGTCTACTGTGTGCTGTGAAATTCTGTGATTGCTGAATGTGTGATGTGATAAAGTAGCTAGAATTCTGTGATATTATCTGATTGCTGCCTAAAAAGTTAAAAAGATTCAAGTCACCTATTCACCCCCCCCCTCTAGGTGTTTAGGTACAATATCTTTCAAATTTGACTAAATACGTGCTAGTTCCAACACAATCTTCTGAAACAAGGAACAAGGTTTCATGGGATATCACCGACAATAAGTCTCTATTGCCCATTGATAGCACCAGAAAATGTGCTTCTCATTTCAGAACAACTTCTAATCTCCAGTATATCTTTGCAAACCTTATACATCCCCTCCTCTCTAAGGTTGGCCACTAGATCCAACAATTTGAACAATACATAATTGTAGTTTATGTGTTCTAGTGAATAATGTTTTATCCACATTTCCTCTATTAAATGACATTCTTGGAGGAAAATGGATAAGGTCTCATACCAAGATCTTGGAACTTACTTTGACTATATAGTGCTTTATTTAATTTGTAAACATATGAGGGGAAATATGGATTGATAAAATCTAGAGGTTGTTCTGCATATATCTCTTCTTGAAGA
This sequence comes from Platanthera guangdongensis, assembly GCA_039583875.1. NCBI lineage: Eukaryota > Viridiplantae > Streptophyta > Magnoliopsida > Asparagales > Orchidaceae > Platanthera > Platanthera guangdongensis. The sequence continues at coordinate 106,833,745 of CM077152.1, forward strand.
GTTCAATTGAGGAAAGCACTCTTGACATCAATCTGAATACCTTGATCTTCTTATGAGTTGCATAGGTAAGGAATAACCTAATTATCTCCAGTCTAGAAACTGGTACAAAAGTTTGGTTATTGTTTATTCCTTCATCTTGCCTATAGCCTTGAGAAACTAGTATGTCCTTGTTCCTGGATATTACACCATTGAAATCCCACTTATTTGTAAATACCCATTTTTATTATTATTGCGTAGTTTTATGCCTTACTACTAGGGTCCAAACCTTGTTCCTTTGCAAACTGAGCTAACTCTTCCTTTGTTGCAACAATCCAGTGGGCATCATTTTTTGCTTCCTCCAACTTCCTGAGTTCATATTAGGAAAGTAAACATTATAGCATAGCCTAAATTGATAGTTAGTTCCTTGTTCTTACTTCCAAATTTACATCTCATATCACATGGGATTGGGGGTGAGCCCTGAGAATTACTTTCTCGGTATTTATTATTGCTTCACTAAGTGTAGGGATTATCTCTTCACGTGCTTCCTCTTCATTTGGATTATCTTTATTTGAATTCTAAAGTTCAACAGCCTGCTCTTGGATCTGGACAGAAATTTGAGCTGAACTGATGTTGATTCAGTAGGGGATTTATCATCAGAGTTAGCTTCAACACTTTCCAACTAATTATAGTGATCTTTAGATAATCTCTCTCCATTGTCCTTAATATGTAGGTGCTCTAGTTCATCAACAAGAGGGTCTTTTCCTACAAAATGTTCTTGGTAAAAGCTTCCTACCACTTAGGAAATGGATGAGATTCATTAAACAGGACATACACAAACTCTTCTATCTTAAGATTCCTTTTATTATAGCAACTATAGGCTTTGCTAGATGATGAATATCCTAGAAAAATACCATCATCAACCTTATTGTCTAATTTAGCAAGATGGCTCTTTCCATTATTGAAAATGTAGCAATTATAACCAAATATCATAAAGTATGATATTATAGGTGACTTTCCCTTCAATAGCTCATAGGGTGTAAGACCCTCTCCCGGAACACAAGACACTGCCGATGGGTGTCTTATGCCCAGAACAGCCTCCTTGCGATTGCATGAACACATGGTCTAATCTGTACAACAATTCGCCCATTCTGCCGGCTAATTTTCGATATCATTGCCAACCCAACAATAAGAAAAGAACACAGAAGTAATGATCCATAAATATTAAAGTGCAGGATAATACAATAGTAAGGAAGCTACATAAGCTCCTGTAAATATCAGAGTACAAAATATTGCCCAAAGGGCTACAACAAAATGCTCAAAATCTCATATCTGTCACTGAGGTGAGTGAAGGTATCGTAGTGTCAAGCCTTGACTCCCTGGCCAAGTTTCCCTCCTGCATGAGGTGCTGCTACTGCTCCATCTGAGGGATACCCTCCTAAAAAAGTGGGTATATCAATTGTTATTCGTAAAGACTAAGTGGCTTCACATCCACTCACCCCGGCGACTCGTAGGCATCAGGAGAAAGGAAGAAAGAGGGGACACAATATAATCTGTAATATAACAAGTATGTGACATGATGGCATTATTAATCTAGAATTTAATATATCAATCATTCAATAAGAAAGCAGTTAATCACAGAAGACATATTTGTGTGTATAAGAGCACAATATATAACGAACTGAATTGAACTTAACTTATTATGATGCCCATACAAACTTATAAATTAAGACTCTAGTATAATAAATAGTAACTCATCATATAAAAGAGCTCATACTAATTTATATGATGAGGATCTTATGTGGTGCAATGCAATGCAATGAATGTATGATGATGCACCCATGTTTACACACCATATAATTATCAAGTACCAAACGTGCAAATAAGCACCAAAGGACATCCAACTGCGTCCTTACACAATACATTCCATGTACAACATATCCTACGGTTACCAACATGGCATCACTCAATCGAGTGGTGTGTTGCGGTAACACCTTGCATCAATGCAAGTTAAACATGGAATACTAACTCCAAGGGTCCTACATGATAACCTGTGCCACAACAACATTACGAGGTCATCACCATACATATGTCCTGCTCTCCAACATGTCATTTATGTCATTTTGTACCTCATATAATTATTTGGGCATCAATATAATTCTAAAACACAAGCTTCTGAATGTGAGACAAATATATAATAAGTATTTATTTGAAAGATCATACGACATCCATATTCGCTGAGATTCATACAATAGATCAAGTCTATCATTTTAAATGTTCTCACAAAGTTTAAGCCCATCCAGACATTCTGGTAATCATTTGTGACGCCAAAATTTATAATACCATATATCAATATTTATACAAATACTTATCCAAAAATTATGAAATTCAACAGGGGAGATGGCAATATCATCAAGCATGTGACTACCAATTTTCATAGTATCAGAGGATTATTTTAAGAGAAATTCATGAAACATCAAAATCTTTACGTTTAGGATAGCTTACGGAAACTGGATTTCTCAGAGCAACAGACCACCAAAAATTAAGTTTAACACCATTCCGAAAAGGTATTTTCAAGGAAAACAACTTTCCTGTAAAGTCCTAGGTCCAGATCTAAGTCTATTATGCCTAAAATAGGGTTTAAACACGGCTGCGCAAACTTGGACATATTCTGTCCTGCATTTACAAGTTAATTTATTTCAGACCGAAATTTTGAACTCACTTTTAGAGAGATACAGACCTCCCCAAAAATTGTGCAACTACTCGTTTGGAAGGTCTTTCCTAGGACTATAACTTTTATGTTGAGCCCGAGACCTGAATCCGACTGTATCATTCCAAAAAATTAGGCTTGAAGTCCATCACGCGTACAAAACAGATTTTCTATCTAATGATAAAGTTGAGTTTCTGCACAAATCTTAAAGACAATATGTACGACATCTATTCATCTTCTTTATCCAGCAAAGAAAAAGATGTGTTCAAATTCCCTCCTCCATTTCTCTCTTAATAGACCACTATTCTTCACGAAATCAAGTCTGTCATTTTCGTAATGAAAAGAGGAAATGATCGAAGATATTTTCTTAGCGATCGACACCCTAGAACGGAAGTTCTAGCATGATCTCTTCCTAGAAAACTCCATTAACTCACCAAAATCAAGCTCTCTTGAGGTCGATGTCTCTACTAATTTCCGATCTAAAGATCTAGAACCAAGGGAGAGGGTAGGAAGCTCACTTGATTTTCAGCCATAGATCAGGTTCTTCTTCTCGGTGGCATGTCGTTGCTTGGCTTCCGGCGACTTGCACCATGCTTCGTTCTTCCAAGAAAGTTTCTAGTCATAGTTCTAGAGTGGTTAGGAAAAGCCTGGGTGTAGGAAGGCTTTACTCGATTCTTGAGTGATGGAAAAAATCCCTCCCATACCTTTGAATGACATGTGTCACATGTCACTTCATTATTGTATCAAATCCACCTCCCGACCTTTGGAAATGCAAGGAATGGTCATATGTACTTAAATAAGCGTGGGAAAAGTCATGCCATGTCTTATCAAAAGAAAATGGAAGGAGGAACCGGAGTAGGAAATTTCACACGACTCACTGAACTACACATGGTTTTCCAGGCATCACGTAAATTGAAATTTTAAGTCCATTCGTCGAGATCACTCGATGATTCGTCGAGTCCACTCAACGATTCGTCGAGTTCGTACGAACGTTCCACATGTTGAATTCACTCGATGATTCGTCGTGTTCAAATGATGATTCATCTAGTTTACTTGAACCTTCGTCAAGTGACACTCGACGATTCGTCGATTTCACCCAACCATCCCATTCGTCGAGTTTACTCCACTTCTGTCGAATTCACTCAACGAATCGTCGAGTTTACTCCACCCTTGGTCGAGTTAAACTCGACAGTTCGTTAGGTCTAAGTTATGTAATTTTTGGCTTGCTCGTCAAGTTTTGTCGCAATCCGAGCATTTTTGGAGTCTCGGCACGCGATTGAACTTTTGGATTTGTTTATGTTCGCTGTATACTTTGAAGATTAATATCTCAGGAATGGCTCGTCAGATTTTGGTTTTGACTTCGTCGTTGTGTTTGTAGCGTCAGTATTCGCCTACGGTGTGAGTTTCGTTTAATTTGGCGTTCGTTTGGGCGTCCGTTTTGATCTCGTAGTTTCCTTGTTCAAAAATATATATGTATGATTATTTTAATATTATAGTACTATTCAAAAATGTATTTTACTATTCATTCATATAGTTTGATCAAAAGGTTACATTTGCAAAGAAATTATTTTTCCTGCAAGGCTTGACTCGAGTGAAATTCCTGTGTCTCGAGTAGGTCCTTTCTTGTACTCGAGTAGTTACCTTACTACTCGAGTAGTTCCTTTCAAGTATTCGAGCAGTTGTCTTACTACTCGAGTAGTTCTTTTCGAGTACTCGAGTAGCTGCCTTATAACTACTCGAGTAGGTCTCTTCTTGTACTCGAGTAGTTACCTTACTACTCGAGTAGTTCCTTTCGAGTACTCGAGTAGTTGCCTTACAACTCGAGTAGTTCTTTTCGAGTACTCGAGTAGCTGCCTTATAACTACTCGAGTAGGTCTTTTCTTGTACTCGAGTAGTTACCTTACTACTCGAGTAGTTCCTTTCGAGTACTCGAGTAGTTGCCTTACTACTCTAGTAGTTCTTTTCGAGTACTCGAGTAGCTGCCTTATAACTACTCGAGTAGGTCTCTTCTTGTACTCGAGTAGTTACCTTACTAATCGAGTAGTTCTTTTTGAGTACTCGAGTAGTTGCCTTACTATTCGAGTAGTTCTTTTCGAGTACTCGAGTAGTTGCCTTACTACTCGAGTAGTTCTTTTCGAGTACTCGAGTAGTTGCCTTACTACTCGAGTAGTTCTTTTCGAGTACTCGAGTAGACACCTTACTACTCGAGTAGTCCTTTTCTGGTACTCGTGTATCCCTTGTTGTACCCGAGTAGTACCCCTATAGTACTTGAGTGGCCCGTTCCTTCTGTCTCGGAAAACCGGTTTTAGCTGAACCCGGTTTATTTCTGCTGTTGAGTATAAATACTTTCTTCTTCATCATCATTAAACCGATCGAGAATTTCTTCTTCTTCCCGAAACAGAGCAGCGTGTGAGAAATAGGTCGTCCGTCCATACTTCTTCCGGTGCCCGCCGACAGTGCTCCGGTGCTCGAAATCTTCAACCGAGTATAGATCTGGAAAGCTCTCGCCGAGAGCTACGCCATCGTGGTAATATCTTCCCCGTTTCTAGAGATTTCTCGTTAGGGTTTTTCGGCCCTAACCTCCTTTTCGGCCGTTCTTGTTCAGATTTCAACTCCTCCCGCATCATTTTGCACCGATCTACGACGTGGAGTGATTCGGAGGACTTTTTCGGTAAAACCAAGGCAAGTGGTGGTTTCTCCTCGTTTCTCCTTGTCTGATTTGATGGTAACGGCTAAGTTTTCAAGTTCTTTAAAATTTTCTACACTTATTCTTTCAAATTACTGTTATGAATAACCTTCTCAACGATCACATGATGTTGTGACGTTTTGTCATGGTGAACTCGATTTTGTCCGGATACGTTTGTTCGTTCTTGAAGTATCTTATTGATGGATTTAAACGCCTTAGATTTCATTTTTGAATGTATTAGAGTTTAATTAGGTTTGTAAATCATTCCTAAGAGTTGATCAGCAATGTCTTGTATCTAGTAATGTCAAGTAGAATCTGACGAGCCAAATCTCGAGATATTTGTGTTGTGGTTTCTTTGGGTTTCTTAATTGCGGGAGTTAGTGGACAATTCCACCTTCGTAGTGGTTGTTTCCTTCATTAGTGCCCTGTGGAAGTCTACTCGGCTTTTGGATGTCTGCGGTGTATGGTGGAGAGTATGAGACTCCCTCAAAGTTAGACGGATTGTATATTCGTGTTTTTGGGTGGTGTGTCTAAGAGTGACCACCTCGCCCGTGTTTTTTTGGGTGGTGTGTCCACGAGTGTCCACCTCGCCCGTGTTTTTGGGTAAAGTCGACCACAGGTGCCTAATAAAGGTTTTGTATTTCTTCCTTACGAATTATTCATGTTATCACCTTATAGCCTCGTGTGTCTGGTGTACTACTGTTGTACGTGACGAATCACGTAAGAGTTCTTTTTCATGATGATGACTCATTCACTTTTTGTACTTTATTTCAGTACTGTTGGTCTTGGGTTGGTACCCCGTTGACCTTTGTTTACTTGGTCTTATTTATTTCTACCACCTTTTGTTCCCTCTTGCTGAGGTGTTCTGTCTTTGGAATGCCTCAGGTTCAGAGAAGTAGCAGATAGCAGAGCTAGTTTTGGAGTTTCTGGGCGCCAGTGTTGGCCATGGTGGTTATCTCATCTCAGCAAGGTAGTTTGTTGTTTATTTAGTTACTGGTTCAGACATACTTTTCTGTATGTGGGTTCGTGTCAGTTTATTGACACCCACAGTATTGTTACTTTTAGATACTTGCTAGCTGCTTAGTTTTCTATATGTGGATGTGTACTACTTGCTCTCTGGGATGATTTATGCTAGGAATGCATGTTAGGTATTTTCAACTATAAAATCTATTACTACTACTTCATGCACTACATAATTTAAAAACTCTAGCTTGTTATATTTGGAGACCGTAAAAGCTATCCTTACTACTATTATAAATTTAGAGTCTTGCATATCATGAGTTGTCCTTTGGGGACGTTTATACTCATGTAGGATGTTTGAGTCAATCTAACAAGTATTTTTCCACAGCGTATAACTATATTTTGATTCATGGACTAAGTGAGCCACTAAGCCGAGGGATACGGCTAACTATTGCACTTAGCTGATTTTCCTTAAAATAACTGAAAGAATCTTTCTTCATATTTTAGTAGGTATCTGCCTGAGCGTCCGCAGTTATCCCCTGCTGACGTGGCATCATGACGCGCATTTTCCCTTACTTTGATAAGTTATTATTTGCGATGAAAATGCGGGTTGTGACAGTTGGTATCAGAGGGAGGTTGCTTGACAATTGGTCGGGCAACCTTCCCTTGTTAGTGTAGGTTGTTTAGTGACATTTCATACACACACCGATGTGTCATCAGTACGCCTTAGCCGAAGCATAGTCACTACACTCATAGTATTATAAGAAGTATACGAGGCATATTATGTAGTATGGGATGCATAATATGTCTTTGTATATAGATCCACCATAGGTGGCGACATGTGACAGTTATGTAGTATGGGATGCATAACCACCATCACATGGGTGCCCATTAGCACGTTTTCTTTTCCTTGTTTCATGTGATGTTATGTAGTATGAGATGCATAACATTTCATGTGTACGCCGATCATATCATGCATTAGGGCCTTTTTATAGAATACATAGCACTACATACATTACATATCATCCTAAGTAGGACATAACATCATTATAAAATCCCAGAGTAAGTTTCAGCATAAGCAAGTGTCTTATAAGTATGGTCTGAACTAGTTGAGTGGCTTTGTTATAAGCTAGGATTTTAATGAGTTGTCCATTTGCTTTTTAGAATGTCGCCAAAGCGTCCTGCGACGAGGTCAACTCCCCAATCGGAGGGTGAGTCATTAGGTGCCCAAAGTGATGCGATTATTGAGGGTCTGCGTCAGAGTAATGAGGCTCTGTCGAGACAGTTGGTTACGATGCAATCATAAATTCAGTCTATGTTGTCTGCCGCTCCCGCGCAGCAACCTTTAGTGCAAGAGCCTGCCTTGGGCCAAGCCGTGCCTGATACCCCTGTTCCTCTGGTGCCCCCGATGGCGATACCACCAGAAATGAATTTCATATCGCACTACCATCGGTTGGGAACTCCCACCTACGACAGGAGTGCCGACTTTCTGATTATAGACGATTGGATCATCTCCATCGAGGAGATGTTTTCATATTCCGGAATTCTAGAAACCCAGAAGGTGATGATTGCAGCCTATCAGTTAAAAGGCATGGCAAAAAGTTGGTGGATTCGGGAAAGAGAGGGTCTGAAGGAAGGATGTTCTTGGGAATATTTTAAGAAGATGCTGCTGAAAAAGTTTCTACCCTCGGTCGAGCAGGACCGTCTAACGAATAACATCCTGCATTTGAAGCAGAGACAGGTCATCGTGAGCGAGTATGAGATTGAGTTTAGCAAACTGAGCAGGTTTGCTCCTGATTTGGAAGCTTCTAATGAGGGTAGAGTGAAGCGTTTCCTTGGAGGACTAAGAAGCGATGTCCAGCAGTTGGTATGCGCTTACCGAGCTGAAAGTTATGCTAAAGTAGTGGAAGCCGCTTTGAAAGTGGAGGCGATTGAAAATGCTAAGAACCGTGGTGTTGCGGTGAGGAAGGAGAAAAGGAAAGGCGTTGAGAATGGTAGCTGCAGGGCATCTGGCCTTTCTTCGAAGAAGCAAAGTAAGGAAGTGTGTAGTTTCTGTGGTCGTCTCGGCCACCCTTACGAAAGATGTTTCAAGAGGACTGCCACCCTGAAGCAGCAGCAGGTGCACGCCATCCAAGGTGCACCCAAGGGAGAGCTAGTGTGCTCATTCTATGCAAGGAAGGGTCATGATGTGAGTCAGTGCTGGATGAAGGAAAGGATTTTCTTCCAGTGCGGGCAGAAGGGACACCAAAAGTCTTCGTGCCCCCAGGCTCAGCCCCCACTACAGCCTGCCCCACTTCGAGCTCTGCCGTCGCCACCGAACCTGGATAAAGAAAAGGGAAAGTTGAACATGATGACCAGCGAGGAAGCTCAAACCTCTACACAAGTGATATCAGGTTAGCCCCAGTTTAATTTATCCTTATTATTTATCGTTGTTGCCCTAGTTATCGTTCGTTTAGTTATGTATGTTATGGTTTTAGGGGAGTTTAAGGTGCATAATCGGTGGGAGCGCATTCTTTTCGATTCGGGTGCCACCCATTCCTTCGTGGTCCGGAGGTTTGTTGATAAACATCGCCTGGGTGTGGATCGATTAGGAAACTCCTTCAATGTTAAGCTCTCTCCCGGTAATTTGGTGATATCTAATCAAGGAGTTCTGAGATGCCCTATTTATCTTGGAAATTTCCTGGCCTTTGCGGATCTGATGATTTTAGATCTGGCTGATTTTGACGTGATTTTGGGCATGGACAGGCTGTCCATGTATGATGTGGTCATTCAGCGCAAGGCTAAGCGACTGGATTTCAGGATGGACGACGGACAACCTATGAGCGTCTATGGATTTCAGGACAGAGTTTCCCCTGGCATTTCTACGGTAAGTGCTTGTTGTGCTATAGAGTCTGGTTGCGAGGTGTTTTTAGTTTCTATTTCTTCTCTGGAAACAGCTTTTGTTACACCACATCTTGAGGATGTCTCGGTGGTGCGAGAGTTTCCAGATGTCTTTCCTGATAGTCTTCCAACAATTGCTCCTGAAAGTGAGATAGAGTTTGTGATAGATCTCGAGCCAGGTACTCGTCCTATTGCCAAAGCACTGTACCGTATGGCTCTGTGTGAGTTGGATGAGTTGCGTACTCAGCTCGATGAGTTGCTGAGGTGTGGTTTTATTAGACCAAGTTCTTCTCCATGGGGTGCTCCTGTTTTGTTCGTCAAGAAGAAAGATGGATCGATGAGGCTTTGCATCGATTATAGGGAATTGAACAAGGTAACCATTAAGAATAGATATCCTCTGCCAAGGATTGATGATTTGTTCGATCAGGTGCGTGGTAGCTCGGTGTTTTCAAAGATCGATCTTCGCTCAGGCTACCACCAGTTGAGGATTCGTGAGGCAGACATTCCTCGAACCGCATTTCATTCGCGACATGGACATTATGAGCTTTTGGTGATGTCTTTCGGTTTAACCAATGCACCCTCTGCTTTCATGGATTTGATGAATAGGGTGTTTAAGGATTTCTTAGACCGATTCGTTATTGTGTTTATAGATGATGTCTTGGTGTATTCCCGCAATGTTGAGGAGCATACTTAGCATTTGCGTTCGGTCTAGTCAACACTGAGGGAGCATAAGTTATATGCAAAGTTGAGCAAATGTGAGTTCTGGCTACCTCAGGTGTCCTTTCTGGGTCATGTTGTAAGTAAGGACGGTATTTCTGTAGACCCGACCAAGATTTCTGCTGTGATGGAATGGGAGAGACCTTCTACACCTAAGGAGATTAGGAACTTCTTAGGCCTGGTTGGATATTATAGAAGATTCGTGGAAGAATTTTCAGTATTTTCTGCTCCTCTAACTAGACTTACTCAGAAGAATACTGCGTTCATTTGGAGTGATAAGTGTAAAGAGGCTTTTCAGGAACAGAAGAAGAGATTATGTATTGCTCCAATTTTAACCTTACCTACTGAAGGAGTTGAGTATGTCGTGTATGTCGATGCATCACACATCGGACTTGGTTGTGTTTTAATGCAAGATGGTAAAGTGATCGTGTATGGATCGAGGCAACTAAAGACTGATGAGAGAAACTATCCTACGCACGATTTGGAGTTTGCTGTTATAATTTATGCGCTGAAGCTTTGGCGACACTTATTGTATGGCGCGTTGTGCAAGATCTATATGGACCATAAGAGTTTGAAGTACGTCTTCACTCAGAAAGAACTAAATCTGCGCCAGCGTCGGTGGTTGGAATATGTGGCGGATTATGAAGTGGAAATTCTTTATCATCCAGGAAAGGCCAATGTAGTAGCCTATGCTTTGAGTAGAAAGACCACTAAAATTTTTAACATGTCGGTACAGTCCTTGGTAGAAGAATTTTTGTTGATGGATATTGAGGTTGGGAGTGGTACTGTGCCTGCTAGTCTAGAAGCAGAAGAACCCTCTTGGATTTCCCTTACTCAAGCACATCAGAAGGATGATCCGGATTTGTTACACCTCCGGAATAGAAATGTGAAGGGAGAGTTACCTGATTTCTCTGTGGATGAGTTGGATACCTTGAAGTATCGGGGTAGATTTTGTGCCCCCGCCTTCGGCGATATTCGGGCTAAGATCTGTGCTGAAGCTCATGGTTCCAGTGTAGCCTACCACCCTGGTTCCACTAATATGTATAAGGATCTAATGCAAATTGTTTGTTGGTCATGGATGAAGAATGATATCGCGAAGTTTGTATCAGAATGTTATACGTGTCAGCGTATTAAGGCTGATCATAGAAGGCCTGGTGGTAAATTGACACCGCTTGATATTTCAAGTTGGAAATGGGAGAGTATTACAATGGATTTTATCATCGGTGTACCAAAATCTCCCCGTGGGCACGACTCTGTTTGGGTGATAGTTGACAGATTGACAAAGTGTACTCACTTTGTCCCGTTTAAGATTGGGTATTCGATGAAGAAGATAGCCGAGCTATATCTTGAAGAGGTCATCAGGTTGCATGGAGTGTCTGTTAGCATTGTATCAGATCGGGACTCCACATTTACGTTTCGCTTTTGGAAGAGTTTATAGGAGGGGTTGGGTACTGATTTATGGTATTCCACCACCAATCATCCGCAGACGAATGGTCAGACGGAAAGGGTAAATCAGATCGTAGAAGATATGATCAGGTGTTATATTTTGGATCATGGTGGTGCTTGGGATGAGCGTCTCAGACTCATGGAGTTTGCATACAATAATTGTTATCAAGAGAGTGTGCAGATGGCCCCGTTTGAGGCCTTATATGGGAGCGTTGTAGAACTCCTTTGTTTTGGTCTGAAGTTGGTGAAAGACCGTTGCTAGGTCCGGAAGCCCTTGAGGAGATGAATTGGCTGTGACTCATATTCGAGAAAAGCTCCATGTGGCTCATGAGCGCTACGAGAAGTATGTCAATCAACGAAGGGTTGATCTGGAGTTTGTCGTTGGAGACTTGGTTTTTCTGAAGGTTTCTCTGATGTCTGGGGTTAAAAGGTTTGGAAGGAACCACAAGTTAGACCCCCGGTATGTGGGACCTTTCCAAATTCTTGAGTGCATCGGAGTGTCAGCTTATAGGCTGGAGTTGCCTGCAACCTTCCCTGGTGTCCATGATGTGTTCCATGTGAGCAAGTTGCGGAAGTGTGTTCTTAATGATCGTCAAGTCCTCAACTCGATACCCCAGATTCATCCCAACCTTACGTATGTGGAAGAACTTATTCGTATTCTGGATTCTCAAGAGCGTGTGTTGCGGAGAAAGACCATCCCTATGGTCAAGCTTCTTTGGAGAAATCAAGACGTCGAGAGCGCGACGTGGGAATTGGAATCGGCGATGAGGGAATCTCATCCGCACCTCTTCTCTTAGTTTCGGGTATGTCTTTATGTTTTCAGTCATGTTTGATTTTATCGTTTCAATTTGGTTTTGGAGTTGTGTTAAGTTTCGGGATGAAACTTTTTTTAGGGGGTGTGACTATAACGCCCCCGATTTTTTCGATGATTTTAGTCGATTGGGCAACGTCATATTTATGATGTCGGGCGTTACTTTTAGCATTGAGTTGACAGCGCAATGCCGTTAAGGCATTTTCTCGTCCGTGCGGTCGAGTCGGCCGAATTCTTGTTGTGATAGAAAAATTTTGCTTTTGGAATTGAAGTTATGTAATTTTGGGCTTGCTCGTCAAGTTTGTCGCAATCCGAGTATTTTTCGAGTCTCGGCACGCGATTGAAGTTTTGGATTTGTTTATGTTCGTCATAGACTTTGAAGATTAATATCTTAGCAATGGCTCGTCAGATTTTGGTTTTGACTTCGTCGTTGTGTTCGTGGCGTCAGTATTCGCCTACGGCGTGAGTTTCGTTTAATTCGGCAGTCGTTTGGGCCTCCGTTTTGATCTCGTAGTTTCCATGTTCAAAAATATATATGTATGATTATTTTAATATTATAGTACTATTCAAAAATGCCTTTTACTATTCATTCATATAGTTTGATCAAAAGGTTACATTTGCAAAGAAATTGTTTTTCCTGCAAGGCTTGACTCGAGTGAAATTCCTGCGTCTCGAGTAGGTACTTTCTTGTACTCCAGTAGTTACCTTACTACTCGAGTAGTTCCTTTCGAGTACTCGAGTAGTTGCCTTACTACTCGAGTAGTTCTTTTTGAGTACTCGAGTAGCTGCCTTATAACTACTCGAGTAGGTCTCTTCTTGTACTCGAGTAGTTACCTTACTACTCGAGTAGTTCCTTTCGAGTACTCGAGTAGTTGCCTTACTACTCGAGTAGTTCTTTTCGAGTACTCGAGAAGCTGCCTTATAACTACTCGAGTAGGTCTCTTCTTGTACTCGAGTAGTTACCATACTACTCGAGTAGTTTCTTTCGAGCACTCGAGTAGTTGCCTTACTACTCGAGTAGTTCTTTTCGAGTACTCGAGTAGCTGCCTTATAACTACTCGAGTAGGTCTCTTCTTGTACTCGAGTAGTTACCTTACTAATCGAGTAGTACTTTTGGAGTACTCGAGTAGTTCTTTTTAGTACTCGAGTAGTTGTCTTACTACTCGAGTAGTTCTCTTTGAGTACTCGAGTAGTTGCCTTACTACTCGAGTAGTTCTTTTCGAGTACTCGAGTAGTCACCTTACTACTCGAGTAGTCCTTTTCTGGTACTCGAGTATCCCTTGTTGTACCCGAGTAGTACCCCTATAGTACTCGAGTGGCCCGTTCCTTCTGTCTCGGAAAACCGGTTTTAGCTGAACCCGGTTTATTTCTGCTATTGAGTATAAATACTTTCTTCTTATTTTTCATCATTAAACCGACCGAGAATTTCTTCTTCTTCCCGAACCAGAGCGGCGTGTGAGAAATAGGTCGTCCGTCTGTACTTCTTCCGGTGGCCGCCGACGGTGCTCCGGTGCTCGAAATCTTCAACCGAGTATAGATCTGGAAAGCTCTCGCCGAGAGCTACGCCATCGTGGTAATATCTTCCCCGTTTCTAGAGATTTCGCGTTAGGGTTTTTCGGCCCTAACCTCCTTTTCGGCCGTTCTTGTTCAGATTTCAACTCCTCCCACATCAGTTTGCCCCGATCTACGACGTGGAGTGATTCAGAGGACTTTTCCGGTAAAACCAAGGCAAGTGGTGGTTTCTCCGCGTTTCTCCTTGTCCGATTTGATGGTAATGGCTAAGTTTTCAAGTTCTTTAAAATTTTCTACACTTATTCTTCCAAATTACTATTATGAATAACCTTCTCAACGATCACATGATGTGGTGACGTTTTGTCATGGTGAACTCGATTTTGTCCGGATACGTTTGATCGTTCTTGAAGTGTCTTATTGATGGCTTTAAACGCCTTAGATTTTGTTATTGAACGTATTAGAGTTTAATTAGGTTTGTAAATCGTTCCTAAGAGTTGATCAGCCATGTCTTGTATCTAGTAATGTCAAGTAGAATCTGACGAGCTAAATCTCGAGATATTTGTGTTGTGGTTTCTTTGGGTTTCTTGATTGCGGGAGTTAGTGGACGATTCCACCTCCGCAGTGGTTGTTTCCTTCATTAGTGCCCTGTGAAAGTCTACCCGGTTTTTGGATGTCTGTGGTGTATGGTGGATAGTATGAGACTCCCTCGTAGTTAGACGGATTGTATATTCGTGTTTTTGGGTGGTGTGTCGAAGAGTGACCAGCTCGGCCATGTTTTTTGGGGTGGTGTGTACACGAGTGTCCACCTCGCCCGTGTTTTTGGGTAAAGTCGACCACATGTGTAACGACCCGGGTTTAGGCCCATTGGGCCGCCCCACGACGTCGCCGGCCTACCAGCGGCCTGTGTTTAGAGCTTAGAGGCCCACCAAACCCTTGCCTAGGTCGGCGGCTTGTCTCGCCCCACAGCACCACTGGTAGTAAGCCTAAACATCAAGGCCTGTAGGCCCATTGCACCCCAACCAAATCTCCGCGCCTGTTTATCAGCAACGGTAGGTTGTTGTCATGGGGTCTCAAACCCGCAACCTTGATAAGAGAGTCTTCTTACCACTCCTCATCACCAACTGAGCTACAGCTCAGTTGGTGATGAGGAGTGGTATTAAAAGCTTCTTATCAAGGTTGTGGGTTCGAGACCCCGTGGAAACAATGCACTGTGCTGATAAATAGGTCGGAGATGCTTTGGGTGTACGGCCTACAGGCCTTGTAGATTCTGGTTGTACCACCGTGGTGCCATGGGTCCTCCATGGGCTGCTGGTGGGCCGGGCGGCGCTAGGGGTCCTCCCTAGGTCGTTACAAAAAAGTGCACTTTTTATAACGACCTAGGGAGGACCCCTAGCGCCGCTCGGCCCACCAGAAGCCCATGGAGGACCCATGGCTCCACGGTGGTACAGCCGGAATCTACAAAGCCTGCAGGTCGTACACCCCAAAGAATCTCCGGCCTATTTATCAGCACGATGCATTGTTGCCACGGGGTCTTGAACCCGCAACCTTGATAAGAGAGTCTTAATACCACTCCTCATCACCAACTGAGCTGCAGCTCAGTTGGTGATGAGGAGTGGTAATAAGACTCTCTTATCAAGGTTGTGGGTTCGAGACCCCTTGTCAACAACCTATCGTGGTGATAAACAGTCACGGAGATTTGGTTGGGGTGCAATGGGCCTGCAGGCCTTGATGTTTAGGCTTACTACCAGTGGTGCTGTGGGGCGAGACTAGCCTCGGGCCCAGGCAAGGGTGCGGTGGGCCTCTGAGCTCTAAACCCGGGCCGCTGGTAGGCTTGCGACCCACGGCGTCGTCGGCCTACCAGCGGCCCGGGTTTAGAGCTCAGATGCCCACCGCACCCTTGCCTCGGCCGGCGGCTTGTCTCACCCCACGGCACCACTGGTAGTAAGCCTAAACATCAAGGCCTGCAGGCCCATTGCACCCCAACCAAATCTCTGCGCCTGTTTATCAGCAACGGTAGGTTGTTACCACGGGGTCTCGAACCCGCAACCTTGATAAGAGAGTCTTATTACCACTCCTCATCACCAACTGAGCATCAGCTCAGTTGGTGATGAGGAGTGGTAATAAGACTCTCTTATCAAGGTTGCGGTTTCGAGACCCCGTGGCAACAACCTACCATTGCTGATAAACAGGCGTAGAGATTTGGTTGGGGTGCAATGGGCCTGCAGGCCTTGATGTTTAGGCTTACTACCAGTGGTGTCGAGGGGCGAGACAAGACGCCGACCCAGGCAAGGGTGCGGTGGGCCTCTGAGCTCTAAACAAGGGCCGCTGGTAGGCCGGCGATGTCGTGGGGCGGCCCAATGGGCCTAAACCCGGGTCATTACAACAGGCCTATATATGCACTTCCTATGGAAATAAAGATTAGAAGAAATATATACGATAACGAACTAAAAGTGAAGTGCATGTGAAAGAAAATCATCTTAGATGGAAAATCAGTGTATAAAAAGGACGCATCAGCGGTATCCTGCTACCGCCACACGATAGCACTCGATGAACGTTGAGTCCACTCGACGATCACGCAACACCTTCGACTCCATGGGGTATTCGTCGTATATATTCAAAGAAGGCTACCGCTGCACGGTATCCCGCTACCGCCGCGCGGTAGCACTCGACGATCGTTGAGTCCACTCGACGATCACTCAATGCCTTCGACTCCATGGGGTATTCGTCATATATACTCGACGAATGCTACCATCGAGGGGTATCCTGCTACAGGCGCGCGGTAGTGTCCAAACACTTGCTTTCGAGTCAACACTTCCCCCGGCTCAAGTGCAGGCCTATCCACCAACGCACCTCAAGCCCAAGTCCACTCTCCAAACTTGAAAGTGGGCACGATGGGCCTAGCGCAAAACGGGATGTTACACCAAGTGTCATGCATGTTCCTTCTCTGTCCTTGAGTAGACCAAAATATCATCAATGAATATAATGACAAAGGAATCCAAATACGGCTCAAACACCATATTGATCATACTCAGGAACACAGAGGGGGCATTTGTGAGTCCAAACGACATCACAGTGAACTCGTATAAGCCATATCTCGAGCTAAAAGATGTCATTTGGATATCTTCCTCTTATATCCTCAACTGATAGTTTCTCAACCACAAATCTAGATTAGAGAACCAATGCGCTCCCTCCAGCTGATTGAATAGCTTATCGATAAGGTACAAGGGTTATATGTTTCGCACCGTCAGCCACGGGCCTACTCTATCCTTTCACTACCAATTCATCTCCCTACGTGTACAAGTGTGAGTGTAAGGTGAAACTATTATTAGGGTTACTCTTCCTCAAATTTTTCCTAAGGTTTACGTTAGCCCAGGACTGCCCAAGGTATTCCCCGTGAAGGGCTCTCGATGGCACTAGGAACTATGATGAGATTACGCCCAAAGCTCCCTTTCGCAAGGCACTTATTATTATTGATTTCTACCCTTGATCAGATCTCTCATTTATTTACCCAAACCAGCAACCTACTAAGGAGTCAACTCTTCAAATTCCTTACCCATTCTAGTTCAGTTCCGTAGTTTCTATATGCAGACCACCATATACTATATGAGTTGTATAAAGGATGTACTCTGGTTTGTCTTCCAAATCTCCTATAAAATTTACCAGAGGTATATCATAACAAGTTTAGTCTAGAATTAGAGAATCATAATTTTTCTAATTTATCCGGCATTTAATTAAGTTCCTCAAAAATTCCAAGGGCTACCGGTTTGAACACGAACTACCCTAGGTACTCATGAAAGATGTCCAACAAAATTATTATAAATATTATGTTATCTCAATATGGTAAATCCAAAGTATCACAATTTTTCTATCATCAAAAGAGCACTAAAACTATTTTAGCAATATTTTCTATCTTTCGTTATTTATGAATCAAGTACAGAAAATATCCATCCAGAAATTATAAATTAATTATACTATGCATATACAAGCTAAAAAATAGCATTGGCCAAGTTTCATAATTTTTCAGCAAGTATTAATCTCTGAATAAATTAATTATCAAAAATCTTCAAAAGGTGGACTTGTAAAGAAAGTGTCGTAACTAAGATTCTAAAAATCATGAAAAAATGTCTACAAGCATATAATGGCCTGAAAATATCAATTCCTAAGTCTCATAATTTTTCAACAGAAATATCATCCATAATTAATTTTTAAACCATAAAACCCCTTTTTAACATTTGTGAATGAAGTACTAGATTTACTCAACTAAAAATTATACAACAATTTCAGAGCAACCATTCTGACCTAAAACACTTACTACCAAGATTTCATAGGGTTTCAATGAAGAGAAAGATCTAAATAATTAAAACGTCAGTTGGGGCTATAGCAAACTTTACAAATGAAGTGCTAGAAATAAACATCATAAAATTCCAGTAAAATTGTTGTAGGTTCTGCCCATTCTAAAACTCCCTCTACCCGAGTTTCACAGCTTTTAAATAATGTTTAGTGACTGATTTTACTCATTTAAAATTTTACCCTAAAACTAAGGTTAGGGTTTTGAGGTCTCTACCTATCCCAAATCCTCCGAGATTCCATCCAGATGATTTATATTATGCTAACGTCGACTCTACTGAGTTTCAAGGCAATACGAGGGCATTTGCCCCCATGTCCTTCACCGCCCTCAAAACCCTCTCTTTAGGGTATGAGTTTGGATCCTAGGGTAAATCAACCCTAAACCACACTATTTTTGTCCAAGTGGGTTATAATAACCCTTCTAAGTCAGTGGTCAAAATATCAGCCTCTGTTGAGGTGATTTGACCGTTCCAAACTCTTAGTGCACTTTTTACACAAAAATGCCTCATTAATGCCTAGCTAAGGATAGGTGATTTCCTACCCAAAACTCATCCAAATGAGTTGGAATTTTGTACAGAGCTAGTTTTTATATCCAGGGACCACTCACCAAAATTTGGGAGGATTTGGAGGTCATTTGACCACTTACATAAATTACTCTATCTTTTTTTAAATTAAAACAAAAACCTTAGGCAAAGTATCTCCAAAAATTCCCATTTTTGGACAGACTCTAGGTATGGCTAAGGGTAACCCCCTGCCCAAATTTCAGGTCATTTGGACAAGGGACGAAGAATGGGCATTCATTTTAATCTCTGAACAGCCCTATGGATAGATTGCACCAAAATGAGTGATGTGGTCTAACCAGGGCTCCAAATTGATTGAACCAATTTTAGATTACACTAGACATCAAGGGCTACATTTTTCATGTTGGACAATTTTGTCGTAGGGACCTCTAAGTATTTTTAATAATTAAAACCATCTACTGTTAATAGTTTCCAGGAAATCAATTAATATCATTAAAACACTTGATCAAAACGGACGGCATCCGCTCATCTTCAACCTCCAGCCAAGGGCCAAGATTGGCTCGACCTGGAGCCTCTTCTAGCTAAATTTCTGGCCACCCCGACCACCTCCCTGGCCGGCCACCACCACCACTACCTCCGTTGAGGTGGTGGCTAGCGTTTGGCGGCGACCATGCCGCCGGAGGCGGCGGTTTCCGATGAACTCAACACCTCCATTTTTCCATGAAAAATCTGAAATGCAAGCTCCTAATCAGGCTCAATTGAGCCCGATTTCTCTACCTAAACAAGTCTAGATCTAGCACGCATAGAGAGGAGAAGGATTGGACCTTGCCGGCGGCCTGAAGTCGGGATGATCTCCGGGAAGCCATTTCTGAAAGTTGCGTCGCTCGGTTTCTGCAACTGTAAGGTGGGGAGGCTCGGTTTCTTCGGGTAAGGACTGGGAAGGGCTTCTCTCAACCCACTGGTGGTGTTTAAAGCCTCAGATGGGGAGAGGAGGGGCTGGAGTATTAATGTCCTTCAAAGCCATTAATCGCTAGGCTCGGCCATGGAGGAGGGGGGGGGGGGCTGAATCAGGTCTGATGGCCAGGTGAAATGGCTGGAAACTTCTCCCCTTCCCTGGGAAATTGAATTCAGCCATTAAATGTGGCTTTTGACGAACTGTTCCTTCCCTCTCCATCCTCACTTCTCTCTCCTCCTTACGGCGATTCTGCCCAGAACCGCCGTGTCACGCCTAGTAACACGGTTTGACACGGGCGTGTCGGGGGGGCGTGTTCCCTTCTGTTCTACGAAATGAAATCGACGATCGTCAAGCTGAGCTCGACGAAATGAGCTTGACGATCATCGGGCTGATGACACGCCTGGAAACACGGGCGTGTCGGGGGCGTGTTCCCCCCTGTTCTACAAAATGAGCTCCACGATCGTCGACCTGAGCTCAATGATCGTCGGGCTGACGACACGCCTGGCGACACGGGCGTGTCGGGGGCATGTTCCCCCCTGTTCTATGAAATGAGCTCAACGATGATCGACCTGAGCTCGACGATCGTCGGGCTGACGATACGCCTGGCGACACGGGCGTGTCGGGGGCTTGTTCCCCCCTGTCCTACGAAAAGAGCTCGACAATCGTCGACCTGAGCTCGACGATCATCGGGCTGACGACACGCCTGGCGACACGGGCGTGTCAGGGGCGTGTTCCCCCTCCCTGTTCTACGAATTGAACTCGACGATCGTCGATCTATGCTCGATGAAATGAGCTCAACGATCGTCAGGCTGACGACACGCCTAGCGACACGGGCGTGTCTGGGCCGACACGGGCGTGTCAGACCTGCAAGAGTTGTTTTTAGGGAATTTGTGTTGCTGTTTATTTCTTCCTATACGATCTGACGGTTCAGATCTCCCCTTGCTGATATAGGGCTGAGCTATTGGCAGACCAAGGTGATTTTCACCTTGGCCTTCTTCACTTGGTCCCTTGGGCTTCCTATTGTTTTGACATGACCTAAATCACTCTTGGGGGTCTAGTCGGAAATGGGATGTTACAAATCCCAATATATAACAAAAAATTTCGTCCTCGAAATTCTAGTTAGGCCTACGGGGTTTCAAGTATGCAAGAGAAATTGTAACATCCTGAAAGGCTGAGAGTAATACCTGACTGAAGAGTTCCGGGTACCGCTGCTGCATCAAGTCCTGGGGCTCCCAAGTGTGCTCCTCCTGGCCGTGATTTCTCCAAAGAACCTTGACCAGTGGGACCTTTTTGCGGCATAAGACCCGCATGCCCGTGTCATCAATCTGGACCGGCTCCATGTGCACTTACCGGTCAGATGCTACTAGCCCATCTGTGGTGTCTATCTGCTGCTCTGGACGTAATAGGGCCCTCCTGAGGGAGGAGACATGGAAAACATCGTGCAGGCCTTCCAGCTCTGGCGGCAGCTCCAGCCTGTATGCTAAGGGGCCGATCCGCTCTAGGATCCTGTAGGGCCCCATGTAAGACCCCCTTTTTTGCGACAACCACCAGGGTCTTAGGCCCAGAACTGCCGCTTTGCGGTGACACCTTCACACCTGGGAAGGTCATCACCACAAAACATCGATCCCGCCGGCCAAATCGATCACCATCGACAGAATGTATAATGAATGAAAATGTAAGCATCCAAGTCTACAATAGAATAAGGGAGGAAATCTCATGACCAATAAATAGTCCACACCAGAAAGTGAAAACGGGCTTAAGCCCGGTACATGATAGCATCACTACAATCCACTCATAAACATAAAACTACTAATACTCGGCTCCACTCACGGATCTGGATGTCTGTCCACCCGAGCTACACTGGCCCATCTCCATCTGCACCGTACCGTGCTGGTGTCGCGTCTCCTGCGGCTGTTCCCTGTCTCCCATCCAGAGCACCTAAAATATGGTGGTCAAACGACCGTTAGTCAAACTAGACTCAGTCAACAATCCCCCCACCCCTCTATCCGTGGCTCCTAGGCACCGGATGGAAAGGAGTGAAAAGGAGGACCAAAAGCATGGCGTAATCAAGCAGGTGACATCTACCCTAAGGAATAAAATAATAAGGTATGGCAGGGGTATCACAATAATTAAACATGAGTAAACAAGTGTGTAATCAAAAGTAAACAGTAAGGAGTAGCAAGTAAGTAAAGGCAGTAAGAAGAGTAAGTAAGAGCAACTAGAAATATAACTGTTGATTTATAGGGATTACTCCTATATAGCAAGGGGTCGTTTTGCGGGGCCTATCGTATAAAACGTCACATACCATTTTATACGGTAGGTGTCAGGGGTTAAATGCAATGATTATGCTATGACAAGTACGCTATGGTATGCACATGCAAGTGCAACTCACACACACGACTCTATGCGCACAGACCTTTAGTTCCCCTTTTTGGAGTTAGCTAAACTCTCAGGAGCCTCCGTCGTGGCAAAACGGAGACAGTGGGTTGGGCCTCTCCACTCCTAGACTAGTAATCACACTACCCCGTCTATCCCCTGATGTACGTTTCCGTACTATTCCTAGCAAACCAGCTAGTCTCCCGAGTCAACGTACCGACGACGGTGTGATCGATCGTCCAATACCAAGGACCCACCACTGTTATGCACATGCAACCATGATAGTTTGTATCTAATTATAGTACCGAGCCTCCAGCTCTTTAGACTACCAAGCCTACTAGTTCACCATGTTCCCGAGCCCACGGCTCCATGGACTAATCAAGTCTCCTTTTTTTTCCAAGTCCCTAGCATCCAGCTCCCCGGACTTCCAAATCAATACCGAGTCCATTTAACTCTACCAGTAAGCCCTTAGTCTACGGGCCTACGCTATCCTTTCACTACCAATTCATCTCCTTAGGTGTACAAGTGTGAGTGTAAGGTGAAACTATTATTAGGGTTACTCTTGCCCAAATTATTTCTAAGGTTTACGTTAGCCCAGGACTGCCCAAGGTATTCCCCGTGAAGGGCTCTCGATGGCACTAGAAACTATGATGGGATTACGCTCAAAGCACCCTTTCGCAAGCCACTTATTATTATTGATTTCTACCCTTGATTAGATCTCTCATTTATTTACCCAAACCAGCAACCTACTAAGGAGTCAACTCTTCAAATTCCTTACCCATTCTAGTTCAGTTTCCGCAGTTACTATATGCAGACCACCATATACTATATGAGATGTATAAAGGATGTACTCCGGTTTTTCTTCCAAATCTCGTATAAAATTTATCAGGGGTATATCATAACAAGTTTAGTCTAGAATTAGAGAATCATAATTTTTCTAATTTATCCGGCATTTAATTAATTTCCTCAAAAATTCCAAGGGCTACCGGTTTGAACATGAACTACCCTAGGTACTCATGAAAGATGTCCAATAAAATTATTATAAATATTATGTTATCTCAATATGGTAAATCCAAAGTATCACAATTTTTCTATCATCAAAAGGGCACTAAAACTATTTTAGCAATATTTTCTATCTTTCGTTATTTATGAATCAAGTATTGAAAATATCCATCCAGAAATTATAAATTAACTATACTATGCAGATACAAGCTTAAAAATAGCATTGACCAAGTTTCATAATTTTTCAGCAAGTACTAATCTCTGAATAAATTAATTATCAAAAATCTCCATAAGGTGGACTTGTAAAGAAAGTGTCGTAACTAAGATTCTAAAAATCATGAATAAATGTCTACAAGCATATAATGGACTGAAAATCTCAATTCCTAAGTCTCATAATTTTTCAACAGCAATATCATCCATAATTAATTTTTAAACCATAAAACCCCTTTTTAACATTTGTGAATGAAGTACTAGATTTACTCAACTAAAAATTATACAAAAAATTCAGGAGCAACCATTCTAACCTATAACACTTACTACCAAGATTTCATGGGGTTTCAATGAACAGAAAGATCTAAATAATTAAAACGCCAGTTGGGGCTATAGGAAACTTTACAAATGAAGTACTACAAATATACATCATAAAATTCCAGTAAAATTGTTGTAGGTTCTGCCCATTCCAAAACTCACTCTACCCGAGTTTCACAACTTTTAAATAATGTTTAGTGACTGATTTTACACATTTGAGATTTTACCCTAAAACTAAGGTTAGGGTTTTGAGGTCTCTACCTATCCCAAATCCTCCGAGATTCAATCCAGATGATTTATATTATGCTAACGTCGACTCTACTGAGTTTCAAGGCAATACGAGGGCATTTGCCCCCATGTCCTTCACAACACTCAAAACCCTCCCTTTAGGGTTTGAGTTTGGATCTTAGGGTAAATCAACCCTAAACCACACCATTTTTCTCCAAGTGGGTTATAATAACCCTTCTAAGTCAGTGGTCAAAATATCAGCCTCTGTTGAGGTGATTTGATCGTTCCAAACTCTTAGTGCACTTTTTACACAAAAACGCCTCATTAATGCCTAGCTAAGGATAGGTGATTTCTTACACAAAACTCATCCAAATGAGTTGGAATTTTGTACAAAGCTAGGCTTTATTGCCAGGGACCACTCACCAAAATTTGGGAGGGTCTGGGGGTCATTTGACCACTTAAATAAATTACTCTAACTTTATTAAATTAAAACAAAAACCTTAGGCAACGTATCTCCAAAAATTCCCATTTTTGGACAGACTCTAGGTATGGCTAAGGGTAACCCCCTGCCCAAATTTCAGGTCATTTGGACAAGGGACGAAGAATGGGCATTCATTTTAATCTCTGGACAGCCCTATGGATAGATTGCACCAAAATGAGTGTTGTGGTCTAACCAGGGCTCCAAATTGAGTGAAACGAATTTTAGATTACACTAGACATCAAGGGCTACATTTTTCATGTTGGACAATTTTGTCGTATGTGTCTATAATTATTTTTAATAATTAAAACCATCTACTGTTAATAGTTTCCAGGAAATCAATTATATCATTAAAACACTTGATCAAAACGGACGGCATCCGCTCATCTTCAACCTCCAGCCAAGGGCCAAGATTGGCCCGACCTGGAGCCTCTTCCAACCGACTTTCTGGCCACCCCGACCACCTTCCTGGACGGCCACCACCACCACTACCTCCATTGAGGTGGTGGCTAGCGTTTGGCGGCGACCATGCTGCCGGAGGCGGCGGTTTCCGGTGAACTCAACACCTCCATTTTTCCATGAAAAATCTGAAATGCAAGCTCCTAATCAGGCTCAATTGAGCCCGATTTCTCTACCTAAAAAAGTCTAGATCTAGCACGCATAGAGAGGAGAAGGATTGGACCTTGTCGGCGGCCTGAAGTCGGGAAGATCGTCGGGAAGCCATTTCTGAAAGTTGCGTCGCTCGGTTTCTGCAACTGCAAGGTGGGGAGGCTCGGTTTCTTCGGGTAAGGACTAGGAAGGGCTTCTCTCAACCCACTGGTGGTGTTTAAAGCCTCAGATGGGGAGAGGAGGGGCTGGAGCATTAATGTCCTTCAAAGCCATTAATGGCAAGGCTCGGCCATGGAGGAGGGGGTGCTGAATCAGGTCTGATGGCCGGGAGAAACGGCTGGAAACTTCTCCCATTCCTTTGGAAATTCAATTCAGCCATTAAATGTGGCTTTTGACGAATCGTTCCTTCCCTCTCCATCCTCACTTCTCTCTCCTCCTTACGGAGATTCTGCCCAGAACCGTCGTTTCACGCCTGGTGACACGGCTGTGACACGGGCGTGTATCATACGACACGGGCGTGTCGGGTGGGCGTGTTCCCTTCTGTTCTACAAAATGAAATCGATGATCATAGAACTGAGCGCGACGAAATGAGCTCGACGATCGTCGGGATGACGACACGCCTGGCGACATGGGCGTGTCGGGGGCGTGTTCCCCCCTGTTCTACAAAATGAGCTCGATGATTGTCGACCTGAGCTCGACGATCGTCGTGCTGACGACACGCCTGGCGACAAGGGCGTGTCGGGGGCGTGTTCCCCCCCTGTTCTACGAAATGAGCTCGACGATCGTCGACCTGAGCTCGACGATCGTCGGGCTAACGACACGCCTGGCGACACGGGCGTATCGGGGGCGTGTCCCCCCCGCCTGTCCTACGAAAAGAGCTCGACGATTGTCGACCTGAGCTCGACGATCATCGGGCTGACGACACGCCTGGCGACACGGGCGTGTCGGGGGCGTGTCCCCCCCCCTGTTCTACGAATTGAACTCGACGATCGTCGATCTGAGCTCGACGATCGTCGGTCTGACGACAGTCCTGGCGACACGGGTGTGTCAGACACGCAAGAGTTGTTTTCAGGGAATTTGTGTGGCTGTTTATTTCTTCCTATATGCTCTGACTGTTCAGATCTCCCCTTGCTGATATAGGGCTGAGCTATAGGCAGACCAAGGTGATTTTTCACCTTGGTCTTCTTCACTTGGTCCCTTGGGCTTCCTAGGGTTTTGACATGACCTAAATCACCCTTGGGGGTCTAGTCGGAAATGGGATGTTACAAATCCCAATATACAACAAAAACTTTCGTCCTCGAAATTCTAGTTAGGCCTACGGGGTTTCAAGTATGCAAGAAAAATTGTAACATCCCGAAAGGCTGAGAGTAATACCTGACTGAAGAGTTCCGGGTACCGCTGCTGCATCAAGTCCTTGGGCTCCCAAGTGTGCTCCTCCTGGCCGTGATTTCTCCAAAGAACCTTGACTAGTGGGACCTTTTTGCGGCGTAAGACCCGCATACCCGTGTCATCAATCCAGACCGGCTCCATGTGCACTGACCGGTCAGATGCTACTGGCCCATCCGTGGTGTCTATCTGCTGCTCTGGACGTAATAGGGCCCTCCTGAGGGAGGAGACATGGAAAACATCGTGCAGGCCTTCCAGCTCTGGTGGCAGCTCCAGCCTGTATGCTAAGGGGCCGATCCACTCCAGGATCCTGTAGGGCCCCATGTAAGACCCCTTTTTTGCAACAACCACCAGGGTCTTAGGCCCAGAACCTCCGCTTTACGGTGACACCTTCGCACCCGGGAAGGTCATCACCACAAAACGTTGATCCCGCCGGCCAAATCGATCACCATCGACAGAATGTATAATGAATGAAAATGTAAGCATCCAAGTCCACAATAGAATAAAGGAGGAAATAACATGACAAATAAATAGTCCACACCAGAAAGTGAAAACGGGCTTTAGCCCGGTACATGATAGCCTCACTACAGTCCACTCATAAACATAAAACTACTAATACTCGGTTCCACTCACGGATCCGGATGCCTGTCCACCCGAGCTACACTGGCCCATCTCCATCTACACCCTACCCTGGTGGTGTCGCGTCTCCTGCCGCTGTTCCCTGTCTCCCATCCGGAGCACCTAAAATATGGTGGTCAAACAACCGTTAGTCAAACTAAACTCAGTCAACAATCCCCCTACCCCTCTACCCGTGGCTCCTAGGCACCGGGTGGAAAGGAGTGAAAAGGAGGACCAAAAGCATGGCGTAATCAAGCAGGTGACATCTACCCTAAGGAATAAAATAATAAGGTATGGCAAGGGTTTCACAATAATTAAACATAAGTAAACCAGTGTGTAATCAAAAGTAAACAGTAAGGAGTAACAAGTAAGTAAAGGTAGTAAGAAGAGTAAGTAAGAGCAACTAGAAATATAACCGTTGATTTATAGGGATTACCCTTATAGACCAAGGGGTCGTTTTGCGGGGCCTATCGTATAAAACATCCCATACCATTTTATACGGTAGGTGTCAGGGGTTAAATGCAAAGATTATGCTATGACAAGTATGCTATGGTATGCACATGCAAGTGCAACTCACACACACGACTCTATGCGCAAATACCTTTAGTTCCCCTTTTTGGAGTTAGCTAAACTCTCAGGAGCCTCCGCCGTGGCAAAACAGAGACAGTGGGTTGGGCCTCTCCACTCCTAGACTAGTAATCACACTACCCCGTCTACCCCTGACGTACGTTTCCGTACTATTCCTAGCAAACCAGCTAGTCTCCCGAGTCAACGTACCGACGGAGGTGTGATCGATCGTCCAATACTGAGGACCCACCACTGTTATGCACATGCAACCATGATAATTTGTATTTAATTATAGTACCGAGCCTCCAGCTCTTTAGACTACCAAGCCTACTCGTTCACCATGTTCCCGAGCCCACGGCTCCCTGGACTAATCAAGTCTCCTTTTTTTCCAAGTCCCCGAGCATCCAGCTCCCCGGACTTCCAAATCAATACCGAGTCCATTTAACTCTACCAGTAAGCCCTTAGTCCACGGGCCTACGCTATCCTTTCACTACCAATTAATCTCGCTACGTGTACAAGTGTGAGTGTAAGTTGAAACTATTATTAGGGTTACTCTTGCCCAAATTATTCCGAAGGTTTACGTTAGCCCAGGACTACCCAAGGTATTCCCCGTGAAGGGATCTCGAAGGCACTAGGAACTATGATGGGATTACGCCCAAAGCTCCCTTTCGCAAGACACTTATTATTATTGATTTCTACCCTTGATCAGATCTCTCATTTATTTACCCAAACCAGAAACCTACTAAGGAGTCAACTCTTCAAATTCCTTACCCATTCTAGTTCAGTTTCTGCAGTTACTATATGCAGACCACCCTATACTATATGAGATATATAAAGGCGGTACTCCGATTTGTCTTCCAAATCTCCTCTAAAATTTACCAGAGGTATATCATAACAAGTTTAGTCTAGAATCAGAGAATCATAATTTTTCTAATTTATCCGGCATTTAATTAATTTCCTCAAAAATTCCAAGGGCTGCCGGTTTGAACAAGAACTACCCTAGGTACTCATGAAAGATGTCCAACAAAATTATTATAAATATTATGTTATCTCAATATATTAAATCCAAAGTATCACAATTTTTTTATCATCAAAAGGGCACTAAAACTATTTTAGCAATATTTTCTATCTTTCGTTATTTATGAATCAAGTACAGAAAATATCCATCCAGAAATTATAAATTAATTATACTATGCAGATACAAGCTTAAAAATAGCATTGGCCAAGTTTCATAATTTTTCAGCAAGTATTAATCTCTGAATAAATTAATTATCAAAAATCTCTATAAGGTCGACTTATAAAAAAAGTGTCGTAACTAAGATTCTAAAAATCATGAATAAATGTCTACAAGCATATAATGACCTGAAAATCTCAATTCCTAAGTCTCATAATTTTTCAACAGCAATATCATCCATAATTAATTTTTAAACCATAAAACCCCTTTTTAACATTTGTGAATGAAGTAGTAGATTTACTCAACTAAAAATTATACAAAACTTCAAGAGCAACCATTCTGACCTAAAATACTTACTACCAAGATTTCATGGGGTTTCAATGAACAGAAAGATCTAAATAACTAAAACGCCAGTTGGGGCTATAGCAAAATTTACAAATGAAGTGCTAGAAATAAACATCATAAAATTCCAGTAAAATTGCTGTAGGTTCTGCACATTCCAAAACTCACTCTACCCGAGTTTCACAGTTTTTAAATAATGTTTAGTGATTGATTTTACACATTTGAGATTTTACCCTAAAACTAAGGTTAGGGTTTTGAGGTCTCTACCTATCCCAAATCCTCCGAGATTCCATCCAGATGATTTATATTATGCTAACGTCGACTCTACTGAGTTTCAAGGCAATACGAGGGCATTTGCCCCCATGTCCTTCACAACCCTCAAAACCCTCCCTTTAGGGTTTGAGTTTGGATCCTAGGGTAAATCAGCCCTAAACCACACCATTTTTCTCCAAGTGGATTATAATAACCCTTCTAAGTCAGTGGTCAAAATATCAGCCTCTGTTGAGGTGATTTGACCGTTCCAAACTCTTAGTGCACTTTTTACACAAAAAACGCCTCATTAATGCCTAGCTAAGGATAGGTGATTTCTTACACAAAACTCATCCAAATGAGTTGGAATTTTGTACAGAGCTAGGCTTTATAGCCAGGGACCACTCACCAAAATTTGGGAGGGTTTGGGGGTCATTTGACCACTTAAATAAATTACTCTAACTTTATTAAATTAAAAAAAACCTTAGGCAACGTATCTCCAAAAATTCCCATTTTTGGACAGACTCTAGGTATGGCTAAGGGTAACCCCTGCCCAAATTTCAGGTCATTTGGACAAGGGACGAAGAATGGGCATTCATTTTAATCTCTGGACAGCCCTATGGATAGATTGCACCAAAATGAGTGTTGTGCTCTAACCAGGGCTCCAAATTGAGTGAAACCAATTTTAGATTACACTAGACATCAAGGGCTACAATTTTCATGTTGGACAATTTTGTCGTATGGGTCTATAATTATTTTTAATAATTAAAACCATCTACTGTTAATAGTATCCAGGAAATCAATTAATATCATTAAAACACTTGATCAAAACGGACGGCATCCGCTCATCTTCAACCTCCAGCCAAGGGCCAAGATTGGCCCGACCTGGAGCCTCTTCCAGCTGACTTTCTGGCCACCCCGACCACCTCCCTGGACGGCCACCACCACCACTACCTCCATTGAGGTGGTGGCTAGCGTTTGGCGGCGACCATGCTGCCGGAGGCGGCGGTTTCCGGCGAACTCAACACCTCCATTTTTCCATGAAAAATCTGAAATGCAAGTTCCTAATCAGGCTCAATTGAGCCCGATTTCTCTACCTAAAAAAGTCTAGATCTAGCACGCATAGAGAGGAGAAGGATTGGACCTTGCCGGCGGCCTGAAGTCGGGAAGATCGTCGGGAAGCCATTTCTGAAAGTTGCGTCGCTCGGTTTCTGCAACTGCAAGGTGGGGAGGCTCGGTTTCTTCGGGTAAGGACTGGGAAGGGCTTCTCTCAACCCACTGGTGGTGTTTAAAGCCTCAGATGGGGAGAGGAGGGGCTGGAGCATTAATGTCCTTCAAAGCCATTAATGGCAAGGCTCGGCCATGGAGGAGGGGTGCTGAATCAGGTCTGATGGCCGGGAGAAACGGCTGGAAACTTCTCCCCTTCCCTGGGAAATTGAATTCAGCCATTAAATGTGGCTTTTGACGAATCGTTCCTTGCCTCTCTATCCTCACTTCTCTCTCCTCCTTACGGCGATTCTGCCCAGAACCGTCGTGTCACGCCAGGTGACACGGCTGTGACACGGGCATGTATCATACGACACGGGCGTGTCGGGTGGGCGTGTTCCCTTCTGTTCTACAAAATGAAATCGACGATCATCGAGCTGAGCTCGACGAAATGAGCTCGACGATCGTCGGGATGACGACACGCCTGGCGACATGGGCGTGTCGGGGGCATGTTCCCCCCTGTTCTACAAAATGAGCTCGACGATTGTCGACCTGAGCTCGACGATCGTCGGGCTGACGACACGCCTGGCGACAAGGGCGTGTCGGGGGCGTGTTCCCCCCTATTCTACGAAATGAGCTCGACGATCGTCGACCTGAGCTCGACGATCGTCTGGCTAACGACACGCCTGGCGACACGGGCGTGTCCCCATGTCCTTCAAAAAGAGCTCGACGATTGTCGACCTGAGCTCGACGATCATCGGGCTGACGACACGCCTGGCGACACGGGCGTGTCGGGGGCGTGTCCCCCCCCCCCCCCCCCCCCGTTCTACGAATTGAACTCGACGATCGTCGATCTGAGCTCGACGAAATGAGCTCGACGATCGTCGGGCTGACGACAGGCCTGGCGACACGGGCGTGTCAGACACGCAAGAGTTATTTTCAGGGAATTTGTGTGGCTGTTTATTTCTTCCTATACGATCTGACGGTTCAGATCTCCCCTTGCTGATATAGGGCTGAGCTATAGGCAGACCAAGGTGATTTTCACCTTGGTCTTCTTCACTTGGTCCCTTGGGCTTCCTAGGGTTTTGACATGGCCTAAATCACCCTTGGGGGTCTAGTCGGAAATGGGATGTTACAAATCCCAATATATAACAAAAAATTTCGTCCTCGAAATTCTAGTTAGGCCTACGGGGTTTCAAGTATGCAAGAAAAATTGTAACATCCCGAAAGGCTGAGAGTAATACCTGACTGAAGAGTTCCAGGTACCGCTGCTGCATCAAGTCCTGGGGCTCCCAAGTGTGCTCCTCCTGGCCGTGATTTCTCCAAAGAACCTTGACCAGTGGGACCTTTTTGCGGCATAAGACCCGCATACCCGTGTCATCAATCCAGACCGGCTCCATGTGCACTGACCGGTCAGATGCTACTGGCCCATCTGTGGTGTCTATCTGCTGCTCTGGACTCAATAGGGCCCTCCTGAGGGAGGAGACATGGAAAACATCGTGTAGGCCTTCCAGCTCCGGTGGCAGCTCCAGCCTGTATGCTAAGGGGCCGATCCGCTCCAGGATCCTGTAGGGCCCCATGTAAGACCCCTTTTTTTGCAACCACCGGGGTCTTAGGCCCAGAACCGCCGCTTTGCGGTGACACCTTCGCACCCGGGAAGGTCATCACCACAAAACGCCGATCCCGCCGGCCAAATCGATCACCATCGACAGAATGTATAATGAATGAAAATGTAAGCATCCAAGTCCACAATAGAATAAAGGAGGAAATCACATGACAAATAAATAGTCCACACCAGAAAGTGAAAACGGGCTTTAGCCCGGTACATGATAGCCTCACTACAGTCCACTCATAAACATAAAACTACTAATACTCGGTTCCACTCACGGATCCGGATGCCTGTCCACCCGAGCTACACTGGCCCATCTCCATCTGCACCGTACCCTTGTGGTGTCGCGTCTCATGCCGTTGTTCCCTGTCTCCCATCCGGAGCACCTAAAATATGGTGGTCAAACGACCGTTAGTCAAACTAGACTCAGTCAACAATCCCCCTACCCCTCTACCCGTGGCTCCTAGGCACCGGGTGGAAAGGAGTGAAAAGGAGGACCAAAAGCATGGCGTAATCAAGCAAGTGACATCTACCCTAAGGAATAAAATAATAAGGTATGACAAGGGTATCACAATAATTAAACATAAGTAAACAAGTGTGTAATCAAAAGTAAACAGTAAAGAGTAACAAGTAAAGGTAGTAAGAAGAGTAAGTAAGAGAAACTAGAAATATAACCGTTGATTTATAGGGATTAGCCCTATAGACCAAGGGGTCGTTTTGCGGGGCCTATCGTATAAAACGTCCTATACCATTTTATACGGTAGGTGTCAGGGGTTAAATGCAAACATTATGCTATGACAAGTATGCTATGGTATGCACATGCAAGTGCAACTCACACACACGACTCTATGCGCACAGACCTTTAGTTCCCCTTTTTGGAGTTAGCTAAACTCTCAGGAGCCTCCGTCGTGGCAAAACGGAGACAGTGGGTTGGGCCTCTCCACTCCTAGACTAGTAATCACACTACCCCGTCTAGCCCCTGACGTACGTTTCCGTACTATTCCTAGCAAACCAGCTAGTCTCCCGAGTCAACGTACCGACGGCGGTGTAATCGATCGTCCAATACCGAGGACCCACCACTGTTATGCACATGCAACCATGATAGTTTGTATCTAATTATAGTACCGAGCCTCCAGCTCTTTAGACTACCAAGCCTACTAGTTCACTATGTTCCCGAGCCCACGGCTCCCTGGACTAATCAAATCTCCTTTTTTTCCAAGTCCCCGAGCATCCAGCTCCCCGGACTTCCAAATCAATACCGAGTCCATTTAACTCCACCAGTAAGCCCTTAGTCCACAGGCCTACGCTATCCTTTCACTACCAATTCATCTCACTACGTGTACAAGTGTGAGTGTAAGTTGAAACTATTATTAGGGTTACTCTTGCCCAAATTATTCCTAAGGTTTACGTTAGCCTAGGACTGCCCAAGGTATTCCCCGTGAAGGGCTCTCGAAGGCACTAGGAACTATGATGGGATTACACTCAAATCTCCCTTTCACAAGGCACTTATTTTTATTGATTTCTACCCTTGATCAGATCTCTCATTTATTTACCCAAACCAGAAACCTACTAAGGAGTCAACTCTTCAAATTCCTTACTCATTCTAGTTCAGTTTCTGCAGTTACTATATGCAGACCACCCTATACTATATGAGATGTATAAAGGGTGTACTCCGATTTGTGTTCCAAATCTCCTATAAAATTTACCAGAGGTATATCATAACAAGTTTAGTCTAGAATCAGAGAATCATAATTTTTCTAATTTATCCGGCATTTAATTAATTTTCTCAAAAATTCCAAGGGCTGCCGGTTTGAACAAGAACTACCCTAGGTACTCATGAAAGATGTCCAACAAAATTATTATAAATATTATGTTATCTCAATATGTTAAATCCAAAGTATCACAATTTTTTTATCATCAAAAGAGCACTAAAACTATTTTAGCAATATTTTCTATCTTTCGTTATTTATGAATCAAGTACAGAAAATATCCATCCAGAAATTATGAATTAATTATATTATGCAGATACAAGCTTAAAAATAGCATTGGCCAAGTTTCATAATTTTTCAGCAAGTATTAATCTCTGAATAAATTAATTATCAAAAATCTCCATAAGATGGACTTGTAAAGAAAGTGTCGTAACTAAGATTCTAAAAATCATGAATAAATGTCTACAAGCATATAATGACCTGAAAATCTCAATTCCTAAGTCTCATAATTTTTCCACAGCAATATCATCAATAATTAATTTTTAAACCATAAAACCCCCCTTTTAACATTTGTGAATGAAGTAGTAGATTTGCTCAACTAAAAATTATACAAAAATTCAAGATCAACCATTCTGACCTAAAACACTTACTACCAAGATTTCATGGGGTTTCAATGAACAGAAAGATCTAAATAATTAAAACGCCAGTTGGGGCTATAGCAAACTTTACAAATGAAGTGCTAGAAATAAACATCATAAAATTCCAGTAAAATTGCTGTAGGTTCTGCACATTCCAAAACTCACTCTACCCGAGTTTCACAGCTTTTAAATAATGTTTAGTGACTGATTTTACTCATTTGAGATTTTACCCTAAAACTAAGGTTAGGGTTTTGAGGTCTCTAGCTATCCCAAATCCTCCGAGATTCCATCCAGATGATTTATATTATGCTAACGTCGACTCTACTGAGTTTCAAGGCAATACAAGGGCATTTGCCCCCATTTCCTTCACAACCCTCAAAACCCTCACTTTAGGGTTTGAATTTGGATCCTAGGGTAAATCAACCCTAAACCACACCATTTTTCTCCAAGTGGGTTATAATAACCCTTCTAAGTCAGTGGTCAAAATATCAGCCTCTATTGAGGTGATTTGACCGTTCCAAACTCTTAGTGCACTTTTTACACAAAAATGCCTCATTAATGCCTATCTAAGGATAGGTGATTTCCTACACAAAACTCATCCAAATGAGTTGGAAATTTGTACAGAGCTAGGTTTTATAGCCAGGGACCACTCACCAAAATTTGGGAGGGTTTGGAGGTCATTTGACCACTTAAATAAATTACTCTAACATTATTAAATTAAAACAAAAACCTTAGGCAAAGTATCTCCAAAAATTCCCATTTTTGGACAGACTCTAGGTATGGCTAAGGGTAACCCCCTGCCCAAATTTCAGGTCATTTGACAAGGGACGAAGAATGGGCATTCATTTTAATCTTTGGACAGCCCTATGGATAGATTGCACCAAAATGAGTGTTGTGGTCTAACCAGGGCTCCAAATTGAGTGAAACTAATTTTAGATTACACTAGACATTAAGGGCTACATTTTTCATGTTGGACAATTTTGTCGTATGAGCCTCTAAGTATTTTTAATAATTAAAACTATCTACTGTTACTAGTTTCCAGGAAATCAATTAATATCATTAAAACACTTGATCAAAACGGACGTCATCCGCTCATCTTCAACCTCCAGCCAAGGGCCAAGATTGGCCCGACCTGGAGTCTCTTCCAGCCGACTTTCTGGCCACCCCGACCACCTTCCTGGTAGGCCACCACCACCACTACCTCCGTTGAGGTGGTGGCTAGCGTTTGGCGGCGACCATGCCACCGGAGGCGGCGGTTTCCGGCAAACTCAACACCTCCATTTTTCCATGAAAAATCTGAAATGCAAGCTCCTAATCAGGCACAATTGAGCCAGATTTCTCTACTTAAACAAGTCTAGATCTAGCATGCATATAGAGGAGAAGGATTGGACCTTGCCGGCGGCCTGAAGTCGGGAAGATCGTCGTGAAGCCATTTCTGAAAGTTGGGTCGCTCGGTTTCTGCAACTGCAAGGTGGGGAGGCTCGGTTTCTTCGGGTAAGGACTGGGAAGGGCTTCTCTCAACCCACTGGTGGTGTTTAAAGCCTCAGATGGGGAGAGGAGGGGATGGAGCATTAATGTCCTTCAAAGCCATTAATGGCTAGGCTCGGCCATGGAGGAGGGGGGCTGAATCAGGTCTGATGGCCCGGAGAAACGGCTGGAAACTTCTCCCCTTCCCTGGGAAATTGAATTCAGCCATTAAATGTGGTTTTTGACGAACCGTTCCTTCCCTCTCCATCCTCACTTCTCTCTCCTCCTTACGGCGATTCTGCCCAGAACCGTCGTGTCACGCCTTGTGATATGGCTGTGACACAGGCGTGTATCATACGACACGGGCGTGTCGGGTAGGCGTGTTCCCTTCTGTTCTACGAAATGAAATCGACAATCGTCGAGCTGAGCTCGATGAAATGAGCTCGACGATCGTCGGGCTCACGACACGCCTGGCGACACGGGCGTCTCGGGGGCGTGTTCCCCCCTGTTCTACAAAATGAGCGTGACGATCGTCGACCTGAGCTCGACGATCGTCGGGCTGATGACACGCCTGGCGACACGGGCGTGTCGGGGGCATGTCCCCCCTGTTCTACGAAATGAGCTCGACGATCGTCGACCTGAGCTCGACGATCGTCGGTCTGACGACACGCCTGGCGTCACGGGCGTGTCGGGGGCGTGTTCCCCCTGTCCTACGAAAGAGCTCGACGATCGTCGACCTGAGCTCGACGATCGTTGGGTTGACGACACGCCTGGCGACACGGGCGTGTCAGGGGCGTGTTCCCCCCCCCCCCTGTTCTACGAATTGAACTCGACGATCGTCGATCTGAGCTCGACGAAATGAGGTCGACGATCGTCGGGCTGACGACACTCCTGGCGACACGGGCGTGTCTGGGCCGACACGGGCATGTCAGACCCGCAAGAGTTGTTTTCAGGGAATTTGTGTGGCTGTTTATTTCTTCCTATACGATCTGACGGTTCAGATCTCCCCTTGTTGATATAGGGCTGAGCTATAGGCAGACCAAGGTGATTTTCACCTTGGCCTTCTTCAATTGGTCCCTTGGGCTTCCTAGGGTTTTGACATGACCTAAGTCACCCTTGGGGGTCTAGTCGGAAATGGGATGTTACAGGACGCTCCATCCTAAAATTATGATGGAAACGTCCGCCACCTCCTCCTTGGTTTCCTCCTCTTCCTCTGGCAAGCTGCCTCCTCTCGCTAGGTCTTGCTTCCATTACACCTTTTGCTGGTCACTTTCTAGTCTGGACTCCAAAGTGATCCGCCTCCAATCTTTTTGTCATGTCTATAATCTGAGCAAGGCTCGAGTCTGATATAAAGAAGAGAGCCTGCCTCAGACGGTCTCATAAACCCTTGTAGAATTGCTTCACCTAACCGTGATCATCCAAGTCATAGGAGTAAACAAATCTTGCAAGGTGCTGAAACTCCTGTCGGTACTGGACAACTGATTTGGATCCCCGCTTCAACTGTAGGAACATTTCTTTGAGTTCATCGCGATCCGTAAAGGGAATGAAGTGTTCTAGGAAAGCAACAGAGAACTCACTAAAACTGATGTCAGTATAAACACACCATTCGAAAGTGGAGCCCACGACAGACTTCCATCACCTCTTGGTGTGTGATTCTAGGACGAAAACTGCTAAGGTGACAGCCATGCTGGCTGGGCATCGAATCCCGACCATCAACACCTGCACTGAATCCAACCACTCCTCTATACAAACAGCTGACTTTGACCCGTAATAAGCTGGTGGAGAAAGAGCTCGGAAGGTGCTCAGCCAGTTGGAGTCTAGGCCAGTTGCTATACGGGGACCTGCTGAGACCTGAAGGCATATAAAATCGCAGTTAGGGTCTGTCCCAGCTCTGACTACCAGAAGGGACTAGGGATCTGAGGAATGGGAGTGCCCGTCACTGGCTCTGTATGTACCGGGATCTACGCACAGAGTATGAATTTAGGATTAGGTTGGCTAAACGTAGGATAACAAGTGGGCATACTTAGTGTGAATAACAAATAGGCATATCATTTCTTCCTCTAATTCAGTTTGTCCTTAAATTGAATAATCGAGTGGGGGTGACGTCATTGTTCCATGACTTCTTTATCGCATGATCGTTTCCCTCTGATACCAATTATAAGACCCCCCTCCTCCCGGAACAAATGACACGACCGAGGGGAGTCTTATGCCCAAAACAGCCACCTTGCGGTAGCATCAGCACATGGGCTAATCTGTACCACAATTTGTCTATTCTGCCAGCTTTTTCGATATAAAGATCTAGCACCAAGGGAGAGGGTAGGAAGCTCACTTGATTTTTGGCCATGGATCGGGTTTTTCTTCTCTGCGGCATGACGACGCTTGGCTTCCGGCAAATTGCTCCATGCTTTGTTCTTCCAAGAAAGTTTCTAGTTTCAGTTCGGGTGTGGTGAGGAAAAGCCTAGGAGGAAGAAGACTTTACTCGATTCTAGAGTGATAGGAAAAATCCTTCCCATAACTTTACATAACATGTGCCACATGTCACATCTTTATTGGACCAAATCCACCTCCCAACCTTGGGAAGAGCAAGGATTGGTCATAGGTACTTAAATAAGCATGGGTAAAGTCATGGCATGTCTTATCAGAAGAAAAAGGAAGGAGGAACCAGAGCAGGAAATTCTGTACTGCTCACTGGACCCCACTCAGTTTTAAAGACATCACATAAATTGAAACGTCAAGTCCATTTGTTGAGATCACTCGATGATTCGTCGAGTTCGCTCGACCGTTCCAAATGTCGAGTTCAATCGACAATTCATCCTGTTCACTCGACGATTCGTCCTGTTCACTTGACCATTCGTCGAGTTTACTTTACCCTTTGTCGAGTGACACTCGACGGTTCGTCGAGTTCACACGAGGTTCGTCGAGCTCACTTGACGTTCATCGAGCTCCCTCGACATTCGTCGAGCTGACTCCACGATTCGTCGAGCTCACTCTACCCTTCATCGAGGGATAATCGACCCTTCGTCGAGTGACACTCGACGATTCGCCGAGATCACTCGAAGATTCATCGAGATCACTCGACGATTCGTCGAGATCACTCGACGATTCGTAGAGATCACTCGACGATTCTTCGAGTCCACTCGACGATTCTTCGAGTCCACTCGACGATTCGTTGAGTTTACCTGACCGTCCGGACCAACCATCCACCCCTGTGACCTTGGGCTCTCTCTCTCCCAAGCATTTCTACCGAGCCTAATCCACCCAAGGTGACACAAAACACACATGAGTGATCTAGCTCAAAATGTGACGTTATATAGGGAGTTTTCACCTTAGTCTTATGGATTATACTCCTATTCAGAACATAGTTGGCATTGTTGACTACTTTAGCCTAGAAGGACATAGGTAGGTTTGACACAACTAATAATGTCCTTTCTGATTCAATTAGTGTTCTATTTTTCCTTTCAGCTATCACATTTTGTTGAGGAGTTCTTCAAGATGAAAAGTTTCGTCTTATTCTTCCATCCTCATGGAATCTATAGACTAACTAGTTTTCAAACTCCATGACAAGGTCACTTCTGATAAAAAACACTTGAGTGTTAAATTCATATTGATCCTATTTAATGAATCTTAAGAAGATACAAATGGTGTCAGACTTAGCTTTCAAAAAGAACACCCAACTGAATCTATAACAATCATCCACAATTACTAAGGTGTTAAACTTTTCCCATAAGCTTTGAGTGGAGATTGGACTAAACAGATCCATATGCAACAAATAAAGAATTCTCGGTGAATCATTCTTACTAATTGGTTTGAATGATGTTTTAATTTGTTTCCCTAGTTGGCTTGTTCAACATGGATTCAGTTTTCTATACTTACCTTTTTGTAAGTCCATAACCGAATTATTCTTTAAAAGCTTTACTATAGTCTTATGGGTTAGGTGACCAAGTCTCCTATGTCAAAACTCGTTCTTGTCTATATTAGCATTAAATGGATAAATTTATTTTTCATTTGAGCTGAAGTCAACCACATTCACATTTCTTTTCCTAAAACCAGATAACATTATTGTATCTATTTTAGTGTTGACTATATGACATTGGTTTGTGATTGAATATCACTTTGTATTTGTCATCATACAACTGACTTATGCTTATGAGATTATGTTTTCCAGCTACTTTTGAGAATGAAATGTCTCCAATTTTGAGCACATAATAGTCTTCGGTTTGAACATAATTAGAGTCACCAAAAATTACCTTGGAGTCATACTTGTCCTTCTAGTGTTCCAACAATCCTTTGTGTCCAATCATATGTCTGGAGCAACCACTATCCAAGTACTATAGCTGCTTTGTGGAAGAACATCCCTTCACCTACACAAACAACTAAACATTAGATGGGATCGGAGTTATCATAGGTACATTACTTATTTTATAATTATAGGGATAATGAATGTATAGGATGGTCTTTCATGATACCCATTGAGATAGACGAGTATTAGTTTGTTAAACCAACAACTTCTAGCATCATGACTTTTTCTTAAACAACTAGTGCATTCATATTTATAAGAGTGATGATGAAAATACATAATTGTATTGAGCCTGTTAAAACTATGTATTGGGAAGTTGCTTTGACTAGAACTCGACCCAACTTTCTGGTTGTGTTGATATGAAGTCGATGTATAAGTAGGGTTGTGTCGATATGAAGTCGATGCGAATTCTTGCATGCGTTGAGTTGAGCTCGACGCATCCGCAGAGTTGCGTCGATATGAAGTTGACACATGTTACCATTATGCTGAATTCGTGAATTTTGGGGCTTTGTTATCTGAGTTTCTTCCATAAATTACCCATATTTTTAGGTGAATTGACCCTATTAAACACAATAATCTTTTTAGGTTCATCTTCTATGATAATATTTGGCTATGTTTCTTTGGGTTTAACGAATATTTTTGGGTTTTTCCATACAAGTGTGTTGAATGCTTTCCTTGAGCTAGTTGGCTCAACACCAAAATACTAAGTGATTGAATCTCATGGTGAGATTCTCAATTATGTCCTTAATATTTTGACTCCTTCCATTTAAAGAGTCCTCAAAGGCTTTTGCCTTTGCTAGCACACCTTTTAATTTAATATTTTCTACTGTCATTCTAGTTATCTATTTCTATAGTCTATTCTAGTGCAACTATAATGATAGTTTACATAGTAATGATTTTTATTTCTTAATTCATCTAGTTCTCTTCTTAGTGACTTGATTTGGTTTTCACCTGTTATTTGGTCTTTACAAAAATCTTTAAAACATTCATTAAAATCATTAGAGGAAAAAATCAATGTCATCAAAACATGATACATGATCTTCTTCATTATGTAAGTATGATTCCAAAGCCATCAAGCAAGCTTCCCAGCAACACCTTCATCTTCACTCTCAGATGAGGAGCTTGACTCTGAGTCTGAGTCACTACAGGTTTCTACAATGAAGCTTTTCCTTTCTTCATGTCCTTCTTAAAGGACTGCTTCTTATGCTCCTTGTTGGGTTTATCCTTCTTTTCTTCAAGACAATCAGGAGCAATTTGGCCTACCTTCCAGCGGGCAAAGAAAAAGACCTTGCTTCTTGTCAAATCTTTGCTTATTTGAGTTTCTTTCTCTTCTTCTGGAGCCTACAGATTTAATCCACTTTTGAACCTTCTAGCTAGGAGATTAAACATCTCTTCAGAAGATGAAGACTCTCCATCAATTGCCTTTAGAGTTATGGATGTGTCTCTGGGGGTAGAGAGCTTTTCCTTCACCTCAGACTGAGTCCAACTCTTTAGGAGAAGTTCATAAAACTTGAATTTACCTACCAGGGCATCAATTGTGATTTCCTTATGGTATCTGGACTATCTGATGGTCCAGATCCTTGAGTGCTATGTACTTGGGAAGTACATGAGAAGCTATTCATCGATCTCTATGAGTGAGATCTCATTGTCCAATCCCTTGAGTTTGCTCACAATGATGATGCACCTTTCATACATTTCAGCAACTGTATCTTTAGCTTTCTTTTCAAAATTCTCATATTGGGATATAAGAAGGGATCTCTTGTCCTTTCTTTCATCAGAACTTCCATCCACAAAACTGATTCCCGAATTTCTTTAGCTGACTGACAATCAACTACTTTCTGGAAGATTTCATCAGACATGAATAACACTAGGAAATTCATTGTTTTGTATCCCAATCTTCACTCTATGTACTTCATCTGTCCATTCAGATCTGGGAACAAATTCTTTTATAGTGTTCTCACTGACATCCTTCTTGAAGGGCAAAGGTGATCATATAAGAATAAAACCAAAAATACGTTCATCAATAGAATGAATGTATATTTTAATTCTAGCATTCTAAAGTGTAAACTTCTCTAAGTTACGCACTAGAGGTCTTGTAGGAGCAAATTCTTTAAAGTTGTTTGAAGTCGATTTGAAAATAGATTTCTATAATAATGTGTAACAACTCAACTGTTCAAAATCTATAATAGCCATAAACAGCAGCCTAACACTCTATTTATATAAAAAAAAACTAGAGCATCTTATCATCGACGACTATGATTGACCGGAGATGGGGTAACATGATTACACCAAAATAAATTCAAAAGCATCAAAGTAATATATGAAATTTTGTCGATACGATGATCAAAACATATCAGTGGAGTCGATTCATCGATTCAGGTACACCATATATGGTAAGTAGTCAATTGACCCCGAACTGACCCAAAACTCGTCCTCCGCTGCGAAACCGGGTCTCCATTCCGCATCATAAGGATCTTACAACTTGCAATTATTCCAACAATGCATAGGGAACAGTGAAAAACATTTATATTCATATTGTATGTTAAAGAGATAAACATGCTACATTGAATTTTAAATTAATTGAAGAGATAAATTAAGAAACTATTATGCTGGAAAACTTAGGAGCACCACTCAATGAAGATAATGCATGAAGAAGTTATCAATAATTATTTATGCTATAGGGCGAAGGTTAGAAAACACAAACAAGATAAGAGAAGGTAGACCCAACATAAAATTAATGAAAATTATTCATATTAGTTTGCATAGTCTAGGTGATGATCTCAGCACAGATAGTATGGTTTTGTTAGAGAATAAAACTGAGCTAACCAATCTTCAATGGATAATTGATCTAACTTCA
This sequence comes from Platanthera guangdongensis, assembly GCA_039583875.1. NCBI lineage: Eukaryota > Viridiplantae > Streptophyta > Magnoliopsida > Asparagales > Orchidaceae > Platanthera > Platanthera guangdongensis. The sequence continues at coordinate 106,876,606 of CM077152.1, forward strand.
TAGAATTATGCAAATACTCTAGAAATTGAATTATGCAAACTCAAATACAGTCCACAAACAATATTCAAATGTGAACTAGAGATTTTAACTTTAGTCAAAATAATAATGAAGAAATCTGGCATTATTTTGGATAATTCCAGACGGACGAGAAATAAATCTTAAAATCTGCATGTTATATCTTAAATATCATTACATAAGTACCCCAGTAAATCAGATCTCCACAATAATTCCAGATACAGCACAACACCTATTATTCAAAAATTCCGACAACACAATCTTGAGGATATTTCAAATACAAAAATGCCACTTGAATGTAATTAATAATACATGGGAATAACAGCAGTTTTGCACAACAGAAAACCTTTTAACAAGCCAAAGTCCAATACATCGTGCACTTCAAAAGAAGGGGAAAACATCTTTACCAAACCATGAAGGTTCCATATCATGAAACCATTCAGGTAGATACCAAATCACAATTCCAGTTAAGAAAAGAACACTTCACAATCAGAGGAATACCGACTCCATGCAAATCTGAATAAGGAACAAAAAAACTTACTTTGCACCAATGAACATGACGGGGTACCTTTCATATGTACATGATCTATTACTATGTCCTGAGAGCTTGATTCAGTTACAGGTTGTTTATTTTTATAAATCTTCTATTGAAACCCTAAAAAATCAGAGTGAAATTCTTTGAAGTATCAAATACCGTATTGAGAGGGTAAAATTCTGGGCTTAGATCTCATGATTGTCTCATCACTATGCCGTATCAATTCAGAAAGCCTCCATGGTTTCTGCCACTTCCATTTAAACTGTAATAGCCACTGATGATGACCTCTTTTCCATCTCCATAGTTTTCCTCTTTGGCCTGCGGCAGCCATCTTCTTTCCAATAGATGATTGCCCAAGTGGAACCATCTATAAGCAATTAACAGTTCTTGTAAATTTAAATAGTTATGGAGCAAAACTGGCTGGACATGAATGCACAAACAAAGAATAGCAACTGAAGGAAATATAATGATGAAAGGGAAAAACTTGAACCTTCAATGGTAGATTAGTGAAGGTCGTGGTTTCTCTTACTCGGACATTCACAATGCCAGGTGTGTATTTGAGCTGTTTCTGTGCTGGTATGGGTATTGGAGATGCTAATGTACTGGTTTCATCGGCTGAGTGCTTCAATGAGCCATTCGTGTGGTTCTAAAAAAAGAGTAAATCCAGGGGACATGAATACTAATAGAACAAAGGACAAATAGGAAATGACTTCAGGTACAAAAGAATTATTTAAAGAACACAATGAATTGTTATAAAAATTGAAAAGGTGCAGTATATACTATCGCATAATATCAAACAACCAATGTGTTCCAAAAGGTATAAGACAGAATTTTGCCAAGATTCTCGGGGATCGTATCAATTCAACTAATAAAAATTAAAATGAAGGTCATAACTGTTGGATAAATTAATATATGTCCGCGCGTATTGAAACCGACTCGGTAGCGCTTAATGGGTTGCGTGTCTACCTAGGGCAAGGCTCTACGCTGGAAGTAATATAAATAGTCATTCCAAACGTGATGAGCTATTGTAAAATACCTTGAGCGATAGAGCCGCCCTAGCATTATCAAGATAGTCCATGTGCCTTATCTTGAGAATAGAATTTTAACAAATATGTTGAACTCTATCCTCCTCGTAGCTGACATGCTTAATTCGTTTTAGAGAGAAGCAGTACTAACTACAAATCACATTCTAAATAGAGTGCTTCATTCTTAGCTCACTTCTACTTCGTATGAGTTGTGGCAGAAGATAGTGCGACCTATAACGATAACCTGTACTTATCTAAGTAGTGCAGAAGATAGTGTGACTGACAGATTTTTGGATCTATCCACTAACACAATGATAGAAGAATGAATCATGCCGAAAGGAGCTAAAGTCATAGATGCAAGTGGATGTTAAAGAATAAATTACATAATGATGAATTCATAGCCAGATATAAAGCACGTTTAGTAGATGAACGTTATAAAGCGCGGGAGGAATATACTAGTTTGATGTTTATTAATCTGTGTCACCTACTGACTGTTAGAATTATTATCGCTTTAGCGTCTATCGAGAACTTTTATAATTCATCAGATGAGAGTGAAAAAAACATTCTTACATGGAGATTTTGATAAAAAAAATCTACATAACACAATCTGAAGGTTATGTACATAATGATCTAAAAGATAAAGTGTGCAAATTGACAAATCAATCTATAAGCTTAAATAAACGTCTAAGATGTGACACATGTAATTCTACCAAGTGGTAAGAGATTTGAATTTCAGTCCAGTCTTTCTGAGATATGTCAATATCACCGTTCAATGTCAAAATAAACAATCACCATACGTTTATATATGGATGACATAGTGATTCTGGGGTCGGATCTTGTTTAGTGAGGGATATTAAATTCACTCTCACAAAAACATTGGACATGAAGACCTTGGTACCGTGGATACCTTGCAGGTATGAAGGTTAGAGTTGACAAGGGTCAATTGACTCTAGTCGTGCTCATTATATAAAACAACTTCTTTCTACCTGGGGATATAAAAATTATAAGTCAGTAAAAACAGTTTGATCAAATATTAAGTTGAGTCCTAATGTGGAGACCAACATTGATCAAGTGAATATTATAAAATAATTGGTAGTCTCATGTACGTCACAAGTTGTACAAGACCAGACATTGTCTTATCAATTGACATGCTGAGCCGTTTTACCAGTAATCTAGGCAAAAAGCAATGGGATGTCCTAGACAGGTTGATGAGATACCAGAGAGATACTAAAGATAATGCACTGTGTTACTCATGGGGATCCATCAAATCATGCACCTGGAGGGGTTCGCCGCAAGGCGGGATCCAGATTCATTTATTCGCGCAGGAAGGCTTGATCGGATCGCGAGCCAAAAACTTATATTAGTTTATTTATTTTGGTTTTATTTTCATGTATTTTGTGGCCGACCCCACCGACCAATCATAGTCGTTAATGGGGAAGCCTTGGTTGCTCTTTTCTTATAAATAGATGTCTAGGGGAAGAAAAGAGGCTATTGCAGAATTTGGAGAACTTCATTCCCGTATTTCAGTGATCCCTCCCCGGTGCCGACGTCGTGGAACCCTGGGTGATGACTCCTAGGTGCTCGTTCTTCCCCCCAAGGTACCCCCTATCCTTACCTTCATTTTCTAACCCTCAAATCCCCTTTCCCACCGTTGCAGCCACCACCCAAGTCCATCAAAAACAGCCACCGGGCTGTTTTCCTGCAGCAGTTCAGCCGCCCGCCACCAGCCCCGCCCCTCCTCTTTCCACCGCCCCTCCCACTTGCTACATGACCGCCACCCCTCCACCTCTTCACAACCTCCAGCCACCCAACCCCCTTGAGCCACACCTACATCCAAGCCCTCCCTAACCCTAGCCAATGACCTCCATCTTCCCCTTTAAGTGGATCTACTTTCCTCCAACCCGGCTTCGCAAGGTCAATTAGGATCTTGGAATTCCAGTCCCGAATCATTATTTCCATCATCCATATATCAACGTGTACCCTGGATCCGCCTTCAAACATCAGATCTATCCACCCCCCACCCGGATTTATTTCCTAGTGTACAGATCTATCCATTTCCGGCCCCATCTCCCCGTTTTCCACCACGAACAGCCACCGCCATCACCGTCGGGCCTCCAATTCCGCTATTGATCGCGATCCTACGCATCCGGCTCCGACTTCGTCAGTGTCTTGGTTCAGCCCTCTACTTTGTGAGTTTTTTTTGTATTGGATTATTTGAATTGACATTTTCATTTAGTGAATTACTATATTTTGCTGCGACTCTTGCTCGTAGAAATTATTTCGGTCCGCTAATAATTTGCAGGAGGAGACATTCGCAGCGCGCTTTGCTTTGACCCTCCAAGCGGAGGAAGTCATTATAAATTGCCAAATTAATTAACTGTTTTTCAATTTTAAATATTTGTGTGGAGTTAGAATTATCATTGATCAAATTTATTTGTCGAGATATCGACGATTACATTGTATTTAGGTTCAGATTAGTGTGTCACCCTTACACTATCACCTATCGTCGTAGGTTTTGTGCACCTGTAGCCTACCCCTACATCATTTTGGTACCAGAGGCAAGGTTAGGTCATTTGCATGATCTGTAATGGTAGGATATTTAGAGGAAACATGGTAGAGCTGCAAGTCACCGACGAACGAACGGCGAGCTCGAATTCAGGCGCCGCTTTTGCTGAGTTTCAGCGCCTTATCCTAGACCGTTTTGACCATTTAGGTGCCCAGTTCAACAATGTGCGTCATGATCTCGCCGAGGTGAATCTTTGTTTAGACCACTTAAAAATGTCAGGGACACTTCAACACAGTGTGATGCTCCTCCACGTCATGCCCAGCGCCCGAGAGATGGTCAGCCTCCAGCAGACCGCCACCGTCGTGATATTCCTCATTGAGCCCCAATTCCACCGGTAAGGCGAAATCCTGACTTTGTGATGGAGCATAGGCAAGCTACGATGTGGGATAGGCTTCCCCATTAGCGTGATGAGTACCGTATGCCACGTCAGCCTCAGCCTGACACCAGAGATCGTGTGCCCCCACACGGTCACCGTGATCATCACCACAATGAATATTATCCCCCTGGTCGGAGCGAGCGTGGTCCGCCACCCGCTCGATAAGACTACGCTCATGACGAGTACCCCGAGGATTATCCCGACCCACGGAGGGGAGGCTACCACCACGACATCACTCGTCGTACTCGACTCGACGCTCCTTCGTTCGATGGTCGCCTAGATCCGAAAGCCTTCAGCGATTGGCTCTTGGACCTGGACCACCATCTCGAGTGCTATGAGATGAGTGACGAGCATTGCGTTCGCATCGCAAAAATGAAGCTGATCGGGCACGCTAAGGTATTTTGGATTAGTGTAGAGAGAGCCTTGGAGCGAGATGGTTATTACCCCATCACCAGGTGGGATGAGATGAAGCAAAGGTTGAGCGAGAAGTACCTCTCCGCTTCCTACCGAGACCAGTTATTTGAGCAGTTACAGACTAGTCATTAGGAGTGACGTCTCGGAGGAGCCTATCGCCACTGCCTCCCGTTTCAAGGCAGTCCTTCGTTCTAAGATTCGGAGAGAGTTGATTCCACATCGTTTAGAGACGGTCGATCAGATATTTCAGCTCGCTCTCGAGTAGGAGCAGTACCTCCGATCTTCTAGCGCGAGGCAGTTCACTTCTCGGATTGAGTCCTCGACTTTTAGGAAACCCACTCCGCCCCAGAACACCATGGATGCACCCTCACGTATCCACGCGGATGCGAAGGGCAAAGTCATAGCCATTGATTGTCCGCGATCTGGGGGTATTGTGTGCTATCGATGTTCTGGCAGGGGACATGTGGCGGCGCAGTGCCCCACGCGGAACCTGCTAGTTGAGGGTGAGGAGCAGGATTTGGAGGAAGATGAGGAGGGTACGGAAGAAGTTAAGGCCACTGTCGAGGAAGGCTGAGAGAGTGACGCCGATAGATCTTTAGAGGTGGGAGTGATTAGACGCCGCCAACACACCCCTCGTGTAGATGAGGATTTGCGACGCACCACCATCTTTTAAACATACTTTCCTACTGCAGGTGGTTCCTGCAAGTTGGCTATCGACAGCGGGAGTTGCGTGAACATCGTGGCCCAGAAGGGGCTTGACCATATGCAGGTGAAGGCAGAGTCTTACCCCCACCCATATCGTGTCGTCTGAGTAGATAAGACGGCGATTCAGGTCTCCCAGCACTGCCTTGTCCCGATCACCATTGACTCTGTTGGAAGAGCCCAAAGCTTGTATATATTATTTCAGTATGTAAATACAAGGAGAGAATACAAATATATAGGAGAGAAGAGAGAAGAATAAATCCTATACATGATGTGGGACTAAAGAAGGAGAGGAAAAATGGGCCATCAAATGGGCCTTTTACATGGGCTTTTCTAATACTCCCCCGCAAGCTGGAGCGTACAAGTCGTATGCGCCAAGCTTGGATAGGCACTGATAGAAGAGGGTACTAGGTAGAGCTTTGGTGAGGATGTCAGCAACCTGTTCAGTACCCGGAACATGCTTGAGCTCGATCTTCTTCATGTGGACTTTCTCTCGGATGAAATGACAATCTACCTCAATATGCTTCGTTCTTTCATGGAAGACCGGGTTTTTGGCAATATGTATGGCAGCTTGACTGTCACAAAGGAGGAGAGCTGGTGAAGGTAGTTTAACTCCAAGGTCGGTAAGGAGACTCTCAATCCATGTGAGTTCAGAGACCACAGCAGCCATTGCCCGATATTCTGCTTCTGCTGAGGATCGAGCAACCACCGCTTGTTTCTTGCTTCGCCAAGTAATCAGATGTCCTCCAAAATAGGTGCAAAACTCGCTAGTAGATCGTCGATCGTCGAGGGAGCCAGCGTAGTCGGCATCAGAGTATGCCACTAGTGTAGGAATGGAAAGATGAGGTTTTGTATACAAGTCCTTGGCCAGGAGCTGTCTTAAGATATCTGAGAATGCGTTCCACAGCATGGAGATGAGAGCTTCGAGGAGAGTGCATATAGCGACTCACAAGTCCCACAGCGAAAGATATATCAGGTCTTGTAACTGTTAGGTAGATAAGCTTCCCAACTAGACGACGGTAATATTCTGGATTTGGTAGAAGCGAATCAGAATCTGAGCCCTGAGCACATATTTTGTGATTTGCATCCATGGGAGTGTTAATAGGTTTGCAACCAGAGTAGCCTGCATCATGAAGAAGATCCAGGCAATATTTGCGCTGAGAGAGAACCAACCCATCTGACCGTCTGGCCACTTCCAGACCGAGGAAGTACCGAAGAGGACCCAGATCTTTAGTTTGGAAGACGGAGCTCAGATGTAGCTTAACGGTCTGTATGCCGTCCAAGTCACTGCCAGTAATAATGATGTCGTCGACATATACCAACAGGAGAACCGTACCAGTGGCTTGTTGACGAGTAAACAATGAGAAGTCAGCCGAGCTCCGAGTGAAGCCAATGTCCCGGAGAGCTTTGCTGAACTTGTCGAACCATGCCCGAGGGGATTGTTTGAGACCATATAGAGATTTGAGAAGATGACAAACCCGTGACTCCCCCGTGGTCTCAAACCCGGGAGGTTGTTGCATGTAAACCGTTTCCTGAAGGTCGCCGTTCAGGAAAGCGTTCTTGACGTCGAGTTGAAACAAGGGCCACTGGCGATGGACAGCCACAGAGAGGAGAATGCGGACCGTGTTGAGCTTAGCGACCGGAGAGAAGGTCTCGTCATAGTCCAGCCCCGGATTGCTGGGTGAAGCCACGAGCAACCAACCGAGCTTTGAGGCGATCAATGGTCCCATCAGGAGCATGTTTAATGACGAAAACTCATTTGCACCCAACGGGTTTCTGGCCGGGAGGAAGGGGCACCAGGGTCCAAGTCTGGTTGGCCCAAAGAGCAGCCATCTCTTCTTCCATGGCCGCACGCCACCCAGGATGTTGAAGAGCGTCCCGGACAGAAGTAGGAATAGAGACCGAGGAGAGCGAAGTAGCCAAGGCCTGAAGAGGTGGAGAGAGGCGATGGAGAGAAACATAATCCGCCATTGGATGAGCGGTAGAGGCCGACACCGGAGCAGCAGAACACGGAGAAGCCGAGGTCGAAGCCGACTGCAGAGGAGCAACGGGAGGAAGAGGGCGACGAGCATAGACCCGAATAACTGGGGGTCGAGGAGGGTCAACGGTGGGAGGAGGCGGAGGGATGGTGGGAGGTGAGTGGACGTGGATCACCGGCCGGGGAAGGGAGGGTGTTGGAGGAGGTGGTGGTACAAGTGGTGGCAAAGGAGGAGGGAAGAAGGGTTGATCCTCCCGGAAAGTAACATCAGCCGAAACAGAGACCTTCCGGGTGACCGGAGAGTAGCAAACATAGCCCTTTTGGGTACGGGAGTAGCCGACAAAAATGTGTTTGGCCGCACGGGGATCCAGTTTGTCAAGAGTGGGGCCCAGGTTATGGACAAAGCAGGTACATCCAAAAACCCGGGGGGTGAGGGGGAAGGCGGGTGTGGAGGGAAAAAGAAGGCTGAAGGGGGTAGCGTTCTGGAGAACGGGAGAGGGGAGACGGTTGATAAGAAAACATGCTGTGGACACCGCAAAGTTCCAGAAGACTTTGGGAACGTGCATGTGAAGCATGAGAGAGCGAGCCACATCGAGCAAGTGGCGGTTCTTGCGTTCGGCGACCCCGTTTTGTTGAGGGGTGTAGGGACAAGAGGTCTGGTGAACAATTCCGAAGTTTGCGCAGAGAGTGGCAAACTCGTGGCTAGTATATTCCCGTGCATTATCAGAGCGGAAAGTTTTAATGGTGGTAGAGAATTGCGTACGAGTCTCTAACACAAACGCCTGAAAGACACGAGGAAGCTCAGAGCGATCATGCAGGAGATACAACCAAGTAGTACGAGAGTAATCATCAATAAATGTTAGAAAATAACGATAACCAGAAATGCTAGAAACTTTATAGGGTCCCCAAATATCAGAATGTATTAAATCAAATGGAGCAGAGCTCCTAGTACAATGAGCTGGATAAGAAGAGCGAGGCTGTTTGCCAATAATACAAGAATCACATTTAAAAACAGGAAGAGAAAGGTCGGGAAGCGCCTTCTGCAGGATAGGTAGAGGGGCATGCCCAAGCCGACAATGCCAATCAGACGAGGAAACGGAGGAAAGGGATGTGGGAGAGACATCGAGGAGGTAAAGCCCGTTCTGCAGCCGACCCCTACCAATGGTAATCCGCGTCTGCCGATCCTGTATCAAAAAACCAGAAGAGGTGAAGGTGATAAAGCAATTCATATCAGTAGTAAGACGACCAACAGAGAGTAAATTAAAAGGCGAGGCTGGCACATAAAGAACGGAGCGAAGAGAGAGAGAGGGAGGAAGGAGGAGATCCGCGCAGCCGGAGACCGGGACAAGCGCACCATTGGCCACAGTAATAGACGGGGGGTGAGCAGTAGCAGAGAACTGGGGCGGCCGCATGGAAGTGATGTGGTGGGTGGCTCCCGAGTCCAGGATCCAGCGAGAGCTGGAAGAGAGACAGGCAGTACCTGCAGCGGAGGTGGAGACAATACCTGCATGGGAGGTGGAGGCATGGGAAGCAGAAGGGGGGTTGAGGAGCCCCTGGAGTTGTTGCAGCTGAAGGCGAAGAGCCTCAAGATCCGTACCAGTCGGAGGAGAGCTATCGGTAACAGCAGCAGTAGGCGGGCGAGGGGGGTAGCCATGTTTCTTGTGACAAACGGCTTCAGTATGGCCATCCCGGCCGCAGTAGGTGCACTTGGGCCGTCCGCGGCCACCACGGCCCCGCCCACGGGAGCCCGTACGGCCACCCCGAGGAAAAGAGGGTTGTGGGAGTAAAGGAGGAAGGGCCTGCTGAAGAAGGGCCGGAGAGGGTGGTGCATGAGCCTCCGGTGGAGGTGGTACACGAAGTAACATCGAGCAGACATCAGAGACAGAAGGGGGAGTGGGTGAAGCCAGAACCTGGGCCCGAATACTGTGCAGGTGTGGCGGGACGCGAGCCATAATCATAGCAATACAAACAGCCTCCTTCTGGGCGCGTTGGGCAGCGAGATCAGTAGTCGCGGGCTGGTGCTGAATCCAGGCTTCCGTGAGAGTTTTAGCACGGGCCACGAAGGAGGTCATGTCCAGAGCTTTGCCAACATCCAAGGCTTGAAGATCAGTGAGGATGTCAAAAAGGTGTTGAAGGCTGTCCTTCCCGGAGTACAACGAATGAAGTTCATCCCACATGGCTTTAGCAGTCGCATGATACATGATCATCTGGTACGGCTCACCCTCGACCGAGTTCAGGATCCAGGTCTGGACACGACCGTCATTGCGGAGCCAATCATCAGTAGAAGGAGTTGGTGGGCCCTGGGTAAGGTGACGGGCAAGACCCTTGGCCTGTAAGACCCGGCGGACAGAGTGGACCCAGGGAATGAAGTTGGCCTTGCCAAAGAGAGAAATAGTAGTAATCCGAAGCTCATCGCGGAGTTCGAGAGGAGCCACATGGTCGGCAGGGGGTTGAGCGGTAGTGGAGTCGCTGGAGGACATGGCGACTGAAGAGCAGCAGACAGCAGGGCTCGGAGATAACAACCCGCGCGGCAAGCAGTGGGAGAAAGGAGAGCCCGCAGCGGTCTGGAGGTCGCGGCGGTCTGGAGGTCGCGGCGGTCTGGAGGTCGCGGCGGTCTGGAGGTCGCGGCGAGTAGACTGAGGCCGCGGCGAACAAGAGCAGTCCGCGAGAGGAGGGCGCGGCGAGTTGGAAGAGGTCGCAGCTCAGTGGAGCAGATCGCAGCTGTGAGAGCAGAGCTGGAGCAGTTCGCGACAGAGGCCGCGGCGAACAGGGGGCAGGTCGCGGCAGAGGTCGCGGCGAACTGTGGGCAGGTCGCTGGAAGAGAAGAGCACAGTGGAAACAAGAAGAGCCCGCAGCGGACAGGGGCAGTCCGCAAGAGAAGGCGGAGAGAGTCCGCGAGCGGACAGGAGCAGTCCGCAAGAGACTGCGGAGAGAGAGAGTCCGCGAGCACAGAGGCTCGAGCGGACAGAAATAGAGCGAGCTAGAGGGAGCAGTCCGCGAGCAAAGAGGCTCGAGCGGACACAAACAGAGTGCAGCGGACAGGAATGATCGTCCGGAGCGGATAGAGAGAGGTGGGCCCCACGAGACAGAGCAGAAGATGGCTATAAGAAGCCTGAGGAGGGTGGAACCACGGAGGGAGAGAAGAGGAGCGGAATCAGAAGGGCAGTCCGCACGAGACCGGAGCGGATGCAGGAAGGCAGTCCGCACGAGACCGGAGCGGACAGGAATGCAGTCCGCAGGGTAGCCGAGCGGACAGAAGAAGAGGGGCAGTCCGCAGGAGACCGGGCGGACAGAAAAGGGGCAGTCCGCAGTTAGACGCAACCTCTCTTTGATACCATGTTGGAAGAGCCCAAAGCTTGTATATATTATTTCAGTATGTAAATACAAGGAGAGAATACAAATATATAGGAGAGAGGGCCTTTTACATGGACTTTTCTAATAGACTCATCTCAGGACAAGGTCTGGTGCAATGTCATTCCCATGGACGTCGCTCATGTGCTTTTTGGCCGCCCTTGGCTGTTTGATCGTGACGTCACGTATTTCGGCCGCTCGAACACGTGTGTCTTTTACGATAACGGGCGGAAGATCACATTGACTCCCACCGAGCCACGAGATAGATCCAAGGGTATGGTCGAGTCATCTGTTAGCACGAGTGCCTCGAGGCCCTTGCATATTTTGAGGCGAGGCAAGTTTCTGCGAGATAGTGCTGATTCGAATATCATCTACATTGTGGCTGCCACGCAAGCATCTGAGGATACCCCAGTTGACCAGGAAATACGCCGGAAATACGCCGGACGCGGCATCGCTACCCGGACAAATTTTCTACAAGAATTTACAAACTAGTTTATCCCAAGGTCAGAAAAGGGAGTATTGCACGATCAATTCCTCCAACTTGTCCAAGGAACGAAGACAGTCATGCAATATAAAACAGAATTCTCAAAGTTAGCATATTATGTTGATTCCCTTATAGCACCGAAGAAGATCATTGTCGTCAGTTTCAACAGAGATTACACGACAATATCTGTAATTTGTTAGTTTCCTTGGATATTTTAAAATACGTGAAATTGATCGAGATAGCCCGACTGGTAAAAATTGATCAAGAGAAATCACAGAAACGACGAGCTGAGGGTAAACAAAAGGTGACAGAAACTCCAAGCCAGAATAAAATGCAAGGAAAAGAAAATAAATCATTCTAATCTGCCTCAGTTATCACTAATGCGTCTCAATCAAACACAACAAAATGTGTGAAGTATGGACAAATGTATTGATGGGATTGTCCGATTGGACTTTGTTATTACCGCCGTCAACCTAGGCATATGAAAAATGCATGCCCGATACTTCTGAATAAAGAAAACAACTCTCGAGAACCACCAATTCCTCCGCAACCAAAATTATATCAAATACATACTGAATCCTTAGCTTCGGCACCTAACCCTTCCCCAGTTCCTCAAAGAGAAGTCCCAGAAGAAAGATTAATTCAACCTCGAGCATTTGCCTTAGACTATTTCGAGAGAAAAAAAATAGCTTGTATTTCCTTATTATATATATTTTCGTATCATGTAAATCTTGTATGGACATAAATAAAAATATGATTATTTTTATCATGATATATTATCCTCCAAATTTTCGGGAACGAAAAAGCCTTTTAACAGAATTTGTAATATCACCAAAATGCGTAACATACTTTTAAATCACCGATGATGAGATCAAAAGACAGTGCGATTTATATTTAATATTTTTTTTCGATTGCCGTTTTAGTTAATTTTAATTTTAATTTTAATTTGATTTTTTGTTGTTTTATCTCAGTTTGGGGGTGCTAATAGTAAAGTGCAAGTGTTATGTGGCTGGTGGTGAAATTTATTTGATATGTGGGCTACTAATAGTTTGACTTGAAACTTGACATTGGATATTTATCTTATGTGGTTGATTTTGGGCTGAATTGGGCTGATTTGGTAACACTTGGCTTATGCATGCAATTATTTTAATTGGACTGATCTCACCGCCTACTGCTTCCCAACATTAATAAAAGTTCTGTGCGCTCTCTTCTTCCCTATTTCCTCTTTGTTTCATCTCAACGTTGCATTGAGTGCGTCGTATGCCGCTCCACTTGAACACCTCTACTCACTTCTCCTGTAAGCTCTCTCTCCCTCTCTTCCTTTCTGAAGCTATGCTGCTGTTGGTGGATGTCGCTGCTCCCTGTGCCGCTAATTTAGGGATGCTTTGCTGCCGGATTTTGTTTCCTGCCGCTGTTGTTGCTAGGTCACAATTTTCTCCTCTACTACTCAGCTACTTCAATGCCTCTTCCGGAGTTTATGGAAGGATTTTGCTGAACCTCTGCGTGTCCGAGAACGACAGGTTGTGCATCACTTTTGACGCAGGGCGAATCTATAGGTGGCGGGAAACTCAGTGACCTAACCCCTACATGCTTTGCAAATCCGACGGTTATGCCACAAATTAGATAAATAAATTAAACAACCCACACAGTTAATTCACAACAAGACAAAACAATTTACTAGGGCAAAGCAAGCTTAGGCATTCCTCCGCGTGGAGGGCCAAAGCAAGAGCGTGAGACAAAGAGAATTGGAATGACGCCAATCACTTTAACAACATCGAGTGAAGGCTGGCCGCTTCCGCGGCACTAATTTTGATGTCCATTAAAATGAACTAAAAAGAAGAAAGAAAGAAAAAAATAGAAGTGGGGAGAGTGGTGATGGTGGGGCCCACGAAAAGGAAAAAAGAAATAAATTAAAAAAAGATGGGAATAAAAATTTGGTTGATTAAAAATGAAGTGGAGTTGGCGTGAAGGATGAGTGGACAAGATGGGGCAGCATGAAAATTAAATGATGGGGCAGGTGAGTGGACAGGATGGGAAGATAAAAAAAAGAGGGGTGGCTGCTTTGGGGCTCAAGGTGGCAGAAGGAGTTGGGGAAAAAGTAATGGATTTTTAGAAAAAATCAAATAATAAAAAAAAGAGAAACGTGTAGGGGGTTTGAAATGGCCATTATGTCAGATGGGAAGCACCGAAGCTGCCATGCGTGTAAGGCCTCCGATTTTTCGATGTTTGGTTTAATTCTTTGTTTGGCGTATTTATGACGTCAGGGCGTTACGTCGACGCGTATTCGGCATGTGTCGTGGTCAGAGCGTGGTTTTGCTCTTTGAGTTTTCAGTGTGGCTGAGTTTAGCCGGTTTGCAAGATTCCCTTGCGAGTCGGGTCTGTTTTGGTGACTCGGTGTAGCCTTTTGTGGAATGTTTGTGTTTTGGCTTCGGGAGGTGTTTGTCCGAGTTTGATTTGTCGGATCTGAATTTCGACTTCGCCGTTGGTTTTGTAGCGTCTGTATTTAGCTACGATGCGATTTTCGTTAAATTCCGAGTTGTTATGGACTTCAGATCGTTTTGGAGGGTTAATAGTGATTGTAATGTGATATTTTATTATAAATAAATTAATAATTATTATAATATTATATTTATGTATATACTTATACGCGTAAGGTAAACGAAACCCGCACTGTTCAATATCTTCCCCAACCCGACGGTAGTAGTTTTTTCGCGGAAGGCGTTCGGCGGACGGAGCGGAGCTTTCGACCGGCGAAATCAGGAGTTCGGGTGGTCGGTTTCGACGTTTGAGTAGAGATTTGGAAAGCTCTGGTAACAACCCAATTTTAGATTAATAATATTATTATTATTATTATTATTACTAATTAAAAAAACCTAAGTTTCTCCTTAACCCGGAAGCCCCCCCCTCCCATTTCATTTCACCCGTGCGGCTAGGGATTCCGCAAACCTCCCGATCCCGCACAGTTCCGCTCGCTCCCGCTCCCTGCGACTCCCGCAGGTCCCGTCTCCTCCGTCGCCCCCTGCTCCCGTCGGCGCCTCCCTCTGTCATGGCTGATGCCTCTTCCTTTGCTAAGGCCGGCAGTGCTCTTCTCCCCCTTCCTCAGGTCGGAAACCACCGACTCTTCCTCCGGCAACCTCTTCTCCTTCGATTCTTCGTCGATTTGGCCGTAGATTTTCGAGGGAAAATCGCCTAGGGTCTCTTTCCCTCAGATTTCGCGCTCCGACATAGATTCCCTTGGTAAGAATCTCTCTCTTTCCCTCATCTTCAGAAAATTGTGATCCCTAATGATTTATTCGTGCTTTAATTTCGTTATTTTGTGAATCTGAGATTTTTGCTCCTCCTGCAATCAACTAATCCCGTATTATTTGTGATTTCCGGCATCATTTGTCGCGTCAATTGATGGTTTGTGAAGGATCCCTCTCCGATTTAGGGTTTCCGTAACCTATTCGCTGCCAAGTCTATGTCTTCGCGTGTAATCTCTTCTCCCCTCGCTCATGAGGGTGGTAAATTTCTTAGTCATTCTCTCATTGAATATTGCGATAATTTATTGCATGTGCCAACATTAGGGTTTTTGATAACTCATTGTCGTAAATGGTGGTGATTCAGCAGGTCTGATATTAAGTTTTCTGATTTCGCATGTGCCGCAATTTGGTCTCCTCCGTCAGCTTCAGCTTCTTTGAGGCAAGCAGAGATCTTTCTCGCTTGCAAACTTTGAACTTAACTACCTTGTCTGAACTTATATTTGTCTAAATTCGTCCTTGATTGCTTGTTTCGTCAAATAATTTAGATCTCGAATCCCTAATAGACTTGTTATCCGTTTGAGGTTCCCGCGATAGGAATAACGTGTGTCGTGAGTATAAATAATGATGTTTGGATAATTACGCGATGAGTTAGTGAACGATAGTTAATTGGATATGTAAATTGATGGATTCTGTCTCGTTTGAGGAATAATTTGAAGAATAGTAGAACGTTAATCACAAGCAATATTGTCACGATAATAACTGCAATGAATTCTGGTTAGCAAGCATATGATTGAAGTTTTGATGTATCATGCTCGTAACGCACTTTTCACATGAAAAATACTTGAGTCCAAGGATGATTTAACCTAGATATGTACTTGATATCTCTGATCTGATACATTTCAACTTACCTCTGCAATTTACTCGAAAAATCTTTTGCTTAATGAAACATTGACCCCTCGAACCCGCAAGAGTCAAAACTAATTGTTTGATTCCTTCTGTGTCGTCGAATCCGGTTTCTGATGTTTGTCTGGTTTCTTAGGTTTATTCTAAGAATTGAGCGAATGTTGCTCCGTAGCTCAATTCCTATCTTGACGCGTCTGTGAACTATAATCTTGTACAACTGAATCGCTAAGTTTATATCAGGTCTCGATATGATAAATAATCACATAAGTATGAAGTTCGAAAACAAATCCGTAGTTGCAAGCAAATCCTTGAACTGTAGCGTCTAACTGTGCATCTGTTTGCCGCTATGGTCACGGTAAGCAAGATTATTTTTCCGACAAGACTTGCACACAGATCTGATCGTGAAACATGAGCGTCCGTTATAGCACCTACACCCTTCATCGATCACGACTTACAACATATTACATGAATAATGTTAGCTATTCTCCGGAGTAGTCTAATATACTAACTTTTTCTGTTTAGCTTTGTTATTTGCTTGTCTTGAATTGTTTTGTTTCATGAAAACTGTTACACTCATGTTTTTTTTGCTTCTGATACTGTTCTATATTTTACTCTGCTCACCCTGTTTATTTCAATGTTCTGAGTCTTTTCCTTTGTGTTTTGGAATTGTCTTAGCTTTCGTGTCAGCGCCGCTAGGTTTCTGGTCCCGATTTGCATCAAACTTCTGTTCTCCGATGATTTATCTTCTAGCAGTGTCAGGTTTGATGTTTTTGATTCATTTCTTTTACTATCAGATGTTTTCTTTATGTGATAATTATGAACAGTAATACATTGACAACTGCTAGACTATTTAAATATTTATGTACTAGAACTTGAAATTAAAGCATGCGCACCCTCTATTGTATCATTATTACATGAAAACTATAGTAGTGACTTGTAAAACATAATTTTTACAAAATACATGTGCATCTAAAATTCTCACCGTTTTAAAACTCTAATAGCTTCCGCAATAAAAACATGTTTTCCCCAAAAATTGCTACTTTCAAACTATTTTCAGCATTCTCTGCATCCGTCTTAACAGATATGGTTTCCTTCCTCCCATGCCTGTGGCATCACGACTCGCCCCAAAGCGCACTCTGACTTTTGTCGAGACGGGTCGTGACAGTTGGTATCAGAGGGAGGTTAGCTACTAAAGATGAAGTATTTTGAAATTATCAAATATTTTGACATTATTATATAAATATATGTGCATGCATCATTTTTCATTCAGCTTGTCATTATCTGTTGTTTGCGGCTGAAACACGCACACACTCACTCATAAGCATGAGTAACATTCACACGAATGTTAAGGGGTTATGGGCACACTTAATATTTTTGTGCATATGAATTTTCACTAGGTTATACACCGCTTGTGAATATTAAATTGTATGAGCGGTTTAATATTTTCAAGTACGCTGACATTAGAGTCCTAATATGCATGACATGTTAAGCGATATGAGCGTTTAACATGCCATGTGTATCCATTCATTTGTATTCATATCATAAATCATTGCAACAGTGTGAATCCAAGAACAACAATAATGATTGTACACAAATGAATTTTCTATTTGGTTGACATTGCATAAGATTTAGGTATTGCACTTGCATGATTATTACCTAGAGTTGTCCAATGAAAATGCTGTAATTATCACATAAATTATGTACATGACAGTAGAAAATGTGTTAGAATATCTAATTTCTAGTCCCCGATATCTGTAATTAGTCATTCCTGTTTCGCATGTCCGTCAATCTTATCTGATCATCTTATATCCCTTTTTTAGTTAGCTTCTGAGTGTCAGTGAGAAATGAGATTATCCTTGTGAATTATTCTGCTGTATTTCTTCGGCGATGTCTTGTGATTCTCCAACCTCAGTTTGACCAGTTTCCGTCGATGCTCAATCGTCATTCAGCTTCTTTCTCCTGTTGATGTTCTATTTTCGCTTTGTGCGAGATCTTTTCGCTCTCGGATTCTTATGTTTTGCCGTCCAATTTTGAGCTAATTGAAGAAACTCCTGTGCTCCCTAGAGTCAATCTTTTGTAGCTGGCCGAACCCGGTAATGTCTAAAGAGTTCCCTCTGAACGTGTATCTAACTTGCGTAGCAAGTATCTGCAACATTTCTTTTGATTTTGATAAGCCTTCGTGCTTGTTATCATCCTTGCTTATTTGTATTCATAGTTAACACAAATGCCTTGATCTGCAAATCTTGTTGAAATCAATGTAATCTGAATCTTCGTCATATTAGACCCCAGTCGGGAATTCCTTAAAAGTTTCGGGATGAAACTTCCTAAGCAGGGGAGAATGTAACAACTCAATTTTAGATTAATAATAATATTATTATTATTATTAAAAAAAACCTAAGTTTCTACTTAACCTAACCCGACACCCCCCCTCCCCGATTTCCTTCCACCCGTGCGGCTAGGGCGTCCGCAAACCTCCTGATCCCGCACAGTTTCGCTCGCTCCCGCTCCCTGCGACTACCGCAGGTCCCGTCTCCTCCGTCGCCCCCTGCTCCCGTCGGCGCCTCCCTCTGTCATGGCTGATGCCTCTTCCATTGCTAAGGCCTATAGCGCTCTTCTCCCCCTTACTCAGGCCGGAAACCACCGCCTCATCCTCCGACAACCCCTTCACCTTCGATTCTTCGTCGATTTAGCCGTAGATTTTCGAGGGAAAATCTCCTAGGGTCTCTTTCCCTCAGATTTTGGGCTCCGACTTGGATTCCCTTGGTAAGAATCTCATTTTTTCCCTCATCTTCAAAAAATTGTGATCCCTAGTGATTTATTCATGCTTTCATTTCGTGTATTTTGTGAATCTGAGATTTTTGACCCTCCTGCAATCAATTAATCCCGTATTACTTGTGATTTCAGGCATCATTCGTCGCGTCAATTGACAGTTCGTGAAGGATTCCTCTCCAATTTAGGGTTTCCGTAACCTATTCGCCGTCAAGTCTCCGTTTTCGCGTGGAATCTCTTCTCCCCTCGCTCATGAGGGTGGTAAATTTCTTAGTCACTCTATTATTTGAATCTTGTGATAATTTATTGTTTGTGCTAACGTTAGGGTTTTTGATAACTCATTGTCGTATATGGTGGTGCTTCAGCAGGTCTGATATTAAGTTTTCTGATTTCGCTTGTGTCGCAATTTGGTCTCCTCCGTCAGCTAGGGCCTGAATTTGTTCTTGATTGCTTGTTCGTCAAATAATTTAGATGTCGAATCCCTTAATAAACTTGTTATCCGTTTGAGATTCCCGCGATAGGAATAACGTGTGTCGTGAGTGTAAATGATGATATTTGGATAATTGGGAGACGAGTTAGTGAACGATAATTAATTGGATATGTAAATTGATGGATTCTGTCTCGTTTGAGGAATAATTTGAAAAATAGTAGAGCGTTAATCACGAGCAATATTATCACGATAATAACTGTAATGAATATTGTTTAACAAGTATATGATTGATGTTTTGATGTATCATGCTCGTAACACACTTTTCACGTGGAAAATACTTGAGTCCAAGGATGATTTAATCTATATATGTACTTAATATCTCTGATCCGATACATTTCAACTTACCTGTGCGATTTACTCGAAAAATCTTTTGGTTACTGAAGCATTAACCCCTCGAACCCGCAAGAGTCAGAATTCACTGTTTGATTCCTTTCGAATTCGGTGTTTGATGTATGTCTGGTTTCTTAGGTCTATTCTAAAAATTGAGCGAATGTTGCTCCGTATCTCAATTTCTCTCTTGACGGGTTTATGAACTCTAATCTTGTACAACTGAATCGATAAATTTGTATCAATTCTCGATATGATAAATAATCACCTAAGTATGAAGTTTGAAAACAAATCCGTAGTTGTAAGCAAATTCTTGAACTATAGCGTCTAACTGGGCATCTGTCTGCCGTCATAGTCACGGCAAACAGGATTACTTTTCTGACAATACTTGCACACAGATTTGATCGTGAACCATGGGTGCCCGCTATAACGCATACACCCTTCATCGAACACGGCTTACAACATATTACATGAATAATGTTAGGCTATGCTCCGGAGTAGTCTAATACACTAACTTTTTCTATTTAGCTCTGTTATTTGCTTGTCTCGAATAATTTTGCTTTATGAAAACTGGTACACTCATGTATTTCTGCTTCTCATACTGTTCTATACTTTACTCTGGTAACCCTGTTTATTTCAATATTCTGAGGCTTTTCCTTTGTGTTTTGGAATTGTCTAGCTTTCGGGTCAGCGTCGTCAGGTTCCTGGGTCCGATCTGCATCAAGTTTCTTCTCTCCGGTGATTGATCTTCTAGCAGTATCGGGTTTGATGTTTTTAATTCATTTCTTTTACTGTCAGATGTTTTCTTTATGTGATAATTATGAACAGTAATATATGTACAATTGCTATACTATTTAAATATTTATGTACTAGAACTTGAAATTAAAGCATGTGCACCCTCTGATGTATCATTATTGCATGAAAAATATAGTAGTTGCTTGTAAAACATAATTTTTATAAAATATATGTGCATCTAAAATTCTCACCGTTTTAAAACTCTAATAGCTTCCACAATAAAAACAACCTGTTTTCCCAAAAATACTTACTTTCAAACTATTTTCAGCATTCTCTGCATTCTCCTTAGCAGACATGATTTCCTTTCGCCCATGTCTGTGGCATCCCTACTCGTCCCAACGCGGACTCTGACTTTTGTCGAGACGGGTCGTGATAGCTCTCGGCGAGGGCTTTGCGATCGTGGTAAGATCTTCCTGTTTCCCCGATTTTTGTGAGTTAAGGTTTGAGGTTTTGACCTCGTTTCTCCTCCAAATGTTTTAGGAAACGTTGCATAGGACATTTTATGGCCAAACCTTGAAGTTACGCGAGCGGACGGTGTTTCTCCGAAGTTTCGAGGCAAGTGGATCTCTCCCCTTGCTTGCCTATTTTCAGTCCTGATCTACCTCTCTTTTTTCCTTAGAGATTACGAGTAGTGTAGAATGAGTATGGAAGATCACCCTAGGTTAGGGCTTGATTTTTGGCCAAACTATAGAAACCAGGAATTTAGGTCAAGTAAAAATCGGCGTGTATCGTGATGGAGTTCGTCGAGTATAGTTAGGTCCGTTTTCGCCGAGTATAGGTGTAGGAAGCCTTAGATCCGTCGAGTAAGATAATGAGGGATTTTCGTCGAGTATTGGTACGTAGCCTAAGTATAATTCGGTGGGTATCGGGTAGGATTCGACGAGTATGCCGAAATTGGTTAAGTCATTTTCGGCGTGAATCATAAGTTGGTTCAAGGTAGATTCGGCGAGTATCGCGTGTCTGTTCGTCGAGTATCGACAGGAAATCTTCGAATATCGTCAGTTGTCGCTGGGCATTTTCGCAGAGTATAGAGAGATTCGCCGATTATCGCCGTAGAATTCGTCGAGTATGCATTTGTTTCGTCGGGTATACTCGCCGAATTGGCTGGGACTTAGAAATTTTTCGTCGTTTTTGTCTGATTTGGCGGGTTTAGTCCTTAGAGTGGTTTTAGGACTGGTTTAAGTTTTTTCTTAAGGTTTAGACTTGGAGTTTGGGTAGGATCTGATGTTTCTTCAGCTATGAAGGTTGGCAGTGGATAAAGGACCGTCAACTGGATGTCAGTTTGTGGATCATTGCACTTGGAGGATGTTTGGTCTCTGTTTCTGAGGACTGTTGG
Organism: Platanthera guangdongensis; assembly: GCA_039583875.1. Taxonomy (NCBI): domain Eukaryota; kingdom Viridiplantae; phylum Streptophyta; class Magnoliopsida; order Asparagales; family Orchidaceae; genus Platanthera; species Platanthera guangdongensis. Next base: position 106,897,914 of record CM077152.1, read on the forward strand.
TTGGGTTTGGATAATTGGTCACCACCGCAGGGCCTTCTCTTTTTGAGACATTTGGGCTTGGGAGTCTAGTATGGGACAATTGGTCACCAACTCCGCCCGGTTGATTTTTTGTCAAGTGTCAATGATTCACGTTTTTTCGAGTTGTTTAATGCTCAGTTTGCTTCTGAATCAATCTATGCATTTTATACTAATCCTGACAGATATTGTTGAAGTATGGCCTCGTTCCGCACTTGGTGCATTTATTCGATTGACTCACTTACTTCAGATTTTACTGTACTTATATTTTTGGCTAACCAACTGTGATCTTCAACATTTCTTGTAATTGGGTTTGGTAAACTCATCACTTGGTTTGCACTTATTACCTGATTATTTTCGTTTGTCACTTGTATTTTTTTGTTGAGTTGTTCTTCTTTTGAATGTCTCAGGTTCAGGACAGTAGCCGGTTGAGCGGCTAGGTTGGTGTTGCTAGTGGACTGCTGTGTTGCAGAGGTCTTCCTCACCGTTGTGAGATAGGTTTTGGTTGTTCTCTTGTTAGTACAGACATACATGCTCACTAGTGGGTTCGTGTCATGTTGTTGACACCCACTGTTGGTTTTCTTTTGAAATGTTAATTACTTTGCTAAGCTGCTGGGTATGCCTGTTTTCTGTGGCTGTTTATATTTGCTCTCTAAGAAGGCTTTATACTAGTTTGCATGTTAAATATTTTAACTTATAAAAACATTATTATTAGTATTTCATACTTGTCATCTCTTTCAAAACTAAAACACTATTTTCTAGTTAGCGCAAAGACATTTCTTATACTTATTATAAATCTAGAGTCTTGTATATCATGAGTTGTCCATTCGGGGACGTTTATACTTATGTAAGATGTTAAAATCAACTTAATCAAAGTATTTTTCCGCAGCGTATAACTATATTTTTACTCGTACACTAGTTGATCCACTAAGTCGAGGGATACGACTAACTGCTTAACTTAAAACTGGATTTCTCTTAAATAATTTATAAATCTTTCTAAAAAATATTTAGTTGTCTTCTCGCCTAAACGTCTGCAGTTATCTCCTGCTGACGTGGCATCATGACCCGTGTTTTCTCTTTACTATGATATATCATTTAATGCAGAGAAAATGCGCGTTGTGACAGTACGTATCAGAGAGATGGTTTGTTTGACAATTGGTCGAACAGCTATCTCTAGTTAGTGTTAGTTGTCTAGTTTCATTTCATACTTACACCGATGTGTCATCAGTACGTCTTGGCTGAAGCATAAACACTACACTCATAACATTATAAGAAGTATACGAGGCATATTATGTAGTATGAGATGCATAATATGTGTTTGTATATAGATCCACCATAAGTGACACATGTGACGGTTATGTAGTATGAGATGCATAATCATCATCACATGGGTGTCCATTAGCACGTTTTCTTTTTTTTTTACGTTGCATGCGATGTTATGTATTATGATATGGATAACATTTCACGTGTACGCCGCTCATAACATGCATTAAAGACTTTTTAGATTGCATAGCACAACATGCATGGCATAACATTACATTAGCATACGTGTCAAGCTAAAGATTTACATGATGACACATGTACACACATAATTTTGAGTCAAAAAGAATAAAAAATTCATGCATTCATGGTTTAGGCACATGAGTCAGTAGGATGACAGTATATCATCCTAAGTTTAGGAATGATATCATAATTTAGAATCCAGGAGCAAGTTAGTAGCTTGAGTAAGTACTGAAGTATGTTTTGTCTGGTCAAGTAAAAATCGGCGTGTATCGTGATGGAGTTCGTCGAGTATCGTTAGGTTTGTTTTCACCGAGTATAGGTGTAGGAAGCCTTAGATCCGTCGAGTAAGATGAGGGATTTTCGTCGAGTATTGGTACGTAGCCTAAGTAGAATTCGACGGGTATCGGGTAGGATTCGACGAGTAACGCCGAAATTGGTTAAGTCATTTTCGACGTGAATCATAAGTTGGTTCAAGGAAGATTCAGCGAGAATCGCGTGTCTGTTCGTCGAGTATCGATAGGAAATCGTCAAATATCGTCGCTTGTCGCAGGGCATTTTTGCCGAGTATAGAGAGATTCGCCGAGTAACGCTGTAGAATTCGTCGAGTATGCATGTTTTTCGTCGGGTATACTCGCCGAATTTGCTGGTACTTACAAATTTTTCGTCGTTTTTGTCCAATTCGGCGGGTTTAGTCCTTATGGTGGTTTTAGGGCTGATTTAAGTTTTTTCTTATGGTTTAGACTTGGGGTTTGGGTAGGATCTGATGTTTCTTCGACTATGAAGGTTGGCAGTGGATAAAGGACAGTCAACTGGACGTCGGTTTGTGGATCATTGCACTAGGAGGATGTTTGGTCTCTGTTTCTGAGGACTATTGGTTGGGTTTGGACAATTGGCCACCACCGCAGGACCTTCTTTTTTTTGAGACATTTGGGCTTTGGAGTCTGGTATGGGACAATTGGTCACCGACTCCGCCCGGTTGTTTTTTTACCAAGTGTCAATGATTCACATTTTTCCGATCTGTTTTATGCTCAGTTTGCTTCTGGATCAAACTATGCTTTTTATACTAATCCTGACAGATATTGTTGAAGCATGGTCTCGTTTCGCACTTGGTGCATTTATTCGATTGACTCATTTAATTCAGATTTTACTGTACTTATATTTTTGGCTAACCAACTGCGTTCTTCAGCATTTCTTGTACTCGGTTTGGTAAACCCATCTCTTGCTTTACACTTATTACCTGATTATTTTTCTTTGTCAATTGTATTTTTTTGCTGAGTTGTTCTTCTTTTGAATGTCTCAAGTTCAGGGCAGTAGCCGGTTGAGCGGCTAGGTCGGTGTTGCTAGTAGACTGCTGTGTTGCAGAGGTCTTCCTCACCGTTGTGAGGTAGTTTTTGGTTGTTCTCTTATTAGTACAGACATACATGCTCACCAGTAGGTTCGTGTCAGATTGTTGACGCTCACTGGTGGTTTTCTTTTGAAATGCTAATTACTTTGCTAAGCTGCTGGGTATGCCTGTTTTCTGTGGCTGTTTATACTTGCTCTCTGAGAACGCTTTACACTAAGTTGCATATTAGATATTTTAACTTATAAAAACATTATTATTAGTATTTCATATTTTCCATCTCTTTCAAAACTAAAACACTATTTTCTAGTTAGCGCAAAAACAATTTCTACACTTATTATAAATCTAGAGTCTTGCATAGCATGAGATAAACTACGGGAACGTTTATACTCATGTAAGATGTTAAAATCAACTTAATCAAAGTATTTTTCCGCAGCATATAACTATATTTTTACTCGTGCACTAGTTGATCCACGAAGCCAAGGGATACGGCTAACTGCTTAACTTAAAATTGGATTTCCCTTAAATAATGTATAAATCTTTCAAAAAGTGTTTAGTTGTGGTCTCGCCTAAACGTCTGCAGTTATCCTCTGCTGACGGGGTATCATGACGCGTATTTTCTCCTTACTCTGATATATCCTTTAATGCGGAGAAAATGCGGGTTGTGACAATGCGAGACTTGAGGACTGCGACACAAGGAGGGAGCAGGAGGCGGCTTCGACGAAGAGAGACAGCGTTGCAGACATAGGGGGCTCAAGGAAGGCGGGAGAGCGCTCGAGCACTGTCGTTAGGGGTCGATGAAGACCGCGCAGCGCGATGATGCCGGAGATCGGGCTCGAGCGCCGCTGGGGGCTTTCGGTATGTCGATGAAGACGAAACAACTGGTGTTGTCGTTGTTCCCAAAGATGGACTTCGTCTTCTTGCAGAAACAGTGGAGGTCGGCTCTGATAGTGATGGGAAGGCTGGATGAGATGAAGTTCCTGGATGTGCAGTCGCAAGGACAGGAATGGATGGAGGAAGGCTCAGCCGATACGGGAAATGGTCGGGGAGTGGAGGAAAGATCCTCTGATACCCAGTTGTTATGGACCGTGGAGATAAAAGGGTGTTGAAACCCTAAAGCTTATGAAAGGAGAAGAAGTTGAGGGAAGGGGGAAGAGGAAACCCTATAGGGATAAGAGGGATTAGAGATAGAGGGGGGATTTTAAAAAGAGAAAGAAACTTTCATATTTCATTGCTTAACTTCAAATACATGACAAGGTCCCTTATATAAGGCCCGAATGACACGACCGTAAATACCCGATACAAGTAAAACACGAAATATTGAACATATGAAAAAGACTATATATCGACCCGACTCAATGCGACTTAATACTTAAAGTACTAATTAATTAGATAACTGACGGAAGACCATAACACATAACAATGGGTCATCAGGTAATTGGTCAGAAGACTCGAAGGAAAATTCGTCAAGTATAGCATAAGGTTTCAACGAACAGGTTTGAATTCGTCGAGTATCGTCATGGCAGACTCAACGAATCTGCCTTGGGATCGTCGAGTATCGTAACGATAGTTTCGACGAATTAGACTTATTCGCCGAGTATCGTCGATTCGTCGAATATTGCCTTGATACTTGGACAGTTTGCTCTGTATCGATTTGTCCAGTATATACGTGCTATTTCGACGAATAGTTGGATTCGTCGGATATTGACGTGTGAACACGACGAATTCTGTTTCCTCCGGTTTAATTTCTTTAAGTCTGGTTCGACGTAGTCTGCGGGTATCGACTATTTCGGTATTTTGTATATATACGATATGTACAGTAAACCGAGAGATAGACTGTTTTTCTGACCTAATCGAGCGAGATCGAGAACGGCGATTTTTCTTCACGATGGAACTGTTCCGCCAAGGTCACGATCGCCGCTCCTTGTCTCCGACTGCTCGCCGATCTGCTGTTGTCGCCGGAAAGTGTTTCCTAAGGCTTCATCTTCCTTGTTGCCGCCTCTCCCCTAACAGTTCTAGCAAGTCGTGGAGAAGTTGATGTCATACCTTTTTCCAACCTAGATCTTGTGTGACAAGAGTCTATGGGTTCTCCGTGCTTGTGTGGACATCCGTAGAGGCGTGGACACTATTCTACGCTCGAAACTCCGACAGCTAGTATTCGTTGGACTTCTTCAGAGCACATTGGTTGAGTATTGACTCAATCCCGCAAAGGTAAAATTTTAATTTACTGCAATGTTACTTCTTGATCAAAGTTCATCGCTAGATCTGCATTTCTTTTGGGTTTTCTTGTTCCCTATTTCACTGCGCACATATAATGTGTCCTATAGTAAAACCCAACAGTGGTATGAGCGAGGTTTCGCAATGATCATTGTTTCAGAAGTTGTTAATTATATCGTGTGTAGATCTGGAAATATAGAAGTGTTCTAAATGACCAAATCTATTCTTGGAACCCCTCCAAGAATGCATGAGATTTCGTTGTGATGTCTTTGTTTCTCCTTAACAATAATCGTCCCTTTTGTTAGTTTGTGAAAACAAACGTGTTAGATTTTGAATCTCACATTGAGAGACGAGTTTGCCTACTGTGTAAGTGGAGTTTGTGTTGCTCATGTTCAATTCATGTAAATCTGAAGATTTAGCCCACTTCGTCAAGTGTTGATGATTCTTCTTTGCGCACATCTAGGATGTATTTGGATTGTGAATGTTGAAAATTTTTCTTGTGAATGTACACATTGGTTATTTGTTAACCGTGATTAAGTGTTAATCAATTATCTTAAAATCTCTTATGTAATATTAAGTACTTGGATGCCTTCTGATGGATGACACTTTTCCTGCCTCGATCGATGAAGTGTGGGATTGACAAAGCAAGCTGCATTAATCTATCTTGATAAGGGTGCGAGCGGATAATTGTGATATCTCATTGTCGCCATCGGGACAAACTTAACTAGGTGACCTCAAAAGGTTAGTGCTCAAAGGCATAGGGTTGACATGCGACATATTATGGATTCGAATAAAGTGTTATTCACTAACCATACAGGAGTAGCATTGACAAGTGTTGCCTACCTAAATAACTACATTGTAAGAGAAAAACCAAAGCAGACTCGTAGTGTTGGTGAAATACGGATCTTGTCCACTAAGAGAATTGCTCGCATAAACTCTATGATTGATATCGAGGATTATCAGTTTGGTTAAAACAGAGAGTAATTTTAATTAAAGTACTAATTGAAATAAAAATGTATTTTGACATACAGTACATAATTTTTCTTTGCATAAATTCTTGTAGAATTTACATGGCAAGTGGATCTCACTCTACACTATCCCTCAGAGCTATCCTTGAGAAGGGGAAACTGAGCGGGACAAATTATTTAGACTGGTACAGAAACTAGAGAATTGTTCTCAGGCAAGAGCGTAAGCTCTATGTTTTGGAAGAGGAATCCGTGAAGAGCGAGTCAGGAATGCGTCTCGATCTGATAAAGATGCTTATACGAAGTATCAAGACGACTCCTTGGATGTCGAATGCCTCATGCTGGCAACCATGAACTCTGAGCTTCAGAAACAACATGAGAACATGAGTTGTAAAGAAATTGACGAGCATCTCAAGAAAATGTTTCAAGGGCAAGCTCGCCAAGAGAGGTTTGACGTCACCAAGGCATTGCTTCAGTGTAATATGGGAACTCGAGACCTAGTAGGGACTCACGTACTCAAGATGCTTGGGTATATAGAGAATCTTGAAAGACTAGGTTTTCCTCTGGGCCAAGAGTTGGCTACAGAGCTGATCCTGCAATCGTTGTCGGACAGTTACGAGCAGTATGTCTTGAATTACAATATGAATGAAAGAGACAAGATAGTGTCCGAGCTCCTAAACATGTTAAGAACTGTCGATATCAATATGAAGAATGTCCAGCCTGCTAGCCTCATACTGATGGTGCATAAAGATAAGGGCAAGGTCAAGAGTTTCAAGAAGATAACAGTTGGACCTAAGTCAACTCTTGAGCCCAAGTCTTCAGCATTGAAGAAGAAAGGCTTGGCGAAAGAATGAAAATGCCACCACTGTGGCAAGGATGATCTTTGGAGGAGGAACTATCCTTATATTGAGGGTCTGCAAAAAATGAAGGGAGGTATGACTTCCGCTTCAAGTATTTATATTATAGAGATAAACATTTCTGCTCCTTCATCTTGGATATTGGATACCGGATGTAGTTCTCACATTTGTACAAATGTAAAGGAACTGAGAAAGAGAAGAATGTTGAGTAAAGGGGAGGTGAACCTGTGTGTTGGTAATGAAGCAAGAGTTGCTCCTGTCGCCATAGGAGTTTACCGTCTTTTTTTGCCCAGTGGGCTTGTAATAAAACTAGATAACTGTTATTATGTTCCTTCCATAACTATAAACATTATATCTTTATCATGTCTTAACATGAAAGGATTTACGTTTATAATGAAGAACAATTGTTGTTCAATTTTTATGAATGATATTTGTTATGTTGTAGTCCAAATGTTTAATAGTTTATATGTTTTGAACTTATACCATCGGATCTATAATATAGAAAATACTAAAAGACTAAAAATAAATAACTCAAATCCTACGTACCTTTGTCATTGTCGTTTGAGTCATATAAATGAGAAACGCATATCCAAGCTCCATAAAGATGGACTACTGTACTCATTTGATTATGAATCATGTGAGAGATGTGAATCATGTTTATTAGGCAAGATGACTAAAGTCTCTTTCACTGGTTTCAATGAGAGAGCCGATGATCTCTTGGGTATAATACATAGTGATGTATGCAGACCCATGAGTTCTATGCCTAGAGGTGGGTACATCTACTTTATTACAATTACTAATGATTTCAGTAGATACGGATAGGTGTATCTTATGAAGTGCAAATCTGAAATCTTTGAAAAGTTCAAAGAATTTAAGAATGAAGTAGAGAACCAGCTAGGTAAATGTTAAAGCACTCTGATCTGATAGAGGTGGCGAATACCTGAGTCATGAGTTTCATGATCATCTGAAAGAGTGTGGTACTGTATCACACCTTACTCCACCCACAACGCCACAGCATAATGGTGTGTTTGAGCGGAGGAATCGTACTCTGTTAGACATGGTACGGTCGATGATGAGTCATGCAGATCCGCCTGTTTCTTTTTGGGGTTTTGCTCTACAGACTGCTGCTTATACACTAAATCGTGCTGCAACGAAAACGGTTCTGAAGACACCATATGAGATATGAACAGGGAAGCGTCCTACTAAGTCTTTCATTAAGATTTAGGGCTGTGAGGCATACGTGCGATGTCAAATATCTGACAAGCTGGAACCCAAGTCAGAAAAATATTATCTTGTGGTGTATCCTAAGGAAATTAAAGGGTACTATTTCCACCTACCGTCTAAGGATAAAGTGTTCGTCGCGAGCACTGGTGTCTTTCTTAAGAAAGAGTTCTTAAGTATAAAGACTACTAGGGTAGAGCTTGAAAAAGTTCAAGAAGCACAAACAGTGAATGAACCGGAATTGGAACATGAGCAAGGACTATAAGATGTTGTAGTTAGAGAACCTGATCAAGAAACACAAGTTCCACGTAGATCTGGTAGACGAAGGTTTGAGCCTGAGAGATATGAATTTCTTATGTCTCAAATACGTAATGTGTTGCTTATAGATCATAATAATGAGTCTGCAACCTACCAAGAAGCAATGAGTGTACCAGACTCCGATAAGTAGCTTGAGGCCATAAAATCTGAAATGGACTACATGTATGCAAATCAAGTTTGGATCTTGATGGATACACCTGAAGGGGTACGAACCATAGGGTACAAGTGGGTCTTCAGAAGAAGACCGACATATATGAGAATGTACAGACATTCAAAGAGCGACAAATGGCTAAAGGTTTCAAACAAATTCATGGTATTGACTATGATGAGACTTTTCCCCTGTTGCTATGGTTAACTCCATCAAAAATTTATTTGTTATTGCTGCGTATTATGACTACGAGATCTGGCAAATGAATGTCAAAACGACTTTCCTAAATGAAAAACTTTTTAAGGAAGTGTATATGACACAACGCGAGGGTTTTGTATCTGCAAGTGATGTCTCTAAAATATGCAAGATGCAGAGATCCATTTATAAATTAAAATAGGCTTTTTGAAGTTGGAATAAACATTTTGATAAAAGGATCAAAACGTTTGATTTTATCAAGAACGAGGATGAACAATGTGTTTACAAGAGGATTAGTTCGAGTATTGTTGTCTTCCTGATATTCTATGTAGATGTCATACTTTTGATCGGAAATGACAAACCGACCATACAAATTGTTAAAAACAACCTAGGGAACTGCTTTTCTATGAAAGACTTGGATGAAGTGACTTATATACTTGGTATAAAGATTTATAGAGATAGATCGAAGAAGTTGCTGAGTTTGACTCAAAGTACATATATTGAGAAGGTATTGAAATGATTCAGCATGCTTGAGTCCAAGAAAGGATTCTTACCCATATCTCATGGTGTGGTGTGAGAATCTCTAAAAACCAGTGTCCTAAATCTTGTGAAGATAAGGACCACATGAATTTGATTCCATATGCTTCGGCAATTTGGTCAATCATGTATGCAATAATATGTACTCGACCTGATGTCTCTTATGTTTTGAGCATGACTAGCAGGTATCAGTCTGATCCCGGTGATAGTCAATAGATTGTTGTCAAGAATATCCTAAAGTACTTGAGAAGGACTAAGGATATATTCTTGGAAATTGGTGGAGAGAAAGAGCTCGTTGTAAAGGGTTACACGGATGCAAGCTTCCAAATTGATAGGGATGACTCAAAGTCTCATTCAGGGTTTGTATTTTACCAAAATGGAGGAGTTGTTAGCTGAAAGAATTCCAAGCAGGAGACAGTTGTTGATTTTACAACTGAGGTCAAGTATATCGCCGCTGCGAATGCAGCGAAGGAGGCTGTATGGATTAGGAAATTAATCGGCGAGTTAGATGTAATTCCTAACATTGTTGATCCCATAATTCTTTACTGTGACAACAATTGTGCAATTGCACTTGCTTCGAAGTCTAGATCTCATCATCGCTCCAAGCACATACTTCAGCGGTTACATCTTATTCGTGTGATTTCCGATCGAGGAGATGTGAACATTTGCAGAGTGCCGACTGAAAAAAATATTGCGGATCCACTGACAAAGACTCTAGCGCAGAGAAAGCATGATGATCATGTTAAATCAATGGGTATTAAATATCTGAATGATCAACTATAGTAGGACTCTTGTGGATTGTATATTTGTCGGTTGTTGTAATAATTCATTTGATAAATAGAGTACTATACATTTCATTTTAAATTTATGACAAGTTTTTTTATTGTGTAAAATTATTTCTATTGTGATAAATTAATTTAACATAATAAATGCCCTTAGAATGTTTGCTTCCATGGGAGTCAAGTGGAGACTTGAATGTAAGAGCATATGTTCTTAGAAGCTTCATTCTTAAATGTTCCCTGGTCGACGTATCATTTTAGAAGCTGAGGGCGATGATGATATATTAAGACTAGCATATGCGTTTATTGATGATCGGTTCTCACAAGTAATGATATTGTGATATCAAGTCATCACATGAGTATTTGTTAGTGAACAAACTGTACATGACAGACCCACCATGAGAATACTTTGTGGATTGTTATATGAACGTGTCACAAGTATGTCTCAAGTGGCAATGGTGTTTGTGGTTCTTTGACCTGAAGTCACAGCACTCATCGAGTGAGGAAGAGCGTGCTTTGATTCTATCAAAAGTCCAGCCTTGAGAAAGTTGGATGATAAAGGTGGTTATTGGGTACGTTACGAATCATTTGGGTATTTTGAGTGTGGACAGAAATGAGATTTGTCCTTCAATATGACATGGTTGCATCCATGGGCCCTATGATGGAATGAGTATGAGAAATACATAGTCATGCTTGGTTGAGTGAATATGTGATATTGGCCTCACCATTTTCTAGAAGTCCATTCTAAATCAGGAAACTTTGATTGAACAATTATGAGAGTGATACGGTCTATACCACAAGTTCTATCAGAATGTAAGGGACAAAGGGACATGACAACACTGATACATTGGTCACAATGGCTTTAGAGTTTTAAACAGTTATTGCTTGGGGAGAAATAATGCATTGTTAGATGTCGTTTATTTTTTGTGAAGCTTTTGTTTGATACTTTTAAGATCAAGTGAGAGACTGTTGGTTTTACCATAGTAATCTGTAAGTGATCAAACATGTAGTCTCACTGCCAACGCAATATGACCTTATGGGGTCGCACATAAGAGCATTGAAGAGGTTGGAAATGTTAGTGTTGGTCTTGCTCATATGTGATATGAGTGAATGACGAAGCCTATGATGTTCTGGATGTGAAGGATTTTCATTCTGGTACCTATATTGTGAATATGGGTCATCATGTAAGTGGTCGGAAAACTATAAAGGAAATTCGTCAAGTATACCATAAGATTTCAACGAATAGGTTTGAATTCGTCGAGTATCAACATGACAGACTCAATGAATCTGTCTTGGGGTTCATCGAGTTTCGTAATGACAGTTTCGACGAATTAGACTTATTCGTCGAGTATCGTCAATTTGTCGAATATTGCCTTGATACTTGGACGGTTTGCTCTGTCTCGATTTGTCGAGTATATACGTGTTATTTCGACGAATGGTTTTGATTTGTCAGATATCGACGTGTGAACTCGAAGAATTCTGTTTCCTCTAGTTTAATTCCTTTAGGTCAGGTTCGGCTTGGTCTGCGGGTATCGGTTGTTTCAGTATTCTGTATAAATATAATATGTACAATAAACCGAGAGAGATTGTTTTTCTGACATAATCGAGCAAGACCGAGAACGTCGAATTTTCTTCCCGACGGAACTGTTTTACCTGGGTCGCGATGGCCGCTCCTTGCCGTCTTCTTCTCGTCGATCTGCTGTTGTCGCCGGAAAGTGCTTCCTAAAGCTTCATCTTCTTCATTGTTACCTCTCCCCTAACAGTTCTAGCAAGTCGTGGAGATGTTGAGGGCATACCTTCCTCCAATCTAGATCTTGTGTGACAAGAGTCTAAGGGTTCTTCGTGCTCGTGTGGACATCCGTAGAGGTGTGAACACTATTCTACGCTCAGAACTCCGTCCGCTAGTGTTCGTGGGACTCTTCGGAGCACCGTGATTAGGTATTGACTCAATCCCGTAAAGGTAAAATTTTAATTTACGACAATGTTACTTCTTAATCAGTATTCATCACTAAATCCGCATTTCTTTTGGGTTTTCTTATTGTCTATTCCGCTGCGCACAAATGATGTCGTATAGTAAAACCCAACAGACTGCAGGTGGAAATAGCGGATCGGGGGCTGAAATTTCCAGATCTGTACTGATTTGGAAATTAGGGTTGGTTGGAGGTAGATCCACGACGAGGGAGGATGTGGGGGTGTGGTTTTGGGTTGTGGAGGGAGGAGAGGAGGTGGTGGTGGCTCTGGTAAGCAGGGGAAAACCTGGTGGGTGCTTTGGGGAGAGGTGGCGGACTGGGATGAGCCGGCCACGGGGCTGCTGTTGAGTAAAAAGGAGAAGCGGCGGGGTGGCGGGTTGCTGGATTGGAGGGAGGCGGCAGGGAGAGGGAACAGCCGGCCGGCCGTGGATCTGAGGCTGAGAACTTTATTAATGTAAAGTAATTTTAAATTTTGAACAATACACTTGAATAGAAACAGGATTTCTTATTTTCTTCTCTGGACAGCAGGGGTGGGTTGCTTTGGGCGGTGGAAATGGGGCTGCGGGTGGGGAGAAGGAGGCTATGGTGGGGGATACCATGGGGAGGAGATCGGGCACCTAGGACTCGTCACATAGGGTTCCACGACGTCGGCACCGTGGGGTGATCGCGGAGTTCCGGGAATTTCTTTCGCCAAAACCTGCAATGTCTTCAACCAGCCCACAAACCATATATTTATAATAAAAGGAGAATTAGAGCATCCCACCATCGATGATTATGATTGGCTGAAGCTGGGGCCACCTAAATACATCAAAATAAAATAAAAAATAGTGAAATAATATATCAAATCGCTTCGCAACGCGAATCCGAACACATCTGTGGAGACCGCTCGTCGACCCGGGCACGCCATATATGGAAAGTCGCCAAATTAGCCCCAAATTAGCCCAAAACTCGTCATCCACTGCAAGTGCTTGTCTATGCTCTGCATCAATCTCCCCGACTTGAAAAAATTCATCTCCCAATGAATAGAGATCAGAATTCTCTCGCTGCATGCCAGGTAAAACTCGAAGAAGTCCACCAGAGGTCGCCCAAGTGTCGTCGCTGGAAAAGTGTCCTCGCAAATCAACTCCCCCTAACTGAAAAGCTGTCATCACCGGTGAATGGAGACGGTCGTGCTGAAGTCGATGTCCAGGGGCGAATCGATCAAGCTCTGTTGCAAGTATCCAAGAGTCACCAATGTCTATAGTGGGAATGCACTGGTGGAGTCTAATCTATATGATGCTCACATCGTTCAACTCACGAGTGGTGGATCCCGGTGCGATCGGCGGCGCTGTCACCAGCCGGGTGGGTGTCAGAAGTAGGTGAGTTGTGGTGGCCATTAGACATAGGTGGGTTATGGCCTTATGGGGGTGGCAAGGCAACGGGAGTGGAGGTATGGGCGGCTGGAAATCCCCACTGCTGAGGTCCACACACTCGCGAGGCTCGTAGCACGACGTCATATCCTCAATACTAAATACCCAGTGGATATTCATACTTGCAAGGAAATCAAGATCATAGGTGTTTGTTTCGATCTGTCTCATGATTATATAGGGATTCATTCGGCTAACGCTCAAGCATTTAGCAATCCTCGCACGGAGCCTCACAACACAGATTCTCATCATCACCTGCCCGCCTTCATGAAGCACCTGCTCTTGCCAGTGAACATCCGTATATTATTTATAAAATCTATTATCATTATGGATTCTCTGTCGGAATGACTCATGACACACATGCAAACGATGAGCAGACAACATAGCAGACTCATGCAAATGATGAATAAACGACTCAACAGACTTATGCAAATGATGCAAATAAAACACGTCATGCACAACATTCTCTTTATGGGAAAAATCTAATAATAACCTGAAAATCTATCAAGGGAGGTGGCCTATCAGGAGGCTCTCTCGATGGTGTGTAGAAAAACTCATCCCGTGTGAAACGAGTGCTCAAATGATCGTGAGAAACATCTACACTCAAAGACGAGCTCATGAAGAGCAAAATGTCTTTCAGGGAGCGTAACACATCAGGGGGCTCACCAGGAGGTGTAAGAAAAGTCATCACGAATGCGACGACCACCTGAATGAAAATCGTGTATACCGACCAAAAGATGTGACTCTCGAGTGTGGTGCGTGTCCCCGAAAAGAAAGAGCTCGTCTTGTGAGTCAGCAGGTGGTGTGTCCCAAAATTCATCGAGGGTGTGTTGTATCAGCAGGTGATTCCCTAAGTAATTGATGCTCCACACAATATCCATCCTCTGGGGCAAGGCCACAGACGATAAGGGAAGAAACGCCCATAACCCGAAACTCGTAAAAAAGCGGCTCACCTGAATCGCATCCTTACAAGGATGTTGTGGCTCATAAGGAGGCTCAACATGGGGGTCGTCATAGTACTCGTCACCAGGGTCAAGATCCTCCAGATGAGTAGCATCGTGAGGGGTAGTCTCCGTGATGTACTTAGCAACACCAGGCTCTGGACCCTCGGTCGGGATGTGACTCAGGGCAGTGATAATGGGAGAGCGACAAAGACCTTCACTCAATGGATCTGTGGTGGGGTGCTAACTAACCTGGTGCATGGAATAAGAAGAGGTATAGGTGATGGAAACGATACAGCAAACTCAATAGGTCGCTCAGGCTCACTCTCAATCTGGGTCACATGGGATGGGTCAGAGACGAGATAGGTCATTCACTGGGCTAAGCACGACATTAGGGTCAGAGCAATCCGCATTAGGTATCACTTATATCATGGCTGACAGGACAGTGGTAGGCGTCATAGTGAATGGGAGGGACTCATACTGCGGAGATCAAGGTGAGAATCCCATCGACCAGCTTTTGCAGATCTCAATGACTGTTCATAACGAAGTGCGAGCTGATATGTCTGCTCGAGTGATTCCGAGGTATGATAAACTACCTTAGTACGAAAGTCAGATAGAAGCCCAGACCAAAATCTGGTAATGGCCATGGTCGGGTCCTCTCGGATATTGCTCCTCACAACTAACTCATCAAAGCGATCCATGTACTTAGCAACAGACTTGGATTCTTGCTGAAGGAAAAATAATTGGTCGAGCAAGTGACTTCGATACGACAAAGGCAAATACCTCTGACACAATGTATGTTTCATGTCCACCCAACTAGTGATGCGATGTAGACGGTCTCGCTCGCGGGTCCTCTCTATGCGGCCAAATATGCCCTCGCCTGATCTAAGAGTCAAAGTTTTGCAAACTTGACACGATGCTCACCGAATACCTCAAAATGATCAAGATAATACTTCATATCCACGAGCCAATAACTGAAAGACTCGGGACTCATGGAGCTGTCAAATGAAGGGGCAGCAGTACGAAACTGACTCTCAAGATCTCTCTCGGAACGACTATTGTCATTATAATCATTCCTAAGGTAACTGAGTCGTGTCGAAGGATCAACACGATCCGGTCGCGTGTGTGGACAAGAACGACGACAATCATCCTATTGATCGTCTCTAACATAATGGGGTTGTGTCGGTGGGTAAACACGATCTCTGATAGTGATGTACTACGACCGAGAATGATCATCGTAATAATGTGAGGATCTCCCTGACGGAGTTCTGTAAGAGCGGGTGCAAGTGGGCTCGAGACCACTAAATTGAGGAGTAGAATAATTGTGACACCTAGATATAATGAAAAACCTATAGACTCTACGACTGCGTATAGATAAGTGCGCGCAACCTGATTGCGCACAAGGGTGCGGTTTTGGGCTGTGGAGGGAGGAGAGGAGGCGGTGGTGGCTCTGGGAGGCAGGGGAGAAGCCCGTGGGTGCTTTGGGGAGAGGTGGCGGACTGGGAGGGGCCGGCCAAGGGGCTGCTGTTGAGCAAAAAAGGGGAAGGGACAGGGTGGCGGGTATCTGGATTGAAGGGAGGCGGCAGGGAGAGGGAACAACCGGCCGACCGTGGACCTGAGGCTGAGAACTTTATTAATGAACAGTAATTTTAATTTTTGAATAGTACCATTGAATAGAAATAGGAATTCTTATTTTCATCTCTGGACAGCAGCGGTGGGTTGCTGTGGGCGGTGGAAATAGAGTTGCGGGGAGGGGAGAAGAAGGCTATGGTGGGGGGATACCTTGGGGAGGAGATCGGGCACATAGGAGTCGTCACCTAGGGTTCCACGACGTCGGCACCGTGGGCTGATCGTGGTGTTCCGGGAATTTCTTTCGTCAAAATCTGCAACGCCTTCAACCAGCCCACAAACCATATATTTATAATAAAAGGAGGATTAGGGCATCCCACCATCGATGGCTATGACTGGCCGAAGATGGGGACACCTAAATACATAAAAATAAAATGCAAAATAGTGAAATAATATATCAAATCGATTTGCAACGCGAATCCGAATACATCTGCGGAGTCCGATCATCGACCCGGACATGTCATATATGGAAAGTCTCCAAATCATCCCTGAATGAGCCCAAAACTCGTCATTCACTACAAGTGCTCGTCTATGCTCTGCATCAACTTTCTTCCTCCCTCTCCCACTATAAGGATGCTCCTCTTCTATTTCTTTTATGATGATGGCATGCTGCCTTGCTTATGGATTTGTTGTTGGGATTAAGAAGGAAGAACCATTGCTCTCTGTCCGGCTAGATTTAGTTTCCTGATTATACAGATTTTCTTATTGTTTTTTGTTGCACTGCTCTGGCCGACCACTTCCACTTTCCTGTGAATAAAGTGTGGCTTTGTTTTTCCCTAATCTGGCCGGCCACTTTTCTATGCATGAGATGATTGATTTCATTTGTTGTTTACATTAAATTACTGTCCAAATTCATTGTTTAGTTCAAATATAGTGGTGGAAGTGCAAATTTGGGTTTTTCTAGTGGATGGTCAGCCAGTTTAGGACTGTTTTGTAATTAGTTAGTTTACTTACTATATTTTTAGGGTTGTTTTTGGGCTGAGGCATTATAATTGAGCAACTTCAGAAAAAAGGAATAAGTGGGGACAACAAATATAAATATATAATTGACCGTTTCGTGATGTGGGCTGACTGAAATTGGCTATGATTTCTTGGGCTGTTTGGGGCTTTATTTTCGCTTTACAATGTCTACATTGCTTTACTTTCTAGGATATCTTTATTTGTTATTCACTATTTCGTTTTGAAGTTGAATGGATTTATATGTTGTTGGTTTTTGTATTTGGAAAAGAGGATTATTGTCTGATTATTCATATTGCATTAGTACTAGTATTACCTATTTTGGCGGATTTTGATGCTTAAAATAAATTTTTCTAAATGTTTCCTAAATCTTTGACATATTTTTAATAAAAGCCTCATCCTTTTGTAAACATCAACGCTACAAATATCGAAGAGACGCAACCCAATTAAAACTGAGTACTATTTCAGTATTTTTCACGGCCAAGAAACCAGAGGACGACGTCTCGAGATAGACGTGGTGATGAAGCTGAAAAGGATAAGGGTAAAGGAAAGACTATGATGAGTTTCTTATTTTTTGAATTATACTTTATTAAAGTATTTTAACTATTTTTTTTTGTTTCTTTAAAGATAACCCTGCCTGTACATGTGATTTCACTGATATGAAATATCGATATGAAATATATGTGGATGGCAAATAAAAGCAAAATAATTTCTGAGAGAATTTTTATTTCAAAACACATGTTCTCATGAGAAATAAGACAAGATAAATATATGTTAAAAGTCTGCATAGCGAAATGTTAAGTATTACACTGAATCATATGAAGTAGGGGTTCCCTACTGATGAATTTCTCAAGTTTGGGGTTTGCCTATATTTTGCCCTAAAGGGGAGAGGCCCATTTTTGTTGCATGTTTTACCATTTCTTGCATTACGTAATTAAATAATAAATAGAATATTTGAATATAGAAGGAGATCAGAAACATTTTCTAAAAATTGAGAGCAAATGATAATATGAATATTGATTGTTGTTGTGTATGCATAATGTTATCTACCATTAATTGTTTGTATAACCGTTTATGAAATACTTACTCACATAATCATATTTTATCACTAACCGATCGTGGACACCATTTTTTAGTAAGCAAGAGCATCTCCCAGTGCACCAAGAAGGGTTCCCCTAACAGCAAAAGAGAAACAAAAGTGTGCAAAGGACCTCGCAAAGATATGGCTTAAGATCTTTATTGGGATCAAAGAAGCACGGAAAAGTCATAAGGCAACTTGTGAGGATTTGGAGAGTGCTTTTTGTAATGAATATTGCTAAAATAATTGTACCTTCTGTAAATTTGTAAAAATTGAATAAAATTTGGTGTTATTTTTTTACTTTGTACCGTGGATCATTTTTGAGGCAATGTTGCGGCAAATTAATTGAAAACTACGCTCGGCTCTTGAATTCACTGTGGAGACCGGAAAAAAGGGTCTTCACAAATTGATATCAGAGGGAGTGATTTTCAATAAATTTAGTTGTGGTTAGTACAAAGTAATAACACAAATCAATAATGTTATCTACCAATGATTGTATGTATGACAGTTCACGAAATACTTTATTCAAATAGTCATAATTTATGACTAACCCATCGCGGACCCTAATTTTTAGGAAGCAGTAACATCTCCCATTGCACCAAGAAGGGTTACCCTAACAACGGAAGAGAAACAAAAGTTTGTTGAGGAGCTCGTAAAAGTATGGCTTAAGATCTTTATTGAGATCGAAGAAGCATGGGAGAGGCATAAAGAAACTTGTGAGGATTGGGAGGGTGTTTTTGTAATGAATATTGCTAAAATATTTGTACCTTCTGTATATTTATAAAAATGGAATAAAATTTGGTGTTATGTTTTTTCTTTGTACTGTGGATCATTTTTGATGCAATTTGCGTCAAATAAAATGTAAACAACGCACGTTTCTTGAATCCACTGTGGAGATCTGAAAAAGAGTCTTCACAACTTCGGCTAGTGAAGAGAAAGATTAGATCAGAAACTTGATTTTAGACATACCCTTATTTAAATTACAAGTCAACTTGTTGAACTTGAATTGTGATAATCAAGCAGCAATTTCAGTCGTTAAGAATGTCTTCTATAATACTAAGAGGAGACATGTACGGTTGAGGTATGCTTTATTGAATTATCTGAAAGAACAAAAAATTATCACTTTGATCGATGTGCGTTAAAAGGATAGTCTAACTGATCCATTGATGAAAGAAATGCTCAAGGACCGATTAATCAAAACAGTGGGGAAATGTGACAAAAGGAGATTTAGTTCGTGCTTAGTTCAAGTTCAGGCGATTTAGTTCAACATTAGTCAAAATGTTTTGATTTTTCAGATTTCCTTTGTTAAAGCAAGCATGTTGTGCTCTGTTGATGCTCTTGGTTGGTAAGTACGAATTTGGTAAATTGTTTCATTTCAAATCTGATTCTAGCAACTTCACCTGGATTCGTCTATCTTGCCTTGGAAGAGACTGTTATTTCAAACTTGATAACACGATCTGACTTGGTTTGATTTTTTCTATTAATTGATTTCATTCCAAACTTGATGATGTCCAGAAGTGCGAAAATCGTTTTGTTTGGAAACAAATAACAGATTATGAGGTTAAATCTATAACATTCTGTGTATGTGTCCTCCTAGCAAATAAAAAATTCTACATTCTTATAGTAGAGCTAGATATTTGTATATTTTCAAAGTATTGAATTCATTTTAAAATAAAATTCTCTGTTGAAAAGTACAGGGGCTATTGACAAAGGAGCGCTTGTAGACTGGGACCCAGATTAGAATGATCTGTTGGATGACGACAGTTACACTATTAGTAGATTTTTTTTTGTTCAACTCTATTTCAGAGCACTGTTTAGCTATTCTTTTCCACTATTTGTATGGACTATTTTTTGCTCTTTGTTGATTTGGGACGCTAGACGTATAGGGCATGTGCCCTGATTGTACTTGAGACTGTGATGTGATGCGGCTGAATTTTATCTTACATATGCGTGCATACTATTTTTCTGTTTAAGTCCAATATGGTTAACAAGTGTTGTACACGGTTGTTAATGATTCACGTTTGGTTGGAAATTATACAAACCACCCTTGCCGACGTCGGGTTTGCGGTGAACATAGGAGGAGATTGTTGGATAAATAAATATATGTTCGCGAGAGTCGAGACCGACTCAGTAATGATTAATGGGTTGTGTGTCCTACCTAGGGCAGGACTATATGCTGGAGGTACTATAAATAGTCAATCCAAACTTGATAAGCTATTGTGGAATACCTGGAGCGACAGAGCTTCCCTAACAATAACTGCTTCTAAGTTTGTTTTCATGTTTTCTATAATTAAAATTATTGAGCTTGACTGCGGGCGTGCCCTATTAGACCAAGTAGAAGTGAAACGGAATCACAAAATCGTTAGTGCATGGCCATAACAAGCAAAATAAAAAGTATATTAGTGAGAAAGCCGGATAATTGTAGTCTGTTTGTCTATATTAGATAGAAAAGACATTTTCTGGTAGATTTAGGTCAATAAAGGAACTTATAGAACGTATGTACAACCTAAACCAATTGGTTATAGGTGGAGGATCTTCGGATCTATATTAAGTTCACAAGGCAACATGAGTTTCCCTGAACTATATTCTCAATATGTTTCATCATATGTAAGGTCTTTGACCTTAACATTTTTTTTTATTGATTGACATGAGAGTAAACCATTTGGTCAGGTCCAGTATGATACCAGGTTAGAAGCAATATAGCCTACCTAAAACAAATTGATTATGGGTGAAGGGCACCAGATCCATATTATGTGTACATGGCTACATTAGTTTCCCAATATAGATATATTCTCAACAGTACATATCACATCCACTTAATGCAAGAAATGAAGCTTAATCCATGCAGATCGCATTTAAGGATTAGCTACAATCTGATACTTATATGCTGAAACAATATACTTTTAAAAAGAAGTTAGCTAATATCCTATGATCATGACTGCAAAAATTATAAGAACACAACTGCTTATGCAATGAAGTACGAAAACTTATGACACATTGTTCAAGAGAATCAAAGACCACATCTCGCTGAGAGTAATAAACTGCTGTATTTTCCAGTAGCTGAAGATGAATAATTCTACTTATCTATTTGAGTTAAAATGCATGGTTATAAGAAGCATACCACATATCTAGATCACATCAGAGCATAAAATAACACTCAAAAAGAAAACTTAATGTCAAATCATGTTAACAATTTGCACTTCCTAAGAGTTTGATGCAATGGGCAATGGCTATAAATGTATAATCATACCGATGTGGTTAGCGTTGGCGTGGAAACAGACTGCTCTCGGAACTTTTGCTGATTTTCTAGTTCCCTCCTTTGTCCTTCACTTTGTCGGAGAATACAAATAAGCTCACTCAGTTTCTCCTTCATCTCCTTCATATCTATTTCCTTGTCTCTTAACTGGCATCTGGAAGGTTACGGCCATTAGTTTGCTGTTGTCGCAAAAACAAATTTACATGTCGAACTTAATCAAGTTTTCTAATGATAGGGCAAAATGGCGTCAAAGGATCCATATAGCCGACCCCACTATAGTGGGATAAAGTCTTGAGTGTTGTTTCTGTGCTTATTCAAGTTTTCATATGCAATTTTTTAGTTCAATTTTTATTAGGATCAAGTATAAAACAGAATCAAGAATACAGAACTTCTAACTTTCAACTGAGTCACTATACCTATTGGCTGCTAGTTGGAACACATTTTAATTTAGCAGTTATAGAAAACGCTGTTAAGAATATAGTAAACATGGGGAAACTCAATTAGCCAAGTGAATTTAATATAGATTTTTAGCCTTCTCACTTACAATCAATTGGTTTTAGGTTAGATATCTAGGTTCTAATATGGGTTCAAAGAAGGCTAGGCCCAATGGCGCACTCCTATGTCACTCGATTAAAAAAGAGTTCGCGTGTTAGAGACCAACGACCATACAAATGAGGAGGCATGTTAAAATTATAATCGCATACCAAAAAAATAATGTAACTTTGTAAAATTAATATAGATGTATGGCTTGTGCACTTATAAAAATATGGTGTTAAGTTGAATGCATCAAATGTTTTATTGGAGAAGTAACACATACTGCAAGTCAATGGCTAACACACCTTGCATTTGTTTCATCGCGTGTAATATTAACTGACATTTCCACAGTTCATTATGTTTTTTGTTTGAACTAGTCTCATTGGTATCTCACCACTCAATATGGGAAATGAAAAATTCAAATAAGTGAACTTGTACCTTGCATCCGCAGCAACGTTAAACATGCATTGGAGCAAATTCTTAGCATCTGCCATTGATCGAAACTGATTCCAACGGCCACAACTTGTAAATGCCCGCTCTCGTTCCTCAGCCTCTGAAAGCTGAGAAGCCATCGCTACTAGAGCATTTGATGACATGCTGATCATGTTCTCAAGTGATGCTAACATTGATAATCGTGCATTAGGTGACATATCTGAAACTCTGAAAGGAAGTAATACACAACTATCATGAAAGGATTAAAAGTTAGCTAAAACTGACAGTGGAAGAATTTAGATATTATATACCGAGGGTGACCATTCTTTCCTTTTAAAGGACAACCACTAGAAAAAGCATCTTGCTTTAACATTGTAAGTTCTTCAGCAAGAGAAGCTCGTCTGAGGAAAAAAAATAAAAACTCAATCAGAAGTATGATAAAAAGTGCTTCTCTTGAACTTTTTTGTGTTCAAAATAGTCCCACATTGTGATGTGGAGCATAGACGAGCACTTGCAGTGGATGATGAGTTTTGGGCACATTCGGGGCTGATTTGGCGACATTTCATATATGGCGTGCCCGGATCGACGATCGTACACCGCAGATGTGTTCGGATTCGCGTTGCAAATCGATTTGATATATTATTTCACTATTTTGCATTTTATTTTGATGTATTTAGGTGGCCTCACCTTCGGCCAATCATAGTCATCGATGGTGGGACGCCCTAATCCTACTTTTATTATAAATAGATGGTTTGTGGGCTGATTTGAGACATTGCAGAATTTGGTGAAAAAAAATCTCGGATTCCAGCGATCAAGCCACGGTGCCGAATCCTTGGAACCCTAGGTGACGACTCCTAGGTCGTCTTCTTCTTCCCCAAGTTACCCCCTAACTCTAGCTTCCTTTTCCGCACCGTAAAACATTCCTTTCACCGCCCACAGCCCCCGTACAGCAGGCTGAAATTCACGATAGATTCCTCATAAAACCTAGAGTTATTGCTGAAAAATTTCATTCATTATTCATGGCTATAGTATTTATTTTTCTTTCCCTGAATAAGGCCACCCTATCCCGCACCTCCACCGCCTAAGGTAGTACGTGCCTTCCGCCCAGCCCTCCTTCTAATCCCCTACTTATTCCGAGCCCTCCTCTCCCTCTAAACCCCTCCTGCAGCCATTTTCCCTTCAGATCCACATCTCCACAGCCCCTCAAGTACCCCTCCCCGAATCCGCAAGCCTCCCGTCGCCGGCCCCGATTCCACTAGCCCTATTTCCCGTGGATCCACCTTCTCGCACCCCATATTCTCAAGATCAATCAAGATCTGAGAATTCCAGTCCCCCGATCTGTCATCCTCACCACTCATATTGTCTCTTTTGCCCGGATCCAACCATAAATAGCGGATCCACCCTTCCCCGGCCCGGATCTACTTGAATGTGGCCGGATCTACCCATTTCTCGCCCGATCTCACCATTTACTCGCAAGGACAGCTACCGTCATCATTCTCACGCAGTCGGTTCCACCTTCGATTGTCGATCTACACATCCGGACTCAAATTCTTCAGTGCCTCGGTTCAACCCTCTACTTTGTGAGCTTTTGTAGTACTGTAATATTTGATTCGACATTTTCCATTTAGTGATTTGCTATATATTGTTGTGATTCTTGTTTGTGGAAATTTGTTTTGTTACACTAATAATTTGTAGTAGGAGACAATCGCTGCGCGCTTCGCTTTGGCCCTCCGAACGGAGGAAGCCATTATAATTTGCCAAAATTAAATATTTATTTTCTATTTAAATATGTGCATGGTGCTAAAAATTTGCACTGATTTAATTTATTCGTCGAAACATCGATCATTACATTGCACGTAGGTTTGAATTAGCGTATCACCCTTGCACTACTACCAAGAGTCGTAGGTTTTGTGCACCAGTAGCCTACACCTACATCATTTTGGTATCTAAGGGAGGTTGTGCGCAGCCAAATTGCGCACATTTTTCGATACGCAGTCGTAGAGTCTATAGGTTTTCATTATGTCTAGGTATCACCACTTGTTCCCACCTCACTTTGGAGGTCTCGAGCCCACTTATACACACTCTCACAGAAACCCGCCAGGGAGATCCTCACAATATTATGACAATCATTCTCGATCGCAGTACACCACTTTCAGAGATCGTGTTGACCCACCGACACGACCACACTATGCTAGAGACCATCAGTGTGATGATTGTCGTCGTTCTTATCCGTACACACGAGTGGATCGTGTTGATCCTTCGACACGACTCGGTTACCTTAGGAATGATTATAATGAGGATAGTCGTTCCGAGAGAGATCTTGAGAGTCAGTTTCGTACTGCTGCCCCTTCCTTTGACGGCTCATCGAGTCCCGAGTCTTTCAGTTATTGGCTCGTGGATATGGAGTATTATCTTGATCATTTTGAGATATTCGGTTAGCATTTTGTCAAGTTTGCGAAACTTAAACTTTTAGATCAGGAGAGGGTATATTGGGATAGCGTTGAGAGGACCGCAAGCGAGACCGTCTACATCGCAACACCAATTGGGTGGACATGAAGCGTATATTGTGTCAAAGGTATCTTCCTTCGTCGTATCGGAGTCGCTTGCTCGATCAATTATTTTCCCTTCAGCAAGGATCCATGTCAATCGCTGAGTACATGGATTGCTTCGATGAGTTAGTTATGAGGAGTGATATCCGAGAGGACTCAACCACGACCACTTCCCGATATCGATCTGGACTTCGATCTGATATTCGTACTAAGGTGATTTATCATAGTTCAAAGTCTCTCGAGTCGATATATCAGCTCGCCCTTGGTTACGAACAGTCTTTGAGATCCGCAAGAGCTAGTCGATGGGATTCTCACCTTGACCTCCGCAGTACGATTCCCTCCCATACTGAGCTCACCACAATGCCTACCACTGTCTTGTCATCCAAGACAGAAGTATTACCTGATGTGGATTGCTCTTACCCCAGTGAGGTGCTTACCCCAGTGAGTGACCTATCTCTTGTTTCTGGCCCGTCTCTTGTGACTTCGATTGAGAGCAAGCTTGAACGGCTTATTGAGTCTGTAGTGTTGTGTTCCTCACGCACACCTCTTCCTCTGACATGCACCAGGTTAGTTAGCACCTCAACCACAGAACCATTTCCTGACACCGCACCCACGGATCCATTCTTGAATGTAGGTCTGTGTCGTTCTCTCATTGTCATTACCTAGAGTCACATCACGACTGAGAGCCCAGAGCCTGGTGTTAATCTCGTAGTGACTATGTCACCCATTCACAGGGACACTACCCCTCACGACGGTACTCACATGGACGATCATGGCCCCAGTGACGAGTTTTACGATGACCCCCTTGTTGAGCCTCCTGATGAGCCGCCACATCCTGGTGAGGATGCGATTCGGGTGAGATGCATGTTTATGAGCTTTGAGTTATTGGCGTCTCTTTTGCTATCATTTATGGTCTTGCCCCGAAGAGTTGTCTTGCGTGGAGCATAACGTATGTAGGGTCTTCCTTGAGTACGCTTGAGCATACTCATATTTTGAAGGCCTACCTTATGGCGCATCACACCCTCGAGGAGTTTTGGGATGCACCACCTGCTGACCCACCAAACAAGCTTTTTCTTGTCGAGAACACGCACCACACTCGAGAGTCATGTCTTCTAGTCGGTGGACACGACTTTCACCCAGGTGGTCATCTTATTCGTGATGACTTTTCATACACACCTCCTGGTGAGCCCTCTAATGTGCTACGTTCACCGAGAGACATTTGGCTCTTTACGAGCTCGTATTCGAGTATAGAAGTCTCTCGCGGTCATCTGAGCACTTGTCTCACACGGGATGAGTTTTTCTACACTCCACCAAGAGAGCCTCTTGATATGCCACCTCCCTTGATAGATTTTCAGGTCATTATTAGATTTTTCACATAGAGCATGTTGTGTCGGTCATGTGTCACTTACATCATTTGCATGAGTCTGTTGAGTCGTTTCGTCAACATATCCATGAATCTGTTGTGTTGTCTGTTCATCGTTTGCATGTGCGTCGTGAGTCGGTCGAACGAAAAATCCATGATGATAATAAATTTTGAAAATCACATGCGGATGTTCAATGAAAAGTGCAGGTACTTCATGAAGGCGAGCAGGTGATGGTGAGAATCTGCTTTGTGAGGCTCCATGCAAGACTTGATAAAAGCTTGAGCGTTAGACGAATGAATCCCTATATAATTATGAGACAGATCGAAGCAAACACTTATGATCTTAATTTCCTTGCAAGTATGAGTATCCACCTGGTATTTAGTGTTGAAGATATGATGTCGTATTACGAGCTCCGCGAGTACGTGGACCCAAGCAGTGGGGATTTCCAGCCTCCCACACCTCCACTCCTGTTGTCTTGCCACCCCCATAGCCCACTTATGTCTGATGGCCACCACTACTCACCTACTTCTGACACCCACCCACTCGGGCACTTGTCTTCTTTGGTTCTACCGAACATGCCACTGATCGCACCAGGATCCACCACTCGTTAGTTGAGCGATGAGAGCATCATTGAGACCAGACTCCACCAGTGCATTTCCACTACAGACATTGGTGACTCTTGGATACTTGCAGCAGAGGTTGATCGATTCGCCCCTGTACTTTGACTACAGCACGACCGTCTTCATTCACCGGAGATGACAGCTTTTCAGTCAGGGAGAGTTGAGTGGCGAGGACAGTTTTCCAGCGACGACACTTGGGCGACCTATGGTGGACTTCTTCGAGTTTTACCTAACATGCAGTGAGAGAATTCTGATCCCTATTCATCGGGAGATGAATTCTTTCAAGTAGGGGAGATTGATGCGGAGCATATACGGGCACTTACAGTGGATGACGAGTGTTGGGCCCATTCGGGGATGATTTGGCGACTTTCCATATATGGCGTGCTCGGATAGACGATCGGACTTCGCAGATGTGTTCGGATTCGCGTTGCAAATCGATTTGATATATTATTTCACTATTTTGCATTTTATTTTGATGTAATTAGGTACCGTCACTTTCGGCCAATCATAGTCATCGATGATGGGATGCCATAATCCTCCTTTTATTATAAATAGATAGTTTGTGCACTGATTTGAGATATTGCAAAATTTGGTGAAATGAAATCCTGGATTCCAGCGATCAAGCCACGGTGCCGACTCCGTGGAACCCTAGGTGACGACTCCTAGGTGGTCATCTTCCTCCCCAAGGTACCCCCTAACCATAGCATCATTTTCCCCACCGTAAAACCTTCCTTTCACCGCCCACAGCCCCCCCTACAGCTGGCTGAAATTCCACCGCAGATTCCTCATAAAACCTACAATTACTGTTGAAAAGTTTCATTCACTATTCATGACTATAGTATTTATTTTCCTTTCCCTGAATCCGGCGACCCTATCCCGCACCTCCACCGCCTGAGGCTGTGCGTGCCTTCCGCCCAACCCTCCTCCTAATCCCCCACTTAATCTGAGCCCTCCCATCCCTCTAAACCCCTCCTGCAGTCATTTTCCCTTCAGATCCACATCTCCACAGCCCCTCAAGTACCCCTCCCTGCATCCGGCAAGCCTCCCGCCGCCGTCCCCGATTCCCCTAACCCTATTTCCCATGGATCCACCTTCTCGCACCCCCTATTCTCAAGATCAACCTAGATCTGAGAATTCCAGCCCCCGATCCGTCATCCCCACCACTCATATTGTCATTTTTGCCCGGATCCGACCCTAAATAGCGAATCCACCATTCTCCGGCCCGAATCTACTTGTACATGGCCGGATCTACCCATTTCTCGCCTGATCTCACCATTTACCGCCGAGGACAGCCACCGTCATCATTTTCACGCCGTCGGTTCCACCTCTGATCGTCGATCTACACATCCAGACCCAAATTCTTCATTGCTTCGGTTCAGCCCTCTACTTTGTGAGCTTTTGTAGTACTGTATTATTTGATTCGACATTTTTCAATTAGTGATTTGCTATATTTTGCTGCGATTCTTGTTTGTGAAGATTTGTTTTGGTACACTAATAATTTGCAGGAGAAGACATTCACCGTGAGCTTCGCTTTGGCCCTACGAGCGGAGGAAGCCATTATAATTTGTCAAAATTAAATATTTGTTTTCTATTTAAATATCTGTTTGCTGCTGAAAATTTGCATTGATTTAATTTATTCGTGGAAACATCAATCATTACATTGCATGTAGGTTTGGATTAGCATGTCACCCTTGCACTACCACCTAGAGTCGTAGGTTTTGTGCACCAGTAGCGTACCCCCACATCACACTGGAAAACTAATATAGCATTGTGCACTTAATATAAATTTTGTGCACCACCACCTGCTGCCAATTGATTTTAGCCCTTTAGGTTGGTGCTCAGGTTCTAACATAACATAGGATCAAACTAGACTTAAGGCCCATTGGCCCACTACCTCCTCACCATAATTAAAAAATGTGTCCACATGTTAGAGGTCAAAGACCATACACGTGAAGGGGCGTGTTCAGAGTGTCTCTTGTCAAGAAATAAACATAGTCATACGCACTTAATAGATATTGTTAAGGATATTCGCGACGAGGTGCGTCCATGGAGGGTCTATAAGCGGCAGAGACCGCTTGGGGCTGTGACGGCGGGCGTGGCTCAGACCGACGAGGGTGAACCGGCTATGGCAAGCGCGGGGGATAATTAATATTCAGCTTTATTTTATTTTTTGTTTTATTTAATACTTCGGTTTTATTATTTGCACCTCTTTACTATAAGAGGGCATGTTGGACCTTGTAATGATATTTGTCTTGGATGTGTTATGAAAAGGATTGTTCCCTTGTTTCCTCTAAAACCCCAGCCTCCTTATTCTCTCATTCTTGTTGCCGACCCTCCCCCTAGTCCGGGTCTTCTTCGCATCGGTAATATTTGGTACGACCTACCTAACCACCCACCTCCTCGCCGCAGGTGTTTGAACATGTGTGTGATTTCCGCTACAGGCCTTCGATTCCATGCTGATCCGCGGTTTTCCGCTCGGTCGGGACTGATCCGCGAGACTTCAACCGCCCGCCAATCCGCTCCACACAGTTGCTTCGGCGTCATGTCTCCTTTTTCCACCACCTACCGCCGCCGCTCTGCCCCTGTGCCGACGCCAGGGGCCTTCCGGATTTTTTCGCCCCTGACTAGACATTTTGATGCAAGCAGCCCTCCAGTCTTGACGCAAGAAGCCGCAGGTTTCGCCTCCTCAGCCAGATCCTCTCCTTTTAACCGTTGTTCAACATGTCCATTTTCCATGGCTCCTCCGGCCACTTTTGCCCACCCAGATACTTCCGCTACCGAAGGCTCCGACGACACCGTCCAGCGTCGCCTTGAAACACACGACTCTCAGTTTGCCTCCATCCTCAAGCGTCGGGATCTCTCCTTCAAAATCGGCGAGGTTTTCATCAAGTTCAATCCTTACTGCCAACTCACACTAGCCAAACGCCCTTGCCCTAAATTGCGCCTCGTTTCTTTGGATCATTCGCCGTCGTGGCCCGGATTGGCGGCGTCGCCTACAAGCTCCAAGGGAGCCGTATCCACCCGGTCTTCCTCGCCTCTCAACTTCGCAGCATAGTGAGAGACCATCCGACTCTAGACCACATTTTGGCTGATCATGACTACTCCGAATCCACCACCGTATATCCGCACATTATTCTAGACCACCACCCCCTTCTCAGAGATGCGGCCCCAAAGGAGATCCTTGTGGCTTGACGCCACCGTTCCCCGTCTGAGGCCACTTGGCAACTACGAGATGATTTTCTCCGTCAATTTACCGTCTTCTGCCTTAAGGGCAAAGAGAATTTTCGAGATGGAGGCATTGTTACGGATATTCAAGACGAGGTGCGTCCATGGAGGGTCTACAAGTGGCGGGGACCGCTTGCGGCGGTGATGGCGGGCGCGTCTCAAGCCGACGAGGGTGAACCGGCTATGGCGAGCGCGGAGGATAATTAAAATTGAGCTTTATATTATGTTTTGTTTTATTTAATATTTTGGTTTTGTTATTCGCACCTCGCTACTATAAGAGAGCATGTTGGACCCAATAATGTTTTTTGTCTTGGATGTGTTATGAAAAGGGTTGTTCCATTGTTTCCTCTCAAACCCTAGCCTCCTCCTCTCTTTCTTGCCGTCGGACCTCCCCCTAATCCAAATCTTCTTCACATCGGTAATAGATATCCTCGGGCCCTCCACCTACAACCAATTGTTTTTATGTGGATGCTTGGCTTTTAACAGTTTGTAGATAAAAATTTCAAGTTAATTTTCATACACTTGGCTTTGCTTCTCATATTCAATGCGAACTTCATGCACATTCACCATGACGTCAAGCTCATGCTCCAGCCACCTTTGAAAGGCCTTCTCATTCATCTGTACTCGAAGAAATATATAGGATAAATATTAAGAACATGTACATTATGTTCACAATAAAAATGAAAAGTTAGGCAAGGCTTGAAAGGAGACCAAACGTGATTGATTACCTGACTTCCTGGTGGACTTCCATTCACTATAACTGGTAAATAGAAGAATATATTAGTGGAAAAATAAGTGCTAGTTTGACCTTCATAACTGCAGGTCATGGAAGGTGTCAACTTAAAAAGCTAACCAGAATTATCATTTGCTGATGATTTGCGAGCTTCTAGCAAGTCCTTTAGCTTTTTGGTGGCCGTGGCAGCCTCTTCTGTCTTCCTCTGAAGAACCTAGATGAGGAAATACAAATTTGATTATAGTGTTCGGCAATGAGGCCAGTGAAAAGATAGTTTTTTGTAGGACAGACATAAATATAGAACGAATTTCTAAGTTGGAACAATTTTATGTACCATTTTCTGTCTCTGATTTATAGCTTGAAGTTTATGTCGTTCATACTCATTTCTTCGGCCTTCCTTCCTTAACTGAGAAGGGAATACAATGAGATAAAAAAATGATTCAGGAAGTAGTACCTTTTGAATGAAAATTTAATGGCAGGAGGTATTATAATGCAAATCTGTGAAAGTAATGAAACAACCTCATGAAAGGACAACAAGAACAACTCTTGTCAAATCATGAGGTAACTATTGCAAGATATAACAAACTGTTATGCAAAACAACAAGAGATTCTCGAGCTACTGAAATCAGCATCTAAAATGATTAAAAGCCTGAGAACCCAAAAAGGGTGTTGCATAAAAAAGTTAATAATCTAAAAGGAAAACATAATTGTTTCTGATGCTTCTTATGATAAAATTATATCTACTGTTTCTAGCTGTAGCGTAGCACTCACAGCTCTATGTTCTTCATGTGATTCCTTGAATACAGAGCTGCATGATCTGTAGGAAAAGAACAGAAATGTTGAAAATCTTACTATTGACCTTGAGGAACGTATATCATTTCCAGAATCTTGAAAAGAACAATGGTCGATCATGCAAGGATACTTGTCCGGATTATTTCTAATTGTTGTAATATTAGAATCATGATGTAGGCTATATATATAGCAGCGTTTTTTTCCCTAATAAGAATCCAATTTATTTCAACTTGGTATTAGAGCCAAGATGGGCAGAACGATGCCGCATCCGCGACCGACGCCAAACAACCCGCATCCTCCGTCTCCGACGCCTACTCCGACGCTGCTCACTGCCGCATCGCCATCGCCATCGCCATCGCCCACGCAGGATCTTCCGTGACTACTATCTGCCGCCGGAAGGAGGCCTTCCGCTCATGAGTCATCTCCCGACGGGGGGAACCCGGCTCTAGGGCTGCAGGAACAATGATCCTGCAGTCTCCGGAGGCCGCTGCTGCCGCATCCAGGGGCCGTGGAGGGGAGACGCACAGCTGCCGACTGTGATACAAGCCGCAGGTTTCTTCTCCTGCGTCACCGCACCTAACTGGTCTTCATCGTTTCTCAGTGCCTCATTGCGTTCCTCAGGATGCGGTTGTTAGACATTGTGTATTTGTATATGTGCTTATTTGTATATGGGCTTATTTATTGTTCGGTCTTGTATATATTACCCCAAGAGAGGGGTCATTATTCTCAAGCAATATACAATTCTAAGATGGTATCAAAGCTTAGGGTTTAATTCACCCGATCCCACTCCAGTCCATCTGCGCCGTTCGCCGCCTGCATCGACCTGCTTCCTGTTCGATCTGCTTCCTGTTCGCCTGCATCGACCGCGACGATCGTTCCTCTGCGCCGATAGTTCCTCTGCGCTCGAACCAGGATCCCGATAGTTCCTCTGCGCCGATAGCTCCTCCTGCTTCCTCCGCCCGGTCGATCCTGCTCCTGCTCTTGGTGTCGTCCTTCAATGGATCCCGCCTCGACTCACAGTGGCTATCTTCCTAAGCCTGATGTGCTGCTCAACGGGCAGAACTATAAGGCTTGGTCTTCCACCATGCGCATGCATCTCCGAGGCCTACGCCTTTGGGGCCATTTAGATGGATCCTACCCAGCACCGTTGCTCCCTGCCGCCTCTTCAACCGAGTCTTCTGTTTCCACAGCCAGCACCGATGTTTCCTCCGCTCAGGCGTTGGCCAAGTGGCAGGACGATGACTCCAGGGCTATTGCTATCCTTGGCCAGTCTTGTGAGGTACCCATCCGCCTGGCCATCTGTGAGTTCCCTACTGGCAAGGCGATTTGGGATCATCTTTCCGATCTCTATCAGCCTTCCAGCCAGGCACTTCAATATTCATTGTTACAGACTCTTTCAGCTACCTACCAGCGCGACCGCTCAGTTCAGGAGTTTTTTGCTGAGATCACTTCCCTCTAGCGTCAGTGTGACGAGATGGCGCTGCCCCATTGCTTGTCCTGTTTCCATTGCGTTGCCACTGCTCAGTACAGAGATGTCTGCCGTATCTATGATTTCTTGATGCGCCTACGCCCGGAGTTTGAGTCTGCCCGCTCACAGTTTCTCCATAGGGGTACTCCACCCACACATCGTGACACTCTGTCCACGATTCTGGCGGAGGAGACTCGTCTTCGTACCATGGAGGGGACGCAGCACACTACCTCCCCCCATGTTGTCTTGGTTGCTCCTCAGTTTGCTCTGCAGCCTCCGTTGCCACTTTCTTCAGGGCTCAGTACTCCTGCGTGACCGTCTGCTCCATTTCCTACCCAGGGACCCTCTTCCCAGGATCCCAATGTTGCGCAACGGCGGTCTGTTCGCTGTCATTATTGTCATGCACTGGCCACAGAGTGTCTGAGTGTCGCAAGATTCAGCGCTCCCAGCAGAACATCCAGTCTCGTGACACCCAGCAGCGTGCAGCTCCAGTTCTGCATGTGCCTCCTCCGACAGCCTCTTTCTCTGAGCAGCTCATACAGCTAGCTCAGCAGCTGTCTTCAGGCACCTTCTCGAGTACCTCTGCAGCCACAGTTGGTCAGGCCTCTACCTCTGTTGATCCCTCAGCGGCCTCTGCCCCGTCAGGTATCTCTTCGTCCTCGTGGTTACTTGACTCTGGAGCCTCTTTTCATATGACCTATGATGTCACCCATCTTCATGTCTGTCATCCTGTTTCCTCCGACCTACGTGTTATTATTGTTGATGGCACCACCCTTCCTATTACCAGTCGTGGCCTTCTCCACACCCCTCAGTTCCACATTCCTAATGTTGCCTATATCCCTAAGCTCTCCATGAACCTCATCTCCGCCAGCCAGCTTGCCTTTAGTGGTTACCTTGTTGTTTTTGATGAGTTTGTTTGTCATGTGCAGGATCGTCTTACAGGGACCCTCATTGGAGTTGGTCGTCACCATAGTGGGGTATATCTCCTTGAGTACCTTCGTCTGTCATCAGTCACACCGTCCCCAGCTGCTCCTCTTTTATGTCTTCCCGCAGTTTCCTTTCGTCAGTGGCATCATCGTCTTGGTCATCCCAGTGGCGCCCGTCTTTCAACTCTTCTTCGTCAGGGTGTTTTGGGTCGTGTATCTGTTGACACTACTCACTCTTGTACGGGTTGTAAGCTTGGAAAACAGCTACAACTCCCCTATCAGTCTAGTCTGTCTAGGTCTTCTGCTCCTTTTGAGTTAGTCCATTCTGATGTATGGGGGCATGCTCCTTTTGTATCCAAGGGTGGACACCGCTATTATGTCTTATTTATTGATGATTTTTCTCGTTTCACTTGGATATATATGTTGCATTCTCGTGCTGAGTTTTTTCAGGTTTATGTTACTCTCTCCACCATGGTTCGTACTCAGTTCTCCGCCTTTATTCGTGTTTTTCGCTCCGACTCTGGGGGGAGTACCTATCGCATGGGTTTCGTGACCTTCTCGTCTCTCATGGCACGTTTCCACAGCTCTCCTGTCCTGGTGCTCATTCCCAGAATGGCACTGCGGAAAGGAAACATCGCCACATCATTGAGACCGCTCGAACATCTCGGAAAATCAATTTGGATTCATGTCAGGGAGGTCGACCATAGAAGCTATACATCTCTTGAGGAGACTGATTGACAACTATCGAGAAAGAAAACAAGATTTACATATGTTGTTTATTGATCTTGAGAAGGCTTATGATAAAGTTCTAAGAGAGATCTTATGGAGAGTATTAGAAAAGAAAGGTGTAAATATGTCATATATTGAAACAATCAAACATATGTATACAAATTTAGTGACAAGGGTGAGGACATCTGGAGGATTAACACAGAAATTACCTATCACTGTTGACTTACATCAAGGTCCAACAAGAAATACCTTGGTGTTTATTGTTTGCGGATGATATCATTTTGATTGATGAGACGCGCAAGGGTATAAACGTAAAACTTGAATCTTGGCGAGATACTTTAAAAAAGAAGGGTTTTAGGTTGAGCAAGGCAAAGACGAAGTATATAGAGCTTAAATTTAGCAGTACAAGAAGGACACGTGACTACGTTATTAAGTTGGGTGACCAAGATATTTCCCGTAGTGAGTGTTATAAATATCTTGGATCGATAGCTTAAAAAGACGGAGGTATTGATAAAGATGTGACACAGAATCCAAGCGGGTTGGTTGAAATGGAGAGTCGCGTCAGGGATCTTATGTGATCGTAAAGTACCACTAAAACTTAAGGGCAAGTTTTACCGTAATGCAATTAGACCCGCAATGCTCTATGGTTTTGAGTGTTGGGCAGTGAATTGTGTATATGAGCAAAAAATGTGAGTTGCGCAGATGAGAATGCTTAGGTGGATGTGTGGACACACGATACTAGATAAAATTCAGAATGAATGTATCAGCGATAAGACAAGAGTAGCACCAATTGCTGAGAAGATGCGAGAAGCTCGTCTAAGATGGTTTGGACACGTACAAAGGAGACCATTACAGGCACATGTTAGGCATTGTGAGAGTCTCGGCACTAGGCATGTTAAACGGGGGAGGGGTAGACCAATAAAGACTTGGAATGAAACTGCAAGGAAAGACATGATGTAATTAGGCATTAGTGAGATTATGACAAAACATATGGCACAATGTCGATAAAGTATCCATATAGCCGACCCGACTATAGTGGGATAAAGGCTTGAATGTTGTTGTATTTTAATTAATTTCTATGGTTTAGGTTGCTTAATTAGTGTCTATGATCTATAATTTAATTACCAACATGTAGGCCGATATAATTAGTGACAATAGAGCAAAATTACTTCATTGTTTAGGTTATTTTCTTCCTTGCACAAGTCCGTCATCGAGTTCAATTATGCATGATCTTTGAATTATGGATTAAAGATTCCTAATCTTCCATTGTCGTCGACAACTTTCAGACATTTTGCTTGCTCTTGTTTTATTTCCGACATTCTGTTTGCTCTTGTGTAACACAAAATGTTTTTATTAGTTTAAGAAATTTAGGAGTTCAATAAATATTTTATATATTAATATATTAATATATAAAAGTTTAAAAAATGATTAAATTTATAAATATATGCATATAAATAATCAAATATTAAAACCCAATATATGAAATATCTCTGATATATCCTACGACATATTAAAACCGACATGAAAACACTAAACCGACGTGTCCCTGATATCTGACATCTACAACCTTGGATGAGATACCACGAGATCAATGCAGATCACACTGTGTTCATCAGGCAAAATGAAGGTCACACCAACATACTTGCAGTGTATGTAGACGACATGATCATTACATGGGATGATGAGCAGGAGATTGGCCGCCTCAAGGGGCCCTGGGCAAGGAGTTCGAGGTGAAGGACCTAGGCCGTCTTAAGTACGTCTTGGGATCGAGACTGCATACTGATGCAGTGACCTAGAGCCGACCCGCTCTGTCGACCAGGCCTCACACCTGGCCTAGCCAGAGGCCCACGTCTGGCGGCCCACTGTCGGGCCCACCGTGGCGTCACACCATGGCGTCCTTTTTATCAGGCCCGCGGGCCGTACACCCCAACCCATCTCCGGGCCCAACCACAGGCGCACGGTAGGTTGTTGAGGCCAGGTTTCGATCCCCTGACCTCCTTGATAAAGAGCTTTCAGGCAAGCTCTCATCAACCAACGAGCTTGCCTGAAAGCTCTTTATCAAGGAGGTCAGGGGATCGAAACCTGGCCTCAACAACCTACCGTGCGCCTGTGGTTGGGCCCGGAGATGGGTTGGGGTGTACGGCCCGCGGGCCTGATAAAAGGGACGCCATGGTATGACGCCACGGTGGGCCCGGCAGTGGGCCGCCAGACGTGGGCCTCTGGCTAGGCTAGGTGCGAGGCCTGGTCGACAGAGCGGGTCGTCTCTGGGTCACTGCATCAAAAAAGTGCACTTTTATAATGCAGCACCTGGAGTCACACCAGGCCTGCCACCCTGCCCGGCGTCACACCGTCAGGGGGCCCAACATGGCGTCGCACCATGTGGGCTTTATCAGGCCCGCGGGCCGTACACCCAAACCCGTCTCGGGGTCCCACCACAGGAATACCAAAGATTTTTGAGGTCGGGTCAGTTCGATCCGGCGACCCCCTTGATAAGAAGCTTTCAGGCAAGCTTCCATCACCAACTGATCCGCGGCTCAGTTGGTTGATGAGAGCTTGCCTGAAAGCTCTTTATCAAGGAGGTCAGGGGATCGAAACCTGTCCTCAACAACCTACCGTGCGCCTGTGGTTGGGCCCGGAGATGGGTTGGGGTGTATGGGCCGCGGCCCTGATAATGGCCCCATGGTGTGACTCCATGGTGGACCCCTGGGCTGGTGTGACGCCAGGCAGGGTGGCGTGCGGGTGTGATGCCCAAACGTCATCATAAAAGTGCACCTTTTTGATGCAGTGACCCAGAGCCGACCCGCTCTGTCGACCAGGCCTCGCACCTGGCCTAGCCAGAGGCCCACGTCTGGCGGCCCACTGCCGGGCCCACCACGGCGTCACACCATGGCGTCCCTTTTATCAGGCCCGCGAGCCGTACACCCCAACCCATCTCCGGGCCCAACCACAGG
This sequence comes from Platanthera guangdongensis, assembly GCA_039583875.1. Taxonomy (NCBI): domain Eukaryota; kingdom Viridiplantae; phylum Streptophyta; class Magnoliopsida; order Asparagales; family Orchidaceae; genus Platanthera; species Platanthera guangdongensis. The sequence continues at coordinate 106,935,571 of CM077152.1, forward strand.
CACACGGTAGGTTGTTGAGGCCAGGTCTCGATCCCCTGACCTCCTTGATAAAGAGCTTTCAGGCAAGCTCTCATCAACCAACTGATCCGCGGATCAGTTGGTTGATGAGAGCTTGCCTGAAAGCTCTTTATCAAGGAGGTCAGGGGATCGATACCTGGCCTCAACAACCTACCGTGTGCCTGTGGTTGGGCCCGGAGATGGGTTGGGGTGTACGGCTCGCGGGCCTGATAAAAGGGACGCCATGGTGTGACGCCGTGGTGGGCCCGGCAGTGGGCCGCCAGACGTGGGCCTCTGGCTAGGCCAGGTGCGAGGCCTGGTCGACAGAGCGGGTCGGCTCTGGGTCACTGCATCACATACGAGGCAGAGGGGATAGTCCTTTCCCAAAGAAAATATGTGTTGGGCCACCTCACTAAAACTGGGATGTTGGGGTGCAAACCTGCTGCGACACCAATCGATCAAAGGTGTAAGCTGGCTGCAGAGGTCGGAGAACCAGTAGATCGTGAAATGTATCAAAGGCTAGTTGGGAAGTTGATCTACTTGAGCCAGACACGCCCGAACATCTCATTCACGGTAAGGGTGGTGAGCCGCTACATATATGACTAGAGGAAGGGGCATATGGATGCGGTGTACCAGATTCTGCGATACCTGAATGGTGCCCCTGGAAAGGGGCTGGCCTTCAGCAGGAATGGGCACGTGAGAATTGAAGGCTATTGCGACTCCAACTGGGCAAGTTGTGTGGATGATAGGAGGTCTACCTCAGGCTATTGCATATTCGTGGGAGGCAACCTGGTCTCATGGAGGAGCAAGAAGCAGTCAGTAGTGGCTAGATCGACAGCAGAGGCGGAGTGCAGAGCCATGGCAGTAGGGGTTGCAGAGCTCCTGTGGCTGAAAGGAATGCTTGGGGAGTTGAAGCTGGACCAAAGAGAAAGGATGAAGTTGTGGTGTGACAGTCAGTCAGCCATAAGTATTGCAAACAAACTAGCTCAACACGATCGCACCAAGCATATAAAGAATGATAGGCTTTCTATCAAGGAGAAGCTTGATAATGGACTGCTGGAGTTGAGTCACGTACCAACCAAGGGGCAAGTTGCAGACTGCTTAACCAAGGGACTCATTTCAGAGGATATGATTAGGGGTTGTAACAAGATGGGCTTAGTGAACATTTTTCGTCAATCTTGAGGAGTGTTGTCATATTAGAACCATGATGTAGGTTACATATAGAGCCGGGTTTTTTTACCTAATAAGAATCCAATTTTATTTCAACTCTAATAATGATGAACTTAAGGCCATCCTCTATAACCTAGGAAGGACTATGCAGCATTAACTAGGTTCAGATGTGTATCCTCAACCACCCAATATAAACAGAGCTGGACTAGGCTACAGAATACTCTGCACAAAATCAATGTAGATACCTAGGAACACAAGAATTAGGTATACTCACATTATCACAAACACCTATAGTCTTACCCTCTAGAGTACAAATTTCTAGAAACAAGAAAACCTATTGCTTGATTTAGGTACCCGAAGGGACCATCCCCTATTCATCAGGTCCTACTTGGAATACCTAAGTCACTATTAAAAACAGTTGGCCATATCTTTTGGGGATAGCGTCATATTTGGTAAGAGATTTCACTGTTGAACCTTTTCACGGTTCTTGCATGCTCATTAGTACTATAACTCTATTCTGCAATGTTTTCTCGCCATTATTTTTCATTTCTTTTTGTTTATGTTTTTTTTAAAATTTGTAATAAAAAATATAATTTATTTATTATATCTACAAAACAGATAATATATCAGTTAGGACTTCGCAAGTATCAAATTTGTCGACATAATATAGAAGATGCATATCATGAACATAAAAGTTATCCCTTACCCAGTACCAACACAGTTTTAAGCTTACGTGCTTATGAAATAGACACATTTCGAAGTTCATACAGTTCAGTAATAAATAAAAAATGGAGCGCATAGAAACATTCCTCAATCATTCTCATTTGATCATCATCAACATCCCCATCACCAACATCCTCCTCATTTGATAGATGACCAACAACCCAGGTCACCATGCATTTAGGGGGGACACACGCTAATCTCCTCCACCACTGCATCTCACCAACCTGGACCTCTGGCTTGGGGAAGTGAGTCAGGTTGTTCAAATTGATTTATTTGGAGAGCTGTCACATCACCGGGAGTGAAGTTTCCGGGCACCATGTCCATTCTACATGTATTTATGTGCAACTGTGAATATGCGATATAGGACCTTTTGAATACGATGACCTAAATTCGGATTTAGGCCACACCTGAATGCGGGGGTCTTTAGCTCATATGTGTAACCCATAGTGAACAGGATCAACCACATCAAAATTATCACATGCAAGGACATTATTGGTAACTAAGGAGAGAGCTACATATATCTTACTACTGTTAGCACCTAGGGGAAGTAGATTGGCGAATCACTGATCTGCTATTTTGAAAAGCTACCATTAGGATGAGAGTGTAAAGAAAAACCCTATGATTTAACTTAACAAATTATTCACAAGTGATTTTACCTCCAAGAGTAATTATCCATGTTGCATAAAGAGGATAATTTTGTCATATATATCCCAAAAAACCAGTCAAGTCAAGGTCATGAGAAAGGCAAGCTGAAAAGGAAGAGAAAATCAGCCAAGGACATAGTTGCGTCGAGTAGACATCGATGAAATATCGACTAGAAGTCGACGTATCTTCGACTGGCTGTCGAAGCATCTCCTGAAGTGAAGTCGGGGCTTCTCCAAGTCAGAAGTTGACACATACATCGACAAGTTATCGACATAACGTCGAGTATTCAGTCAAGTCGGCAGACTCTCATTCTGAAGCAATATTCGACGTTCCCTCCACTAGAACTCGAAGTAGTGTCGACATCTATCCAGAAAGGAAATTTAAGAGGCTTTCATTCAGAATTATTTGAAGACTATAACTATGAAAATTATGCAAAATTGAAGAGTTGATTAAAGGAAAAAGAAATTTTTACGAAATTTCCAAAGAATATAAGGAAGAATTTTGAAGTGGTCGATGCGAATTCTGAAGACAAATACAGAAAGATATTTTATCATTGCTTATAAAAACAATCACCTAATGGGAAGAATTCGAAGTTCTCTAGGGAATCATATGCACAAATTTAAAGTAGAGGAAATTAATGAATACACAATAGACTACATAAATCAAATGAACCAGGTCTCCCGTCTGCTGCTTCTTCTTCCTTTCTTCTCTTTGCAACAAAAAATCTGAGAACAGTCTGAAAAATAATGGATCAAGAGCTTAGCAATCATTTTCTTCTTCATATAAAGGATTAATTATATACAAGATCCAATCCACCAGAGTGCCAAGAATCCTCAGAGAAATTTGCTGAAAGAGAATTCAATTTAGAAGACTTATTCTTCTCTTCTCATACTTTCTCATTTTTCTATCATTAAGTAACGAGTTTTTAAAATCTCTCTTCAAAGTATTCAGTTTGGTTCAAAATCTACTTATTAAAAGATCTGGTTATCTGGTTCAAGATCTCTTTATGAAAAGATTTAATGTATTGGTTCTAAGAGTCTTATTACGAAAAGACACGAGCATTGATTTTGAATGTCTTCATAACAAAAGACTCATTCTATGGTTCTGAGAGTCTCTATATCAAAAGACAGGCACTGTGATAGTGGATTGGTAGAAAAGTGGACGTACCTAAATTTTGGAGAACAATTATATTTCTTGTGTCTTCTATGTTGCACATTTTTCTGTGCTCTATTTCTGTTTTCATTTCATGTTTTATATTCTATTGTGCAAACTTGATTGTGGTTGTGGTTGTGAATGTTAATCTGAGAAATATTTGAATTTGTTTATATTTTGAATAAATAGTTTTAAAACACTACTCACCCCACCTCTAGAGACAACTCAAAAGTATAATTATTCTCCTTTCAATTAGTATCAGAGGTAGGTTGATCAAAAAAGTTCGACAACTTGATCAAAAGATCTGAACAGTTAGAAAATTTATAACTACTACAGTAAAAATTTATTTTCAAAAATAAATTCCAATAATTCAAAGGATTTGCATTCACAAGACCTCCAGTGTGTAATTTAAAAAAGTTTATACTATGTAAAGACAAAATCAAGTTTTAAATTAATTCTATTGATAAAGATATTTTTAATTCTATTCTTACAGATCCTCATATACTATACAAGGACTCTAATGGAACACAATATAAGATCTAGTTCCTAGAGCTGAATGGAGAGAAACTGAAAAGAAAATAAAGGACTGAGATGTCAAGACTATGAACATCTTAGTGTCCGCAATGTGTGGTGAGATTTTCCAGAAGGTTGCTGACTGTCAATCAGCTAAGAAAATTTGAAAATCTCTATCCAGAATTATTGATGGCAACTTTGATGAAAGAAAAGACCAAATATCTCTTCTCATGTGCCAGTATAAAAACTTTCAAAAGAACGCGGAGGAATCAATTGTTGAGATGTATGAGAGATTCAACATTATAGTCAATGAGCTCATGAGACTAGACAAGGATATCTCATAAATAGAGATCAACGACAAGCTTCTCATGTGCTTTCCAAACGCATAAGATTAAAATCTGGGTCATCAGAGAGTCCAGATGCGACAGAAAAATTACCATTGATGCCCTGTTAGGCAAACTAAAGTACTATGAGCTTCTCCTAAAGAGTAGAGCAGAATCTGAAGTGAAGGAGAAGGTCTCTACTACCAGGGAGAAATTCATTGCTTTGAAGGTATCTGATGGAGAGACACCAAGTCCTGAAGAGGAGATGTTCAATTTCCTGACCAGAAGGTTCAGGAGATGTATTAAGACCGAAGACTCAAGAAAAAGAGACATGAGTGTCAGCAAGTCAATGTTTGATAAGACTCAAAACAAGGAGGTTATCTGCTTTGCTTGCAGAAAGTCAGGAAATATAGCTCCAGAATGTCCTGAAGACAAAAGGATAAAGCTCACATGAAGGAGCATAAAAAGTTATCTTTCAAAAAGAAAGACAAGAAGAAAGGAAGAGGTCTTATTGATGAAACCTGGAGTGACTCAGACTCTGAGTCATGTTCTTCATCTGATAGTGAAGAAGATACAACTACTGAAGAAGCCTGCCTGGTAGCTTCAGAGGCATTATCTGAAGATGAAGAAGATCCAATATCATGTTTTAATGATTAACTTTTCTTCTGAAGAATTTAAAAATTGTTTTAGAGAGTTCAGTTAAGATTACTTAGAGGCAGAAAAACAAAAAAAATCACATAAAAAAATTAGAAGAATTAAAAATTGAAAAGCTTGATGAGAACCACTATTATGTAAACTATCAACATAGAATTGATTTAAGAAAACATGAAAAACAAATTGATGAATTAACAGTAGAAAACATTACAGTAAAAAAAGAGTTTGCAAAGGCAAAAACCTTTGAAGACTCCTTAAATATTAGGAGTCAAAAGCTGAAAGATATCTCTAAGAATATCTCAGTAAGATTTCAAAATCTAGGGCTAGGTGCTGAGCCAACAAGCCCAGAAAAAACTTCCAGCACACCTACTTGGAAGTATCATGTAACTTTTGCAAAAGCCAAAGAAAAACAACTCATTATCATTATAGATGAAGACCCTGATAAAATAACAGTGTTCAATAAACTTAGCTTATCTAACAATCAAGGTATTCTAGGGAAGAAGCCTACAGAAAAACATGCCTCAAAATATAATATTTTTGAAAACTGGAAGAATACGTCAACTTCAACTCGATGCAATCCTGCATGTGAGTCAATTTCTAATCAACGCAAGTATGAAGCTGCGTCTACTTCTTCTCGACCCAACTTCATATCAACGTCGACTTCATATCGATGCAACCAGACAGTTGCTTCAACTTCTAGTCCAAGCAACTTTCCAGTAAACAATTCTAACAGATTAAATACTAAAGTGTTTTCAGAATTGTATGCTCACAAACTTAAATGTCATTATTGTAGTAAAAGTGGACATGATGTTAAAAACTGTTGTTTTAATAGATCAACACTATTCCATCCAAATGGGTATCATGAAAGGCCTTATTACTCTTTTATAACTTCATATAATAGTTGAAACAATGAGCTCAAGGTAACCTGGGACCCAACTAATATTTAATTCTTTGTGCGGTTCAGGGACTCTCCATATATAAACCAGTTATGATACTTGGACAGAGCTTGCTCCATGCATATGACTGGAAAAAAGGATTTGCTGGAACACTATAATGTTAAAGCTATAATGTTAAAGATGACCCTAAGGTAATTTTTGGTAACTCCAACTGTGGTCAAACCAAAGGTTATGGTATGATCAGAACTGAAGACATCTCTTTTCCTAAAGTAGTTTATGTTGAAAGTCTTCAAGATAATCTCATTAGCATTAGTCAGCTTTGTGATGGAGAATACAAAGTATTATTCACTCACAACCTACGCCAAATAGTCCACTCTAAGTCCAATGTAATAGTGTTATGTGGTTATAGAAAACACAATGTATATGTAGTTGACTTCAGTTCCAATTCAAAGGAAATTTGTTCCTTCAATTTAGAAATAGACATAAATGAGCTTTAACATATGAGGATTTGCCATTTAAACCATAAGACCATAACCAAACAAGTTAAAAATAATATAGCTAGGCTTGGCAAAAGGCAAGTATAGAAAAGTAAACTCATGTACAGCTTATCAAATTGGTAAATAAACCAAATTATCATTCAAATCAATTGTTAAGAATGACACACCTATAAGCCTTTACTTATTGCACATAGACCTATTTGGTCTAATCTCCACTCAGAGCTTAGGAGGAAAGTATTTTACTCTAGTTGTAGTTGATGATTTTTCTAGATTCACTTGTGTGTTATTTCTGAGAGCTAATTCTGAAACTTTCAAGATACTCTCAAGATTCATTAAACAGGTTTAATCTGAATTCAACACTCAAGTTGTTATGATCAAAAGTGACCATGAAACAGAGTTTGAAAATCAATTAATCTATAAATTCTGTGAGTATGAAGGGATAAGGCAGCTTTTCAGCTTCTAGAAGTTCTCAACAAAATGGGATAGCTAAAAAATATAGAACCCTAATTAAATCAGGAAGGACTTTATTGGCTGAGTCAAACTTGCTTAAATCCCTTTGGGCTAAATCAGTTAACATTGTCAACTATGTTATGAATATAAGTCTCATCTACAAGACAAAGTTAAAGACTCCTTATGAGCTCCTAAAGGGAAAGTGCCTATAGTTTCATACTGTGGGATATTTGGGTGTCATTGCTTTATATTAAATAATGGGAAGAGTTATCTTACCAAAGTTGACAAGAAGTCTGATGATGGTATCTTCTTGGGAAATAAACATCAAGCAAAGTCTATATATGGTATAATAAAAGGACTCTAAATATAGAAAAATCCATGAATGTAGTATTTAATGAGGCTAACACAATTTCCTAGGGGAAAGAAACTACCACCAAAAATATTTTGCAGAAAGAACATTAAAAAAATGGAGAAGGCTTATCTATATTGCAAAATAATCAGCTAGACAATGCTGAAATTAATTCAGATGATGAAGATGTCAACAACAAAGCTCAAGACTTTCTTCAGATTCAAGTACAAGCCGATGAACCTGACATTGTTGTTGAAGAAGAAGCAATTAAAGAGATCACTCCTACACTTGATGCAACTAGAATAATCTTGAGAGAATAAATCTCAAGGATCACCCACATTCTCAAGTGATAGGAGACATGACTCTTGGAGTTATAACCAGGAACATAATATAAACTGAGACCATGCTGCAATACTTCCTCTCCAAATATGAACCTAAGAAGTTTGAGGAAGCAGGAAATGATCCCCACTGGATAGTTGTCATGCAAGAAGAGCTAGCTATGTTTAAAAGAAATATGGCCTGGACTCTAGTTGACAGTCTTAGAAATTACTCAGTTATTGGAACAACAAGAGTATATAGAAATAAGTTGGATTCCAGTAGAGTCATTATCAGGGATAAAGACAGATTAGTAGCTCAAAGATATAGGCAAGAAGAAAGAGTAGACTAAAACCAGACATTTGCACCAGTTGCTAGACTGGAGGCAATCAGAATATTCTTTGTTTATGCTGCTTATATAAAGATAAAAGTATATTAGATAGATGTCAAGAGTGTTTTCTTCAATGACACTCTCCAAGAAGAGGTTTATATGAAAAAACCTCCAAGTTTTGTCAATTCATCTTTTCTTTCTCATGTTTATAAATTAAATAAAGCACTGTATAGTCTAAAGCAAACTCCAAGAGTTCGGTAAGAGACTTTATTCACTTTCCCTCTAAAACACTGATTTGAAAGAAAAAAGATGGATAAAATACTATTCACAAAAACATATAAACAATAATTACTAATAATACAGATTTATGTGCATGGCATTATATTAAACTCAACAGATCCAAGACTTTGCAAAAGGTTTGCTAACCTAATGCAGTATAGATTTAAAATGAGTATCTTGAGGAGTTATCATTTTTCTTTGGTCTCCAAGTAAAACAAAGTGATGAAGGCATTTTCATATCCCAATCAATACACTAGAGAACTTATCAAAAAATTTGGGATAAAAAGTGCTTTCACAATGAAAACTCTCATGACTACCAATACTATTATTGATAAAGATGAGTCAAGTTAATCCACTGATTAGAAGACTTATAGAGCAATCATTTGCTCTCTTCTTTATCTAGCAGCCAGCAGGCCAGACATCATGTATGACTCATATATATTTGCTAGATTCCAGGTATACCCTAAAGAATCACACTTGAGTTCTATCAAAAGAAATCTAGGATATATAAAGGGTACACCTGAACTTGACTTATGGTACCCAACAAAATCTGAATTTGAGTTAGTAGGCTACTCAGATGCAGATTATTCTGGAAGAGCGCCTCTGGAACATGTCAATTCCTAGGTGCTAAAGTGATCTCTTAGCTTAGCAAAGAGAAAACTTCGATCTCTGCTTCCACAGCAGAAGCAGAGTATATAGCAGCTGGAAGATGTTGATCAGAGATATTGTGGATGCAAAATCAATTAATTGGCTATAACTTTTCTATCAAAAATTTTACAATCTTCTGTGAAAGCTCTACTGCAATTTCGATTGCATTAAATTCAGTGTTACATAGTAGAACGAAACACATAAAAATTAAGCACCACTTCCTCGGGGACAATCTAGGGAAAGGAAAAATATCTCTTGAATATGTGTTCACTGAAAATCAAAGAGTTGATATCTTCGCAAATCCCCTTGATGAAGTTAAACACAAGTACTTTATCAATACATTAGGAATGTATGATAGTGCACAATAAAACATATTATAATATATGCAAAATATATTTTCTTTGAAAACAATAAAACATATTATAATATATGCAAAATATATTTTCTTTGAAAACTGATTGCCGTAAAAAACAGCAACAGACTTAAAAATTTTAAGCTTATATTCGACCTGACGTCAAATACAAATTGGCACAACTTTAACTTCTATTCGATGAAACGTCGAGAGCAGTAGATAATGAAGAGTTATGAACTTATTCGACGCAACATCGATGCTAATTGGAGCATGCGTCGATAGAATGTCTGATAGGGTATATTTGAAGTTACGTAGAATACAAGTCGACACAACTTTGACTTCATAAGCGCGCGCAGAATTCTTTCCTTAGATTAATTTTAACGCGGTGCGTCGACTCTTTCCTAAAATACATTGTGTTGTGCCCTAACTTTCGACATATCGTCTGCTTATACCAAATTTTTGTTATATTTATTACTCTTTCAAACTCTTAAACTTTCCCGCTCTCTACTTTTTTGCTGTTCATTCTCTCGTGTTCGTTGAGTGTTTTTGCAGGTACAGAAATGTCTCCAATGCAAACCGAATCAGAAGTTCGTGTTGCTCTCAAAAAGGCTTTAACAATATAAAACACAGAATTTCACCTCCCGCTTGATTCTCTTCTTAGAAAACTGCTTCAATGAGGTTGTCACTCTACAAGGTCGACTGGACGACCTGTCAGGCTCTCTACATGACCTTGAACAACAACTGATTTAATCTCATATTCCTGAAGAGGTCTTAACATCCTTCTTCAAGGATCTAAAGAAGGGGGAGAATCAAGTCAGTCCCGGGGATTGTCGGGATGGTGATGCTGCTAATGAAGAAACTCCAGAGACAGAGGATGGTGAGGATGTTGGTGAAAAAATGAATGTGAAAGTTTTTGTTGATCAGATGCCAGAGATAGAGAATACTGATGCTGCCCATGATCACATTCTAGAGCTAGAGAGACAAATGGAAACTGTCTATACCATGGCTGCTCATAGCTTCCCTTATGAATATGAGGGAGAGCCATCAATTGAGTCAAAGCTACTCTTAACTGTGCCTAAGCCAGAAATTGGAGTAATGATTCCCATATCTCAGGGGAAGTCTATCAATCAGTGGGAATTTATGTCAAATGACTTACTTCAACAACGCATAGAAGAACACTGGATGTGGGATGATCTCCAAGGTCTGTTTCCCCAGAGATGTTGTTCTCACTAAGATCAGTTACAAAACCTTTTCCAAAATGAAAGATGTATACAAAAGCTCAAAGAAAATAATATAAGAGGAATAAATTGTACAAGAAAAGATATCTCAAAGTTGATCTTCCAGAAACTACAATGAAAGAGTACAGGGATTCTGAGCTAAAAAAACTCGTGAAGAAATTGGAGAAAGAAACAAAGCTGAGTATGAAGCTTCTCAGGAGTTAGCTGACAAGGTGAATATTTTCCTTGATAAACTCGGGGAAGGACAGACCAGGGAAGATATCATTAATAAAAACTAGTCCAAATACCTGATACAATTTTTAACCACAAAGATTATGCTCAGAAACATTCTCAAGCACAAGTCATTGAACATGCAAGATAACTTCACAAAGGAGGTCTTGGTTTTAGTAAGACTGATAATGTTTCTTATGAAGTTGATAATGAAAGATTGATCAGATTTATAAAAACTTCAGCTCCTAGTGTCAAAGAACCTGCAGCTGAAGATCCTCAAAGGTCTATATATCCTGAGAATAAGCTTGAATTGATAAATGAACTATTCGCCAAAATCTTGAGTCTCGGCTTTATAGAAAAAGAACCTACTCATAATGCCGAGGCAGAGATTCAGAAGGTGTTTAAGATATATCATGAAATTCAAGAGAATCCAAAAAAAAGTAAGATCGGCACATTTTGAGTATGTTGAAATGAACTCCAAGAAATTATATATTGCTTTTTCTCATTTTATTAATGACAGAAAACAGTTAGTTGTTCTTGAATATAGTTTTAATATTACCAGTAAAGGTATATTAAGCCTCTTTAATATAGTTTTGGATCATGACTTTATATTGATGATTATCATGCCTCTTAAAAATTATTTTTTTTTCTTTCTTTGATTGTTTTGTAAAATTATTTTAATAATCTTGTAAAATTTATTAAGCTAACTGAGGGAGATTGTTGGGAAAAACTTTATGATTTAAGCTCTGTTTGAGACAGCGTTTGTAGATGCAAACACTCTAATGCAACCACAAATGCTATGTTGAACCTATTTGTTTCAACAACTTTTGGATCAGCGAATATTTTAAAATAGTTGATTTGCCTCTACTGAAACAGTGGAGAACACCTAGATTTCGCAGTTTATAAATCACATTTTTTTCGTCGTCCTTGACCCTGATAGGCGAGAGTTATTCCTCAATCCATTTGAACGCCTCCATTCAGTTCCATTTGAACGCATCCTTGCTGAAGAGGGTGATATGTATGAGAGTTGAACACGTAAGCGTTGGTTCGATTTTATTTACTGTAAACTCGGCAAATCCATGGAAAGGATCGTTGGCAGATCTCTGTCTCCGCACTTTCTCTCAACTGAGCTGTCGAAGAAGAGAAGGAGAAATCCGAGAAGCGAATGCCGCTTGCTTTATCGAAAGAGTTTACCTCATTGGAAATTAGCGAAGAGGTATTGATCATAAAAAGAAAAATAGGTCAAATAAGCTATCTGCCGAATTCAGGTAGAGGAGCGATCTGGGGCTTCAGAACAATTGTTTTGGTGGATTTGGGTTGAAGTGAAGAAGAATGAGCAGAGCAGAGAGCTGCTAAAATTCTATGGTGTTGTGGGTTACTGACATGGTTTATCTTGCTCGAGAGACCTCTATGATTTTCTTTACCGATTTTAATTCCATACTTTGTTCTAAGGTTTGTTGTCTGATTTTCTTGATTTAATTTGTTTATTTATTTGCTTTGTGCGATTCAGTTATCGAGGAAAATTTCTACTTCAGTGGATCTTCAGCTTCTAGCGGAGAAGTGGAAGTTCATTCTTGCTAGTGTGATATTGCAGGTATGTATATGGTTTGTATTGTTTTTTGATTATAATAAATGGAAGAACAAAATTGTCTGTCGGTGTATATATCCTTTTTTTTATTTTGATAAATTAGAAATCATATGAAACGAAAATAAAGTTAAGATAGACACAAGCTCTCAAAACAACTGTTCTTCCAAACAACATAATTGAAAAAGCTCTATTCAATCAACATTTTTGCACAAACTCTTCAAACAGTCTGCAACTTATTCATCACTTCTTTTCTCACAGATGGATTCAATCAGCTCTATTTGATTAGCAACTTTTTCATCAGCATCAGCCGTCCCAAACAGAATCTTAACTAAACAAATTATTCATAAGTGATTTTAACGCCTAGGATAATTACTCATGTTGTATAGAGAGGACAATTTTGCCATAAATGTACTAAGAAGCCAAACATGGCCATGATAAAGACAAGCTGAAAATAAAGAGAAAATCAGCCAAGGGCATAGTTACGTCGAGTGGACATCGCCGCAACGTTGACTAGAAGTCGACGTATCTTTGACTGGCTGTCAATGCATATTCTGAAGTGAAGTCGACACTTCTCCAAAACAGAAGTCGATCCATACTTCGTCAAGTTATCAACGTAACGTCGAGTATTCAGTCAAGTTGATGGACTCTCATTTTGAAGCAGAATTTGACATTCCCTCTACTAGAACTCGAAGTAGCATCGACATCTATCTAGAAAGGAAAAAAATTCTTTACAGAATTTTCAATATAAGGAAAAATTTTTGAACAGGTCGATGGGAATTCTGAAGACAAAATATATAAAGATATTATCTCATTCGTTATGAAGACAATCACCTAATGGGAAGAATACAAAATTCTTTAAGGATTAATATACACATATTTGAAGTAGAGGAGAATACATAATAGAATACATAAATCAAATGAGAGATTTCACGGTTGTTTTTTCTTCCTCTCTTCTCTCCGCAACAGACAATCTGAGAACAGACTGAAAAACGGTGGATCAAGAGCTTAACAATCATTTTCTTCTTCACATAAAGGATTAATCATACAAAAGATCCAGTCCAGCAGTGTGCCAAGAATCCTCAGAGAAATTTGTTAAAAGAGGATTCAATTTAGAAGACTTACTTCTTCGTCTTCTCTTCTCTTACTCACATTCTCTATCATTGAGTGAAGAGTTTTTAGAATCTCTGTTCAAAGAATTTAGTTTGGTTCAAGAACATCTTATCAAAAGAACTGGTTACCTGGTTCAAGATCTTTTTTATCAAAAGATCTAGTAAATTGTTTCTAAGAGTTACCTTACCAAATGACTCGGTCATTGGTTGTGAGAGTCTCCTTAACAAAAGATTCACTCCTTAATTCTGAGAGTCTTCTTATCAAAAAACTTAGGCACTGTGATAGTGAATTCTTACAAAAGCGATAGAAAAATAGACATACCCAGATTTTAGGGAACACTTATATTTCTGGTGCCTTCTGTGTTGTGCATTTTATTGTGCTTTGCTTTTGTTTTTATTTCCAGCTTTATATTCTGTTATGCAAACTTGATTGTGTTTGTTTGTGGTTTTAGATGTTACACTGAGAAATATTTGAATATGTTTATATTTAGAATAAATATGGTTATATCTCTGCTTACCACCTCCCTCCCCCCCCCCCCCCCCCCACCCCCCCACCCCGCCGGAGAAAACATAGAGGTATAACTATTCCCTCTTTCAGAGAGCCTCTATATCATGTGACAGTTATTTGAGCAATTCACTGATGAATGGAAGTTATCCATTTGCTACATCAAAACTGATCTGATAGTTCATCCATGGGGCTGAAAGGTATGATGAATGAAACGACAAGGGATAAGGTAACCAATGACAATGCCCTGATTGATGGTTGAAACTGAAGTAGGGGATGTCCTAGGCCAGCAACTTATTGCAAGGGAGATGATGTTACCATATGTATTTACTGAGTTGTTTCATAAGTACACAAATGAGGTCGCGAGAATCTTGAAAGAGACGACTTATAGCATTGGTGATACATGAAACCTCATAAGAGAGACGAAATAAAGACAATAATGATTGCAGAGTAAAGATTTGACATTTCAATGGTGGATCTTGACGAAAGCACTTGTGCTGTGCTAGAGCTTCTCCGGGTACTTGGTATGGCAACAGGGTAGAAAATTCAGGAAAGGAAAGAGAAAAAAAGAAAATTTCATTAATTTTCTAGTTACAAATGGTTCTTACAACACATTCCATCTATTAAACTTGGAAGTCCTGCACCTAAAAAATTGGAAAACAATTAATTATCAAAAATCAATAATATCCTAATAAAATTAATCAAATAAAGACTACATTCTATAATATTCTAGATAAAGAAATATAAATCCAATCTCATTAATGAGGTGACTATCTCTCATTCACATAGGCTCAATAGCTGGATATTGGTCGAGTTAACTACATAAAGATCCGCATCAACGCCCCATAATTTTCTCACTGTTTTAAACATATATTTTAATAGTTCATGGATCATAGTTATTCAAATTATCTTCTAATTCTACTAAAAAAAATTGTTAATCAAATTTATTATGTTTATTCTCTTCATGAAAGTGATACGTACAAAGGAGTTCATTAGAGCAACATGTTAGGCATTGTGAGAGTTTAGTCACTAGGCATGTTAAATAGGGGAGGGGTAGACCAATAAAGACTTGGAATGAAACTGTAAGGAGAGACATGGGGTACTTATGCATTAGTGAGATTATGATTAATGATAGAACACAATGGCGACAAAGGATCCATAAACCCGACCCCACCAGAGTGGGATAAAGGCTTGATTGTTGTTTTTATTCTCTCCATGAAATCTAACTTAATAGTTATAAACATTGCACCCATTGCGGACGTCGTGGCCACACAAAGGATACTTGTTGAGTTGTTCATGGGAAGCCTGACTGGGCCTCCAAAACTTCATCCACTCTCTCTCTGTGCACCTGGATGACTCCACTTCTATATTTGGGATTCTGAGAACAGTTGAATTGTCTGAGGAAGATTATCGCAGTCTACAAGCTCTTCAGATTGACACTCTGACTCATAATGTTGTTGTGGCTCAAACCATCCAGCTAGTATGCACTTCACAACGTCCTATTCGGTGGTTGGTAGATTTAGGAGCTTCTGATCATCTTATTAGCACCTCAGGTATCTTACACACATAAAAACCTCATAGTGGGTCTTTAATTATGGTTGCAGATGGATTAACAGTACTCATTGTTAGGTTTGGTACTTGTGATGTGACACCTGACATGATTTTGTACTAGGTTGCTCATGTCCCCCAATTTGCTCGACCACCAAGCTCTTGGATCAACACTGTCATCATGGTCACCAATCTGTGCATGTCATGCGTTTTTTGTATGCAGAGTTTGGGAAGGTTTCTCATCTCAACTGTGAGTCTTGTTTGTTTGTGTTGGGTCTATTGATCTCAATATCCCATATTTGTAAGAAGTCAAACGGGTCAATGACATACACACATAATGTATTTAATGTGTGCTTGAGTTCATGCATGCAGGTAGTCCATGATTGGACAGGTCAACAAAAAGAATATGCTGGAGAATTCAAATTTTGTCAAGCTCAGTTGAAAGTGTGGGTCTCAAATTTCGTCGAGCTCAGCTCGCAGTTCGTCGAGCTCAGCTCACAGATCGTCGAGCTCAGCTCACCATTCCTTGAGCTAAACTCAGGAGCTTAGGATTCAAATTTTGGCGAGCTCAGCTTGCAGTTCATCGAGCTCAGCTCACAGTTCATCGAGCTCAGCTCACAGATCGTCGAGCTCAGCTCACCACTCATTGAGCTAAATTCGGAAGCTTGAGGTTCAGAATTCGTCGAGCTCAGCCCACCAATCGTCGAACGCCGTTCAACATTTGTCGAACTAAAGCAAGAAGAACTGACTAAGGCAAAAGCGCGGAGACAGCTGAGAAGTATATTACAGCATAACCGCTGAGACAAAGCTAGCTGAAATTTCTCTAAGTCCAGAAGCGTTGAGTGAAGCAGGTTCACTCAACGCTTCTAAATAAGAAGCAAGCGCTGACTCAGTTAAGAGGAAAACCGTTGTGACAGAAGATAGTCTCAGCTGTGAAGCAGAAACCGCTGAGACCGCTGAGAAGAAAACCGCTGAGACAGAAGTCAGTCTCAGCTGAGAAGAAGAAAGCGTTGAGACCGCTGAGACAGAAGACAGTCTCAGCTGAGAAGAATAAATCATTGAGACCACTGAGAAGTAAGCGCTGACATAAAATATAGTCTCAGTTGTTAAAGAATAAACCGTTGAGACAGTTGAGAAAGAACCGCTGAGACAATGCCGGTGAAAATTCACCAAGTCCAGAAGCGTTGAGAGCCAAGACAGATGACGTTCAGTGACTTAACATCACTCAACGCTTAGTGATGTTCTGTAATTTTTCTAAGTCCAGAAGGTGATGACCGCTGCTGGCGTCATCAAAAGTCAACAAGTCAAAGTGTTTCAAGTCGTTGCGGGAAAGCTACAGCAGCACCAGGATGACCACTACTGACATCACCAAGAAGTCAACAAAGTCAAATTACATGAAGCCGTTGCGGGAAAGCTGCAGTAGCGCTGAAAGCTGGTTTGTCCTTTTCTAAGGGAGGTGCCGCTCACCAATCCTTGGCTGGGCCCACTCCTCAATTATGTCGTTGATTCAAATCAACAGATATAAAAAGGAAAAAGAAAATAATTAGGGTTACGAAGAACAAACGCAGCATACACAATGGAAATACAGGAAATAAAGGCGGCTGGACTTCATCTTCTCCGATAAGCTTGAAAGCAAAAGTCCAGCAGAGTTAGCCAGAAGGCAAAGAAAGAAAGCTGAAGCTCTTCAAGTTCAGCAAGATTGTTCTCTCCAGAACAAGGCAGCTGATTCATCTATTCAGCAAGAAGTTAGTTGTGTGAAGGACTATTAGCCTTCAACAGCAGATAGTTGTTCACTAGTGCAGCAAAGGAGTTAGCTGTAGAAGAAAACTCATTCCTTCTACAGCAAGTGGGCTAGACTGATATCTGCTCAGTCCAGCAAGGTAGACTCAAAGATTTATCTCTGAGTCAGTTGTCTTAAATTTATTTCATTTTGTATAAACTACTGTAGGATTCAGTTTACCTGAATCTGAGTTGTATGACCTTTTGGCCGGAGATTTAGGTGACTAACTAGTCATTGAGATAGGTGTCCTTGTGTAACACCCCGAAACTCAAAAGAGCGACGGGTGACGAATCTGTACCAAATTTGGAATTTGGCAGGGGTACACGGCCTGGGTCACGAGCGTGTCCCAGGGCGTGTTGGGGTAGTTCAAAGATCTGCCAAAACGATCAGGCAGAAATCTGGGTTCGACGATCGTCGAGTAGCGGTCGACGATCTGGTCAAAATGCTGCGTTCGACGATCGGGCCAGCTTTCTGGGTTCGACGATCTGGCCAGCTTTCCGGGTTTGACGATCTGACCAGCTATCTGTGTTCGACGATCGGGCCAGCTATCTGCGTTCGACGATCGGGTCAGCTTTCTGGGTTCGACGATCGGGCCGCGTGTTCGTCGAACAGGCAGTTTTCTGGGTTCGACGATTGGGTCGTGGGTTCGACGATCGGGCCGCGTGTTCGACGATTTGGCCAGAGTTTTGCGTTCGACGATCGGGCTATAGATCTCTGTTCGACGATCTGGCAGCGGTCGACGATCTTGGTTCGACGATCGTCGAGCGCGGGGCAGTTTATGGCGTGTCTGACTCGGTCGACGCGGAGTGTCGACACACGGGATTGGCGGGAGTTGACTAATTGTTCTGACATTGACGCGGACGTGTCCTGCTCCTGTTGGTGTACCATGCGGTGTTTAGCCCCATTCGTCCAGGTCAGACCTGGATCGTAGCCGTGCGTTTCTTTTTGTGGGATTCGATGGCTGAGGTTATCCCAAAGGGGTTATACCAGAGAGAAGGGTTTCAAAACTTTTATTATTTTCTGCTGGTTCTCTGTCTAAATCCTAGAGAGAGGGGAGAGCAAAGGAGGAAAAAGAAGCTTAGATCCAGTCTTTGGAGGAGTTTTAGAGCTCCAAATCGCGAGCCGACTTCGGATCTACGAAGGCAAGGAGATTGCAGTGCTTAACATCCGCGTACTTTTCCATGGCGCCAAGGAAGAACGCTAGGGTAACGGTTCTCTACTTGAGCATGTGAATCTCTCCTTCTTTTGCATAGGAAGCCCGCTCTCGCGCGTTTGCGGTGAGTTTGAGGCGTTCCTTCGGCTAGACATGAATAGTCCCCGTTGTGTAGAGTCCGTAATCGAGAACGGACATAGGCATGATGTGTGAAGTCTATCCGAACATGTTGCTCTGGATCGGTGATGTTGCATTGCATAAATGCCGGAGAAGACTTCGTGCGAATGTTTGTTTTTCGGATTTTCTACGTGGTATATTGCAACAGGGAGCCTTGGGGATTAACCCTAAGGTGCACCAGGAAAACTGGGCGGATGCGAGATCTTTCCAACTTGGTGGACTGCGAGGCAACTAAACATAACCGGGTTATGTGAAGTATGTGATGGAAACGGGACTCGGGAGAAGTTTGACCTACGCATATGGCTTAAATTGTTGTTGCGATGTGAGCACGGGTTATATGGAACCGTACCCGTTCTATGTCGTTCGGTTAGAGCCGTTGGCATAGATGAGGGTCTTCGGTGGTCTATGGCTTAAATTGACGTGACCCATGCCGGGAAGACAAATTGCTCATATGTTTGGCCGTCAAAGTGGCGGTGGTGAGTCCGGAATGTCTATGGCTTAAATTGACGTGACATTGGCCGGTTCACCGAGAATGTGCCCTGAGTGCACGGGGCGTGTGGCCATGCGTGCCAACTACTGTGATGCAATGTATATTTATATACTGCTTGGTTATGCTAATAAGTGCAGGGAAGGAGCATCGCCGCCCCGAATTGGGGGCGGGATCGTTATAATTTGGTCAGCATTGCTGACCGTTGCTTTTGTTTGCCACCGTGCGGTGGTTTGTTGCTTGCAGGTGCTGCTGGACCAAGCGGTCAATAGCGGGCTAAAGCCCAAATTGCGAAGCCGGCCCTCGAAGGCTTAACTGGATTGTTTACTTGCTTTTGTTCATGTATGACCGGCCTGCGTGCTGTGGTATGGAAAACATGTAATAAGAGTAAACCATTTGTAAGGCCTTAAGGCCAGTACTTGTGTATGTACTTCATTCCTATTTGGCTTGTTAGTGGACATTCATGTTTGTTACTGGGTCCTTTTAATTGCAACTTATAAAACTGCTTCCGCTATAATGCTCTGTGTAGGACGTTGTGATTGGTTGGATGGTTTCCATTGAGTAACCACCCGGTCTGTCTGTGGTATATGGCGTCGGGCCCCGGCCGGACCTACTGCTATATGCTATGCGACGGATAGGGGGTGTTACAATTTGGTATCAGACTACTGGTTTCGGTCAGGCTTAAAATAAATTCGTGGACGAATTCTTTTTAAGGGGTGGTGAGCACATGTGTGTGCGTCATCGTGATAACATCAAAAGAACCCATGAATGTCCACTTAGGAATGAAAATACACGTGTTTGGGAAACCTGCGTGTTCCTATAATTGCTGTTTGCAATTTTGTTTGGTCGTTTAACGGTGTTTTATACCACTATAGGTGACCGGAAACGGTGCTGGGCCGTCGGAACATCCGGCTTCTGAGGGTTATAGTGCACCTGGTGACGTACCTGCAACCCTTCCCTCCACTGAAACCATAAAAATGGTGGTGGAAGCAGTGTTCGCTGCGATTGGAGCACAAAATGAAAGACGTGTGCAGTCCCCTATTATCCCAACGCCGGGTGGTGTGATGGAGCAAACGGCATTTATAGGACATTTGGGGCAGCAGTTGAACATGCTCTTAGTGCAGGGTACGCACTCAGTTGAGGAATATTTGCAAGCATTTCTGATGATAAGACGCTACCCAGGCTCTGAAATGGAGAGCGAGTAGTCGATGGTCGATAGGTTTTATAATGGCCTGCGCGGCGAATTGTGAATTCTGTTGCTAGGACCAAAGTTATAGGGATTCCGAGCCTTGGTAGAATCGGCTAGATCTTTGGAAGAAGATTTGGCAAAAGTCAATCGGACGTCGGAGCTTTGGGTACTAGACTCTCCAGATTCTGCAAAATCTGAATACTGAAGGAGGAGGAATAAGAAGTCTAAAATGTCTACTGGTCAGGCTCCATATGGTTGTTTTAAGTGTGGCAAGGAAGGGCACTTTGCCCGAGACTGTCGGATTGGTGCTCAGAAGTTAAAGAAAAACTCTGGTGACAAGAAGTCCGAATTCAAGGCGCCGACTACTTCAAAGTCCGGCTATCAAAGGTTCTTTAAGAAGTCTAGGACTTCAGGTCCAGCTCCTTCTTCTGTTGCTTCTGGGGCGACTACGGGTCGGACCCCGGGTGCATGCTTTACTTGTGGAAAGCCGGGGCTCTTTGCCCGCGATTGCTGGAGCGGACGTCTCAAGTCCGAGAAGAAGCACACTGTCGTGATGACAGGTACAACTTAAAGTTATAGTAGTTTAACTTTAAATACTTGTTGCCCTTGTGCATGTTAGCTTAGAACTGTCGGTGCTAAGCTATGTTCTTCTTTTCGGTAAATCTGGCAAGAACACTCTTTGATACAGGAGCTTCACACTCCTTGTCCGAAAGATTTATATCACGCATCGGAGTATCTTCTTCGATGTCGAAGGACAAGTTGGATGTGTTGTTGCCCAATGGGTGTTCGATGCGCGGATAGAATCTGTGGCGTGAAGATTCGAATTGGGAGCCAAGAGTTCCATTTTCAAGCGTCGTTATTGCCGCTAGTGGAATTCGACGTTATATTTGGCATGGACTGGCTCTCGGAGCAGCGAGCCTATATTGATTGCGGTAGCAAGGAAGTCAAGCTGGGAGCAAGTCGTGAGACGACTTTTACGGGCTTGAAAGGGTCGAGCAAGACGTTGATGTCTGCTCTTCAGGTGGTGAAGGCGGTTCGTGCCGGTGCAGAACTGTTCTTTACACTAGTGGAGGTTGCAAAGCCTAAGCCCGCATTGGATAGTATTCCAGTGGTATCGGAGTACCCTGATGTGTTCCCTAGCGATCTTCCTGTAGCCCTGCCTCAACGGGAGATAGATTTCACGATAGAGCTCGTACCAGGTGCAAAACCTGTGTCACGCTCTCCATATCGGCTAGTGCCTAAGGAAATGGCGGAGGTGAAGGTTCAACTGCAAGAGTTGTCAGAGCAAGTGTATGTGCGTCCAAGTTCTTCGCCTTGGAGCGCGCCGGTCCTCTTTGTTAAGAAGAAGGACGGAAGCTTGAGGCTATGTATTGATTATCGGGAGCTCAACAAGTTGACGGAAAAGAACAAGTACCCGATCCCCCGGATCGATGATCTTTTTGATCAGTTGGTCGGGCCGACGGTGTACTCAAAGTTGGATCTCAAGTCCGGGTACTATCAGCTGCGAATAAGGGAGAGTGATATCCCGAAGACAGCGTTCAGTACGAGATACGGGCATTACGAGTTTACGGTCATGCCGTTTAGGCTGACTAATGCGTCGTCAGTGTTCATGGATTTGATGAACAGGACCTTCAGGGAGTACTTGGAACCATTTTGTCATCGTCTTCATCGACGATATTTTGTTGTACTCGCAGAGTGAGGAAAATCACTTCAGGCATCTTCATTTGGTTTTGGAGACGCTAAGGAGGAATCAATTGTACGCCAAGTTCTCGAAGTGCGAGTTTTGGTTGTCCTCTGTAGCGTTCCACGGTCATATAGTAAGTGGGGAGGGTATTGCAGTGGATCCGGCGAAGATTGTTGCGATACGGAAGTGGCCTGAGCTTTCTACGGTAGCGGAAGTCCGGAGCTTTCTGGGGCTTGCCGGCTATTATAGGCGCTTCGTAGAGAACTTCTCGTGGATAGCGTTACTTCTCACTATTTTGACGAGCAAGGAGCAGAAGTTCGTTTGGACGCCGGAGTGCGCGCGAGCTTTCGAGGAGTTGAAATGTCGGTTGACCACGGCGCCTGTACTGAGTTCGCCGAGTGGGACCGAAGGTTATGAGATTTATAGCGATGCTTCGGGAAGTGGTTTGGGTTGTGTGCTGTTACAGCATGGAAGCGTTATAGCATATGGCTCGAGACAGCTGAAGGTGCACGAGAGGAATTATCCGATCCATGACTTGGATTTAGCGGCCGTGATTTTTGCCTTAAAGCTGTGGAGGCATTATTTGTACGGTGTGAAGATTGATATCTACACCGATCACAAGAGCCTGAAGTATTTGATTGATCAGAAAAATCTGAATATGCGGCAGCGTAGATGGATGGAGTTACTGGGGGACTATACATTCAAGATCCACTACGTGCCTGGTAAAGGTAATGCGGTTGCGGACGCGTTGAGTCGTCGGGCCCCAGCTCATGTCAATTGGCTATCGATCCATGATGAGCGGTTGGTTCGGGAGTTGGAGGCGTTGGAGATTGTTTGTGTAGATAAGCAGTCAAGTGCTGAAGCACTCTTGAATTGGATTGAAGTTCAATATGACCTAACTGATCGGATTCGGCAGACTTTGGATTTGGATGACCACATGAAGCAGTTCATGGTAGAGGCTCTGGATGGGTCAAATTCTCAATTCGTTGTGCAGGACGGATTGCTTTGGAAAGACGGTCGCCTTTGCATCCCAAGCGTGGGCAGTTTGTGGGTGGATTTGTTGTACGAGGCGCACAATACCAAGTACTTGATTCACCCGGGGAGCATAAAGATGTAACGCGACGTTAAGAAACTGTTTTGGTGGCTGGCTTTGAAGAAGGATGCGGCGCTCTACATGGCGAAGTGTCAAACTTGCGTCTTGGTGAAGGCGGAGTGCCAAAAGTCGGGAGGATTTCTGAAGTCCTTGCCTATTCCGGAGTGAAAATTCGACGACATCAATATGGACTTTGTGCACGGGTTGCCAAGGTCGCAAAAGGGGAACGATGTCATCTGGGTGGTCGTAGATCGACTAACGAAGGTGTCGCATTTCATTCCGCATAGGAAGGATGATCCGGTGGAAAAGTTGGCAAAGTTATATGTGGATAACATAGTGCGGCTTCACGGTGTGCCCCGCAGCATCGTGAGTGACCGTGATGGGCGGTTCACATCCAATGATTGGAGGCTAGTGCAGCAAATGTTGGGAACAAAGTTAAAATTCATCACAGCCTTTCATCCGCAAACAGATGGGAAGACCATCATTATTTGGTGGAATTTGCGTACAGCAATAGCTACCATGCGAGTATTCAAATGGCACCCTTCGAGGCCCTTTATGGTAGAAGATGTCGCACGCCGTTGTCCTGGTTGAAAACGGGTGAGTCAAAGTTGTACAAGCGTCAAGAGGTGGAGGATGCTACTTCATTGGTGCGAACCATTCGGGAGAGGTTGCTTATCGCTCAGGACCGGCAAGCGAAGTACTATAATGTCAAGCACAGGAACGTGAAGTTCGCTGTGGGAGACTGGGTGTACTTAAAGATCAAGCCGTTCAAGGGTGTCTCGCGGGTGCGGCGATTGAAAAAACTGAGCCCGAGGTACCTTGGGCCGTTTGAGGTTCTAGAGCGGGTTTGTGAAGCAGCCTATCGGTTGAAGCTATCTGTGGAGCTTAGTGGTCTACATGATGTATTCCATATATCGGTGCTACGGAAGGCGGTGCAAGAGCTTTCGCAAGTGATCGCGGTCGATCAAGTGCCGATTGATAGTGGGTTGACGACAAAGGTCAAGCCCGTGCGGATTGAAGACTCAGAAGTCAAGCGGCTACGCAATAAAGAGATCAGGATGGTCAAGATCCGATGGGACAATTGCGGTCGAGAGAAGCTCTCTTGGGAGCGAGAGCAGACTATGCTTGACGAGTATCCGGAGTTGTTCCGCTCAGGTACAAATTTTGATTTTGTACTTATCTTTCCTTTATGTAATTTCGTGGACGAAATTCTTTTAAGAGGGGGAGAGCTGTAACGCCCCGAAACTCAAAAGAGCGAGGGGTGACGAATCTGTACCAAATTTGGAATTTGGAAGGGGTACACGGCCTGGGACACGGGCGTGTCCCAGGGCGTGTCGGGGTAGTTCAAAGATCTGCCAAAACGATCAGGCAAAAATCTGGGTTCGACGATCGTCGAGCAGCGATCGACGATCTGGTCAAAATGTTGCGTTCGACGATCGGGCCAGCTTTCTGGGTTCGACGATCTGGCCAGCTTTCTGGGTTCGACGATCTGCCCAGCTATCTGTGTTCGACGATCGGGCCAGCTATCTGTGTTCGACGATCGGGCCAGCTTTCTTGGTTCGACGATCGGGCCGCGTGTTCGTCGAACAGGCAGTTTTTTGGGTTCGACGATCGGGTCGTGGGTTCGACGATCGGGCCGCGCGTTCGACGATTTGGCCAGAGTTTTGCGTTCGACGATCGGGCTATAGATCTCCGTTCGACGATCTGGCAGCGGTCGACGATCTTGGTTCGACGATCTTGGTTCGACGACCGTCGAGCGCGGGGCTGTTTTTGGCGTGTGTGACTTGGTCGACGCTGAGTGTCGACACACGGGATTGGCGGGAGTTGACTAATTGTTCCGACATTGACGCGGACGTGTCCTGCTCTTGTTGGTGTACCATGTGGTGTTTAGCCCCATTCGTCCAGGTCAAACCTGGATCGTAGCCGTGCGTTTCTTTTTGTGAGATCCGATGGCTGTGGTAATCCCAAAGGGGTTATACCCGAGAGAAGGGTTTCAAAACCCTTATTATTTTCTGCTGGTTCTCTGTCTAAATCCTAGAGAGAGGAGAGAGCAAAGGAGGAAGAAGAAGCCTCCATCCAGTCTTTGGAGGAGTTCTAGAGCTCCAAATCGCGAGCCGACTTCGGATCTACGAAGGCAAGGAGATTGCGGTGCTTTACATCCGCGTACTTTTCCATGGCGCCAAGGAAGAACGCTAGGGTAACGATTCTCTACTTGAGAATGTGAAACTCTCCTTCTTTTGCATAGGAAGCTCGCTCTCGCGAGTTTGCGGAGAGTTTGAGGCGTTCCTTCGGGTAGACATGAATAGTCCCCGTTGTGTAGAGTACGTAATCGAGAACGGACATAGGCATGATGTGTGAAGCCTATCCGGACATGTTGGTCTGGATCGGTGATGTTGCATTGCATAAATGTCGGAGAAGACTCCGTGCGAATGTTTGTTTTTCGGGTTTTCTACGTGGTAGATTGCAACAGGGAGCCTTTGGGATTAACCCTAAGGTGCACCCGGAAAACTGGGCGGATGCGAGATCTTGCCAAATTGGTGACCTGAGAGTCAACTTGAACATAACCGGGTTATGTGAAGTATGTGATGGAAACGGGACTCGAGAGAAGTTTGACCTGCGCATATGGCTTAAATTGTCGTTGCGATGTGAGCACGGGTTAGATGAAACCGTACCCGTTCTATGTCGTTCGGTTAGAGCCGTTGGCATAGATGAGGGTCTTCGGCGGTCTATGACTTAAATTTACGTGACTCATGCTGGAAGACAAATTGCTCATATGTTTGGCCGTCAAAGTGGCGGTGGTGAGTCTGAATGTCTATGGCTTAAATTGACGTGACATTGGCCGGTTCACCGAGAATGTGCCCTGAGTGCACAGGGCGTGTGCCTGTGCGTGCCAACGCCTGTGATGCAATATATATTTATATACTGCTTGGTTATGCTAATAAGTGCAGGGAAGGAGCATCGCCGGCCCGAATTGGGGGCGGGATCGTTATAATTTGGTCAGCATTGCTGACCGTTGCTTTTGTTTGCCACCGTGCGTTGGTTTGTTGCTTGCAGGTGCTGCTGGACCAAGCGGTCAATAGCGTGCTAAAGCCCAAATTGCGAAGCCGGCCCTCGAAAGCCTAATTGGAGTGTTTACTTGTTTTTGTTCATGTATGACCGGCCTGCGTGTTGTGGTATGGAAAACATGTAATAAGAGTAAACCATTTGTAAGGCCTTAAGGCCAGTACTTGTGTATGTACTTCATTCCTATTTGACTTGTTAGTGAACATTCATGCTTGTTGTTGGGTTTTTTTAATTGCAACTTATAAAACTGCTTCCGCTAGAATGCTCTGTGTAAGACGTTGTGATTGGTTGGATGATTTCCATTGAGTAACCACCCGGTCTGTCTGTGGTATATGGCGTCGGGCCCCGGCCGGACCTACTGCTATATGTTATGCGACGGATAGGGGGTGTTACATCCTGCTGGGGTACTGAGCTAGGATCCAAGTGTGGATCTGAGAGTAGGGCTGTCCTCCCAGCCTGAGTAGTAGGTCTTAGTGATAAGGCTGAGGTAGGTGACTGGTGAGTCACTGAGCTGTAGGTGACAAGTGTGTCACTGAGTGTAGGCCTTGGAGGAGGCTGAGCTGTAGGTACCTGAAAGGGTACTGAGTTGTAGGAGTGTTGCAGCACTCTGAGAGTAGGGCTTTGTGTCTGAAATTGTAGGGCTGAAGAGCCTGAGCTGTAGGCCTTAGAAATAAGGTTAAGGTAGGTGGTCAGTGGACCACTGAGCTGTAGGAGCTCTGTAGGGCTCTGAGGTAGGAACCCTTGTGGTTCTGAGTTTGGATTCTGAAAAGAATCTATGTGTAAGGCTGAGGGCCTAATGTGTAAGCTCTGAGGAGCATATTGGTGGATTTTGTGTATAGTCCAACAAATCAGTGGGATAGGTGGGAGGGAAAGTGGATGTACCCAATTGGAGAACCACTATAAATATTTGTGTGTTGTGTTGTGTTGCTTGTTCTTTTCTTATATTGCAGATGCTAAGGACAAGCTCTAAAACACTTAGTTAGAAAACAGCAAAAAAACTTGAAAGATTTCAAAGACCTATTAACCCCCCCCCCCCCCCAGGTGATTAGCTAACATTAAGTAAATTACTTTCAGTTTGCAATCTCCACAGAGTTAGTTATATTCCTCGTCTTGAAGTTCATTCCCTTGCACCTTTTGATTTACATCATTCTAATGTTTGGAGCGCTTGTCATATCCCTGCGTTGTTGTGACACAAATATTATGTTACTTTTATTAATGATTTCTCTCGTATGACTTGGGTGAACTTAATGAAAAATCGTTCAGAACTACCATCTATTTTTCAAAATTTATGGAATGAAATATCTACTCAATTCTTTATTTGTCATAAGTGTCTTTATACGGATAATGGTAGAGAATACTTATCTCAATCTATGTCTACCTTTCTTTTTGATAAAAGCATCCATCATCAAACCAGTTCTCCAGATACCCCCCCCCCCCCGACATAACCGTGCAGTCGGAAGGGAAAAATTTTCACCTCCTGGTGATCACTCGGGCCATTCTTCATCATAAACAAGTACCCAAACACTTCTAGGGTAATGCAGTACTTACTGTTGCACACCTTATTAATCGTCTTCCCGCACATATAGAGGGAAGCACCCTATCATACTCTTTACCCAGACCACTCTGGTCTCATCCGACCGTTAAGCATCTTTAGGTGTGTTTGCTATGTTCGGGATGTTCGTCCCTCTATCTTCAAACTAGATCCTCGCTCATTAAAATATATATTTCTTGGGTATTCTCATACTACTAAGGGATATCGGTGTTACTCTCCAGATCTCCACAGTTACATTATATCGTCGGATGTTGTCTTCCTTGAGTCTAACTCTTACCTTCCTCATGGATCCACACCCCGTGACCCCTCTATTGATGCTATCTTGGTTCCTTGTACCGAACAAGAGATACTCTCTCTGGATAACCTCCTATGTCCTCTTTGGGGACAGGTTTACTCTCGTTGACCTTCTGACAGTACATTAGTGCAATCGCCTCCGCCTCCCTCTTTTCCCGATAATACGACGAATGTTCCTCTGAAACCCCTGTTAGCAAGCTTGTGGATCCAATGTCAGTCAGTCGAGAAATCCCTATCGCAATACAGAAAGGAAGTCGGGCTTGTTGGGATAAACCTTTATATGTTAGTTCTTACCAGTGATTATCAGTTTCTCATACTGTCCCGCACTCCACCGTGGATCAATGCCACCTCCCATCTACCGTTACAGATGCCAAAGTTCATCATGGTTGGGCAACTGCTATGCAAGATGAGTTGGAGACCCTTTAGCTTAATCAAATGTGGTACTTAGTCCTCTTACCCTTTGGCAAGCGGGCTATTGGACGCAAATGGATTTAATCCACCAAGGTCAATGAGGATGGTTCCCTTGATCGCTTGAAGGCCAGCTTGGTTGAAATAGGTTATGCTCGGATTTATGGAGTGAACTATGATGAAACTTTTGCCACCAACGCCAAAATATCCAATATTCACATCCTTCTCTCACTTGCACCCTCTCACAGGTGGCCCCTATACCAATTGGACATTAAGAAAGTGTTTTTTCATGGATCCTTGGATGAGGAGGTGTACATGGAACAATCACTTGGGTTCGTTGCTAAGGGGGAGCGAAACAAGGCATGTCATCTCAAGAGGTCGTTATATGGATTGAAGAAATCCCCTTGAGCATGGTTTGCTCGTTTCCGACCTGTTATCACTAAGTTCGGGATTACCAAGAGTACGAAAGACTTGTCTCTCCTTTATCAGAACTCTCCAGCTGATAGTATCCTATTAGTAGTATATGTCGATGATATTGTTATCATAGGCAGTGATCTTGAAGGGATAATAAATCTCAAGCAATTTTGACATTTCAACTTCCAAACCAAAGATCTGGGCTCATTGTGGTACTTCCTAGGCATTGAAGTTGTTGATTATGCTGACACCATCTTTATTTGTCAGCGCAAATATGCTCATGATATTCTATCCGAGATTAGAATGTCTAACTGTGGCCCTATGGATTTTCCACTTGAACCAGAGGAAAGACTCATGTTGTAAGAAAACCATTTGACTCACCAAAAAAGTATCGAAGAATAGTTGGAAAATTGAACCACCTTACTATGACTCGTTCTGACATTGTTTGTGCTATAAGTAAAGTTTGTCAGTTCATGTTTGCTCCAACTATCTCTCAGTGGGAATCTGTTCTACGCATTGTCAGATACATAAAGAAAGATTCTGGACTCAGGATATTGTACAAGAATCGAGATAATGTTAATATATAGGCGTATTGTCACTATGACAGGGTTGGCTACTTTGCCACTAGGAAGTCTACCACATGGTTCACTATCTTTGGGTAGAAAGCTTTTCTCCTGGAAGAGTAAGAAACAAATCAAGGTTGTCATATCTAGTGCAAAAGCGGAATATCGAGCAATGTCATACATTGTTGCTGAGATCATGTGGATTAGACAGACCTTTTGTGAAATCGGGTATCTTGATCAAGATCTCACTCCTCTATGGTGCGATAATCAAGCTGCAATACAGATAGCTACTAATCCTGTGTTTCATGAACGCACAAAACACATAGAGGTCGATTGTTACTTTGTAAGGGAAAAGTACGAAGGCCTTACTTCTCTAAGTCATGTGAAGACAAGAGATCAAGTTGCAGATATTCTTACTAAGGGAGTTACAGATGTTGGAATAAATTTTATATGTAACAAGTTAGGTATGGGTAGTTCACATGACCCAACTTGAGGGGGAGCGTAATAGACATTAGTCCCACGTTGTTAGAATAGGGTATGTATACTTTCAGCTTCTATTTAAAAAACCTTTGGGCCTCTATTGGAGGTATCAAGATTTTCAAATCCTCCTATCAATAGTAAATAGTAATATATTGTGTTATTAACCCTATCACCTCAAACTTTTCTTTCTGTCTGTCCACCACAATGCCTAGGGCATTCCTTTTGTATACCATCACAAGTCACAATATATGGAGCTTATAGACTTTATTCCTAGCACATTCCTTTTGTTAACCCTCGTAATATACGATAGTTTATAAACTTTTACTTAAAGTATATTACTTTTCTATATCTTCGCAATATAAGATAGTTTATAAACTTGACCATTGTTCAGAAGTTTTCCACATTCTCGAACAACGGTATTATTCTTGTTATAATTATACTCTCCTCAAACTCAACTCTCCTATTACTACTAACTCAGATAATTAAATATTCATTGGCGCAGCTGTAAACAACTTCATAACCGTAAAGTCAGATAAGTCATCAATTTGCAGAACTACTATATATTTAAAGATGACACTGATAATTTTTGCTAGAGAAAACATTAATAATCAAGCAAAAAAACCTGCACATTTGGTTACAAAGGTGCGAAAATATTAGCACTTCGTGTTTATTCACATGATTAGGTTGCGAAATAGTCTTCTGCATCTATACCTGTTCCCAGATTTCAAAAAATAAATAAAAAGTAAAATTCTAACAGCCAGACATGTAGAAAAAAACAACTAGAAGAGGTGTTATGCAGCCATTCGCTCCTGGCAAGCAAATCAATTTCAAAAATGTTCTATACGTAATCGATTAAAATTGTTGGAAAAGCCCACTTAAACTAGGCCGATTTGTATAGCATTTATTGTTTTTCTCTCCTCTCTTTAGTCCCACATTGTGTATAGGACTTTTCTCTCTCTTTCTCTCATCTATATATATGTACTCATTCTTTGTATTTGTACCAAGTGGACATATATACAAGGTTGGCTTTCTCCATTTCTACATGGTATCAGAGCCAGGTTCCGGACTCCTGCGGACTCCCTTTCCTATCCGCCCTACGGCCTGCGGTCTCTGCGGCCTGCGTGTGTGTGTCCGCGCCTCCTAGTCGCATCACCCCTGCGGCCTCCCTTGTCCAGACCGCTTCCTCTCATCCCGTGGAACCACTCCTCTTCCCTCCTCTTCCTTCCTCCTCTGGCCCCTCTTTATAGCCCTCTCTCGGATCCTGTGGGGTCCACTGCTTCCCCTAGTCCGCTGCGGCCTCTTCTTGTCCGGCGCGACCTCGGCGAACTCGATCCCTAGCTCCGCGGTCTCCTTCTATCCGCTGCGAACTCGGTATTCGCCTCCTCTTCTTGGTCTCTTTCGTCCGCCGTAAGCGCGGCGGCCTCCTTCTGTCCGCACTTCTCTCCTGCCTGCGGCTGCTCTCCTTCCTCTTCAGGCGGCCAAGTTCTTTTCCCTGTCCGCCGCGGGCTCGCCTCTCTGCGTTCTTTCAGTCTTGCGGACTGGTCCAGCCCGCTGCGGTCGCTCTCTTGTTCCAGCGTCGTGTCGTGCTTCCCGGCTTGTCCTCTCTTCTCAGCTCGCTACAGTCCGCCGCGGTCTGATCCAGTCCGCCGAGGTCTGATCCAGTCCGCCTCGGCCTCTTCAATCCGCCGCGGCCTCTCTTAGCCCGCTCCTTGCTGAGCGTCTCTGTGCTCACCGCGGCCTCCTCCAGTCCGCCGCGGCCTCACCTAGCCCGCTCCTTGCTGAGCGTCTCTGTGCACACCGCGGCCTCCTCCAGTCCGCCGCTGCCTCCTCCAGTCCGCCGCGGCCTCCTCCAGCTCGCCGCGGCCTCCTCCAGCTCGCCGCGGCCTCATCCAGTCCGCTGTCTTTCCGCTTCCTCTCCTCCAGGTCGCCCCCATGTCTACATCTGCGGACTCTGTCGGCACGGCAGTTCCTCCTCCTGAACGCCCGGCCTCTCTCCAGGAAGTCCGCGACGAGCTTCGGATCACTACAATTTCTCTCACTGGCAAGAAGAACTTTGTGGAATGGGCACACTCGGTTCGCCGTGTCCTTCAGTCAAAGGGGTTCCTTCATCACTTGACTCAGACCGTTATCGGTATCCCTACTGAGGAATGGTTACGCAATGATGGGCGTGTGCAGACTTGGCTTCTCAACTCTCTTGATGGCGAATCTTATCGCCTGGCCATGTATCATGAGACGGCCAAAGGCAAGTGGGACGAGCTCCACACCCTCTACACTGGCAAGGATAGTCTCCACCATCTATATGATATCATCACTGCTCTCCAGGCCCTTGATAGCAGTGGCGCAACCGACCTGACGTCCTTTGTTGCTCAGGCCCGGTCTCTGGTTGAGGCTTCGATCCACCATCAGCCTCCAACTTTAGATCTTGCTGCTCAACGTACCCAAAAGGAAGCTGTGGGTATCGCCATGATGATGGCCCGGGTACCACCTCATCTTCACAGTGTCCGGGCTCACATCCTCTCCTCTACCGTTACACCATCTTTTTTCCGATGTGTGCTCAATGCTTCTCAAAGTCTCCCCGCCTCCGGATGTGCCCGGACTTCCTTCTCCGGCCCTTGTTCAACAGGCACCAGCTCCCTTATTGCCTCTTCCCTTTTCTGCCCGTGGTGGCCGCTCTGACTCTCGCGGCCGAGGTCGAGGTGGCCGGTCTAGGCCTAAGTGCTCGTTCTGCGGTAAAATGGACATCTTGAGGCCACATGCTATCGCAAACATGGCCGACCTCCTCGTCCGCAAGCCTCTGCTGCTACTACCGACTCTGCTTCCCCTCGTACTGATCTCGACGAGGTTCGTCTTCAGCTCCAGCATCTTCATGGCCTGCTCAGCCGTCCGCCTGCCTCGGTTGCCTCTGCTGCCTCTATCTCCAATGAAGGTATCGCCTGCCTATCCTCTGGCACGCGCTGGATCCTTGATTCTGGTGTCACTCATCATATCACCTCTGTTAGGCCACCTCAGTACTTGTCTTCACCTCACCCGAAGTACATTACTGTCGCTAATGGGGCATCGGTTCCAGTCTCTGGATGTGCTGATATTTCACTCACCTCTTCTCTCCTCCTGCGCTCGGCTCTACATGTTTCGGGCTCTCCTTTCAATTTACTATCTGTTGGTCGTCTTACTACTGATTCTAATTACTCTGTGACATTTACTTCTTCTTTTCTCATACAGGATCAGCAGACGCGGACTATCATTGGTAGAGGACGGCTGCAGAATGGGCTCTATCTTCTTGACGACTCTCCCACTGTCCTCGCATCTATCTCCTCTTCGGATTGGCATCGCCGTCTGGGACATGCTCCTCTTCCAGTCCTCCGGAAGGCTCTTCCTGATGTTACTCTCCCTGCTTTTCGCTGCGACACATGTATTTTGGGCAAACAGCCCCGTTCATCGTTCCCTCCTCATTGTACTCGGAGCTCAGCTCCTTTTATTTTAGTACACTCCGATATATGGGGTCCGTACAAATTTACTAGTATTTCTGGCTATCGGTATTTTCTTACTTTTATTGATGATTACTCTCGCATGACGTGGTTATATCTCCTTCGGGATCGCTCTGAACTTCCCCGCGTATTCCGGGCTTTCATACTTGAGACTCGCACTCAGTTCTCTGCGCCTATTCGCACTATTCGTACTGACAATGCGCGGGAGTACACCAGCCATACCTTTGTCACTCTCTGCTCTGAGTTCGGCATTCTTCACCAAACCTCGTGTCCGTACACTCCACAACAGAATGGTGTCGCCGAGCGCAAGAATCCTTACCTTCTTGATGTCGCTCGCTCCCTTATGCTTCAAATGCAGGTTCCCAAACCATACTGGAACTACGCGCTCTCCACGGCTTGCTTCCTCATCAACCGTCTCCCGTCTTCCGTCCTCCAGTATGCTACTCCCTTCAGCCTCCTCTTTCCCACAACTCCGCCTTTTTCCCGTTCCTCCCCGGGTGTTTGGGTGTACCTGCTACGTTCACCACCTCGGTCCCTCCACAGACAAATTGGACCCTCGTGCCACCAAGCATATCTTTGTGGGGTACTCGAGCACTCAGAAGGGTTATGTCTGTTATTCGCTTGCTACCCGCAAGGTTACTGTCTCGGCTGACGTGACTTTTCGTGAAGATATTTCATTCTTCCCTGCTCTCGATGTCGCTCTGAGTCCAGCTCCCGTTGTTCGTCCTGTCATTCCTGCTCCTCACTCCTCATCCTCTCTGCCTTCCCTACCTCCTGTCCGTCCACCACCCCCGATTATACGGGTCTATTCTCGTCGCTCTCCTCATCCCGTTGCCCCTCTGCAGTCGGCTTCGCCCTCTGGTGCTCTGCTCCCTGCTGCTCCGGCTCCCGTCTCTACCGCTCATCCAATGGCGAATTACGTCTCTCTCCATCGCCTCTCTCCCTCTCTTCTTCACTTTGCCACCTCATTATCCTCTGTTCCGGTCCCTAACTCTTTGCAGGAGGCGCTTCACCATCCTGGCTGGCGGGCTGCCATGGACGAAGAAATGACGGCCCTCTGGGCCAACCAAACCTGGGTCTTGGTTCCCTTACCTCCCGATCAGCACCCTGTTGGGTGTAAATGGGTGTTCGTCATCAAGCATGCTCCGGATGGCATTATTGCCCGACTGAAGGCCCGTCTTGTGGCCCGTGGCTTCACACAACAGGAGGGCCTCGACTATGAGGAAACCTTCTCTCCGGTGGCCAAGCTCAACACTGTCCGCGTTCTTCTCTCTGTCGCGGTGCACCGCCACTGGCCCCTTCATCAGCTCGACATCAAGAACGCCTTTTTAAATGGCGACCTTCAGGAAACCGTCTACATGCGCCAACCGCCCGGGTTTGAGACCACGGGGGAGTCTCGGGTATGTCTTCTCAAAAAGTCAATTTATGGTCTCAAACAGTCCCCTCGGGCGTGGTTTGACAAGTTTAGCAAGGTGGTTCGGGACATGTGGTTCACTCGGAGTTCTGCAGATTTCTCCATTTTTACCCGACACCGGGCCACTGGCACCGTCCTTCTGTTGGTTTATGTTGATGACATCCTTCTCACTGGGGATGACTCAAAGGGGATTCAAGACGTCAAACAACATCTGAGCACTGTTTTTCAAACTAAAGACCTGGGGAAACTTCGCTACTTCCTTGGTCTCGAGATCGCCCGGCGGCCGGACGGGTTGGTGCTCTCCCAACGAAAGTACTGTCTCGATCTTCTCAAAGATGTTGGTCAGTCTGGTTGCAAGCCAGCTTGTACCCCGATGGAGGCAAATCACAGACTATGCGCTCATGCTTCGGATGACGATATGCTGCTTCCGAACCCGGAATACTATCGACGCCTTGTGGGAAAGTTGATCTATCTAACAGTCACGAGGCCGGATATATCGTTTGCAGTTGGGGTTGTCAGCCGGTTCATGCATGCCCCCCGGGCTTCTCATCTTCAAGCGGTTGAACGGATTCTTCGATACCTTAAGGGAGCTCCGGGTCAAGGGCTGGTTTACAAAACCTCCGACTCTGCTCCCGCATTGGTTGCCTATTCTGATGCCGACTATGCGGGTTCCCTGGACGATCGAAGGTCAACTAGTGGGTTCTGTACTTATTTTGGTGGTCATCTTATTACGTGGAAGAGTAAGAAACAAGTTGTGGTAGCCCGTTCCTCTGCAGAAGCTGAATACCGATCGATGGCCTCGGTTGTCTCAGAACTCACATGGCTTGAAAGTCTCCTTACTGACCTAGGAGTAAAACTCCCCTCCTCTGCTGTTCTATTTTGTGATAGTCAAGCCGCCATACACATCGCAAAGAATCCGGTGTTTCATGAGCGCACAAAACATATCGAAGTTGACTGTCACTTTGTTCGTGAGAAGGTTCAATTGAAGAAACTTGAATTGAAGCATGTTCTAGGAACTGATCAAGTTGCCGACATCCTCACAAAGGCCTTATCAAGCACCCTGTTCTACCAGTGTTTGTCCAAGCTGGGTGCATATGACCTATACGCTCCAGCTTGCGGGGGAGTGTTGGAAAAGCCCACTTAAACTAGGCCCATTTGTATAGCATTTATTGTTTTTTCTCTCCTCTCTTTAGTCCCACATTGTGTATAGGACTTTTCTCTCTCTTTCTCTCATCTATATATATGTACTCATTCTTTGTATTTGTACCAAGTGGACATATATACAAGGTTGGCTTTCTCCATTTCTACAAAAATTATAAGAGATACCTGCAGGAGTTCCTTTTCACGAGAAGCCTTCCACTGCCGAAACAGCTCCGCCTCTTGCTTTATTCTATTTTGCAATTGCACCTGGAAAGTTTGGAACTGTGAGTACCATCAGAATTCAGGAGACTGAAAAAAAAAAGTTGCACCAAATTTTGGTTGTATACTCTATTAAGAAAACCAGCTAAGGATTTGAAGCTGCTAATAACAACTAATGAATGTACAAAATGATGTCAAGCACAACCTTTTGGGCCTTAATTGATTGAATTTCCTCTTGTAATTTTTTTGCTGCTTCTTCACTCCTCTGCTTTTGCTTTAAAAGCTGAACCTGGCTCTCTTGTTTCTTCTTAAGATCTAGTATCTGGAAGAAAGATGAACAGTAAATGAATTGCAATCTGTAGACGCAAATTAGAAGATACTATTTTAAAAGTAAAACAATTAACGGATCATTTATTTCACCTGAAATTCAAGAGACTTTAGTTTATGGGCGTGTGTATCTGGAAACTTCAGGAAATGTCCATCAGCAAGGCTTTCCACTTCATCTAATAACCGGTCCCTTTCTTGCTGAAATGTTTAGGAAGTCTGAGCTTTGTTCCAGAGGAACAAAATGAAAACATTTGTACTATTATATAGCGCGTGAATAGTACCCGCCTGTGCAAAGGGCGGCATATCCGTTTTCCAACCACGATCAGTGATCACCAATAGGCGATCCAATCGAAGATCACCCATAGGCGATCAGGTCCACAAATGTGTTTCATTTTAAAAGGGAGGCGATCGCCGATGGGCAATAAAGTCCCCAATGTTTTTAAATTTTTGGCTTCTTAATATTATACATATATACGAGCAGTATGGCCTGGGAGAACAACGAGCCCCGTTATCCCCTCACCTCGGTTTCTCCCGTCTGCAGCGTGCGGTAATGATCGGACCCCAGTCTCGCCCACCCTCTCGCGCGGAAAAAACATGGAACGGGAATGTCGAGAATGGCTGAGAGTCTGATCGCCACTGTACGTTGCAGACATGAGAAGTCGGGGGTACTGTTGCACAGGGCACGGGGTTCCCCCATGGCAGACTGTTTGTAGACTCAAAAACCAAATAAATCAACATTTTTTGAAACCTGCACAGATCTTTTTTCATCTTCGAGTTCCATAAGTTTCTTCCCAAAATGCTGTTTGAGAGCATTACTTTCAAGGCCACAAAAGGTTTTCATCTCAAACTGCAAATATAGTTGCCAAAAGAGAATGAAACCAAATACAAACGAAAATATGCTTTAAGATTTTTGGAAAGTGAAATACGAGAGCAACATATATGTAATCTCACTCTGAACTTGAAAAAGAACTTATATTCATTCAATGAGAGAATCATCAAGTAATGTTGTTTTCATCAAGCTTGATATCCCCTAATAGTCATTTATTAGTAAAGTAGAAAAGAACAAGGTCCATCTTCTCAAGAAATAATCCGTGGAACTGGTCATGAAATAAAAACTAGGACCAGGGGAAAGAGCTCAGTGCAACCTGGGCTATTAAAATGTCCAAGGTTTGAACATCTCCATTACAACCGTTGGGTTCTTAATTACAGTTTTCAATTTTTCATTATTGAAACTTTTGGATCGTCGGATAGGTAATGTCCGCAATTGCATTCAGATCAATTTTTTCTATTTTCTATGCATTTTCTTTTACGACAAAGGATCCATATAGCCGACCCCACTATAGTGGGATAAAGGCTTGAGTGTTGTTGTTGTTGTATGCATTTTCTTTTATTTTTCTAAGCTTTATAACGAGAATTAAATTAGGTTTTCCAATCTGACAAATCGAGCAGTCTGATGCACTTAACCTAATTCTCCATCCAATATATACTCCTATTATGAGTTTATGACATTTTATAGGTTTTCGAGAGTTGCAGTTCAAGTTGAGCCATTCGGTCATCGCCCGTGCCGACACCCATACTTCTTGGTCTCAACGCCAAGGGGCCTCCCATCACCACTGTTGGTGCTGACGCCAATCACAGACTCCTCCATCGTACCCTTTGCTCTAGTCTATCCCACTTCCACATCTGCCCACTTTAGAACTTCAGCCACCGATCCCCCTGCCTCCATTGACCCTTCCCACCACTAGCAACCACCATTGGACTTCCTGTTGGAGTATAGTTCGACACATTCTACTCAACACACCGTTGGTTTGAGAGAATAACAAATCTTGATGTGTATTTGATCTATTTTAGCAAGTGTTTCGTAGTTTGTAGGTTCAAGAATCACATATGATACAATCATTGGAAGTTACAACAAGTATCGAGAATAAACAATGAGTTGAAGTTTGTAGAAGAATTGACTTAGTCATACAAAAGCTCATGTAAAGGCCCATTGTTAACATGTATAGTTTATTCTCACACCTTAGTTTGGCTACTCGACACACCTCCAGTCCAAGGCTCATTGCAGGCTCTTGCCGCATAGGTCACAATGTTGTTTGGGAACTCTCTGCTCCTTTTGTCCAGAACTCGCCAAGAGCTTGTTGTAGCCCATTGCCGGCTACTTCCTCCAGCACTAGAAAACACCTAAGAACCTCTCTGTACCAGCAAGGACTCCCTAAACAAAGTAGATTTATTTCATTTATCTATACCCAAAATTGCTTTGTATTCCAATCAAAGGATCGCATATCTGCAGACTAGGAGTGGTTTTGATCATTCCCTTTGATACTCTGTATGTGAGGGTAAAACATAATTTCAGATCAAATTGGTACTAGAGCTTCAAGTTACTTGCCAATCCTTTTATGGCATTAACAAATTACAATTAAAAGGAAACTAGCGACCATAACATCTGGTAAAGTTTTAATCAAATCAAAACCACAATATAAATGCCAGAGAAGAAGCATTAAGTAATTTGGCCAACCAACCTACTTCCGTACAACAGCAATGCAAATCTTGATAAAGATGTTCAACAAGCCAACTACACCAATATATGCGGAACCTCACAATAAGGAGAGCCTCCCTCAAGTGAAGACAACACCACTTATGAAGCAAGAGACTAGATGTCGAATGTCTTGCACCTTTACTTGAAGAGGAATGGTGATGGGGATCGACCGTACGTTCGTGATCGGAGAAGATCGGGTCACCACGTGGAGGGACCCGCTTTTGCCGATTTGTCGTTGATTCGTTGATTGGATTGCCAATCCAAGACCGATAGCGCATCCGGATCATTCGTTTCATTTCAGTTGTATTTTTTATAATTTTTGGAGTTGTATTTATATTATTTTGGACATCGGGCGTAACAGACGATCGTAGCCGGTCACGTCGGGTGCCCAACCGCTCCCTCTCATTATAAATAGTGGCGGATGTCCAGATTTTCATTTCATTCCTGAGTTTGTGAGAGATTCCAGATTCTGGCAACACGATTGAAGAAGATAACAGCCCGACATAACCGCTTTGTTCCTCTTCAAAACACACGATCTGCTTTCCGGAAGAAGGAAACCTCCCGTCCCCGCACTGTTCTGCCCATTTCTGCTCACGTTTTCTCTACCACGGAAGAAGAAAACTTTCTTCGCTGCTGTTCATCGCCCCTGCACCTTCCTGCTCATCATCTTCTCAGCAGAAACGCAGCCATAGCCGCAGGACTCCTTTCCCCCCATCACAAGCTTGGCATCTTCTTCTTCCTCTGGTCGCTAGTCGCGTCGGCCTCCCCTCTATAGCAAGTTGTCATTCCCCTCCATTCCAGCAAATCTTCACCAGTAAAACCGCAAACAACAGCCCCCACCATCGTCTCTCCACAGGGCTTCAACCTCCCGCACCTCCTTCTATCTCATCCAGGCAGAGAAGCTCTACAGTCCACTACATTTGTGTATCACTGAGCCCCTCCCTCACACCCAGACAAGCCCATGTTGCCCACTTATTGAACCCCATTCAGCCATCATTTACTACTACCATTGTTCCTTTATTTCTCAGTTCTCAATGTTTGCCTCCCCGTGAATTCCGCTGTTAGAAAGCCCAAATTCCATTTTTCTGCTTTCTTTTCTCAAAACTTTCTTGGTTCTTTCTCCAGCAAGTTTCCTTACAAAATCACTTAACCCATACCCCAAATGGTTTGTCACTACTGTCGCCGCTTTCATTTCGTATAGTCAAGGTCATTTCGTGGAACCACGCCGCCATTGCAGGATCTCCAGTGCTTTGTGAGTAATATTGTTTTGTGTTGTAATTTCTCTGTATTAAATTTTTGATGGGTATGCTATATGTGTTTGGATTTTGTGAACGTTAGTGATATTATTTCACCTCTTTTACATTCTATAAAACTTGTTCGTGCCACTTTGTAGTTGATAACATCACCTGTGAATACGAGCGTGATTTTTCTTGTGTGCCGGAAAAATTTCAAAGCTCACCTTGTATAGATTTTGCCAATATTGTAAAATTATATTTGCAAACTTTAATTCCGGATTGGAGATCTTAAGTTCATTTGCACGCAATATTTAGATTGTGCATAATTGCATTCAATCCGCATCCACTTCGGGTTGCAATAGTGTGTTGGCACCCACATTTCGCATTACAGTAGCGTGTCGTCACAGTCAATTGTTTCACACCGAGCCGTCCTGCATCAAATGGCCTAACCTCTAAAGGTAAATTTGAGATTTAGCATCTCATCTTATGAAGGTACAGACTTTGAGAAAAGCTAGATGCACGCGTAGATCAGTAAGAGAATTCCCAATCTCTGCGGGGTACTCTGGTAAATAACTCTAAGGTACTTTCCTTAGACTTAACATGCTTAACTTGACGGAATAATCATCCTATATAGCTTGGAGGATGTATGTCGACTACCGAAACCTCAACAAAATAATAATAAAAAATTGGTGTCCTCTTCCTTGACATTATGGGCCAACTTAATTCAATTGACCAACTTCTCAAAAGCTTGATCAAGTTGTTTATGAACATGTTCAAATTCGTGAAGAGATTAGTATAAGATTAGATCAACACATGTCTGCCACGAGAAGTTATATTGTTACCTTGTGGCTTAGTCCATATGTTGCAAGTTGATGACAAGATCAAAACTCTAACTGATGGCACCATTGCCAAATACAAGGCCATACTATTTAGTATAAGGATTTTTTCAGAAGTATGGAGTTGACTATTATGATACTGTAGCTCTTGATACAAAGAGAACTATTATGTGGACTAAGCTAGTGTTGGTATAGTCGTAGGAGGATGGTCGGAGACCATGACGACCGCGAAGGATACAGTGGAGCCAGAAACACAGCTCCAGAGACGAGGTGTGCTCGGGAGGAGAGAGATACCATAATCTCTTCAAAGGGTAAAAGAATGGACAAACTTCTTGATTTCCATTACAAGGCTCAAGTGTCCTTTAAAAATACTTACAAAAGGACATAAACGTAAATAGGCGACACCCTTGGACATACATAAAAGGACGAACCATAGCAGATGCGACACAAACTATAACAGATGTGACATGAATAAGAATATAAACTAGCAACGGATAATGGGGGGATCGAGATCATAAAATCTCATCCGTCCTTGAATTCATGCTTGCTATCAAAGCTTGAGCGCGACTCGGTGATGTGATCCTCGGGTTCCTTAACTTCGCGCCATAATATTTATTTTGTAGCATGAAGTCAAAGCAGATACATCATTGGAATGGGAGCTCAAGTCATGATCACAGATCTCATGATAGATGGCACTGTTGGCAGTGGGGCTCCGAGGGATGAGGCAGCTTGGTAGCCGTCGAATGATGACTGTCTCGCAGCTATGGATGATCGAGGAGGACCCCTTATATTGTGGATCGGGACTACGATGGGCGCATGTGGTGGAGGCAGTAGGGTGTCACTCGCAAATGTAGTGGATCACAAAGCCGACAGAGGTTGTGCCTATAGCGGAGGTGGCTGGTAGAACGAATGGCACGAAGCTCACAGCCTAGGAGATCCACGACAAGGATGAAGAAATATGTGTTTGGAGGAGGCACATAGGAGTCGGTGGAGGCATGGGTTGCAGTGGAACAATCATCGGGCTCAATGGCCGATGTCAGGCTTGCGCTTCTTGCTGGCGGGCATCAGCAAACGCATAGGACACCATAAGAATGTGTATCTGATCCATAAGCTGACTGAGTTTGACCGATAAATCGCCCATGCTAAAGTAATTAATAATTAATTAATCAATAGATTGATTTATCAATTAATAAGATTAGATATATGTGGCAAAAAAGAAGACACCCGCTCCAAAATAATATAACAACGGGACTCCGACACAATTTATTAATCCATTAAGCAAGCAGCTGCCGATTAAATAAAGATAGAAGCGGAGCTAGATGACATAGTTCATACTTGGGGAAGGGTTGCATCATACATAGAAGAAAGCGTAGGGCAAAAATGTGTGTGTAGTAGCGGGCACTAATATCTAGCGTACAGTGAACAAAGCTTGAAAAATACACAAATCAGTGGGGCTTGAAGCATCTGGAGATCGATGTTCGCGGACCGACTTCGATCTTCACAGTCGGGCGTCGACGTGCGCAGGGGAGGATTCAGGATGTCGGAATGTCTGGAGATCGACGTGCGCAATCAAAAAAGGCGCTCAATTAAGTAGGGAACCATACATCTAGAGATCGACGTACACAGGCGGGCATCGATCAACGCAAACAGAGTTGATGGAGGGTGATGAGGGTATTGTGATGCAGGAGTTATCCAAGCGTCGGATTCTTGATGTCGAACGTCAATGCCAATTTCGTGGAATGCCGATGAATTTGCGGGTTGTCGGGGCTTCGACAGAAGGTAGTGGGGTAGACCCCTGAAAGTAGAGGGAAAAAGAGAAGATTCTTTTGGTGGCAGCGGAATGTGGGGAGAATGTGTTGCGAGAGTATGCAAAGCTCTAATATAAGTTGTTAGAGGTCTAGCCTATAACGTTGGTAGAATCGTCGAAGAATGGTTTGAGGCGGAGATGACAACGATAAAGGATACAAAGGAGCTGAAAATGCGTCCGCCTAGGTGGGGTTTGCTCGGGAGGAGAGAGCTACCACAATCTCGTCAAAGGGGAAAGGAAAAGACTAAATTCTAGCTTCCCATTACAAAACTCAAAGGGTCCTTTAAATAGACAAACAAAAGTACATAAACAAAAATAAGCGACACACTTGGACTTACATAAAGGACGAACTATAACATATGTGATACGAACTATAATAGATGTGACATGAATAAAAATATCAACTAAAGACAGATAATAGAAGGGATTTGAATCATATCACAATTACATAAGGATGAACTTCAAGCTACCATTGTTTTTTCCAAACTCGGTTTGTGTGTTCAGGCTTCATCAAATTTGTGAGCGAATAATATTCTAAAAATGGACTTTCACAACCATGATGGACACTACGAGTTCTTGGTCATGTCGTTCGGCCTGATCAATACACCTGCCATCTTCTAGTCTACAATAAACAATATTTTTTGCCCCTTCCACGAAATTTAGTATTGTTTCTTTTTGATGATATCTTGATATACAGTACCTCATAGGATGCACATCTTCATCATCTACACAATGTACTCCAACTTCTTGCTCAGTATCATCTCTTTGTTAACATCAAGAAGTATTCTTTTGGATGTTCTCGGGTGGCTGATGCGCTTACAGCAAGTGTACCGATCGTTCAAGTAATATAAAATAGGGAGGATTTCCCCGAGTATCAATCTCACAAGAAAATCAAAGTGGGTCATGGTTCTATTGTTTAGAAAATAAAATATAAAGATTTTAAAACTAAAAAGGGTCTTTGTTTTGGATTTGAAAAAGTAAAAACACAACTAATTAAATTAGTGAGGTCGCAATCACCGCTTTGCTTGGTGGATGGAGGCTATGCAGGTCGGTATGCACTGCGTCAGTAGGCAGATGGGCGAGAAGGCACGTGGAGGGAATGGTGCGCACCAGCAGAAATTGAGGGTCGAAAGCAGCTCTTCAAAACGCACTACACTAGCAATTGCTAGTGCGGCCACACTCACGATGGTGGGATGGAAAAGTTGAGATGGAGGCGCTCCTCGCTCGCATAAACCACAATGTTTTTCACATAGACGTGAATAATACCATTATAACAAATTAAGGTTTAAGCAAATATCATCCATACATCCAAGAGTTCAAGAAGAAAATCACTACAACAAAGAGGGGTGAGATAACAACCAACGCAC
The DNA here is from genome assembly GCA_039583875.1 of Platanthera guangdongensis. Lineage (NCBI taxonomy): Eukaryota > Viridiplantae > Streptophyta > Magnoliopsida > Asparagales > Orchidaceae > Platanthera > Platanthera guangdongensis. The sequence goes on from CM077152.1 coordinate 106,979,766, forward strand.
GAAGACTCGTCGAAGGGTCGCGGTCGGAATAAACAAGTTGTCAATCCGTGTCCGAGCTCGGTCTTCAACTATCGTCCGGCGTAGAGAAGGGTTGTCACCTCCTTCCAATGAGTTCGTCTTCTTCATGAATAGCCTTCGGCCACAATCTCGCCGAAGAACTCCAAGAGTGCAGCGAGAAATCTCTTGAGACGGAGCTTGGAAGCAAGCGAATGATGGAAATACACGACCACCAATATCATAAAAAAAATTAGACAAAGCAAGTCGCTCGTGCGATTTGTTCTCGCATAGTTCAAATCAATCGTGCATGACCAAATCGCACGGGTGGAGGCAAAACCCAGAATTTCAGCACAAAGGGGACGCATAGGCAAAACGCCAGAGCGCGAAGGAAAAACGCACGACCGTGCGATTCCCCAGAATTCTAAAATTTGATTGGGCACACACCCAGCCTGTCCAAAACTGCAATATGAACCTAAAAACACATTGGGGAGCACCATGTGCTTACCCCCAGCAAAGTAGAGCGTGATTGTACACCGCAACGGACCAAATGTACAATTTGTGTACAAATACAGATCGAACGAAATATAAGCAATAACGCGCCAAATGTGAAGTTTGGGCAAAATCGAGCTCAGATGAGTCCAAAAAACCTTACATAAATCAGACTCATCACACCCTCAAACTCAACTATTTGCTCGTCCCGAGCAAACCATCCCTCCTGTGGATGAGAAAAATGAATAACTGTCTTAGTAATTGCAAAGGAGAAGTACCATGCGAAGTCGCATTCTCGCGCGCATAGAAATATAGCAGGAAAAATTTCTAATTAAACACAACAGTTTATATTTTTCTAAGAACGTATTCAAATATTATTTCTACTCAAAAATTGAATCACGGTGAATTGTCAAGTCACGCGTATGGAGAAAAGCAGACTGATCGATGAGATGAGTATTGCTAAAGATCGGGGCTCGGTACAACCTCCAAAGCAATCTATCAATGTCGATGATGATAAGCTCGTCTGTTTGCACACTCTTCACGGCACTGGTTTGCTTCAGCGTGCAAATCGGTGGGACTTTGGTTAGATATGGGGCTTGGGTTTAGTTACGGAAAATAAAAATAAACACGGTGGCTCACGCACCTAACCAAAAAAAACTAATGCAAAAATAAACTATCCACGCACAAGCGATACAAACGGATGCACTACACCCCCTGATTTGAACTTTACAACATGGGTGTGTGCACTGTCTACTCCTAAAACAAACTTTCACATAAGATTTTCAATACAACTTTTTCTCATTTTTTTTTCTTTTCATCTTTTTTTCTTGTCCTTTTACTTTTCACAATTTTTTCCCCAACAGATATTCAATAGATCTCATCCAGACATCCACAAACAACATCACCACATCAGGCCCCAAAAATGACAATAAACATACAATTATAGCTCGGATTGGGTGTGCGACTAGTATTGGCTTTTAGGCTTTGGTAAGATAATGGAGGAGCTGAATCAAGAGACGGGGTACGCACAAAAGGGATAGCGAGGATAGACGATGGGAATGGGGACACAAGCTCAACCGGGCCAAAATGATGTCCTACATCACACTAACGCGCTTGGACTAACCTATACTCATGCTTTGAGAATAGCTTCGGGTAAGTTCTTATCCACCAAAAAAGATCATCCTTCCTCCTGACTCGAGCAATATGAGGCTAACGACCATCAACACACATCCCTACGTTATCATCTAATTCACAACGGATTCACCAATTTTTGAGTACAATAAAAATTTTATGCTAAAAGAAAAAGTATAAACTATAAGCATAAAGAAAAATTAATCATACTCATATTTCTACACGAGACGCGAGTACTCGACTAGTAGCACTGCAGGCACTACAGGAGTTAACATTTTTCTTCATCCCACAATCGAAAGCCAACACAACTATTTTCCCAATCACACAAAAAGAATGAGTTAAACTCATAATGCGCTAACGGCTAAGCACGCGCACAAGTATGTGTTGTGGTGTGCGATGAATATGATACTACAATTATAAAACTAGAATAAAAGTATATCTAGTATGTTATGCAATGTGCACATGCACGGGTAACACACAACGGATCTCCCCCACAATTAATCTAAGCAGCATGGGTGAAAGTTATAGCAATAAAAATAAATAAAGTGTTCGGGAGGAGAGGTTACTCATGTTCAGAAATGAGCATACCAGAAGATTGACGTTATTCTTGAAAAGCAAAACCAGTCCGCCGCCAAAGAATCACCGAACCTGCAAGAAAAAACTCGCCACAACAAATAATACTAATAAAAATAAGTTAGGTAAAACAAAATAGTAGGAACTAAGTTGTCTCTCATTAGCCTTTTTGTTTATCGTCCTTAAGGTAAACCAAATACCTGTATTAAGGAGTTATGAAATAGACTTCTCAAAAATTGTCTATTAAGCACCTAAGCATAAAAAACCTACACAGAACATCCACACTACAGAAGCATCACAGAAACACAAGAGAAGAAATCAACCAAAAACACTCCGGAGAACATTCACGAATCAATTATAAGCCAACAAATGGTGGTTCTCCCCCGCCACACGAGATGGGCAGGAGCTTTAGATCCCAGGGGAGGTTTAATTCCCTTGCCTCTAACCTCCTCATTCTCATGCCGGAGGGCAGCAAAACGAGCAGCATACAGCAATTTTTCTTGTTTAAGTTTCTCCACAGTAGGAGAGAGCCACCGATCAGAAGTCAGAATCATCATTCCTTTCCTTAGAGTCGGCAGGGGGCTTTATTTCTTTACCCTCTGCGGATAACGGATCAGCCCATTTCACCTGTTTTAATTGTTTAGGCATAGCCCCAGCATCACCAAAATTAATTAAAGTATCGGTGGTAACAATTGTCGCCTTAGCACAAAACTTCGCGGCCTTGCCGCTTTCTTCCTCCCCAGCTTCAGCTTGCATCATATCCTCAACATCCCGAACAGCAACAGCATCGTTCAGCACAACATCGACTTCAAGACTCAATACTTCTTCTCTAGCATTCTCATGCACAACATTCTCCACCAGATCCTCAACCACAAAACTGCAATCTATATCACTCACAACTAGGGGTGTGCATGAAAAACCGAAAACCGACCAAACCGCCCCGAACCGTTCAAACCGAACCGATTTTACACCAAACCGAACCACTCGGTTCGGTTTTGGTTTTCCTCTCTGAAAAACCGAACCGCACCGACTAATAATACATGTAAAAATATTACCAATAATGATCTTTTAAATATTTTTATTAACTAAAATATGTGCACAAATTATATCAACTTAATAATTTTTATATCATTTGAGCCAAAATAAAATTTTGTAATGCATATTTTATGCATCAACAAGAATTAAACATTTTGTTTAACTGATTTTATTTATATCTTTTTTTATTTATTACTCGATTTCGCAATAAAAATATTCAATCATAATTTTTTTATGTAATATGAGCTATTAGTTGTAATATATTAAATGTAAATAAAGCTTCATGATATTTATTTTTAATTATCATATCTTTTTTTAAAATTTTCTTGAGATATTTAAGTACACAATTATTTTAAATAGTATAACTGAAAAATCGAAAAACCGAACCGAGTAAACCTACTAAAAAACCGAACCGAACCGATAAACATCGGTTCGGTTTTGGTTTGGGTCCAAACCGAACCGCGTGCACCCCTACTCACAACCACGTCAGAAATAACAATAGATAATTCATTACTTCCCTTCGAAGCACTAAGGTCTTCAGCAGTACTAGATGGGGAAGATTGATGTGGCTCCTGAGAAGGTAAGGACACACACCTGTCAGCAATGCAAAGAGTGGCATCACTCTCACTCAAGAACGGGACCCCTAAAATAAGAATGGAGTCATTCTTCATTGGTCTCAGCACTTGAAAGTCGGCGATAACCACTGATCCATCTAGCACAACTTCAAGCTCCTTCACAAGACCTTCAGTCTCCACCACCACGCCATTCACAAGGACTAGAGATGTCTGTTCGTCAACGTTAATATTAAAGTTAAATTTATCGACGTCAAGCAAAGTAAGAACGCTGTGTGACGACCCGGAGTTACACAAGGTGGTGGTGTCTACATCATTAATCTTACACTTAACTACCATATCACCATCACTCCCACCAGTAGGAACCGATAAACTCTGTCCCTAATCCCGAGGATTCTTTTCAGTAGTACTAGGAAGGGTTTCCCTGAGCACGCTCAAATAGGACTTGGGTCAAATGGCCCAACTGCACTTCCAAGTTCCTCATATAGGCAGTCTGATTGGCCATGTTAGATTGGGCCATATCCACGAACTTCTCCATCATCTCTTCAAGAGCACATTTTCTTTGTGTAGGGGCACCTTGAGTATAACCCAGTTGTGGTGGCCTCGATTTGCTCCCGGAAGTCTGAGCATCAAATTGATGCTGACCCAGTTGCCATCGTGGCCAGAAGCTTTTTGGTTCCACGAAAAATTTGGGTGATTTCTCACACCTGAGTTATAAGTATTTAAAACGGCACTGAACGATTTTGATTGTTTATATAATTAACATTTTCCTCAAAATTCGAATTAGAAAAATCATTAAATTGCTCACCAGTGGGGCCTTAATCACCTGAACCTTTCCAAGATCAACTCGAATTCCCTCAGACCCGACTATATAACCTAAAAACTCTATCTCTGGGACATAGAATATGCACTTCTTAAGGTTTAGGAATAAAGTTTCCTTCCTCAATGTGGATAGAGTCACTCTCAAGTGGGAGATGTGCTCGGCAGTGGAGGTGTTATAGACTAAGATGTCATCGAAATAGACTACCACAAACTTCCCCAAGTACGGTCAAGACGTGTGTCATCATCCTGGAGAAGGTGCTAGGGGAATTGGATAACCCAAAGGGCATCACAAACCACTCATATAACCCATCTTTGGATTTAAACGAGGTCTTCCATTCATCACCCTCACGGATCCTAATCTGGTGATAACCGCTCCTAAGATCTAACTTAGAAAATATAGTGGCGTCAGATAAAACATCCATGCGCTTGACCAACCTAATGGCTTGATTTCAAATTGATTATTCGCGATCGTCGGGCCAAACCCTAGATACACACTCCCAACAGTGGGAGTGGTGTAATCCCTCATCGTTTTGGGACTCGGCCGGACCACATCAACCTCGTCAGCAGCTTGACCAACCTGGGGCCCTCCCACACCCCTGTGATCATTCTCATTTATCGTAATACCATCTATGGCAGCAACAGCACGGCAGCACACACAAAGCGTCCACTCTATCTCTAGATCAAAGTCAACTAAATCACCAGGGCCTCGCCCACGGATACAAACTCAAGAAGCAAACAAAAATTAAAAACAACAAATCCTTAAAAACGATTTTCCCAATAGAAGAATACGCAACGCCTGCGCTCCCCGGCAACGGCGCCAAAAATTTGATGCGCTTACAACAAGTGTACCGATTGTTCAAGAAATATAAAACAGGGAGGATTTCCATGAGTATCGATCTCTGAAGGAACGCAGAGTGGGTCGTGGTTGTATTGTTTGGAAAATAAATTATTAAAAATTTAAAACTAAAAAGGGCCTTTGTTTTGGATTTGAAAAAGTAAAAAACAAAAGTAATTAAACTAGTGCGCATCACAATCACCTCTTCGCTTGGTAGATGGAAGCTATGCAGGACGCTATGCACTGCGTCAATAGGCGGATGGGCGAGAAGGCACGTTGAGGGAATGGTTCACACCGGCGGAAATTGAGGGTCGAAAGCACTTCTTCGAAACGCATGACACTAGCAATTGCTAGTGCGACTACACTCACGATGGTGGCATGGAAAAGATGAGATGGAGGCACTCCTCACTCGCATAAACCACAGTTTTTCACATAGACATGAAAAATACCATTATAACAAATTAGGGTTTAAGAAAATATCATCCATGCATCCAAGTGTTAAAGAAGAAAATCACTACAAAAAAGAGGGGGTGAGATTACAACCAAAGCACGAAAACTCATCGAAAGGTCGGGTCCGGAATCAACGGGTTGTCAATCCTTATCCGAGCTCGATCTTCAACTGTCGTCTGGGGTAGAGAAGGGTTGTCACCTTCTTCCAATGAGCCCACCTTCGTGAATAACCTTTGGAAATGATCTCGTCGGAGAACTCCAAGAGTGCAACGAAAAATCCCTTGAAACAGAGCTTGGAAGAAAGTGAATGAAGGAGGAGGCCAAGAGGATGCCCTACCTTGAGATTTGCAAGAGTTTTGAGGCCAAAGCACCTCCCGATGGTGGAGCCGCGGAAAGGGGCAACTTTGGAGCTCTGGGCGTGAAACAGGAAATGGAATCCCGAATAGGGCGAAATTCTGTGCTTAAATAAAAAACCGTTAGAAAATTGGTCGCGCACGGTCGAACGCGCAGTCGTCAGATCGAACCATGCGATATTATGATAAATCTTTCACTATAGGCCAAGGGTCTGCCCGTGCGATTTCTCTTCACGGACGGTTGAAATGACCATGCGCGAACAGAAACGCACGGGTAGAGACAAAACACATATTTTTTAGGCCAAAATCAAGTCCGTGCGATTTCCTTCACACGGTTGAATCCAACCGTGCGGGAAAGAAACACACGACCACTAAAAACATTAAAAAATTAGAGAAAACAGGTCGCTCGTGATATTTTTTCTCGCACGGTTAAAAACAACCATGCGTGACCAAATTACACGGGCGGAGACAAAACCCAGAATTTCAGCACAAAGGGTACGCGCGGGCAAAACGCCCGTGCGCGAAGGAATAATTTGCGACCGTGCGATTCCCTGGAATTTCAACACAAAGGGCACACGCGGGCAAAATGCCCGTGCGCGAAGGAAAGATGCGCGACCGTGCGATTCCCCAGAATTCCAAACATGGATTAGGCACACCCCCAGCCTGTCCAAAACTGTAATATGAACCTAAAAACACAATGGGAAGCACCATATGCTTACCCCCAGCAAAGTAGAGTGCAATTGCGCACCACAACGGGTCAATGTGCACTTCGTGTACAAATACAGATCAAGTGAAATATAAGAAATAAAGAGCCAAATGTGAAGTGTGTGTGTGCAAAATCGAGCCCAGATGAGTCCGAAAATCCATATATAAATCAGACTCATCAGTGGCCTATTTGGTGCACATCATTTCCACCTTTGGACTCTTCATAAAATCAAAGAAAGCACGCCCATTTCATAATGGTCAACGCTTTCCTTAGTTCACACAACTCAAGATTTCCTTGTCCTCACAGGCAATTATCAGAGCTTCATCTGTAATAGTATAATTACCGAACTCCTCGTCCACTTTCTTAAAGGGACGAAGGACCGCCCATTTTCATGACATGTCAAGGCCGGGTCGAATTTTGAACTGCTACGAAAGGATCTCTGCTCCATCCCATGCTGGTAATGCCCAACTTCTCCAAATCATTTGTGGTCAAATGTGACATGTCGTACATGGGGATCGGAGTAGTACTGAAGCAAGATGGGAGACTGATACGATACTTTCGCAAGGCACTCACGGGTCCATGTCCCTACAACATGGAATTTATGGCTATGGTATTAGCTATTCAACATTGACACGCATACATCCTAGCCAGACACATTAACATTGGGATGAATCACTGTAGATTGCGTCACCCGCTCTATTAAAACATTATGACGCCAACACAGCAAGTTTGGATAGCCAAACATTTGGATGCAACTTCTCAATGGAATAAAAGGCGGGTTCTACCATTCAGGCGGCTGACTCGCTAACCCCTAAGGAAGAGATGGGCTCCCTCTTTGCTCTGTAACACCCACAATGGCTCGATATCTAATCAATTCAACAAGAGGTTTGTGGTGATCCGCACAACGTCAACATCATTAATAACCCAGACAAAGGATATGAAGGCACACCCTCCATTCCATTTCATGAGCAAGTGAATGCACTTCTATAATCAATTTGTTGTGGACGAATCATGGCCATGGATGCCTCACTTTATATTGAGTTCTATTTGACTCCGAAATGGGGGGACCATTCTGGGGCCCATACGATGTTTATCAAACATGCGGATTTGTTCTATTAATGCAAAATGCTTGGCTTTGTTCATCAAGTGGTCGTCAATTGCCTCACATACAAACAAGACAAATACGAGGTGCTCTCCCCCGTAGATCTAATTCAAGTGCATCAAAATTCCAAATGTTGTATGTGAAGACATCGACATAAATTTTATCATGCTCTTGTCACACTCAAAGGTCTACAACTGTCCATGATTAGATCAGATCTAGAAGTATGTTCATTTCATTCAAGTTAAACATCACTACACTGTGACAACAATCTCACGTGTCTCTATTCGCAAGGTAGTTTGGCTGCATGGATTTCCGAGCCATCATTAGCGACTTTTATCATCGTATTCTGGCACGATCCATTTATATTGCAGGTATTAAATTTTGTCTCAACATAGTCTACCTCCCTCAAGCCAACGATCAAACTGAGGTGTTAAACCGGTACGTGGAAACATAGTATAATGTTTCGTGTCAAAACAACAATGACACTAATGCCAATTGATATCTTGGGCCGAACACTGCTATAAGCTTGATGAGTAGTCATAATCGCTAAATCACCATACTGACCAAAAATATAGGGCAGTCTGGTGCACAAAGGCATCCCCGCACAGCGAGGGTCCAAGGAAGGGTCCCACCATATTACCAAAAATAAAACTCAAAAAACAAACGGGTAAAATATGTGTAGCACCTCTGAAACTTATAGAAAATATACGTGAAACCCATGTAGTGTTCAAAGGAACATTTGGAACTTATATATTTCTAACTTTTACTCAAATAAGAATAATTTTATATAATAAATTAAAAAAAAATTAAATTTTATGTTATTTTAATCTAAAAAAAAATTTATCACTCATTAAATAACTCAAACTTACAAAACTAAAATAAAACAATATAATAAAAAAATATAATTTTAAGTTATTTTAATTTAAAATATTATTTTTAATCATAAAAATAACTTTAAAATGCATATCTTTTGAGGTAATTTTGGATTGAACCAAATTAGAATAAGTAATTAAATTTATAAATTTACATGTTTAATGAATACAACAACAAACCTCGAGCCTCTATCCCACTATAATGGGGTTGGCTATATGGATCCCTTGTCGCCATTGTGTCTTATCTTGTGTCATAATCTCACTAATGCCTAAGTACATCATGTCTTTCCTTGTAGTTTCATTCCAAGTCTTTATTGTTCTACCTCTCCTTCGTTTAACATGTCTAGTGGCTAGACTCTCACAGCGTCTAATAGGTGTCTCTGATGGTCTCCTTTGTACGTGTCCAAACCATCTTAGTTGAACTTCTCGCATCTTCTCTGCAATTGGTGCTACTCCTGTCTTATCTCTGAAACATTCATTCCTAATTCTATCCAGTCTCGTCTGTCCACACATCCACCTAAGCATTCTCATCTCTGCAACTCTCATTTTTGGCCCATGTACACAATTCATTCCCCAACACTCGGAACCATAGAGCATCGTTGGTCTAATCACAGCACGTTAGAACTTGCTCTTATGTTTTAATGGTACTTTACGATCACACAAGATCCCTGACGCGCTTCTCCACTTCAACCAACCCGCTTGGATTCTGTGTCACATCTTTATCAATACCTCCGTCTTTTTGAATTATCGATCAAAGATATTTAAGACATTCACTAAGGGAAATATCTTGATCACCAACTTAATAACGAAGTCATCCATCCATCTTGCACTTCTAAATTTAAGCTCCATATACTCCGTCTTTGCCCTGCTCAACTTAAAACTCTTATTTTCTAAAGTGTCTCGCCAAGATTCAATTTTTGTGTTTACACCCTCGCATGTCTCATCGACCAAAACAATATCATCCTCAAATAATAAACACCATGGTATTGCATGTTGGATATGCCCAGTGAGCTCATCTAAGATAAGGGTAAAGAGATAAGGGCTTAAAGCTGAACCTTGATGCAAGTCAACATTGATAGGGAATTCCTGTGTTAATCCTCCAGATGTCCTAACCCTTGTCACTGAATTTGTATACATATATTTGATTATGTCAATTTATGATACATTTACACCTTTCTTTGATAAGACTCTTCATAATATCTCACTTGAAACTCTATTATAAGTTTTCTCAAGTTCGATAAACAGCATATGCAAACCTTGTTTTCTTTCTCGGTAGTTGTCAATGAGTGTCCTCATGAGATGTATAGTTTCCATGGTTGACCGTCTTGGAAAGAATCCAAATTGATTCTTCGAGATGTTAGGCTCTCGTCTTATTCTTTTTCTATTACGCATTCTCATAATATCATGGTATGATTCATCAATTTCATTTCTCTGTAATAAACACAGTTTTTCATATCTTTATTGTTCTTATACAAATGTAGCAAAATATTTTCTTTACATTGGTCTGACAATCTCTTTGACTTCAGTATTTTATTGAAAAAACATGTAGCCCACAAAATTCTTTCATTCTCAAACATTTTCATACTTTGATGGTGTGCGAACAGATAAGTAGAAACCAGAAATTGGAATAACAGAAATTTTATTATCCAAAAGAAAAGTGTATATTACAAAGGTATAACCTCCCTTTTATAGAATGGAGAAGATGAGAGAGATTACAAATAAGTAATGAGCACTAAATAATTACAAGTATATGCGGCTTTACAAAAAAATAAACCGAACAAGTCGCTCAGTTAGACAAGTCGGCTAACCGCTCGACAACCAGCAGAAGGAGAGAACAAGCTGGCACAGAGAACAAGCCGCTACAGGAGACCGCTAGACCGCCGATCTCCAATCGCCTGAGATAAACTGCCAGACCGCTGAGATACCAAACAACAACAGCCCGGCAGACAAGCCGCTTGGATAAACCGTCAGACCGTCCGGCCTCCGAACAGCAACAGACCGCAAGGCCTCCATACTGCAACAGATACCAAACAGCAACAGCCCGGCAGACAAGCCGCTGGGATAAACATCCAGACCGCCCGGCCTCCATACTGCAACACTCCCCCTCAAGCTGGAGCATAAATATCAATCATGCTCAGCTTGTCGCAAATGTGAAAAAAGGAAACGGACACCGGCTTGGTGAAGATATCTGTCAACTCGTTGTAGGAAGTGACGAACGAAACACAAATCTGTTTCTTTAAGATCTCTTCTCGAATAAAATGACAGTCGACTTATATATGTTTTGTTCTCTCATGAAATACCGGATTTTTGGAGATGTATATCGCGGACTTGTTGTCACAGAACATAGGAAGAGGATAGTTGTAGACCTCTACTAAGTCAAGCATGAGAGCTCGTAACCATTTCAACTCACATGTGTTTGATGTCATACTACGATATTCCGCTTCTGCGCTAGACCTGGAGACCACGGACTGTTTCTTGCTTTTCTAGCTCACAAGATTTCCTCCAACAAATGTGCAGAAACCTGATGTTGACTTGCGGTCACCTTTATCATCAGCATAGCTCGAATTTGAGAATGCTTCAACCCTCAAGTGATCATTATTCTGAAAAAACAATCATTTCCCCTGTGCTGCTTTGACATACTCCAATATCCTCAGTGCAGGCTGTAGGTGGCACTCCCTAGGAGCTTGCATGAATTGACTAACCTTGCCTACAACATAGGAGATGTCGGGTTTGGTCACCGTAAGATAAATGAGTTTGCCCACCAGACGCCGGTACCTCGTAGTATCAGATAGGAGAGGCAAGTCATCTGTCCAAGTTTTGTCTTTTCCAGTAGCCATGGGACATCGAGCAGGTTTAGCACCAGTCAACCCTGCCGCTTTTAGTAAATCAATAGCATACTTCCGTTGGGAGAGAACTAAGAAGTTGGGCTACTAAGAGATTTCAATCCTCAGAAAGTACTTGGGGGAGCCCATATCATTCGTGACCAGGTGTTGACAGAGATGTTTCTTAGTCAAGGCTACCCCAACGTGGTCATCGCCATTTAGAAAGATATCATCCACATATACAGCAAGAACTATCATACCAGAGGAGGTTTTGCGGATGAATAAAGAGTGATCGTCCGAACTTTTTGCAAAACCAATGGCCGCAACAATACCACTGAACTTGTCAAACCAAGCCCGAGGGTTATACTTTAGGCTATAGATGTCCTTCTTCAGTCGGCATACTCGTGTCTCCCCCGGAGCAACATACTCAGGAGGTTGCTCCATGTAAACGTCCTCCTGAAGATCACCATAGAGAAAGACATTTTTGACATCCAGCTGGGAAATACGTCAATCCCTGTTGACAACCACAGAGAGAAGAACCTGAATGGTGCTGAGACGAGCAACGGGAGAGAAGGTGTCAAATTAATCAACACCATAAGTCTGAGTAAAGCCTTTGGCGACCAAACGGTCCTTGTATTGATCTACGCAGCTGTCCGGACGGAATTTCCCAACAAAGACCCAGCGACAGTCAACCACATCAGTGCACAAAGGGGGAGGAACAAGAGTCCATGTACCCCTTTCAGTGAGGGTAGCAATTTCCTCATCCATGGCAGTCTTCCAATGAGGAACAGTAAGCGCCTCCTGGTATGTGTGGGGAGTGCCAGTGGCGGAGATAGCCAAGGAAAATGCCATGCGAGAAGGAGTTAGACGATCATAGGAAACAACAGGAGCTAGCGGGTGTTAGGTACAAGACCGCACCCCTTTCTGAAGAGCAATGGGAAGATCCAGATCGGCGTGTGCCGGGGTTTCCGGGGCATCCGTGGCGGAGAGAGCTGGCCCGGGAGTAGAGAGAGACGGTTACGGAGAGGAGGGAGATATCTCGGGAGGTGGACACGGCGGAGGAGAGGGTGGATATGGTGGAGGTGGCGGAGGTGGAGGAACGTCAGCAGGTGTAGAGGGGACGGACGGGTTGGTATGAGAAGTAGGAACATCAGGAGGAGAGGAGAAGTCGTGAGAGAAGTAAGATGCATTTTCAAAGAAGGTGTCGTCCGCAGAGACAAACTGCGTGCGTGTAACGGGGTCAAAGCAACAATAACCTTTCTGAGTAGTAGAGTACCCCAGAAAGACACATTTAGTGGCCCGTGGTGAGAGTTTGTCACGGGTGGCCGAGGAAGAGTGCACAAAGGCTGTGCACCCAAAGATACACAGAGGAAGAGTAAACAGATTCTTGTCCGGATAGAGAATGGAGAATGGGGTTTTACCGTGGAGAACTGTGGAGGGAATGCGATTGATGAGATAGTAGGAGATGAGTACAGCATAGCCCCAATAGGAGCAAGGAACGTGTATCTGTGTCATCAGAGTGCGAGCGACATCGAGGAGATGACAGTTTTTGCGTTCCGTCACCCCATTTTGCTGTGAGATGTAGACACAGCTAGTTTGATGAATAACATCATGTTGCATACAGAAAGAAGAGAAATCATGATTAAGATATTACTTAGCATTGTCAGAACGAAAGATTTTAATAGATGTATCAAACTGATTCTTAATCATATAATAAAACGATGTTCATACAGAGAACAGTTTGGAGAGATCTTTTAAAAGATACACCCACGTACAGCTAGAGAAATCATCAATAAAGGTGACAAAATATGAACTACCCCGACCGATGGTGAGGGCAGGAGCAGCACCACATACATCAGAGTGAACAAGGTCAAACGGACGGGAAGAGCCACGGCTTTGCGTTGGTGGGAAGGAGGAGCGGTGATGCTTGCCAAGATGACATGCGTCACAGTTGAGAGGTGGATGATGCGGAGGGAGGTGGGGCAGAAGCTGACGAAGAAGCCGGGGAGAGGATGACCAAGACGAAGATGTCATTGAAGGAGATCAGTAGAAAGAGGAGGAGAAGAAGGACAGAGCGGAAACGTTGTCGAGGAAGAAGAGGCAGCCGCTCTCAGTCCCAGTAGCAATCGTCCGTTGGGAGCCCAGATCTTGAAAAGAACAAGTAGGAGTGAATGTGACGGAGCACTGAAGTTGCTTGCATAGAGAGGTAACGGATAATAAATTGCAAGGGAACTTGGGCAGATAAAGAGTGTCCGCCAAGCGAAGAGATGGTCTGACTTGAACCATGCTCGTGTCATGGACCGGGGAGGAAGAGCCATCTGCAACGAGGAACGGGGGCATCCGATCATGTGTTTCTAGGAGAGAAAAGCATTGAGTATTGTCGGTCGTGTGATTAGTAGCGTCAGAGTCTATCAGCCATTTTCCTTGAGTAGTCACGTGGGCACTACAGGTCGTGGAGACCACAGAGGTAGACGACCTCGAGGAGGAGGAGGAAGCTTCACCAATGGGTAAAGAGGAACATACAAGCGAAGAGAGAAAAAAAAGGAACTCACGCGAGTAGCAGTAAGGCCGCGCGAACAGCGGGCAGAAGAGAGTGCGATCCAGAGAGAGGTCGCACGAACAAGGGAGACCCCAGTGAACACGAGGAATACCATAACGGATAAAGAAGGAAGACTGCAGCGGACACGGTGGCAACACACCAGCGGCAAGAAGCACCACGACCAAGAAGCAGAGCAAAGAAGGGGGGCAAGAAGTCGTGCGAACAAAGGAGATCGCACGAAGCAAAACAGGCAGAGAGGTCGCGCAGATAACCAGAGTCTGTGCGAATAGAGGCGAAACCACACAGCAAGAGAGAGCGCGGGAAACAGATCGCGGCGACTTAAGAACAGGTCGCGGGTAGATGAAAGGAAAAATAGAGAGGTTGCGCACAAAGGGCAGCGACAAAGCAGAGAAGAAGAGAGGTCGCGCGAACAGACGACAAGAAAAAGGGCAAACCGCGCGGTTAAGAAGGCATCGAATCCGGCGGAAAAGATCGAGTCTTCTGATACCACGTGCGAACAGATGAGTAGAAACCAGAAATTAGAATAACAGAAATTTTATTATCCAAAAACGGTGGATATTACAATGGTATAGCCTCCCTTTTATAAAATGGAGGAGATGAGAGAAATTACAAATAAGCAATGTGGGACTAAATAATTACAAATATATGTGGCTTTACAAATAAACAAACCGAACAAGTCACGCGGTTAGACAAGCCGGCTAACCGCTCGACAACCAGCAGAAGGAGAGAACAAGTTGTCACAGAGAACAAGCCGCCACAGAAGACCGCTAGACCGCCGGTCTCCAAGTCGCCTGAGACAAACTGCCAGACCACTAGGATACCAAACAGCAACAGCCCGGCAGAGAAGCCGCTGGGATAAACCGCCAGACCGCCCGGCCTCCGAACAGCAACAGACCGTCCGGCCTCCGAACAGCAACAGACCGCCCGGCCTCCATACTACAACAGATACCAAACAGCAACAGCCCGGCAGACAAGCCGCTGGGATAAACCGCCAGACCGTCCGGCCTCCGAACAACAACAAACCGTCCGGCCTCCATACTGCAACAGATGGGAATATCTTCTAACGCAACTGCCTTTCTATTTTTCATTTTCTTTAGAGCATCAATTACCTCTGATACATGAATTTTATGATAAA
Source organism: Platanthera guangdongensis (assembly GCA_039583875.1). NCBI lineage: Eukaryota > Viridiplantae > Streptophyta > Magnoliopsida > Asparagales > Orchidaceae > Platanthera > Platanthera guangdongensis. The sequence goes on from CM077152.1 coordinate 106,995,220, forward strand.
ACGTTTTGTTTTTATACTTGAATTTTATGAAAAATTTAAATTAAATTTTATTTGATATTTTGATTTAAAAATATCCACATTTAAGAAAAAATTGAAATATTAGGAATTCCAAATGTCCATTTGAAAACTGTAGAGGTACCACTGGTCTTTTCTATAAATTTTGAAATTATCACGTACTTCACCCAAAATAAAAAAAATAGAAAATATGAAGAAAAAAGAGTTATTAGCATCCTCGGAAATGATCGTCAAAATGATGATCCTATGACTCGATATAGAATCGATCTCGAGTGGGATCTGATATGTTTATTTTGAACAATGCTCCTGATCTCCATCACTCAGAGCCCGATAAAAATGTCCTCTTAATCTTCCAATCCTAAAAACCGCAGTGAAGTAGGAGAAAAGTAATGGTATAATCAACTTGTTTAGTCAATTGGCTAACAAAATGCAAGCTAAAGAAACCGAAGTACGGAATATTGAGGATAAAGATACAGTAGGGAATGAGGACACAACACACACTTCAAGAATTTTGAGTCATTATCTAGGTACGGATATGATGAGATAAGACATGTAAATATACCTGCATCTCCAATAATATAATAAGATGGTCCTGAGAAATGACCCAGATAATTTAAAAGGGGAGAAAAGTAAGAAATATGAGTACCTAAAGAATCAGCAAAAGCAATTGTGGTTATAAATGGATATGTTTAGAACTAGTTGTTAGGGCTCTACGCCGTCAGTTATCTAGTGGTTATATTTTATCGAGTAGTTATCTAGTTGTTATATATATTGAGTTTTAATGTATTAAGTCGAATGTATGGCTCGAGTTGTATTAGTCAAGTCATTGTTATCAAATCAAGCCATTGTTCTCGAGTCGAGTCATCGTGAGTCATTATGAGTCGAGTCTTGTCGAGTCATTTTGTAATACTATATATAGATCCCTTGGGTTATGAGAAGGAAATGAATTGATCCAACTTTCTCTTTATCTCTCCAAGTTCTTCTCTCTCTAGTTCTAGTGGAGAATGAGGAAAATTTTATTGTAATGCCCTAATACAAGGGTAAACATACATATATAGGATAAGTGACATGTTACCTATCACAAGTAAAGCACGGTGGAAAAGTAACAAAGTAAAATACAATACATATATTCAACATTCTCCCTCAAGTTTGGAATATATATCAATCATTCCTATCTTGACAGTATTGTCCAAAAAGTTGTCATAGCTTAATGAAATATTTGACCACTTTAACATGCATCGTCCTATCATGTTTAACCAGATTATGAGCAATATTGACGATTGTTTTGTTGTGACGATAGATTGTAACAGGTTTATTCACAAAAACTCCCACATCCTGGAGAATTGTTTTCAACCATAACCCCTCACATACTCTTTGAGCCTATCCCAATACTCAGTTTCGGCACTTGAGCGAGTAACAACATACTGTTTCTTGCACTTTCAAGATACAAGTCCAAGATACAAGATTTCCACCCACAAATGAGCAATACCCGGTAATAGATTTTCTATCATCTTGGCAACCAACCCAATCGGCATCTATAAGCACTTCAATTTTTAAAGGTTGATTAACAAAGAATAGAATCCCACGTCCTAAATACATCTTGAGGTCTCTTAACACCCGATTTGCAGGTAATTGATGGATAATTGTAGGAAAGTGCATAAATTTACTTAGGACACCCACGACATACGTAATATCAGGTAGAGTATGAGATACGAATATAAATCTCCCAACCAAACGTTAGTACATTGAGATGTCAACTTTCTCGCATTTAGTATCAGCATTAATCTTGTAATTAGCCTCAATAGGTGTATCCACGGGAGCACACCCAAGTATACAACTTTTCTCTAGAAGATCAAGAGTATACTTTCTCTAAGAGATGAAGATCCCCCGACGAGACCATACTACTTCAATCCCCAAGAAGTGTTTTAACTTTCCCAAATCTTTGACTTCAAATTATATGTCAATTGTTCTTGATTTCCTCCAAGTCATCTCTTGTAATGATGATGTCATCTATGTATACAATGAGCATCGATATTTGAGTTTCTTTCCCCCTGATAAAGAAAGTATGATCATGTCCTTCAGTATAACCTAGTTGTAACATGATTTTGTTAAACCGTCCATACTAGACTCTAGGGGATTGTCCTTATTTTTAGTTCTAATTAGGACCTTTTAAATTTACTTCTTTTTAATCTTGTTTTATAATTTATAGTAGGTTCTTACTTCTCTCCTGCAATCCAAATGGCAAAAGAAAACTGACTCAAGGGCTCGGCGTGGAGGTCCCACCACACACCTGGAAGATCTTAGAGCGCTTCCCCTCCTTAGTCAAAGGCCGAGTTAAGACTACCTCAGAAAGCGCTAGAAGACTGGGGAACAAGTGAGCATGCCTTCTGAGGTATCCATTGGGTCCTATTTATAGATTTCTGAAAATGGCCTGCAAATAGCTAACCTCCGTTGTTTTGAACAGCTATGTGCAACCCAACCAGGTCTGCCAACAGCATAACTCCGTTGTTTTAGCAGGCTATGTGTTGACCAGCGGGGGCAAAATGGTAAAAATATCTCACAGAATAATGGGCGAGTAGCCCTCAGCAACCTCTGTTTGTCAAGGGCGGCGAGTGCTCGATGGAGCTGGCACTCGCCACCTCCGCCCGACGTTTGGCGAGTACGGGTCTGGACTGCCCTGCTCGCATGCCGCGAGTTCGTTCGGCGGTCAGAACTCAGCGAGCGGCCTGGGACTCGACGAAAGGCTCAGAGCTCGACGAACACCGAGTTCCGTTCGACGAACGCCGAGATCCATTCGACGAAATGAGTGGACTAGGCGGGCCTCTCAATCGCCAAGGCAGAACGGCGCTGTCTGGACTGGCTGGTACTCGCCGCTTCTACTCACCTGCCGGCGAGTGCGGGCCCGGCTGGCCCTACTCGCGTGCCACTAGCCGGGCTCGCCTGGGCGAGCTGGAGGCTGTCGAGCTCTGGCCCCCCTTAATGCTTGGCCGAGACTTGAGAAAAGAGAGCCGGCCGGTCTGGTTCCTGGCGACCCCACTCGCCGGATACAGGGTTGTACACAATCCCCGCTCTTTTTGAGCTTGCCAAAGCTCGGAAAAAATCATCCAACCACAAGTGTTCGGTGAGTGCGGCAGGAAAAAAAGAGAATCTTTGGGTGGGGTCCACCTGCGGCTATATATATGCGCCTGCATACCTGGGTGACTTTCGTCATTCCCCTCGCTCTAACTATGCCGAGATGTCAATCCCTAAGGAGATCCAAGAGAGGCTCGCCCGAGTTCGCGAAGCTTCTTCTGCTCGCATTAGCAGCCTGACCACGGTTCCTATTGTCGTCCCGCAGAGCAGCTCGGCTGAGCTCAATCCCGCCAAGAGGGCGAAACCATTTCCCCAGGCGGCCGAGCCCATCTTTGATGACCTGAAGACGATCCTGGAGCACGGGACCGGCTCCACCAATCTACCTGCCCTTGAGAAGGGAAAAAATGTTGTTGACCTCTGCGACGACCCGGATAGCGAACGGGATGCGTCGAAGATTCCGCGCTGCGAGCCAAGAACACCCTTGGCACTCGCGGCTTAGAACTCCAGAGAATCGCCCTCGGGACCCGTCACCCTCCTTCGGGACCGTGGGGCTGGATTCGCAGAGGCCGAACTCGCCGGTTCGCGCCCCTTCACCTCAGCGGCCTGTCGGGACCGTGGGGGCAGGTTTCGAAGCCATCCCTGTTCCGGGCTTCAACCTCCTTTCGCCAGGAACACGCTGCCCAGGCCGCTGTAAGAATCTGAGATTGGTCACTCCCCGCACTTTTTGGGGGTGTCGAGCTGGTTAGGTAAGCCGGCCTCTGGTTTTTGTCCTGTAATTTTCCGCGATACTCGTCTTCCATACTGATGCTTAACTGTCTTCACAGCTCTTCCCGGCCAGTCTGAGGCTGAAGAGTCTTCGCAATCAACCAGCCTCTCCCCCCTCCCCTCTCCGAGCTCTCTAGACTCCTATCTGGGCTCTGAAGTGGAGAACGGGGAGCTGACGAGGAGGGGGATCGGGCTCTTCAAGAAGTTGGTGCGCGGCCTGCGCCAGGTGCAGGAGGTCAACGAGGCGCTGCAGCGCGACTACGTGCGGCTCGCGGACGAGGTGAGGGGAAACCCGGCAGGCGAGGCGATGTCCCCTTCCCGGCTTTTGGACGACATCGATGAGGGCCTCCGGGTCGCTCAGAGAAACTCGGGGTGGATTCACGAGCTCCTCCGCTCGCGGCAAACTGGGGGGCGGGTGACGCGAGGCCGGGGTAGATAGAAACGGCTCCATTGTCGAGCCTACCGGCACTCTCCTCCTGACCCCCTCAGCTCGCGCATCTTGTTCCTCTTTTTCTTCTATACTTGCTTTCTTCAAACAATTTTCGTTCCTAGGCCTGCAATAACTTGGGATATTTTTTAGATTCTAATGCTTGATATCTGAATAATATATAGCTTATTATACTCAGCTCGGCATGTGATGGGACAAGTCATAGAAGGCGGCGTGCTGTGGTTGGCGAGCTGGGATAGGCAGGCTGGACTGATCGGTCAGCTCGGCCTCAGGTTTCTTTTTTCTATAAATAACTCATCTCACCAACCCCGTACCACCGCCTTTACTGCCTTCATACCCTCTTCTCGCTTTCTCTCTTTTCATATTTGCGCTCTAACCCTCCCGCGAGCATGGGTAAGACAAACCCTGATGCCGACGGCCGCTCAAAATGCGTCCAACATTTCACCGACTATTGCTTCTTTGAGGGGAACACGACCGAGGCGGAGCTCGCCAAATTCGTCACAGACTACGTCCCCCCTAGCTTCGAGGCACGTCGGCCGAGCGAGCAGGAGGCCATCAACACTTTATACTCCGACGAGGCCGTCTTCCCCATCTCGCATTTCGAGGTGGGGTTGCGCCTACCTCTCTGGCCGGAAGTCCGCCAGATATGGAAATATTATGGCGCGGTGCCCGCGCAACTCAACTCGAACGGCATCGCCATGATTGTGGCATTCGCGTTCTTCCTCCGCCGGGAACGAATAGAGTTCAACCTGACCATCTTCAGGAAACTTTTCTCCTACAAGGCGACCCCGGATGGCGTCGCCTACTTTGGGGGCTCCCTCATCAAAGTTCGCGAGATCGCGAACAAACATCATAACTGGATGACCAAGATCACCTTCATCAAGGGCGATCTCGGCAACATCCCCTACTCCCCCCAGCAAAAGGGCGAGGACGTCTACCGCCCCCCCACCGTGTCCGGCAATGACGCCGGGCTCCACAAGTTTTTCCTCCAAAAGGATTTTGAGGTCGCCTTCCTGCGAAGGGGTCTCAACTCGCTCCGCCCCGTTCTTCCCGGCGAAGGTATTCTTCTCTTTCCTATTGCTCAGCTCGCCGGATCATGATAGAATTTTTCTAAGTCTTTTTATGCAGGGGAACGGCTGATTCCCACGAAACCGCCATTCGCGGACTCGGGATTATTCTCTGACCCCCTCGCTCGCGAGAGGGCGGCGGCGGCGGCCTGCTGAGACGAGCTGGCTTCCTCCAAACCCTCATCCAGCAAGAGGCGATCTGAGGCTGCGGAACCGAGCCCGCCCCGTCGCCAACAACCGCCAAAGAAAATGAAGAAAGCATTGGTGGTTCCCTGGGCGAGACATCAACAACAACAACAAAACCCCAAATACATGAGCTCGCCAAGACCATCCCGGACGGGTACCGGAGAGCCCGCTGAAGGAGATCACGAGCAAGGGGCAGGGGGGAGGCGAGTCCCCTGCTCCCCCTGCTGCGAAGAAGGAGCACGAGCCAGCCGCGCCGAAGGACCATCCCCTCTTTGGCTTCGGGGGAAGGTGGAAGGACTCGGCCGACGAACCCATGGTCCAGTGGGATGAGCTAGCCCACCGAGTCTCCCTCTCCACCCTTCACCCTTCTTGGGCCGACCGCGAGCTCTCCACTGGACATGCCTACGCACTCGGCTTTGGCGTTTATGGCCGCGATGACGCTGAGGCCTACAAGGGCATGGCCATGCGGCAGCTCGGCCATGAAGGCATGCAGGCCCATATGCGGGCCATGGAGCTTCATCATATGATGATCCGCCGCAGCTTCAACCTCAGCAACCAACTACAGAAAGCCGAGCAGGCACGCGACGTCGCCAAGGACAAGGCCGTCGACCTGGCGAGGCAACTCGGCATCGCCGAGAACTTACTCGCCAAAGCCACCGGCGGACTGGTAGGCATCGAGCTGTTTCCTCCACTTTTGACTTAGAATTTTCCGTCCTGTCATAAACGTGCCTTTCTCTTCTTCAGGATGCCAAGGCCGCTGAGGAATTGCGGGCTCGCGCTGCCGGGCTGGAAGAGGAGAACAACCAGCTGTGCGCCCGCCTTGCCGGGGTGGAGGGGGAGAACGATGCGTTGAAGGAGGAGAACAAGGGCCTCCATCGCAAGGTCCGCCTCCAGGCGCAGATCTTCTTTCCCCCGGGCAAAAGCGAGCCCACCTTCCCGTACAAGATCCCGAGGATCTTTGGGGAGGCCGACGTCGCTGAGAGGCTGCGGGTCAATTCAATCGAGCCGCCGAATGCACCAATCAAATGATGAAGGACACGGGTGTGCTGATGGAGGGCTGTGAGGAGATCACGGCCTGGGACCTCATGCCGAGCCTGTTCCCGGCGACGCCACCTAGCGAGAAGGAGGACAGCCTCGACCTGCTCTTCGGGAAGGGCTTCCAGGACGATCTGTCCGCTGGAGGGGGTGAAGATCGCCAGGGGGGCGAAAGCTGATTTCTTTTTCTCCTTTTTTTCTACTTCTTTTTTTTGTAATCTCGCCTAGGTGAGCTCCCCTTGTAATTATCATTATATAATTGAAGATAATTTTGATATGAATTTTGTCTTTACCCCCCCCCCCCCACTTTTTTATATCTTTTTCTGAGCTTCCATGTTGTGGCGTTTATCCTTGCGAGCTTTCCTCCTCGGGCGACCTCGCGAGGATAGATCTTACCATTAGGATGGATGTTAGGACTCGTTCCCGAGAGTAAACCTTGAGAGCTCGACAACCCTAGACGATCCGGGGGCAAGACTACTCGTCGCACTGGGCTCACCACCCACCAGCTCGCTCGCAAGCTGCCTATTTTTTCACAAATGTCGAACCAAAAAACGCCAAAAAATTCACAAGTAAAACTGAAGGGGGGTGAAGCGTCGTGCCGGAGCCTGCCTTCCTCGACGGGAGACAATGACGGCTCGTCACCCCTCTGCCGAGCTGGGCTCGCGAGTCCTGAATCGCCTGTGAAGATTCTTCTCTTCCTGTTTTTAAAAAGGTCAAACTTCTTAATATCTGGAGAGTACAGGACATCCCCGAGTGACATCCAACCCTGTCAGCTAGGTGAGAGTCTGACAGCGGGATCTACTCGGGGTCTGGGTAGACACCATCGAGTGACATCTAGCCATGCCAGCTAGGTGAGGGCCTGGCAGCGGGATCTGCTCGGGGTCCGGGTAGACACCATCGAGTGACATCCAGCCCTGCCAGCTGGTTGAGAGCCTGGCAGCGGGATCTGCTCGGGGTCCGGGTAGACGTCGTCGAGTGACATCCAGCTCTGCCAGCTAGGTGAGAGTCTGGCAGCGGGATCTGCTCGGGGTCCGGGTAGACACCATCGAGTGACATCCAGCCCTATCAGCTAGGTGAGAGTCTGGCAGCGGCATCTGCTCGGATTCCGGGTAGACACCATCGAGTGGCATCCAGCCCTTCCAGTTAAGTGAGAGTCTGGCAGCGTGATCTGCTCGGGTTCCGGGTAGACATTGTCAAGTGACATTACTTACACATTTCAAGGATAAAAACGTTTCAAGTCATCACCGCTCCAGGTGAGACTTAGGGTCTCGCCCTCCACATTTTGGAGGCGAAACCCTCCAGATCTTAATGTTTCTTTTACAATGTATGGACCTTCCCAGTTGGGGTTGAGCTTCCCCACAGTTGCCGATCTTCCCGCGGCATTCACCTTTTTCAAGACCAAGTCCCTCTCCGCAAATTGTTTGACTCTGACGTGCTTGTCAAAGTACATAGTCATTCTCCTCTTCACTTCTTCCTGTCGGATGGCGGAGAGGTCGCGCAGCTCCTCCACCAAGTTAAGGGAGAGTCGCAGCTCCTCCTCGTTCTCGGTCTGTCATTCTTCCCTGCCTTCCTCTGTCGTGACCACCCGAGACGTTTGAAATTCAAATTCTACGGGGAGTACTACCTCACATCCATGGGAGAGCTTGAAAGGGTCTCCCCTGTGGCTGTGTTGGGGTTGGTCCTCAGGGCCCAGAGGACCGAGGGAAGCTGCTCCAACCAGCTCCCTTTCAGGTTTTCTACCTTCTTCTTCAGGAGGTTCACAATAATCTTATTCGCGGCCTCTACCTGCCTGTTGCTCCTGGGGTGATGGACCGAGGCAAACTTGAGGTCAATTAAGAGTTGGTCGCAGAAGCTAATGAATTCCGCGCTGGCGAATTGAGGCCCGTTGTCCGTGACGATGGCCTGTGGTAACCAATGGCGGCAGATAATCTCCCCCCAAACAAAATTTCTGATGACCTGGGAAGTCACCTTGTCCTGCGCCTTCACTTCCAGCCACTTAGAAAAGTAGTCAATCATTACTAGGAGGAACCTTCTCTGCCCCTGGCCAGGGGCAACAGCCCAACCAAGTCGATTCCCCAAATTACAAAGGGCCAGTGGGCCGTGATACTCTTGAGGCGTTGAGCAGGTTGCAGTTGAAGGGGGGAAAACAGCTGGCATTTGTGGCACCTCTTTGTGAATTCTGCGGCATCGCGGCCCAAGTTTGGCCAGAAATACCCTTGTCTGAGGATTCTCCCTTCCAGGGTCCGACTCCCTGAGTGACTCTCGCACTCCCCGGAGTGGACTTCTTCCAAGATCCTCTGCACCTCACTCTCAGCCACGCAACGGGCCAACATCCCAGAGATTCTTCCTATACAATTGCCCGTCCCGGAGGAGATAATATGCCGATTTGTATTTGAACTTCTTCTTGTCCATCCCCTCTGGATAATCCCATGTGTAGAGGAAGGACGTGAGCAGGTCCGTCCACGAGGGGTGTTGATCCACTTCCATCATCTCTCCTTCTTCAATGCAAGGGTGAAATAGATCAGTGATGGTACCCCCCATCTGGGGGTCATGCTTCGCCAGCTGATCGACTTGCTCGTTTTCTTCTCTGGGCACGTGTCGGATAGATAAGGTCTGAAACGTGTCGATGACTCCCTTCACTTTTGCTAAGTATAGCCGGAGGGTAGGTTCCCTCACCTCAAATTCTCCGTTGATCTGGGAAGCCACAACCATAGAGCCAGTGAGGACCTCCACGTCCAGCACCCCTAGTTCCCTGGCCAGGCGCAGCCCTGCTATTACGGCCTCGTACACAGCCTAGTTGTTAGTGATAGGGAAGTGCACCACCACTGTTTGCTGAATCCTCGCCACTTAGGGGCTTTCCAAGATTACCTCTACCCCCAAGGAATGTTTCCCTGAGGCGCCGTCCACATTTACCTTCCACGAAGCCGGACGGGTGAGCTCCTCCTCTGCCACCTCGACCACGTTGTCGGCCAAAAAATCGGCTATTGCTTGGGCCTTGATCGAGAGGCGGGGGAAGAATGAGATGTCGAACTCGCTTAGCTCTACCGACCATTTGGCTAGTCTGTCCGAATGCTCCACCCCTCGAAGATGTTGCGGAGGTGATGGTCATTCACCACTCGGATGGAGTGTGCCTGGAAGTAGGGCCGAAGCCTTCGGGCCGAGATGATTAGAGCGAAGGCCAGCTCTTCCAAGATCGGATATCGAAGTTCGGCCTTCCTCAGAACCCGACTCACATAGTATATGGGGAGCTGCCTCGTCCCCTCTTCACAAACCAGGACAGCGCTCAAGGCCTCTGCTCCGACCCCGAGATACAAGTATAGGTCTTCCCCTTCCTTCGGCCCTTGGAGCAGCGGAGCCTGGGTCAACTGCCTCTTCAGGGTATGGAATGCCTCCTCGCACTCCTTGGTCTACTCGAATTTTTGCCCCCCCCCCCCCCCCAGTGTCTTGAAGAAGGGGGAGCACTTCTCCCAGGCCCGGAAGAGGAACCTGCTCAATCCTGTCAGCTTCCATGTTAATCGCTGCACCTCTTTAGCATTTTGCGGTGACCCCAGCTCCATGATGGCCTTGACCTTGTCAGGATTCGACTCAAACCCCGCGGGGGTGAGGAGATGCCCCAAGAACTTCCCCCTGCTGGCCCCGAAGATGCATTTCAGGGGATTCAGCCGCATCTTATATTTGCACAGGGTGGCGAAGGTTTCCTCCAGGTCCTAGAGGTGAGAGTCCACGTCCCGACTTTTGATCATGAGATCGTCTACGTACACCTCCAGGTTCCTCCCCTTCTGTTCCCGGAAGACCCTGTCCATCATCTTCTAGTATGTCGTCCTTGCATTCTTCAGCGTAAAGGGCATCATTTTGTAGCAGTAGCACTCATCCCCCGTGATTAACGAGACATCCTTGATGTCCGGGAGGTGCATCCTGATCTGGTGGTAACCTGAAAATACATCTAAGAAACTCATTACAGGAAAACCGACGGCTGAGTCAACCAGCGCGTCGATCCGAGGCAGGGGATAACAGTACTTAGGGCATGATTTATTAAGCAAAGAGAAATCAATACACATACGTCACCGGCCGTCTCCTTTTTTAACCATAACAAAATTAGACACACAGCCGGGGTATTGTATTTCGGATACAAAACCGGCCCTGAGGAGCTTGGCACCTCCTCCCTGATGGGCTCAGCTATCTTGTCCGCGGTAGACCTCTTCTTCTGCTGGACGGGGCATGCTCCCGGGTCCAGGTTGAGGCGTTGGCAAGCCACGTCCACGTCAACCCCCGGCATCTCCGTTGCGCTCCATGCGAAGATGTCCACATTCTTTTGGATGCATGTCAGCATCCTGCCCTGAGCCTCCGGGGTCAGCCCCCCGCTGACGCGAACCTTGTCCACCCTACCTCCAAGGGTGAGAACCTCCATCTCCACGACCTCTTCTGCAGCCTCCAGCCTGTACTGCTCCCCCCATCCTCCGACGTCCCTCTCTTCCGGGACAAGAACCTCTGCTTCCACCTCCTCCTCCATGGTCATTGCCTCGGCCAACTCCTCCCGGTCTCCTCCTGCCACCTCTACCTCGGTTCAGCTCTCCACCTCCATCTCCTCTCTGTCAGCCTCCTGCTCCGCCTCCTCTATTCTCCACTCCATCTCCTCGGCCCCTTCCTACCAGGAGATAGAGCTCACGGCGGTGACATAGCACTCCCGCGCTACTTTGGGGTCACACCGGACCCGGACCTGGATCTCCTCGGCGTTGAACTTCAGGCATTGATGGAAGGACGAGGGGACGCAGCAAAAGGCGCTAATGAGGGGCCTTCCGAAGATGGCGTTGTAGCTACTAGGGGCATCCATGATGACAAATCGGCAGTTCCGGGACTGCCCCCCCAGGGTGACATGGAGCCCCACTCCTCCTTCTACCTCCTTCCTCTCCCCTGAGAACACAAACAAGGGGTCATCTGAAGCCAGCACCCTTTTTGCCTCCACCTTCATCGCGTCGAACGCCTTTTTGAAGATGACGTTGACGGAGCTCTCATTGTCAATGAGGATCCGGGAGACGGTGAAATTCTTGATGGTCGTCTGGATGACCAGCGCATCGCAGAAGGGATCCTCATGATCTGGCACATCCTTCCTTGAAAAAGTAATCTTTTCTTCCGGGGGTAGGGTCTGGGATTTGAAGTCAACGCTCCGACGGTACATGGTGTGGAGGCTCGCCTTCCGAGAGGCCTGAACCACCACCCCCCCATGGATCACTCTGATCCCTCCCTGGGTCCCGACGTCCGCCCGATCTTCACATCGGTCCTCCTCCGCCCGAGGCAAGACCTCTTCAATCCCCACCTCCTAGCGCCCCTGTTGCTGATATTGCTCCCTGTTCCCTCTCATCTCGTGGAACTTCGGGCACGTAGCAGTTGCGTGCCCTTCCTCTTGGTGGAAGTCGCAGTAGGGCAACTCCACCCTGACTTCTCTTCTCCTCCTTCGTGTCACTCTCCTCTTATCCCCCATGGCTATGGCCATGGCCTTATTTTGATTTGGGAGAGGAGGTATTTGCGCCTGCCTCTAACCCGGGGGGTGGAACTGATCCAGGCCCCCCTGGTGGTGGTCCCTTCCCTGATAACCTCTCTGTGGCCCCTGGTCTTGCCACTCGGGCCTCAAGCCCAACTGACGGTCCGACTCTTGGGGCCCCCACCTGGGTTGTTGTTGCCCCTGAAGTTGCCTTTGTTCCCTCTGTCGGGGTTCGGCTCTCCTCTCCTCCTGCCCCCTACCGCCTCTCGGCTCCTCTTCCTCTGTGGCCCACCTGGCCAACTTCCGGGCAAACTCCGGATTCGACGCCTCCCCGTCGACTTCTCTTGCCGCCCTCTCCATCAGCTCCTCGTAGGAGAGGGGCGGCAATCTCTTCAGCTCCATCCTGAAGAAACCCTGTTGCAACCCCAGGGTGAAGGTCATCATCAGGCTATGGCCTGGCATCTCCTGCACTTGGGTGACCTCCTCCAGAAACCGGTCGACGTAACTCTCCAACGTCTCATTCACACCCTGCTTGATGTGGAACAGAGACTGTGACTCCTTCCTCCTCTTCGAGGTGGTGAATCTCAACATGAATCCCCGGCGCAGGTCCTCGAATAAGTAAATGGAGCTGGCGCCATGACTTCGCGACCCTCTGCTCCGAGTTTGGGGTTATTCACCAAACGTCTTGTGCACATACCCCACAACAGAATGGTGTCGCCGAACGCAAGAATCATCATCTCCTTGATGTGACTCGCTCTCTTATGCTTCAAACGTGGGTTCCCAAACCATACTGGAACTTTGCGCTCTCCACGACCTGTAAATGGAGCTGGTGAAACCACTCCCTCGCCTTTTCCTTGAGGGTGATAGCGAAGAGCCGGCACTTGAAGCCATCCGACATCTGTCGAATCGAAACCACGTCTTCGAACCACTGGACGTGCTGGACCGGGTCCCACTTCCCTGTGTAGTAGGACATCTTTGTCTCCCTAAACACCTCCGCTGTTTTGAACAGCTATGCGCAGCCCAACCAGGTCTGCCAACAGCGTAACTTCGCTGTTTTAGCAGGCTATGGGCAGGTCAGCGGGCGCAAAATGGTAAAAATACCTCACAGATCAATGGGCAAGTAGTTGTCCAATCACCGTTTAATTTCAAAATCTTCTTATCCATTTTCGTGAACTTGTTAGCCACCTATAGTGTTTTGAAAAGTCGACATATAGGTAACGAATGTTTTCCAATCCATTGTTGTATATTCTGAAGAACTCTGTTAACACTGTGCGTGAAGTCCGTTAGTTGGCCAGTACATCGGAAATAGATTGGTTGCTCCGAAATTGAACCTGATGCTAATTTGTATATGTATTTGTAACTTCACCACAGATGGAAATGTTTTTTATATATGAAACTTGAAAAGCTTCCATGAAGCCTTAGACGCATAAATCCAACGACCATCGATGTATTTACTATATTCGTCATAGTTTGGACCCGGACGTAGCTCGAATGCAACCCAAGCGGGACCCTTATACACGTACTTGTATAGATATTTGATGTTCTTAATGGTAATGCATATCTCCACATTAATGTGGTAATCATATTTAAGTTGGAGTCATGGGTTATACGAAACTACCCACTCATTGTCGGAACCGGATCCTCTCCAGTTGGAGCGAACTGGAGGGGATCCAGTTCGCGGCGGGGATCATTTCCCCCGCATCTAACGGCGGAGCTCCACTCGCGTGTCCACTCGCGGGACCCACTTTGCGGGGTCCACTCGATTGCCACTACTTCTCTACTGTCAGATGCGGGGGGAATGATCCCCGCCGCGAACTGGATCCCCTCCAGTTCGCTCCAACTGTAGAGGATCTCAGTCCCTCATTGTCAGCCAAAAAATCTTCATCTCGTCCAAGAGGAATTGGTTTGTTCTCATCACGACAAAGTGGGTAAGAATCCAAACCGTGTGTAGTGGTATCATTGAAAGGTTTTGAAAACCCTTTCTTGTATATATTATTTTTCATGCATTGTGCAATTGGTCTCAAGCGTCTGCATGGTCCATGTATCATATGCTTAAGCACTACATTATATAACTCGGGTTCCTCTCCTTGTATTAGTATTTTGGCTCGGACGACGCAATCATAATCATCAGCACTACTTAGCTTACAGCGTTCGCTAAAAATAAATAGCATTTATGTGTGGGGAAGACCCCTCTTTTGGAATTCTACCACGTGAACGTGTGCAATGACTCTTCCCAAGATGCCCTTATGGAAGATGTTGGTCTTTAAACATTCTAGCTTTGCATGAAATATTCTTGAGATTAAATCTGGGCGATCTTGTGGCGTCTGTCCGGGATGAAGCTCATTTGTTATCACTGAGCATGAAGGATTGCACGTCATTGCTAAAAAAATATCTGGCCTACCGAAATTACGTACAACAACTATAGCATCGTGGTATCACTGGAACATATCTCTTGGGCTAACAATACAAGAAGATGGCATAATTATCTTACGAACAACATTATCGGCATGTCAATCAGTGGTGGAGATAGTGGTGAGAGCAGCCGGAGAAATATCGAGAAGATACAGCCCGTTAGATAGTCGTCATCTACCAAGTATATTTTGTGTTAGTCGATCCTGCACAACAAATGAAGAGCGTGAGAAAATAACACAGCAATCAAGATCTTGTGTAAGACGGCTAACAGAAAGTAGATTAAAAGGTGAGCCCGGAACATGAAAAACCGAGGATAAGGAGAGGAAATGAGTAAGAGGCAGATGAGCAGTGCCAGAAACCGGGATGGTGTCACCATTAGCCACGGTGATGTGCTTGGGGTAAGCAATATCTAAATATTTAGGCGGCCACTGCGGAGAGAGATGATGTGTAGCACCCGAGTCCACAATCCAGTGAGAGCTGTGAGAGAGGCAAGATATACCTTCATTGGAGATCGAGGCCACGGAGCCCGAGGAGCGACTAACCACTCCTTGAAGAAGATGGAGTTGAGCACGTAATGCGACAATATCATCATTAGTGGCGGAGGGTGGTGTGGGAGCGACTGTTGCAGTAAGGTGAGGGGGCAGGCCATGATTGCGGTAGCAGGTGGCCTCCAGATGGCCATCCCTGCCGCAGTAAGAGTACTTAAAGAGAGTTCGACCACCACGACCGTGTCCCCGAGACTGGCGACCACCACGAGCCGGTGGACCACGAGTAGATGGAGCGAGAGTGGCCACAGGCTGCTGAAGGAGAGCGGGAGAAGGTGGAGCATCCGGAGGAGTAACTTTTAGGAGAATCGAGCATACATCCGAGAGGGATGGAGTAACAGCAAATGATAGAACATGAGCGCGGACACTATAAAGATGTGAGGGAACACGGTCCATCATTATAGCAATCCCCACTGCCTCCTTCTACTGTCGTTGAGTTACCAAGTCCGTGGTGGGAGGTTGATGTTGAATCCAAGCCTCAACAAGAGTTGTAGCCCGCGCAACAAAAGAGGTGATGTCTCCAGTAACTCCAGCGTCGAGGGATAGAAGATCAGTAAGAATGTCAAACAAGTGTCGAAGACCGTCCTACCCATAGTATAGAGAATGAAGATCGGTCCACATATCATGAGCGGTCTCATGATACATTGTCATATGATAGGGCTCGGTGTCCAGAGAATTGAGAAGCCAAGATTGAACTCGTTCGTCGTCAAGGATCCACTCATCAGTGGGTTCAGTGGGAGAAGACTCGGTGAGATGATGAAGGAGACCTTTAGTTTGTAGCACACGCCGAAAGGAGTGTACCCATTCAACAAAATTTTGTTTGCGACAAAGAGAAATAGTACTAATGCGTAGCTCATCCCGAAGCTCGGGAGGAGCAGCACGAGGAATGTCCGGAAGAGGAGAGGAATCAGCAGCAGTGGTGGGATCTGAAGCCATATTACTGGGCTGCGACTAGGCACAGTAATCGGGTGGTTAGAAGGCACGCGGTTAGCTGAACAGAACCAGCGGCTACTAATGAAAAAGCGCTGAGAACAGCGAGCAGAAGTAGCCGCGAAGAGAAGAGGCAGCGACTAGAAAGGGTTGCTGGAGGCAGCGACTAAAAGAGGTTGAACGCGACTAGACGAGATCGCGCGGTAAGCAGCGACTTTTGGGCGAAGTCTAGTCGCAGCGATTAGAGAAGCCGAAGCGGAGAGAAGTCAGCAATCTGAGACGGTCACATCGAGGCCACCAAACCGGCAAGAACAGACCGCGCGGTTAAACAGACCGTAGCTAGTAGCAAGGCGGCAGAGCGGTTAAGCGGCAAAGCGGGGACGAGGTCAGCGAGAAGAAGAGATTGGCGAACAGGTAGAAGACCGAGCGGTAAGAGGCAGACCGCAACAAGAGCAAAGGCTGGGCGGTGAGAAAAAAAGGCCAAACGGTTAGATCTAACCGCAGGAAGAGGGAAGGCCGCAGCAAATAGAGAGTAGCACGAGGCGGTTAGAAGAAAACTAACCGTACGGGAGTGGGGTCCACGAGCCGCCTGGTGAGAAGGTGATTCCACGGGAGAGAAGAAGGAGGCGGTTAGAGAAGTAGAGAAGCCGCAAAGCCGAGCGGTAAGCAGAAAGACCAAGCCTCCTGGTTAAACAGGGGTACTAGGCGGTTAGACACAGGCCGGACCGCTAGTCCTCTGATACCATGTAGAGAACAATGGGCAAACCATGTATATCCTTCTTCCAGTGTAAAATACAAGAAAGAGTACAAATATATAGGAGAAGAGAAGAAAAAAGAATCATATGCAAAAGATGTGGGATTAAAGGAGAAATGAGAGATGGGCCTATAAATGGGTCTTTACATCATTTTCCCCTATATCATCTAACATTTTAAAAACCTTATACCCCCCCCCCCCCCTGAAAGTTGGCCATCAGATCCAACAAGAACGAGCTTTTTCAATTTATTTGTGTGAAACCTAAGAGATTATTCTGATAGAGCGGAAGAGATATGGGATAAACAATTGAAATTTTCTGTAAAATATAGTACTTTCAGTAGTCTATTTCTGGAAGGAGTTTTCAGAATCACTTCAATTTAATCAGCAATTATATCGAATGATATCAACTGATTTCTGATATATAAGCACTTAAGTGAAGTAATTTTGAGTGGATCAATTCAGCTTGAAAAAAAGTCCCAAGTCAGATTATTTGATAGCTATAACAACACCATCAACAACCATAACAAATATGTTCAAGGTGCATCAGGAATTTTACAATTACCTCTTTCTGTTGAAGACGTTTATTTAACTCCTTTAATTCCCTTCCCATTGTATCCTGCAAAATCGTATGTTCCCATTCTTTGGCTACCTCTTCATCAGTTTCCTTATAGTTATCACCTGCAGAGTAGAACAATGAACAGCTAAAAAATTTAAAAGAAATGAGAAATTTTGAACAAAACGATCAAAGCAAAGGGCATGATGTCTCAAGAAGATTGCTCCCTGAAGAAATGCAGTACAAATTAGATTTTATATATTAGATTCAAGATAGAAGGAGCGTGCCTTTTGGACTGTCAGCCATTTGATATTCGAACAACTCCATACTCAGGCTTCTCTTCAGCCCTTCTATTCTGGCTATATCGGTTCCATATTTCTGAAATAATAGAAAAAATAATCTGGATGCACTTAGGTTTTAGAGGATAAATTACACCTCTAGTCTAAAAGAAAATTAAAGATAAACCCAAAAAAATTACTGAAATGAGAAAAAATAATTACAAAAAATCATTTTATAGATTAGAATAATACACCAAAGTAAAATTGAAGACTATTCAGTAACATACTTGACTCTCCGTGGTATAGTGCTCTGGCAGAGAGAACCTACTGCGGTACTCATCAAGTTCTCGACAGAGATCTTCATTAGTTGTCTCGAGCCATAAAATTCTCTCCTTGAGATACTACATGTGACAAAATTATACTATCTTCCTAAAATATATCATGAAAATGCAATGGGCAGCTCGATAAGAACCTGAACTTCATCATTAGATGTCCCCCCACCACGAGCACATTGTAGTTCTGCTTGCAAGTAATCCAGCTGTTGACGCATCCTTTGCATCTCATTGGACATTGGATTCCGGTTAACCTGGAAGGAGAAGGAATTAATTAAAAAAAGTTCAATATTAAAGAAAGAGAATTCCACTGGAAACAAAATGAAATCAGCATTGAAAATTATACAAGACTTACAAAGGGCTTGTTTTGAATATTTCTAGCACGATTGGCGTATTTAAGGGTGTTAAGAGTTTCTTCCGCGTTGATATCTGCTGGACTGATGCAAGCTGGTAGAAAAGTAGTTTTAGGGGGTAACACAACATATATGGGCAAAAATAATTCTACAGTTTTTGATATTCTTATGCAGTGTGCACATAGTAGTTTTGATTGGAAAATTCGAGCCTCCTGAGGAAGTGGCACTTCCAAGTTTCAAACTGGAAGACTAGAAAGTCATTTTTTAAGCTGTTTTTCAGTGAGCAAAGTGACACTCCATACTTCTTGTTGTTTGGAGATGCAATCAAAGTGATGATATTGTTACGTGCTCTAGATTGCGACCTCGTGCAAGGGAGTGGAGTGGGTAGTCTTGAAGAAGGGAGGCGGATCCCTTCTTTGATCGTCTCGGAGCTATGGTGTGGAGGAGGGATTCTCCGGTGGTTGCGGCAGTCAGCGTGGGTGCGTAGAGGAGTGGTTGTGGCATGCGTGAGTAAGGTCACGGGGAAAGGGGAAGAGAGAGAGATGTTTAGAGAGAGAAATATTTGATATTAATTGTTCTTCCTTCAAAAGCCAACCCCACCAAATATGACGGGAAAACCAAGTTCCAACAAAAAGACCAAATGCCCCCTCACAAGGCTTAACAAAAGGTAAGGTTAAAATACTATGCGTACATAAAAAATACTAATACAAGATAAAGGTGGTTCAAGAGAGAGCCACTAGAGACTCGCGGCGCATGTACGTAATTCCCCAACAAGGATCCGTAACATCTCCACCCTGCTCGACATAAAGCTTGTCCTCAAGCTTATCCCGTGGTTGTGGCGGAAGTGGAACCAAGGGCGCGGTTGGAGGGTCGCCGACGAAGGGCTTCAGTTGGGACACGTGGAAGGCATTGTGGATCAGAGCGTCGTCGGAGAGGCGGAGACGATAAACCACGTCCACGATGCGGTGAAGAATCTCGAAAGGGCCAAAGAACTTGGGCCCCAGCTTATGGTAGGCTCCCTTGGAGACGGTAGACTGACGGTAGGGGCGGCATTTAAGCCAAACCCAATCCCCGGAAGCGAAGAACAACTTGCAGTGGCTCCGGTTGTGGACGATCTCCATCCGCGGCTAGGCCTG
This sequence comes from Platanthera guangdongensis, assembly GCA_039583875.1. Classification (NCBI taxonomy): domain Eukaryota; kingdom Viridiplantae; phylum Streptophyta; class Magnoliopsida; order Asparagales; family Orchidaceae; genus Platanthera; species Platanthera guangdongensis. The sequence goes on from CM077152.1 coordinate 107,014,580, forward strand.
AAGAAGACGGGCATGCGCAAGGCACTGGATCTCAACGCGCGTGCGTAGCTCGGTATCAACAACGGCGGATAGGGCGGAGGCGCTAACATAGGTAAGGAGGCAAGGAGGATCCCAAACATAAATGAGGCGGAAGGGAGTAGTCCAGAAGGCGGCGTGGTAGGAAGTATTGTAGAAATACTCCACCCACGGAAGACAATGGGCCCAATCCTTGGGGAGGTCCACTGTAAGTCAAAGGAGGGACATCTCGAGCGTCTGATTGACCACTTCGGTCTGGCCATGCGATTGCGAGTGGTAAGCGAAGGAGAGTGCAAGCTTAGTACCACAGAGGGCGAATAATTACTGCCAAAACTGAGAAGTGAAGACCTTATCCCTGTTGGACACAATGCTCTCTGGTACGCCATACAGGCGAAACACCTGGTCAAAGAATACACGGGCAACGGCGGGGCCGGTGATAGGGCGGCTCATGGTGATGAAGTGGGCCTACTTGGAAAAGCGATCGATGACCACGAAGATGACGGAGTGGCCCCGAGAAGGGGGTAACCCTTCAATGAAGTCCATCGAGATGTCTACCCAAATCTGCGTCGGAATAGGAAGGGGCTCCAGGAGACCGGCGGGCAAAAGAGACTTTATATTGCTGCGCTGACAGATCAGACAGGAGGCAATCTAAGTCTGGACATTGTTTGAGTCCCTGCCAAAAGAACTAGGCGCGCAAACGTTGAAGGGTCTTGTGGACCCCTACATGGTCTAGTCGTGGACGGCTGCAAGAATGTCCAGAATCAGCAGAGAGGTGAATGGCACGTAAAAGCGGCCTTTGTACAGGATGAGGTCGTCACGGAGTGTCTAAGGTGGCCGAAGGAGCCACTCCTGAATTCCGTGACGCGGCTTGCGGAGGGAGGGAGTGTCGTGGACCTCCTGGCGGAGGCGAGGGAGAACAGGGGACGACTGCTCGGACACGGCATAGAGGAGTGCAACAAGAGAATCGCGATGGGAGAAAGCGTCGGCCGCGCGGTTAGGTGGCCCTCCTTGAACTCTGCCCGGAAGACGTATCCCGAAAGGTGGCTTACCCAATGTTGTTGCAGCACTGTCAACAGGCGTTGCTCCAATTGAAATGGTCTATGCGGTTCACGAAGGAAAGCCCCCATAGGTAGGGTCGCAAGTGGTGGATGTCCTTAGTCTGATGGCTCCTGCTCGTATGTCGGAAGATTCCGAAGGTGGAGGTTCGTCGTGCGGATGAAGTATGCAATCGGGCGCCCTTCTTGCTAAAGAACCTCCCCGCATCCTGTTTGAAGGCATCATATTGTAGCATCCCAAAATATTGACGTCGCGTTAAATTAAATCTCAGGGTCCGAACGCGAGCATAATTAATTGAGTTGATGACTTGTGCAAGTAATAATCTATTTTTAATTAATTTATTATGTATGGTAACTAGAGAATGAAGTGTCGGCTTGAAATATTTAATAATTCGAAGTGGTCGTGACGATTTTTTTTGCATGCGCGTTTTACATTGAAAGAAAAATCAGTCCTCATGGTCTTTTTCAATTAATAATAACAAAATTAAAAAATGAACCAATTATTATCGCTGCTTGTTGGTTCACGGTTATAGCAACCGCCCAAAAATTTTATCCCGCACCCCCCTATAATATCATATAATCCTCCATGCTGAGCGGTAGTTTTCCCGTAGCTTTCCACATGTTCTGCATGCTGATTCCTGAAAACCGCGCACGTCGACGCCAGTGAAGCCTCGTCGACCCCTTCTTCTTCACTGGATATAGGCGTTGAGCACTCCTCCTTCCACCGCAGACTCTGACTGCCATCCCTCCTCCTTTCCTAGCAAAAAAGTTTTGTTTTCAATCCTAGCCTCAGGAGGAAATCCCTTAATTCGTTGATTTTGGTTCTGGTGAGTTTGTTCCCCGTTACTTTTCATTCCCTAGTGGAAATTGTTATAGTTGGAAGCCAACTTTGATTTTTCCACCGTTTCCCTTGCCTTAATTTAAGAAATTGAAGAACTAGGTCTTTCCCAATCAGAGATCAACCTCAGATTTTGGGATTTTACCGCTGGCAATCCAAGGTAACGCTTTCGTTTACATTTTTCTCTCCATACTAGTCAATTTTCACCATTTAGAGTAATTTCCACTGAAACCTTAGAAGGAGAGAAGTGGCTAATTTGGGTTTTCAATTGAAATTCAGATTTTGCGAAGAAACATCGGAGTTAAGGATTTGTGAATTATGTCACCTCACCGCGTGTACGAGCGTCGAAACACTACTGTTAGAAACTCGACTCCTTTTAGTCAAATAGTCCATATTATTTTTAATTCACGCATTAACTTTGTTGGTATATGCACTTAGAAATTACAAGTTTCTATAGTCAGAACCAAGTCAAAGGGATAGGTATACGCTTAGGTTAGATAGCAGATTCAATGTCATGAAACTCCTAAGCTCAGTGTATTTAACTAGAGCGCTACTCCATATTTAATTCACTGAATTCTAGTTTAAATTTATTCAGAAAAGTAGCGTGCAAGGTTCACCCTCGTGTTTTTGGTGGAGGCACACAATCATGTTCTCAGGACCAGTAGGTCACCACTCGAACTTCAAGCTCAGGGTCGATGACTCTTGTTACAAATATAGAACTCCTCAGATAGGACTATATGTTCCACTTGAGGGACACCCAATTCAGGGCACCATCAGTTTTGTCACTCAGACTGCAGTTTCTAGTTGTGCACGGTCGTACTTAGTGACATGAGATAAGAAATTAATGAAACTGGTTGAAACATACAACGAATATAACTCCAAAACTTTAGAAATCAATGATTGATACAGTTAAGAAAAGAGTGTGTCAAATCACACGATAGGTCGGTTCTATGACAGACCACGATCTCAGGTGTCACGTATAACGTTAGCAAAATTATGCAAATTTTATATTCAAGTAATATGCACTTATAATATTTCTTTTTTAAAGTGTTGCTGGATGTAGTAGTTTTTCTTACTCTTCAGTGGGTCTTACTCATTTGGAACTTGTTTTAACATGGGGCACAAGTCAGGGGATCCTCTTAGGATAGGCGACGCAGTCTTCATAGTCGTCAGTTTTGTTCAGTTGTTCCACACAGTTGTTTTACTTGTTTTTATTTGCAGACATTATGTATATGTTGTACTTTACACATGTTTTGATGTTTCGGGTTATTTCAGACAGACAGTATATCGGTTTCATAGTGTTATATTCTGTTCTAGTTGGCTCTATGAGTTCAACTTTGTGAGGTGCACTTTTACAATAGATTTTTCTTACTCTACTTCTGTGTAAGTTTTCTTTTAGCACTCTTAATTTACATGCTTTATACCAGTTTATATACCATTACTTAATTTACTTATTATCGCGGGCTCGGTCGTACTACTGATTTCTTGTTAAACTAGGTTATGGTCTTACATCATATTCCGCCCAAAATTCCTTCTCGAAATCTTGAAGCTGGAGAACAGGAGTCGATACTAAGGCCTGTTGCAAGGCTCGAAAGGCCTCCGTGGTGGAGATGTCCATGCGAAACACTGGAGATGCAAGATGGACAATAAGAGGGTGGCTATCACTATGTACCCCTGGATAAATATGCGGTAGTAGCCGGTCAGGACGAGGAACCCACAAAGCTCCCGCTGCGTCTAGGGAAAGGGGCAATCGAGAACAACCTGAATCTTGATTGGATCAGCAAAGATGTCAGAGTTGTCTACGATGTGCCCCAGGTACAAAAACCCTTTCAGTGTCGAATGAACACTTGGCCCGCTTAAGGAAGAGCGGATGAGAGCGAGCCAACTGGAGGACCATGCCGAGGTGATCGAGATGGGCTTCTTAAGTCATGTTGTATACCAAAATATCATCGAAAAAAACAAGTACGCAACAACGAAGGAGAGTATGAAATACTTTGTTGATGAGCGCCTGGAATGTAGACGGTGCATTCGTGAGCCCATCACGAGTAACTCAAAGTGGTCATGATGAGTGCAGAAGGCTGTCTTCTCCGCGTCGGCGGAAAACATATGGACCTGATGGTACCTCTAGCAACGGTCCGGCTTGGAGAAGTAGTGGTCCCCATGTCACGCATCAAACAACTCTTCCACCACTGGAATGGGGAACTAACCCTTCACCGTTTGCACGATCAAGGCGCGGTAGTCAACACAAAAGTGTTAGGAACCATCTTTTTTGTGGACTAAAAGGACCAGGAAGGAGAAGGGTGATATGTTGTGGCAAATGATGCCCTAGCGAAGCATATCGACACATTGTCGCTCGATCAAATCCTTCTATAGAAATGGATAGCGGTAGGGGCGGACGACTACCGGGGCGGTTTTCGGAATGAGGTAAATATGGTGGTCCTGGCGGCGCGAGGGTAGAAGCCCTGTAGGTGCAGTTATGGTGTCGCAGTATTTGTGAAGAAGGGCCGAAAGATCTGACGGGACAGAGAGATCAGGCTGAAGGGAGAAAACGCGGCCAACGCCTGCCGTCAGATGGTCGTGCCAAACCGTCAGGTGGGTTCCTTGACCTCAGGATATCGCGAGGCCCTCCAAATCCCACAAGATAGGGTCAAGGGTACGCAACCAACGTATCTCTAATATGGCCTTCACCCGGGTAAGGCGATGATGAAGAAGTCAACATGATAATGATAGTTTTCCACAATGATAGGAACGTTTCAGCAAACTCCAATGTAGGTCATGGCAGCTGGTAATGGGAAGCTGGGCCGCTAGGCAGTGATGTCACTGATGAAGTTATGCGTACTTCTTGTGTCCATGAGGGCGAGAAGCCGGTGGCCCGCCAGGATGATGGTCATCTATACAGTGTCCCCGCAGTGGGAGCCCGACATGGCATTCAAAGAGATCATTGGGTCCCTTGGCTTCCCCATCTGAAGGATCGTCAACCTCTAACAAAAAAGGTGATTGCACCGGTGCCCACGACTGAAGGCCTCATTACAGTTGAAGCAAAGGCCCTTCGAACGGCGTTCGGACATCTCCTGGTTCGATGGATACAAGATGTGGGTGGGGCGCTCCCCTTCCCGGGCCATGCCCGAGCATCCGCTCGAGGGTGGCTGGGACTAACTGTAATTCTGGAAGGAACTATCACTATTGCGGGACTTGCGGCGCCCCAAGTGGGGGCGGTTCATCATGATGCGCTTCTCGCAAAGTCGCTCCAAGCTCATGGTCGTAGTAAGATACGGTGAGTTATGTAACTCAACATCCATGCGGAGCCGCTCATGCAAGCCCGCGGTGAAGAAGGCCACCTAGTGCGTCGTTGGAACGAACGGGGTGCGGGAAAGGAGCACCTGAAACTTCTCTAAGTTGTCATTGATAGAGCCCGACTGCTTAAGGGATATCAAGTCCCCGATGGGGTTGCTGCGGAGCAGTGGGTCAAAGCATAGGTTGTATTGGACCTTGAATTCATCCCAAGTAATGTGGGGCTTCTCTCGCTGAAGTTGAGAGAACCACAGTTGTGTCAAACCCATGAGGCGTAAGGAGGCCACACCTAGCCAATCCTCCCACAGAGTACGTTGCGTGGCAAAGAATTGCTCACAACGAGCCAACCATGTCAATGGATCTTCGCGGCCCTCAGAGAACAGGAAATCCAACTTCACAAAGCGCGGCACTGTGAAGTAGTCCGAACGTGAGGGAAGATCGGCTGGCAGGTGGGGGTGTTGCGGACCGGGCATGTATGGGGACGAAGCTGAATTGGTGCTTGGGTGTGGCAGAGTGCCGTCCAGACAGAGTGAGGCGAGGAGTGTCTGATGGTTGTCTGCCATCATGGTTTTGAAGGATTCCAAATTTTGGTCCAGGGTAGGGCTGCCCAAATTGTCATCGTCCATGGGGGAAAAGCCCGGAATGGAGGGAGGGAAGACAGAGGAAGCAATCTGGTAGAGGCGGCGAGTAAAGAGCCCCGGTGAGGGAGAATCCAAGAAGAATCAGTTGTTGGGCAGTGGCGGAGGCGTGCGGGTGTGAAGCAGAAGGCACGTCCTTTTCCGGACCTGCGAGGTGCGGCGCTGATGGGATCGGGGAGGACGGCACGAGCGAGCTCAAGAGTGCGTGTTCGGGGTCGTGGTTGGCCATGACAGAGGTCGGCAACGTTGAAACAGCTCAGTCGGCAGAGGGAAGGACTATGGGCTCTGATACCAAGTTGTTACATGCTCATGATTGCGACCTCGTGCAAGGGGGTGGAGTGGGTAGTCCTGAAGGAGGGAGGCGGATCCCTTCTTCAATCCTCTTGGAGCTATGGTCTGGAGGATGGATTCTCCAATGGTTGCGTCGGTTGGCGTGGGTGTGGCGAGGCGCGGCTGCGGCGTGCGTGAGTTAGGACACATGGAAAGGGGAAGAGAGAGAGGTTTAGAGAGAGAAATATTTGTTATTAATTCTTCTTCCTTCAAAAGTCAACCCCACCCAAATATGAGGGTAAAACGAAGTTCCAACAAAAAACCAAATGCTCACTCACAAGGCTTAACAAGAGGTGAGGTTAAAATACTAAGCATGCATAAAAAAAATACTAATACAAGATAAAGGGGTTCAAGCGAGCGCCACTCAAGACTCGCGGCGCTTGTACGTAATCCCCCAACGAGGATCCGTAACAGATACCCTCGGTGAAGTCACTGATAGAAAAAATAAAAAATCAAAATGGAAAAACTTGAGAAAAAGGAGAGGATTGCATTCATCTTCTTAGTGATTAATTCCCCCAACAAAGATCCCAAACGGACCACTTTGCGTCTTGTTGTGTCTTGCGCCTTTAATAACTACATAAAATATTTGCAGTTTTTATTCATTTAATACAACAGTTAAATTGCCGACCCCGCTATAGTGGGATAAAGGCTTGAGCGTTGTTGTTGTAATGCAGTTTTCAGTTTGGTCTTCAGCAGGAATTCAATGGAGAGTTATTCAGGAAGCAATGATCACATCGTTCAATAGTCACTCCTATATAGAGATGTAGATGTGTGTGTGTGTGGCACAACTAAACGTGCAGATGTGGATCACAGATTCAGGGCCAGAGAGGGTTGGTTACCTATCATAACAGTCCTGCTATTTCCACCAAGTGAATCCTGTCAAGGTGAAGTTACAATAATAATCAGAGTAAGTAATGCATAAACACAGAAAAAGTATAAAGACCACATCAGTTCACAGTTTGTGAATTCTACTCAAAACTAAAAGGTTAAGGGTATCAATCATGCTTAAAGCTTAAGTGACCTTTCCACGATCAAAGTTAATGCATAGGCTCACACACACATTCAGTTAGCTGATGACTTTGACGAAATTTGTTGGAAAACCCGCTTTATGATTTGATATAACAGATTAATTAATTGATCTACAAAATTGTCGAAGTATGTATAGTAAGCAAATATGTCTATATTTGTACAATGTCTAATCAGGTCCAAGTTGTCAAAGACTTAGAACACGAAGCTAAATCGACTAAGTTAAATTTATGTGCGTCGAGAAGTATTTGACACAGGTCATCTAAGGCAAAGTCCGAATGTTGAGAAGTAATCGACGTACGTCGAGAAATTAACTTCATGCATCGAGAAGTAATCGACGCACGTCGAAGCATAGGCCTCCAGCTTACATCGAGATCTTCATTAAGGAAAGTCTGCTCAGAGCAAAATTATACAGCTTATGTCGAACTCTCTCTACTCAACAATTCAACGTACATCGAATAGTATTCTACACTTAAGTGACCTTACGTCGAATACTCTCCAGTCTTCTGTAATTGATTCCCGAGCTGATCAAGACTTTGATTCAAATCCAAATAGAGTCGTTACTTCTCCTATTCAAGAAAATGATTATGTTGATTGACACAAATAAGAAAGGCTTCTATTCTACAACAGTAATAAATGTGTGAAGATTTCAAAAAGAATTCTACAACAGTCATATATGTGTGAAGATTTCAAAAAGAAAATACAGAGCTCTCAGCTGAATTCATTCTTCTCTTCAGAATTCAAAATTGTCTCCTCCCTCCAAAAGAAGTTCTCCAAGAACCCTAGCCGACAATAACTCTTCTCTTTGATCTAAGGCTCTCCTCACCGGGGTTCTTCGCCATCTTCATATTCAGGATTCCTCCCAGATGGGATTCATCTGCTCCTTAAAAATCCATAATTCTCTCACAAAAGGAATTGCATGTTGCCGCTAAAATAAAGAATCAACACAAAGCTTCAAAGATCAAGATTCTTCTGAATGATTCAGCTTCCACCCAATTAGATACATAATCAACTGAAACAAGAATATATTATTATCCAAAAGAAGGGGGGAATAATCCTATAAAATCAATGTCATATGCATACAGTACAAATTAAAATATTATTCAGGGGCTTTCATTTTGTCTCGAAATATTTCCACTTCTTTGGCATTTATCATACATAGAGGCACGTAAAACTGTAGAAAAGGGAAATCTTTAAATAAATATGGCCAGAAAAATCCTGACTGATGAACATTTGTTGCAGTTCTAGTGGCACAAAAGTGTCCACCTGCTTCGATATCATGGCAATATTCTAAAACTGACAAGATTTTTCCATCAGAAACACACCGTCTATGTTAAAATTCAACAACCTGGCACTACTACCACGTTGAATTTTCTCCAGGTGGTCAGCAGGATAGCCTAAAGCCAAATTAATATTCTCAGAACTATCCAGTTCACACCTTGATCACGCGGAAACTTCCCTGGACCTTGAAGTGAGCAGGGGTTATCTCAACCGAAGTCAATCAACCAGCAAACACATGCAGCACAAGCGTCTTTATTGATTCACAGCCAACTTCTCTACACAGCGAGACATACATGGCGAGACATGCTTCACCAACCACACCCAAGGGAAAGCAGAGACTACAAAAACAAGACAAGAGAGACAAGCCGCGCGGACTCAACTACAAGCCGCCGGTCTACTACTGTGGAGTCCGCTCAGTCCGCCAGGTCGCCAGACCGCAACCCAAGCCGCGCGGACTACCCCTTATTCCAATGCTTGCTCTAGCCGCCAATCTGCAAGCCGTCTGACCGCGAGGTCGCCTAGCCGCCAGACCGCACAAGCTGCGATGCCGAATAGAACAGTCCGCCTGAAGCAGGCGACTTCTTGAACCCCTAACCAAGTTGCCAAAGAGAAGACCGTCCGGTCGCTGTCCGCGACCTGCTGTTTTCCGCCTGTTGCTTAACCGCAGAGTCCGCACTGTCCATGACCGCAATCAGAGCCAAGTCCTGGCTTTCCAGCGCTATCCGCACAACCTGCACAGCACACCCGGTCAACTCAATCAAACCGCGCGGACACCAAAAAGCAGTCCGCAGCAACCTGTGCGGGCTCAAGTTATTGTTCACTTACACATGGAGGTTCACACTTCCTGATGTGACAGGGGTTCTATTTATAGGTACGATGATGAGTGTGGTCACCGCCCTAGCCGATAAGATTACTGCCACATCCTGCAGCAAGACTTCTCCGCAGTCCGCGAATACAATCCACACCTGTGCAAGATGCCTAGAGGCCGGACTCCAATTTCCAGTCCGCCTTGTCGCCAAAAGCCAAGCCGCCAAGACATCACCAAGGCCGGTCAGCAACACTAGTTCACCTTGTCGCCAAGGGCTTGTTGGAGTCACCATGATGATCTGGAAGTGGCATGTAGTCTCACTGCCAACGCGATATTGCAGGGTCGCACATAAGAGATGTGGAGAAGTTGGATGATTGACTGTGTTGGTAAAGGTTACCAATCACCGACCTGAATAGGGTTATGGGCAAAGTGTTGCCTTATAGGATCATCGAGGTTGCCTTGATGGAGGTTCGTCGTGTCAAAGACATTAGTCGAGAATGGTCTTCTGATTCCCGCCGATCGACATCACCTTGCTGATTCTCGCCGATATCGTCGAGAATCAATTATTGATTCTCGACGATCGACTACCTTGGCTATTGTCGTCGAACGATCGAGTATCTGTCGTCGAGCGCAGCTCGACGACGAGAATCGTCTGCTGATTCTCGCCGCAATGTGACTCGTCGATTGATTCTCGCCGAACCGCTCAGATTCCGCCGATTGTCGCCGATACAATTCTCCAGTGCTGCTGAGTTTATTTTATACGTATAAATATAACACTTAGGGTTTCTGTGCAATCCCCTCTGTGCGATCGAACCCGACGGAAGAGTTCCGCTCGTTCGCTCCGCCGATCCCATCCCGCCGCCGGAGTGTTCCGCCGCCCGCTCCTCGACCAGCTTCGCTGGCGCCAATCCCTGGCCGGACTCGTGGGAAAGCAAGGTGCGGTCTTCTTTCCATCTTCCGTCCGCCTTGTCGTGTGGCTGCAAAACGTGGATACATTCCACGTAGAACCGCCACTAGCAGCAGACGAAGTTTGGAGCTTCTCGTTGAGTTGTGACCAAGCCGCCGAGGTAATTTTTGGTTTTCTAACTTCTTGATTCAACCGTCATGGCCCATCCCATCTCTTTGGGTTTTTCTTGATGTTTTACTTTTCCGCTGCGTGCACAAGTGTTGTGCCAACCCCATAGAGAAACCCCAACAGGGCTAAGCCAGGACCACCACAGCCGGACTCCGCAGCAACAGTCCGCTAATCCGCGGACACATCACTTCAGTCTGCCAATCCCGAGCCCACGGCTTCTCCACCAAGGCAACTGCCGGGCTCAGGCGGACATCCTGTTCCAGTCTGCCCATATTATGGACAGCACTAGTCTGCATACCCTGCAGACAACTCCAGTCCGCAAGCCGAGTCCATAGCCTTGTTACCAAGACACCTTCCGGACTCAGCGGATTCCAGCTCCAGTTTGCTTACATAGCAAACTTCCAGTCCGCATATACCGCAGACTACAGTCCGCATATCCCAAGTCCACAGCCACACCAGCAAGGCAGCTGTCGGACTCAGCGGACACCCTGCTTCAGTCCGCACATCCCGAGCCCACAGCTTTGCCACAAAAGCTACTCCCGGACTCAGCGAACACCTGGCATCAGTCCGCCCATAGTTGCGGACACAACCTCCAGTCCGCTCATCCCCAAACTCGCAAACAAGGCACATGCACTTCTGCCGAGCTTGGCGGACTGACAAGCAGGCCGCACTCCACTGCACGATCTCCCCGGACTGAGCCAAACATGGACTTGGTTCAGACCCAACCAAGTCCACACCACTGGCCACTAAGGCCAGTCCGCACTTACTGGCGGACACTGGAACCAGTCTGCCTGTCCCGGCGAGCTCCAGTATCAGTCCGCACTGACTGGCGGTCTCCGCGGCTTCCACTTCCCGTTGCACCAGAGCAAGACCAAGGCAACTGCCAAACCGGTCTGTCGAGCTCCAGTTCTTCAGTCCGCTTCATGCCGGACTCCGCGGCTACAGTTTCTATCCGCCCGGTTACTTCTTGGGATGCAACTGCCTGCTGAGCACAAGCCAACCTGGCTAACCGACACTGCTGTCAGCGTAGTCCGCACGAACAGACCGCCCAGGCTGCTACAGATCAAACCGTCTGCAACATCTCTGCTGACTTAGCAGTCCGCCAACCCTGTCCGCGTACTCCGCGCAGATAGGTTCAAGTGCTCCATTCACCCACTTTCACTTCACAAATTTCAACACTCCCCCTTGAAGTGAGAAGTGGTGAATAACTCCAGCAGCTCCCGTAACCTTGCACCTGATCCCTCTGATAGCATCTACGAAGAAATGTCCAAGACATAGTCCTCGCCCCGCATATCATGGACCATGAGGGAGCCCTCCAGCATCTCCCAAAAGGATTCATGCTTCCCTCTGCTTTCTTCAGCTTCAACATCCACTCATGCATCACAGGAGTATCACCAACTACCTTGGGCACAAAAGCCCTGGCCTCGTTACCTCTGAGAGAAGTCACCTCTTCAGCCTTGGTGTCAACCACCTCCTTGATTCTAGTGGGGTCATCACAGCCAGAAGAAACTTGCTCGACCTGAGGGCTAACAAAGAAACACGGAATCAAGCCCGCCGTGTTCCCTTCACTATATCGAGCTGGTGGCTTACTGATCCTCTTCGATCTCCGAAGAACCGGATCACGGCTAACCACCTCCGCTGCTTCTGAACCAGCTTCGTTCCCGGGCAAACCCGGAACAATGCTCCCCTTGCTCCCTGAACAAGACGCCTCCTCACTGGAACCAGGAGCACCTGGAGCAACGCTCCCCCTGCTACCTGAACCAGAAGACTCCCCTCTTGAACAAGAACTGCCTGGAACATCACTCCCCCTGCTTCCTGAACCAAAAGCCTCCGTCTTCGAGCCAGAAGTACTTGGAGTATCGCTCCCCCTACTTCCTGACCCTGACGTCTTTGCCCTGGAGCTAGAACAACCTGGAGCTCCTGGTGACTCGGGCAGCTCCACATGAATCTTAGTGGCAGCCTCCTTCAGCCCACCATCTGACTTTCTCATCTCTAGCTCCACATGAGAGATACCCCAATACGGCGTCAACTCATCGAAGACAACGTCTCTCGACACGATGAGTCTCTTCGTCGCAGGATCCATACATCTCCATCTTCTCCTCTGCTCATCATACCCAACAAAGACTAGCTTTGTCTTGAGAACACCCGGAGAGTGTATGTAGCAGGTAGATCCAAACACTCGTAGGTACTTCACACTAGGCTTTACTCTGAACATCAGCTCATAAGGAGTCTTCACATAAATCGGACTAAGAGGCATCGAATTGATGACATGAGCAACACAGGTCATCCCTTCCGCCCAAAGAGCCTTAGGAACGCCTTTACTCTGAAGCCAACACTTGCAGGTCTCCGTTAACCAACGGATCATCCGAGCTGCAATACTGTCTTGCTGTGAAGTATATCCACAAGAAAGCTCCTTCTGGATCTCTTACTTCCTGCAAAAGTTTCAGAACTCGGTTGAGTCAAACTCACCACCGATGTTTGTCCTCAACTTCTTGATACTCAGGCCAAGCTGGTCTTCCACAAGCTTCTTGAACTCCACAAACAAGCGCATCATGTTGGACTTCTTTGACATGAAGTATACTCAAGTATACCTTGAATAGTCATCAACCAATATTAGCATGAACTTGCTGCCTCCAAGACTGGTGGTGACGGTCGGTCCAACCAGAGCACAATGGACAACCGCCAACGGTGCTTTACATCTGGATTGTGTTTTATCAACCATGAAGCGATAAGCTTCACTTTGCTGACATCCCGCACACCCCTGACCATCGTCATAGGATGACAATCTAGGCAAGCCTCTTACGAGTCTTCTTTCCGCCATTGCTTTCAGCTTGTCCATCCCTACATGCCCCAGTCTTTCATGTCAGATAGCTGCACTATCACTGGCCGTCATCCGATCAGCACCAAAACTTGTTGAAGACCCAACAAAGTTCTCCTCCTTGCCTCCAACATGAGCTACGTTCGCCGAGAGCAAGGTAACCTTACACTCTTTCCTGAGATGACCATGCTGCTTGTATTTATAGCATCTTGGTCCTTTCTTCCTCTTCCCATCACGCCTAGGAGAACCACTCCTCTCTTGCTGATATGAAGTAGAAGGACCATCCTCTACATCAACCCTCACCTCCTTCCTGAACAACTCATCAAGGGAAGTCCAAACCTCCGCAGCTGACCGACATCCACTGATGTGTTCCAAGAGCTCCGATGAGATCACCTGCTTGAGAATAGACTTTTCATTCGCATTTGTCTCCTTCCAAGCTCTCATCTCTTCAGCATTGCCAGCAGTATCCTATTGTCTTTCTACTCCGCATACAACCTCCCAAAGGTCCTCGCCAAGAAGAAAGCTCTCCATACAAGACTTCCACCTAACAAAGTTCGTCTCTGTAAGGAGATCAATTCCAAGACAACTTGCATCTTCCACTGCCATGGTTCTACCACTAGTTCCCTCTTCAAAGAGTCAACGCCACTTCAGTTGAACACTGCTTATCCACTTCAATCCAGCTCCGAGACCAAGTTCAATGCTCAAGCAACTGAACCTCTCTTTGATATCATGTTAAAATTCAACAACCTGGCACTACTACCATGTTGAATTTTCTCCAAGTGGTCAGCAGGATAGCCTAAAGCAAAATTAATATTCTCAGAACTATCCAGTTCACACCTTGATCACGCGGAAACTTCCTTGGACCTTGAAGTGAGCAGGGGTTATCTCAACTGAAATCAATCAACCAGCAAACACATGCAGCACAAGCGTCTTTATTGATTCACAGCCAACTTCTCTACACGTCGAGACATACATGGCGAGACATGCTTCACCAACCACACCCAAGGGAAAGCAGAGACTACAAAAACAAGACAAGAGAAACAAGCCGCGCGGACTCAACTACAAGCCGCCGGTCTACTACTATGGAGTCCGCTCAGTGCGCCAGGTCGCCAGACCGCAACCCAAGCCGCGCGGACTATCCCTTATTCCAATGCTTGCTCTAGCCTCCAATCTGCAAGCCTCCTGACCGCGAGGTCGCCTAGACGCCAGACCGCACAAGCTGCGATGCCGAATAGAACAGTCCGCCTGAAGCAGGTGACTTCTTGAACCCCTAACCAAGTTGCCAAAGAGAAGACCGTCTGGTCGCTGTCCGCGATCTGCTGTTTTCCGCCTGTTGCTTAACCGCAGAGTCTGCACTGTCCCTGACCGCAATCAGAGCCAAGTCCTGGCTTTCCAGCGCTATCCGCACAATCTGCACAGCACACCCGGTCAACTCAATCAAACCGCGCGGACACCAAAAAGCAGTCCGCAGCAACCTGTGCGGGCTCAAGTTATTGTTCACTTACGCATGGAGGTTCACACTTCCTGATGTGACAGGGGTCCTATTTATAGGCACGATGATGAGTGTGGTCACCTCCCTAGCCGATAGGATTACCGCCACATCCTGCAGCAAGACTTCTCCGCAGTCCGCGGATACAATCCAGTTCACCGCACCTGTGCAAGATAGCCAACCCGCCTAGTTTTTCCAAGGTCGGACTCCAATATCCAATCCTCCTTGTCGCCAAAAGCAAAGGCGCCAAGACATCACCAAGGCCGGTCAGCAACAGCAGTCCGCCGTGTCGCCAAGGGCCAAGCCAGGACCACCACAGCCGGACTCCGCAGCAACAGTTCGCTAATCCGCGAACACAGCACTTCAGTCCGCCAATCCCGAGCCCACGGCTTCGCCACCAAGGCAACTGTCGGGCTCAGGCGGACATGCTGTTCCAGTCCGCCCATATTATGGACAGCACTAGTCTGCATACCCTGCAGACAAGTCTAGTCTGCATACCCTGCAGACAAGTCCAGTCCGCAAGCCGAGTCCATAGCCTTGTTACCAAGACACCTTCCAGACTCAGCGGACTCCAGCTCCAGTCTGCTTACATAGCAAACTTCCAGTCCGCATATACCGCAGACTACAGTCCGCATATCCCAAGTCCACAGCCACGCCAGCAATGCAGCTGTCGGACTCAGCGGACACCCTACTTCAGTCCGCACATCCCGAGTCCACAGCTTTGCCACAAAAGCTACTGTCGGACTCAGCGGACACCTGGCATCAGTCCGCCCATAGTTGCGGACACAACCTCCAGTCCGCTCATCCCCAAACTCGCAACCAAGGCACATGCACTTTTGTCGAGCTTCGCGGGCTGAGAAGCAGGCCGCACTCCACTGCGCGATCTCCCCGGACTGAGCCAAACATGGACTTGGTTCATACTCAACCAAGTCGACACCACTGGACACTAAGGCCAGTCCGCACTTACTGGCGGACACTGGAACCAGTCTGCTTGTCCCGGCGAGCTCCAGTATCAGTCCTCACTGACTGGAGGTCTCCGCGGCTTCCACTTCCCGCTACACCAGAGTAAAACCAAGGCAACTGTCAAACCGGTCTGTCGAGCTCCAGTTCTTCAGTCTGCTTCATGCCGGACTCCGCGGCTAGAGTTTCTATCCGCCCGGTTACTTCCTGGGATCCAACTGCATGCTGAGCACAAGCCGACCTGGCTAACCGCCACTACTGTCCGCGTAGTCCGCACGAACAGACCGCCCAGGCCGCTACAGAGCAAACCGTCTGCAACATCCCTGCCAACTTAGCAGTCCGCCAACCCTGTCCGCGTAGTCCGCGCGGATAGGTCCAAGTGCTTCATTCACCCACTTTCACTTCACAAATTTCAATAGTCTAATCATATTGTCCACGCAGATTCGAAATAGCAATGGTTCTTCCCAAAAATAGCGTTTAACATCAGCAAAAAAATATCTTTTGTTGATAAAGAGAACGGGAAATAAAACAACATGCTAGAAAATTACAAAATCGACATATCAAGATGCTAGTAGTGGTTCATTGCTCTTTCATCCACTGGTTGTATTTCTCCTAATATAATTTGTGAGAGATGGTCGGCGACCACATTTTGGACTCCCTCATTATCATTAGTTTCAATATCAAACTCTTGAAGGGAGAGTATCCACCATATCAGCTTTGGTTTAGCGTCTTTTTTGAAAATAAGTATTTTAAGGTAACATGATCAGTGTATATTATAGTCTTAGGGTTTGTTTGGTTCAGCGGGAGCATACGGGCGGGCGCAGACGCCGCTGTCGTTCGGATATGGAGGGGGAGGCGGGGGTTCGAAATAGAGGGATTTCTCTGTTCCGCAAGCTTACAGCGGGAGCAGACATCGCGGGTTTGTTTACCCGCCTTGTGGCGGCGTCTGCTACCACACCGGTGTGAAAATGCTCATTCAAACAGACCCTTAAACATGCACAGATAACAATGAAATTAATCAAAGGCAAAGACCACCGCTAAAAAAATTTTTGTAGTTGCGTAATTTAATTGTGCTTCATTTAATGCGCGACTAGCATAATAATTGGTGTGTAATATTTTATCATTAAGTTAACCCAAAAATGGCACCCGTAGTCGTGTCACTAGAGTCACTGATTAACTCAAATGGTAGTGACCAATCCAGGATAACTAAAATTGGTTTAGTTGTAGGTTCTTGTTTTAGCGACTGAAATGTGATCTTGCATGGCTCATCAAATATGAAATCAATATCTTTCATTAATAAGTTTTTTAGCGGTTTAAATAATTTTGAAAAGTCTTTGATAAAATGGTGGTAAAATCCAACATGCCCAAGGAAACTGTGACAACATGAAATCCTACGACTCCAGTCAAATCCAGACCAGCCCAGATCCAAGGCAAGTCTCAGCATTCAATAGCAAGAGCGGTTACCCTCCTGCTAGTCGTCATCTGAAGCCTCAAGGGAGTGGGCGGTTAAGTACCGGGTAGCCACGCATCCTTCTAGTAACCTTCAGCATCCAGTCAAGAGGAGCTCCAGGCGAACACCCTAGGAGCCCGCCTGTGCTATCCTCCTCAGTTGGTAGTGGCTCATGCGGTTGCAACCCATTGTAAACGCACGGACCCTCCTCACTCCATAGTGACCAGTAGCTTGTGCGGTTACAGCCTGTTATAACCACCCGAACCTTTTGGCATTAATTACAACATTAATTGCACTCAATCGTTTGGGCAGCCTACCCCCAATATAAAAAGGGGCAGGGGTGCTAAGAAAGACACGGAACTTGAGCCAAAATCTGCCTAATTGTAGGTGTATTTCAAGTTCTGAGTCATTAAGTGCCTCTAATTTTATGTGCCTTTTTGCTTTGTGCCTTGTAATAGTTTGTAATAATCTCTTTGTGAAATATAACTGCCCGCAGCAAGTGGTATTCTCCGTAGCGGATAAATTTGGTATCTTCCACTGCTAGCGGCAACCTCTTTTTTGTGCTCTGTTCGCTCAATCATCAAGGTTTAGTAATTGATTGCTTGTGGTTCTTGATTCCTTCGATATTCGCTTGACCCGTCACTGAGTGTGAAAATTGGAGACAATTTTTGCATCAACAATTCGAACACGCAACCTTTAGATCAAGAAATCGAGGAAACCACCCAATGGCCAAAGGACAGACGCCACGATCGTCCCAACATCTCAACCTGCAGGAGGGAGGCGCGGTCATACGAGAAGAGTTCAACAACCTTCTCGTAATGGTCACGCGCCTTATAGAGCAAGGGCTCTAGCCCTGAGACCGCGAGACACAACCCAAAACAGTAACTCCCGAGCAAAAACCACACCAACCGGAGAATTCACTGTTGGGTTTTGTTATACGTCACAATACTTGTGCGCAGCGGAAATGGAACAAGAAAACCCAAAATAGTTCGAATCTAGGATGAACATTGATCAAGAAGTAAAATACAATTAATAAAAATATACCTTTCAAGGATTGAGTCAATACTCAACCAAGGTGCTCCAATGAAGTCCAACGAACGGCAACGCCCGGAGTTCCAAACGTAAAATAGTGTTCACGCCTCTACGGATATTCACACGAGCACGGAGAACCCTATACTCTTGTCACACAAGATCTAGGTCGGAAGAAGGCTTGCCCTCAACGTCTCCACGGACTACTAGATCCATTCAAGGAGAGGCGGCGGTGACGAATACGGCGCTCACGAAACGATTTCCGACGACGTACAGGAATGGCGGACGGTCGGCGGCGAGATCGACTTTCACGACCTAGCGGAACAGTTCCATCGGGAGGAAGAAGATCGTCTCAATCGGTATCGGTCGATTAGGTCAAAAGGAACAGTTACATCTACGGTTACTGTTTACAACATATATATACAGTAGACCAAAACTTCTGATACCTGCAAACCACGCCGAACCGGACTTAAAGGAAATAAACCGGAGGATACAATATTCTTCGAGTATTCACGTCGATATTCGACGAATCAAAAGTTATTCGTCGAAATAGCACGAGTATACTCGACGAAACGAGACAGGGCAACTCGTCCAAGTATTAAGGCGATATTCGACGAATCGGGGTCTAACTCATCGAATATGTCATGACGATACTCTACGAACCAAGTCCAATTCGTCGAGATAACATAACAATACTCGACGAATTCAAACAGTCTTGTTGAGATGTCACGACTATACTCGACGAATTCAAGACTATTCGTCGAAACCTTACAACTATACTCGACGAATTTCCGTTGGATTCTTCCGAGCACTAACCTGATGACCCAAATTCATAATATAGGTCCCGGAATGAAAACTTTCACGCCCAGAATGTCATAGGCTTGGTCCTTCACTCATATCACATATGAGCAAGGCCAACACAAACCTTTCCAACTTATCCAATGCTCTTATCTAGGCTCATATTGCGTTGGCAGTGAGACTATATGTTTGATCACTTACAGATCACCATGGAAATACCAACATTCACCCCCGCTCCAGCCACATGGCAAATCAGCGCGAGCTAGCCAAGAATTCTTTAAGGAGACCGCAACTACCTATCAAGGAAGAGCCCTTGATTTTGAAGAACCCGAGCACATGGAAAGGATGGACTCTCTCCCTTTTGTTGGGGCCATCAAAGCAGAATCCGCACCCTTAGGGTTCGGGGAGCCTCGCATTGCCAGATTCTCGTGTGCATAGCTTTCAGCATTATACATCAAAACTCGTTTGCATATACGTTTCAACAGAATGGTGTGGCCGAGCGAAAAAATCGTCATCTTTTTGATGTTACTCGGTCACTCATGCTTCAAATGCAGGTTCCTACTCATTTTTGGAATTTCGTTGTGTCAGCAGCGTATCACCTATCAACCCCATGTCATCCTCTGTCCTCGACTTTGTAACCTCATTTAGTCTCCTCTTTTTTGCCCAATCCTCGTTCCCCCTCACGCCACGTGTTTGGCTGTACTTGTTTTGTTCATAACTTTGGTCCGACCACAAATAAGTTGGCCCCACGTGCCAATAAATATATGTTTTTCGGGTACTCTCGGACTCAAAAAGGCTATCTGTGTTATTCTCAAACTACTGACAAAGTTATTGTCTCTGTCGATGTCACCTTTCGTGAGGATCAACCATTCTGTAACTCGTCGTCAAACTCTGCTCCTCTACCCTCCATACCTCGTCCAACCGTTCCAGTCGCGTCTTCCCTACCACCTCTTCTTCCCACTCCACTTCCAGCACTTGTTCCACCTCTACCACCCAAATCGCCTCTTCTTTGTGTTTATACTCTCGTACTTTGGCTTCTGGAGCTCTACAACAGCCCTCCTCCACCGGTGTTATCCCACAAACTGACGATCCAGTATCAACATCTACCGCTCACCCTACGACAAATTATGTTTCTTTGCATTGTCTAACTCCACATTTACGCAAGTTTGCTCTCTTTCTCCTCCATTTCTATCCCTAACTCGGTGCAAGAGGTTCTTCTTCATCCAGGGTGGCGTGCGGCTATGGAAAAAGAAATGACCGTTTTTTGTTTTAAGCACACTTGGGATTTGGTCCTTCTTCCTTTTGGACAATCGTATGTCAGTTGCAAGTGGGTGTTTGCTATCAAACATGCTCCGGATGGGACGGTTAACAGGCTCAAAGCCCGACATGTGGCTCGGGGGTTCACTCAACAATATGGGCTTGATTATGATGAAACCTTCTCTGTTGTCGCCAAGTTGAACTTTGTTCGGGTGTTGATCTCCTTGGCTGTTCATTGCTACTGGCATCTCCATCCGATGGATATAAAGAATGTCTTTTTAAATGGTGACCTTCAAGAAACGGTCTACATGAACCAACCTCCCGGCTTTGAGACCACAGGGGAGTCTCGTGTATGTCATCTTCGGAAATCTATTTATGGTCTCAAACAATTTCCCAGAGATTGGTTTGATAAATTCAGTAAGGCCGTTCGCGAAGTTGGATTCAAGAGGAGCTCGGTGGGTTTCTCTCTTCACTCATCATCAACCAGCTGGGACTGTCATTCTCTTGATTTATGTGGATGATATTTTGATTACTAGCGATGACTTCACAGTGATACAACAAATCAAGCAACACTTAAACTTCATCTTCCAAACAAAAGATCAGGGGGCACTCAGGTACTTTCTTGGACTTGAGGTTGCAAGACGGCCTGATGGTCATGTCCTTTCACAACGAAAGTACTGCATTGATCTTCTCCACGACGCTGGCTACTCTGGGTGCAAACTTGTGGAAACTCCGATGGATATCAATCACAAGTTATGTGCTCATGGTTCTGACTCTGATTCTCTGCTTACGAACCCTGAGTATAATCGGCGCCATGTAGGAAAACTGATATATCTAACAGTTACAAGACCTGATATTTCTTTTGTTGTTAGAGTGGTCAGTCGGTTTTGCATGCTCCTCGGATCTCTCAGCTCCAGACAGTGGAACGCATCATCAGATATTTGAAGATAACTCATGGACAAGGGTTGGTATATAAGTCATCATTCTCTCTATCTCTTATTGCATATTCAGATGCGGATTATGCGGGCTCCCTAGATGATCGACGTTCCACTACGGGTTTCGGTACCTACTTTAGAGGGAATCGTATTACTTAGCGTAGCAAGAAGCAGTCTGTGGTTGCTCTCTCTTCTGCTGAAGCTGAGTATCGTGCAATGGAGGATGTTGTTCCTGAACTCACCTAGCTTGGGGGTCACCTTATACTCACCTGCAACCTTGTTTTGCGATAGTCAGACTGCTATCCATATTGCGAAGAATCTGGTATTTCATGAGAGGACTAAGCACATTAAAGTTGACTGCGACTTCGTCCGTGAAAAGGATCAATTAAAAAAGTTAGAGCTGGAGCAAGTTCCGGCGTCAGAGCAAGTTGTTGACATTCTCACTAAGGAGCTACCTCGACAAATGTACCATTAGTTCTTGGGCATGCCTCTCTTCCAATTTTTAAGAAAGCTCTTCATACTGTTTCTCTTCATGAGTACTTTTGTGAATCATGTATTTTCGGCAAACAACGTCGTCTCTTTTTCTCCTTCCTGTACCCGGAGCGATGCTCCGTTATCCTTAGTTCACTCTGATATTTGGGGGCCCTATACGGTCCCTAGTATTTTTGGGTATCGATACTTTGTTACCTTTATCGATGATTACTCAAGGATAACCTGATCGTGATCGTACCGAACTCCCAACCACGTTCCGTACATTTCTTACGGAAACTCGCACTCAGTTCTCTACCTGTGTCAAAACTCTTCGTACAGACAATGCTCGAGAATATACTGGTCGCACCCTCTCCAATCTATGCGCTGAGTTCGGTATCATACATCAGACTTCATGAGCCATCTTCCTCCCTTTCTCTTATTGCATACTCTAATGCGGACTATGTGGGCTCGTTGGATGATTGACGTTCAACTACTGGTTATTGTACTTACTTTGGAGAAAATCTTATCATATGGCGGAGTAAGAAGCAGACGGTGGTTGCTCGCTCGTCTGCTGAGGCTGAGTACCGTGTGATGGCAGATGTTACATCAGAACTAACCTGGCTAGAAAGTCTTCTAATGAATTGGGGAGTTAAATTGTCCTCACCATCGACGTTGTTTTGTGACAGTCAATCTGCAATACATATTGCGAAGAATCCAGTGTTCCATGAGCGGACTAAACATATTGAGGTTGATTGTGACTTTGTTCGGGAAAAGGTTCAATCAAAGTTGCTAAAGCTTGAACATGTTCCTGCGTCTGGGCAAGTTGCTGACATCCTTATCAAGGCTTTATCTCGCAAATTGTATTACCAGTTTTTGTCCAAACTTGGTGCCTACGACTTATACGCTCCAGCTTGCGGGGGAGTGTTAGAAGACATAAGGAAAAATGATGTAAAGGCCAATTTATAGGCCTCTTTCCTCCTCCTTTAGTCCCACATCTATTGTATAGGATTCTTCCTTCTTCTCTTCTCCTATATAAAGCTGGCTTGTTTTGTAATTGACGAAATTGAACTAATGAATTAAGATAAAATTAAAACTTGATTGAAAAATAATTATTAAAACATAAATTTGATAACTATAAGGATTAAGAGTTATAATGATTATTTCATATGACGCCCCATAACACCAAAATCTGCCCTTCTAAGCCCGATCCAGCCTCCACATAGCCATACTCGTCCTTCTCACGGCCGTATTCCGCCCCCAAACTACGAGATCTACATTACAGCAACCCGATCCCACTTCCCTAAGCTAGATGCAATTGTTATCCCTTCATTTTAGCACTTGGTTCCTCTCTGAATCGTCCTTATTGGGACGCACGTCTCTGGATCTACTCTCCTCTGGTATCCCTCATGCGTTGTGAGTTGTTATTTGTTGTATCGAACTTTAATTCTCAAGATTAATATTTAATATATGGTGTTGTGATTTTATGTTGGCTTGGATCTCTTCAATATTAGTTGTTTGTTTTAGATTATTCTTGTGATTTACAGAATCAATCTGTCCCGCGCTCTTGCTTCGGTTCTCCACGCTGAGGAAAATCTAAGTTTGTTTTACCCTAAAAAATTATTTTGCAATTTATAAAATCTAAGTGCACTTTTATGATGCGGCACAGGCGTCACACGTGCCAGCCACCCTAGAGTCCCACCAGTGGGCCCACCTGGAGTCAGAACCAGGCGGCTTTCATCAGGGACGCGGCCCGTAAACCTCAACCAGCTCTCCTCCATGGAATCACCACCATGCGGCAGGTTGTTGAGGCCGGGGTTCGATCCCCAGACCTCCTAGATAAGAGGCCTTCATAAGCACTCTTATGACCAACTGAGCCTGCAAAAAGTCCGACATATAAATTCACGATTGAAAAATAAATAAAATCATCCCACACCGAATATTCAAAGCAAGACAAAGATAATTTATTTAAGCAAAACAAGCTTAGTTTTCCTCCGCGTGAAGGGCCAAAGCAAGAACGCGCGACGAATAAACCCTGCAAATCACAATATTTATTTAACAAACTACTACAATAAAAGATATCCAAACCAATATGATGTCCAATCCGATAAATAAATGCAGAAAAATAAAATTTGATACAACAATACTCACTAAATAGTGGGTTGACCAAGACAATTAAGATTCGGGAGCCGGATGAGTAGATCGGCGATCAAATGTGAAACCTGAGGCGAAACGACGATGACGGTGGGTGGTGGAATCGGACTGGAAATGGATAGATTCGGCCACCCACGAGTAGATCCGGGCACGGGATGAGGGGATCGGGGTGAAGGATAGATCCAACAATAAATGGTCGGATCCGGGCTGAAAATTCCAGATCGAGACTGATCCGGAAAGGGGCGGCTTTGGGAAGGTGGTTCTACGGAAGGAAGGGTTGTGGGGTGGGAATAGTGGTGGGGAGGGGTGCTGGGTGGTTGTTGGTGAAGCAGGGGTGGTTGGAGGTGCTGCAGGGAGCCGAGTGAGGGGGTGGCAGGGAGGGGGACGGAAGGGGGCTTGGCGGTGGATGGTTGTGAGGGCTGGGAAGGGGCAGACGGTGGCTCCAGTAATTGGAGGGTGGAGCTGCTCGATGAGGGGAGTAGATTGGCGGAGAAGGTTTGCTGAGAAAACAGTGGTCCGCTGCTTTAAAATGGGAGGAAAAACTATAGGAATGGAATAGTAGATTTCATTAATGAATAGTGAAATGTGAAAAGAAACTCTGGACAGCCAACTGGGGTCTGTTAGGGGGAGTTTGGGAGGGGAAATGGAGCGTAGGGTTAGGGAAAACCTTGGGGAAGGAGATACACACCTAGGAGTCGTCGCCTAGGGTTTCACGGAGTCGGCACCGTGGAGGAATCGCGCGAATCCGGGAATGTTCTTCTCCAAAGTCTGCAATGTCTTAGATCAGCCCCTAAGACGTCTATTTATAATAAAGAGAAGATTAGGGCATCCTCCATCAACTGCTATGATTGGTCGGAGGTGAGGCTACCCAAATACATCAGCATAAATGCAAACATAGTGAAATATTATATCAAATCGATTCGCAACGCGAATCCGGACACAACTGCGGAGTTCGATCGTCGAGTCGGGCACGTCAAATATGGTAAGTCGTCAAATCAGCCCCAAATGGGCCAAAAACTCGTCCTCGTCTCTACTCCGCATCAATCTCCCCAGCTTGAAAGAATTCATCTCCCGATGAATTGAGATCGAAATTCTCTTGATGAATGCTAGGAACAACTCGAAGAGGTCCACCGAAAGTCGTCCAAGTGTTGTCGACGGAAGAGATTCCTCGACAATCAACTCCCCTGACTGAAGGGTTGTCATCTCAGGTGAATGGAGACGGTCGTGCTGAAGTCGAAGTCCATGGGCGAATCGATCAAGATCTGCTGCAATATCCAAGAGTTACCAACGTCTGTAGTGGGAATGCACTGGTGGAGTCTGGTCTCCATGATACTCTCAACGCTCAACTCACGAGTGGTGGATCCCGGTGCGATAGGCGGTGCCGAAGGTAGAACCAAAGAAGACGAGTCCCCAGGTGGGTAGGTGTCAGAAGTGGGTGAGTAGTAGTGCCCATCAGATGTGGGTGGGCTAGTCCCCAGGTGGGTAGGTGTCAGGAGTGGGTGAGTAGTGGTGGCCATCAGATGTGGGTGGGCTATGAATGCAGTAGGGCAATGGGGGTGGAGGTGTGGGCGGCTAAAAGTCCCCACTGCTTAGGTCCACATACTCGCGAGGCTCGTAGGACGGCGTCATATCTTCAACACTAAATATCAGATGAATGTCTATACTTGTAGGGATATCAAGATCATAGGTGTTTGTTTTGATCCGTCTCATAATTATATAGGGATCCATTCGCCTAGCGCTCAAGCTTTTAGCAAGCCTCGCACGGAGCCTCACAACGTAGAATTTTACCATCACTTGTTCGCCTTCATAAAGTACCTGCTCTTGTCAGTGAACATCCGCATGTGATTTATAAAACTTATTATCAATACGAATTCTCTGTCGGATCGACTCATGACACACATGCAAACAATGAACAGACAACACAACAGACTCATGCAAATGATGAAGAATCGACTCGACAGACTCATGCAAGTGACGTAAATGACACATGACCAACACAACGTACCGGCTACGGGAAAGCATAATAATGAACGGGACGTCTCTAAAATATGGTGGCCTATCAGGGGGCTCTCTCCGTGGAGTGTATAAAAACTCATCCCGTGTGTGACGAGTGTTCGGATGATTGTGAGAGACAACTATACTCAAATATGAGTTTGTAAAGAGTCATATGTCTCTCAGGGAACGTGACACATCAGGGGGCTCACCAGGAGGTGTGTACGAGAAATCATCGCGAATGAGGTGGCCACCTGAATGAAGATCGTGCGCACTGACTAGAAGACGTGACTCTCGAGTGTGGTGCGTGTTCCCGTAAAATAAGGAGCTCGTTTGGTGGGTCAGCAGGTGGTGCGTCCCAAAACTCATCGGTGGAGCAATGTGCCATAAGGTAGGTCCTCAAAATATGAGTATGCTCAAGCATACTCAAGGAAGGCCCTACATACGATATGCTCCACGCAAGATCAATTCTCTGGGGCAAGGCTTTAGATGATAGCGAAAGAGACACCAATAACTCAAAGCTCATAAACGAGCGTCTCACCCGAATCGTATCCTCGCCAGGATGTGGCGGCTCATCAGGAGGCTCAACAGGGGGGTCATCGTAAAACTCGTCACTAGGGTCATGATCCTCCATGTGAGTACCATCGTAAGGGGTCGTGTCCCCGTGAATGGGTGACATAGTCACTGCAAGATCAACATCAAGCTCTGGGCTCTCGGTCGTGATGTGACTCAGGGCAATGACAACGAGAGAGCAACATAGACCTATACTCAAGAATGGGTTTGTGGGTGGTGTCAAGAATTAGGTATGTGGTGAGGGTGTTAACTAACCCGGTGCATGGCAGAAGAAAAGGTGTGGGTGAGGGACACAACACTGCAGACTCAATAGGTCGCTCAGGCTCACTCTCAATCGGGGTCGCAGGAGACGGGTCAGAGACAAGAGATAGGTCACTCACTGGGCTAAGCACCTCACTGGGGTGAGAGAAATCCGCCTCGTGTATCACTTCTGTCGTGGCTGACAGGATCGTGGTAGGCTTCATGGTGGCCTCAGTATGGGAGGGACTCGTACTGCGGAGTTCAGGGTGAGAATCCCATCGACCAGCTCTTACGGATCTCAATGACTGTTCATAACGAAGGGCGAGCTGATATGTCTGCTCGAGGGACTCCGAGCTATGATAAACTACCTAAGTATGAATGTTAGATCGAAGCCCAGACCGAAATCTGGTAGTGGCCATTGCTGGGTCCTCTCGGAGATCGCTCCTCACAACTAACTCATCAAAGCAATCCATGTACTCGGTGACAGACATGGATTCTTGTTGGAGGGAACATAATTGGTCGAGCAAGCGACTCCGATATAACGAACGCAGATACCTCTGACACAATATATGCTTCATGAACGCCCAACTAGTGATGCAACGAAGACGGTCTTGCTCGCGGGTCCTCTCAACGCTAGCCCAATAAGCCCTCGCCTGATCAACAAGTCTAAGTTTTCCAAACTTGACGCGACGTTCACCGAATAACTCAAAATGATCAAAATAGTACTCCATATCCACGAGCCAATAGCTGAGAGACTCGGGACTCGATGAGCCGTCAAAGGAAGGGGAAGCAGTACGAAACTGACTCTCAAGATCACTCTCAGAAGAACTATCCTCATAATAATCACTCCTAAGGTAATCGAGTCGTGTCGAAGGATCAACATGATCTGCTTGCGTGTACGGGTAAGAACGACGACAATCATCATATTGATTGTCTCTAACATAGTGGGGTTGTGTCGGTGGGTCAACACGATCTCTGAAAGTAATGCACTGTGTTTGAGAATGATCATCGTAATAATGTGAGAATCTCCCTGACAGGGTTCTGTGAGAGAGGGCACAAGTGGGCTCAAAACCTCTAAATTGAGGGGGCGAATAATTGTGATGCCTAGACATGACAGACAAACCTATAGACTCTATAACTGTGTATCGAAAAGTGCACGCAACATTGCTGCGCGCAACCTTCCTCTGATACCAATTAACGCAGAACGAATCTATAGGCGGCGCGTTAAACTGCGACCTAACCTTACATGTCATGCAAAAAGTCCGACAGATAAATTCACAAATGAATAATAAATAAAATAATCTCACGCTGAATATTCAAAGCAAGACAAAGATAATATATTTAAGCGAAACAAGTTTAGGTTTTCCTACGCGTGGAGGGTCAAAGCAAGAGCGCGCAACGAATAAATCCTGCAAATCACAATATTTATCTAACAAACTACTACAATACAAGATATCCAAACCAATATGATGTCCAATCCGATAAATAAATGATGAAAAATAAAATCTAATACAACAATACTCACTAAATAGTGGGCTGACCAAGGCAATGAAGATTCCGGAGCCGGATGAGTAGATCGGCGATCAAATGTGGAACCTGACGCGAAACAATGATGGCGGTGGGTGGTGGAATCGAACTGGAAATGGATAGATCCGGCCACGCACGAGTAGATCCGGGCACGGGATGAGGGTATCCGGGCTGAAAATTCCAGATCGGGATTGATCCGGAAAGGGGCCGGCTTTGGGAAAGTGGTTCCACGGAAGGAAGGGCTGTGGGGTGGGAATAGTGGTGGGGAGGGGTGCTGGGTGGTTGTTGCTGAAGCAGGGGTGGTTGGAGGTGTTGTAGGGAGCCGAATGAGGGGGTGGCAGGGAGGGGGAGGGAAGGGGGCTTGGCGGTGGCTGGCTGGGAGGGCTGGGAAGGGGCAGATGGTGGCTCCAGTAATTGGAGGGTGGCGCTGCTTGATGAGGGGAGTAGATTGGCGGCGGAGGTTTGCTGAGAAAACAGTGGTCAGCTGCTTTAAAATGGGAGGAAAAACTAAAGGAATGGAATAGTAGATTTCATTAATAAATAGTGAAATGTGAAAAGAAACTCTGGACAGCCAACTGGGGTCTGTTTGGGGGAGTTGAAGGGGGGAGTTTGGGAGAGGAAATGGAGCCTAGGGCTAGGGCAAACCTTGGGGAAGAAGATACACACCTAGGAGTCGTCACCTAGGGTTCCACGGAGTCGGCACCGTGGTGGGATCGCGGGAATCCGGGAATGTTCTTCTCCAAATTATGCAATGTCTTAGATCAGCCCCTAAGAGGTCTATTTATAATAAAGAGAAGATAGGGCATCCCCCATCAACGACTATGATTGGCCGGAGGTGAAGCTATTCAAATACAACATAAATGCAAACATAATGAAATAATATATCAAATCGATTCGCAACGCGAATCCGGACACATGCGGAGTCCGATCGTCGATCCGGACACGTCATATATGGTAAGTTGCCAAATTAGCTCCAAATGGGCCAAAAACTCATCCTCGTCTCTGCTCCGCATCAGTTAGGAGATCGTTAATCTGCCACATAGATTCGTTCTACGTCAAGTGGTATCAAAGGAAGGTTCTGAGCACTCTTTTAAAACGCAGTTGTAGAGTCTATAGGTTTCTTCATGACTAGGTGTCACCAATATTCATCTCCTCCATTTGGGGATCCCGAGTCCACTTACACCCTCTCCCATAGAGCCACGTCAGGGATATCCTCACGTTGCTACGATGATTATTCTTGATCGCAGCACACCACTTCGAGATATCGTGTTGATCCACTTACTTACATGACCCTATTATGCTAGAGACTAGAGACGATTAGTATGATGATTGTCGTCATTCATATCCATACACGCGAGCGGATCGTGTTGATCCTTCAACACGACTCGATTACCTTAGAAATTATTATTATGAGGATCGTCGTTTTGAGAGATATCTTGACTGGCAGTTTTGTACTGATGCACATTCTTTTGACGGCTCATCGAGTCCCGAGTCTTTCAGTTATTAGCTCGTGGATATGGAGTATTATCTCGATCATTTTGAGTTATTCGGTAAGCGAAGTATCAAGTTTGCGAAACTTAGGCTTCTACATTAGGAAAGAACGTATTGGTCTAGCATTGAGAGGACCCGTGAACGAGATCGTCTAAATCGTATCACTAGTTTGGTGGATATGAAGCGTATGGAGTGTCAGAGGTATTTACCTTCGTCATATCGGAGGCACTTGTTCAATTAATTATTTTCCCTTTAGCAAGGATCTATGTATGTCGCTAAGTACAAGAATCATTTTGATGAGTTAGTTGTGAGAAGTAAAATCTGAGAGGAGCCAGCTATGACCACTTCCCGATTTTGGTATGGACTTCGATCTGACATACGTACTGAGTTAGCTTATCACAACTCAAAGTCTTTTGAGCGGACATATAAGCTCTCCCTACACCACGAACAGTCCTTGAGATCTGTAAGAGCTGGTCGATTGGATTCACACCTTGACCTTCACAGTACGAGTCCCTCCCATACCGAGGTCACCACGATGTCTACCATTATCCTGTTAGACATGACAGAAATGATACATGATAAGGATTTCTCTCACCCTAGTGAGGTTCTTAATCCGGTGAGTGATCTGTCTTTTGTTTCTGACACTTCTCTTGTGACCCTGATTAAGAGTAAGTCTGAGCTACCTATTAATTCTATAGTGTTGTGTTCGTCACCTACACTCCATCTGATAAGCACTGGTTTAGTAAGGACCCTTACCATAAGCTCATCTCTTGACCCCGCACCAACAAATCCATTCTTAAGGTAGGTCTATATAACCCTCCCCTTGTCATTGTCCTGAGCCACATCACGACCAAGAGCTAAGAGCCTAGTGTTGATCTCGTGGTGGTTATCTCACTCATTTATGCGGACAATACCACTTATGGTGGTACTTATACGGAGGATCATGCCCTGTCAACAGGTTCTATTAGAGCAACAAGTTGAGCCTCCTGATGAACCAACACGTCCTGGTGAAGATGAGATTCAGCTGAGCCACTCATTTATGAGTATCGATTTATTGACGTCTCTTCCATTCTCGTCTCTGATCTTGCCCCAGCAAATGAATCTTGAGTGGAGCATCACATATATAAGGCTTCTCTTAAGTACATTTGAGCATACTCTTGATATTTTGAGGACCTACCTTATGACACATTGCACTTTCAATGAGTTTTGGGACACACCACCTGCTGACCCCCCAGATGAGCTTTTTCTTTTGAGGGACACTCACCACACACTTGAGTCACATCCCATCGTCGGTGTTTCTAGTATCCACTCAGGTGTTCGTCACATCCGCGATGAAATTTCATACATACCACCAGCTGATCCCCTGGATGTGTGATGAGTGAAATTCATATAGTATTTTAGACCTTTTTAGCATAGTTTTCTTGTTTTTTCACTCATGCTTTAGTTAATTTAAGCATAAAATCTCTTGTCATCAAAGTATGTGTCTTGTGAGAGTTCTTGTGCTAGATTAGGGCTATTGTATGCATTTCATGATTGTGGGAGATATTTCTCCCCACTTTTCCTATTTATGATTGGATATTTCGGTGTATGACTGTGTGGACATATTTCCAAGAGGTTTTAGATGTTAAGGAGTTCCCCCCCACCCCACCACCACCACACCAAACCTCAATTTTTTCCACTAGCCCAGGTTCCTTCTCGCGCGAGCAATGTCCTTTTCCTTCGCACACAACCACTGCTCACATGCCTACTCGTGTGATTAGTCAATTTTCTACAATGCCTATAAATATATTGTCTCGTCTTTTCAGCGGGAGGTTCCGCATTTTCCCCTTTTTTCACCATTTTTTCTCCCTTTGAGGTTTCCAAGAGCTAGGGTTCATCCCCTAGGTTCTCCCCATCATCCAGGAGCTCAAGGAAGAAGAAGCCCTCCTCTTGCCGCAAGCTAGGGATCTCGAAAAGAAGACGTGAACGGCGCAAATCCCTTGAGAAAACGGATCCATTCGGTACTTGTGACAGGAGTTTCTCTACCCCGGAAGTAGGCCGACAAGCAAGGCATTCACGAAGTCACCATCCAGAGTCCACCTTGTCTCTACGGAATAGTCTCAAGCGATGTTTGTATCTCTCTACTCATCTCCCTCAATCTAGGTAGATTTGGTTGTGGTTTCTCTTCTAATGTTTGATGATGGTGAAATGAATGTGTGTCTGAATGCTTATTATTTTATATGAAATCATTCTTGTTATTTATCCATTTCATTAGAGTAGCATAGGCGGCCTAGCTGCTGCTTGTGATTTTTCTCCATGTGTTGTGATAGTTGTATGAAAAAGAAAGTGGTGGATGAGTTGCCTTGTTTAGGCACGAGCTGTGTTGAGAACCGGAGGTTGGCGACCCGCGGAGCTGCAAAGCGACGTTTGTAACCCGCATTAGTGTAATAGTATTAGGATTTCGTGCATTAGGTTAAGTGAATCTCAACGGTTCTGAGTGTTGGGCAATGAATTGTGTACATGAGCAAAAAATGGGAGTTGATGAGATGAGAATGCTTAGGTGGATGTGTGGACACACGAGACTGGATAAAATTAGGAATGAATGTATCAGGGATAAGAAATGAGTAGCACCAATTGCAGAGAAGATGCGAGAAGCTTGACTAACATGGTTTGGACACCTACAAAGGAGAACATTAGAGGCACTTGTTAGGCATTGTGAGAGTCTAATCACTAGTCACGCTAAACGAGGGTAGGGTAGACTAATAAAGACTTGGAATAAAACTAAAAGGAAAAACATGATATACTTAGGCATTAGTGAGATTATGACAAAAGATATGGCACAATGGAGACAAAGGATCCAAATAGCCGACCCCACTATAGTGGGATAAAGGCTTCAGTGTTTTGTTGTTGTTGTTGTAGGTTAAGTGAATCTCAACCCTCCCTCCCCGTGAAATCCGACCATAAGAGACTTCGATCTCAAGTCTCCCATATACGTGAATCTACCTTTCTGCGCTCCGCAAGAGATTTGAAACTTAGGAGTAACTCCCCGTTTGAATTATTATTTGACAATGACAATGGGTGCACTTGCCCTACCGCTTGGATTTGAACCATCAAGTTTTTGGCGTCGTTGATGGAGGGCACAACATATGTGATTCTTCCTCTAAGAGAGTCAAGAGAGAGATAATCTCTCTTTTTTTATCCCATCTTTTTTGTTTTCCGCATTTTCTGTTCTTGAAATTTCTGGTGTTATCTAGTGTTAGCCGCTCTTGACCCTGAGATCGAGCACACACTGCGAACTCGGAAACGAGAGCAGGCTCTGGACATGGCTAACCGCAACCCTAATCATAACCAGCAGGCCCTGGGGGATGTGGATCCGGATCCAAACATTCGAGAGGAGGAAGTGGCGCAGCCGAGAGCTCACATAATTAAATCATTAATTTTTCATTATTTCAAAATTTTTAAGCGTGTTTGGTGATTAAACATGATAGAGAAAATTTTTCTTATCGCAAAAAGAGTACATTTTACTTATAATTGAAACCAGTGAACAAATCGTGAAGAAGAAATAGGAAATCAGTAAATAAATTCGAAGTCCTTTATTTTTGCAAACATTTTCGCTAACTTAGCACATTTTTATTTGATTTCTGACAAGCTGCAGTTGTTATCTCCAAAAAGCATACACCAAGGCTTAAATAATAATCCAACCGTGAAAATATACAAAATATTGTCCAAATAAAACGATATAAAAAAGTCATAAACTAAAACTTATTTAGTAGTAAATCAATTAAACTCGATCAGGAATATATTTGATGTTCTTTTTAAGGTCCGGTTCATACGGTCGTAATCTCTTGACCGGTGAAAATAAGTCCCACAAAACGAAGCCTTAGATAGTGTTTTTTTCTTTTTTTTCTTTTCTTTGTTATTATCCTTAAGGTAAAAGAAAATACTATACCTGAATAGATAAATCTAAACAAATTTAAATGAAAATCAAGTATCACCTAAAAACATAAATACACTAAATTGGAAAATAAAAAATTGATCCAGCCACCGACATCACACATATGTCATGGTCGGGCCGACGGCATCAATTACTAAGCACAAACAATTAGTCATATGTGGCTACTTATATTGTTACGAACTTGCACGACGAAGAGACGCTGTGGCGGGTCTATATGCGGAGGAAGACGATGACGAGTTCGTCAAGAGGAGGAGAGACCGAGGACGTGACGGTTGGGTGACTATTTTTTTTTTGCACTATGTATTTCATATTATGTTGTGTACCCATTTATTTTATTCGCACAACGCGCCTATAAGGAGTGGAGTTATACTCTTTTTTGTTTATGCTTGTATGAATAAAAATTAGGGTTGTTTCCTAAGAATTCCTCACAACTCTAATCCTCTCTCTTCTCCCTCACCTCTGTCGGACCTTCCTCTCGTCGGATTAATCTTTGGGATCATATCAATTTGGTCTGACCTGCCAAACCAATTCCTCCTGTTGCAATGCTATTATGCGTCGTTCGCCCAATCCCCCTGCTGCAGTGTTGCTCCGCGTCGGCTGGTCCTTCCACGCCTTCCATCGGCTTGTTCGGCTGGTTCTTACGATCCCGATCAGCCCATTTCCGTGCTCCTGATCCGCCAGTTCGGCGTCGTTCGTCCGATCCTCCTGTTGCAGTACTGTTCTGTGTCGGCCGGTCTTTCCACTCCTTCCATCGATCGCAGAACCTTCGGTTTCCGTCATTCCTCACCAGATCTGCATCCATAAGCCTCCGCCCAACGTCTCCAGCCCATGTCTCCCACCACTCGCTTCGCCGGCGACTCTGCTCCGGATACCGCCACTGATGCTCTTATCCGTTGCGTTGAGGCTCAAGATCAACTCGTCGTCGTCATGCATGCCTCTCTCCTTGCCCTCCGCTCCAAGATTGACTCCCTCAAGGAATTTGCCAACGTCGTGTCCACCGCGTGTGGCTCCGACTCGTCAGCGAACGGCAGCTCCCTCCTCGGCACCGGGCCGCCGTCCTCTTCCGTCGGACACCATTCTATGGCCAATCAGGGTCAGTCCGCCCTCTCCCTGAATATTCCCTCTTTTGGCGTCATGGACCTGATGGGATGGATCGCCAAGGCGGAGCAGTTTTTTGACCTCAATTACAAGCCAGAGCATGATAAGGTGTCTATGGCTGTGGTTGGCCTGGACGGCTCGGCCCTTCACTGGGCTTGGTGGCTCCGTCAATCCAAACCGAGCCTCTCCTAGCCCGAGCTCAAACAGAATATGATTCGGTGGTACGACAACCGCTATTTTGGCTCTTCCACTATCCAGCGGCTATGTGGCGTCCGCCAAATAGCTGGACTGGACGACTACGTTGACAAGTTTGTAGCCTTGGTCACTCATGTCCCCGGCTTGCCACCCGGCCATTATCAGGTCTTCATCATGCTGGGGCTACTGCACCACATCCGCTCCCGGCTCCGCACGCACCATCCCCACACAATCTTTGATGCCCTTGACATGGCGCGTCTGATGAAGGCTTACCTCACCCCCAGGGAGCCATCGCCTGTCGCTAGTCTCCACCGGCCTCGGCCGCCTCAGACGCCCCGGCGGCCCCCTCCCTCGACAGCCCGGCAACGAATGCCCCCAAGGGGAGACCGACACAGCCGACTGGTGGTTCCCCAGCACATCTCGAACAGTACCTGTAATGAACGTCGCAGCAAGGGCCAATGTTTCGGTGTCGGCAGCCCTACCCTCCTACGCATGTATACTCCATCAAGGAGTTCTACGCCATCATCGGCGACTTCGACCGAAGGTCACCTTGTAGGACATAGAGGCCCTAGAGCTATCTCAGGGAGATGGCGTGGTGGATACCGCCACGCCTACTTTTCACTGCTTAGACCTACCTTGGTTCTCGGTGGGCGGTATTTCGGGTCACTCACCACAATTCCTCAGACCATGAAGCTGGCGGGCACATTGTGTGATCGTTCCATTATGATCATGTTGGATAGTGCTGCGAGCCACAACTTCCTCTCAGACCAATTGGTGCACTGGCTTCACCTTCCCTTGGTTCCCTCCCCTGACTTTACGATTTGTCTGGGCGATTGGCATTGTAGGTTGACCCAAGGATGTTGCACCGCTCTCTTCCTGACCGTGGGGTCCTGCCCAGGGACCGCAGACTTCTACGCCTTTGGGCTCGGCGATATTGACGTCATTCTGGGCGTGGATGGGCTTCGCACGTTGGGCGAAGTACGAGTCAACTGGGAGAATATGATTATGCAGTTCCTACAGGAGGACCAGACATGCCGCATGGTGGGCGACTCCGCTTTGCTTCGCTCCCCAGTCTCGGCCCGCGTGATTCAACGGATCGTCGGCGTCGACTTTTCTGCATAACTTTTGTCGCTCTCTACTACGGCACAGCTGCCGCTTCCACACCTGGCCGACCTTCAGGCATTACTCGCCGAGTTCGCCGACATTTTTGAGGCCCCGACCGACCTTCCGTCGACACGCCTGACGGATCACACAATTACCCTCCAGTCTGGGATTGTCGCGGTGTCGGACCTCCCTTACCGCTACCCATGTGCAGAAGGACGAGACTGAGCGGCTGGTCCAAGAGATGTTGATGGGGGGACTTATCCGCCCCAGTGCGACCCCCTTCTCCAGCCCAGTCCCCTTGGTCCGGAAGAAGGATGGTAGCTGGTGATTTTGCGTGGACTATCGGGAGCTCAACTAAGTCACCATTCCGGACAGGTACCCGATCCAATTTATCAAAGAGATTCTAGAGGAGCTACACTGCACCTATTGAAATTTGTGAAGTGGAAGTGGGTGATGGGCAGGCCGGGCGGACTGAGCGGCCTGAGCGGTCTGAGTCTGCGGCCTGGGCGGACTGCTGGTTGCGGCCTGGGTGTTGGCTTTCTTGGTGGCTTGGTTGCTGAGCAGCCTGTGCGGGCTGAGCGGCCTAGTGTGCGGCCTGAGCGGTCTGCTGTGCGGCCTGGTTGGTTTATGGCCAAGGATGGAGGGCTTCTTGTGAAGCGACCTGAGCGGACTGCGGTTTGCGGGCTGTTGGCAGTGCTTGTTGATCATCGGTCTTGTGGTTTTACAAGCTCTTGTGTAGCCAGGCGGGTTGGAGTTTGAATCCGCGGGAGGCTTTGCGGACTGGCGAGTCCGCGGTGTACGTTGTTGCGGACTGGCCTTGGAGTTTGGCTGTGGCCCTTGCCGAGCTCTGGTGGTACAGCATGTGCTAACTGCTGTGGAGGACTGCGCGGACTGGTGTCGGAGTCCGGCAGTGGGCCGTTTGGGCAGCTGTGCGAGTATAGCTTGCGGACTCTGCCTTACTCTGGTGTAATGTTGGCGATCTGCTTCGGGTGTTGGCGGACTGGGCCTTGTCCGCCGAGCTCGCGCTAGGCCTTTGGTGATTTACTGGACTTGTCACAATCTGTGACAAGTCCAGTGTGTCCGCAGTATTCGCCAAGTCCGCTGTTGACCGGGCGGACTTCCTTTTGGTCGTATACTTGTGGCGGATGGAGGCATTGGTCTTGTACTGAGCGGACTGCCTCTTTCGTGTGCGGACTGTTGCTGAAGGGGTTGTGGCTGTCCATGTGATGATGTTTGCGGACTGTGCGGACTGTGCGGACTATACCTGTCCGCATAGTGTGGGCGGACTAGTGCAAGTCCGCCTAGTTGTGAACATCTGTGTCTTGCTCCTGGAGATTTTCTTGGAATCCGGCTAACTACTTGCGGACTCAGCGGACGGGTGTTTTGCTAGTGCGCGAGCTGGGGTGGTGACTATATTAACTAGGCTGGTGACCACACTCCTCACCTTGCCTATAAATAGACCCCTCGGCACGTCTACAGTAACCGAGTGAACAGTAAGTGGGGCTTGGGCAATTGTTGCGGTCTGAGTTTTTCTGTCCGCGCGGGTTAGAGTAGAGCTGACGGTTTGCTGTGTGCAGGTCGCGCGACTAGCTTCCAGGAGCCAGGAGTTTGGTTGTGACTTTGGTCAAGTGTTGTGAAGGGTGCGGTCTCAGCAGGTCGCTTCTTCGTCTTGTCAGTTCTCTGCTTCAACATTTCCAAGTTCCAATAACCTGTCCGCCGGTCTCAGGCGGGTAGGCGGTCTGTTCTTCAGTTCCTCAGCAGGCAGTGAATAACGGTGTGTCCGCGCGACCTCGCGGGCTCGGCGGACTCCGTGTTTTATTCGGCGTGTAGCAGCTTCAGTTCGGGCGGCTTCAGCGACCTTGGCGGACTTGGCGGTCTCGGCGGTCTCCAGTGTTGTCCGCCCGGCTTGTTTTGTGTTTTCTGTTTGTAGCTTGTATACTAGTGAAATCATATCTCGCTATGTATACCTTGTCTTGTAAAGAAGTGTGAATGAATATAAGACATGCTTGTTCTTCCATTTGTGTTTGCTATTAAGCTTGCTCTTAGGCTTCCGCATGATCAAGGTGTTAAATGGATAGTTCTGAGAATATTAATTTGGCTTTAGGCTATCTTGCTGACCACCTTGAGAAAATTCAACATAGTATCAGAGCCAGGTTCAGTTGTGTGAGCGATGTTCAACCTGTGTTGTTGCTCTGTGTTTGAGCGGTGATCAACCTGTGTTGGTGCTTTGTGCTTGCTGGACGCTTAACCAAAGGTTGTTGCAATGGAAGGGAGCTATGCAAGAGGTCTGGGTATTGAACTCTTGACCACGACTAACTTCAAGAAGTGGAAGTCGTGTATGAAGAGTTTTCTTCTTGGCGAGGAGCTATGGGAGGTCGTCGGTGGTGACGACAGACAAGAAGTTACTGTTGCGTTTGGTACTGCTGAGCAGGTGAGCCTCTGGAGAAAAACAAATGCTAAGGCGGAGTTTGTTCTCAAGGGGTCGTGTCACCAGAACTGTTTGATCACATCATTGGATGTGAGTCTGCTGCTGATATTTGGACAACTATTAATGAGTTGTTCAATAAAAAGAATGTGGCAAGGCTTCAGTTCCTGGAGAATGAGTTGGCAAGGGCAACTCAAGGAGACCTGACCATCTCAAAGTTTTTTCTGAAGATGAAGAGTCTGTGTGCAGAGATATCAGCGTTTGACCCTGATGAGCCTATTTCTGAGGCCAAGTTGAAAAGGCACATAATCCGCGGCTTGCGGAAGAAGTATGTTGTCTTTGTGACATCAATTCAAGGCTGGGCTACTCAACCATCTTTGCTGAAGCTTGAGAATCTGTTTGCTTCACAGGAAAGCTTGGCAAGGCAGATGGCTGGAGTCACTGTCTCTGAGGAGAGTAGTGAAGCGCTCTTCACGGGAAAGAAGAAGAAGGGATGGGAAGGGAAGAAGAAGACTGTTGCTGAAAATGAGCTTTCAACTTCTTATCAATCAGAGAGGAGCGCCGCTCCTAAGAAGGATTGTAAGAAGAACTTGAAGTGTTACAGGTGTCATCAGCGGGGACACTTCAAGCGTGACTCCAAGGTCAAACTGCAGCCTGGGCATGCTGCTGGCAAGGAGGAAGCTTGCTCTAAGAGTGAGAAAGCTGGATGGGGCGGAGCCTTCATGATGGGCACTTGTGTCTGTTCCTTGTCCGCTGTCGACTTCAACGATTATTGGATCGTGGACTCCGGGTGTGGTCATTACCTCACCGGAGACAAGTCGAAGTTCTCTTCCTTGCAAGCTTACTCAGGTAATGAATCTATTATAAATGCTGATAATATTGTTTATGCAGTAGAGAAAGAGGGGGTTGTGTCTTTGGGTAGTGATAAGGGGCCACTCAGGTTAAGGAGTGTGTATCACGTACCGAGCATGCAGAAGAACCTCTTCTTTATGACCAATGCGGTAGACGCTGGTTATCACGTTCTAATTGGGTCAACAGAAGTGAAGTTCCTTCGCAACGTATTAGCGGTTAAGGCTGATGTTGCTCATGTTGGGAGGAGAGTGAAAAACTTGTTTGTTTTTGCAACTAACACTTATGTTGATCGGATGAGAGCAAACGATAGCGCTGCTATATGGCATGAACGGCTGGGGCATGTAGGAATTGATAAGCTAAGGGCTATGGCTAATAGAAGCCTTGTAAGAGGCTTGCCTAAGCTATCTTCATTTGGCGACGGTCACGTTTGCGCGGGATGTCAGTACGGCAAGGCTCATCGCCTTCCGTTTGATAAATCACAAACGAGGAGCAAGAGACCATTGGAGTGCATCCATGGAGACTTGATGGGACCAACCGTCACTGCAAGCCTTGGTGGGAGCAGATACATGCTGGTTCTGATTGATAACTACTCAAGATACACTTGGGTATATTTCTTGAAGGAGAAGTCTGAAGCCTTTCGTTTGTTTGTGGAGTTCAAGGAGTTGCTGGAGGGCCGGCTTGGTTTGCGGATCAAGAAGCTTAGAACAGACAACGGTGGTGAGTTTGTCTACTCCGAATTTTCTAACTTCTGCAGGAAGCACGGGATCCACAGAGAGCTTACTTGTGCTCACACTCCATAACAAAATGGAGTAGCGGTGCAGAAGATCCGTCATCTGACGGAGACTTGCAAATGCTGGCTTCATGCGAAAGACATTCCTAGGTCCTTCTGCGCGGAGGGGATGTCTTGTGCTTCTTATGTCATCAATCGGATGCCGCTCAGCCCGATCAACATGAAGACTCCTTTTGAGCTGTTGCTGAAGGAGAAGCCCTGTGTGGAACACCTTCGGGTGTTCGGATCAACTTGCTATGTGCATGTCCCGGATGCTTCACGGACAAAGCTTGATGTAAAGGCAAGGAAGCTAGTCTTTGTTGGCTATGATGAGCGTAAGAAGGGATGGAAATGCATGGATCCTGCGACGAAAAAGTTTGTTGTGTCAAGAGACGTGGTCTTTGACGAACTGACGTCGTATGCAGGAGGCTCGGTTGAGCTTTCATAAAGCAAGGTTGATGAAGAGCAGAAGGTGGTTGCTGAAGGTCTGGAAGAGGAGCTTGCTGTTTCACCAGCAGCTCTTGTTGCTTCAAGTTCTGGTGTTGAGGCTTCTGGCTCAGGAAGCAGGGGGGGCATTGCTCAAAGCTTTCCTGAAGGTGGTGTTGAGCCTGAAGAAGCAACAGAGGTAGTGAGCAAGGAGCAACCTCTTCGGACATCGAAGAGGGTTGTGAAGCCACCTGCTCGATACTGTGATGGGAATGCAGTGAGCTTTGTCTCCTGTTTCTTTGCAGGTCCTCTGGATGAGCGAGAGCCTGTAAACTTCAATGAGGCCACTGGAGTCAAGGAGTGGGATGATGTCATGAAGGAAGAAATTCCTGCTCTCAAGAAGAATGAAATCTGGGATCTTGTGTCCAAGGTTGATGACATTACTCCAGTGACTTGCAAGTGGGTGTACAAGTTGAAGAAGAAGGATGATGGGAGCATTGATAGATACAAAGCTCGCATGGTTGCTCGAGAATTCTCACAGCAGTATGGAGAAGACTATGAGGAGACATTTAGTCCGGTTGCAAATATGACTTCGGTTAGAGTGGTGATCGTCTTGGATGCTTGCAAGGGATGGAGGATGTGGCAGCTTGATGTGAAGAATGCTTTTCTTTACGGAGAGATTGACAAGGACATATTCATGGATCAGCCACTTGGATTTGTTTCTGAAGTTCATCCGGACTATGTCTGCAAGCTCAGGAAGGCTCTCTACGGGTTGAAGCAAGCTCCTAAAGCTTGGTATGGGAAGATAGCAGAGTATTTACAATTCTGCGGTTATCTTGCTTCCAACTCGGATTCTAACTTGTTCGTCAAGAATAAGGGGGAGCTTCAAGTCTTGATCCTGCTGTATGTGCATGATATGATCATCACAGGGAATTCAGAGGAGGAAGTAGCAAGGCTCAGGGCTGAGCTCGCTATACGCTTCGAGATGAAAGACTTGGGAGAGCTTCATCACTTTCTCGGTCTTGAAGTGGAGTGGAAGGAGTGCGGGATTCTCATTTGCCAGAAGGGATATACGGATCGCATTGTAAGTCGATTCGGCATGGGCGAAGGGAAGAGTTGTTCTACTTCACTGGAACATGGGCTGAAGCTTCGACGAGATGAAAGAAGGATTCTTCCTGATCCCTTGGTGTTCAGGGCTCTTGTAGGGAGTTTGATCTACCTGACGATTACAAGGTCAGACATTGCTTATGCTATTGGCCGAGTAAGTCGGTTTATGGATGAAACAAGGAAGTCTCATCTGGTAGCGGCAAAGAACATCTTGAAGTATGTCAAGACCACTTCTGACATGAGAATCCTCTATTGTAGAGATGCGGACTTTGCTTTGCTTGGATACACGGATGCTGACTATGGTGGTGACTCGGATGATCGGAGATCAACTTCGGGTTATGTTTTCACTTGTGGTTCAGCTTGTATTTCATGGTGTAGTAAGAAGCAGGATTTTATGTCCGTGTCTACTACAGAAGCTGAGTATAAGGCTTCGGTCTTGGCTGCTCGGGAAGCCATCTGGTTGTGGAGGCTTGTAGAGGATGTTCATAAAGAAGTGCAAGGGCCTACTTTACTCCGGGGTGACAATGAGAGTGCTCTCAAACTGGTAAACAATCTAGTGTGTCACGCAAGGACCAAGCATATTGAGATCGATCACCACTTCATAAGGGAGAAGGTGTTGGAGGGATCTCTTTTGGTCGGGCATGTTCGGAGTGAAGATAATCTTGCTGACATCTTCACGAAGTCGCTGTCGAAGGGGTCATTTCAGCGATTACGAAGCTTGCTAGGCTTGATCACCACTTCTCACTTCAAGGGGAAGTGTTGAAATTTGTGAAGTGGAAGTGGGTGATGGACAGGCCGGGCGGACTGAGCGGCCTGAGCGGTCTTAGTCCGCGGCCTGGGCGGACTGCTGGTTGCGGCCTGGGTGTTGGCTTTCTTGGTGGCTTGGTTACTGAGCAGCCAGTGCGGGCTGAGCGGCCTGGTGTGCGGCCTGAGCGGTCTGTTGTGCGGCCTGGTTGGTCTATGGCCAAGGATGGAGGGCTTCTTGGGAAGCGACCTGAGCAGACTGCTGTTTGCGGGCTGTAGGCAGTGCTTGTTGATCAGCGGCCTTGTGGTTTTGCAAGCTCTTGTGTAGCCAGGCGGGTTGGAGTTTGAATCCGCGGGAGGCTTTGCGGACTGGCGAGTCCGCGGTGTCCGCTGTTGCGTACTGGCCTTGGAGTTTGGTTGTGGCCCTTGCCGAGCTCTGGTGGTACAGCAGGTGCTAACTGCTGTGAAGGACTGCGCGGACTGGTATCGAAGTCCGGCAGTTGTCCGTTTGGGCAGTTGTGCGAGTATAGCTTGCGGACTCTGCCTTACTCTGGTGTAATGTTGGCGATCTGCTTTGGGTGTTGGCGGACTGGGCCTTGTCCGCCGAGCTCGCGCTAGGCCTTTGGTGATTTACTGTACTTGGTCACATTCTGTGACAAGTCCAGTGCGTCCGCAGTATCCGCCAAGTCCGCTGTTGACCGGGCGGACTGCCTTTTGGTCGTGGACTTGTGGCGGATGGAGGCTTTGGTCTTGTACTGAGCGGACTGCCTCTTTCGTGTGCGGACTGTTGTTGAAGGGGTTGTGGCTGTCCATGTGATGATGTTTGCGGACTGTACGGACTGTGCGGACTATACCTGTCTGCATAGTGTGGGCGGACTAGTGCAAGTCCATCTAGTTGTGAACATCTGTGACTTGCTCCTAGCGGT
Organism: Platanthera guangdongensis; assembly: GCA_039583875.1. NCBI lineage: Eukaryota > Viridiplantae > Streptophyta > Magnoliopsida > Asparagales > Orchidaceae > Platanthera > Platanthera guangdongensis. The sequence goes on from CM077152.1 coordinate 107,057,698, forward strand.
TTTCTTGGAATCCGGCTAAGTCCTTGCGGACTCAGCGGACGGGTGTTTTGCTAGTGCGCGAGCTGGGGTGGTGACTCTATTCACTAGGGTGGTGACCACACTCCTCACCTCGCCTATAAAGAGACCCCACGGCACGTCTACAGTAACCTAGTGAACAGTGAGTGGGGCTTGGGCAATTGTTGCGGTCTGAGTTTTTCTGTCCGCGCGGGTTGAGTAGAGCTGACGGTTTGCTGTGTGCAGGTCGCGCGACTAGCTTCCAGGAGCCAGGAGTTTGGCTGTGACTTTGGTCAAGTGTTGTGAAGGGTGCGGTCTCATCAGGTCGCTTCTGCGGCTTGTCAGTTCTCTGCTTCAACATTTCCAAGTTCCAATAACCTGTCCGCCGGTCTCAGGAGGGTAGGCGGTCTGTTCTTCAGTTCCTCAGCAGGCAGCGAATAACGGTGTGTACGCGCGACCTCGCGGTCTCGGCGGACTCCGTGTTTTATTCGGCGTGTAGCAGCTTCAGTTCGGGCGGCTTCAGCGACCTTGGCGGATTGGGCGGTCTCGGCGGTCTCCAGTGTTGTCCGCCCGGCTTGTTTTGTGATTTTTGTTTGTAGCTTGTATACTAGCGAAATCATGTCTCGCTATGTATACCTTGCCTTGTAAAGAAGTGTGAATGAATATAAGACCTGCTTGTTCTTCCATTTGTGTTTGGTGTTAAGCTTCCTCTTGGGCTTCCGCATGATCAAAGTGTTAACTGCATAGTTCTGAGAATATTAATTTGGCTTTAGGCTATCTTGCTGACCACCTTGAGAAAATTCAACAGCACCATATTTTTCACCAAGCTGGACCACCGAGCAGGCTGTCACCAGATTTGGGTAGGACCCGAAGACATTCCCAAGACCGCCTTCCGGACACTGGACGGTCACTACGAATTCTTGGTCATGTCTTTTGACCTGACCAATGCGTCGGCCACCTTCCAGGAGACGATGAACGACATTTTCCCAGCGATACTTCATCGACACGTTCTCGTTTTTTATGACATTTTGGTATATACTTCTTTCTGGCAGGATCATCTTCAGCAAGTCCGCCTCACTCTGACTACCACCCAGCACCATCGCTTCAAGCTCAATCCGAAGAAGAGCTCCTTCGGGACATCGGAAGCAAGCTACCTCGATCACATCATCTCGGCCCGGGGGTCGTCATGGACAAGGAGAAGATCGCGGAGGTCCTTCACTGGCCGACACCTACATCCTTGTCGGACGATCGGGGATTCTTAAGCTTGACGGGATACTACCACTGCTTTATCCAAGGATACGGGGCTTTAGCTCGGCCACTAACGCAGCTCCTAAAGAAGTTGTAGGAGGGTCTTTTTCAATGGACGTCCACCGTCGTCGTCGCCTCCCTTCAAAAGGCCCTAGTCCGGGGGCCGGTACTCTTGCAGGTCAAACGGCTGATAGCCTACTTCAGCCGTGCTTTCTCTAGCACTGTCGGCAGGTGCTCCGAGTATGAGAGCGAGGTCATGGGCCTCATTCTCGCAGTCCAGTATTGGCGTCCATGTCTACTGGGACACCACTTCGTGGCCCGCACCGACCATCAGAGCCTCTACTACTTCCTCCAGCATAAGATCACAACGCCCGCCCAGCAAGTGTGTGTGGTCAAACTTCTGGGCTATAACTTCACCATCGAATTCTGCCCGAGAAGGGCAAACCGGGTGGTTGATGCCCTCTCTCGGCAGAGCCAGTCGCCAGAGCTCACGGGTATCTCTTGACTGGTGTGGGAAGAGGCGGTGACCATCCAGCATGAGGTCGAGGCCGACCCTATTTTATCCGGGATCCGGACAGTGTTCATCGTGGACACCTACGCCCACCCACCATACTAACTTGTAGGGGGCCTCCTGTTCTTCAAGGGCCGCCTGTTCTTCAAGGGCCGCCTGTTCTTCAAGGGCCGCCTTTCTCTAGCACACTCTTCTCCGAGAATTCACCGCCTCCTCGTCGAGTTTCGTGTTACTCCCTCCTAGGGGCATGTCGGGTCTTCCGTACCACGTCGTTTGGCAGCCTCTCTCTACTGTCCCCATATGTTCCGACAGGTTAAGGCATTCATAGCCTCCAGTTTGTTCTGTTCGAAGACCAATTACGAGACAGCGTTTCTAGCCGGCCTGCTTCAGCCTCTTCCCATTCCGGACCGCATTTGGGAGGACGTGGTCATGAACTTCATTACATGGCTACCGCGCTCTGATGCGGTTACGACAAGTGCATCGGTCGTGCAAGTAATATAAAATGAGAGATTTCCCCGAGTATCGATCTCACGTGGAACACAGTAAGGTATAGTTTGCTTTCGAGAGAGGACTTGAGATTGAAGTCCAAATGGTCGGAAGGGTTGCGGGAGGTTTCATTTTGGTTTGTAAAAACAAAATAAAAGAAACTTAATTTAAAAATGCGGGTCACCAGCACCGCTTCGCAACGTGGGGGATTACTATGCAGGCCGCTATGCACTGCTTCGCTTGGTAGATGGAAAAGTAGGCTCACGGAATGAACGAGTAGGCAAGCGTAGTGGAAGAGTAGTCAAGCGGAATGGAAAAGTAGGCTTATTTAGTGGAAGGTGATGGCGGAATAGGCGCACTTCAAGTACAAATAAACACAATAATATTTCACAAACATGAATTAAAATGAAGCACAAGTATGTTTACAGCACAACATCATCAATAGATTGAAGAACACAATCAACTACATCAAACAAGTAAGAGAAAAATGCAAGAGATACAATTGAATCCGGAGGCTTGTTGTAGATTCACGGCAGGAATGGTTGGGTCGTCAATCCGCGTCCTAACTCGGTCCCAACTATCGTTCGGGGTAGAGGAGGGTTGTTACTTACACCCAATGGACCCGTCTTCTCCGGTAAACTACAATCCTGCCACGTTCCATGCGAAGAACTTCTTGTTTGGTGATGATGATGAGCGTAGAATCCTCTCCATGAAGCTCTAGGATGATGTTAAGCGGCCTAGGGCAAGGCCCTCGTGGAATATGGAAGTAGAATTCGGAGCCCTCCCCTAGGGTTTGCGGCGCAGAACTGGGCGGAAAAGAAGTGTTTTTAATTGGGCGGAAAACCCACACTTAAATAGAAAACGCGATAAAAGACTGTCACGCACGGTCGAACGCATGACCATGAGTGTGAAACGTGCGAAATTAATTGGGCAGAAATCCCAGACAGGCCAACATTGGGCCCGTGCGATTTTGCTCACGCACCGGCAAAACCGACCGTGCGAGAACATATAGTACAGGAAGTGACAGGTTGCGTATTTTGAAGCCAAAAAGAGGAACTTGTGCGATTTCGATCTCGCACGGTTGAACCAACCGTGCATGAAGGAAACACAAGGGCAATAAAAACATAAATTTTGCAGACAAAAGAGATTGCTCGTACGACTTTACTCACGCACGGACACAAGCGACCGTGTGCAAACAAAACGCACGAGTCGGGGCAAATCAGTATATTTGGGCATGGAATAACACGCACGACCGCAGAAATCGTGCACCAAGAAATCGCACGATCGTGCGATATACACAGGTTTAGATCAAAAGGAATAGGATTTGTCCACCTGCAATCAGAATCAGCAATCCTGAGCCAAAGGCCACCGGCAACCTAGAAATAGCTACAAATAAGAAATAAAGCAATGGGGAGCACCATGTGTTTACCCCTAGTGAAAGAGAGTGCAATTGCATACCATAACGGGCTAAACTGCGCACTTCGTGTAAGAATATAGAACAAGAGAAATATGAACGATTGTAAGATAAATATGAAGTGCGTGTGCGTGAAATCGAGCCTAGATGAGTCCAAAAAATCCTACAAAATCCGAACTAATCACAATCTCAGACTTAACCACTTGCTCGTCCCCCAAACTATTCCCCTGGGGATGAGAAAAAACAATAGGTGACATAAAAATTTGCAAATTGGAGTACCATGCGAAATTGCTTACTCGCGTGCATAGAAATACAATCGAAAGAATTTTTAATTATACTAAATTGATTATAGATTTCTAGATGTGTATCTACATATTTTTTTTACTCATAAATTGAATCACGGTGAATCCTCTACTCATGCGTAGGGAGAAAGCAGATTAAATCACTAGAAAGTGGATTGCTAAAGATCGGGGCTGGGGATAACCTCCAAAAAATCCATCAATGACGATGGCAATAAGCTCACACGTTCACGCTCTCTCCACGGCACTGGTTCGGTTCAATGCCCGAATCAGTAGGACTTCTCAGACAAAAATGGGGTTTGGGTTACGGTGGGGTAAACAAGGATAAACATGAGCGCTCAGCACACCTAACCCAAATGAGCTTACACAACGAAAACTATCCACGCACAAAAACAAAGCGGGTGCACCACACCCCCATACTTGAACTTAAAACCATGGGTGTGTGCACCGCCTGCTCTCAAATACTACTTCACAATTTTTTTTCATTTCACAAAATTTTCAACTTTTTATTTTCAATTTTTGTCTTTCTTTCATTTTCTTCAACATTTTTTTCCAGCTAGATTTTTTCAGTGAAGCTTTTCCACGCATTCACAATCACAACACCACATCAACACCCCAAAATAAAAATACAAATACAACTAAAGCTCGGATTTGGGTGTGCGATTACGTTAGGCTATTTGGCTTTGGTGATATAGCGGTAGAGCTGAATCAACAGAACGGGGTAAGCACAAAGGGGCTAGCGAGGATAGAGCAATATGAGCGGTACAAAAACTCAACCCGGCCAAAAAGATGGCCTATGTCATGCTCGGGTAATTGAACTAACATATACCCATTCTTCGAGAGTAGCATGGGGCAAGTTCTTAGTCACCGAGAAAAACTATCATTTCTCCCGACTCGAGCAATACGACTCTATCGACTATCTACACGCATCCCTACACAACCATCAGATTCACATCGGATTCACCAATTATGAGTAGAATAAACAATATTTACGCAAATAGAAAAACATAAAAAATATAAGTATAAAGAAAAGCTATTTCTACTCGAATTTCTACATGAGACGCGAGCACTCAATTGGAGTTATCAGGATATTATATTCATAATATTGTAATATTGTATTAATGTATTTGATCCAATATATATATATATATATATGATTGCCTTCAAATAAAGGCAAGGGGTTCATTTTTCGACATGGTATCAGAGGGACTGCACGCATCCTAGGGTTTGCCCCGCCGCCTGCTGCTTCCGCGTCTTTGTCGCTTCGGGAGCTTCTTGCGTCCCGGCGTCTTCTGCTTCGTGCGACGGGGGCTTCGTCGCATTGGGGGCTTTCGCCGCCTGCTTTCGTGTTTAGCCGCATCGGGAGCTTCGCGTCCAGCGCCAGCGGCGTCGTCTCTTGTTGTCTGCTGCGCCTCCCGCTGTTTTTAGGAACGGCCGCCTCCGCAGGCTTCCCCCCTCGATTCTGCAGCCTCCTAGTCCCGTCGGAGTCTTCTCCAGCGGCGTCGTCTCTTGTTGTTTGCTGCGCCTCCCGCTGTTTTTAGGAACGGCCGCCTCCGCAGGCTTCCCCCCTCGATTCCGCAGCCTCCTAGTCCCGTCGGAGTCTTCTCCAGTGGTTTCTCCGCCCATGCTCCTTGGTTTCTCCGTGGAGACCTAATGGCGTCCTCGTCGTCTCCATGGCGTCGTTCTTGATTCGTTGTATGTGATTTTTAGCTCTTCTTCGTCCTTCGGTCCATGATCTCCTTTGTGGGAGGGATCTTACTACTCGTTATTTATGTGCTTAATGGATTCCAAGGATACTTATGGCTCTACAGGACGAATTACTAGCGTCCTTCTCGATGAGAAAAAATATTTTTTAGGAACGACTTCGATGAAAGTGGCTCTTGCCGGCCGGAATAAGCTTTCCTGGTTGACCGGCGGCCCTCTGATGCCCAAACTGACTGACAAAGATGATAAGAAAGAGGAGTTAATCAAATGGTCGAATGAAAAGTACATGGTTCTTGGATGGATTCAGTGCTCGATGGAGCCTCGCATCTTCAGTCAGTTCATGCGTTTTGAGGATATCAATGAGTTGTGATCCGCTCTCTAACGCACTTTTGGCCACACGCGGGTTGATACCCAGATTTTCGAGATTTTTCAGGACATCGCTTCCGCCACAGAGGGGGAGCGCTCAGTTCAGGAGTATTTCACTTACCTTCAAGACCGTTTTCTTGAGCTTAACGATCTTGAGCCTCTCAGTGCCCTGGAGTCTTCTAATGATATCACCATCATTCGGAAACAGCGCCAGAGATGGGAGACATACCAATTCTTGATGGGGCTTCACCCCGAATATGAGTCTACTCGTGCTCAGATTGTGGGGATGTCACCTTTGCCAGATCTCCGTAAGGCCCACTCCATTGTTGCAGAGCATGAGAAACGAATGCAGAGGCAATCTAGTCTTCCCGACGTTCGGGCTACCACCTCTCTCCCTACTGAGCAGATGGCTCATGCATCTTCCTACCGCCCTCCCACCTCCGGCACTCGTAGCCGCGGTGGTCGGGGTTCTTCTACTCAGCCTGGTGGTCGTGGATCTTCTGGTGGTAGTCGCTCTACGGGTCCTCCTGGCCCTTGCTCTCACTATGGTCGTCTCTACCATGATCGCAGTCGTTGCTATCAGCTATACCCACACCTGCGGGGCTCTGAGCGTCCCACTACTCCCAGACACATTGTTGCTTCTGCTGAGTCTTCCGAGCCCATCGAGCGCACCGTGGGTACCAACTACTCCGACTTCTGTCAGATGATGGCCCAGTTTCAGCAGTCTCAGCCTTCCACAACTGTCTCTGCTTCCACTATCTCTTCTTCCTCAGGTACTCCATTTGCTTGCTCCGCGACCATGGTTGACAAGGATTCGTCACCCTAGGTGATTGACTCTGGTGCAACCGATCATATGACTGGTACGTCTTCCCATCTGCTTCAGTTTGTTCCCTGCTCCCACCGGGACGTGCGCCTTGTTGATGGCTCAGTTACTCCTGCCCTTAGCCGGGGCATGGTCCCTCTCTCTTCCTCTCTCTCCCTTGACTTTGTTCTTGTCCCTCAGTTGGCTCTCAACCTTTTATTTGTTAGTAGTATTACACGCACTTTGAACTTCTCAATAACTTTCTTCTCTGATTGTTGTGTTTTTCAGGACCTGAGATCCGGGAGGACTATTGGTACGGGATATGAGAGGAGAGGGATGTACTACCTGAAGTTAACTCCTACCACTGCTGCTACCACCACCACTGCTACCTTCCCGCCTACCTCGTCTGGTGCTTATCCTTGTCGTCGAGCTCGCTTTGGCACGGACGTCTCGGCCATGCCAGCCCTCAGCGGATATTGTCTGTTTGTCCTGATGTGTCTTTTGTTTTTCCCTTTCGTTGTGATGTATGTGAGTTGTCCAAACACACACGCATCACATATGTTCCTTCTGTTAGTCGTGTTACTTCATGTTTTGAGTTAGTTCATTCTGATGTGTGGGGCCCTGCCCCCATTGTATCATTTGATGGTTTCTCGTATTTTATAACTTTTATTGATGACTATTCTCGTTGCTAATGGGTTTACCTCCTCAAACAAAAATCTGAGGTCCTATCGGTTTACTCTCATTTTTCATATATGATACGAACCCAGCATGGTACATCAGTTCATATCCTCCACTCTGACAATGGAGGTGAGTACACTTCTCGTCCCTTTGATCTCTTCCTCCGAGATGAGGGTACTCTACACCAATTTTCTTGTTCGTGGACCCCGGAGCAGAATAGGGTGGCAGAACGCAAAAACTGCCACCTCCTAGACTCTGTCTGTTGCCTTTCTCGGGGAATGAATGTACCTAAGTACTATTGGAGTGTTGCTCTTCTTACAACAACTTTTCTCATTAATTGGACTCCCTCTCGTCCTCTCGGTGGCGTTACCCCCTATAGTCTCATCCATCCTTCTGTCTCTGTATTTCTCATCCCTCTCCGGGTCTTTAGTTGTGTGTGTTTTGTCCAGAATCGCCGCCCCTCTCGGACTAAACTCGACGACAGGGCCATCCGCTGCCTATTCCTTGGCAACTCGACTACCACTAAGGGTTACCGCTGCTATGATCCCCAGTTGCGCTGTGTCATTCACTCTATGGATGTGACATTTCATGAGGAGGTTCTCTTCTTTCATGCACATTTGACCCCTCCTGCGCTTCCAAATATTGGGCAGCCTCTCCCAGTCGTCTCTCGTCCATCAGATGCTGCCCCTTCTACTGCTCCGCCTGTTCTGCTAACTTACTCTCGCCGCCCTCCGCCACCTCCACCCGGTGCACTCCCTTCTCCTCCAGTCTCGGATCGGCCGCTCCTTCCGGTCGCAGGTATCTCTCTTGAGCCTCTCTCCTTTACTTCTTCTGCTGATTTACCTATTGCCTTTCGCAAGGGCGAGCGTACTTATGTTCACTCCTCGGATACTGAGCACCTGTTGGTTAGTGTCGTTTCCTACCAGCTTTTCCCACCCTCTTACCAGGCTTTTGTGGCTGCTGTTAATTCTGTCCAGCTACCTACCTCGACTGTTGAGGCTCTCCTTGACCCGCAGTGGGTTCAGGCCATGGAGGAGGAGATGTCTGCTCTCCGTCGTACTGTGACATGGTCTCTGGTTCCTCTTCCTCCCGGGAAACGCACAGTTGGGTGCAAATGGACTTACACCGTGAAGTACTCTTCTGAGGATACTATTGATCGCTACAAGGCTCGTTTTGTGGCCAAGGGCTTTACTCGGGCTCCGGACGAGTTCGGTGCCACGTTTGCTCTCGTGGCTAAGTTGACCAGTGTACGCCTTCTGCTCTCGCTTGCGGCCTCTCGGATGTGGCCTTTCCACCAACTCGATGTCAAAAATGTCTTCCTGCATGGCGAACTACAGGAGGAGGTATATATGGCTCCTCCAGGGTTTGCCGTTAAGGGGGAGTATTCGGGGAGAGTTTGTCAACTGCACAAATCTCTGTATGGCTTAAAGCAGTCACCGCGTGCCTGATTCGAACGGTTCAGCTCGGTCATCCTTCAGTATGGCTTCACTCAGTGTCGTGCTGATCACACTTGCTTCATTCGTGCTACTCCCGAGGGACGTTGTGTCAATGTTCTGATCTATGTTGATGATATTATTCTCACCGGGGATGATCCCTCTGGCATCTCTGAGGTGAAAGCTACACTTCGTCCAGCCTTCGAGGTGAAAGACCTTGGACCTCTTCGCTACTTCCTTGGGATTGAAGTAGCTCGCTCACGACAGGGCATCTCTATATCGCAACAAAAATACACCTTAGATCTTCTTCGGGACACGGGTCTGCTTGGATGTCGTCCTACAAGTACTCTTATGGACATCAACCATCGCCTCCATGTTGAATCTGTTGATCCTCTTTCAGACCCCTCTCAGTACCAGTAGCTTGTTGGCCGTTTGATATACTTGATCAACACCAGGCCCGACATCAGCTTCCCAGTGGGAGTTTTGAGCCAGTTTATGCATTCTCCCAAGACATCTCACCTAGAGGCTGCTCGGCATGTCCTCCGCTATCTTAAGCGCACTCCTGGTCTTGGGTTGTTCTATCGGGCTAGCAGTGCCACCCATCTCTTCAGCTTCACGGATCCAGATTTTGCTGGATCTTTGACGGATCGACGCTCTACGTCAGGTTTTTGTGTATTCCATGGTGATCATCTTGTTTCGTAGCGGAGTAAGAAACAATCCATTGTATCTCGATCGTCTGCTGAGTCATAATACCGCGTCATGGCACACGGCGTTACCGAGTTGGTTTGGCTTCGATCGCTGCTGACTGAACTTGGCCTATCTCTTGTTGATGGCTCGACTCTCTACTGTGATAATAAGTCTGCTCTCCTTACCCAGGATACGGTGCTGCATTAGAGCACCAAACACATCGAGATGGATGTTCATTTTCTGCGTGACCACGTTCGTACAGGGACTGTCCTTCCAACTTACGTCCCCTCGGATGACCAACTCGCTGACGCCTTCACTAAAGCAGTTGGTCCTACTCATTGAGATCTGACCATTTCCAAGTTGGGCATGATTAACATCTTTGCTCCAGCTTGAGGGGGGAGTATTGGAGTTATCAGGATATTATATTCATAATATTGTAATATTGTATTAATCTATTTGAGTTTATATATATTTATGTGATTGCCTCCAATTAGAGGCAAGGGGGTTTCATTATTCGACACACTCGACTAGGAGCACTGCAGGAGTCAACATTTTACTCCGTCTCACAATCTTATGCCAGCAAAATGGACTTTCCCAATCACACTCGAGAAACGAATAACACTCGTGACGCATCGACGTATAAGTGCGCGCTCATGCGGGTGCTGTGGTGTGAGGTGAATATGAAACAATAATTATATAAAACTAAATTAAATAAGTGATTCTAGTATGTAATAAGAAAATGTGCATGTGCAGTGGGTAACGAACAGAATGTCACTCCCCCAAACTTAGACTAAGTAAAAAATACAGGATATAACAATAAGAATCAATATAGAAGCTACGGGAGGAGTTACCCAATGCTCAGAAATGAGCATACCAGAATATTGCGTTAATATTAAGATGAAAATCCGTATTCGCGACCGCATCCAAAATATACAATAAATACCCAGGGGTGAGCTTCGACAGAAACAAAAATAGACAAATAATTACTGGGGTTATTGTCCTCTCAGTACGACCTATTCAGAACTTTAAGAATTCTAGCTAATGGGAATATGAAAGGAAAAGTGCTCAGGTAACTGGCCTAATATCTGTGTCGATAGCAGGTACCGATACGGCGATAGAACAGTTACCCATTTACCTAAATAATAATACATGTTTCTCACAGGCAGAGGGAAGAGAATGTAAGAGGAGGAGGAGTCATCACTTATCTCACCAAAAATATCCTTATCCAGCAAGGTGTCGTCTTCAGGGAGGAGGCAGGAGGAGAAAGCAATGAATGAGACTACCTCCATGGAAGATGGATCAACCTCCTCACATAAGAGGATACACACATCATTGACTTAAGCAAAATGCTCCAAGTCCTCCAAGAGCACCTGTGAAAGCTCAACCTGCACAGGCTCAGACAGAGAAATGTGATTAGGAAATAAAAGAGAACATAAATAATCATCAATCGGGAGAGTGGTCTTGGTCTCACTTCCAGTAGGTTTCACCAAAGGATCATTATCGGCAGGGATAATATTGTTGCAAGGACAAACTAGACAACATGGAGCTTTGCTGGGGAGTTGGACTTTCTTCTCTAGTGATGTGGTAATAATCTCATCAATAAAGAGAATGTCCTCCTCAATGCAAGGCTCAGCATCGGAGGCCACAAGCTCCTCCAGCATGTCAAAATAATTGACAAGATCAATAGACACATGCGTAGAAAAATCAGAAAAAACTGGAGGATGAGCAGGGTTCATGATAGAATTATCTAGATTATGCGAGCTATCCTCTGAAAATGAATCCAAAGATAGTGACGCGAATAAGGAAACTCCATGATGTCATCGAGTCGATCAACAGCAACACTAATCGACGCATTTGTTGTGCTCCCAAGATGACCTGGGGGCCTAACGTATATGTCATCAGTGATGGAAGGAGCAGTGACATAAGAAGGTAGTAGAATGGAGATAAGCGCTGGCTCATTATCCTCTGCCATTTGCAATTTCCATTGCTCACAGACTTTCAAAGCGTGATTGAGACTCTGACAACGCAAGCACCGCTTCCCCGTAAGTTTAGACCATGAGGGGGCCCAACCACCCAGAGAAGGTGACGCATGTATAGGAGGTGCATAATGATAATAAGCGGGCTTATTATATGAGGTTCCAACCGCAGTGGGAGCACCATATGATGAGTCATGCGATTATTATTACGCCTTCTTAAATAACAATCTTCACTAATGTGAGTACGAGAAGAGCATCATTTGCAAGATGGACGAGAATGCATTAATGGTGCGCAGTAGATTCAAAAATAGAACAAGAAGAAATAAGACTTATTACACGGTAATAAAATTAGTGAAAACATGATTTATAAAACTGTAGAACAGATTAGAAAGAAATAAAACAAAAAGGATGTTATTAACAGCTGTAAGAACTTCTATCTCACGACTCTCTCGTCAGAAACTCACATGACCGTATTCCCCGGCAACGGCGCCAAAAACTTAAAACGGTTACGACAAGTGCACCAGTCGCACAAGTAATATCAAATGAGAGATTTCTCTGAATATTGATCTCACGTGAAACACAGTAAGATGGAGTTTTCTTTCGAATAAGAACTTGAGATTGAATTCCAAATGGACGGAAGGGTTGCGGGAGGTTTGATTTTAGTTTGTGAAAACAAAATAAAATAAACTAAATTTAACAATGCGGGTCACCGGCACCGCTTCGCAATGTGGGGAACTACTATGCATGTCGTTATGCACTGCTTCGCTTACCGGATGGAAGAGTAGGCTCACAGAATGAACAAGCAGGCAAGGGTAGTGGAAGAGTTGTCAAGCAGAATGGAAGAGTAGGCTTACGTAGTGGAGTGGAAGGTGATGGCGGAATAGGCGCACTTCAAATACTAATAAACACGCAATAATATTTCATGAACATGAATTAAAATGAAACACAAGTATGCTTACAGCACAACATCATCAATAGATTGAAGAACACAATCAACTACATCAAACAAGTAGGAGAAAAATTAAAGAGATACAATCGAATCTGGATGTTTGTTGTAGATTCACGGTAAGAATCGTCGGGTCGTCAATCCTCGTCCTAACTCGGTCTTAACTATCGTCCGGGGTAGAGTAGGACCATCACTTCCTCCCAATGGACTCGTCTTCACCGGTAAACTACAATCCGGTCGTGTCGGATGCGAAAAACTTCTTGCTTGGCGATGAAGATGAGTGTAGAATCCTCTCCATGAAGCTCTCGGAAGATGTGAAGCGGCCTAGGGCCGGAGCTCTCCAATAGGGTTTGCGACGCGGAACTAGGCGGAAAAGAAGTGTTTTCAATCGGGTGGAAAACCTGCGCTTAAATAGAAAATGCGATAAAAAATGGTCAGGAACGACCGTGCGTGCGAAGCGTGTGAAACGTGTGAACTTAATCGGGCAGAAATCTCAGCAAGGCCAACATTTGGCCATTGCGATTTTGCTCACGCATGGGAAAAACCGATCGTGCGAGAACATATCGCACGGACCGCGACAGATCACGTATTTTCAGGGCAAAAAGAGGAACTCGTGCGATTTCCTTCTCACACGGTTAAATCCAACCGTGCGAGAAGGAAATGCACGGGCAATAAAAACATAAATTTTGCAGACAAAAGAGGTTGCTCGTGCGATTTTACTCACGCACGGACGAAACCGACCGTGCGCGAACAAAACGCACGAGTCGGGGCAGATCACTGTATTTGTGCATGGAATAACATGCACGACCACAGAAATCGCGCGTCGAGGAATCGCACGATTGTGTGATATACACACCTTTGGATCAAAAGGAATTGGATCTGCCCACCTGCAATCAGAACCAGCAATCTGGGGCCAATGGCCACCGGCAACACAGAAATGGCTACAAATAATAAATAATGCAATGGGGAGTACCGTGTGCTTACCCTTAGAACAAAAGTACGCAATTACACACCACAACGGGCTAAAATGTACACTTCATGTACGAATATAGAAAAAGTGAAATATGAACGATTATAAGCTAAATGTAAAGTGCATGTGCGTGAAATCAAGCTCAGATGAGTCTGAAAAACCTTATAAAATTCGGACTCATCACGCTCCCAGGGATTCGATTGTATCTTGGTCATGGTGGACAGATTGTCCAAATACGGTCACTTTATTCCCCTTCGTCACCCATACACCGCCGCTACAGTCGTGGACAGCTTCATCAGCGGCGTCGTCCGCCTTCCTGTGTTTCCTCAGTCGATTGTGAGCTATCGTGATCTGCTTTTCTTTAGCACCTTCTGGACCACACTTTTCCTGCTATAGGGGAATTTCCTCTGCATGCGCATTGTTTATCACCCACAGACAGATGACGAGTCCTAAGTCCTCAACCGTTGTTTGGAGACGTACCTACGCTGCTTCGTGGGGAGCGACCCCACGGATGGGCCAAGTGGCTCTGTTTGGCCGAGTACTCCTAAAAACACTGCCTACCATAATGCAGCAGGTACCACTCCATTTGAGGTTGTCTATGGCCAGCCACCACACTCCATTCTCTATCATCTGCCGGGAGAGTGAAATGTCGAGAGTTTGGCCACCGCTTTGTAGGACCGGGACACCATCCTGGATCACCAAAAGCATCACCTCCTACGGACCCAACAGAAGATGTCATCCTTTGCGAGCAGGAAGCGGTGCGACCTTTCCTTCAAGTGGGGGGGGAGTGTTCATCAAATTGCACCCGTACCGCCGGCTGTCTGTGGCCTGAAGTCCCTGCCTGAAGCTACCTCTACGGTTCTTTGGCCCATTTGAGGTACTAGCGCGAATCGGTACGGTTGTTTATCCCCTACGCATCCCTACTGAGATCCGCATACACACGGTCTTTCATGTTTCTCAGCTGCGTCGTGTGGTGGGCAACCGCGCCACCACTGACCACATGTTGGTCGACGTCAATCTCGCTGGCGAGATACCGTACTACCCAGCCAAGATACTCAACCGCCACTTCCCTCTGCCTGGATACCCCACTTCGGAGGAAATCTTGGTCGTCTGGGCAAATCACCGAGACTCTGATGCTACATGGCTCCCACGGGATGACATTCGCCGCCAGTTCGCTGACTAATGCCTTAAGGACATGGTACATTTTCCAGACGATGGTATTGTTACGGACTTGCACGACGACGCGACGCCGCGGCGGGTATATACGTGGAGGAAGACAACGACGAGTCCATCTGGAGGAGGAGAGACCAAGGACGCGATGGTGGCGTGACTATTTTATTTATTTCGCACTCTGTATTTCATTATTATGTTGTGTACGCATTTATTTTACTTCGCGCTTGCTATTCGCACCCGGCGCCTATAAGGGGTGGAGTTGTACTTTTTTTGTCTATTCTTGGATGAATGAAAATTAGGGATGCTCCCTAAGATTTCCTCTCAACTGTAATCTCTCCCTTCTCCCTCACCTCAGTCGGCACTTCCTCTCGCCGGATTCCTCTCCAGGATAGCATCATATATCTTCAATTTAAAGATGCAAGCTTGACAATTTACAATAGAAAACATGCACGGACAGAAGAGAAAACCTGTAAAAGCCTTGTAAGCTTGCTGTCCCGATAAGGAACATGGGCACCATCTTTCCTCTTCTTCTCATCACCAAGAGCACTTATTACATTGCCTAGGGCTAGAAGTCCTCTGTTGATATGAACACCTTAAGAAAGAATATGTAAGGAGTCAATAAACTGAACTTTTTGAATGATCTTTAACGGTAAAGAACAATCAGAAGATCAATTACCCTCCTTAAATCGTAGGCCATCAGAACCTGTGCGCTTAGCCCGTTCCGATCCAGCAAGATCAACAAGGTGAAGCTTTGCACAAAGATAATCTTCAAACATATCCTCATTTGGCATACCATCAACAGAGAAGATTTGACTTGGCTTGGGCATCTGCTCCAAAGTGATTGTGAAGATGGCATGGGAACGACTATTATGAAAAGGAAACCAGGAAACATGAAGAAAAGTAAATTATAAGAAATTCAAATCCAAGTAATTTATAATGATTCGCACAGAGAAAGTATCAAGTGTCATGAAAAAGTTATAGAGACAGTTTTCATAGGCGTGAAATGCAAGTATTTTCTATTCAAATTGTCTACTAAGGGAATTAACCATTTCATCCTTCTTCCACATTTAGCTATGCTGGTATGTTAGGCTCCAGCTCCTCTGTCAGCCCATGAGCATAATGTTCTGCTTATTTAAAAGAAATAAAAACACCCATTCTAATAAGTTCAAGCTTAAGGGTGATGAGGTCGTTCATAGGATAATGGGTGACCACTATATGCAACAATACGATTCCAACGACTTTAACTTGCGATAATTATGATTTATAAAAAACAAACACAAGAAAACAACAAAAAAAAGAAAACATCACAAATAGAGAGCACGTGTGGTAGTATTAATGTGAGAGTGCATGAATCATAGATAGCTGGTAAATGAATATAAACACTAGACACAAACGGTGTCGAAACAAAGTTTACAAAAAAGATATGATGCAAGCAAGAAAAGAGACATTAATTCAACAAAGATTTATTAAAAACCAACTTAGAACTCACACAAATATAAAGTAAGAAGCTGGGTTGGATTTCCTGGAGTCGGGACTGAAGGCGGCACTGAGTTCCTGGCTCCTAGTGGAGTAACAGGCTGCTGGACAGCACGAACACATGATAGAATGAGCTCCCTGATGACTGGCTGCAGTTGGTGGGGGTGTTGGAGGCTGTAGAGAAGCAGGCAGGGGGTAATTGGGGCCCATGACAGCCCAGAATAGGTGGCTGCGTTGAATGGGGATCTAGAGAGCGGCAGATGTTGGGACATGCATTCCGCATCTCTTTGGTTTGGAATAATAAATCTGATTATGTATTTGATCATGTTTGTTTTGTGTTTATAGAGTACAGAAAATAACATGTATGACAAACTGAAGCGAACAAATTGAACAGACCGACGATTTGGACAGCATTCCTATCTTTGCGTCCAACAACGGCGCGGTAGTACCTACCGCTGACGGTATCATTCAATTTGGGGACGAGCGCCAAAATGCATTCAAACGAAAATATTGGAGGGAGCACGTAGCCAAATATGTAAAGAAGCTAGCATGATGCACTAACACATATCGTTGTGCGGGAGTTGTTGCCTAAATTGAAGAAATACGCCTACGATGTGATGTGGTACAGACGTCACACTTTCCCGCCACCCTGAAGTCCCACGCATCAAAGAGTTTCCGTAAAGGATACCGTGCGGCGGTAGGACTTACCGCCAGTGGTAGCTCGCAGATCTATTTAAAGACCGGATTGCTCCTTCTAACAACATTGAACCAAACGACGAGAGCACCAACACAACGAAATAATTCCAGAGCCCCGTCTCTTTACGCAAGAGCAATCTCTTGGGCAAACACAAAGATCAAAAGGAGAACTTGAAGGAGAAGCGCATCAACGATTATTCAACGTGAAGGACAAACACATCAACAACGACGATTTCTCTCATTCCTTCATCTTCATTTTTCAAAAGGAGTTTCTTGCATATTCTAAATTTCATATCTTTTGTAACATTTTCCTTTTTGGTTACCTTTTTTTAATGGTAGAGGAATTCGCCCGGTGGTTGGCGACTAGGTCCGGGAGCGACTTAGCGAGAATTCGGCCATGCTGGCGACAAGTTCTGTGTGAGACTAAGGCCAGAAAATTCTCCTTGTGTGAGGCGACTAGATCTAGGGAGTAGGTCAAGGGAGCGGCTTGAGACTTATCTGGGGGAAGATAGGATAGAATCAACCTGTTCTTAGGGAGAAGAATCGGTATAGAAAACAAAAGAGTAATCATTATCGTCTTGATCTCAGCATCAAAGATCTTTATTATTGTAATCTTTCATCTTGATTAAATATATTGAAAGTTTCTCTTTTGTTTATTTATACATCTTTAAATCATTGAATGAAAGAAAATAATGATGAGTCTTATGAGTTTCAATTCTATGGGTTAACGTCGCATGGTAGCTTCTACTACTAGCGGTGGTAAACAAATATTAAACTTCGTTTTTATCATCATACTATACTATATTATCATCTCCGAAAAGAAAAAGAAATTTTATATTTTATATTTTGAAAAAAAAATGTAAGTTTAAACAATATTTTTCTAAAAGTTTATTTTTAAAATCTCTTGTTCACCCCCCACCCCCCCTCTAAGGGCGCGTGTAAATCCAAGAAGTAATATCAGAGCTAGATTATTCCAAAAAAATTTTACCACCTAAAATAATGGCGTAATATGTCTCACATCAACTAGAGGAGATGGATTTTCAAATAATACAAAATCATTAGCACCACATATATTTGTCGGTAAAAATTATTAAGGGGGGAAAATATTAATAAAACAAATTCTTATATCTTTAGATATTGATGTTTGAATTATAATCATAAGAAAACCACCAAGTGAATTAAACAGAAACGAGTGTTTTTTAAATGTTAAATCCATGAATAGTTTTTTTTATGCATTCGATAAAAATATTTTTAAACTCATTTATATTTTTTTCTAAAGCTTATGAGATTTGAAAATTTCTTGAAAAAAGTTATGATTCTCCATCTACAGGTATGAAACAATTGCAAGAATTAGATAATATGCAAGCTTGCACAAATATTCAAGAGACTTCTTTAGACGGACATATAGAGTGCACATCAAGTGGAAGGGAAGATAAAAACACATCAAGTGGAAGGGGAGATAACAACACAACTTACTATTCAAATGACACATCTTTAGATAGCACTTTAAGCAAAATGAATTCCTTCTTTCTTGTTACAAATTTAATTTCTACATTTTTGTGCGCTTGAATTGGCTAGACATAAATTTAAAAAGTTGAAAATATTAATTCAAGATTGCGTTTAGAAAATAGAACCTTAAAAACAAAACTTGAGGAGAAAACTAATATTGATGTGACTATTGTTATATCACCCTCGTGTTTTTCACTTGAAAATGTTATACCTTATTTTAATTACAATAAACTTAAATAAAAATTCAAAGTATTTGAAAAAGAGAATTATATTGCAAAAGAGCATAGTGAACTGTTGACCGAGAGAATTGTAAGTATTCATAAATAGGGTTCCCCTCCTATATATAAGGGGAATACAATAAAGGAAAAAAGCCAAAAAAATATAATTGGTAAATCTTGTGCATGCCCAACTTGCACATAATTTTTTTGAACGTGATCTGACTTAAACCTTTGGTGAGAACATCCGCAAGCTGTTGATCTCAGGGAACAAATGGTGTGCTCATAACTCTTTCTATATTTTCTTTGAAGAAGTGACAATCAACCCAACATGCTTTGTGCGGTCATGTTGAACTGGATTGTGAGCTGTTGATAAAGGATTTGCTATCGCAGTAGAGTCTTATGGGGTCTTTATTCCCCATACCAAGATCATTCAACAAGGATTTAATCCACATTACTTCGCAGATCCCATGAGTCATAGATCTAAATTCTGGCTCTGCACTTGACCTGGCAACCACATGTTTTTTTATTTTTCCACGTTACCAAGTTACCTCCAACAAAAGGGCAATAACCAGAAGTGGACCTAAACAGAATCTGTCCAATCAGCATGTGTATAGACTTTAATTGTCAATTCTTTGCCTGGAGAGAACAAGATACCCCTTCAAGGAGAGAACTTGAGATATCGTAGGATACGGTTGGCCGCTTATACATGACGCGCTCAATGTGAATGCATGAACTGACTAATGTCACCCGCAGCATATGAAATATCTGGACGAGTATGTGATAAATAAATAAATAAGACGACCGGACAGTCTTTGAAATCCAGCAACATCAGTAACCGCTTCTCCATCATATCTACCGAGTATGTGGTTGACTTCTGTTGGAAAAGCCCACTTAATATTAGGCCCATTTGTATAGCATTTATTGCTTTTCTCTCCTCTCTTTAGTCCCACATTGTGTATAGGACTTTTCTCTCTCTTTCTCTCATCTATATATATGTACTCATTCTTTGTATTTGTATCAAGTGGACATATATACAAGGTTGGCTTTCTCCATTTCTACATGGTATCAGAGCCAGGTTCCGATCTCCTGCGGACTCCATCTTCTGTCCGCCCTGCGGCCTGCGGTCTCTGCGGCCTCCCTTGTCCAGTCCGCACCTTCTAGTCGCGTCTCTCCTGCGGCCTCACTTGTCCAGTCCGCTTCCTCTCCCGTGGATCCACTTCTATCCCCACCCCCCACCCCCCCCTCTTCCTCCTCTGGCCCCTTTTTATAGCCATCCTGTGGGGTCCACTGCTTCCCCTTGTCCGCTGCGGCCTCATTCTGTCCGGCGCGACCTCGGCGACCTCAATCCTTCGGTAGCTTCTTCTGACCGCTGCGAACTCTGTATTCGCCTCCTCTTCTTGGCTCTGCTTGTCCGCTCGAGCCTCCGCCAGCTCGCCAGTTCGCCGTCCGCTGCTCGCCCGTTCGCCAGTCGCCTAGCTCGCCTCCTCTTCTGGTCTTCTTCTGATAGCCGCTCGCCAGCCCGCCGTTACCAGCTCACCAGCTCGCAGTCGCCAGCTCTGCCAGCTCGCCAGCTCGCTAGTCGCCAGCTCGCCAGCTCGCCAGTCGCCAGCTCGCCAGCTCTCGCCAGCTTATCTTGCCAGCTCGCCAGTCGCCAGCTCTTCCAGCTCGCCCGCTCGCCAGCTCGCCAGTTCTTGCGGTGCTCCTGTCCGCCCGACCTGCCCCAGTTCGCCGCGGCCTCCGCGGACTGCTCCCGCCGCGGCCTCTTCTCAACTCGCGACCAGACCGCCGCGGCCTCCAGTCCGCCGCGCTCTCCTCCAGCTCGCCAGCTCGCCGCGGCCTCCTCCAGACCGCTGCGGTTCTCTCCAGGCCGCGCCCTGCTGCTCAGTCTGCCGATTCCGTCGGGACTGTTCCACTCGCTCCTGCCGCCACGGCCTCTCGAACTCCGATGACCTTCGGATCACTACTATTTCTCTCTCTGGCAAGGAATTTCATGGGTCCACTCTGTCCGCCGGGTCTTACAGGCCAAGGGCCTTCGTCACCTTACTCAGACCAACTCCCTACTGATGATTGGCTCCGCAATGACGGCCGTGTCCAGACCTGGCCTGAACTCTCGATGAGCCGTACCAAATGATCATGTATCATGAGACTGCTAAAGCCATGTGGGATGAACTTCACGCTGTACTCCGGAAAGGACAGCCTTCCACCTTTTCGACATCCTCACTGATCTCAGGCCCTTGGATGTTGGCAAGCTCGACATGACCTCCTTCGTGGCCCGCTGTCTCTGGTTGAAGCCTGGATTCACCACCAGCCCGCGACTACCTAGATCTCGCTGCTCAACGCGCCCAAAAGGAAGCTGTTTGGGTATCGCCATGATGATGGCCCGGGTACCACCTCATCTTCACAGTGTCCGGGCTCACATCCTCTCCTCTACTGTTACACCGTCCTTTTCTCGATGTCTGCTCCATGTTACTTCTCAAAGTCTACCCCGCCTCCGGATGTCCTCCCGGACTTCCTTCTCCGGCCCTTCTTCAACAGGCCCCAGCTCCCTTATTGCCTCTTCCCCCTTCCTGCCGTGGTGGCGTACGGGCTCCCTGACTCTCGCGACCGGGGTCGCGGTGGCCGGTCTAGGCCTAAATGCACCTCGTTTTGTGGTAAAGATGGTCATCTTGAGGCCACTTGCTTTCGCAAGAAACATGGCCGACCTCCTCGTCCACATGCCTCTGCTGCTACTACCGACTCTGCCTCCTCTCGTACTGAGCTCGACGAGGTTCGTCTTCAGCTCCAGCATCTTCATGGCTTGCTCAGCCGTCCGCCTGCCTCGGTTGCCTCTGCTGCCTCTATCTCCAATGAAGGTATCGCCTGCCTATCCTCTGGCCCGCGCTGGATCCTTGACTCTGGTGCTACTCATCATATCACCTCCGTTAGGCCACCACAGTACTTGTCTTCACCTCACCCGAAGTACATTACTGTCGCTAATGGGGCATCGGTTCCCGTCTCTGGATGTGCTGATATTTCTCTCACCTCTTCTCTCCTCCTGCGCTCGGCTCTACATGTTCCGGGCTCTCCTTTCAATTTACTCTCTGTTTGTCGTCTTACAACTGATTCTAATTACTCTGTAACATTTACTTCTTCTTCTTTTCTCATACAGGATCAGCAGATGCAGACTATCATTGGTAGAGGACGGCTGCAGAATGGGCTCTATCTTCTTGACGACTCTCCCACTGTCCTCGCATTTATCTCCTCTTCGGATTGGCATCGCCGTCTGGGACATGCTCCTCTTCCAGTCCTCCGGAAGGCTCTTCCTGATGTTACTCTCCCTGCTTTTCGCTGCGACACATGTATTTTGGGCAAACAGCCCCGTTCATCTTTCCCCCCTCATTGTACTCGGAGCTCCGCTCCTTTTATTTTAGTACACTCTGATATATGGGGTCCGTACAAATTTACTAGTATTTCTGGCTATCGCTATTTCCTTACTTTTATTGATGATTACTCTCGCATGACGTGGTTATATCTCCTTCGGGATCGCTCTGAACTTCCCCGCGTATTCCGGGCTTTCATTCTTGAGACTCGCACTCAGTTCTCTGCGCCTATTCGCACTATTCGTACTGATAATGCGCGGGAGTACACCAGCCATACTTTTGCCACTCTCTGCTCTGAGTTCGGCATTCTTCACCAAACATCATGTCCGTACACTCCACAACAGAATGATGTTGCCGAGCGCAAGAATCGTCACCTTCTTGATGTCGCTCGCTCGCTTATGCTTCAAATGCAGATACCCAAACCGTACTGGAACTACGCTCTCTCCACGGCTTGCTTTCTCATCAATCGCCTTCCGTCTTCCGTCCTCCAGTATGCTACTCCCTTCAGCCTCCTCTTTCCCACAACTCCGCCTTTTCCCATTCCGCCACGGGTGTTTTGGTGTACCTGCTACGTTCACCGCCTCGGTCCCTCCACGGACAAATTGGACCCTCGTGCCACCAAGCATATCTTTGTCGGGTACTCGCGCACTCAGAAGGGTTATGTCTGTTATTCGCCGACTACCCGCAAGGTTACTGTCTCGGCTGACGTAACTTTCCGTGAAGATCTTCCCTTCTTCCCTGCTCCGGATATCGCTCTGAGTCCAACTCCCGTCGTTCGTCCTGTCATTCCTGCTCCTCACTCCTCACCCTCTCTCCCTTCCATACCTCCGGTCCGCCCACCACCACCGGTTATCCGGGTCTATTCTCGTCGCTCTCCTAATCTCGTGGCTCCTCTGCAGTCGGCTTCGCCCTCTGGTGCTCTGCCCCCTGCTGCTCCGGCTCCCGTCTCTACCGCTCATCCGATGGCGAACTACGTCTCTCTCCATCGCCTCTCCCCCTCTCTTCTTCACTTTGCCACATCATTATCCTCTGTTTCGGTCCCTAACTCTTTGCAGGAGGCGCTTCACCACCCTGGCTGGCGGGCTGCCATGGACGAAAAAATGACGGCCCTCTGGGCCAACCAGACCTGGGTCTTGGTTCCCTTACCTCCCGGTCAGCACCCTGTTGGGTGTAAATGGGTGTTCGTCATCAAGCATGCTCCGGATGGCACTATTGCCCGACTGAAGGCCCGTCTTGTGGCCCGTGGCTTCACACAACAGGAGGGCCTCGACTATGAGGAAACCTTCTCTCCGGTGGCCAAGCTTAACACTGTCCGCGTTCTTCTCTCCGTCGCGGTGCACCGCCGCTGGCCCCTTCATCAGCTTGATATCAAGAACGCCTTTTTGAACGGCGACCTTCAGGAAACTGTCTACATGCGCCAACCGCCCGGGTTTGAGACCACGGGGGAGTCTCGGGTCTGTCTTCTCAAAAAGTCAATTTATGGTCTCAAACAGTCCCCACGGGCGTGGTTTGACAAGTTTAGCAAGGTGGTTCGGGACATGGGGTTCACTCGGAGCTCTGCAGATTTCTCCCTTTTTACCCGACACCGGGCCACTGGCACCATTCTTCTGTTGGTTTATGTTGACGACATCCTTCTCACTGGGGATGACTCAAAGGGGATTCAAGACGTCAAACAACACCTGAGCACTGTTTTTCAGACTAAAGACCTGGGGAAACTTCGCTACTTCCTTGGTCTCGAGATCGCCCGGCGGTCGGACGGGTTGGTACTCTCCAACGAAAGTACTGTCTCGATCTTCTCAAAGATGCTGGTCAGTCTGGTTGCAAGCCAGCGTGTACCCCGATGGAGGCAAATCACAAATTATGCGCTCATGCTTCGGATGACGATTTGCTACTTCCGAACCCGGAATACTATCGACGCCTTGTGGGCAAGTTGATCTATCTAACAGTCACAAGGCCAGATATATCATTTGCAGTTGGGGTTGTCAGTCGGTTCATGCATGCCCCCCGGGCTTCTCATCTCCAAGCGGTTGAACGGATTCTTCGATACCTTAAGGGAGCTCCAGGCCAAGGGCTGGTTTACAAAACCTCCGACTCTGCTCCCGCATTGGTTGCCTATTCTGATGCCGACTATGCGGGTTCCCTGGACGATCGACGGTCAACTAGTGGGTTCTGTACTTATTTTGGTGGGCATCTTATTACTTGGAAGAGTAAGAAACAAGCTGTAGTAGCCCGTTCCTCTGCAGAGGCTGAATACAGATCGATGGCCTCAGTTGTCTCAGAACTCACATGGCTTGAAAGTCTCCTTACTGACCTGGGAGTAAAACTCCCCTCCTCTGCTGTTCTATTTTGTGATAGTCAAGCCGCCATACACATCGCAAAGAATCCGGTCTTTCATGAGCGCACAAAACATATCGAGGTTGACTGTCACTTTGTTCGTGAGAAGGTTCAATTGAAGAAACTCTGAATTAAAGCATGTTCCAGGAACTGATCAAGTTGCCGACATCCTCACAAAGGTCTTATCAAGCACTCTGTTCTACCAATGTTTGTCCAAGCTGGGTGCATATGACCTATACGCTCCAGCTTGCGGGGGAGTGTTGGAAAAGCCCACTTAATATTAGGCCCATTTGTATAGCATTTATTGCTTTTCTCTCCTCTCTTTAGTCTCACATTGTGTATAGGACTTTTCTCTCTCTTTCTCTCATCTATATATATGTACTCATTCTTTGTATTTGTATCAAGTGGACATATATACAAGGTTGGCTTTCTCCATTTCTACAACTTCAATTGGAGTGTCAGCAGGTCTGAACTCACTCAACCCACACGACTGAAGCAAGTCAAGGATATACTTCCCCTGGTATACGAATATACCATGTTTCGATCGAGCGACCTCAATTCAAGGAAGTACTTGAGATTTCTTAGGTCTTTCACTTCAAACTTCTTTGTCAATCTCTGTTTGAGACTGGATTTCCTAAGTATCATCACCCGTGATAACAATATCATCCACATAGACAATAAGGACAGTAAGCTTCTCATGCTTGCGCCTTACAAATAAAGTATGATCAGCGTCGCTTTGGGAGTATCCAAATGCGATCATAGCTCTATGAAATCTCCCAAACAAGGCCCGAGGAGATTGTTTTAGGCTGTTAGAAAAGCCTAATTAAGGGCCCATCTAGGGGCCCATTTTTCTGTCTTTTCTCTCTCTTTGTATTAGTCCCACATCTTGGATTGGGATTTCTCTCCGTCCTCTTTTCCTATATAAATGTATTCATACTTGTAACTATTGATTCAAGAAGTATATACAAGGTTTGAGGCCTCTCTTTACATGGTATCAGAGGCACCGGTCTCCTCCTTGGGTATACGCGGATTCTGTTTGCGGTTTCTTCGCGGTTTCTATTTTCTAACCGCCCTGAGCTCCCCTCTGGCGGTCTCCCATCCTACTCGCGGCCTTTCTGCGGTCTCTCTCTCCCTACCAACATCTCGCTACGTGGCTCCACCCTCCTCACCTCCTCTCCTTTTATAGCCTTCCCCTCTCGCCATCGTGGGCCCCGGTTTGGTTCTGCTCGCTGCAGTTTGTGCGGCCTGCTCTCCTAACCTGCGGCCTTACTTGTCGTGGTTTGTCCTTTCCTGCCCGGTTTGTTTCCTTAACCGCGGCTTGCAAGTCGCGCGGTCTGTCTTTGTGATCGTCGCGGCCTCTTTCCTCTCTTCGGGCTCCGCATCTTTGGTCGCGAACTCTCTTGTCGCTGGTGTGCCCCACCGTGACCTCTCTTCTAACTGAGGCTCCTCCCGGATTTGCACCTGCTCTTCTTCAACAGCCTCTCCTTTCGACCCCTCCTCCTGCTTGTGGATCTTCCACCCGAGGGGGCCGACCTCCGTCTCGGGAACGAGGACGTGGTGGTCGTTCTTCTATGAAATGCACATATTGTGGTCGGGATGGTCATCTTGAGGCTAACTATTACTATAAGCATGGTTTACCTCCCCACCTTTTTGCTACTTCCTATGTTGCTCCTGCTCCCACTGGGCTTCTGCCTAGGATCCAGCGTCCACTACTGGCCAAGATATAGATGAGCTTCGCACCCAACTCCACCAGCTCCAGGGTGCCCTCGGCCGCTCCTCCGGCTCGGTTGCGTCTTTCTCTGCGGAAGGTATAACTTGTCTCTCTCATAGACCTCACTGGATCGTCGATTCCGGTGCTACTCACTATATTACCTCCTAGAAGCCCCCCCCCCCCAGTATCTTCATACGGCTCATCCTCCGTGTATCACTATGGTCAATGGTGACACCCTACCGGTCTCTGGCGTCGCTGCTCTCCAGCTTACACCGGCCCTTTCTCTTTACTCGGTTCTTCACGTTCTGGGCTCTATTTTTAATTTACTTTTTATTAATCGCCTAACGCACGACCATGATTGTTGCATATCTTTTTTCTCCTTCTTCTTTTCTTATGTAGGATCACCGCACCCGGAGTATCATTAATAAGGGGCAGCTGTTGAATGGGTTGTACATCTTGGATATCCCACCCACTCTTCTCTCTATCGTCTTCACTGTCAATTGGCATCGCCGCCTTGGGCATGCTCCCCTTCCAATTCTCAAGCGGGCTCTTCTTGATGTTCCTTTACGGGAGTTCTCTTGTGAAACTTGTATCTACGGCAAACATCGTTCTTCCTTCCCCCCTCCCCGTACCAGGAGTAGTACTCCTTTATCCTTAATTCATTCTGATGTATGGGGTCCTTATAAAGTCTCCAATATCTTTGGATTTCGCTATTTTGTCACATTTATTGATGATTACTCGTGTATTACGTGGTTATATTTACGGCATGATCGTACTAAACTTACCTCTATGTTTCGTGCTTTTTTAACTGAGATGCGTACGCAGTTCGTCAGCCCCCTCAAAGTAATACGCACTGATAATGCTCGCGAGTATAGTGGTCGCACCCTCTCGAATCTCGGCACCGAATTTGGCGTCATCCATCAAACTTCGTGTGTGTATACCCCCTCAGCAAAACGGGGTGGCCGAACGGAAGAATCGTCATCTTCTCGATGTTGCTCGGTCCCTCATGTTTCAAATGCAGGTTCCGATCAAATATTGAAATTTTGTCGTCTCCAAAGCCTGTCATCTCATCAACCGCCTACCCTCGTCTGTTCTTGACTTTGCCTCACCTATCCAACTCCTCTATCCTTCCACCAACCCCACCTCTCTCACCCTGCGGGTTTTCGGGTGTATTTGTTATGTTCATCTTCTTAGCCCCCCTTCTGACAAACTTGCTCATCGGGCAGCCAAATATATGTTTGTTGGCTACTCACAAACTAAAAAGGGGTATGTTTGCTACTCTCCTTCTAATGTCAAGTTGGTCGTCTCGGCGGATGTCACCTTCTGCGAAGACCAGCCCTTCCACTTACCTTCCCCCACCTCGTCTTCCTCTCCTCTTCACCGGCCTGCCGTACCTGTCACGCCTTCTTCTCTGTCATCTCCTTCCTCCTCTCTCCTTGCCCCCCCCCCCCCCCCCGCTCGGGTTCCTCTGCCCCTTCTCTGTGTCTAAACTCGTCGTCGCTCCAAGGATGGTTCCCTGGACCAGCTCCCTGCTCCCAGCGACACCCCGGCAACGGCAGATCCAGCTCCCACCTCTACAACTCATCTCTTGTCCAACTACGTTTTTATCCATCGGCTGACTCCACCTCTCTACGTCTTTGTCACCTCTCTTTCCTCTATTTCTATTTCTAACATTGTGCAGGAGACGCTTCAACACCCGGGATGGCGGGCGGCCATAGACGATGAAATGCGGGCTCTCTGGGCTAACCGGACTTGAGATCTGGTTCCTCATCCTGCAGGCCAACCGTGTGTTAGCTGCAAGTGGGTCTTTGTTATTAAACATGCGGCGGATGACACCATTGAGCGTCTAAAGGCCCGCCTCGTGGCCCGAGGTTTTTGTAACAACCCAGTTTAATAATAATAATGATAATAATAATATTAAATACTAAAATGTAACCTAATCTATTCCTCCTCTTTTAACCCGTGAGCCAGCCCCCCCACCCCCCTTTTATTCCTGCAACCTGCACTGCCCGTTTTTATTTCCGCTCGGCTGACTCTCCCGATTCCGCCTCCCGCACCGATCCTGTCTCCTGCTCCAGCCGACGCTCCCAATTCCGCTCGTTCCTTGCGCCTCCCTGCTCGTCGTCGAGTACTCCTGCTCCTTCCCCTGTGGCCGATGCCTTCTTCGGCTCCTCTCCCCCTGTAGCCAACCACAACATCCCCTGCTCATCTCCTTGGCCGGCAGCTCCAAGGGCCGACTGCTTCTTCTCCCTTCCTCCAAAGGCCTGCTACAACTCTCCCTTCCAGTATCCATCTTCCCTCTTGGTTTTGGCCGACTTTTGGCTAGAAGAGCGGCTAGGGTTTACTCCATCTTCCTAGGGTCTGCTCGTTTTTCGCCTCTACTTGGATATTGGCCATTGATTTGTTCTTCTGTGGGTAATATTCTCCATCTTCTCCCTCTCTTTTCAGTTTCCCTAACTTTCTTGGAAATTATTTGTCTCCAAATTGTATTAACCTTGTGTTTCAAATTTTCCGCCTCCTTGTGATCGCCTAACTGTGATAGGTTCGTGTTTTCCGGCGCCGCTCCTCAATTCATTTGGTAGGATTCCTGTGCAGTCCTCTCCAAATTAGGGTTTCCCCTAACCCCAAGCATCGTCAAGTCTCCGCTTCTGCATAGTATCTCTCGTCCCCACTCATGAGGGAGATAAATTTCTAAACTCTGTTCTTGCTTGAGTCTTGCGATAGATAAATCGCCTGTGTTAGCGTAGTGGTAAATTGTTATAGCGTTTCCATCATTCTTGAACAGGTTCACTTGAGGAGTGTCAATTTTGCTAGCGCCGCTTAGCCGCCACCCCCAATTGCAGCTTCTTTCAGGCAAGTAGAGATCATTTCTCTCTTGCAAATATTGAACTTAATTGTTTTGTCTGATTTTATGTTTATATGAATCAATCATTGATTTGCTTGTTTTGTCTGATAAATTTAGACATCGAATCTTTTATTATACTTGTTTTTAGTTTGAGGTTCACGCGATAGGAGTAACACGAGTTGTGAATGTAAATGACGATATTTGAATAATTGGGAGACGAGTTAGTGAATGATAGTTAATTGAATATTCAATTTGAGAATTTGCGTCTCGTTTCATGAACAATTTGAGGAAAGTAAGTTTGAGCACAAGAATTAATAGATTTGAATGATCATTGTTAAGGCTCCTGGCTAGTGATTTAAAAATTGTTGGGTTATGTCATGTTCGTACCGTGCACACGTTTGAATTGGAAGATCACACTTGTAACAAATTATGAATAACAAATATATTTTGATATTTATATATCATGCTCAGTAGTGAACGTATGTTTTTTTTTGGAAGATAACTATGCCCTAGAATTTGTTTAACCTAAGCGAGTTCTCGATATCTCTGATACGACACCTGTAAGCTTATCTCTGCGTTTTACTCGAAAAATCTTCCGGTTATTATGACATTAACCTCCCTCGAACCCGCAAAATTCAAAACTCACTGTTTGATTTCTTCTGTGTTGTATGTCAGGCTTCTGATGTATGTTGTATGTCCGGTTTCTGATGTATGTCTGATTTTCGATGTCTGTCTGGTTTCTGACGTCTGTCTGGTTTCGTCTGTCTGGTTTCTTAGGTCTGTCTGGTTCGAAGACTCGAGTGAATATTGCTCCATAACTAAATCCCTCTCTTCAAGCGTTCATGAACTCTAATATTGTACAGTGTTGCAGAATGGAGACCGGGCGGTCTGTTGCTGTTCGGAGACCGGGCGGTCTGGCGGTTTCTCCTAGCCGGTCTGTGTACTGGGCTGTTGCAGTTTGTTGTCCCAGCGGTCAGGCGGCTTGTCTCAGACGACTTGGAGACCGGGCGGTCTAGCGGTCTCCTGTGGCGGCTTATTCTCTAGGTTACTTGTTCTCTCATCCTGGTTGTGGTCGGACGGTTAGCCGGTTTGTCTAACCGCACGGCTTGTCCTGTTTGTCTTTTTGTAAAGCCGCATATACTTGTAAATTTTAGTCTCACATTGCTTATTTGTAATCTCTCTGATCTCCTCCATTCTATAAAAGGGAGGCTATACCATTGTAATGGATACCTTTTTCAGATAATAAAGTTTCTGTTAAACCACTTCCGGTTTGTTTTTGTTCGTTTCTAACATGGAAACGATCTTTTCCTCCTGATTCATCTTCTTCTTCTGTTCGCGCAGGCTACCTTTTAGTCGTTCGACTTCTTTCCCTCAGCTTGGTTCTACGGCTTGTTTCTGCTTTCCGCGACCTGTCTTCACGGCTTGCCTTCCTCTTCTGATCGCTGTCCTGTTCGCGCGGCTTGTTTCTCCTTGTCTTTCTTCTCTAGCTGATGCTCTTTGTTGTCGCGACCTGTCATTAAGTCGGCGCGACCTGTTTTCCTTCTAGCCGCTCCTGCTTACTCATCGTTGCGGCCTCTCTTTTGCCATCCGACTTGTTTTCTCCTGCATGCGGCCTTCCTAGCCGCGCGGCCTGATTCTGTTTGCCCGGCTTGCGACTTGTTGTTGTCGTCGCTGCTTGCTGTTCTCTCGTCGTCTCTCTTCAATGGATTCCACCTCCATGTTATTCGCCTTGGTGGTCACCTCTTCTAGTAGTGCCCACGCTGTTACTCGTGGACGCTGGTTGATCGACTCTGCTGCTACAAATCATATGACAGGCAATCCTCAGTTTTTCTCTGCTCTCGAAACTCATGATCGGTTGCCCCCGGTCATAGTTGCTGATGGCTCTCCCTCCCCGGTCAATGGGGCGGGCATGGTTCAAGTCACTCCTTCTCTTTGCCTGGCAGATACCCTCTATGTGTCCAAGTTTTCTTGCAATTTACTATCGGTTACTTTTTTATGCAAGCAACTACAGTGCTCCGTCACATTCACTGCTACTTCTTGTTTTTTCAGAATCCGGACTCCCAACGGACGATTGCTACTGGGACTGAGAGCGGCGGCCTCTACTTTCTCGACAACGTCTCTGCTCTATCCGCTTTCTCCTCCTGCTCTACAGATCTTCTTCAATGGCATCTTCGCCTAGGTCATGCTCCTCCCCGGCTTCTTCGCCAACTTCTGCCCCACCTCCCTCCGCATCATCCTCCTCTTAATTGTGACGTCTGTCAACTTGGCAAGCATCACTGCTCCTCCTTTCCTCCAAAGCAAAATCGTGGTTCTACCCGTCCGTTTGATCTTGTTCACTCCGACATCTGGGGTCCTGCTCCTACCTTTACCATTGGTCGGGGTAGTTCCTATTTTGTTACTTTCATTGATGATTTTTCTCGCTGTACTTGGATATATCTCTTACGCGACCGCTCTGAACTTTTTGATGTATGGACATCCTTTTATCATTCCATTCAGACTCAGTTTGATGTCTCCATTAAAATCTTACGCTCGGATAATGCAAAAAAATATCTCAGTCAAGTTTTTTCCTCTTTCTGCACGCAACATGTGATTATTCATCAAACCAGTTGCGTTTACACCTCCCAACAAAATGGCGTAGCGGAACGCAAAAACCGTCACCTCCTTGATGTCGCTCGCACTCTGCTCACGCAAATGCATGTCTCTCGCTCCTACTTGGGCTATGTTGTTCTCATCGCTTGCTATCTCATCAATCGCATTCCCTTCCACCGTTCTCCGTGGTCAAACTCCTTTCTCCATTCTCTATCCGGGAAAAGAACTTTTTCCTCTTCCTCTACGTATCTTTGGTTGCACAGCCTTTGTGCATGCTCCCTCTGCCAACCGCGACAAACTCTCCCCGCGGTCCACTAAATGTGTCTTTCGGGGGTACTCTCCCACTCAGAAAGGCTATTGTTGCTTTGACCCCGTTACCCGCAAGCAATTTGTCTCTGCGGATGTCACCTTCTTTGAAAATGCTTCTTCTCTTCCTCTTCCTCCTCTACTACTGCGGATCCTACCTCTCACCACAACCCCCCCATTCTCTCTGCTCCTCCTACTGTTCCGCCACCACCATCTCCACCATCTCCACCATCTCCCCTCTCTCCACCCTCTACTGCCTCTTCTCCACCATCTCCCTCCTCTTCGCCGCTGTCGCACTCTCCTCCCGGGCCAGCTCTCTCCGCCAGGGATGCTCCGGTTGCTGAGGAACTTGCCGACCTGGATCTACCCATAGCTATTCGCAAAGGGGTGCGGACGTGTACCCAGCACCTACTGGCTGCTGTTGTTTCATATGATCGTCTGACTCCTTCTCGCAGGGCATTTGCATTGGCTATCTCTGAGACCGACACTCCCCGTACCTACCAGGAAGCTCTCACTATTCCTCATTGGAAGATTTCTATGGATGAGGAAATTGCTACCCTCACTGAACGGGGGACCTGGACCCTGGTTCCCCCACCTTTGGGCACGGATGTTGTTGGCTGTCGTTGGGTCTTTGTTGTGAAATTTTGTCCCGATGGTAGCGTGGATCGCTACAAGGCTCGCCTGGTGGCCAAAGGTTTCACTCAGACATATGGTGTTGATTACTTCGATACTTTCTCTCATGTGGCTCGTCTCAGCACCATTCGGGTCCTCTCTGTCGCTGTCAACAGGGATTGACCCATTTCGCAGCTAGATGTTAAGAATGTTTTCCTCTACGGTGATCTGTAGGAAGATGTTTACATGAAACAACCTCCTGGGTATGTTGCTCAGGGGGAGACACGACTATGCCGGCTAAAGAAGGCTATCTATGGCCTCAAGCAGAGTCCTCGTGCCTGTTTGACAAGTTCAGTGGCATTGTTGCGGCCATTAGTTTTACGAGAAGCTCCGCAGATCACTCCTTGTTTGTTCGGAAAACCGCCTCTGGTTTGGTTGTTCTTGCGGTTTATGTTGATGACATTCTTCTTACTGGCGATGATCAGGATGGGGTATTGCTGACAAAGAAACACCTTCGTCAACAACTGGTCACAAAGGATATGGGGTCCCCGAAATACTTTCTGAGGATTGAAATCTCTAGAAAGCCCAACTCCATGATTCTTTCCCAACGGAAGTATGCTCTTGATCTTTTAAAGGAGGCAGGATTGACTGGTGCTAAACCAGCCCGTTGTCCTATAACTGCTGGAGAAGACAAAACTTGGACAGATGACTCGCCTTTTCTATCCGATCTTACGAGGTGCCGGCGTCTGGTGGGCAAGCTCATTTATCTTACGGTAACCAGGTCCTACATCGCTTATGCGGTTGGCAAGGTGATCCAGTTCATGCAAGCACCTAGGGAGTGTCATGTACAATCTGCCCTGAAGATATTAGAGTATATTAAAGCAGCACCAGGGAAAGGACTCCTCTTTCAGAAAAATGGTCACCTAAGGGTTGAAGCGTACTCTGATTCAAGTTATGCTGATGACAAAGGGGACCGCAAATCGACATCAGGTTTCTGCACGTTTGTTGGAGGCAATCTTGTGAGTTGAAAGAACAAGAAACAGTCTGTGGTCTCCAGGTCTAGTGCAAAGGCGGAATATCTGTCACGACCCGTCTCGACATAAGTCAGAGTGCGCTTCGGGCGGGCCGTGATGCCACAGGCATGGGCGAAAAGAAATCCATGTCTGCTAAAGCGGGTGCAGAGAACACTGAAAATAGCTTTAAAGTAGTTATTTTTGGGGAAAACATGTTTTTTTTATTATGCGGAAGCTTTCAAAGTTTTAAATGCATATGTATTTTGTAAAATTCATGTTTTACAGGCTACTACTATAATTTTCATGTCATTATGATGCAACAGAAAGTGCACATGCGTTATATTCAGATTCTAGTACATAAATATTTATATAGCCTAGCAGTTGTTCATGATATCAGAGAAAATGGCTTATTGCAATTATTACATAAAAGAATTATTTGACAGAAAAAGAAAGGTAAACATAGAACCTGAAACTTGAAGCAGACCGGGCTCGAGGACCTGGAGGCGCTGACACGAAAGCTAAGGCAATTCCAAAAAACAAGGAAAAAGCCTCAAAACATTGAAATAAACAGAATGAGCAAATCAAATTACAGTACAGTAATAGAAGCAGAAAAGTATGAGTATCAGATTCTCATGAAGCAAAACTATCCGGGACAAACAAACAAAAAGCTAAACAGATCAAAGTTAGTTTATTAGACTATTTCGGAAAATAGCCTAAAATTATTCATGTAATAGGTTGTAAGATGTGATCGATGAAGGGTGTAGGTGCTATAGCGGATGCACATGGCTCACGATCAGATCTGAGTGCAAGTCTTATCGGAAAAGTAATCCTGCTTGTCGTGACCATACCAACAGACAGATGCTCAGTTAGACGCTACAGTTCAAGGATTCGCTTACAACCACGGATTTGTTTTCATGTTTCATACGAGATTATTTATCATATTATTTTATGACAATATTATGAGAGGAAACTTCAGATCGTGATACAGATTCACGTCAACGCGAAAGATTGGAAATAAGTTTTTACTCGGGTCTTACAATCAGACAGAGATCTGAAACCAGATAGACATCAGAAATCGGAAAATTTTTCGAGTAAAAAGCAAAGGTAAGTTGAAGTGTATTAGATCGGAGATGTCAAAAATTCGCCTCGGTTAACAGTTTCTATGGAAAAGTTATCTTCCAAGAAAAACATGCGTTCACTACCGAGCATGATATTGAATCATCAAACATATATTTGTTATCCATAATTCGTTACAAATGTGATTTTTCCAATTCAAAAGTGTGTATGGTACGAGCGTGACATAACTCAACCATCTTTAAATCCCTAACCAGGAGCCTTAACAATGATCATTCAAATCTATTAATGCTCGTACTCACGCTTACTGTCCTAATTTTATTCATCAAATAAAAATACAAATCCTCAAATTGAATGTCCAATTAACTATCATTTACTAACTCGTCTCCCAATTACTCAAATATCATTATTTATATTCACGACTCGTGCTAATTCTATCGCATGAAGCTCAAACTAGGAACAAGTCTAATAAATGATTAAATATCAAAATTTAACTGACAACAAGCTATCAAAGGTTGATTCATATAAACATGAGATAAGACAAAACAATTAAGTTCAATGTTTGCAAGAGAGAGGTGATCTCTACTTGTCTGAAAGAGGCTGAATCTGACGGAGACGGCTAACCGACGGTAGCAAAAACAGGAACCCTACTTTGAACCTGTACAAGAACGATGAAAGCGACAAAGCAAATCAACATCACACTAACATAGGCATGAATCGATATATAACTAGATCAAGAGGGGGCTAAGAAATTTACCTCCATCATGAGTGAGGAGACGAGAGATACTACACAGAAGCGGAGACTTGGCGATGTTTGGGTTAGGGGAAACCCTAATTCGGAGAGAACTTGGAGCGATTCCACCACTAAATCTGAGGAGCGGCGCTGGAAAAACACGCATAGAAGGGTTAGACTATAGCAAAGGGGGCAAAAATCTGAAAAACAAGATCTACACAATTATTTGGAGCCAAATAATTCCCATGAAAATTAGGGAACTAAAAAGAGAGGGAAAAGAGTGAGTTTCTTACCCAATGGGAACAAATCCGGGCTCACGGAGGAGAGGGAACCAAACCCTAGTTGTTCCCCGCCGCAAATCTCAGCCGAAAAGAAGAGGGAGCGGCTGTCGGAGGAAGAGAAGGCGAGATCTGAAGTTGCTGCCCCTTAGGAGAAAGTAGGTGACTGCCTACCAAAGCAAGGGGGAAGATCGCTGTCGTCGGCCTGAGGCAGAAGGAGCAGAGGCTGTCGGCCCTTGCAAGGAAAGAGCTGAAGCAGTCAGTCATGGCAGGAGGAAGAGAGGTCGACCACAGGAAGAGGGGAAGCAGTCGGCGGCCACGACAGGGGAAGCAGGAGACGGAATCGGCGCGGAAGCGGAAGGAGAAAACCCTAGATGTTATCTCCCACAAATCTCGGTCAAGACGAAGATAGGGAGGGCTGCTGCTGATGGCTTGGGGAGATACAGGCGGAGGCGACGACATCGGCGCCAGGAGACGGGGCAGAAGTCTGGATCGGGGAGGGAGGCCGAGCGGATGACGAGTTTGCGTAAACGGGAGGTTTGCAGAAATCGGGGTTGGCTCGGTTAGGTTTAATATAAGACGGGGGGGTTAGGTAGGAATTAGATTAGGTTTTATTTTAATATAATTATTATTATATATGTTAAAAAAAATGGGTTGTTACATTCTCCCTCACTTAGGAAGTTTCGTCCCGAAACTTCCCTGAGAAACTCTGAATGGGGTCAAAAACAACGAAGATTCAGAATACATTCATCCAACAAGGTTTGCAGATCAAGGCACTTTATAGTAACGACCTAGGGAGGACCCCTAGCGTCGCTCGGCCAACCAGCAGCCCATGGAGGACCCATGGCGCCATGGTAGTACAGCCGGAATCTACAAGGCATAGAAGTTAACTATGAATACAAAGAAACCGAGAGGAGAACAAGCGCGGAGGCTTACTAAGATCGGATTCAAGTTCACAGGAGAACTCTTTAGTCATAGCGGGTTCGGACAGACGCGAAAGATTGACTTCAAGGAGCACAGAAATTGCTTCAGTTACCTCAAAATTAAAAGTTATGACTCGAGAATCCGAGAGCGAAAAAAGTCCTTGCACGAAGTGAGGATAGAACATCG
Source organism: Platanthera guangdongensis (assembly GCA_039583875.1). Classification (NCBI taxonomy): domain Eukaryota; kingdom Viridiplantae; phylum Streptophyta; class Magnoliopsida; order Asparagales; family Orchidaceae; genus Platanthera; species Platanthera guangdongensis. Next base: position 107,094,248 of record CM077152.1, read on the forward strand.
AAGAGGAGAAGGAACTGAATGACAATTGATTGTCTGCAGAAGCGAGTAATCGCAGAGATGGAAGAACACAAATCAACGCTGAAGAAATACAGCGGAGCAATTCACAAAAAGAAACTCATTTCTTACTGACACTCAGAAGCTAACTAGGAAGGGGATACAGGATGACCATATAAGATTGACAGACGCGCGAAACAGGAAGGACTAATTACGAATATCGGGGAGTTGAATTTAGAGATTTAAACACATTCTCTACTGTCAAGTACGTAAATTATGTAATAATTATAGCATTTTCATTAGACAACTCTAGGCAATAATCATGCAAGTGTAACAATGTGAATATGTGCGATGTCAAGCAGATAGTAAATCAATGTGTGTACAATCATTATTGTTGTTCTTGGCTTAACACTTGTGCAATGATTTATGATATGCATGCAAATGAATGGATACACATGTCATGTTAAGGCTCATATCACTTAACATGTCATGCATATTAGGACTTTAATGACAGCGCACTTGAAAATATTAAACCGCCCATACAATTTAATATTCGCAAGCGGTGTATATTCTAGTGGAAATTCATATGCACAAAAATGTTAAGTTTGTTCCATAACCCTTTAACATTCGTGTATATACTACTCATGCTTATGAGTGAGTGTGTGCGTGTTTCAGCCGCGAACAACAAATAATGACAAGCTGAGTGAAGCAATGATGTATGTTTATATATATTTATTTATTTTTTATAATAAAGTTCAAAATATTTGATAATTACAAAATACTTTATCTTTTAAAACAAACCTCCCTCTGATACCAACTGTCACGACCCGTCTCGACATAAGTCAGAGTGCGCTTCGGGCGGGCCGTGATGCCACAGGCATGGGCGAAAAAAATCCATGTCTGCTAAGGCGGGTGCAGAGAACACTGAAAATAGCTTTAAAGTAGTTATTTTTTAGGAAAACATGTTTTTTTATTATACGGAAACTTTCAAAGTTTTAAATGCATATGTATTTTGTAAAATTCATGTTTTACAGGCTACTACTATAATTTTCATGTCATTATGATGCAATAGAAAGTGCACATGCGTTATATTCAGATTCTAATACATAAATATTTATATAGACTAGAGTTGTCCATGATATCAGAGAAAATGCATGATTGCAATTATTACATAAAAGAATTATTTGACAGAAAAAGAAAGGTAAACATAGAACCTGAAACTTGAAGCAGACCGGGCTCGAGGACCTGGAGGCGCTGACACGAAAGCTAAGGCAATTCCAAAAAAAAAAGAGAAAAGCCTCAGAACATTGAAATAAACAGAATGAGCAAAGTAAATTACAGAACAGTAATAGAAGCAGAAAAGTATGAGTACCAGATTCTCATGAACAAAAACTATCCGGGATAAACAAACAAAAAGCTAAACAGATCAAGTTAATTTATTAGACTACTTTGGAGAATAGCTTAAAATTATTCATGTAATAGGTTGTAAGATGTGATCGATGAAGGGTGTAGGTGCTATAGCGGACGCACATGGCTCACGATCAGATCTGAGTGCAAGTCTTATCGGAAAAGTAATCATGCTTGTCGTGACCATACCAACAGACAGATGCCCAGTTAGAAGCTACAGTTCAAGGATTCGCTTACAACCACGGATTTGTTTTCATGTTTCATACGAGATTATTTATCATATTATTTTATGACAATATTATGAGAGGAAACTTCAGATCGTGATACAGATTCACGTCAACGCGAAAGATTGGAAATAAGTTTTTACTCGGGTCTTACAATCAGACAGACATCAGAAACCAGACAGACATCAGAAATCGGAAAATTTTTCGAGTAAAAAGCAAAGGTAAGTTGAAGTGTATTGGATCGGAGATGTCAAAAATTCGTCTCGGTTAACAGTTTCTAGGGCAAAGTTATCTTCCAAGAAAAACATGCGTTCACTACTAAGCATGATATCTAATCATCAAACATATATTTGTTATCCATAATTCGTTACAAATGTGATTTTTCCAATTCAAAAGTGTGTACGGTACGAGCGTGACATAACTCAACCATCTTTAAATCCCTAACCAGGAGCCTTAACAATGATCATTCAAATCTATTAATGCTCGTACTCACGCTTACTGTCCTCATTTTATTCATCAAATAAAAATACAAATCCTCAAATTGAATATCCAATTAACTATCATTTACTAACTCGTCTCCCAATTACTCAAATATCATTATTTATATTCACGACTCGTGTTAATTCTACCGCATGAACCTCAAACTAAAAACAAGTCTAATAAATGATTAAATATCTAAATTTAATTGACAACAAGCTATCAAAGGTTGATTCATATAAACATGAGATAAGACAAAACAATTAAGTTCAATGTTTGCAAGAGAGAGGTGATCTCTACTTGCCTGAAAGAGGCTGAATCTGACGGAGACTGCTAACCGACGGTAGCAAAAACAGGAACCCTACTTTGAACCTGTACAAGAACGATGAAAGCGACAAAGCAAATCAACATCACACTAACATAGGCATGAATCGATATATAACTAGATCAAGATGGGGCTAAGAAATTTACCTCCATCATGAGTGAGTAGACGAGAGATATCACACAGAAGCGGAGACTTGGCGATGTTTGGGTTAGGGGAAACCCTAATTCGGAGAGAACTTGGAGCGATTCCACCACTAAATCTGAGGAGAGACGCTGGAAAAACACACATAGAAGGGTTAGACTATAGCAAAGGGGGCAAAAATCTGAAAAACAAGATCTACACAATTATTTGGAGCCAAATAATTCCCATGAAAATTAGGGAACTAAAAAGAGAGGGAAAAGAGTGAGTTTCTTACCCAATGGGAACAAATCCGGGCTCACGGAGGAGAGGGAACCAAACCCTAGTTGTTCCCCGCCGCAAATCTCAGCCGAAAAGAAGAGGGAGCGGCTGTCGGAGGAAGAGAAGGCGAGATCTGAAGTTGCTGCCCTTAGGAGAAAGTAGGTGGCTGCCTACCAAAGCAAGGGGGAAGATCGCTGTCGTCGGGCTGAGGGAGAAGGAGCAGAGGCTGTCGGCCCTTGCAAGGAAAGAGCTGAAGCAGTCAGTCATGCAGGAGGAAGAGAGGCCGACCACAGGAAGAGGGGAAGCAGTCGGCGGCCACGACAGGGGAAGCAGGAGACGGAATCGGCGCGGAAGAGGAAGGAGAAAACCCTAGATGTTATCTCCCACAAATCTCGGTCAAGACGAAGATGGGGAGGGCTGCTGATGATGGCTTGGGGAGATACAGGCGGAGGCGACGACATCGGCGCCAGGAGACGGGGCAGAAGTCTGGATCGGGGAGGGCGGCCGAGCGGATGACGAGTTTGCGTAAACGGGAGGTTTGCAGAAATCGGGGTTGGCTCGGTTAGGTTTAATATAAGAGGGGGGCGTTAGGTAGGAATTAGATTAGGTTTTATTTTAATATAATTATTATTATATATGTTAAAAAAAATGGGTTGTTACAATATCGCAGTATGGCGTCGACTACATATGAGTTAAAATGGTTGCGGGGTCTCATGCTTGACTTAGGAGAGGTTTACAACTATCATCTTCCTATGTTCTGTGACAACAAGGCCGCGATATACATTTCCAAAAATCCGGTCTTCCATGAGAGAACAAAACACATAGAAGTCGACTGTCATTTTATTCGTGAAGAGATATTGAAGAAGCAGATTTGCACTCCGTTTGTTACTTCCGACAACGAGTTGGCAGACGTCTTCACCAAGTCGGTGTCCGCTTCCTTTTTCCACATCTGTGACAAGCTGGGCATGATTGATATCTATGCTCCAGCTTGAGAGGGAGTGTTGCAGGATGGAGACCGGGCGGTGTGTTGTTGTTTGGAGACCGGGCGGTCTGGCGGTTTCTCCTAGCCGGTCTGTGTACTGGGTTGTTGCAGTTTGTTGTCCCAGCGGTCAGGCGGCTTGTCTCAGACGACTTGGAGACCGGGCGGTCTAGCGGTCTCCTGTGGCGGCTTGTTCTCTGGGTTACTTGTTCTCTCATCCTGGTTGTGGTCGGACGGTTAGCCGGTTTGTCTAACCGCACGGCTTGTCCGGTTTGTCTTTTTGTAAAGCCGCATATACTTGTAAATTTTAGTCCCGCATTGCTTATTTGTAATCTCTCTCATCTCCTCCATTCTATAAAAGGGAGGCTATACCATTGTAATGGATACCTTTTTCAGATAATAAAGTTTCTGTTAAAACCACTTCCGGTTTGTTTTTGTTCGTTTCTAACATACAGCTGAATCGTTAAGTTTGTATCAGGTCTTGATATGATAAATAATCAGCTAAGTATGAAACTAGAAAACAAATCCGTAGTTGTAAGCAAATCTGAAAGTTAGGGTTAGACCTGATATACTCTAGAGGGGGTGAATAGAGTATCTCTAAAACTTTAACACTTTTTGTTGTTTAATAAAAAACTGCTGAGTTAGGAAGCTATTTGATACCAAATTATGGTGTAAGTAAAGAACAGTCTTAAGACAATAATCTACCACAGGCACAGCAAAATATAAACTAATTAATCACAGACACAGCAAACCTAACTAGCACAGCCACAGCAAGAACAAAAGAAAACGATGGCAACCAGACAACACAAGAATTTTATAGTGGTTTCCCAACCTGGGTACATCCACTCTTCTACCACCCTGGTAGGAATCCACTCAGGTTTTTGATCAGGTGACTGGCATCAATGAGTTTTTGATCAGGTGCTCAAAACCAACTCAAGTCTTTTGATCAGGAGAATTGCAACTAGGAATAACTTTTGAAGGGAGATAAAGAACCCTTTTTATAGTGAGGGGATGAGAAGGTGATGTTGTCTTCTCTTTCTCAAATACAACTGAGAACACTTAGTGGATCTTTGATGTTAACAAAGCTCCCCCTGAGATATTGATTTGTTCAGGAAGGTTGGAGCTTTGTTGCAGGGTGAGTAGGTCTTCAATCTCTTGCTTTGACCAGAAGAGCTCCAGGAACTTCTTGACTGATGAAGTTTTGTTGTCCTTGAAGAAACCTGGAGTGAAGAAGGAAGAATACTCTTGATTTTGAATTGAAGTTCTTCTTCTTTTGCTTGCTGTTATTTCTCTGGTCTGGGGCTTCTAGTTTCTTGACTGTTGTATTACCCTGAGTATTGTTTGTTCTCTTTTCAAAATCCTTGATCTCTATCTATGTATCTCTATCTTTCTTTTTCACTAACGAGAACGAAAAAGAAAAATCCTTTTTATATTTTTCATGAATTCTTCCTTCTGAATTTTGAATTTCTTTCCAGCATAGATTACTGACGGCCTGTAAAATGGCTGCATTGATTGATTTCCTCAACTGTCTCATTGAAAAACGGCAAGTAATAATCCTGATGTAGGCCATAATAAATGTTGCATCTAACGGTAATATTCAGAGAATGTTAAGCATTGATTACTCAGAAATTATTTCAATAAAATGAGGACAGATGGAGGGAAAATATCCAAGTCTGGATCTGCACAGAAGTCGTCGAGCAGAGAACAGAATTCGTCGACCTGGGTACAGAGTTCATCGAGCTGAGAATTTATGTTCATCGAGCTGAGATCCAAGATCGTCAAACTAAGAACAGATAACTGTTTTCTCCAGAACCTTGCCAATTTTGTGTATCAAGATCGTCGAGCTGAGAATCTAAGTTCGTCGACTGGAGTTCAGTTTCTGGACTTAGAATATTGAGATGTTTCTGGACTAGAATGTTGAAGTAGAGCATCCAGAAATCGTCGACCTGAGAACTAAGTTCGTCGAGCTAATATTCTAACTTCGTCGACTGGAGTTCAGAGAAAGGAATTCTGGACTTGGAATGTTGAAATATAGTATCCGAAAATCGTCGACCTGAGATCCAAAATCGTCGAGCTCAGCTCAGAGAATTTTCTCTGAGTTTGTCGAGCTGAGGACGACTTTCGTCGAGCTGAGTTCGAAGAACGTCGAACTCATTTTCCTGAGTCTTTGAAATTTCTCTAGGTCTTAAGTCTTCTGCAGTCTGTTGATGGCTGGTCCATGCAGTGTTGATTCTAAGGACATGGCCTAAACTCTAGGACTCAAACATGACCCTGGCTATACATGTTGGGTCAGATATCCTAGTTTAGTGAATCTAGCCCAAATCCAACTAGGGATCCAACAATCTCTCATTATTTGGGTGAGGTCACTAAATACAGACACAAAATATTCACAAAGCAAGAAAACATATATCTGCCAGGAAATTTTAAAATATGCAGCAGATATATATGTACAGAAAGCTTTGTATCATGAATTAAATAGACAGTTTTAGGTCAACAGAAAAACTAAGATAGTTCAAAAATTTTATTTCTTCTTCTTTTGCTCTTTGTGTTTCTCCTCTTTAGCTTTTTTACCAGGCTTAGTAAACTTGATCTTCCTGTTTGGATTTGTTGCTTGTGTCTTTGTCATTGTCATATCAGCAGCTCCAATGATATTAAAGGAGGTAGCCCTTGGCACCACAGCTTCTGCATGCAGTTTCATATAATCATCAACATTAAAGAACTTGTTAGCTTCTGCAAACCTGTTGAGTTCTTCCTTCCTGTATTTGGACATGGTTGAGTATTGAGAGGGATTCTTTCCTTCAGCTTTTGCCTTGTTGATCATGGATAGGCCAACCAATTCCTGGAACCTGGCCATCCTTGTTGTTGTAGCTGTTTCTGGATCCTCAAAAGGTACAGGAGGGGATGCAGGTCTTCTTGGGCTTTCGGCTTTCTGATGTTCAGTGATTTGTTGTTGTTGATGTTGATGTTGCTGTTATTGTTTGTCTGATGAATGGTGTCTCTGCTGGCTGCTTCCTGAAGAGGAGGAGGACCTACCTTGATGTCTTTGATATGATTGATATTGGATAGTCCTCTGAGCTGAAGAATCTGAAGCACCAGCAGTAGGTGGAGGAGGAGGAGGAGGGTCTTTCTTGAATCTTTGAGGAGGAGGTGAGTATTTCCTGCTTTTCTTTCTCTCTTTCTATTGGTTCTTGGACAGCGACATCCATGCTGGCATGCCCTTGTATGGTGTGATTTTCTGAAGTATATAATAGGGAGTATCATTTGTTGGATTGGGTTTTGGAGCAGGAGGTGGAGGAGCTTTTCTCTTCTTAGAGATTTTTTTTTAGGCTCATCATCAGAATCCTCTTCATCATCTTCATCATCAGAAGAGTCTTGAGGAGTATCATATAATGCATTTATTTCTTTCAGAGCCTCTGCAGATATCAAGGGTTTCTCTGCCTGGGAAGGAGCTGGAGGAGGAGCTAGAGCTGGAGCTGGAGAAATGTACACATCAGTGCTTTCAGCAACTGATTTATTCTCTTCTTCTATATCAGTCATGATCAATTCATCAAGATCAGGCATTGGGGAGTCATCCATAACAAAAGTTGGAGCAGAAATGTCTCTGGGAGGGGATGCAGTAATGAGGGAATCAGATTTTGGTGGAGATTGAATGGCTGGAGCCTCTGTAATAGCAACAAGACTAGCCTTGAGTTGCTTGGCAACCTTGAGGCTTATTGGTGAGGTGTAGGGGACTATAGTCAAAGATGGCTTTATGCTGCTCTGGAAGTTCATTTAAATAAACTGTATCAAAAAAATTCAACAACTTCAAAAGATCTACTGTGAGATTTATAATGTAATCACCAGCAGTTGTTATTTCCTCTGTTACTTTGTCATCCAAATCCATGTCAGACTCAATGAAATTAATTAAATCAAATAAATCATCATCAGCAACAGCATCTGCTGCTGCTTCTGCTTCTGTTGCTGTTTTTTCTTCTGCTGCTGCTGTTTCTGCTGCTGCTATTTCTGCTGGTACTGTTGTTTCTGCTGCTGCTTCTTCATAGAGTATCTCTCCATGCCTGTTTTTGTGAGTACTAGAGTCAGGCCCCTAACTGAAGGAGTAGCAGAGAGAGTAGAAATTTGATCAGCAAGAGAAGAGATGGAGGTAGAAGAGGAGAAATAGCCTCTGTTATAAGGGTTTTGAGGAGGGGAGTGAGAAGTGCTATAAGAGATGGAATGATGGAGAGGTCGAGTGGCAGGAATGCAGAAGGTGTCTCAGTGGAGACAGGAGTGGGGATGGTAGTGGATGATGGAGGAGGAGGTAAGGAATCTTGCATTGGTTCATCTGGAGGAGAAGAAGTATGAAGGGGGGATGTAAGCAGATTGAATGATGGTAGGGAGGACAGATTGGAGAGGGGAATGTCAGCCAAATGTGGTGGTACTGGAGATGGGGGTGGTGATGGAACTGGTGTGTCACCTGGGGATTGAGTGGATGTATGAAAGTGAATATGAGTTTGTGATGGAGGTACTGGAGATGATGGAGTTGGTGTACCATGGGGGGATGGAAGTGAGGTATGAAAGTGAATATGAGTTGGGGATGTATGTATTGGAGAGTAGGGAGGTGTAGGAGTATGGACTGTGGTGTGAACTGTAGAGGGGAGTTGTTGTACCATCTGAGTATGAGTGTGGATGGCTGAAGGTGATGGAGGTGGAGGAGGGATATCTTCAGCAGGGTGGGAAGTGGCTGGATCAGCCCTGGTACTCTCAGAAGGCCTGGAGGAAGAGGATGAAGCCTTGGAGGGCTTAGTGATGGTCATCTCCCACCTGCCAAAGAGGGCACAGGTGAGCCGCTTGGAGGCATTTATGAATATGGTCGGGGTGACCAGAGATTCAGCAGTCTTTTCCTTAAGGAAGATTCCTAGAATCCTTCCAAAGCAAACCTCCTTTTTGATATTTTTTTTCATAATCAGTTCAAACATAATCTGAGCCAAATTTACTGGCTTCTTATTCACCACTGCACACATCACTAGGAATTGATGTCTGATTATGTAGTCATGGGCTGTATGCTTGCCCAGCAGTACTTTTCCCATAATATCTGCTAAAAACTTATACTCAGCAGATAGATGTTTTTTCAGCAATTTATTGGAGGTTTCTCCAGAATAACCCATCTTATTCAGCATCCCATCAAATTCTTCATTATCAATTTCCAATTCTTCTGTACCATTAGCTAATCCAAAAATTTCAGTCAGGACGGCGAGGGTAAGAGAGACGGCATTACCCGATATTGTCTCGGTCATGGTGTCTTCATCTGTTGTGGAGGAGGTGTAGACCCGTTCCCTGATCTCTGCATTAGCTAACTTGATTCTGGTGGACATTAGATTCTTCAACTGCGGATCTTCAAGCAGTTTCAGGATGTCCAGGAAAATTGGATCTGAATGTTGAAACGACTCGAAGTCTACATCAAATCCAGTATCAAATTTCATTGCTGCAAGACTGCCCGCTGGAATTGTCATAGTGCACCTGCAAGAGAGAAACAGAGATCAAGTGCTCTGGAACTGAAAGCACGGGACGGAGGTCAAAGAAAAACCTAGATATAGGATTTTTCAGAATATGAATCGACAAACTCCGTTCCACAAAAAATAAAGAATTCTTTGATCTGAGGTCGACGAAATAATTTGTAGGTAAATAATTCGTCGAGCTTAGTCTGAAGATTTGAGAACATTTCGTCGAGCTCTGTTCGACGAAAGTTTTCTGAAGCAGATTCGTCGATCTCCGTTCGACGAAAGTAACTTCACTCACAGAGAGTTCGTCGATCGCCGTTCGACGAAAGTCTCAAGAACTTTTCTTTGTTCGTCGATCTCCGTTCGACGAACTATGAAAAATTCGTCAAGCATAGACAGTAATTAAACTAAAGCTTCTACATTGATCATTTCAAGCTGATTTATAAAGAATAAGTGATTTCGTTCATTCAAGGGTTTGGTGAAAATATCTGCTATTTGTAAATCAGTGTAGATATAAACAAGTTTAATTTTGTTTTTGTCTACACACTCTCTAATGAAATGGCACAAAATTCAGTCCATCACAGTAGAACTAAGCATATAGATATTAGGCTTAGTCCAGTTGTGTTATCACATAAGAGAGTTGAATTATTTAAGTTAAACTCATAGTCCAGGAGTTGATTCTGAATCCACAGCATTTGGGAACAGCAACTGTCAGCTGCAATGTATTCTGCTTCAGCAGTTGATGTAGACACAAATGACTGTTTCTTACAGAACAAAGACATTAATCTCATACCAAGGAACTGGCAAGTCCCTGAGGTACTTTTTTTGTCTACCCTGCATCCAGCAAATTCAGCATCTGAATATCCAGTTAAATCAAATTCTGACTCAGTAGGATACCAGAGTCCTACACTAGGACAACTCTTTATATATCTCAAAATTTTTTTTAGAAAAACTAGATGAGATTCTTAAGGGTTCACTTGGAACCTAGCACAAAGACATGTGGCAAACATTATGTCAGGTCTACTTGCTATAAGGTATAGTAGGGACTCAACAATGCCCCTATATAATTTCTGATCAACTGGTTTCTCATGTTCATCAGTGTCTATTACAGCATTGGTGGTCATGGGTGTTTTCTTTGATGAGACATCAGTCATCCCAAACTTTTTAATAAGCTCTTTAGCATATTTAGCCTGTGAGATGAAGATGTCATCAGGTAGCTGCTTCACATGGAGACCAAGGAAGTAGGAGAGTTCACTCATGCTACTCATTTCAAACTTAGAATGCATGAGGTCAGAAAACCTCTTACATAGTTTGAAATCAGTAGACTCAAATATAATGTCATCTACATATATTTGTACTAACAAAGTTTGATCCTAATGGTGCCTAGTGAACAATGTTTTATCTACAATGTCTCTAATGAATTTATGCTCTAACAGGAAGCTAGCTAGGGTCTCATACCAAGCTATTGGAGCTTGCTTTAAACCATAGAGAGTTTTATGCAATCTAAAGACATATGAAGGATGGGTTGAAGAGATAAAACCTGTAGGTTGTTCAACTTCAACATAAACCTCTTCTTTAAGTACTCCATTTATAAAGACACTCTACACATACATTTGATAGACTTTGAACTTCTTGTAGGCAGCATAACAAGAAATATTCTGATTGATTCTAACCTTGCAACTGGTGCAAAGGTTTGGTCATAGTCTATTACTTCTTCTTGTCTATACGCTTGGGCAACAAGCCTAGCTTTGTTCCTCACAATTACACCAAGGGCATCTAGTTTGTTTCTATATACCCATTTAGTTCCAATGACTGGATAGTTTTTGGGTCTTGGAACTAAATCTCAAACTCTACATCTCTCAAATTGGTTGAGTTTCTCTTGCATTGCAAAGATCCAGTGGGGATCTTTCTCAGTATCTTTTATGCATTGTTTGAGAGAGAAAACAGGCATGCATCACATCTTGGTTGAGTTGATGTCTTATCTGTACATCTACTGTTATGTCTCCAATCACTTGAGATCTAGGGTGATCCCTTTGTGTGACAAGATCAGTGGGTGGAGTTGGTTCAGCAACAGCATTTGGATTTAATTCCTCTTGTGCAATAATGTCTGCTGTTGAATGAAGTTCAGCCTCTTCCAATAGTTCTTCAATGTCTTCTTCAGCTTGTGGAGGAGGTGATGTAACCTCTTGTGGAAGGTTTAACTCTCCCAATTTCCCACATAAGTGAGGTACCTGCAAGGTGTTATTGGTAAAAAAAATTTCTCCTTGTAAGACATGTTAGCTTCATCAAAAGTCACAGATATTAATTCTTCAATTTTTAAAGAAGATTTGTTAAACACCCCATAAGTTTTACTTACTTGGGAATATCTTACAAAAATTCTCACTTCAGCCTTAACTTCAAACTTTCCAATATATTTTTTGTTATTATTATGTATATAACATATGCAACCAAATACTTTAAAGTAGGTGATTTTAGGTGTCTTCCCTTTAAGCAATTCATAAGGAGTCTTATTCTTAAGTTTATGTATTAAACGTCTGTTCAGTACATAGTTGTTGTGCTTACAGCTTTTGCCCAAAAGGATAGGGGCATGTAAGCATCTGCAAGTAATGTGTCTGCAGCTTCAATTAGGGTTCTATTCTTTTTTTCAGCTAACCCTTTTTGTTGAGCAGTTCTAGCAGCTGAGAAACAGTGTCTGATACCTTCCTTCTCACAGAACTCATGCATAAGAAGAGACTCAAACTCTGTACCATGATCACTTCTGATCAATGCAACATGAGTAGAGTACTCAATCTATATGGTCCTGAGAAAATCTGTAAGAACTTTGAATGTATCTGACTTAGATCTCAGAAAGAACACCCGGGTGAATCTTGAGAAGTCATCTACAATGACTAGAGTATAGGATTTCTCTCCTAGGTTTTGTACAGCAATAGGTCCAAAAAGGTTCATGTGTAGCAAGTACAAGATCCTAGGTGAATCACTCTTATTTACTGATTTAAAGCTAGATTTAGTTTGTTTGCCTAGTCGACAAGCCCTGCAGAGGCCTTCCTTTTTGTAGGGACCAGAAGTCAAACCTCTCACAAAGCTGTCTTTAGATAGCCTAGCAATGATTTTCATATTAACATGTCCTAGTCTTTTATATCATAGTTCATTTTGATTGCTAACTATATTAAGTAAACAAATGTCTGAAGGTGCAGAATGAAAATCTACTATGTATATGTTGTCTTGTCTATTTTCAATTAAAACAGTTTGTTTTTCTTTATTAAAAATAATACAAGATGTTGAGTTAAAGTGTACCTGATAACCTTCATCACATAGTTGGCTTATGTAGATGAGGTTATGCTTGAGTCCACTAACATAGGTCACCTTTTTGAAAGTGACTGCTCAATATTTACTTGTCCAAAGCCTTCAGACTGACCCCAAATTGAATCACCAAAGATCACTTTTGGTCACAGCTTGGACTTGTAGTTGATTAAGTTGTCCTTGCTGCCATTCATATGCTTGGGGCATCCACTGTCCAGGTTCCATTTTTGATTAATAGCTGGACAGTCATTTTCCTACAATGAAAACAGTTAGTTGTTTTTGACCCAGGTTACCTTGGGTCTTTTATATTGTTGATAAGAAAAACTAGATATTACTGAAAATTCAGGTTGAGATTTCTACCCTAAGGGGTGATATTTTCTAGGAGGAATTATCCAATCAGCAAGTGGATTAAAAGGTTTCCTAGTTTGATTTGATTTGGTGTTATAAGTATGTCTTTTATTAAGTCTGTCTGGGATCGACGAAAAGTTGTGAGTTCGTCGACCAGAGTTCGACGAAAAAGGATGAGATCGTCGATTTCTGCTCAGAGAATGAACATATTCATTTTTTGTGCACCAAGTTCGTCGATCTCTACTCGACGAATCATACACAATTCGTCGATCGCAGTAAGACGAATAATTATCATATAGATCTGCGTTCAGAGTTCGTCGACTTGAGTTCGACGAACTGGCCACATTTCGTCGATCTGAGATCGACGAAATCTGCTGAACTTTGTTTTCATCTAAGGTTTTCTGGTTTCTGTTTTTGTTATTTTTAAATTTAGGTAATTCTTCTGTGTTTTGTTTGTTGTTCATTACCTCTTTTTCCTTAGCTGACACAAATTTAATGGGGGTTGATAATATGTTCTTCTTGAGAATGGGGGGTAAACTTGATGATGCACCCAAGCCCAGTTTGTCATTCAGTCTGACATTGACTATGCTTGTGATGTCCATCAGCTTAATGTTTCTCCCATTGAGAGATTCCTCAAGCTGTTTGGCCTCACATAGCTCTGTTTTTAGAGAGTTGATTTGTTCATTAGCTAGAGTTAATTCTTGTTTTAACTTGGTGTTTTCAGAAATCAAATTTTCTTGATTTAATAATTTTTCTCTAAGTGTTTTAATTTCCTTTTTAGAGTTGATTAAATCAAGGCACAAGGTTTTAAACTCAGTTTTGAAAGTATCAGAACTATAATCAAAAGTTGAAAGTATCTGATCAGCTTCTGATTTTGAAGTTCCTTCATTGTCAGATTCTTCCTCATTGTTTGATTGACTGTTGGAGGCATTAATGGCCATGTGGCAGATTTCTTTGGCCCTTGCCTCTTCATCCTCTTCACTGAAACTGGAAGATGTGGATTCATCTTCAGTATCACTCCAGTTTTCAGCTACAAAGCCCTTCTCCTTCTTTTTGTATTTACTGGAGGAAGGTCTGCTGCTTTGCTGTCTTCTAAAGTCCTTCTCTCTTCTTTTCTCTTTCTTTTGATTCTCTGGACACTCTGAGATGAAGTGTCCAGGTTTCATGCAGTCAAAGCATACTACCTCTTTATTAGGGGTTTTGTCATACCTTGGCTTATCATCCTGTCTGGATGATTTTCTTCTGAAGTCTTTCCTTGTCATTTTGTAAAATCTTTTGGCAAATAGACTCATTAGCTTTTCATTTATTGTGGAAGCTTCTGTCTCTTCAGCAGCCTTGAATGCCAGGTTGTGCTCCTTTCTTGTTGGTGTAGGAGTTCTTTATTCAGCAGCTTCTCTAGACTTTATGAGTTGCTCATAGGACTTGAGCTTTCCTAATAAAGATTCTGTGTAAATCTTATTTAAGCTCCTGATCTCTTTGATTGGCCAGATCCTTGAATCTCATGAGCTTGGGAAGCACATGAGGATTTTATCATTGACTTCAGTAAGGGTGATGTACTTATCCAAAGTCTTAAGCACATTGATGATTGAGCTCAGTCTATTGTACATGTCTGCAACAGATTCTGCTTCCTACTTGAAATTCTCATATTGGATATGAGATATGATCTTCTGTCTTTTCTTTCATCAGCAGAGTCAGCCGTCATTTGGTTGAGAGAGTCCCAAATGGCCTTGACTGAAGTGCATTCAGCCACCTTTTGGAAAATATCATCAGACATTATTTGGGCCGGAATGTTCATGGCTTTAGCATCAGCAACCATGGCTTTCTTCTGAGCATCAGTCCATTCAGGTGGTGGAACTGCATGAGTGCTGGAAGTTGCTGTAAAGGTAGATGGTTGAGGAGGACCTGTCAAGATAGAATTGTAGATGTCCTCATCAATAGAATTCATATAAAATTTTATTCTTGTCTTCCAGATGGCAAACTTATTTAGGTTGCACACTGTAGGTCTGGTGCTTGCATAATCTTTGTTCTGTGTCATGCTGTGAATATAATTCTAATAGAAATAAAAAATCAGGTCTAACAAATGATCTTTTGGTTCAAGGGTTAGCTTGTACAAACAAACGAACCTTGCTTTGATACCAATTGAAAGTTAGGGTTAGACCTGATATATTTTAGAGGGGGGTGAATAGAGTATCTATAAAACTTTAACACTTTTTGTTGTTTAATAAAAAACTGCTGAGTTAGGAAGCTATTTGATACCAAACTATGTTGTAAGTAAAGAACAGTCCTAAGACAAAATAATTTACCACAGGCACAGCAAAATATAAACTAATTAATCACAGACATAGCAAAACTAACTAGCACAGCCACAGCAAGAACAAAAGAAAAAGATGGCAACCAGACAACACAAGAATTTTATAGTGGTTCCCCAACCTAGGTACATCCACTCTTCTACCACCCTGATAGAAATTCACTCAGGTTTTTGATCAAGTGACTGCCACCAATGAGCTTTTGATCAGGTGCTCAAAAACCAACCCAAGTCTTTTGATCAGGAGACTTGCAAACAGGAATAACTTTTGAAGGGAGTTAAAGAACCCTTTTTACAGTGGGGGATGAGAGAGTGATGTTGTCTTCTCTTTCTCAAATACAACTGAGAAGACTTAGTGGATCTTTGATGTTAACAAAGCTCCCCCTGAGATATTGATTTGTTCAGGAAGGTTGTAGTTTTGCTGCAAGGTGAGTAGGTCTTCAATCTTTTGCTTTGACCAGAAGAGCTCCAGAACTTCTTGACTGATGAAGTTTTGTTGTCCTTGAAGAAACCTGGAGTGAAGAAGGAAGAAAACTCTTGCGTGGTTGTGAATCTCATTTGAAATAATTGCCGATCGGATTTTGTGCATTTACATATAGCGTCCACGTGTCCACTCACTCGAGTTAGTATAGGTTGCACGGTCCACATCCTACCCTACATCAAATTGGTATCAGAGTCAGGTTAGGTCATTTGCATGCTGCGTAGTGGTAGGACATTTAGGACTAGTATGACAGAACCACAAGTAACAGACGACCGAGCGGGAAGCTCGAATTCGGGCACCGCATTTGCTGAGTTCCAGCGCCTCATCCTAGATCGTTTCGACACCCTAGGCGCCCAGTTTAATGATGTAGGACAAGATCTTGCTGAAGTGAACCTACGATTGGACCACCTAGAGAATGTCAGGGACACGCCTACACATCGCGACGATCCTTTGGAGGATGACCTTGATGTTTCTCCACGTCTCGACCGGCGCCCGAGAGTGGGCCAACCACCAGTGGAACGTCATCGCCATGGCATTCCCTACCGGGCCCCAGCCCCGCCGGCAAGGCGAGACCCTGAGCCAGCGCGTGATAGACACCCACCCCCACGTGAGTATTATCGTAATCCTCGTCGGCCGCAGCCTGACCTTAGGGACCGGGTGCCCCAACCTGGTCGCCGCGACCAGCACCGGGATGAGTACTACCCGCCAGACCGACGAAGGTTTGACTACGACTACGATGACTATCCAGGAGACTACCCCGATCCGCGGAGAGGTGACTATGCCCTCGACATCACCCGTCGGATTCGCCTCGACGCCTCATCGTTTGACGGTCGCTTGGACCCAAAGGCCTTTAGTGATTGGCTCCTAGACATGGATCACTACTTTGACTGGTACGATATGAGAGACGAGCGTTGTGTGCGCTTCGCGAAGATGAAGTTGATTGGACAAGCCAAGGTATTTTGTATTAGCGTGGAGAGAGCTGTCGAGAGAGAAGGCAATTATCCCATCACTCGTTGGGATGAGATGAAGGAGAGACTGAAGGATAATTATCTTCTCGCCTCTTATCGTGATCAGTTGCTTGATCAGCTACAGAGCCTACGTCAGGGGACACTCTCAGTAGCCGAGTATATGGCCCGATTCGATGAGTTGGTCGTTAGTAGCGACATTTCGGAGGAGCCCATTGCCACCGCCTCGCGATT
This sequence comes from Platanthera guangdongensis, assembly GCA_039583875.1. Taxonomy (NCBI): domain Eukaryota; kingdom Viridiplantae; phylum Streptophyta; class Magnoliopsida; order Asparagales; family Orchidaceae; genus Platanthera; species Platanthera guangdongensis. Next base: position 107,111,163 of record CM077152.1, read on the forward strand.
TAAGGCTGGCCTTCTTGCGGAGCTCCGGAGGGAGTTGATTCCCCATCGCCTCGAGACTGTTGACCAGATATTCCAACTCGCCTTAGAGTACGAGCAGTACCTCCATACTTCGGGTGCGAAGTAGTTCCCCTCGCGCACTGATTCTTCGACATTCAAGAAGCCCACCACTTTCCAGACTACCACGGCTACCCCGCCCCCACGGGTCACCACTGACATGAAGGGTAAGGCCATCACCACCGAGGGTCATAGACCTGGGGGTATCCAGTGTTTTAGATGCTCTGGCAGAGGACACGTGGCGGCTCATTTCCCCACACGAAGCCTGCTAGTTGAGAGTGAGGAAGAGCCTGGCCTAGAGGGAGCCGAGGATGTTACTGAGGAGGTCGAGGCTACGATCGAGGAGGGATGGGAGAGTGAGGCTGAGAGATCCCTAGAGATGGGAGTTGTGCGACGTCTCCTATATACCCACCCCCCCCCCCCCCCCCCACCCCCGTGCGGACGAGGATTGACGCCGCACCACTATCTTCTACACGTATTTTTCGAGCGCAGACGGCCCCTGCAAGCTAGCCATTGATAGTGGGAGTTGTGTCAATATCATGGCCCAGAGAGGTTTAGAGCGTATGCAAGTGAAGGCGGAGCCCCACCCCCACCCTTATCGGGTCATTTGGGTAGACAAGACCGCCATCCATGTGACACAGCGGTGCCTCGTTCCCATTCGGCTTGCTACGTTCGAGGATCGCGTGTGGTGTGACGTAATTCCTATGGATGTGGCTCACGTGTTATTGGGTCGACCTTGGTTGTACGACCGTGATGCCACATGCTACGGCCAGTCAAACTCCTACACATTTTATGATAAAGGTAAGAAGATCACGCTGTCACTCACCCGGCCCAAGGAGAAATCCAAAGGCCCGATTGAGCCATCTACGAGCACCATATCGTCGCGACCGCTACATCTTCTGCGGCGTACTGAGTTCTTGCGGGAGAGCAGGGACGCCGGCGTATTCTACATCGTTGCCGCCACTATGGCTTACAAGAGCCCGACGGTGACTCCGGATCTTCTCCCGGAGATTCAGACCCTACTTGAGGAGTTTGTTGACATCATGCCGGAGGAGTTACCTGATGAGCTCCCGCCGTTGCGAGATATCCAGCACGCTATTGATCTAGTCCCAAGAGCTTCTCTCCCAAACCTACCGCACTATCGTATGAACCCTGATGAGAACGCCGAGCTCAAGCGGCAGGTTGACGAGCTTCTCCGGAAGCAATTCATTCGGGAGAGCCTGAGTACATTTGTCGTTCCCGCCCTTCATACCTCTAAGAAGGATGGTAGCTGGCGCATGTGCATCGATAGCCGTTCCATAAATAAGATTACGGTAAAGTACAGGTTCCTCATTCCTCGCCTTGACGATTTATTAGACACCATGTCTGGGGCCCAACTCTTTTCCAAGATCGATCTACGGAGTGGGTACCACCAGATTCGGGTATGAGAAGGTGATGAATGGAAAACGGCCTTCAAGACTAAAGATGTCCTGTATGAGTGGCTGGTCATGCCGTTTGGGCTGTCCAACACCGCGAGCACGTTCATGAGGATCATGACACAGATATTACGGCCCTACATGGGCAAGTTCCTAGTTGTGTATTTTGATGATATTCTGATTTACAGTCAGACCCATGACGACCACTTAGCACACTTGAGACTTCTTTTCGAGACCCTTCGTAGTGAGAAGATATTCGTGAATCTAAAGAAGTGTTCGTTCTACGCCGAGTCGGTTCAGTTCTTGGGATTTATCATTTCATCCACAGGAGTGTCAGTCGACCCTGAGAAGGTTAAGTCCATCCGCGAGTGGCCCTTGCCTACGACCATTAACGAGTCCCGCAGCTTCCATGGGCTAGCTACTTTCTATAGGCGGTTCGTTCGAGAATTTAGCTCGATTATGGCCCCGTTCACTAGCTGTTTGAAGAAGGGCGAGTTTCAATGGACCCCTGCGGCCACTCGAGCATTTGAGGAGATTAAGGAGAAGTTGACCACGGCGCCAGTCTTACGACTCCCCGATTTTGGCAAGGCTTTTGAAGTTGCGTGTGATGCCTCGGGAGTAGGGATCGGTGGTGTGCTGAGCCAGGAGGGACACCCGGTCTCCTATTTCAGCGAGAAGTTAAATGAAGCCAAGCAAAAATACTCAAATTATGATAGGGAGTTTTATGCGATCGTTCAGTCTTTACGATACTGGAGACACTACCTCCTTCCCCGAGAGTTTGTTCTCAATTCGGGCCACCAAGCGCTTAGGTATTTAGATTCCCAGAAGAAGTTGGGGGATAGGCATGCGAAGTGGGTTGAGTACCTCCAGGATTTCCACTACATTCTCAAACATCGCGCCGGTGTTGAGAACAAACCCGCTGATGAGTTGAGTCGGCGGGTCACTCTTCTGCAGACCTTGAGAGCCCACGTGGACGGACTTGAGCAGATTATTGCTGATTACCCGGGTTGTCCGGACTTCGGCGAGATATACACAGCTTAATCCCGAGACCCACCTGTGCCTGTCGACGGCTTCCAGATTTGGGAAGGTTACCTTTATCGGGGCTCCCACATGTGCGTCCCCAGCACATCATACTGCAACTATCTCATTTGGGAGCTTCATGCGGGCGGAGCCGCCGGGCATTTTGGCAGAGATAAGTCCATAGCTATCGTCGAGGATAGATTTTATTGGCCAGGCCTGAAGAGGGATGTGGCCAAAGTTGTCCGGCATTGTCGTACGTGTCAGACTGCGAAGGGGGCTAAACAAAACACAGGATTATATACACCCTTACCAGTCCCACTTAGGCCTTGGGAAGATATTAGTATGGACTTTGTACTTGGACTGCCGCGCACGGTTCGAAAACACGACTCCATATTTGTCGTCGTTGATCGTTTTTCCAAGATGGCGCACTTCATAGCCTGCTCTAGGACTGCAGACGCATCACGCGTTGCTTCCATTTTCATTCGGGACGTCTTTAGGTTACATGGCCTACCGAAGTCCATAGTCTCCGACAGGGATGTTAGGTTCGTGAGTTACTTTTGGAAGACCCTATAGTACAAAACGGGCACTACCCTGACGTTTTCATCGGCGTATCACCCCAAACAGACGGGCAGACTGAGGTTGTGAACCGCAGTCTAGGGAATTTGCTTAGATGTCTTGTGGGCGAGCATGTGGCGAGTTGGGACTCCGTCTTTCCCGTCGCGGAATTCGCCTACAATAGTTCGGTCAATAGGTCCACTGGGTTGAGCCCATTTCATATAGTCTTAGGGTATGAACCCAAGAAGCCCATCGACCTCATTCCTTGTCCATTAGAGTCCCGTCCAAGTGAGTCCGCCGAGTCATTTGCACGTCATTTGCATGATTTACATGAGTCAGTCCGTCGGCAGATTATTTCAAGTAATGAAAACTATAAGACCCGTGCAGATTTAAACAGGCGAGAACAGGTTTTCAACGAAGGCGAGCAGGTAATGGTCCGAATCCGGGCGGAGAGGCTCCCACCGGGGCCTGCCAAGAAATTAAGCGCCAAACGAATGGGTCCCTACTCGATCGTTAAGCGGATCGGGACAAATGTCTACGACCTAAATATTCCCGTGAGTATGGGCATCCATCCGGTATTCAACGTTGAGGACTTGACTCCATATTACGAACCTCGCGAATATTTGGACCCGAGTCGGGATGATCACCACCACCCCACCACCTTACCTGCCACAGCTCCCTCTCGTTCACCTCTGCAACTTATCACGTCCCCTGCTGCACACACCCCTGGGAGTCCCTCACCTATGGTGACACCGCCCGCACCCCTGATCGCTCCGGGATCCACCTCACGAGAGCAGTATACTGAGAGTATTACAGATATCGTCGCCCATGAGTACGTCCCTACCACCACTGGATTCTCTTGCCGCTACCTGGTTCGTTGGAGAGGTCGCTCTGCCTCTGATGATACGTGGATTCTACCTACTGAGCTGGATCGACTCGTCCCTGGGCTTCGACGACAGTATGATCATCTCCATTCATCGGAGATGAATTCTTTTTATGGGATCGGTGGTGTGCTGAGCCAGGAGGGACACCCGGTCTCCTATTTCAGCATGAAGTTAAATGAAGCCAAGCAAAAATACTCAAATTATGATAGGGAGTTTTATGCGATCGTTCAGTCTTTACGATACTGGAGACACTACCTCCTTCCCCGAGAGTTTGTTCTCTATTCGGACCACCAAGCGCTTAGGTATTTAGATTCCCAGAAGAAGTTGGGGGATAGGCATGCGAAGTGGGTTGAGTACCTCCAGGATTTCCACTACGTTCTCAAACATCGCGCCGGTGTTGAGAACAAACCCGCTGATGCGTTGAGTCGGCGGGTCACTCTTCTGCAGACCCTGAGAGCCCACGTGGACGGACTTGAGCAGATTATTGCTGATTACCCGGGTTGTCCGGACTTCGGCGAGATATACACAGCTTTATCCCGAGACCCACCTGTGCCTGTCGACGGCTTCCAGATTTGGGAAGGTTACCTTTATCGGGGCTCCCACATGTGCGTCCCCAGCACATCATACCGCAACTATCTCATTTGGGAGCTTCATGCGGGCGGAGCCGCCGGGCATTTTGGCAGAGATAAGTCCATAGCTATCGTCGAGGATAGATTTTATTGGCCAGGCCTGAAGAGGGATGTGGCCAAAGTTGTCCGGCATTGTCGTACGTGTCAGACTGCGAAGGGGGCTAAACAAAACACAGGATTATATACACCCTTACCAGTCCCACTTAGGCCTTGGGAAGATATTAGTATGGCCTTTGTACTTGGACTGCAGCGCACGGTTCGAAAACACGACTCCATCTTTTTCGTCGTTGATCGTTTTTCCAAGATGGCGCACTTCATAGCCTGCTCTAGGACTGCAGACGCATCACGCGTTGCTTCCATTTTCATTCGGGACGTCTTTAGGTTACATGGCCTACCGAAGTCCATAGTCTCCGACAGGGATGTTAGGTTCGTGAGTTACTTTTGGAAGACCCTATGGTACAAAACGGGCACTACCCTGAAGTTTTCATCGGCGTATTACCCTCAAACAGACGGGCAGACTGAGATTGTGAACCGCAGTCTAGGGAATTTGCTTAGATGTCTTGTGGGCGAGCATGTGGCGAGTTGGGACTCCGTCTTTCCCGTCGCGGAATTCGCCTACAATAGTTCGGTCAATAGGTCCACTGGGTTGAGCCCATTTCATATAGTCTTAGGGTATGAACCCAAGAAGCCCATCGACCTCATTCCTTGTCCATTAGAGTCCCGTCCAAGTGAGTCCGCCGAGTCATTTGCACGTCATTTGCATGATTTACATGAGTCAGTCCGTCGGCAGATTATTTCAAGTAATGAAAACTATAAGACCCGTGCAGATTTAAACAGGCGAGAACAGGTTTTCAACGAAGGCGAGCAGGTAATGGTCCGAATCCGGGCGGAGAGGCTCCCACCGGGGCCTGCCAAGAAATTAAGCGCTAAACGAATGGGTCCCTACTCGATCGTTAAGCGGATCGGGACAAATGCCTACGACCTAAATATTCCCGTGAGTATGGGCATCCATCCAGTATTCAACGTTGAGGACTTGACTCCATATTACGAACCTCGCGAATATTTGGACCCGAGTCGGGATGATCACCACCACCCCACCACCTTACCTGCCACAGCTCCCTCTCGTTCAGCTCTGCAACTTATCCCGTCCCCTGCTGCGCACACCCCTGGGAGTCCCTCACCTATGGTGACACCTCCCGCACCCCTGATCGCTCCGGGATCCACCTCACGAGAGCAGTATACTGAGAGTATTACAGATATCGTCGCCCATGAGTACGTCCCTACCACCACTGGATTCTCTTGCCGCTACCTGGTTCGTTGGAGAGGTCGCTCCGCCTCTGATGATACGTGGATTCTACCTACTGAGCTGGATCGACTCGCCCCTGGGCTTCGATGACAGTATGATCATCTCCATTCATCGGAGATGAATTCTTTACAGTCGGGGGGAGTTGATGGAGGACCATCGGTGGCCCATGACAAGGCGGGGCCCACTTTCGTCTATTCTCGCTGGAAGACTTGATCGGAGGGACGATCCGACCCCGCGGATGCGTCCGGATGCGTGCCGCGAATCTTTTTCATATATAACTTTGTTATTTTCGGATTCTTTTTCCTCTTATTTGGCACGTGGTAGCTTCGGCCAATCAAAGTCGTCGATCCCGGGTTGCCCTAATGCTAGAATATTATAAATAGGAGTGTTAGAGGCTTGGAGAGGCATTGTTGGTTTTGTAGAAAGGTATTCCCGGAACTCCGCGATCAAGCCACGGTGCCGACGCCGTGGAGCCCTAGGTGTTGATTCCTAGCGGTGGAACTTCGCCCCGAAGGTAAACCCTAGCCCCCCCCCCCCCCCCCCATCATTTCCCCTCTCAATCCTCCTCTTTCCGGCCACCATACGCCGCCCACCCAGCCCCCAAAACCCCGGTCTGCTGCCTCCATACAGCCGGCCCCCCCTTCCCCTTGCAAAACCCGACGCCGCCCCTTTCCCGCACCCCAGCTCCAGCCGTCGGCCCCCAACCGCCCCTTCCCTACCCCAAACCGATCCTCTCTAGGGCCTCTCTTACCCTAGCCGCCCCTTCCTTCCTTCTCCCCGACGTGGATCCACTCCTACCCACTCCGAAAACCCTAGATCTACTTTGATCTAGCGCTACCCTCCCCCGATCTACCCCCCCCCCCTACTTACATATTACCCCTCCCGTAGCCCGGATCCGTCATCAAGTTGCCGGATCTATCCACTTTCAACCCATCACCACCCTTTCCCACCGCGGACATCCACCGTTCCGACACGTTCACCGGATCGACCACCAAAACAGCCGGATCTCTCCCGCCTCGGACATTCCTTTGTTTGTGAGTTATTTGTTGTATGGACTTCTAGTTTTCTGTGCTTGGATATTGCTTGGACTCTTCATATTCTCTAAAATATTTATTTGTGGAATTTTGCCCCGTAACAAATTTTGATTGCAGGAAGGAACCATTCGTGACGCTCTTAATTCGGCCCTCCGTTTGGAGGAAAGCCTTGCTTAAACGCCTTAATAGAAATTGTTCTTGCCTATATTATTTCTTGCCTGGTTGTGAATCTCATTTGAAATAATTGTCGATCGGATTTTGTGCATTTACATATAGCGCCCACGTGTCCAATCACTCGAGTTAGCATAGGTTGCACGGTCCACATCCTACCCTACATCAAAAACCCTGGATGGAAGAAAAGAGCTTAGAGAGAGGAAGAGGAAGTTAGAGAGAGAAAAAAAGTTTCATTCATTGCTTTCTTTCAAATACATGACAAGTTCTCCTTATATAAGGCCCAAATGGCATGAGCGTAAATACCAGCTATAAGGACAATATGCAAAATATTAAAATACCTTAAATACTCTAACTTGACTCATCATAATAAAGACTCGATACATCGTAATATTAATATAATAAGATAAATGACGGTGGACCCGTAACATTTCATCCGTCCTTGACATCAAGCTTGGCCTCAAGCTCGAACTACACGTGGACGGTCGGTGCCTCTGGCATCTTGATCTCTCGCCAGAATAGCGCTCAATAGTATGTTGTGGTGGTCGTGGTGGCAGCAAGCGGCAGTCGAGCCCATGAAAAGACTGCCAGCGGATGGACTGGGTCTGGCGGTGTTGGCAGCACGATGGAGGCAACCAGCAAGATGGCTGGAAGCACAAGAGGCGGTGGCTTGAGGGCAAGGGATGGCAGGAGGAATGGATCCGGCGGAGCGGTGATGAGGAGCCATGGCCATGTGGCCGGAGGGAGCTATGGCGGTAGAAGCGGAGGCGAGGTGGCAAGAGGCGGTGAGGTGGTTGGCCAAACAGGGGGCCAAAGGAAACACGACGAGAATGTTGGTAGCGTAGGTGGCCGGAGGAGAGGTAACAGATGGGCCTATATAACAGGGGATAACCGAGGCAGCGGCGACAACGATGTTGGTGATGGGGAAATGACGACCAATGGGGAGGGCGGAGGCTCGTCTGCAGTCGGTGGTGGCGGCAGCTGCACGAGGAGTGTTGGCGGCAGGTTGGCCGACGGGTCTAGCAGAGCCAGCCGGGCAGGGCCCGACAAAGAAGGCAGCGACGTGGCTGGAGGGACCCCAGGGCAGGGGTCGGAGGCGCAGACGACAGAATGGTCGGTGGTGGAAGCTCGGCTGGTGACGGCGGAGCGTCATGAATGACGGAGGACGGAGGTGGCACCATCATTGGAGGGAGAGGCGACGACTCAAGCTTTGGTGGTGGTGGTGACAAAAAAACCACCAACGAGTCGCGATACATGCGGAGGGTGGTGAGTATGAGGTCAAGTTGAGCAAAGACGTGGCCGAGTCAATCCTTCCGATGAGCAATACGACGGTCTATCTTGGTGAGGGTGGAGTGGAGCTCAATACGGTCTGCAGCGCTAAGGGATGTGATGGAAATTAATTATGTAACAGGAAAATAATTAAGTGTGTGAGGGGCGGCGGATAATGTGGTGCTCAAGGAATGGAATAGAAGAGACGGGAGGGGATGTAGAATAAATAAATAAAAAGGTTATGAGTTGGTGTGCGTGAGAGGCGCGAGGCGGAAGAGTTTGAAGAAGATTGGTGGGCTCCAGGAAAAGGGAAACAAATAAAATAAGAACGAGATGGGGTGTGGGACAGGCATGTGCTGGAGTCTTGATGGAGAAGGCGTGGAGACTCGCTGTTTTTGAGGAGAGAAGAAAAGAAAATTAGGGGGCGTGTGGGTCGTTTCCTCGCTGGGCTCGACGAGGCTCTGCGTGTGATGGAGAGCGATTGACGGGAAGAAGCCGAAGGAAGCAAAGGTCGTGGGGAATCTTACGGATTTAGCGGCAATGGAAGAGGGACTCGCAGGAGACGGAGAGGAAGGCGTGCGGGGATCCCGCACAGGCTCGGAGGTTGGAGCTGTGGTGTTGTTCGACAGGATCGGTGTTATTCCAGGACATGAAAGAGGTGTGTGGCGTTGTTCCTCTACGTGATCGGAGAATAAGATGGCTGGCAATAGCAAGCGGGGAAGACGATGAATAAGTGCAGAGACAGTGGAGGCAGAGTAGCGTTGGGTGTCGGGGAGGTTAATAGAGGCGACGGGAGGAACGAATTGCGTCGGCGGAAGAGGACCGGGTAGCTCTGATACCAAGATGTTATGAGCTTGTTTTGTAGGTGAAGGATGGAGGCGGGAATACAAGGGCAAGCCCTAGAATGGTGGAAGAGAAGAGAAAGTTAGAAGAACCTTGGGGGAAGAGGAAGAGGAAAACCTTAAAGTGAAGAAGAGAGCTTAGAGAGAAAGGAAAAGGAAGTTAGAGAGAGAAAGAAAAGTTTCATTCGCTGTTTGCTTTCAAATACATGATAAGGTCTCCTTATATAAGGCCCCAATGGCACGAACGTAAATACCAGCTATAAGGACAATATGCGAAATATTAAAATATCTTAAATACTCAACTTCACTCATCATAATAAAGACTTAACATAATAAACACTCAACATAATAAAGACTCGATACATCGTAATATTAATATAATAAGATAAGTGACGGTGGGCCCATAACACATACTTGTGATCATCTCGACATATTATGTCCCTCACAATAGTGAGGGCGTAGGATTGTGTACAATAAGGGTACTAACCTGTAAGTCAAGTCTTGTCTTTGACGAGAGAGGATTTCAGTGGGCCTTACGAGGCATTAGGGAGAGAGTGTTTGGTTGATGGCCTCTTGTGTATGCATATGGGACTCGCATCTCAACCTACAGCATTTGTGCAACTCCTCATACTGATCTGTCATTTATTATGGAGTTATTGTGTAGATGTGTATTTGAGGTAGTTTGGTCTTAAACAGTTTTATATTATATCTTATTATATAAAGCAATATAAGTATTTGGAGGCACACCATAGATCAAATAAGAGCCATTGGATCATGAGAGAGAGCATGAGATGAGGGGAGAGAGTTGGGAGAGAGAGGAGGGAGAGAGAGAAATAGAGAGAAGGGAGGAGAGAGAAAGAGAGAGATGGCGGAAGGGAGAGGAGAAAGGGGGCGGAGAGAGAGGGAGAGGGAAAGGGAGAGATGAGAAAGGGAGAGAAAGATTACGTGAAATTAATATTTTTACAACAAAACGTATTTTTTTTATAAAATAAAAAATGTAATATTGATTTATATTTTTTTACTGTCATTTTGAGTACTCATATGTATATATTGCGGGCACTGCCTGTCTTGATGTGAGTGCGTCCCGCTTTGATGCGGGCGCATCCCGCTTTGATGCGGGCGCATCCCGCTTTGATGCGGGCGCATCCCGCTTTGATGCGGGCGCATCCCACTTTGATGCAGACGCAACCCGCAACAACGCATCGAGCACGGGAGAAGCCCGTTCGGAGGCGGGCAAAGCCCGCCTAGATGCGGCCGAAGGCCGCCCGAGAGCATCGAGCAAGGGCATAGCCCGTGCAAAGATGCTCGTATATATATACATATATATGTCTATATAGACATATATATATATATATATATATTGCATGCACTATTTATGATTATATATTTATACATATTTGTTTTGTTGGAACATGCTCATTTTTAAATCTCCAATTTTGGGTTTTGCATAATTCATATTTTTGAGCTTTGATGAATTTGGAGAACATAAGAAATTGAAAATTAACCGTTTGAACACGTTAGGCCAAAAACTTATACCAACTTTTCATTATTTGTCAAAAATCCTTGTTGTGGATGGTGTCCCTTATCATGAAAAACAATAATCAAGATAGATTGGAACGAAATATTATTGGAAACCAAATTTTATAAATGAAATAACACATCTTTGTCTGCTACCGCCGAGCGGTATGAGCAAACGCTGGCGGTAGCACTAAAAATAAATTTGCCTTCTTTTATTTATTTACTTTATAAATAAGCCTATGCCAATCCAAATGCCGGATGAAAAATGGTGAGGGTTGTGTTAGATAGACGGTGACGCAGGGCGAATCTATGGGTGGTGAGTAATCGGCGCCCCAACCCTACATGCTATGAAAAAGTCCGACGGTTAGATCACAATTGGATAATAAATAAAATCACCCCACGCAAATAAATTCACAAGGCAAAATATTTTTTTAGGGCAAAAGCAAGCTTAGGTTTTCCTCCGCGTGAAGGGCCAAAGCGAGAGCGTGCGGCGAATGGACCCGGCAAATCACAATATTTATCTAACAAATTAATATCATACAAGATATCCAAACAAATATGATGTCCAAACCGATAAATAAACACTGAAAAATAATAGTCTAATGCAACAATACTCACTAAATAAGTAAATAGTGGGCTGACCAAGACAATGAAGACTCCGGAGCCGGATGCGTGAATCGGCGATCCAGAGTGGAACCGACGGCGTGGAAATAATGGAGGTTGATGTCCTCGGCGACGGAAGATGAAAAATGGACCGAAAAGGGATAGATCCGACAACGTAGGTGGAGATCCGGGTGGGGGTGGGTAGATCCGATGATGTAGTAACTGATCGGGGTTAGGGAGTGTTGGACGAGTGGTAAAACTAGCGGATCGGGGGCTGAAATTCTCAGATCTGGACTGATCTGGAGATTGGGGTTGTTTGGAGGTGGATCCACGAAGGGGAGGAGTGGTGGAGGGGGTGGAGTTGGAGCAGGGAGGCCGGAAGTTTGACAGGAGGCCGACAGGCGGTGCGGCTGGAGGAGGGGAGGCCTGGACGGCCAGCGGTTGCAGAAAGGGTGAAAGAATAGGCCTGTTTGGAGAGGGGAGCAGGGGGTTGCGGCATCAGGGTTTCCGCAGGGAGCAGCGGAACTGTGGCTGGCCGGCAATGGACAAGGGAAAAAAACTATAGAAGTGAACGGTTCATTTCGTTTTTGAATAGTAACACTGAATAGAAACAAAGGTTTTCTGGACAGCAAACCGTGACTGGTGTTGGAGGCTGTAGGGGGTTGCGGGGGGGTTTTGGGAGGGGGAAAAGTGGGCTAGGGTTAGGGGATACCTTGGGGAGGAAGATAGGCACGTAGGAGTCGTCACCTATGGTTCTACGGAGTCGACACCGTGGCTTGATCGCTGGAATCCGGGATTTCTTTTCACCAAATTCAGCAGTGACTCCACTCAGCAAACAAACCAACTATTTATAATAGAAGAAGGATTATGGCATCCCACAATCGATGGCTATGATTGGCCGAAGGTGGGGTCACCTAAATACATCAAAATAAAATGCAAAATAGTGAAATAATATATCAAATCGATTCGCAACGTGAATCCGAACACATATGTGGAGACCGATCGTCGATCCGGGCACGGCATATATGGAAAGTCGCCAAATCAGCCCCTAATGGGCCCAAAACTCGTCATCCACTGCAAGTGCTAGTCTACGCTCCGCATAAATCTCCCTGGCTTGAAAGAATTCATCTCTCGATGAATAAAGATCAGAATTCTCTCGCTGCATGTCAGGTAAAACTCGAAGAAGTCCACCAGAGGTCGCCCGAGTGTCGTCGCGGTAAAAGTGTCCTCGCCAATCAACTCTCCCTGACTGAAAAGCTGTCATCTCCAGTGAATGGAGACGGCCGTATTGAAGTCGAAGTTCAAGGGCGAATCGATCAAGCTCTGCTGCAAGTATCCAAGAGTCACCAACGTTTGTAGTGGGAATGCACTGGCGGAGTCTGGTCTCCATGATGCTCTCATCGCTCAACTCACGAGTGGTGGATCCCGGTGCGATCGGCGGCGGCGTTGATGGAACCAAAGAAGACGAGTCCCCAAGTGGGTAGGTGTCAAAAGTAGGTTAGTGGTTACCTTTTTATAACAGTAGAAAAATTTGCCCGGTGGTTGGAGACTAGTTCTGTGAACGACTTAGGGAGAATTTGCTCGTATTGGCGACTAGGTCTGTGTGAGACTTGGGGAAAAAAATTTGTCTTGTTTGTGAGGATACTAGAACTAGAGAGTAGGTCTAGGAAGCGGCTCGAGACCTATTTGAGGGGAGATAGGCTAGTGTCAGCCAGTTCTTAGGGAGAAGAATCGGTATAGAAAACACAGATTATTCATTATTGTCTTGATCTCAGCGTTAGAAGATCTTTATTATTGTAATCTTTCATCTTGATTAAATATTTTAAAGTTTCTTTTATGTTTATGCACACATCTTTAAATCATTTAATGAGAGAAAATAATGATGAGTCTTATGAGTTTCAATCTCTGTGAGTTAGCATCACGCGGTAGCTTCTACCGCCAGCAGTAGTGGTAGTGAACAGATATTAAACTTCATTTACTATTCTATATTTATCATCCCTGAAAAGAAAATATAAAATTTATATTTCTGAAGTCACTATAAGTTAAAATAATGTTTTTACTAAGAGTTTATTTTTAAAATCCCCAATTCATCCCCCCTAAGGGCGCCTGTAGATCCAACAACTGAATCTCCAGACAGCGGCTGGGAGGTGTGCCGTTAGGGGAGGATGGAAGGAGATTGTGATTATGGAAGAGGGGAGAAGTAGGGAAGTAATAAGGGGTGGCTAGAAGAGTTGTTTTGGAGGCATGGGGGAGCCGTGGAGCAAAAATCTATTGTCTGGAAGGTAAAAAAAAGCAGTCGGGAGTAATATCGACCTCTCTTAAAGAGTAACTAGGGGCACACAGAGGGTTGGCAGCGATATCGTTGTTGGGGAAAGTGAGGGGAAGTGGGCTCCTGCTGGTTTGGGAAGTGGAGGGTTGGTTGAGTTGAGGTGAAGGTGGACCCACATGTATGAAGGAGAGAATTGAGGGGAAGTGGGGGGAGTTCAGTTAAGGGGCAGGAAAAGTGGCTCCTCGTGAGCTGTAGATTTAGGAGGTAGTGGGGAAGTGGAGGAAATGTAGGAGGCTGGTGGCCTAAATTTATGGGGGTCGAGGTAGTGGGGTAGTGGGAAAGATAGTTATGGTAATTATGGGGTGGCGGGGCGGTGGGGTGGAGGGGTGGTGGCCGTCCGGAGGTGATCAAGGGTGGTGGTGGTGGTGGTGGCCGGCCGAAGGTGATCAAGGGTGGTGGTGGTGGTGGCCGGAGGTGATTTCCATCGGTTGCCAGAAAATGAAAAATGAGAGGAATTTAATTGGTGGTAGTGGAGGGTTTTGAGGAGGTGGCGGAGGCTTACCTACGGTGGCATGGGAAGGTTTTTCGGTGATCACCGAAAACTGAAAATAGATGGGATTGTTGAGGGGATGGGGGATTTTTTGGAGGAATATGGGGAGGGGTTGGAAGGGGGCGGTTGGAGGTTTGTGGGGCTGAATGTGGCAGCCGGCTAAAGGTGGGAGGGGAATAAGGATAGCTGTCAGCTAGAAGATTTGAGGGAGGGAATGGTGGGATGGTTAGCTATGAAGACAGGGGAGTGGAGGGGATAACTACCAAGCTTCAGCACTTGGCTTCCCACTTCGACACCGGATGATCGAAAGGAGAATTTTCTTCTTCACTCAAACTTTTAATCCCCTCAAATTGAAACATCTATCCCTATTAATAGACTACAGGCTCGAGTGCCCACTTTGTCACCCCGTCCGTCCGCGCGTGAGGGGACGAGGCGTGCCCATACCTCCTAAGGGCTTGAGTGTCTTATTATTTTTGTACTCACGTTTGAATATGCGCGTTCTTTTTGTGTCGCTTACATGTATTTTTTGTACTCACATTTGAATATGCGCGTTCTTTTTGTGTCGCTTCCATGTATTTTTTGTACTCGCGTATGGTTGCGGAATAAAAGACTTTTCCTCCCTCTCCCCTTTCCCTTTGTGGTACGCGGCAGGTTATACGTAAATCATTTGATAATTGCTGACGTGTTTGCTTTTCTTTTGTTGTTTCTCCATTCTACCGACGCGGGGAGCGACGCGAGTCCAAGCGAGTTGGTTACGCTATCTGGGAGGGGCGCTGAGAGTTCGCGAGTCGAGGTGGGGTGTCTCGGGTGGGAAAGCTTACAAATAGGGTGCGGGGGTCAGTGTTGGCAGAACACTTGGTTGCCCTCTGGCCTCCCCATTTCAACCTGTCGCCTCGAAGCCTCTATTCGCCTCGCTTAACATGGTCTGCGCGAAAGATGAGGAGAGCCACGCGCATTGCGTCGCCAACTTCGCCGACCACTATTTTCCCAAGCCGTAGACAACGTCGGAGGATCTTGAGGCCTTCAAAGCAAAGTACCTTCCTGCGGGGTTCTCGGCGAGGCAGCCCCTACCGGACGAGGGAATAAAAACCTTCTTTGAGGAGGAGCTCTCCTTCCCCCTCGCCCACTTTGAGGTTGGGTTGCGACTTCCCCTATGGCCCGAGGTGGTCTAGGTCTTCAAATACTTCGGGCTAGTCTCCGCCCAGGTCAACTTCAATGGCATCAGCGTCCTTGTCGACTTCGCATGCTACATGCGCGAGGAGGGAATGGAGTTCGACCTCACGACTTTACGGAAGATCCTCAATCTGAAAGCCACTAGCGACGGCGTCGTCTTCTTCTCCAGCGCCTGCGTCAAGCTGGTGGAGACACTAAACAAGCCCCATCATTGGACCGATAAATTCGTGTTTGTCCGAGGCGAGTTCAGATTGCAGCCCATGGCGCCCGTGCAGCGGAGCGAGAACTCGTTCAAATCCCAAAAGGTGACCGGCGAGCTCTCTCGCTTTACGAGATGTTGAAGGGCAGCGACTTCGATGCTCTGCACCTGAGGCACCACCAGGATCGACTCTCCTTTGTCATGGGAGGGACAGGTATGTCGCCGCTTTTTTTCCCGAGGATGGTATTACCTCGCGCGCAACTTCTTGACGTGCCTTTCACAGGTTTGTGATCTATCCCCCAAAACCTGCCCTGCGCGACTGCCAAGAAGCCGCCCGGCCAGGAAGCCACCTCGCTAACTGCCGAGACGGACCTAAAACTGCCTCCTAGGAGTAGTCCTGGAGGGGTGACCTCCTGGGATGTCACCGTAGGAGCGCTTAACTGGATCACTTCTCATTGAAGGGAGGTTGCGGCTTCCAACAACCCACCTATGGATGGAGAGGGGTTGGGGTGCATGGTCTGCAGACTATTTGAGGTTGAGCCCTTTCGAGCGTGGTGCTGGGGGTGCTGGCGGTCGTCCTTTCGAGTTGTGGGCTGGGGAGGCCATTACACCTGCGGCATCCACTTTTTGAGGACCAAGTCACCCTTGGTAAAATGCGCGACTCTTATGTGTTTGTCGAAGTATTTTGTCATTCGGCGTTTGACCTCCTCCTATCGGATTGATGTGAGGTCCTGAATTTCCTCTACCAAGTCAAGCGAGAGCCTTTGCTCTACATCGTTCTCCACTCTCCAATCCTCTCCTCCTTCTGCGGACACCATCCTCAGACTCCTGACGTCGAATTCCACCGGAATGACTGCTTCCGAGCCGTGAGACAGCTTGATCGAGGTCTCCCCTGTGGTGATGTTCGGGGTAGTCCTGAGAGCCCATAGGACAGAGGGGAGTTGCTCGACCCAATTTCCATTCAAGTTTTCCACCTTTTTTCTAAGCAAGTTGATGATCGTCTTGTTGGCGACTTCGACCTGCTCGTTGCTTCGGCCTCCTTTCTTCCTCTTTTTTGATATCGAAAAACGGAGGAGGAATCCTCGACTAAGGTCCTCGAAATTGTAGATCGTGCCCGCCGGCAGCTGATGAAACCAATCCCTCGATTTTCCCCTGACGGTGATAGTGAACAACCGGCACTTGAAAGGGTCGGACATCGGCCGGATTGAGATCTTGTCTTCGAACCACTGCAGGTGTTGGAGGGGTCGTCTTTTCCGGCGTAAAAGTTCATGGGAGGCTCCACAAATCCGGCCGGAACCGGCGCCGTCAGCACGAGCTCGCAGAATGTACTCACGGGCGCGAGCTGATGACCTGTACGAGCACGCCCATGGTCTTCCTCTGCGTCGTGAGCCGTCGGGGGGCTCTCGAAGAGGACCCGTGACCGCACCATCTGATCATCTCCTTCCGAGCAGATCTCCTTGTCGGGTCGCTAGACTCGCCTCGCCCGGTGAAGCGTCATCTTGGGTTGGAGTCGGCGCCTCGCCACACTGCGCGAGCAGCCCTTACACCATCCTCACCATCAACTTCATCATCCCGGCGAGCTCGGCGAACTGGCCCTGCGTCACGAACTCGCCTGTTGGGTGCAAGTTCCAAAGGTCGTCTCCTTGCTAGAAGCGATTAGGAGTAGGCACAATACAAGTAATTGAGCAAAAAAAATTCTTTATTATATCAACTAGAAGTTACAACAAAGTTACAAAGACAAACTAGACTTGTGTTCACAATTACAACACTACACAACACTCTAAACACGCAACAAGTTGGATCACGAATGCAACCCGCTGCTCCTCGAGCTTGATCACCCCAGCTTGTTGTCTGCAAAGTTCAGCCCGCAAGAAACAGTTCGCAAATACTGTTCGCAAGGTTCGTTTGTTGATCGTCGAAGAGGAGTTCACAGCTTCCAGAATATTTGTCCGCCAAAAATTCAAGCGCTTTGCAAAGCTATCCACAAGTGGTTGTCCGCAAGGAGCTTGAATATTTGTCCGCCAAAAATTCACGTGCTTTGCGAAGCTATCCACAAGTGGCTGTCCGCAAGGAGCTATTCAGGCTACTTTTCTAAGCTTGCAAAACCAGTCCGCTGATTTTAACTATTCCGGTGCTACCTTGCCAGGCTTCTGCACTACTCCACTCTCCGCCTTTAACTTACACCTTCTATAGGTATTGCTGGCATATGAGATGTCTCCAAGTGGCCCTTAATTCATGCCAATTTTACTCCAATCATAAATGCCCAACCATTCACGCCGGTCCAGGAAACAACGCCACCCTTGCATTAATAGATTTATATTTATTTATTTATAAATATATATTCAGATTTATACATAAAGATATATATAAATCTGTAAATGTCATTGACTTCGGTCAAAACAATTTAGCCAACTTTCTCACGCTGCCTCCTGCCACCATATATATATATATATATATATATATATATATATATATATATATATATATATATATATATATATATATATATATATATATATATATATATAATACAATATGCATATCTCAATCACACCATGAATCTCATCTGGACCGTCCGATCAAGCTCCATCAAATACGGGCCGTTGGATTCAAAGCAGGTGGCCTGGCAATAACCAAATCAAATGCTGAAGCACTGTTCACAGGCCAGAAAATCTCGATACCCATTCTCTCCTCCAGCCCCCTCACGGTCTCACCCCCGCCGTCGTTGGCGGCCTGCCCGGCGCCCACCGGCGGTTTCGCCAGCCTCCGGCGAACCCGCCGGGGGTTGTCCGGCGGCGAGCGGGCAGGGCCACCGCCGGCGGTGGCCCTGCCCGTGAGCTCCAGTTTTGTATATATATATATATATATATTATATTATATTTATATATTTATATCATTATATTTATATATATAAATCATCTTTTCGCCAACAATCTCCCCCTCAAACACGGCAGCACATGCCGAGTTTGCTCTTACATTTCAGGAACGTCTCTGTCTTCAACGCTTTTGTGAAAATATCTGCAATCTGCTCTCCCGTGGGGCAGTATACTAACTCCATCACCTTTTGTTGCACCTGCTCACGAAAAAAATGATACTTCGTCTCAATGTGTTTGCTGCGCTCATGCAACACTGGATTCTTCGCCAGTTGAATCGTAAACATGTTGCCAACATACACTGTCACAGGAATATTTTGTGGATGGTGCAACTCTTGCAAAAGATTTCTCAACCAAATCGCCTGACAAGTACAAGTTGTCGCTGCAATGTACTCTGCTTCACAAGTAGATAAGGCAATCATTGTCTGTTTTTTCGAGCTCCATGAGAACACAGATGTTCCAATATGAAAAGCGTATCCGGAAGTGCTCTTCTGATCATTCACATCACCACCATAGTCACTGTCGGAGTATCCGACCAACTTCAACTCTTCTGCAGTTGAATACATCAAACCATGATCTCTCGTCCCATTCACATACTCAAGATCCTCTTCGCTGCTGTGAAGTGATCTTGCTTCGGCTCCTCCATATATCTACTAACAACTCGAACCGCATACATGATATCAGGCCTAGTGAAAGTCAGGTAGCGTACACTTCCAACTAAACTCTTGAACAACGTTGAGTCAACCGCTTCCTCCTTTGAATCCTTCCTCAGCTTCACACTCGGATCTGCAGGAGTGGAGATAGCTTTGCTATTCTCCATCCGGAACTTCTTCAGAATCTCCTCTGCATATTTCTTCTGAGATATGAAGATCTCATCTTCACTTTGTTGTACTTCAATACCTAAGAAGTAAGTGAGTTCTCTCAGATCAGTCATCTCGAACTCCTTCTTCATCATCTTCTTGAACTCTTCAAACATAAGAGGATTGTTGCCAGTGAATATCATGTCGTCAACGTACAAGCACACGACCATGATATCTCCATTCTTCTCCGCCTTCGTGTAGAGTGCATACTCATACGAGCTTTTCATGTACCCGTTCTTCTGAAAGTATGCATCTATTCTTTCATTCCACACACGAGGCGCTTGCTTCAACCCGTACAGCGCCTTCCTCAGCTTGTAAATCTTCTTCTCTTGATCTTTCACCTCATATCCAGGAGGCGGCTGGATATACACATCTTCCTCTAAGTACCCATTCAGAAAAGCAGACTTGACGTCCATCTGACAGATCTTCCACTTATACTGAGTTGCTAATACGATGATCAGTCTGATAGTGTCTATCTGCACCACTGCAGCAAAGACATCGTCGTAGTCCACTCCTTGGACTTGTCGATAGCCTTTCGCGATGAGTCTTGTCTTGCGCTTCTCCACTTCTCCATCCTTGTTTTTCTTCACTCTGTACACTCATTTCACACCAATAGGCTTATGACCTGCAGGCAGAGTGACTAACTCCCAAGTCTCATTCTTCTTGATGGAAGCTATTTCTTCATCCATCGCCTTCCTCCAAGTCTTCTCCTGAGCAGTTTTTTCATACGAGTATGGTTCGCAATCTGCTAAAAGACAATACAAAGAAAAATTAGACGGAATTGGCTCTGTCTCTTCGTATATCTCATCCAACCTTCTCATCCTAGGTTGAGTACATTCAGAGTTTCTCCTGCTAGAGCTTGCTCCATCAGAACTGCATTTGTTGGTGCTTACTCCACTTGAGTAAGGAGTAGAAGCTCCCCCTGAGTCTCTGCTTGGTGGTGACGGTGGTTCAGCTCCACCATCCTCAGCTTCAGCTTCATGACCACCTTCATCATCATCATCATAGAACTTTACTTTGACTCTTCTCTCCTTTTTCATCTCAGCTCCAATATATATCTTCTTCAAACAACACATCTCTAGAGATGATTGCCTTCTTCGTCATTGGGTTGTATAACTTGTAAGTTTTGCTCATCAGAGCATAGCCTACAAATACACACTTCTCGCTCTTGTCATCAAGTTTCTTCCTCTTCTGATTAGGGATGTGAGCATAAGCTACACACCCAAACACTCTCAAGTGTTGCACATTTGGCTTCCATCCACTCCATGTCTCATATGGAGTCTTGAACTTCACACTCTTCGTCGGACATATGTTCAGCAAGTACACAGCACATTGTACTGCTTCATCCAAGAACATCTTCGGCAACGTCTTGCCTTTTATCATACTCTTTGTCATGTTTTGAATCGTCAAGTTCTTTCTCTCAGCAACTCCGTTCTGCTGAGGTGAGTAAGATGCAGTCAACTGATGAGCAATTTCATGCTCTTTGCAGAAAGCATCAAATAACTTTGAGGTGTACTCCCCACCTCAATCAGTTCTAAGTACCTTCAAGTACTGTCCGCTTTCCTTCTCTGTCATCGCCTTGAACTCCTTGAACTTGTCAAGGGCCTCAGACTTCTCTTTCAAGAAGTAAACCCAACACTTCCGACTAAAATCATCAGTGAAGGTGATGTAATATTTGCTTCCGCCAACCGAGGCAATATCAAACGGACCAGCAACATCTGAATGAACAAGTTCAAGTTGTCTACTTGCTGTTCGAGACTTTCCACCTTCAAATGGCTGTCTCTTATGCTTACCCTTCGTACAAACTTCACAAATCTTTTGTGGTGGTAAGATCTTTGGCAAACCTTCCACCATCTTTGCATGTGACAGAAGCTTCAGACCACTGAATCCTAAGTGACCCAACCTATGGTTCTACAACCAAGTTTCTTCTTCCTCTTCAGTTCTTGCTAGGCATGTCGTCTCCTCGGCATCCATCTTCAACGTAAAGAGACGATTCGTCGTCATCTTTACTTTCACCACCTCTTTTCCTTGCTGGTTCTTCATAGCCAACAAACCATCCCTCAACTGAATGCAGTAACCTTTCTCCACCAACTGTGCAAGGCTTAAGATGTTACTCTTCAAGCCAGAAATATAGACTACATCATTGAGATGCACCTTCTCACCATTTAGGATGACCACTATCAACTCTGTCTTCTACCGAGATCTTTGAAGCATCACCAAAACTAACCTCACCAACACTAGGTTCGAGGTTAGTGAATATCTCCTCATCACACATGTGGTTGCTGGCTCCCGTGTACAAGTACCAGACTTCATTTCTTCCACCTTCAGCTCCTCTGTAAGTCAAGAACATCATTGGATCACCACCAGTATTTCTTACTTCAACATAGTGGTTGGTCACCTCATTCCTCCTCGGAAGCATGCAGTCATAACTCATGTGCCCAAACCTGTTACAGTTGTAACATTGGACTGGGGTCATTCCACCACGGCCTCTGTCTCGGCCTCTTCCACGGCCTCTTCCTCTTCCTTTTTGCTCTCTACCTTGAGGTTGCTCCGCCTCACTCTGGAAATTCTGATGTCTTCCTCCTCTTCTTACTCTGCCTCTGCCTTGGTAGTCTCGACCTCGCTGGCCACCTCCTCTTCCTGAACTTTCTCCAAAGTTCAGCTGAGTCTGAAGTGCTTTCTCTAAGCCACTTGACTCTTCATCTTGTAGCATGCGATATTCATGGGCTTGCAGAGAGCTTATGAGTTCATCAATAGACATCTAAGTGAGATCCTTTGATTTTTCTATCGCCACCACGATATAGTTGAACTTCTTCGACATAGATCGCAGAAGCTTCTCCATGAAACTCACATCATCAATTGTCTCTCAATTGCGCTTCATTTCGTTTGCAAGCATCCGCAGACGAGTCACATAGTCACCAACCTTTTCAGAGTTTTGCATCTTGGTAACTTAATACTCTACTCGGAGATATTGCAGTTTCACCTTCTTTGCCTTGTCAACTCCTTGCAAGGAGCGTTGCAAGGTCTCTCATGCTTCTTTAGAACATTTAGCATCTGAGATCTTCTCAAAGGTTGCTTCGTCAATCCCTTGATATAGCAAGAACAAAGCCTTTTTGTCTCTCTTCCTTTCTTCTCGCAGTGTTGTTCTCTGGGCGTTAGTTAACGCTGCCTCTGCTTCAGCAGATAGCTCTTTATAACCATCCTCAACTATCTCCCAAAACTCCTTTGATGCTAGTAACACTCTCATCTGAATGCTCCAGTTCTCATAGTTCGTCTTCGTCAACTTGGGAACTTGGCCCGGCATAGCATTTACCATCTTCGTTGCTTCGATCCTTTTAACTCTTCTGAGTTACTATCAAGGTTCACAACCTCCCTATGATACCAATGTTGGAAGCGATTAGGAGTGGGCACAATACAAGTAATTGAGCAAAAAAAACTTCTCTATTATATC
Organism: Platanthera guangdongensis; assembly: GCA_039583875.1. Lineage (NCBI taxonomy): Eukaryota > Viridiplantae > Streptophyta > Magnoliopsida > Asparagales > Orchidaceae > Platanthera > Platanthera guangdongensis. Next base: position 107,133,838 of record CM077152.1, read on the forward strand.
AACTAGAAGTTACAACATAGTTACAAAGACAAACTAGACTTGTGTTCACAATTACAACACTACACAACACTCTAAACTCGCAACAAGTTGGATCACGAATGCAACCCGCTGCTCCTCGAGCTTGATCACCCAAGCTTGTTGTCCGCAAAGTTCAGCCCGCAAGAAAAGGTTCGCAAGGTTCGTTTGCTGATCGTCGAAGAGTTCACAACTTCCAGAATATTTGTCCGCCAAAAATTCACGCGCTTTGCAAAGCTATCCACAAGTGATTGTCCGCAAGGAGCTAGAATATTTGTCCGCCAAAAATTCACGTGCTTTGCAAAGCTATCCACAAGTGGCAGTCCGCAAGGAGCTATTCACGCTGCTTTTCTAAGCTTGCAAAACCAGACCGTTGATTTTAACTATTCTGGTGCTACCTTGCCAGGCTTATGCGCTACTCCACTCTCCGCCTTTAACTTACACCTTTTATAGATATTGCTAGCATATGAGATGTCTCCACGTGGCCCTTAAAGCATGCCAATTTTACTCCTAGCATAAATGCCCAACCATTCACGCCAGTCCAAGAAACAACGCCACCCTTGCATTAATAGATTTATATTTATTTATTTATAAATATATATTCAGATTTATATATAAAGATATATATAAATTTGTAAATGTCATCGACTTCGGTCAAAACAATTTAGCCAACTTTCTCACGCTGCCTCCTGCCACATATATATATATATATATCATTATATTTATATATATAAATCATCTTTTCGCCAACACTCCTTGCTCTCCCTGTCCTACCATGGCTCCGTCAGACAAATATTTTCTTCGAGAACTGTCAGTCCACGATCACCGCACCAAAAATGTTGAATCCCGGATACCGGTTCAAAGGAGTTCGAACTAGAGGGACCGTTCAAGTTACTTTGTCCGCCGTCGAGTGCACCAGGTAGGGCGATTCGAGCCCGGATCCGGCCTTCGCAAATTTGAAGTGGTTGTCTACTCACACACCCGATGAGTTACAGCGCAAAGGTCCCACCGGCCACCGCTTACCCAGAGGCGTGTAAAGCGTCCTCCCCGCACAAAGTCAATGGCTGAGTTTGGCACCTCGGATGGCACGGAGCAAGAACTAGGCTCGTTCTCCTCTCCAAGATGCTTTGAGGGTCTATTTATAGACAAACCCCAAACCGAGGATAAAATCGTCTTTATGGCTTGCAAAAAACTCCCTCCGCCTTTTGGTTTTTACTATCGGCAACCCTGATTGGTCTGCGGATAGCGAAACCCCGCAGTTCGAGATGGCCATAAGCAGACCGGATGGGCCGCAAGCAGGAGGAAGGACGTGCGAGAAGGGCCCTACCGAGGCGAGTCCACGGAGACGGTGCTCGGCTCGCCTATGCTCTTCGCGGCGCGTGGTTCCCCTTCCCTGGGGCCTCGTTTTGGCGAGTTGGCGCCAAACCGGTGAGGTCGTCTCACCGAAGGGCGAGGTCACCTCGCCTAGCTCGATTTCTGTTAGTGGGTTCGCCCTAATCTGGCTGGGTGCAGTCGTTACTGTGATCGCTAAATCAGGGTTGTACAACGGCCTCCAGGCTTTTGTCATGTCTCCCCATGTATTCTTTTGATTGGTCGTGTGTTGGACACGGCGGATGTTAGTTGTTCTAATCTCATCATGTTTTGTCGCGTGGAACCGTATCGTGCGGGACTGTGTCGTGTGGGACCGCCCTTTGTGCAGATTATCCCCGACGGATTATCCCCGACGGATTATCCCCGGTTCCCCGGTTGATGATTTGCTTCATATCTTTCGTTCTCTTTTGCATGTTGTATGTAGGTGATGTTGGTTGACCGGTTTCCAGCGAGTCCACGTCGTGTGTGGATCCTGCGTCCTATGTGGCGTCACCATCATGTGTGGCTATGTCCCCGGCTTGATTCCACGATTTGAAATTTCCCCCGGTGGCTCGTCTGAAGTTTTGTCCCGCATCGTCTACCTTCATTGTCGTTATTTGATGCGTCCAAGCTGAATGGTCCCCTTCAGCTTGAGGGGGAATGTTGGAAATGTCAATGTCGGTATATTAGAGTCTTTAGGAGTGAGTGGGTTTAATCTCACATCATGATTCAGTTGTTATAAGACTTGTTGTAATCCTACAAATAGCCCCTTTGTGGATGAATATAATTGCACTTGTTATTTCAATTTCCCCTCTTCCAACAAAGTGTAAAAAGACTCAGTGTGGTGTGTGGTTCTGAGAGTCTCCAAGTGTAAAAGACTCAATTTGGTTCTAAAAGTCTCCATGTGTAAAAGACTCAGGCCGGTTCTAAGAGTCTCTGGCATAAAAGATCAGACCTGGTGATAGGCATGATCTTGCGAAATATTGGGAGGGGATTGTTGGGCTCCAACATCCTCTCTCAGCCCATGAGTGCAATGTGTTACTTGTTTAAAGGAAATAATAGTATCATTCTCAAAAGTTCGAGTTTATGGACCAGTTTATATGGGTTTGATCTTATATGGTTGTATCACGAACCCATTGCTTATTGTAGATAACGTTTCTACTACCGTAAAATACGGAAATCAATTTGAAATGGATTAGGAAAGTTGGTTTGAGAATATCTTCAATGCAACAAGGAGAAAAAAGATGAAGATTATCTCAATGGGAGAACTGCATAAGCTAGTATGAAATGAGAACGGCTGATAGTATTACAAAATACAAGGCGATTAATACAGCAATGCACGTGGAAGATGAAAATATTATTTTTCCTAGAAAACATCGGATCACTGAATCTCATGCAGTATGAAACTCAAAAACATAATGGAATGGGGAAATCATTAAAGAAATATGCCCAGCAACAGTACTTTATGATCCATTGATAATATGTACAAATACATCATAAAAGGCCTACGAATTATATGCAATAAACAAAAGATAAACCAAGGGCATCATGTACTCACTAGAATCTACAAGGAAAGTTCAAAAGTTTACTACGTAAAAGAAGACAGTCTCACTTTTCTAACATATTAGATCATTCCATCATTTTTATTATGTGAAAATAATAACAATACAAAGCAGCAGAATATCAAATAAAGATGCAGTAAATTACCTTGATTGGTTATTCATGTTCGTACTTCCCGTTGCACGACTAAAGGATCCCAGCTCAAGATAGGCAGCCATTTCCTTTTGAGTCTGAACATCAACTTCAGTAGACCCTACTAACGTAATCACTCCATTTGAACCCTCGCGGATTTGTATCGGGGGCTTTCCAGGTATAGCTAACTTTGCTACATGAACATTGCCAGACTCAGCTTTTCCAGGAGATCCAGGAGCGAGAAGATCTTTTACTTCTTCTTTCAAAATCTTGATAATATAAGACTTCACATTAGTCCCATAAAATATGTCTACATTAACATTGTTGAAGATCCCTACGTAAGGAAGTGATCTTGAGATGAAAAAATGAAATTCAATAACTGAAATTAGCATTGCATAGATGGCTAACTAATTTAAATTTAAAAATTTAAGAAATACACATTTAAGGGTTAGGGAATCTTGACATTTCAATGAGTACGTTTATGAATCACTATGTATCATTCTAATGTCTTAAACTATATGGAAACCATAATAGTTCGAAAATGGAGAATCTATAGTTGCAAAGGAAAGTATATTTTTGGTGTATATTCCAAAAAGTGAATGAAAAAACTTAAAACTATCCAAATTTTGTTTCAAAGAGGATTCTCCAGTTCCACCACTTTCAGATATATCATATTTTCAACTATCTAAATGTTAAGCATCCATTTACCGAGCATTCTAAATTAAATGGATGCATCTTAATTTGCAAAATGATCTTAGCTGTAACAACCTGCATTTATATTTTTGCTTCATATTAATTTAGATTTATTTATTCTGAATTATTAATGGTAGTTATTTTTCCAAGAGGTGCCCCATGTTGAAGGATACGAAATAATGATTCGATTAATTGCAAAGAGAACAACTCCCCTCTATATATAGAGGCGGACCCAAGGAATAATATACGTGCTGTGAAATAAATGACAAAAAATAAAGCGTAAATAAAACATATTGTGACATTCCCCCTCAAGTTAGACATGAGATGTTGATCATGTCCAACTTGACGACAATTCTTCCAAAAGTATTTCCACTCAAGCCTTTCGTGAGAACATCTGCAAGTTGCCTATCTGAAACAAAGGGAGTACACACAAGTCCCTTTTCAATATTCTCCTTGATGAAATGATGATCCACTTCAATATGTTTAATGTGATCATGCTGGACAGGGTTGTGTGCGATGTTGATTAACAGCCTTGTTATCACAATACAACCGAATGAGCTCATCTTCAGAGAGTCTCAGGTCACTTAGCAAAGAACGTAACCAAAGACCTTAACAAACACCATGGATCATAGCCCAAAACTTTGCTTCAGCGCTAGATCTTGCCACGACCGGATGTTTGTTATTGCTCCAAGTAACAAGATTTCCACCAACAAAAGAACAATACCCTGAGGTAGATTGTCGATCGTTGATTGACCCGGCCCAATCAGCATCGTTGTAGACCTCAATTCTTAGAGCCAAATTTGGGGAAAACAAGATCTCACTCCCACGTGAGAGCATGAGATATCTGAAAATTCTATTAACAGCATCAACGTGACGAGTCCTCGGAGCATGCATAAATTGGTTGATAACACTTACAGCATAAGCAATATCTGGACGGGTATGAGCCAGGTAGATTAGTATCGCTACGAGCCTCTAAAATTCAGATATATTTTCAATCTCCTTTTCACATCACGAGTTCACGACTCATTCTGTGGTTCGCTTCAATTGGGGATCAGCTGGTCGACATCCACTCATCCCAGTCTTCTCAAGAAAGTTCAGAGTATACTTCCTTTGGGAGATAAAGATCTCATGCTTAGGTCATGCCACTACAAATGCCCAATAAATATTTGAGTGCACTCAGGTCCTTGACCTCAAACTCAGAAGCCAATTTTTGTTTTAGAAGCTTGATTTCTTCCACCTCATCGTCTATGATAACAATGTCATCAACATAAACAATGAGAGTTGTAAGTTTACCGATCCTATGCTTCATGAATAATGTATGACCGACATTGCCCTGGTGATACCCAAAGGACAACATGGCTTTGTGAAATCTCCCAAACCAATCTCTTGGATACTGTTTCAGTTCATATAAGACTTTCTTTAACTTGCAAACGTGTTCCACTGAACATTTAGAGGTAAGGTCCGGTGAAAGAGAAATATAAACTTCATCATCCAGATTCTCAAGTAGGAAGGCGTTTTTAACATCAAGTTGTCAAAGATCTCATCCGTTATAGGCAGCACGAGATAACAGGATTCTGACAATGTTCATCTTTGTTATACGGGCAAACGTTTCCTGATAGTCAATTTCATGGGTTTGAGTATACCCTCTTGCCACCAGTCTTGCCCTACACCTTCAAGAACACCCTGTGAGTTTTGTTTGACAGAGAACGTCCATTTGCATCCTGTGAAAAATGGACAAAGAGCTAAATAAACCGCAAACTTTATTGCGTCAAAAAGATAAGTAATACATAGGTATGCCCCCTTATTTATAGAAAACGGGGGAGGTGAGAAAATACAACACACGATGTGGGACTAAATACAAGTCGGTCGGCTTGTGCGGTTTGACATACACAAATCGCACACTACATAAAATACAACCATACATCCTGCGGTCACTAGAAGAGATCGTCAGACTAGTCGTCAGGCCGCACCTGCTGGTTGCCATCAGACCGCAGTGCGGCTACCCACCAAACTGAAGCTTTTGCATTCCTGCTGACCACAAACAGTGGGCTGCTACCTGACCGCAGTTGCTGCAAACCATCACGCGTAGTAGCTGCTACAATCAGACCGCTGCGTCTTCACAAGACCGCTGCGGCTAACACTTAAACCATATCTGCAACCTCCTGCAGATCACTGATGCGGCTTCATACAAGCTGTTGCGGTTTCACCACACCGTTTCGGCTAATCAACCAAGGAACAACTGCAGTCTCAAACTAGTCCGTTGGACAACCAACCCAACAGTCGTTGTACCAAACCGCCATAAGCCTGACAAGACAGACCACTGCGGTTAGATCGGCAAACAGCCCGAACTGAGTTCCAACACTCCCCCTCAAGCTGGAGCATATATGTCAACCATATTCAGCTTGCTACAGACCTCCTTGGAAGGAGTAACCGGCTTGGTAAAGAAATCAGCTAGTTCTCTTTCTGAGGTAACAAATAGAGTGCAAACCTGATTCTTCAAAATCTCCTCTCTAATGAAATGGAAATCAACCTCAATATGTTTCGTTCTCTCATGAAAGACAGGATTTTTTGAAATATAATTGGAGGCTTTGTTATCACAGAGCATAGGAAGAGAATAGTCATAAACTTTTCCCAAGTCAAGCATAAGCGCCCGTAGCCACTTTAACTCGCAGGTAGTCGAGGTCATGCTCATATACTCTGCTTCAGCACTGGACCTTGAAACTACTGTCTGTTTCATGCTTTTCCAGCTAACAAGGTTTCCTCCTACAAAAGTGCAAAAACCTGATGTAGACTTTCTATCTTCCTTGTTATCAGCATAGCTGGCATCAGAATATGCTTCAATCTTCAGATGACCATTCTTCTGAAACAACAAGTCCTTTCTTGTAGACTCTTTCACATACTTCAGAATCTTCATGACAGAACGAAGATGACACTTTCTGGGACATTGCATAAACTGACTGACTGACCTTCCCGACTGCATAACAGATATCTGGTCTAGTAACAGTCAAATATATAAGTTTGCCCACAAGCTGCCTGTATACAGTGAAATCTGGGAGAAGAGGAGAATCATCAGTCCAGCCTTTATCATCACCAACATCCATCGGGTAACGAGCATGTTTCGTGCCCAGAAGACCTGTCTCCTTTAGGAGATCTAGCGCATACTTTCGCTGTGAAAGAACCACTGAGGTTCTCTTTCGTGAAATCTCAATTCCCAGGAAGTACTTTGGCGGTCTCATATCCTTAGTAATAAAGTGTTGTCAAAGATGTCATTTGGCTAGATCAACGCCCTCCTTATCATCACCAGTCAAAATAATATCATCAACGTAAACAGCAAGAACTACAAGGTCTTTAGTAGTCTTGCGTATAAACAGAGAATGATCAGCAGAGCTTTGACTGAACCCAATAAGAGAAACAATTGCACTAAACTTTTCAAACCAGGCTCGTGGACTCTGCTTCAAACCATAAATCGTCTTCCGAAGTTTGCACACCAGAGACTCCCCTGGAGCAACATACCCAGGAGGTTGCTCCATGTAGACCACCTCTTGCAAATCCCCATAAATAAAGACATTCTTCACATCCAACTGAGACATTTCTCAGTCTCTATTAACAGCCACAGAGAAGAGAACACGGATAGTGTTGATGCAAGCAACAGGAGAAAAGGCATCAAAGAAATCCACCTCATATGTCTGAGTAAACCCTTTTGCAACAAGTCGTGTCTTATACCGTTCAACAGAGCCATCTGGAAGATACTTAACCACAAAGACCGATCGACATCCAAACACATCAACTCCCAGAGGTGGGGGGAAAAGAGTCCAAGTCCCTCTCTCAGTTAACGTTTTCATTTCTCCATCCATAGCGGCTTTCCACTGAGGAATAGCAAGAGCCTCTTGATATGTTTTTGGAATGGTAGTAGAAGAAATAGCAAGAGCAAAACACTTGGCAGTTGGGGAAAGCCGATCATATGAGACAACAGCATCAATCGGATGTTGAGTACACTGGCGAACGCCCTTTCGCAGGACAATTGGAAGATCGAGATCACTATTCTCTGGAGGAGGCAATGTACTGACAGAAGAAAGAAGAGGTTCTGGAACAGGCACTGAGGGCTCCAAGGGCAACACAGCAGGCTCCCGAGAAATAGAGGGAGCAACAGGAGGAAAGGAGAAAAGCACTGGCTCTGGCGGAGGTGACGAGAGAATAGGCAGGGAAGAAGAAGTATCAGTAGGTACGAGAGCATGAGGGGAAAAATACGGAGTGTCTTCAAAGAAGTAACATCTGCTGAAACGTATCGTTTGCCCAGGAGAGGATCAATACATCGATACCCTTTTTGAGTAGGACAATAGTCAAGGACTATACATTTAACCGAACGGGGAGCAAGTTTGTCACGTCCAGGAGAAGGAACGTGAACAAACGCAGTACAACCAAAGGTTTTAAGTGGCAAAGGAAATGGTTCGGCCTCTGGATATAAGATTGAAAACAGAGTCCTGCCCTGAATAACAGATGAGGAAATACGGTTAATGAGATAGCAAGCAAAAAGGACAGCATGTCCTCAATAAGACCGAGAGGCATTCATCTGCAAAGAAAGACTGCGAGCAACATCCAGAAGATGACGATTCTTGAGCTCAGCAACGCCATTCTGTTGAGACGTATATGGACAACTGGTTTGATGAACCAAACCCTTGCTCGCACAGAAGTCAGAGAATGAACGATTGACATATTCTTTGGCATTATCAGCCCGAATAATATGAATGGACACACGAAATTGTGTGAAGATCTCATTATAAAACGCAGTGAATACAGAGAACAGTTATGAACGATCTTTCAAAAGATAAAGTCAAGTGCATCTGGAGAAATCATCAATGAATGTGACAAAGTACAAGCTTCCGCGACCAACAGTTGCAACAGGAGAAGGACCCCGGATGTCAGAGTGAACTAGTTCAAAAGGTCGCGAAGAGCATCGGCTCGTTCGAGCTGGGAAAGAAGAGCCATGATGTTTACCCAACTCACAAACTTCACAGTTCAAAGGCAAATCATCGGAAGGAAGTTCCGGAAGAGGTTGATGAATGAGGCGAGGAGGATGACCAAGACGACGATGTCACAGCTGAACAGAGAAAGAAGTCGAAAGAGCAACGTCTTGGTCAAGATAAAAAAGGTCACCACTAGCAGTACCAGTAGCAATTGTACCTTTAAAAACAGAATCAGAGAAAGAACAAGTGGTGCCAGTAAAAGTAACCATGCAATTTAACGTGGTACAAAGAGCATGAACAGATAGTAAATTGCACGGGAAAGTAGGGACATAAAGAGTGTCCGCTATCAGCAAAGACGGAGAGAGATGCACAGTGCCAACACCACGCACAGGAGCAGAAGTCCCATCAGAAATAATAATAGGAGACAGCCTGGTCTGTTCAAGAAAAGAGGAGAACAAACGAGAGTTGTCGGTCATGTGACAAGTGGCACCAGAGTCAATAAGCCACTTATCAGAGGAGGCCACAAGAGCAGAGGAGGTAGAAGAGAAAAGGGAAGTCATCCTCAAAAAAAACCGGCAAGCACAAAACACTAACCGCACGGTTAGAAACAAGCCGCATAAAGACAAAGCGGCAAAGAATGCGCAGAGAAACCGACCACAGGAAAGGTCGCAGAAAAAGAAGAAACTGCACGGTCACGGTGTCAACACACCAGCGGCTAGAAAGAGGTCGCGACCAAATACGGAGAGAGAAAATGGGGAAGAGGAGACCGCACGGTCACGGTGTCAACACACCAGCGGCAAGGAACAAGCCGCGACCACAATGCAGCATCCGCAGAAAAGAGGAAACAAGTCGCGGGAAGAAAGAAGAGAGGAAGAGAAAGAGTCCGCCTAGTCATGGTGACAGCACACCAGCGGCAAGGAAAAAAGCCGCGACCAAAAGGCGGAACAAGGAGGAGAAACAGCGCAAAGAATAGGAAAGAGAAGAGCTAGAGCCCGCCCGGTCAAGGTAACAACACACCAGCGGCTAGGAAGAAGCCGCGACCAAAAGGGGAAACGCACAACAGAGAAGAGAAATCGCGCAAACAAGTCGCAAAGAAGCCGGTGAGCAGAGAAAGCCGGGCGAACAGAAAAGCCCGGACGAAAGCAAGATGCAAGCACAGCGAGAAGCAAGAGAGGGAAGGGAAGGGAAAGAAACCGGACAAGCCGGAAGAAACCGGATGAAGCGGGAAGAAGAGGCCGCGCGGTTAAGGAAACAAACCGCGATCTCTTTGAAGCAAAAGATCGGTTCGCTCTGATACCATGTGAAAAAAGGACTAAGAGCTAAATAAAACGCAAACTTTATTGCTCCAAAAAGATAAGTAATACATAGGTATGCCCCCTTATTTATAGAAAACGGGGGAGATGAGAGAATACAATACACGATGTGGGACTAAATACAAGTCGGTCGGCTTGTGCGGTTTGACATACACAAACCGCACACTACATAAAATACAACCATACATCATGCGGCCACTAGAAGAGATCGCCAGACTAGTCGTCAAGCCGCACCTGCGGTTTGCCATCAGACCGCAGTGTGGCTACCCACCAAATCGAAGCTTCTGCATTCCTGCTGACCACAAACAGCGGGCTGCTACCTGACCGCAGTTGCTGCAAACCATCATGCATAGTAGCTTTTACAATCAGACCGCTGTGTCTTCACAAGACCGCTGCGGCTAACACTTAAACCATAGCTGCAACCTCCTGCAGATCACTGATGCGGCTTCATACAAGCTGCTGCGGTTTCACCAGACCGCTTCGGCTAATCAACCAAGGAACAACTGCATTCTCAAACTAGTCCGCTAGACAACCAACCCAACTGCCGCTGTACCAAACCGTCATAAGCCCGACTAGACAGACCGTTGTGGCTAGATCGACAAACCGCCCGAACTGAGTTCCAACACATCCAACAGTTTTTTATCATGAGGAAGAGGCACCAAATCTCATGTGTTGTTCTTTTCAAGCGCAGCGATTTTCTCAAGCATCGCTTCTTTCCACACAGGAATCTCAAGAGTACTCTGTCAAAATGTTAGTATGGATATGAAAGCCAAGGGAAGACACAAAGCTCTTATGGGAGGTGAAGAATGAGTTATAAGAAACATAATTAGAAAGAGGATGTTGAATATAGGACTGGATACCTTTGTTGAGGTCAATGGGAAGCTTGGAAGGCCCTGAGTCCGGGTCCACTGATTGATCTGGATGCACAGCCAGGTCAAGTGTGCTAGTGAGCCTCTTTCTCCGTCGAGTGTACACCTGCAAAGTAGGAGCAATGGTGGAATAGTATTAGGGACAGGAATATCACTCACTTCTGCAGGTAGAAGCTCCCCCTAAAGTGAGGGATAAGGTGGAGGAATGGGCAGAGGGACAGTCGGAGAGTGCAAAGAAGGTGAGTCACTAGGGGCAGGATAGTAGGCCTCACTTTCCGGAAACGTGACATCCATGGTGAAAAAAACCTTCTTAGTAGGAGGATCAAAGCACTTGTATCCCTTTTGAGAAGAAGAGTAGTCAATAAACACATATTGTAGTGCCCATTGATCAAGTTTGGTGGGACGAGAGTGATGGATGTGAACAAAGCTGACATATTCAAATACTTTAGGAGGGAGCTGATAGGAAGGGACTCGTAGAGTGCCAAGGGGAGTGGCATTCCCAAGAATACGAGAGGACATGTGATTAATAAGATATGCCGCTGTAAGGACAGCATCCCCCAGTAATACTTGGGAAGATGCATAGTAGACAAGAGACAACGAGCCACTTCCAAAAGGTGATGATTCTTATGCTCCGCAACACTATTTTCAACAGGGGAATAAGCACAAGTGGTTTGGTATATAATGACATGATCATCCAGGTATGCAGCAAAGTGTGAATCCAGATATTCGCGACCATTATCACAGCAGGGGATCTGAATTTTGACATGAAACTGAGTGAAGATCATATTATGAAACCGTTTGAAGGGAGGGGCTCGGGTGGTGACGACTTCCCGGGTGGGTAGGTGGCAACAGTGGGTGAACTAGGATGGCCATCAAATGGTGGTGATGTGTAAGGGTGGTATGGTAGCGATAGTGGGAGCGTGGGTGGCTGGGCATCTCCACTGCTCGGGTCCACATACTCATGAGGTTCATAGTATGGAGTCAGGTCCTCAACATTAAACACAGGGTGAATTCTCATACTGGCGGGATGTCAAGTCGGCAGGAGTTGGTCCCAATACGACTAATAATGGAGTACGCACCCATTCGTCTCGCGCTTAACTTCTTAGCAGGACCCGAAGGGAGCCTCTCGGAGCGGACTCGCATCATTACCTTCTCTTTTATGTTAAATATTTGCTCTCTCCTTCGCTTATATGCATGGGCTTTGTAATTTTCATTGTTTATTATTATTTGTCGGCGGACCGACTCATGCAAATCATGCAAGTGTTGTGCAAATGACTCAGCAGACTCACTAAGGCGGGACTCTAAAGGGCTCGGCACAAGGTCTACGGGTTTCCTCGGGTCGTATCTTGACACTACATAAAATGGACTCAACTCAGTGGACCTATTGACTGAGCTATTGTAGGCAAACTCTGTTATCGGCAAATCTAAGTCTCAACTACCTACATGCTCTCCCACCAGACATCGCAACAGATTTCCTAAACTCCGATTCACTACCTCAGTTTGTTCGTCCGTCTGTGGGTGATATGCCGAGGAAAACCTAAGGATAGTGTCAGTCTTGTGTCATAGGGTTTTTCAAAAGTAGCTCATGAACCTCACATCGTGGTCCGACACGATCGACTTGGGCAGGCCATGCAATCGAAAGACGTCCCTCATGAATATGGATGCAACGTGAGTCGTATCTGCCGTCTTGCGGCAGGCAATGAAGTGTGTCATCTTCGAAAACCGATCAACCACCACGAATATAGAGTCGTGTTTTCGTAAGGTGCGGGGAAGTACGAGAACAAAGTCCATGATAATGTCCTCCCAAGGGCGGTGTGGTACGGGTAAAGGCATATAAAGATCGGTGTTCTGCTTATTGTCCTTTGTCGTCTGACAGATACAGCAGTGGCGCACAACTCGGGCTACATCCTTCTTAAGGTCGGGCCAGTAGAGACGGTCCTCGACAATGGCGATGGATTTATCTCGCCCGAAGTGGCCCGCGGCTCCGCCCGCGTGCAAATCTCAAATCAGATAATCTCGGTAAGATGTCTGGGGAATGCATAGACGGGAACCCAGGTACAGGTATCCCTCATAGATCTGATATTCCTCAACAGGGTCAGGTGGGTCTCGGGATAGGGCGGTGTAAATCTCGCCAAAATCAGGACACATTGGATAGTCGAGCATCATCATCTCAAATCCCTCGACACTCGCAGTCATCATCTGCAACAGGGATACGCGGCGACTCAACGCATCAGCCAGCTTGTTCTAAACACCAGCGAAGTGCTTGAGAACATAATGGAAATCCTGCAGATATTCGACTCACTTCGCATGCCGGTGGCTCAGCTTGCGCTGCGAGTCCAAGTAACGTAGGGTCTGGTGGTCGGAGTACAACACGAACTCCCGGGGAAGGAGATAGTGTCTCCAGTAGCGCAGAGACTGGACTATCGCATAAAATTCTCGATCGTAATTCAAGTACTTTTACTTAGCCTCATTCAGCTTCTCACTAAAGTAAGAAACTGGGTGTCCCTCTTAACTCAATACGCCACCTATACCGACACCTGATGCGTCGCAGGCGACCTCAAAAGCGCAGCTAAAATCCGGCAATCGTAGGACTGGAGCTGTCGTCAACCTCTCCTTAATCTCCTCGAAGGCTCTAGTGGCTGCGGGGGTCCACTGAAACTCTCCCTTCTTGAGACAGCTCGTGAAGGCGACCATGATCATGTTGAACTCCTAAACAAACCTCCTATAGAATGTGGCAAGCCCGTGAAAGCTACGAGCCTCGTGGATATTCATAGGCACAGGCCAATCTCGAATAGATTTGACATTCTCAGGGTCCACGGAGACTCCAGTAGAGGATATAATAAAGCCCAGAAAGTGGACAGACTCGGAGAGGAATGCGCACTTCTTCAGGTTCACATATAGTTTCTCTTGGCAGAGGGTGCCAAAGAGAAGTCTCAGATGATTGAGGTGAGCAGCCTGAGTCTGGTTATAGACTAGTATATCATCAAAGTATACCACGAGAAACTTGCCCATGTAGGGCCGCAACACCTGCGTGGAAGGCTAAAACAAGAGTGCATGGCGAATGGTTCCTGTAAATCACAAAATAATTTAAAACAAACAACTACTATTCTAGAGATCCAAGCAAACATAAAATCATAACACCATATATCAATATTAAGAATTAAAGATCCATATAATAACAACAACATTCAAGACTTTATCCCACTATAGTGGGGTCAGCTATATGAATCCTTTATCGTCATTATACCCTATCTTTTGTCATAGACTCACTAATGCCTAAGTACATCATGTCTTTTATTACAGTTTCATAACAGGTGAGAATTAAAGATCCATACAACAAATAAATACTCACAAAATATGGTTATTGTCGTGGAGGAGTAGATTCGGCTATAACGACGGTGCGGTGGCGAGATGTGAGGTTACGGGGATAGATTTGAGTGGAGGTGGTTGTTTTGGAAGGTGGGGGCTGGTTTTAGGTAAATCTTTGCGGAGGTACAGATTTCGAATGAGGAGAGGGTAGATCTGAAAGGAAGGTTGTTGGAGGCTTGAAGGAGGGGCGGTGGATAGTTGGGTGGATGAAAAGGGGGCGGCGGCAGGATGTTTGGTCTTGGAAGGGGCGGGAGCCAGCAGGGAGGTGACTGGAAAGGGTGGTTGATGATGCGTTGGACGGCAAGTGTACCGGTCGCACAAGTAATATAAAATAGGTGAATTTCCCCAAGTATCGATCTCTTCAAGGAACACAGTAAGGTGGAGTTAATTTCGAGAAGGACTTGAGATTGAAGTCCTTTGGTTGGAGTTAACTAACGGGGGTTTTAGATATTTGCGGAAACAGAAAATAAAACACTAACAACTACTCCTATGCAACGCCGCTATGCGATGCTTCGTCAGGCGGGATGGAAGACTATACGGGCCGCTATGCACCGAATCGTTGGACGGATGGACGAGTAGGCTTGCGGATGAGGTGCTTAGAACGACGGAATGAGGGTCCAGAGCACCTCTTCGCTACGCACGCCACTAGCAATCGCTAGTGCGGCACAACCTGATGTGGTGGAGGATGGAAAATAAAGGTGCACCTCAAGCAAATAACGAAAATATAAAATCACATAGACATGATTGTATACAAACGTTTTACAAAATAAACACACTTCATCAAATACAAGAGATTAAGCTACACTATCAACGACAAGAGGAGAAAAGTGTGCGAAATCGACCGAATCTGAAGTCTTGCTGAGGATTCACGGAAGGAATCGTCGGGTTGTCAATCCGCGTCCTAGCTCGGTCCTCAACTGCGTCCGGGGTAGAGGAGGTTGTCAATCACTCCTAATGGACTCGTCTTCTTCGTGTCACGAGCCGGTGGAGGATGGCACAAACTTCTCCTAGCTTGATGGAGAAAGTTAGATCAAACTCTCCTTGAAGCTCAAGGATGAAGGAGGAGGCCGAGAGGAAGCTCGGGCTTGAATATGGCGTTGAAAGCTTGCCCGGAGCACCTCCCTAAGGTGAAAGATGAAGGGAAATGGTGGAACCCTTCGTTGGAGGCGGAAAACGGCGGAGAAGAAAGTATGTTCTTGATGGAAGAAAATATGCGCTTTAAATAGAAGAAGGTCAGAAAAATAGGCAAGCACGGTTTGGCGCACGACCGTGCGTTAACCGTGCGTTATTAACTTCCAGCCCAAGCTTGCGGGTGAAGAAGCGTTGACCCGTGCGTTTTACTTCGCGCACGGGCGATTCCGCCCGTGCGTGAAGGAAATCGCACGGGTAGCGACAGAAAGCAGGAATACAGAAAAATACGGGGGAACCGTGCGTTTACTCGCGCACAGGCGTTGCCGCCCGTGCGTGAACAAAACACACGATTAGCCACAGAAAGAAAACATCCAAGAAGCTATAGGAAAACCGTGCGTTTCCTTCGCGCACGGTTCCGAAGAAACTGTGCGTCAACCGTGCGTTAAGAAATTTGTCGAGCTCAGTTCGACGTTTCTCCTGCACAAATAAAACGCACGATCACAAAGAACCGTGTGCCAAGAAAACGCACGACCGTGCGTTTTCCTCAAACCTGCATTCCAGCCTTGGGGAAAACGCACCACCTGCATACAAACAATTAAATCCAAAGAGAACCCTCCAGCGTCACAGAAATGCAATGAAAATAGCCGGAAAGGGTCATGGGGAGCACCATGTGCTTACCCCCAAAAATAGAATGTGCAATTGCACACCAATGGGCCAAAACAGTGCACTTAGCGTGAAAAACTATATAAATGAAATATTAACGATAACATACTAAAAGTGAAGTGCAAGTGCGTGAAAACTAGCCCAGATGAGTCCGAAAAACTCTATATAAATCGGACTCATCAGCTAACAGCAAGGAGGTGGCTAGAAGAGGGCGGTGGAGGCAAGGAGATGGCTGGAAGGGGCCGGATGTTGCTGGACAGCAATCTGGATGGGTGGCGGCTAGGGTTTGGAAGGTTGTGAAGGTGGCGGTGGAGGCTTAAGATGGTGGAGGAAGAGGGCTATGGGTAGGGTTATCTTTGGGGAGCGGGAGAAGGTTTAGGAGTCATCACCTATGGTTTCACGGAGTCGGAAACGTATAGGAATCGCTGGAATCTAGGATTCGCAATCTCCAAACTGTGCAATAGCCTCCAAGCAACCCTCATGCTTTTTATTTAAAATAAAACATAATTAGGGCACCCAACATCAACAGCTATGATTGGTCGTGGATGCGGAGGGACCAATTACAATAAAAATAAATAAAAAATAGCAAAGTAATATATGAAATTGTAGGTAAACGAAGAGTCGGACGCATCATTGATGGTCCATTGATGGTGTAGTCTTCGAGGCCCCGGCAACGATCCTGAGGATGCCAGATTTCGATCTCGTCCTGGGCATGGCATGACTCACCTGAAACCATGCGCAGATTGATTGCCCAGCACGGAGGGTCGTGCTGAGATACGGTGACAATTACCCGACCTTTGAAGGTATTGTCCCAGTTTCCCGTCCTCTACTACCTTCTATTCAGGTCGTCAAGACCCATCTGCAGGGAGACAAAGTCTATCAGGTCCTGTTTGAGATGACAGAGGCCAAGGACTCCATTACTAACATCTCAGTGGTGCGGGACTTTGTTGATAGCGATCTACATGCTAGGACTTTCAAATTTTTCTGTACAAGTATTCAGCAGTGCTCAAGCATTAAAAATTTTGTTAATTCTTCATCCACAGCAAACAATAGAGAGATTTTCTTTCAAGGCTAATCTCAGAAATATTCTTTCTGAAGAATTTTCTTCTCTATCAAAGTGTCTTGATTCAGCCTCATTCTTTTCAAGTCAATATATTCAAGTGCTAACCAAGGAAGAAGAAGAAGCCTACTCAGTGCTTTTAGTTGAAGACTCAATCCTTGTTTGTTGAGTCAAAACTATTGTAACACCTTTTATTTGTAGGATCATTGTGATCTGAGTTGTAGGATCTGTAAAAAGATCTGAGTGTAGATCTCTAGCTGTAGAGATTGAGGAAGTAATGTGTGGCCTGAGTTATAGGATCATTGTGATCTGAGATAGGATTTTGGTTGGCCAGAGTGTAGGATCTTATACTATAAGATTTGAGTGGTAAGACCTGGTGTTGAAGGTTTGAGGTAGGGGACTGCTGTCCCTTAGTTGTAAGATCTATGAATCTGAGATAGTTTGGAGAAGTTTGGCCTAATCTAGCACTCTACTAGATAGGTGAAGGGAGAAGTGGACGTACCCATAATTGGGGAATCACTATAAATCTTGTGTCTTGTGTTATGTTGTGTTTTGTTTGTGCTGTTTTATTATTCTGTTGTGTTTAAATCAAGAAAACCACAAGAAAGCCTAAAATAAGTAAAGCACATATTCACCCCCTAGGTGAGTAGCAACATTTATCTTTCAGTACCCTTTTTCCCTTCTTTTTATTCAGTTGAACTCTTTTGAGAGTCTGTAGTCCTTAAGTCCATGAAATGTCTCTGTTGTTGTGGTGGACATTCTCTAATAGTACTATGTCAATAGTTTCATCCATTGTACATTTTTTATAATTTTTTGGTCGTGTTTATTTACTTTTATACCTTCTTTTAATGTCTTACTTGTGATGATTCTATGAAGTAGGGCCCGGATGGACCCATGTCATGGGGTAATTACAGGTGAGGTGTTACACAATGTATGCTCTAGTTATATGTTAAGAATGAGATAATACTCCTAAAGGTGTCGTGAACATAATTTTTTGCATGTCACTTTAACAACAAGTAAACTTTTGAGATATCACCTATGTGAGATTGTCATGAGGTTATGGCTAGGGGTAATTGGGCCATAATCCTAGATATCTCACGATAACTATGTATTGCATATGGTCTTTAAATGTGCAACCAGAATTAGAAGAATTACAAATTTTGGTTCATATTGTATCGCATTAACAAACGATTGATTAAATATAGTTAGATGTGCTCTGGAGTTTCTACACGTGTAATTTTTAGTCTATATAACACCTATAATTACATATAATATGGTTATATGCCTAGATAAATATTTTAGTTTGTTTCCTTTGGTTTTTTCGCCTTTTGTGTGGGAACTGTTAGAAAATTATTTATAATTAATGTTTTGCGAAGGGGAAAAGGGAAAACCCATTTAGTCTCATATCACCAAATACTTATAGTTATTGGTGTATATAGAGCATACTGTCCTTATCATGGTTAGATAAGACAAACGAGGCTATGGACCACACCATACATGCTAGTGCGCACACCATATCATCCTAGCTCGGGCTCAAGTTGGGTTTTGAGCTTCGGCGCGGTCACGCGACCTATATAGACGAATGATTTTGAAAATGAACTAACAATGACAACCTACAGTAATATTTGTGCTTCGCATTAATTCGGGTTTATTTATTCTGAATTGTTAATGGTAATTATTTTTCCAAGAAATGCATCTCATTATAAGACACGTTTTCGAGTTGGGATTTTGAAGTGTAGGCATTCTAAAATTTATTTCTTATAAAGATTTTTCACTCTTCTATTTTTGAACAGTTTCTTATGAGTTCTTTTTCTGATTGCGCTTCCAATGCGATTTTCTCTGACCTCTATAATTTTTCGACAACTTACACTCATACATTTACTATTTTCTAGTTGTCAATCAGGGATACTGCGATCATCAAACGATCACGCTCTGGTTTGATTTCAATTTATGATTTAAGTTATTTGGAGCATCTCAAACAAAATCTTCTAAACCCACTTTAAAGACGTGTGCAATTTGAAGTTCTGGAAATGTCGGGAGATGTTGTCATGTGATTGAGTTTGCTATGGCTAACCTGCATAGGAGGGAAGCAATATTAATCTTAAGGCAGAGCGATTTTTCGCGTGACTCTACCCATTAGGCTCTTTATTTTTAATCTACAATTTTATCACACCAAGTAGTATTCCGAAAATTTATCTAATTGTTATTTGTTGTTTATGTAGAAATATTTTACAACAAAAAGCTATCGAAGGCAAACAATGAAGCAATGTACGAGCTAATGCTATGTCGTATATGTGCCTGAACACATCAAATGTGTCTTGTTGCATACCTATATATGAATAACATGCCTCAGAAAAAACTATAACAAAAACCAAAAAATACAAAATTCTCACACACCTCAATAAATGAGACTCGCAGCTGCAACTCAGCATGATGCTTCAACTTTTTGACCTTGTGGAATAATGCATTCATAACTTGTGGAATTATACTATTTTGAGATCCATCTCTGCCTCCAGTTCCCATTGTGTATGTTTTCCCGGAACCAGTCTGTGTATACCTTATGAATTTCAGTGCCCCGCCCTTTCAAGAATTCAGATATATAAATAGATACTGTGTTCTTTGAACTGATGGGGCGTGAGATGAAGAGAACTTAACCTGACCATAAGCGAGGACGGTGCCATTGTATCCTTGGAATAAGCCATCAACAAGTGGAGCAACAAGTTCATCGAACATGGATGAAGATGGAGAACCAGTGCTACCATAAACATGATCAAAAGTAAAAGAATGAGTTCCAATTTGTACCTGCGCAGCAAAAAAACAGACATTAGCAACAATAAGAACTAACACTGAAGAAAATTGAACGACTCCAACAGTAATAGACTGTTTGTAAAAATGGTAGCTTCGAACCTAAATACAAAACTACTGGAGATTAAGATGTGCTCATAATCTATAAGCAGTGGAGAATAGATCAAGATTATTGCACTGGAACTAAGTTTTTCTTGATCAATCATGAATTTACTAGTAAGAACGCAATAACTGGAACCAGAAACCCCAAAAGAGAAATGCTATGCTTTCTTAAAGCATATGAAGAAGATAGCATCAAGTATTGAAGGGAAAAAATTTATAGTTCATCGGAAAGAGATTTTTTGTTTTGCAAGTTTCTTCCAGTAAAATTGTTGACAGATCTAAACAAATCGTATGGCACCTCATTGAAGAAGACATCGGGATCAGGATTCAGAAGAAGGCATGTCAGAATCAAGCAGGGCTTTAATTATTGTAGAGAATGCGGATATCTAGCTGGATGGAGCAGGGCAACTGAGTTAGGTAAGCCAGAAGAAAAACTAGAACAAAGAATAAGCAGTGCCACATTCTTATATACCGTATTTTGAGTTAAATAAACAGGAAGTCAAAATGAAAAAAAGGAAAATTTAACATGAAACAGTGTGCTTCTTTTCTGGATAGGAAATTAGAACTGCACATTCACGAGCATCAGCGCAAAGAAGACAAAATAGAGCTCTGGGGATAACCCCGACTTCGATAAATCCCAAAGATGCAAATAGTATTCATAAAGCTCTCCTCATTTTTCCATAAACTCGAGTTCAAGGAGAGATCAAATCTCCCTGCCATGAAGCAATTAACAAAAAAAATTTCCAGATCTCCAATGAAACATTAAAGAGACCACAATGAAACATTAAAGAAAATTCCCACCTGCGGCTGTCTGGGGACGACGGTAACACAATCCTTGCAGCCCTGAAGCTTCTCGTCGCCGATGAGCGGCCGGATGTGAACCGCCACCTTCACGCTGCAATCCTCCCCGCTCTCCATCGTCATTTAGACAACAACCCACCAAACTCCACTCTTGGTATTACCATAAATATCCACACACACAACCAAAGAAGAAAATAGAGCAATGGTGACGGGGAAGCCAGAAGAGAGAAAGATGAGAGTGCGCGGTGGTTCCGATGTCTCAATGAGAATAATTAGAGGAAGCGAGAGAAGTGGAATTAACAGAAATGAAAGCAACGGTAAGGGCTACAGGAATGGCAACAACCGCCATCATTTTCTAGACTTCACTGATACGCCGAGGTCGAGCGTGGAGGCGGTGGCAGCTTAGTGGGAAATAGTAGAGATATAGACGGATAGCAGAGGAAGGAGATGGGATGGACAAGAAGCAAACTTGAGAGCCACTCCTTCCCAAAATACCCTCCTCCTTGCTCCAATTGTTTTAACCACGTAAAATGTTCTGTAGCACACCGGCGTTTGCAGAGTGAAGAAACTGTGTGGTGGTGGGGACATGGCGGTTGCGACTTGTACAATTGAGACGACAGACTGAGAGAAAATATGTAAATGTATTATTTAGTGCGTGAAGCTCCTGTTAGCTGTTTCCCAAGTTTCCGAGCAAAATGAGCGATACTTGCCTCTTCTCCCAAGTTTCTCTCTCTCTCTCTCTCTTCTCTCTCTCCTCTCTTTCTCTCCCTCTAGGTATGTTGAATGTACGGTACATTCAATGGAAAATTTAGCCTATAATTTTTTTATTTGTAGTAAAATAAATTTCAGAATATTAATATTTGTATTTTTATATTCATTTTAAAAATCAATATATTTCTGTTTTTTTTGGTGAAAGTACACTTATTAAAAAGTGATTTCTTTTACTCAGATATGGCTGAGCGTACCTAAAATTCTCTTTTTTTATATAGTTATTCGCAAATCATAAATGTATATTCGCTGATCAAATTTTTTGTGTTTATAAATGTCTATGTGTGGACCAACTTAAAACTTTAGAAATTAATGTCTTTTCTCCTGAGCAAAGCCCGACAAAGAAGGAAGTTCTCTGACAACCTTTTGATCATATGTCAATGACTTCATCCCAACAATTTGACGTGAATTTCATCATTTTTGCCTCTAATATTGGCTCAAAATGTTGACAAATATGTTCCTTCATTGTCAAATGGTACTCATGAGAAGAAGACGTTGATTGATAAAGTTTAAAGTTGGTCTGTTGATAGATATTTATAAATATGAAAAATTTAGTCTGTGAATATACATTTATGATTTGTGAATAACAACCATCTTTTTTAATTTCTTATCATCTGCATGGTAGTTAATAACTATAAAAATGAAAATAAAATTTGATAGTATTTTTGAATAAAATAAGCAGGGTCAATTGATTAATTATTGTTGGAACATGCATTCTGCATCTTTTGATTTGAGAATGACAAATCTCATTATATATTTGATCATGTTTGTTGTGTGTTTATAGTGTGCAGAAACTACGTGTGCAATATACTCATATTTGTGTGAAAGTCTTTATTTCAAGGATAGCTAAATCACTTTTATTTTCTTAGTCCTTAGTGACTATCTTTTATTTTCTTTTAGTTAGCTGCTTTATTGGTTGATTAAGTTCTGCTTTCAATACAAGCGAGCTGCACAAAGAAAAGTAACACAACAAAATACACACAGATTTATAGTTGTTCCTCAATTTTTGGGTACATCCACTCTCCTCCCACCTTGCCAACTTCATGTTGGTCAAGTCACTTCTCCAAAACAATGCTCAAAGAGCTTACACCTCAGATCCCTCGGGATCTCTCAATCTCCTCCAAGACTTACAGCTCAGGCACAAGGCCCTACAACTCAGTGATCCAAAGATCACCTACCTCAGGCCCAAAGGCCCTATAACTCAGACTGGGAGGACAGCCCTACCTCAGATCCATAAGGAATCCTACCTCAAATATAATAACTCTCCTACAGCTCCGACCCAAAGGTTCTACCTCGGATCCAAAGGATCCTACAGCTCAGGCAAAAGTTCTCTACCACTCAATGAGAATGACTCACCTACCTCAGACTCAAAAGCCCTACAACTCAGTGATCAACTGATCACCTACCTCAGATCCAAATTGGATCCTACAGCTCAGGCTAAACAGCCGTACAACTCAGATCCACTTCTGGATCCTACCTCAGAGCAAATTTTCTCCTACCACTCAGATCCACAAAGGATCCTACATGATGGAAGTGAGTTGGGGAGGTTCTTGATTAGACACAAGAGAAATTTCTCTATGTCAATCTACCTTGACTGAGTTATACTCAGCCCAACTTTGACTCCAGGAATTTATTTCCTAAGTCTTCCTTTGCATGAACTGAGATACACTCAGTCCTTGCTTCTTCTTCACAGCACCTGGGATTTTTCCTGCTGGATTTGTGATGTAACTACAGCAATGTTTGCTGCTACCTGAGCTGAAGTATTCTCAGCTCAACTTCTTCACAGCAAATATGATACAGACTGTTTAGCTTGTGCTGGAAGAAACTTGTAGAAAGATTTCTGCTTCTTCTTTATTTCCTGGGCTGAGGAAGATCAGCCCTAACTTCTTCTCCACAGACTCCAGTAGAAGTTCTTCAGTGTTATGCCTCTGGATCTGTGTAGAATCTGCTGGTGTATATGGAAAATGTCACAAGCTAACTTTCTTCAGAGATTTTTTCTGATCTTACTGTAGTCGTGGATGAAGATCAACAACTGATTTTCTGAGCCTTTAGACCTCCAGTCGTTTTGCTTTATGTTCTTCTCTTCACAGCAACAATGGCGATGAAGAAGAAGTCTCTCAATAGCTCTATTTCCAAATGTTATCTTCTTTTGTAAAAGCCTTTTTCCTTTTATAATTTATGTCTCAACGGCTTTTTGAGCAGTGGATCTCACACATTTAATGTTGGCTGCATCCTTGCTTTAACGCCTAACTGCCGTACAGTAGGTCTGCGGCACCTTTTGTCATTTATTGTAGCTTTGTAGCTAACAATTTGAATAAGGTTGACTTTTTGACTTGCTGACAGTAGCACCTGAAGACTTAGTCAAAAATCAAGCATCGGTAGAATAGGAATTGAGTGAATGAGCTTCACTCAACGCCAAAGTACATACACAATTTTGTCTATTTAGGCGTTGACAGCGTTGAGTGAGCAAGCATCACTCAATATTTTTTGCCTTAACCATTTCTGCAGCTTGTTCAGCATGTCTGGCGTTGAGAGCGTTGAGTGAGCACACCTCACTCAACGCCATGTGTCTTATCCACATTCTGTAATTTAGGTGTTGAGAGTGTTGAGTGAGCATGCCTCACTCAATGCTTTCTGCCTTAGCCATTTCTGCTCCTTCAGCATCTTAAGCATTGAGAGGGTTGAGTGTGTTAAACTCTGTCATCCACTTGACGTTGAGTGTGTAACACCCCTATCCGTCATATGACATATAACAGTAGGTCCGGCCGGGGCCCGATGTCATATACTACGGACAGACGAAAGGGTTACTAAATGAAACCATCCTTCCAATAACACACATCCTACACAGAGTACATTCTAGCGGAAGTATTTTAAGAGTTGCAAAGAAAAGAACTCAAGCCAACAACATAAATGCCCACTAAATACCCAAATTAAGAATGAGCATACAAAATATACAAAGTACTTGGCCTTATGGCCTTACAAGAATTTGCTTAAATAAATAGTGTCTTCCAAACATCGGCACGCAGGCCGGTCACACATGAGTATAACAAGTAAACATTCGCATTGGCCTTCGAGGGCCGGCTCAGCAACTAGGGCTTCTGCCCGCTATTTGCCAATAGGCTCCGCAGCACCTGCAAGTAACAATCCACCGCAGCGGTGGCAAATAAAAACAACGGTCAACTAAAGCTGACCAAATTATAACTACCCCGCCCCTTAACTCGGGACGGCGATGCTCCTTCCCTGCACATTATTAGCATAGCCAAACAGTAGTGAAATTACACTTCATCACAAGCGTAGGAACGCACGGCCGCACACCTCGTGCTCTCAGGGCACATTCTCGGTGAACCCGGTCAAAACTGCGGTCTCACCACCGCACCTTGGATGGCAAATCTCGTGAGCATTATAGTCTTTCCAGCCTAAGCCTAAGACCCTCAATCTATGCCAACGACAAGTACCGTGTACTTTAGGTCGCTTTAACCGAACGACATAGAGTGGGTATTGTTCTGCCTAACCCGTTGCTCACACTGCAACATCAATTTAAGCCATATGCGCGGGTCAAGCTTCCCCGAGTCCCAAATCGATCACACATGATACATAACTCAGTTATGTGCAAGTTGGCTCCCAGGGCACCAAGATGACAGAATCACGCTTCTGCCCAATTTTTCGGGTGCACCTTGGAGTTAATCCACATGATTCCCTATTGCAATCTACCGCGTAGAAAACCCAAAAAACAACCATCGACGCGGAGTCTTCTCCGGCCATTCATGCAATGAAACATCACCAATCCAGACCAACTTGTCCGGGTAGGCTTCACACACCATGCATATGTCCGTACTTCGATTCCGGACTCTATATGCAAAACAACGGGGACTATTCGTGTCCACCCGAAGGAACACCTCACACTCACCGCATACTCGCGAGAGCGGGTTTCCTGTGCAGAAAGAAAGAGGACTTCACATGTACAAGAAGAGAATCGTTACCCTTGGGTTTCTCTTTGGCGCCATGAAGATCTAGACGAATGAAAAGCACCATAGTGGCCTCGCCTCCGTAGATCTGGACTCTGCTTGCGATTTGGGGCTCCTAAGCTCCACCGGCGGCCGGATCTCTCCTCCTCCTTCTTCCTTGCTCTCCCCTCTCTCTAAAGCTTTAGAAAGAGAAAGTCCAAAGTGGAATGAGGGTTTCAAGCCCTATTCCCAGCTTTAACTCAGCAAGGACAGCCCTGGGCCCTTGGATCCCAAAAGAAGGAAACGGACGACCACGATTCGCACTTAAAATAACATTACTGGGCCGAACACGGCTTGTGACACGCCCGTGTCCAAGGCTGGGTGCCTCAATCGATGCTGAAACCGTCGTATCCCGAACAGGATACGGCTACTAGACACGCCCGTGTCACATATCGTGTGCCAGACACGGTCATGCACACGGCCGTATTCCAGGCCTTGCACACGGTCGTGTTCCAGGCCAAACACATAGAGAAGGAAACGGGTTTCTGACACGCCCGTGTTCCTTATACCACGCCTGTGTCTACCAGTACATGTCTGTGTTGCGGGGCGTGTTCCTCAATCGACACAGGACCAAACCATTCCAAAGAGGACATGGGTTCTTGACACGCCCGTGTCACTTTTGACACACCCATGTCAACCAGAACACGCCTTGATCCAGACCATGTTCCATACCCGACAAAGCACGGCTAACAACCCGAGCAGGACACGGCCCTAGACACGCCCGTGTCTCAGGCCGTGTTCACTGGCTCGACGCCTCGTCGAGTGCATTTCGTCGACAACTCGGCAAGTTCGTCGAACCCGAGCACGACACGGCCCTGGACACACCCGTGTCCCAAGTCATGTGACCCTTACCAGGTACCAAACTTGTCTCTAAACGCTGCCCGTCCCTATTTTGAGTTTCGGGGCATTACAATTCTCTCCTTCTAAAAAGAATTTCGTCCCTAAATTACAGAAAGGAAGAGATACACAAAACTTAAACGGTACCTGAGTGGAATAACTCCGGGTACTCCTCAAGCATGGTCTGCTCTCGCTCCTATGAGAGCTCCTCCTGATCGCAGTTGTCCCAACGGACCTTGACCATCCTGATGTCTTTGTTACACAGTAGCTTGACTTCCGAGTCCTCAATGCGAACGGGCTTGACCTTCGTCGTCAACCCATTATCAACCGGTACTTGATCGACCGCAATCACTTGTGAATGCTCTTGCACCGTCTTCCGCAACACCGATGTGTGGAATACATCGTGTAGACCACTCAGTTCCACTGATAGCCTTAATCAATAAGTTGCTTTGCCAATTCGCTCAAGAACCTCAAATGGTCCAAGGTACCTCGGGCTTAGCTTCTTCAAGCGTCGTACCCGTGAAATGCCCTTGAACAGCTTAATCTTCAAATATACCCAGTCGCTAACAGCGAACTCAACGTTCCTATGCTTGACATTATAGTATTTAGCTTGTCGGTCCTGAGTGATTAACAATCGTTCTCGTATAGTTCGTACCAATAAAGTTGCATCTTCCACCTCTTGCCGCTTGTACAGCTTCGACTCACCCGTTTCCAACCATGACAACGGCGTGTGACATCTCCTACCATAAAGGGCCTCGAAGGGTGTCATTTGAATACTTGCTTGGTAGCTGTTGTTATAAGCAAATTCCACCAAGTACATGTGATCTTCCCACTGTTTCCCGAAATCCAAGACGCACATGCGAAGCATGTCTTCCATCGTCCTGTTGACTCTCTCGGTCTGACCATCCGTCTGCGGATGAAAGGCCGTGCTGAACCTCAGCTTGGTTCCTAACATTTAATGCACCAACCTCCAGTCATTGGACGTGAAACGCCCATCTCGGTCACTCACGATGCTGCGGGGCACACCGTGTAGTCGAACAATGTTATCCCCGTAGAGTTTTACCAATTTCTCCACCAAATCATCTTTCCTATTCGAAATGAAGTGCGACACTTTCGTCAATCGATCTACGATCACCCAGATGACGTCGTTTCCCTTCTGCGACCTTGGCAACCCATGCACAAAGTCCATTGAAATATCATCGAGCTTCCACTCCGGGATAAGCAAGGACTTCAAGAATCCTACAGGCTTCTTACACTCCGCCTTCACTAAGGCGCACGTTTGACAATTCGCCACATAAAGTGCCACGTCCTTCTTAAGTCCTGGCCACCAGAACAACTTCTTCAAATCACGGTACATCTTCGTGCTCCCTGAGTGAATCGAGTACTTGGTATGATGAGCCTCGTAAATCAATTCCACCCGCAGTTTACCCACATTTGGGATGCACATACGACTGTCCTTCCATAGAAATCCATCCTTAATAATAAATTGGGAATTTGACCCATCCAAAGCCTCATCCATGATTTGCTTCATGTTGCTATCCAAATCCAGCGCCTGCCGAATCCGATCAGCCAGGTCATACTGAACTTCTGTCTAGTTTAATTGCGCTTTGACACTAGTCTGCTTCTCAACACATGAGATCTCTAATGCCTCCAACTCCCGAATCAAACGCTCGTCATGAACCGCCAACCAGTTGGCCCGCATAGGGGCCCTGCGACTCAACGCATCTGCAACTGCATTGCCTTTCCCAGATACATCATGTATCTTGAAGGTGTAGTCACCCAGGAACTCCATGTACCTCCACTGCCTCATGTTTAGATCCTTTTGATCCAATAAGTACTTCAGGATCTTGTGGTTGGTATAGATATCGACCTTCACACCGTACAGGTAATGCCTCCACAGCTTTAGAGCAAATATCACGGCCGCTAACTCCAAGTCATGGACTGGATAATTCCTCTCATGCACCTTCAACTAGCGCGAGCCATAAGCTATCACTCTCTCAGGCTACAGTAGGACACAACCCAACCCACTGCCTGAAGAATCATTGTAGATCTCAAAACCTTCGGTCCCAACTGGAGAACATAGAATAGGCGCCGTGGTCAACCGACTTTTCAGTTCTTCGAAAGTTTGCGCGCACTCCGGCGACCACACAAACTTTTGATCTTTCCTCGTCAAAGTCGTGAGGGGTAACACTATCCGCGAGAAGTTCTCTACGAAGCGTCTGTAGTAGCCGGCAAGTCCTAGGAAACTCCGGACTTCCGTCACTGAAGATAACACATGCCACTCTCGTATAGAAACTATCTTACCCGGATCCACTGCAATTCCCTCTCCACTAACTATATGACCAAGGAACGCTACCGAGGACAACCAAAACTCGCATTTGGAGAACTTGGCATAAAGCTGATTCCTCCTCAATGTCTCCAACTGTAACACCCCAAATCCCAGGATTGGGAAAATCAAAACAAAGCATAGAGCAAGCAGTCCTAAGCTAACAGGCACAAGGGCAACGAGTATTTAAAGCTAAACTGCTATAAATTTAAATCGTACCTTGTTGGGTATTGTATCCACGATTACCTAGATTTGAGGAAGCCACCTGTCAAGCTAAGATGAATTCACAATGTATTTGATGAAATATCTTAAGTTGTACTTGCAGCTCCTCCACGCTAAGTGCACACCAATGTCAGGGTGCAGTAGGTCAATATACACGAGTCTGCAAGACGTAATCCCTCGTTGAGCAGATCAGTGTGTTGGCCTACGTGTACTCTCTCTATTGGAGTGCACTTACTTTCAAGTACAGGGCCGTTCATATGCAAGAGAAGACAAGGAGCATGGATGGGTCAAGGAGCAGCTCCAGGGTGGAAGATGAAAAATCGTCCAAGGAAAATTCGACGAGAATCACCAAGTGATTCTCGCCGATTCGACGAGAATCACTAGTGATTCTCGCCGAATCGACGAGAATCATTGGTGATTCTCGCCGACTCCTTCTGGCCACCTCAAAACGGTGCCAAGTAAGATTCGGCGAGAATCACTAGTGATTCTCGCCGAACCAGTGGCCAAGCAGCTCATGTATACAAAGTGAAATTCGTTGAGAATCAATAAGTGATTCGGCGAGAATCACTAACGATTCTCGACGAATCGTCGAGAATCACTTGGTGATTCTCGCCGATTCGTCGAGAATCGCCTGCGATTCTCGCCGATTTTCACTTAGCGTTTTCTCAGGTTGCTGCTGGACCGGATTCTGCCTCTGGACTAGTTTGAACCGGACTTAGGGATTTCTAGTGTGGGTCCCACAAACAGTCATATTGGAGTTATCTACAGTATATATATTCCAGTATTTTGAACAGTAAAAGCACGGAGAAAAGAGAACGAAACCGAGCCACGACGAAACCCTAATATCGCGATTCCTCTCCGCCGCCGCCGTCGTGCTCGGGCAAGTTGGTCGCCGTCAACAATCGAGATTCCTTAGTGATCTCCGGCGACAGAAGCTTAGCAAAGCTTGAGTCTCACGTGTCTATCCAGAGATCTCTTGTCTCTCGATTTGTTGACCGGGAAAAACTCCCCCGTCCGAATCGATCGAGACGACCGATCCTCGTGTGACCGTTGGAAGACCAAGCTAGCTTCGCTACGAAGTTTGGATCTCCAAGTTCAGCAGCCGCTCATCATCGTAGCCGCCGATCCCGAAGCTAGCCGCCGCTCGTGTTGCCGCCGCCGGTTCCGAGGAGATCCTCTCCAAGAGAGACCAAGGTTGTAGACTCTTCGTTGACTTCACGAACACGTCGTCGAACGAAGAGGAACACCGTAGTCTCCGAAAGAAGTTTGTATCTCGTGTACATTCTATATTTACTTTTGTTGTAAAGGAACTTTTGTTCCCTGTTGTAAGGGTTGGGTGCAACCCGTTTTGCGGGAGTGTTGACTCTCACGTGTGGAAGGGTTCCTTCCGGTAGTGCAGGGATTGAATTTCAATCCCGTTGGAGAAGTGACCGAGTCGTCCCTTGTTGGGGAGATAGGTCGAAGGGGGAAAGTGGATGTACCCAAGTTGGGGAACCACTATAAATTGCCTGTGTATTCTGTGTGCTGTGCTCTTTATTTTTATTGTGCAGGTACGTTCGTAAATTCCGCAAAAGCGCTACTCGTCACCTATTCCCCCCCCCCATAGGTGCACATAGCTGACACTAGGTGGACTTTCAAGTGGTATCAGAGGGAGGTTGCTCTTCAAAAAGGTTAACACCTTGAGTAGAATCCTGCCACCAGTGTCAAAAGCATGGATCTGGATTATGAGATTCCGCCACTCAAACTCCCCGCGTGCACAAAGGATTATTATCCCATCTGGAGAATGAGAGTATCCTTTCACCTTGATGCTATCGATCCTCGAGCATCCTTCATCCTGGAAGAGGGTCCGTTTATCCCCATGAAGACCACCGACTCTGGGATCCAAGTGCCCATGGGCATTGCTGAGATGTCTGAGACGGAACTATCTCTATTTCACTTGGACGAGAGGATTCAACAAATTATCATGGATGTCTGGTCTGGAGCCTCTCGCTCTAGATTGGAAAAATGTAGAATGGCTAAATCTTTGTGGATGATGATCTCAGAGCTGATGGGGGGGGTCAGAGAAA
This sequence comes from Platanthera guangdongensis, assembly GCA_039583875.1. Classification (NCBI taxonomy): domain Eukaryota; kingdom Viridiplantae; phylum Streptophyta; class Magnoliopsida; order Asparagales; family Orchidaceae; genus Platanthera; species Platanthera guangdongensis. The sequence goes on from CM077152.1 coordinate 107,164,888, forward strand.
GCTGAAATATGCTGCCAATCAGAGGATGAAGCGTATGTGGGGGTCCTCACTTCTGAAGATGAATGCAAGGATCCCTCGGATTGCATCAGAGCTCCCGTGTCCGTGTCAGAGACTGACGAGACCAGTGAGGAAAGCAGCTCTGACGAGGATGAAACAATGGTCACTGATTCTAATGACAATAACTCAGATGAGCAGGTAACATCTTCACCCTGCCCCATATCTTTTGACCCTTCTGAAGACAGAAACTGCTCTCCTCCAGAAAATACTGATTCCCTGAAGAGAGCCCTTCAGGAAAGCAACCTACTTGCTGAGGAGCAAGCTCGAGAGATTGCTCGACTGAAGATCTTGTTGGTTCTCCAATTGGCGTCCAACAAGGTCAAGGACTCTAAGATCTCAGCTCTAGAGAATAGTCTAGATAATGAGAAACGTATAGTATCAAACTTTTCCAAAGTTGATGCTATAAAGAGAAAGCAAGAAACCGGGTGGATTTCCCGGATTATCCAGGCATGGAGAAATGGGGAAACGGTATTCCGACCCCCCACTCCAAGCAGGAAGGCAACTTATCATGCCTTCAGGTATGACCACAGGAATAGTCGTGGTCACTGTAAGGATGATCTGTCCCCATGTGGAGACACCCGGAGTGCAAGGGCCGGCATGGCTACCCACGAGAAAATACCTAAGGCTCATTCTGAGCCCTTTGTATTCACTGCCACTGCCTCAACACAGTGTGGATCTGCATGTCCCAGCTCACAGAAGACTTCTCACCACTCGAGGACACGGGATAGAGAGGATAGAAGCCATGATGTCAGGTTCCATGGGGCCTCTGTAAGGGAGATGCCTGAAAGAATGGCACCACCTTCCCGGCCTCATAACGCTCACAACATGCATTCTTTCCACCCTTCCACGTGTCATGATGGAAGAGGAATTTTTGTGACAAGATCATGCCCTATCCCGTTTAGACCTAGGACCGTGACTACATCAGTCACTAGATCAGGTCGGAAATGGCGATACAACATTCACCCATGTTGGTGCTGTGGCAAAGTGGGACACTTTGCCATCGATTGTTGGCACAACCCCTCTGTGCCCACGGCAAGGGCTTATCCACATTCTCGGGACAGAGGTAGTCTTCCAGACAGGTTTTCTGAAGGAAGGCAGTGGCGTGCTTATGCTAACAGGAACCTAGGACCCAATATGATTTGGGTTCCTAAGGTAAAGTAATTCTTTCTTGCAGGGTAGTCTAGGTTCCCGTGAATATGATGGGAACTAGACAGTAGGTGGCTCAAGACTAAGTTGGAACAAGCATCTGCAATAACTGATGTGATGTCTGCTTGAGCATACTCACTTTGAGCCTCTAATGTGTTCTACATGTGGGACTAAGACGATGACTTTCAAAATCCCAGGTAATTTTGATCAGTTCAAGGACTTGCGTCATATTGCATCCTAATTTCAAATATATATATATATATATATATATATATATATATATATATATATATATATATATATATATATTCTATCCATGTGTATATTTATACTTATGCTTTTACATGTATGTGTGCACCTCTAAGGATAGGTTAACTCGATGCATGCAAACCATTACACATCAATAAAGGGTTAACGAAGTTATGTCATCGTGAATCCCGACAACTCACAATTGACATCAAGAAGTCTTTGGAAAAGCCTCGTTCAAATCCAAATAGCTTGACTTTAAAATATACATGTATCTATCATTTTTATATTGACTTGACATCGGAAAATTTCAAAATCAACGTGAAAATTTCTAGTCAAGAGACCTCTCTATTTCGAATTAGACAAATAGTATCAGAAACCGAATTAACCAAATCTCCTGAATCCCGCCGACCCTTCGCATTCACCCCGAATCCCGACGAATTAGATAAATCCCGCCGAAAGAGTTCTTCCGCCGATTCGCCTTCTTCACGACTCCAGCCTCACGTCGCAGCAGATTTCCCGAAAGCGTTCTTCCGCCGATTCGCCGAAACCCACAGGAGCTCTCCCTCCGACTCGCCGAATCGCCATTCATCCTGCTCTAAGGACAACTGCTGGGTGTCCATCTTCTTCCCGTAAGCTCTCGTCGAATCGCGAAGTGTCCCTGTGACCGCAAGGTTCTCGCAAGGTCCATCGTCAAATCGAGAAGGTTCTCGCAACGTTCTAGCAAGGCCGAACCCCACAGGAAACTCCTCCATCCACCGAAGGTCTTCCCGACGCTCCTCAACTCACTTCCATATAAGTCCTTAGGTAACCTCTTCCTCACCCGTTCTTGGACGCTCTCACTAGTGATGCTTTCTTCTTGAATGTTCATTAATGCTTAGAGTAGGGCTTCTATCTCTAGATCTACAATGGCTCCAAGGACAACTGCAGGGTTGGTCTCTGGCTGCGAGCTGGTTCGAACTGGGTTTTCTCACGCCTCGGACGAATTCCGCAACATTATCCTAATGCTGGAAGAGGCTGGGCTAACCTTCGTCTTGGAGCACCCTTGCAAAATCCTGGACAAAGAGGTGCTGGAGTTCTTCGCTACCGCAAGACTCCGAGATGGAGACTCCATAATCAAGAGCAAGGTGGCGGGGGCAAAAGTTAAGATGTCTGCCAGCAAGCTGACTCGCTACCTGCAGCTTTCTAGTTCGGAGCAGGAGGACTATTTGGAGGACGAGGACAAAACCAGAACTCTTTTGTTCTGCGGTCTTCCACGAGGAACTCGATCAATAAAGAGAAAGGAGATGAATGATGAAGGGAAGCTCCTATCTGACATTATTGGGAAAGTGCTCATCTGCAAGCCGGGCTCGCATGACCATATCTCAGGAGATATGTTCAAGATCCTCATAGCTGTTGTCTGCCGCAAGAGGTTCAACTGGGGGGAGTTGCTGTTCGAGAAGATCAAGGACACCCTGGGCACTCCTAGTTTCGGCCGCATTATAAGTCTATATCTAAACCAGCTAAACGGCGACAAGTTCGACATGAGCAAAGGTGTCCCTCTCCACTACTTGAAGAAGATGGATGCAAGTGTGTTTGATCGATGGGAGAGGCGGATCGGGCAGCCTGCCTGGAAGAGCGACAGGAAGTATCTCCAGTAGTCACCCCCCGTGAAATTCCTGATACCTTGACTGCAGGAATCGATGGGGAGACTCTACCCCCTCATACAGATGTAGTTTCTGAAATTGCCCAGGTGGCCAGGGATGCGGTGGCCGAAATTCATGAAGTAAGTGAACCTGAGATGGAGGATGAGGAGGTCCTGAACAGAAACACTCAAGGAACCGAAGCTGAAGCACTGGAGACTGCTGACCAAGAGTTAGAGGAAGAGGCTGCTGATATAGATGAATTCTTGGATGAGGACGGAGAGGAAGATGAGAATGAGGGACATGAAGCATTTGAGACTCCGGATCCTGTTGAACCTCCATCTGACAAGTCTGCACCAGTGGAGGGGAGTTAGATAAATCTATAGAGGCAGCCAGCATTCCTCCATTAGAGACTGTGATTGTATCCAGCTCTACAGATGCGTCTGCTGAAATGCAAGGCCCACAAGTGCCTCCGGCTATTCCGTTACGAGATGAGCTAGCCACTCACACTGTCAATATCATTCAGGGCATTGTGAATGAACTTAAAGTCTCATTTGATGAAGCCCAGAATAAACTGCTGAACAGGATTAAGACTTCGGAAAATCTGATGCTCAAGAATATGGTGGAAATCAACCATAAGCTGGACGTGATGGAGAAGAAATTTGAAGAGAAGTATACCGCGGCCGGCGAAGCTGTCACACTCTTAATGGCCGGCTTGAAAAAGAATACTGATACTCTGGCTGTCGTAAATCAGAACGCACACGTTGTAGCCAACAACATTCAGAAGTTTTATGGTAATATGGTCACTTTAAATGCCAATCAGCAGGCCCTGATCACTGAATTCTCCAAAACCACGAAGCATATTGATGACTCCCTGCACTCATATGCCAACTGCATAGCTTTCGAAGCCAAAAAGGGGGAGAAAGAGTATATAGCTAAGTTGGCCGAGCTTCAAGAAAGCATGAGCACACACTTCGCCCAATCAAGCAAATATGTCTATGAGAGCTGCTGGTGGATGCTCCAACAGGCGCTAGGTACGTTAGGCGTCGTTCTGCCTGACAATCCTGCCGGTATTCAGGTCCCCGAGACATCTAAGGCGCTGAGGAAGCAAGTGTTGCTGAGGATGTAAGTGCAAGTGCTGCAGATATTCCCACAAATGACGTTGATGCTAGGGCTCTCTCCAAAGCTAAACTGAGGAGCATGTTTGACCAAGAGGCCTTAGCAAAAGCCAGGGGAAAGAGAAAAGTTCAAGAAGGGACCTCCAAGGAGACACAGGCTGCAAAGAGAACTCGAATGAATGAGGAGGATGTACAAAACGAAAGGTGGAGTCCAGTTTCAAGGAACATCATCTTAGACACCTTCTGGCTGCAAGAAAGAGGAGAGATCAATCGAAACGAAGTATATAGCCAGTATGAGTGGGAAACGCACAAAACGTTTGAAGCGAAACGCAACATCTTTTTCAGAAACAACAAGGATGCAGATAAAGTTGCTCCTCCTAGGTATTACCCGAAGCCCAAAGAATACATGGAGAGGCAAAGCAAGAAGTACTTGGCTCAACATCCTAAGGGTGACTTAGCTAAGGAAAAATAGTCAAAAACTTATAAGCTTGTCACTTTGTCTTAAGAACATTTAATAATTATTGTTGTCATAGAAACAATTCTGGATTATATGTGTATATATTTATATTGGTATATATATTTGAATTTGTGAATGACTCAAGTCCTAATCTGATTGCATATATTCTCTTGTGCTGCATGTTTAATTTCTGAATGCTATGTTTATTATTTGATATGTGTTATTCATCTTAGCTAGTAGGGTTTTGGCTTCGTCAAATAGGGGGAGATTGTTGGGTATTGTATCCACGATTACCTAGATTTGAGGAAGCCACCTGTCAAGCTAAGATGAATTCACAATGTATTTGATGAAACATCTTAAGTTGTACTTGCAGCTCCTCCACGCTAAGTGCACACCAATGTCAGGGTGCAGTAGGTCAATATACACGGGTCTGCAAGACGTAATCCCTCATTGAGCAGATCTGTGTGTTGGCCTACGTGTACTCTCTCTATTGGAGTGCACTTACTTTCAAGTACAGGGCCGTTCATATGCAAGAGAAGACAAGGAGCATGGATGGGTCAAGGAGCAGCTCCAGGGTGGAAGATGAAAAATCGTCCAAGGAAAATTCGACGAGAATCACCAAGTGATTCTCGCCGATTCGACGAGAATCACTAGTGATTCTCGCCGAATCGACGAGAATCATTAGTGATTCTCGCCGACTCCTTCTGGCCACCTCAAAACGGTGCCAAGTAAGATTCGGCGAGAATCACTAGTGATTCTCGCCGAACCAGTGGCCAAGCAGCTCATGTATACAAAGTGAAATTCGTTGAGAATCAATAAGTGATTCGGCGAGAATCACTAACGATTCTCGACGAATCGTCGAGAATCACTTGGTGATTCTCGCCGATTCGTCGAGAATCGCCTGTGATTCTCGCCGATTTTCACTTAGCGTTTTCTCAGGTTGCTGCTGGACCGGATTCTGCCTCTGGACTAGTTTGAACCGGACTTAGGGATTTCTAGTGTGGGTCCCACAAACGGTCATATTGGAGTTATCTACAGTATATATATTCCAGTATTTTGAACAGTAAAAGCACGGAGAAAAGAGAACGAAACCGAGCCACGACGAAACCCTAATATCGCGATTCCTCTCCGCCGCCGCCGTCGTGCTCGGGCAAGTTGGTCGCCGTCAACAATCGAGATTCCTTAGTGATCTCCGGCGACAGAAGCTTAGCAAAGCTTGAGTCTCACGTGTCTATCCAGAGATCTCTTGTCTCTCGATTTGTTGACCGGGAAAAACTCCCCCGTCCGAATCGATCGAGACGACCGATCCTCGTGTGACCGTTGGAAGACCAAGCTAGCTTCGATACGAAGTTTGGATCTCCAAGTTCAGCAGCCGCTCATCATCGTAGCCGCCGATCCCGAAGCTAGCCGCCGCTCGTGTTGCCGCCGCCGGTTCCGGGGAGATCCTCTCCAAGAGACACCAAGGTTGTAGACACTTCGTTGACTTCACGAACACGTCGTCGAACGAAGAGGAACACCGTAGTCTCCGAAAGAAGTTTGTATCTCGTGTACATTCTATATTTACTTTTGTTGTAAAGGAACTTTTGTTCCCTGTTGTAAGGGTTGGGTGCAACCCGTTTTGCGGGAGTGTTGACTCTCACGTGTGGAAGGGTTCCTTCCGGTAGTGCAGGGATTGGATTTCAATCCCGTTGGAGAAGTGACCGAGTCGTCCCTTGTTGGGGAGATAGGTCGAAGGGGGAAAGTGGATGTACCCAAGTTGGGGAACCACTATAAATTGCCTGTGTATTCTGTATGCTGTGCTCTTTATTTTTATTGTGCAGGTACGTTCGTAAATTCCGCAAAAGCGCTACTCGTCACCTATTCCCCCCCCCATAGGTGCACATAGCTGACACTAGGTGGACTTTCATACCTGTCACCACGTCAGCGTGCTTCCTGGCCTCCTACTGGCCCAGGCTGTACTCTCTAGGCTTCCTCTCGAACTTTGGGCGTCTGCTCTAGCAATCACAGGCAAAATGCCTTGACTTCCCATAATTATAGCATGCGCCTGGGATTCGGCATGTAGTTGCCCCCGAAGCACCAGAAGAAGGGGCTGGACCTGAAGTCCTAGCCTTCTAATGGAACCTATGATACCCGGACTTTGAGGTAGTCAATACTTTGAACTCTGCCTTCTTAGCACTAGAGTCCTTATTCTCTTGGACTCTCTTTTTCCGCGTTCTGCAGTATGCAGCTCTTATAGGACTTGCAGAGTTTGATACCCTACTCACTGGCATCTGGTGAGTTTTTGTAACGACTCCATCCGTTTATATAGCATATAATAGAAGGTCCGGCCGGGGCCCCACACCATATACCACAAAACAGGCAGCAACGTCACGGGTTGATATCAGAATTGCGCATCCTAACTCACAACATTCTAGCAGAAGCTTTTAACAGAAATACTGAACTCCAACCATGAATGTCCACTAATATAAACCCCCACATTTATATAGGAATATACATCAAAAATAATATCGTTTGGCCTTATGGCCTTACAGTTACTCTTTACAAAAGTGGCTTTCAAACATCAGCGCGCAGGCCGGCCACACATGAACAACACACAACATTTTTCGGCTTAGCTTTCAAGGGCTAGCAGCAGCAGCAGTAGGGATTTCAACCCTTATTTGTCCCGCTCGGCTCTCCAGTACCTGTACAAGGACAACCCACCAAACGGTGGCAAACAAGGCAACGGTCAACATTTAGCTGACCAATTTATAACGACCCTACCCCTTTCCCGGGGCAGTGGTATTCCTTTCCTACAGTCATAGTAATTCATATGCAAATATATAGATATCACACATTTTGCCCTCACGCACAAACATTCCATCACAACCGCCAGCCATGAGGCCCGACGATCCATGCACTCAGGCCACATTCTTGGTGTACCGGCGAACCAGGGTCCCACTACCGTATCAGGGCCGAAACCCAACGGTAAAATTGAGCATTTTGCACCATGGCGTTCAGCCGGAGACTTTAGTCTTAGTGACACGCAGGCCTAAGACTCTCGCTATACGCTCCAACAGACCGTACTTTCAGGTCTTCAAGTCGGACGGACATAACGCAGGTCGGATCAACCACCCCCCGTTGCTCAAGTTGCCTTGCCATCACCGAATACCAATATACTCGCGGCTAAGTAAAAGGAGCGGGTCGGTTTCACCTTACCTGTTTGACATTAAGCCTTTTTGTATAGAACTCATCAAGCTCACACATAGCCATACCATACTCAAGGGACTGGCTTTACATTCATAGGTTAGCTAGGAGCCACGCCTCGCGTGATACAATACCAACATTTAGTGGGTGTTTTCCCGGGCTTCCACACCAGTACTTCCTGCTACTACCCTTCACAGGCACAACCCATCAAGCATCACAAGCATCAGATGGTCTTTTCCTGGACTTCCGTACCCGTACTTCCTGCTACTGCCCTTCACAGGTCCAACCCATCGAGCATCACAAGCATCATAAGCATCAGAGGGTCTTTTTCTGGACTACCACTCCAGTACTTCTTGCTACTGTCATTCACAGGTCCAACCCATCGAGCATCACATGCATCACAAGCATCAGAGGGTCTTTTCCTGAACTACCACTCCAGTACTTCCTACTAATACCCTTCACAGGTCCAACCTATCGAGCATCACAAGCTTCAGAGGGTCTTTTCCTGGACTACCACTCCAGTACTTCATGCTACTACCTTTCATAAGTCCAACCCATCGACTACATAAACTACACGTTTAATCATAGAGTCTTCTCCGGTGTGCAAATGCAACATCACCAATCCAGACCAACTTGTCCAGATGGGCTTCATACAACATGCCTATTCCGTACTCCATTTCCGGATCTATATGCCAAACTATTGGGGATTCCAAGAATCAACCCAAGGAAATCTCTTCACAATCCATCCTCTTGTGGGGGAAATCCATGCACATGCCAAAAAAGAAGGACTTCACATGTCCAAGAAGGAAGATCGTTACCCTTGACAATCTCTTCGGAGCCATGGAATTCTAGCTAGCTAGAAAGCCCCGCAGTGGCCTTGCCTCCACAACGTTAGCCTTGGATCTCAAACCGGAACTCAGCAGCTCCACCGATGGCCGAAGCCCTTTCTCTTCCTCCTCCTTGCTCTCCCCTCTCTCTAGCTTCTTAGAAAGAGGATAACGCAAGCCAAAATGAGAATCTTATCTCAATTCTTGGATTTAATATAGCAGGGAGAAGTCTGGGCCATCAGATCCCAGATGAAGAAAATGGACGGCCATGATTCGTCCACAAAAGACTAATTTTTGGCTGACACGGCTTGTGACATGCCCGTGTTATAGGCCGTGTACCTTATGTGGTACACAACCGACTCATCCAGAATAGTACACGACCATGAGACACGCCCGTGTAACTTGACACGCCTTCAGACACACCCGTGTCTAGCCCGTATACCTTAGGTGGTTCACAACCATCTAAACCCGAGGAAGACACGGCCATGTGACATGCCCGTGTCACAGGCCGTGTGCCATGAGACACACCCGTGTCCTGCCCGTGTTCACTAGGCCTCAATGCCCTGGCCAACTCCAGAAAAGTACACGGGCATGTGCCACGCCCGTGTCACAGGCTGTGTGCCCTTACACGGCTGCAGACACGCCTCCAGTATGTGTTTCGTCGAATAACGTTCTTCGACCAGAGGGGAACACGCCCTCTGACACGCCCATGTTGCAGGGCGTGTTCCCTCTCGAGAACTCGTCGAGTGCTGTTTGTCGAGCACTCGATAGGCTGCTCAGCCATACAGAGCAGGACTTGCCCTGGGACACGCCCGTGTCCCAGGACATGTCACCCAACTTGAACCCAAACTTGGGATTTGGGGTGTTACAGTTTTCCCCAAATCTACTTCCAAAGATCTAGCCGATTCCACTAAGGTCGGAATCCCAATAATTTTGGTCCTAGCAGTAGAATTTGCAACACGCCACATAGACCATTATAAAATCTGTCGACTATAGACTGCTCGTTCTCCAACTCAAAGCCTCGGTAGCGCCTTATCATAAGAAACGCTTACAAATATTCGTTAACTGAGTGCGCTCCATGAACTAAAAGCATGTTCAACTGCTGACCCGATGGTCTTCTAAATGTCATTTGCTCCATCACACCGCCCGACGTTGAAGCAACCTAAGGGACAAAGGGTTGCACATTCCTTCCATGTTGTGCATTATTCACAGCGAACACCGCTTCAACTACCCTTCTTATGGTTTCAAACAAAGGAGGGGTCTCAAACACGTCGTTGGGTGCACTATATTCCTCAGAAAGCAAGTGTTCTGACGGTCTTATACCACTCCTGGTCACCTATAATCGTACAAAACACCATTAAGTGACCGACCAAAATTGCAAAAAACAATTATAGAAACACGCAGGTTCCCCAAACATGTGTATTTTCATTCCTAAGTGGACATTCATGGGTTCTTTTTATGTTATAACGATGACGCACACACATGTGCTCACCACCCCTTAAAAGAATTTGCCCACGAATTCATTTAAGCATGACCGAAATCGGTAGTCTGATACCAAATTGTAACACCCCTATCCGTCACATGACATATAGCAGTAGGTTCGGCCGGGGCCCGACGCCATATACTACGGACAGACAGAAGGGTTATTAAATGAAACTATCCTTCCAATAACACACTCCCTAGACAGAGTACATTCTAGCGAAAGCATTTTAAGAGTTGCAAAGAAAATAACCCAAGCCAACAGCATGAATGTCCACTAAATACCCAAATTAGGAATGAGCGTACAAAATACACAAAGTAATTGGCCTTATGACATTACAAGAGTTTGCTTAAATAAACAGTGTCTTCCAAACATCGGCACGCAGGCCGGTCACACATGAGTATAACAAGTAAACATTCGCATTGGCCTTCGAGGGTCGGCTCAGCAACCAGGGCTTCAGCCCGCTATTTGCCAATAGGCTCCGCAGCACCTGCAAGAAACAATCCACCGCATCGGTGTCAAACAAAAGCAACGGTCAGCTAAAGTTGACCAAATTATACCGACCCCACCCCTTAACTCGGGGCGGCGATGCTCCTTCCCTGCACTTTATTAGCATAGCCAAATAGTAGTGAAATTACACTTCATCATAGGCGTAGGCACGCACGACCACACACCCCGTGCTCTCAGGGGACATTCTCGGTGAGCCCGGTCAAAACCACAGTCTCACCACTGCCCCTTGGACGGCAAATCTCGTGAGCATTATAGTCATTTCGTCCTAAGCCTAAGACCCTCCATCTATGCCAACGACAAGTACCACGTACTTTAGGTCGCTTTAACCGAACGACATAGAGTGGGTACGGTTCCTCCTAACCCGTTGCTCACACCGCAACATCAATTTAAGACATATGCGCAAGTCAAGCTTCCCCGAGTCCCAAATCGATCACACACATTGCATAACCCAGTTATGTGCAAGTTGGCTCCCAGGCCACCAAGATGACAGAATCACGCTTCTGCCCAGTTTTCCGGGTGCACCTTGGATTTAATCCCCAAGATTCCCTGTTGCAATCTACCCGCATAGAAAACCCGAAAAACAACCATCGACGCGGAGTATTCTCCGGCCATTCATGTAATGAAACATCACCGATCCAGACCAACTTGTCTGAGTAGGCTTCACACACCATGCCTATGTCCGTACTTCAATTCCGGACTCTATATGCAAAACAACAGGGACTATTTGTGTCCACCCGAAGGAACACCTCACACTCACCGCATACTCGCGAGAGCGGGTTTCCTGTGAAGAAAGAAAGAGAACTTCACATGTCCAAGAATATAATCGTTACCCTTGGGTTTCTCTTTGGCGCCATGAAGATCTATATGGATGAAAAGCACCGTAGTGGCCTCGCCTCCGTAGATCTAGACTCGATTTGCAATTTGGGGCTCCGAAGCTCCACCGGCGGTCGGATCTCTCCTCCTCCTTCTTCCTTGCTCTCCCCTCTCTCTAAAGCTTTAGAAAGAGAAAGTTCAAAGTGGAATGAGGGTTTCAAACCCTATTCCCGGCTTTAACTCAGCAAGGACAGCCCTGGTCCCTTGGATACCAAAAGAAGGAAACAGACGACCACGATTCGTACTTAAAATAACATTACTGGGCCGAACACGGCTTGTGACACGCCCGTGTCCAAGGCCGTGTGCCTCAATCGACGCTGAAACCGTTGCATCCCGAACAGGACACGGCCACTGGACACGCTCATGTCACATGTCGTGTGCTAGACACAGCCATGCACACGGCCATGTTCTATGTCGTGCTCAATAGCCGGCACAGCCGGCCAAATACACAGAAAAGGAAACGGGTTCCTGACACGCCCGTGTTCCTTCTGCCATGCCTGTGTTGACTAGTACACGCCTGTGTTGCAGCGCGTGTTCCTCAATCGACACAGGACCAAACAATCCCGAAGATGATATGGGTAATTGACACGCCCGTGTAACTTTTGATACACCCGTGTCAACCAGAGCACGCCTTGATCCAGACCGTATTCCATACCCGACACAGACTGGATAACAACTCGAGCAGGACACGGCCCTGGACACGCCCGTGTCTCAAGCCGTGTTCACTGTCTTGATGCCTCGTCGAGTGCATTTCGTCGACCAATCGCCAAGTTCGTCGAACCCGAGCACGACATGGCCCTGGACACGCCCGTGTCTCAGGCCGTGTGACCCTTACCAGGCACCAAACTTGGCTCTAAACGCTGCCTGTGTAACACCTCCCCTGTAATGACAGTATAATATGGGTTCGGCCGGGGCCCCACAACATACGGACGCCATAGCTTTAGCATTAAAAGATGATATAACTACCCAATCTCAAAACTCAATATCAAACAACAGCGGAAACAACAAACAAGACTAGAAGTTATCCGCATACACAAGAGTATCGAAACGGCCTTATGGCCTTACAACAATAGAGAGTCCAAACTCTAAAAAGGTAACATCAATAACAATGTGCACAAACACTCCTACACTACCTCGACATGCAAGTCGGAAAATAAAAGCAGTAAGCATACAGAGCCACCAAAATATAGCTAGTGTAAAACTGGAAACACTTCATGAGGCTTAGGCCTTATTGGCCGGCGAGCTAGCTCTCGCTTGCGATCCTTGCCCTGTAAAAATTGGTTGTAACGTGGGTCAGCAAAGACTGACCTCAAACAGTGTAGCAAACACATCTCCTCCCGACCGCCCCTAACGTTACCCCGGGGTACCCCTCCAACCTGCAAGTCAGCACTTCGTACCATATACATAAACAAGTAAAGCACTAAAAGAACAAGCTTGGATGTCTCAAACAACATGCATGTTTTCTATTGTTGAGCATATAATAAAAAGGGGCCTACTATGAAGCATGTATGCAAAACCCGGGCTTCACCCAAGGCACCCTATCGCGCATGCATCTAGCACATCATCAAACAACTTGGTACTTCTACTTTCCCCATTGGCATTAAGCCACAAACAAAAGGGCACTGCAATTCCCCTAATGGCATACAAGCTGCCACACAAAACTCTTGCCAAGGCCCCACCTGCTCATGGTCTTAGACTCGGGCTTGCCTGCAAGCTCTGACTTCTCACGTCAGGATTCCGTCTAACACATTGACCGATTATAAGAACTCTTGCTGGACCCCACCCGCTCATGGCCTCATTGCCCGGGCTTGCCCCATGCTTGGCATTCTCGTCAATCTCACAGAAGGGGACTAGTCTCGTCGGGAAACTCTCCACACATGACTTGCACGTCACGGGATAGCCAGCCGACCACGGAGACACAACCACGACTTAGCACATCACAATCCAATATCATTCCCACCCTAATCCTTCATTTGTACTGCAACGTCCCCGCGCTCCAAGTAAACCATCTACCGCCAATGCGGAGCTAAACTTATCCACCAAGGAAACCATCTACCGCCATTGTGGAGCTAACCTTGTCCGGTTCCCGCTACACGTACTCACTCGAGAAAAGGGGGAAAACACAAACATCACAAACGACATCTTGCCACAATGGATTTCTACAAAATCCTTAAAGCTCGTATGCAACATCACCGAGTCGGACTAATGATCGCGACCACGGCTTCACCCACAATGCCTAATCCACTAGCGGAGCGGATCTATAATGCAAAAGCATGTCGGGGACGGACTCAATCGACCCAGAGGTTCCTCTTGAACCATGGCGATCCAAACCCCTCTCATTTGAGAGATTTGGTGCACAAAAGCTTGAAAGAAAGATGCTAAACATGCATCCTAAAACCACGAGGAGAAGTGTCGTTACCTTACGACCCCACTTCCTAGCCATGGAAACTTAGCCGGATGAAAACCACCGCAATGGACTTGCCTCTGCGGATCTAGACTCGGCTCGTGATTTGGGGCTCCGAAGCTTCTCCGGCAGCCGGATCTCTCCTTCACCTTCTTCCTTGCTCTCCTTTCTCTCTAGAACTTAGAAAGAGAGTACTTGATGAAGAATGAGGGTTTCCAAACCCTATTCCCAGACATAACTCAGCAAGGAAAGCCTTGGATCATCAGATCTCACTAGAAGGAAACGAACGGCCACGATCCGAACTTAAAACCAAAACACCTGGGTCGAACACGGCTTGCAAAATGCCCATGTCCAAGGCCGTGTGCCTCAATCGACGCCGAAACCATCGCACCCAGAAAAGGACACGGGCTTTGAACACGCTCGTGTCAAAGCTGAAACGCCCGTGTCACACAGTACACGCCCGTATGCCTGGGCGTGTTCCTCCATCGACACGGGACACAACACAACCCGAGGAGAACATAGGTACTCGACATGCCCGTGTCACATGAGACATGTCTGTGTCCAACACGAACACGCCTGGGCTCCAGGCCGTGTCTATCCCCTCAGACGGCCCGACCAATAACCCGAGCAGGACACGGCCTGGGACACGCCCGTGTCTCAGGCCGTGTTTGAAGTCTCGACGATCGTCGACTGCCTTCTTGTCGACTTCGCAGAATATTCGTCGAACACACACACGATACGGCCTTGGACACGCCCGTGTCCCAGGCCGTGTTCACTGTCTAGACACTTTGTCGAGCGCAGTTCGTCGACTTCCCGGGCTCTCGACGAACCCGAGCACGACATGGCCATGGACACGCCCGTGTCCTAGGTCGTGTTCAATGTCTCGACACTTCATCGAGACCAAAACATCGACCACACGCGTTCTTCGTCGAACCCGAGCAGGACACAGCCAGGGATACGCCCGTGTCCTAGGCCGTGTGACCCTCACCAAGACCCAAACTTGGCTCTGAACGTTGTCCGTCCCTCTTTCGAATTTTGGGGCGTTACAACCCGTCTCTCTTTTGAGTTTCGGAGCATTACAGAGTGAGTAAGCTGCACTCAACACCATATCTCTTAGGAATATTTGCTGCCTTAATTTGATGAACTCAGAACTCAGTTCAACAAACTCAGAGTTTAGCTCGACGAATAAGTGAATGCTCAGTTTGACGAACTCAGAGCTCAGTTCGACAAACTCAGAGCTCAACTCGATGAATAAGTGAAAGCTCGGTTCGACGAACTCAGAGCTCAGTTCGATGAACTCAGAGCTCAGCTAGACGAAGAGTGAAAGCAATCAATGCATTTGGACTTAGCCAAATTTCTGTGTCAAGATGAACACTTCCTTTGAGAATTAGTCAACGCAAAAATCACATGGCGTTGAGTGAGCTTGTCGCACTCAACGCTTGTGGACTTGGTAAATATTCACAGTTTCCCTGTGGCGTTGACTGACTGAGGTATACTCAACGATTATGGAGCTATGACGTTGAGTGAATGATCTTCACTCAACGTATGTGGACTTAGCCACTTTTCTGTCCATTTAATCTTAGGCTTTGACTCCATTAGCCCGTCTCACAGCCTTTTGCTATATGCCGTTGAGTGAGTTGACTTCACTCAATGAATGTGGACTTAGCCACTTTCTTAGCTTGTCACTTCATGACTTTGACTATATAGCCTTCACTCAGCACTATAAGTCATCTGGCATTGAGTGAATGACCTTCACTCAACGCCTGTGGAATTAGATAGTTTTTCTGTCTTTCCAGACCTTAGGTAAGTGTTTACATGTCTTAGCCACTTAGGCTATCTACCCCATCATGTTGTTAGTGCATCCTGCAATCATTAAAATTGAGCACAAGTTAGATCACCATATGTGTATACATTATTTGCTAGGCCTTCTTCATATCCAGGACATTGAGATCAATAGACCCAACAATCTCCCCATATTTGAAGAATTCAAAACCTAAGACAATGTATACACCAACATACTTATGCTACATATACAAAAGATATTATCACGGCATACATCAGATGAATCATGATTACAGCAAATGATAAGTCAGACAAATCATAATTATAGCAAGTGATGTTCTATTTAACATACAAGGAATTAATGTTTGTACAATAAACAAAATGTCACATTCCTTAGCCCTATAAGTTGAACCTGAAACTTTTCAAGTTTCAGGTTCCCTTATCATAATCCATCTGTCTTTAGATTTCTTTGTTGGTTTATCTTCTGGCCCAGCTATCTTCTTTCCCTTTTTGTCTTCATCATCAGTAGCCTTAGCCTTAGTTGTTTTATCCTTTTCAGCTTCAGCTTCAGCTTTTTTCTTTCTGCCTCTGAAAGTAGCCATGAGGCTTGGGGAAGTACTTAGAGGGTTCAACAACATCAGGGGAAAGAAGGTTTGCGTTTTTGTTCTTCTAGTAGATTCTTATTTCTATGCCCCTCTTCTCCATATTGTATCATTCCATTTTATTGTACCATTTTCCTCTATCTGATCTCTTATTTTTGACCTGGTCCCAAGCAAGTAAGATGATAGATCTGGACTCTGGGCTCTATTGCTCGAAATCAGGCCTTTTATCCATTTCTTCTCTGTATTTCCTTTTCCTCGTCTTGATTTCTTCTTCAGTGTCAGCAGTTGTGATCAATTCTTTGTTCTGTAATGCCTGGTCAACAGTGGGGCTGAAAGAAGGAATTTCTGCAGTAGTGGACTGCACTCCCCACTGATTACCAGCACTATCACACTCTTCTATATATACCCCATACTCCTGATTATCTTGAGCAGGTTCTTCATTCAAGGTCTCTAGCACATGAACATTCATCATTGGGATGTTATCATATTATACTGGCTCTAATCCCAATGAGCCTCTTACCACATTAGTTGCCCAGACCATGTTTTTTATGTTAGTCCTTATTGCTTCTCTCTCCCCCTTTTTGATTTCTTCAATTACTTTAATGGTCTGGGAGCTGCAAACTTTGCTTCTTTCTGTTTCCAGGTAGTTAACTCCAGTAGTAACATGGTTCTTGACTTCCAACATATGGTCATCGAGTAGCTTAGTGCAGGTATCTATCTTGGTGAAGATTTCATTATTCGGTTCACTTCTCTGAACTTTATCATTTTCATGGATGGTCACTGAGTTTTTAGCCTGAATCTATTGATTTTCTATGATGACAGCAATATTCTGGCCTGACACATCCAGCTTTTCCATGGTATAATCTACAGCTAGAGCAGCTCTTTTAAAGAATTTGACTGTTTCCACTATCAACAGGTTTACTTCAAATCTGATTGACTTGATTTCAGTTGCTAGATCATTTCTGATATCTTTTAGAGCTTCATCCACATAATTTTCTAAAGCTCTCTTCTGTTCATCCAGTAGCCCTTTTAGCAGGGCTAGGAATGTTGGTGGCAGCTGATCAACTCTGGTAGATGTGCCCTCATCTAGAGCCTCTTGTACCTGCTTGTTACATGTTCCTTGAGCAGTGTCACTCTTGAACTGTTCATTATCTGGATGTGATGAGGAGTAAGCTATCTCATGAATATATTTCTCTTTCTCAGATTCTAAGGAAACTAAATCATGTGCTTTATGAGCAGGGAGATCAGATGGTATCTCCCCTCAACCTCTGCCATGCTTTCATTTGCATGCAGGTCAGCAGCATCACCAGTAACATCATCATTACCTATAGCAGTTTGTACTACTATTAGAGGGACCATTAGCTGCACCCCCATAAATAATGCATCTTGTATTATCTCTTTTATCAGTTGCTCCCCCTCAACTGGAGCATTCCTTTCCTCTGCACTTGGAACTTTCATAACTTTATCCAGTGGATGCTCTTCTTCATACATAACAGTCTCTTTATCTAAAGCTAGTTTAATCTCCCCCTCACTCTGAGGCCTAGGAGCATCATCATCATCAGACATAGGCAGATGCCTATCTACATCATCCAATCTGGAGGCATATTCATCCATCCTTGCAGATATCCTGTCAACAGCTTCCTTTGCCACTATTTCAGCCAACTCAGCAGCAGGCTCATCATTTTTAGGGACAATATCTGACTTAGGTCTGCTTAAATGATTTAGAGGGGTAAGTTCAGAAGAGGCTGATACCTGAATGTTCATGTCCTTCCTGAACTCTTCATCAAAAGATAATAGTTCTGGATTTTGAGGTTCTTCCTCCTCAGATGAGTTGCTGGAGGAGCTAGGCTCAGAAGCAACAATCTTCTTTTCTTTCCTTTCTATAGCTGATGGTTCATGAGGTTGAAGTACCCTGTCCCACCTTTCCAATATTTTGATGTCCATTCTTCTTTTGTGGTGTATTCTTGCTCCAAGCTTCAAGTTCAGGATTTATGGGACAGTCTGTCGCAGAAATAGGGAAAGAATTCTCCCTAAATTAGGTTCAGCAAGGCATTCAACTATCCTGTCAAATACTACCCTGCCCCAGTTAGTTCTTTTGGTCAGAATTACTCTAGCCATAACCTAAAACATCTTCTTTGAAATCTTGTCATGGGACCCTGTTTTGCATAACAAACCCTTCCCAATGACATCAACCGGGAACTTTCCCTTTAGATTCAGTTCCTTTCTCAAAATGAAGCCGGATATGTGTTTAGACAGTCCACACCATTTTACTGCAGACTTTATGTCTTCCTACGACAACTCATCTTCGTCATCATTTGCAGATAACTTTGTCAACTTTAGGGCTTTGTCCAGCCTTCTTGGTGTTATCTTGACTCTTGTTCCACTTTTAGTAGTCTTGATTTTCTCTCGTGGTATCTTCCCTGACGTTGGAGAATAATTCCAGAACTTCCCGCTTCCAGAGTAAACAGGGCTCTGACAGTAGGAATTCTAGGTCAGAAGCACGCAGAAGATGAAGAACATACTATACCTCTTTAGGAGCATCCTTGAATCCATTTCTAACTAATTCCAAAACTTCGAATGGGAAATCTTACCCTTTGGGCGCCATTTCACCGGAGAATTTGAGAAGGCTAGTGAGAATGGCTTTCCATCGATTCAGCAAATACGGGCGGGAGAGGGCAAGGAACAATGCTTTTGTTTTATGCACAAGCTTTTCTATTTATAGTTTTTTCTTAAGAGAAGTCGGGAAGTCACTATCCTATTTTATTGATCAATTTTGATCAATGGCTGGGACTGAGTTCCGGATTTTATCCGCAGGTTGATTAATCAATTGATTTAGTTTGGTAGGCTTATTTTCCTCAACCTTTGACTTCTTGGTCTTAATTGATTGACCATTTCTTTAGAAATTGAATTGTCGTTGACTCTTTTAGTAATATTAACTTTGACCACTAACTTATTTATTGAGACAATTTTTTAGACAATTGTCTCACTTCTTCTCAGACTTTAATTTTAACTATCTTATTTCTAAACAACATAGTTTTTGCAATTTTAGTAAATATCTAGTAGAATTAAGAGCTAGGTGAATTCTACTTACCTCTATCTAGTAGACTAGGTGCAGATGTTGGATTCACAGTCTCTTTAACCTTTGCTCCTGAGCTTTAGTCATTGATGTGCATCTGGTTTTCTTTTGCTAGCTCCCCCTCAATAATTGCACTTAGAGGGTAACATAATTGCCTCTCTGATTGCACATGTCTTTGACATCTTGAGCTTGATGGCCAGTTCATCCACTACCAACTTCTTGTAAATTATTTAGAAGATAGCTTTCTTGTACCAGTGCTAGGTCTGGTACATCTCTGTCCAAGGACACAAATAGGCATGGCCATTTGGACTGTCATGCAAAACAGAATTTACCTTACCTTAGGAACCCAAGCTGACTTGGGTCCTAGGTCCCTGTTAGCATAAGAATGCGTGTGTCTACCTATAGGAGTCCTGTCAAGAAGACACTGCCTTGCCTTTGGCATACTGGGGTTGTGCCAGCAATCTATGGCAAAGTGGCCCACTTTGCCACAACAACAACATTCATGGATGTTTTATATCCTTTTCTGAACACACCTTAAAGTGTGCAAGCCATTTCTGGCTGTTTGTTCAGTAGGGAGAACTGATGCCTTCATCTTGTTTCTTTCAGCAAGGGCTTGACCAGAAGTGGGTCTGCCAGTAGAGGAACTTGGCTTACTCTGAACTCCATTAGCAACAACCATCTTAGCAGTTGACATATTCTTAATGGCTTCAGAGGCAGTCAAGTCATCCTTACTGACTAAACCATTTTTGGGTTGTGTTCTTGCTTGAAGAACCTTAGAGAAGGCCACTGCCTTATCCTTGAATGAGGGGGCTAAGGCACCAAATACAAAAGGTTTAGGATGGGAATTTTGGACTTTACATAGGAGCCTTATGTGCACTCAATCCCATGACCTCTCTTCTTCCATTGTAAGGAGCTTTTATAATCTGATAAGGAAGATTCCCATATCTCCAGTGACCACACTTACAGTCTTGCTCATGCCTGTTGGATGAGAGAATTACCTTGTGAAAGGTTGACTGAGGCCTAACATGAGCTTGAACTCTCCTTTGAGATTGGATAACTTTAGAAATCCACTCAGAATCAGATTTTCTCTTGATAGTATCTATCTTAGAGAAATTGACCATAATCCTCTTCTCCCTTTCAAGTTTCTCTTCAAGATACTTGATAACATAATCCTTATATTTGATAGAATCAACATGGATATCTACCATGGTCTTTAAATGAGCTACTTCCCTCTCTTTTAGATATAGCAAAGATGAAGTTTCATCTTGCTGTGAAGCAGCCAGATGTAGGGAGGCAATTTCCTCTACTTATTTCTTAACAAGCATCTTGCTTTTCTTGAAAGCTTTCAGAAGTGCAGCATGATTTTCAATCAGTTGATTGATATCATCTTCTTACAGAGGACTCTCATCATCACTTGATGAGGACACATAAGAATCTGAGCATGATTCATATCCTGACTCTGAGGATGTGCTGGATGGGGAATGCACCTGTTTTTGTCTAGGCTGATCCTGGCATAATTCTTCTTCTGGTGTAGCGGATAGTTCATAACATATGTATTCACCTTTCTTAGCATCATCCACCTCTGAGTCACTATCTGAATGTCACAGAGGGTCCCTGATCTTTGCTCTTATATCTGAATAGACTCTGTCTTCTGTTAGGGCTGCCAACAGTCCAATGTTGTTCTTGTCCTTTTTGCACATTTGAAGTTCCATTGATCTCCACATCTTATGGTTTACTTTTGAACACATAAGTTTAAACCTTTTTAGCTATCCTTTGAGGCCTACTCAGACTATTAGGTCCTTTTTGAGTAACCTCCCTCTACTACAACTTGAAAGTCTTTATTTTAAGGATAACTTAATTACCTAGAGGGGGGGGGGGGGTGAATAGGTTTCTTAGTCCTTAGTGACTATCTTTTATTTTCTTTGAGTTGGATGCTTTATTAGTTGATTATATTCTGCTTTCAATACAAGCAACCTGTAATAAAGCCAACACAGAAAAGAACACATAAGATTTATAGTGGTTCTCCAAACAAGGGTACATCCACTTTCCCTCCCATCTATCCACCTTTCTTGTTGGACTAAGAACTTCTCTAAAACTACTGCTCCAAGGATCTTACACCTCGGATCCCTCAGGATCTCTCAGTCTCCTCTAAGACTTATAGCTCAGCTACAAGGGCCTACAACTAAGTGATCATCTAATCACCTACCTCAGGCCAAAGGCCCTACACTCAGGCTGGGAGGACAACCCTACCTCAGATCCACTAGGGATCCTGCAGCTTAGAGAGAATGACTCTCCTACAATCTCAGGAACAAAGGCCCTACACTCAGACCTGCACCTAGATCCTACCTTAGAGCAAACTTGTTCATACCACTCAGATCTAAAAGGATCCCACAAGATGGAAGTGAGTTGGTGTGGTTCTTGATTGGACACAAGAGAAATTTTTCTATGCCAATCTACCTTGACTGAGATAGAATCAGCTCAACTTTGACTTCAGGAATATATTTCCCGAGTCTACTTTTACATTAACTGAGATTCACAAAATCCTAACTTCTTCTTCACAGTACTGGAGATTTTTCCTGCTGGATCTGTGAAGTGACTGCAGTAAGACTTGCTGTTACTTGAGCTGAAAAGATTCTCAACTCAACTTCTTCACAACAACAAGGATACAAAACTTGTTTTAACTAGTGTTGGAAGTAACTGGCAGATATCTCTTCTGTTTCTTCTTTATTTCCTGGGCTGAGAATGTTCAGCCCTAACTTCTTCTTCACAGCCTCCAATAGATGATCTTCAGTGTTATGCCTCTGGATCTATAAAGAACCTGCTGGTGCAGATGTAGAATGCCACCAGCTAACTTTCTTGCTCCTCTTCAGAGATCTGCTCTGATCTTGCTGTATTCGATGATGAAGACAAACAACTAACTTGTTAAGCCATTAGACCTCCAATTTTTTTGCTCGCTGTTCTTCTCTTCTCAGCAACAATGACAATGAAGAAGAACTATCTTGACAACTGCCTCTTCCGTAAAAGGCTTCTCCTTTTATAAAATGCAACTCAACGACTCTTTTAGCAGTGGGCCCCACACAATTAATGTCAGCTGCATCCTCTCTTTAACACCTAACCGTTGTACAGTAGGTCTGCGACACCTTTTGTCATGTACTGTAGCTTTGTCGCTAACAATTTGAATAAGCTTGACTTATTGACTTGATGACATCAGCACCCAACGACTTAGTCAAAAATTAAGCATCAGTAGAATAAGCGTTGCGTGAATGTGCTTCACTCAATGTCGAAGTACTTAGACAAAATACTGTCTATCTAGGCGTTGATAGCGTTGAGTGAGCAAGCCTCACTCAACGCTTTTTGCCTTAACCATTTCTGTAGCCTTTTATGTATGCCTAGCGTTGAGAGCATTGAGTGAGCACACCTCACTCAATGCCTTGTTGTAACACCCCAAAATCCCAAGATTGGGTTCAAGTTGGGTGACACAGCCTGAGACACGGGCGTGTCCCAGGGCGTGTCCTGCTCTGTATGGCTGAGCAGCCTATCGAGTGCTCGACGAACTACACTTGACGAGTTCTCGAGAGGGAACATGCCCTGCGACACGGGCGTGTCAGAGGGCATGTCCCCCTCTGGTCGACGAACTTCGGTCGACGAAGAGCACACTGTAGGCGTGTCTGCAGCCGTGTAAGGGCACACAGCCTGTGACACAGGCGTGTCATATGGCCGTGTCCTTTTTGGATTTGGCTAGGGCAGTGAGGCCTGATGAACAAGGGCTGGACACGGGTGTGTCTCTGGGCACACGACCCGTGATACTGGCATGTCACATGACCGTGTCTTGCTCGGGTTGAGATGGTTGTGTATCACCTGAGGTATACGGGATAAACATGGGCGTGTCTGAAGCCGTGTCAAGTCACACGGCCTGTGACACGGGCTTGTCACATAGTTGTGTACTATTCTGGATGAGTCAGTTGTGTGCCGCTTAAGGTACACAGCCTGTGACATGGGCGTATCACAGGCCGTGTCAGCCAAAAATTAGCCTTTTGTGGCAAAATTATGGCCTTCCATTTTCTTCAGCTAGGATCTGATGGCCCAAGCTTCTCCCCCCTACATTAAGGCTAAGAATGAGAAGAGAATTCTCATTATTCACTTGGCTACTCTCTTTCTAATAAAGCTAGAGAGAAGAGAGAGCAAGGATGAGGAGGAGAGAGGAGCCGGCCACCGGTGGAGCTGCTGAGTTCCGATTTGCGATCCGAGGCAAGCATTGTGGAGGCAAGGCCGCTGCGCTGCTTTCCAGCTGGCTAGAATTCCATGGCTCTGAAGAGGTCATCAAGGGTAACGATCTTCCTTCTTGGACATGTGAAGTCCTGGCATGTGCATGGGATTCCCCCACCAGAGGGTGGATTGGGAAGGGATTTCCCTTGGGTTGATTCTTGGAATCGCCAATAGTTTTGCATATAGATCCGGAACTGTGTAGTACGGAATAGGCATGCTGTGTGAAGCCCATCTGGACAGGTTGGTCTGGATTGGTGATGTTGTATCTGTACACCAGAGAAGACTCCGTGATTAAACGTGTAGCTTATGGAATCGATGGGTTAGACCTGTGAAGGGCAGTAGAAGGAAGTAATGGAGTGGTATTCCATGAAAATACCCTTGTGATGCTTGTGACGCCTGATGGGTTGTGCTTATCAAGGGTAGTAGCAGGAAGTACTGGATTGGAAGTCCAGGAAAATACCCTCAAGTGTTTGTGCTGTATGCTATGAATGTACGGTTAAGACTAGGGATGGAAAATGAGTTCTGTCGCTAACGCTGGGCGTGGCACCTAGCTAACCTATGAATGTGAAGCCAGTCCTTTGGGAACGGTATGGCTATGTGTGAGCTTGGAAAGTTCTTAAAAATGCTTTATGCCAAACAGGTAAGGTGAAACTGACCAGGGCCTTCTACTTAGCCGCAAGTACGTTGGTATTCGATGATGGCAAGACGACTTGAGCAACGAGGGGTGGTTGATCCGACCTGCATTATGTCCGTCCGACTTGAAGACCTGAAAGTACGGTCTGTTGGAGCGCATAGCGAGAGTCTTAGGCCTGCGCGCCACTAAGACTAAAGTCTCCAGCTGAATGCCATGGAGCAAATGCTCAATTTTACCATTGGGTTTCGGCCCTGATACGGTGGTGGGACCCTAGTTCGCCGGTACACCAAGAATGTGCCCTGAGTGCATGGATCATCGGCCCGTGTGGCTGACGGTTGTGATGGAATGTTTGTGCGTGAGAGCACAATGTGTGATATCTATATATCTGTATATGAATGACTATGCCTGCAGGGAAGGAATACCACTGCCCCGGGTAAGGGGTAGGATCGTTATAAATTGGTCAGCTGAATGCTGACCGTTGTCTTGTTTGCCATCATTGGGTGTGCTGTCCTTGTACAGGTGCTGGAGAGCTGAGTGGGACATATAAAGGCTGAAGTCCCTGCTGCTGCTGCTAGCCCTTGAAGGCTAAGCTGAAAAATGTTATGTTTTGTTCATGTGTGGCCGGCCTGTGCGCCGATGTTTGGAATCCACTCCTGTAAAGAGCAACTAAAAGGCCATAAGGCCTAATGATATTGTATTTGATGCACATTCCTATATAAATGTGGGTGTTTATATTAGTGTACATTCATGGTTGGAGTTCAACATTTTTGTTAAAAGCTTCCGCTAGAATGCTATGAGTTAGGATGCACAACTATGATATCAACCCGTGACTTCGCCGCCTGTTTTATGGCATGTGGTGTGGGGCCCCGGCCAGACATTCTATTATATGCTATATGAACAGATGGAGATGTTACATTTTTGGTATCAGCTGTCTCAGTCTTTCCCTTTCGAATTCGTGGTCAAATTCTTTTATCGGGTGGCGAGCATGTGTACGTGCGAACCGCGTTAACACTAATGAACTCCTGGATGTCCACGTATGAATGCAAATACACTTGTTTGAGGAACCTACACTTTCCTATATTGTTGTTATTGCTTGTGTGAGGTCGCTAATGTGTGTGTTTTGTTCACCTATAGGTGACTCGGAGTGGTGCTGGGTAGTCGGAGCCCCAGCGTTCTGATGAGACTATGATACCAGCTGATGTGCCTACACCTACCCCTTCTACGGAAACTGTCCGCTTAGTTGTTAAGGCCCTGTTTGCGATGATTCAAGCACAACCTACTGGGCAGGCGCAAGTGCAGGCGCAACCGACATTGAGTCCAGAACAAGTTGTGGCGAGGCAAGAACCTATTGCGGCTGTGGATCCTCGAGCAGTTGAAAGGCAGTTGAAGCAGTTCATGAGCTTCAATTCGCCTACGTTTACGGGTGTGGGATCCCCTACGCAGGCAGAAGACTGGTTGTCACGCGTCATGCATATCTTGACGGCGATCAGGACGGAGGAAGATCAGAAGGTCACCTTGGCCACCTTCTTATTGGAAGAAAAGGCTCGGTTATGGTGGGATGAGATCGAGTTACACTACTTAGCGGCAGGCAATTAACATAAGTGTCAATTGAGGAGTTCTCGCGCCTATTCCTGACAAAACACCTGCCAGTGGCACATCGCATTGTCATGGGAAATGAGTTCCAAAAGCTAACGCAAGGAGAAGGTAGTGTGGAGACGTACCTGCATGAGTTCACACGGTTGGGACGGTATGCGGGCTCCATCTTCGCCGATGAGCAGCAGAAAATCAATAGGTTCTATGAATGATTGCGGGATGGGTTGCGATTCCTGCTTTCGAGTTCAGTGAACCAAGGGTTCCAGGCGTTGGTTGATACTGCGTGCGCTCTGGAGAAGGATATGAAGAGGGTGCAAGGAAAGCAGGCCTTGGATGTGACAAAGCCAGAGTTTAAGGCGCCCCGCCCTGGGAAATCATATTATAAAAAGAAATGGGGCAAGAGGTCCAAGTCGTCTGGACAAGATCCTTCTACGGTTGCATCGGGTGCAACATCGAGGGCCACGTCGAGGCCAGAGACTCGTACTTACTTTACTTGTGCAAGAGTGGGGCATATAGCTCGTGATTGTCGGGTTGGTCCGCCAAAGGGAGAAAAGAAGGCGGGAACATCTTATGCTGAGAAGGGAAAGACAGTGGTGGAGTCCTTTGCATCCCAGGCGCAGCCCCGAGTCTACAACCTTGGCCTGCAGGAGGCCATAAAGCAAAGTGATGTCGTCACAGGGACGATTTAAGTTAATGAATTGCTTCGCTTATTGCATGCTTTGTATGTGGCTTGTGTGTGATATGGTTGCCACAGACTTTGTTATGATTCGGAACACATTGGCGAGAGAACTGTTTGATATGGGTGCTTCTCATTCATTTCTGTCTAAGGAGTTTGTAGCTCAAATTGGAGTACCTAGTCATGTGAAGACAGAGAGCATAAAGGTGTTATTACCGAATGGTTATTTAATTCTTGCGGATAGGGCTTGCGATGTGGCAGTTCAAATTGGATGTCAGGATTTCTGTTTGACTGTATCTGTACTGCCGATATCGAAATTTGATGTGATCTTTGGTATGGACTGGTTCGCAGAGCAGCATGCCTTGATTGACTGCCAGTCAAAAGAGATCACACTGGGTCAAAATACCGAGCATGAGACTAAGTTCGATGGTATGCGAGGAGTGGGCGGGACCTTGATGTCTGTACTCTAAGTTGTCAATGCTGTTCGGAAGGGCGCAGAGTTATACTTCACGCTAATTCAGGCTGTTGAGCCAAAGGCCAATGTGTGTGATGTTCCGGTTTTATAGGAGTTTGCAGATGTGTTCCCTAAGGATCTTCCTGGGCTACCACCACAGTAGGAGATCGACTTCACGATTGAGTTGGTGCCAGATGCGAAACCTGTGGCCCGCTCGCCATATCGCGTCGCGCCAAAGGAAATGGCTGAATTGAAAGTCCAATTACAAGATTTGCTAGAGCAGGGATATATACGCCCAAGTATGTCACCTTGGAGCGCACATGTTCTGTTATTGGAAAAGAACGACGGTGGTTTGCGGTTATATATTGATTACCGTGAATTGAATAAGCTGACAGAGAAGAACAAGTATCCGATTCCACGGATAGATGAATTGTTCGATCAGCTAGTGGGATCAACCGTCTATTCCAAATTGGATTTGAAATCTGGATATTATCAGTTGAGGATTCAGGAAGGTGACATTCCCAAGACCGCATTTGGAACACGCTACGGTCATTATGAGTTCATGGTAATGCCATTTGGGCTATGCAATGCGCCATCGGTGTTCATGGACCTGATGCACCGAATGTTCCGAGAGTACTTGGACTTGTTTGTGATTATATTCATTGATGATATTTTGGTTTACTCTCAATATGAAGCTGATCATGCAAACCACTTGCGGTTGGTGTTGCATACCGTGCAAAGGAATAAGCTCTACACCAAGTTCTCAAAGTGTGAGTTTTGGCTGTCGTCGGTGGCTATTCTTGGCCATATGGCAAGTGGAGAGGGCATAACAGTGGATCCGTCAAAGATAAGAGCCATTAGGAGTAGCCGATGTTGTCTTCGGTGGCTGAAGTCAGGAGTCTCCTTGGACTGGCAGGCTACTACAAATGGTTTGTTGAACACTTCTCGCAGATCGCTTTGCCTCTGACCACACTGACGTGAAAGAATCAGAAGTTCGTTTGGACGGCAGAGTGCACACGAGCTTTTGAAGAGCTAAAGAGTCGGTTGACCATGACGCCTGTGTTGACATCGCCATGTGGTACCGACGGATATGAGATCTATAGTGATCTTCAGGGACTGGCTTAGGCTGCATTCTTCTGTAATTTGGGAAAGTGATTGCTTATGGCTCACGTCAGTTGAAAGTGCATGAGAGAAATTATCCCGTCCACGACCTGGAGTTGGCGGCTGTGATCTTTGCACTGAAGTTATGATAGCATTATCGTTATGGCATAAAAGTTGATATCTTTATGGACCATAAGAGCCTAAAGTACTTATTAGAGCAGAAGGATCTGAATATGTGACAACGAAGGTGGCTTGAGTTCCTTGGGGACTACACCTTTGAGATTCATTATACTCCCGGGAAGGGAAACGTGGTCGCTGATGCCTTGAGTCGGAGGACTCCATCGAGGGCAAATTGGTTGCAGATGCATGATTCCAGGAATTGGAAGTGTTAGAGATTTCTTGTGTTGACAAGAATTCCATAGCTGATGCATGTTTGAACTAGACGGAGGTACAATATGACCTTGCAGACAGGGTTCGATGAGAAACAGAGCTGGATTAAAGTCTCCAATGCTTTGCAAAAGATGGGCTGGATGGCCAATTCTCCTGGAATGACGGCCTTTTGCGAAAAGAGGGTCGTTTGTGCGTCCCAAATATGGAGAAGTTGTGAGAAGAGTTGATGTACGAAGCTCACTTTACAAAGTACTCAATTCACCCCGGGAGCACA
Source organism: Platanthera guangdongensis (assembly GCA_039583875.1). Lineage (NCBI taxonomy): Eukaryota > Viridiplantae > Streptophyta > Magnoliopsida > Asparagales > Orchidaceae > Platanthera > Platanthera guangdongensis. The sequence goes on from CM077152.1 coordinate 107,193,659, forward strand.
AAGATGTTCAGGGACATGAAAGAGCTGTTCTGGTGGCCAGGACTAAAGAAAGATATTGATTATTATGTGGCGAAATGTCAAACGTGTGCTTTGGTGAAAGCAGAATGTCAGAAGCCGGATAGTTTCTTGAAGTCGTTGCCGATTCCGGAATGGAAGTTCGATGATATTTCATTGGATTTTGTACACGGGTTGGCGAGATCTCAATGCGGGAATGATTCAATCTGGGTGATTGTAGACCGGTTGACGAAAGAGGCGCACTTCCTTCCGAACAAGCGCGATAATTCAGTGGAAAGTTTGGCAAAGCTCTATATGGAGCAGATCGTACGACTATACGGTGTTCCTCGTAGCATCGTAAGTGACCGTGATGGGCGATTTACATCGAATTATTGGAGGCTAGTCCATAAACTGTAGGGCATAAAGTTGACTTTTAGTACGGCCTTTCATCCCCAAACAGATGGCCAAACTGAGAGGACCAACAGAACAATGGAGGATATGCTCCGAATGTACTCCCTGGACTTTGGTAAGAGATGGGAAGATCATCTCTATATGGTGGAGTTTGCCTATAACAATAGCTACCAAGCGAGCATCGGTATGGCACCGTTTGAAGCTTTGTATGGTCGCAAGTGCCATACACCGTTAACTTGGGCAGAAGCAGGCGAATCCAAACGGTATAAGCATAAAGAAGTCGATGAGTCCAATTTGATGATACGTGCTATTCGAGAGAGGCTATTAATAACCCAAGATCGACAAGCAAAGTACTACAATGCCAAGCACCGGAACGTGGAATTCGCGGTGGGCGATTTGGCGTCTGAAAAAGTTGAGTCCGAGATATCTTGGTCCATTTGAAGTGGTGGAACGAATTGGGGAAGCTGCATATCGACTAGCTCTTTCGGCAGAATTTAGTGGATTACATGATATGTTAAACAGCTCAGTGCTTCAGAAAGCCGTCAAAGATCCGGCTCAAGTGATCAAGAATGATCGTGTGCCGGTGGAGTATGGGCTAACGACGAAGGTTAGGCACATTCGGATTGAGGATTGCGCTGATAAATAGTTGCGGAACAAGGCAATCAGGATGGTCAAAGTCCGGTGGGACAATTATGGCTGTGAGGAGCTAACATGAGAGCGAGAGCAGACCATGCGAGCAGAGTTTCCCGAGCTATTTGTGTAAACTGTTATGCAGTGCGTGTCAATGTGTATTCAACTTTGATGAAGTTATAACATCTTGTTTTTGAGTTCCTTACTGTGTGCAAATTTCGGGAAGAAATTTATTATAAGGAGGGGAGGGTTGTAACACCCTAAAATCCCAAGATTGGGTTCAAGTTGGGTGACACGGCCTTGGACACGAGCGTGTCCCAGGGCGTGTCCTGCTCTGTATGGCTGAGCAGCCTGTTGAGTACTCGACGAACTACACACTATGAGTTCTCGAGATGGAACACACCCTGCAATACGGGTGTGTCAGAGGGCGTGTCCCACTAATCATTTTTGATTTGGAGCTGTTTTGGTATTCGATTTGGGGATCCAAATCTGGGGCGGCGAGAGTGCTACTGTAGCACTCTCGCCACCTCAGATTTTGATCCCCAAATTAAAGGTCAAAATTGCTCCAAATCAAAAAATATTCAACATAAAAGTTGTTCTTATCGAAGATATCTACAACTTTCATGTTGATCACTTTTCGATTTGAAGCTTTCTTGACTACCTTTTTTGTTATTTGTATGCCCGCACATAAGTGTTGCTCGCATATTATATCTACTACTACTACTACACACACACACACACACACACACACACACACATATATGTTTACAAGCATACTCTTGCAGATGTTAATGAAACATAGCTTTAAAGCGCAATTGGTGCAACTTCATATATTTAAACTTCTTTGAACTCTCCAATGCTTACTATTTTGATTTAGATACTGTGGTTTGACAACTTTTCTGTCTTGGGTTGGTAACCCTTTGACTTCTCTTGTTTATTTACTTTTTCTCTTTTTTTTCTGCTACTTGTACGTTCTTGCTGAGGCATTCTTCTCTTTTGAATGCCTCAGGCTCGGAGCAGTAGCGGTTCGAGTAACTAGAGTTTGTGGCCTCAAGTTTTTTGCAGTAGTAGCAGTGGTTCTTCCCTCACCTCCATGAGGTAGTCTTGTTATTCTTGTTTTGGTTCAGACATACACTTTATTCTACAGGTTCGTGTCAGATTGTTGACCCCCATAGTGGACTATTGTAGATGTTAGACTATTTGCTAGCTGCTATGCTATTTTTATGCTGGTATGTTTTACCTACTTGCTATCTGAGAAAGATTTATGCTAGGTATCATGTTATTTATTTTCAAAGTATAAAAAAATCAATATCCTTAGCTCATACTCATAGCATCTCTTTAAATCAAAATGCCACTCTACTTTAACGACGTGAAAGCTCTTTTGGTACTTATATTAAACCTAGAGGTGTACGTAACATGAATTATTCCAATGGGTTTTCATGCTCATATAGGATAATAAATGAACTAAATAAGGTTTTTTCCGCTGTGTATATGTATATTTTTATCCGTAGACTAGTTGATCCACTGAGCCGAGGGACACAACCATCAAAACTTAAACTCAAACTATATTTTTTTCATAATAAACTCAAGGATTTCATGAAAAGTATTAGGAGTAGGTTCTCGCCTGAGCGTCTGCAATTGTCCCCTGAAAGCCGTGGCATCACGACGCGTATTTTCTCTCAATTTGATATATATTATTTAATGCTGAGAAAATGTGGGTTGTGACACATACTTAGGCAGTTCCATCTTATTAGAAAGATTATGGATCGAGGAGATGTGAGTATTTGCAGAGTATCGACTGAAGAGAATATTACTGCTCCACTAACGAAGCCTCTTGCACAGATAAAGCATGATGGTAATAATAGATTAATGAGTATTACATACCTGAATGATTGTCTCTAGTGGGATTCTTGTGGATTGTATGTTTGTCGGTTGTAATTCATATGATGAACAAAGTACTATGTATTTCATGTTATATTTAATGACAAGTTATTTTATTATGTCAATTTATTTCTATATGATAAATTAATTAACATGATAAATGTCCTTAAAAGGTTTGCTTCCATAGAAATTCAAGTGCATGACTTGAATGCAAGGGTTTATGTTTTTATGAAGCTTCATTCTTAAATAGTCCCTAGTCGATGTATCACCTTAGAAGTTAAGGGCAATGTTGGTACATTAATACTAGCGTGTGTGTTGACTGATGAAAAGTTCTCACAAATCATGATATTGTGATAAAAAGTCATCACAAGAGTACTTGTTAGTGAACAAGTTATAATGGACAGACCCACTCTGAGAATACTTTGTGGATTGTTATATGAACGTGTCACAGGTAGGTCTCAAGTGACAATAGTATTTATGGTCCTTGACCTGAAGTCACAATATTTATCAAGTGAGAAAGAGCATAATTTGATGCCATCTAAAGTCTTTCTTGAGAAAGGTTGATAATAATGATATTTATTGGGTACATTATGAATCATTTGGGTGTTTATGTATGTATAAAAATGAGATTTGTCCTCCACTATGACAGGAGTTACACTCATGGGCCCCTTGATGGAATGAGACTACGAAATGCATGGCCATGCTTGGTTGAGTCAATATATGATATTGGAAAATTATGAGGATGACATGGACCATGCCTTTAGTTCTATTCAAATATAAGGGACAAAGGAACATGACAACACTAAAACATTGATCACATTAACTTCATTGAGTTTCGAACTCTTATATTAATTGGGTAGTAATGATGCATTGCTAGATGCCACATATTGTGTAACATCCCAAGTTTCCCCGTAGCCAGGAATTTGGTTCTGTGAGCTACCGCCCAACGGTATGGATAGCACTGACGGTAGAATTACGAGCTTTATTGTAGTAGCTCTCTACAAGATACCACCTGGTGTTAGTTTGATACCGGGCGGCAGTAGTACTCAGCGCTCTCGACGGTCTCAATGCTTAATATTATCGTGCAGTGGTAGTGTGTTACCACGCCATATTAGAATAGTTGATTTAATTGGTAGAGCTCTCTGTGAGCTATCATACAACAGTAATGTTTGCGTTGGCGGCAGTCTAGCCGATTTATTTGGTGAAGATCTCGGTGAGTTACTACCCAACGGTAGTGAGCAGTTACCACGTGACGGTAGCAGGGAAGTTACAACACAACCACGTGTCGGCGTAGGATTGGAAATTTGGAACCATGGCTTACCTGAGAAGCTATTGAAAGGGGCTATAGCACGACGGTATCTTCTTACCACGCAATGGTAGTGCTCAGTACAGAGAGGTGTTTTGAATCATAGTCGTTCGCCAAGATTTGACAGTGGGCTGTGATTTCTACTGGTTTAAGTCTGTGGGATGAGAGTTATCTCTAATTCTAAACCTAGGCTTTCTCTCTCTAAGAGTTAGAGAGAAGGGAGAGCAAAGAAGAGGAAGAAGAATAGGAATCTTTCCATTGATGGAGCTTTGGAGCCCCAAATCATGAATCGAGTCCAGATCTACGAAGAGAGGCCCGACGTGGTTCTTTCCATCCGTTTGGATTTTGATCTATGGCTCCGAAGAGGACTTTAAGGGTAATGATCTTACTCCCTAGACTTGTGAAATGCTTTGTTTTGGCTTGTGATGGTAGACGCTCCATGAGCATGTGGAAGTGATTCTTCTGTCGGGTTGATCGGTTGTATCCATGTTATCTTTGCATTTACAATCCAGAATCAAAGTACGGAATATGCATGTTGTGTGAAGCCCATCCGGACATATTGGTCTGGATTTGTTATGATTATTTCGTATTTCAGAGAAGACTCCACGGTAAATGTGTAATTTATCGAGTTACTGGGTGTATAGGTTACTGTAGTGAGAGTACTGGAGTAGGTTTCTAGGAAAACACCCATTTTGGGGAAGAAACGCACGGGGATAGCACTACCGCCGACGGTAGCTCATAGTGAGCAATGATTGTAAGGCCTGTCTCGTGGAGACTTGGGGGCTTGTATATTGAGCTGTGAGCATAGATTGCTCCGCTATGGTGGTCGTGAGAGTCAGCCTTGGAACATAATGTAGTCATGTATTGTGTGAATGTGTGAGGGGAGGCTGACCTATGCCGTGGCTTGCGAGCTTGATGGCTTGAGCAACAAGTTGTGGCTGACCCGTACCCACCCTATGGGGATCGATTTTGAGTGAGTCACTGGACTGTATCTAAAGGTAATAAAGTGCCTTTTACTTTATCATAGCATAGGAGGAAGAGAGTCTTAAGCTACGAGCTAGAAAGACTAGTAATGCTCAAATGTACCGTCTTGTGAATGGTAGTGGGGCTTGAATCTCAGCACATTGATAATATGCCTAGAGTACACTAGACATGTGGCTAACTGTGCCAAAATTTACGGTGAATGGTGTAACACCTCCATCCGTCATGTAGAATATAACATAAGGTCCGGTCGGGGCACCATGCCATATTGCACGGACAATCAGTAGAGTTACGCCTTGAAACCATAACATTCATGCATCCTAACTCAGTGTGTATTCTAGCAGAAGTATTTTAGCTTAGAACCCAAAAACCAGGAATGTCCCCTAACAAAACATAGGAATGACATTTAATACACAAAATATTTTGGCCTTATGACCTTACAACTATTCTCTTCACAAATGTATCTTCCGTACATCGGTACACAGACTGACCACACATGAAAACAATAAATGCTCGCCTTTGGGCCTTCGACGGCCATCCAACGCAGCATAAGGGACTTCAGCCCGCTATTTTCCACTTGGCTCCCCAGCACCTGCACAAGCACGTTCCACCATAATGTGGTAAAATAAAGCAACGGTCAGCATTAACTGACCAAATTATAATTATCCCACCCCTCACTCGGGGCGGCGGTTCTTCTTCCCTGCAAAACAACAGTATATATTTCTTTAGGCAACAAAATGTGCATTTAAGCACCATTCGCTACAGTTGTAGGCATACACAGACACATGCCCCATGCACTCAGGACACATTATCGGTGTACCAGATTTCCTAGGGTCCCACCATCATCCATAGCACCAGACTTGATGCCCAAACTTAAGCATTTTAGTCTTTCTGGCTCATGTCCTAAGACTCTCATTATGCCAACAACAAAAGCCAAATAATTTAGGCAATCTAGTACAAGAAACACATAACGATGGTATAGATCAGCTCTTTCCTGTTGCTCAAATCGCCATGCCAACACTGAAAGCCAAAGCAATCAAAGCGAGAGATAGGACGCGGGTCAGCCTCCCCTTTCCCAAATATACATAGTCGAGTTATGTCCAATATTAGCTCTCTTGGCCACAATAGCTAGGCACTACAAGCTCAATAACTTCATTTGCCACCACTTCGTCCCCAGGACTCGGGCTCGTAATCATCACAATAATGGCTCTCACGGCCACCACAGCTGGGCTCTTCAGGCTATTAACTCAATCATTTGGCCCCACAAGTCTCCAAGAGACAAGCCTACAACACAAGCTCTCTGGGAGCAACCACCAGTGGTAGTGCTACCGCCACACGGTAGGGGACAAAATCTTGTTTCTTCCCCCACTTTGGGTGTTTTCCTAGAGATCACCTCCAGTACTTTCACTGCAACATCCTGCACACCCCTTGATCTGGTAAACTACACGTTAACCACAGAGTCTTCTCCAACACACAAATCAATCATCACCAATCCAGACCAACCTGTCTGAATGGGCTTCATACAACATGCCTATTCCGTACTTCGATTCTGAATTCTATATGCAAACCGGGGATCACAATGATCTACTCATTGAAAATTTCTCGTTCTTCACAAATTGGTGAGGATTTACATGTCCATGATAAATAAGTACTTCACTTGTCCAAGGAGAAAGGTTAGTACCCTTATCGATCGCTTTAGAGTCATGATGTTCCACGTGATATGAATGTAAAATGATCACCACACTTTCCTCTCCACGGATCAGGCTTCGACTCTTAAATCAGACCACAAGAATGCCTTCACAGTAAGGTTGGATCAACCTTGCCCTTTGCTATCCTAGCCTTCTCCTTCTTCTTCCTTAGGATTCAAGAGAGAGAGAGAGAAAGAGAGAAAATGAGAAATAAATTTCTTCACTAGCCTTTATCAGAGAGCTACCGTCGTGTGGTATCTTACTATCTCAGTGCGATAGCTCAAGCGGTGGCCGCATAACCCAATCAACATCACTTTGCAGCTCAAAGATCACCTCTATCTTATCTAACACATGGCACACTACCGTCGGCGTTACTGCTACCTCCGGGCGGTACTGTCCTGAGCCAAAAGTCAACTTAATTCCTTGGCTACCGCCACATGGTATCATGCTACCATCGCGTGATACCGATTAGAGATGTTGGTCAATTAAAATTGACTGTCTACCGCTAGCGTCGTGTCTACCACCTGGCGGTAACCTCTAGTGGCCAACTACCTATTATTTTCAATAAATTTGGGGCATTACAATTCTCCACTCCTTTAAGAGATTTCATCCCGAAATCCACACTTAACAGGAAACAACACAGAAGTACAAAACTTATCAAATGTACCTCAACAGAATAGCTCAGGGAATGCTTCTTGCATGGTCTACTTGCACTCCCATGATAGATCCTCATGGCCATAGTTGTCCCAAAAGACTTTGAACATTCCGATCACTTTGTTCCGTAGTTGCTTCACTTCCGTATCATCGATACAAATGGGCTTGACTTTCATCGTCAACCCACTATCGACCAGAATTTTCTCCACATCAACCACTTGTGTAGATTTTCGCATAGTCTTTGGTAGAACCGACATGTGAAACACATTGTACAAACCACTGAGGTCACCTGATAGACTCAGCCGGTAGGCAGCTTTACCAATCCGTTCAATGATTTCTAATTATCTAAGTTATCTCGGACTCAGCGTTTTCAAGCAGCAAATCCTAGATACGCCCTTGAACAGTTTTATATTGAGATACCCCAATTTCCAACCGCAAACTCCACGTTTTGGTGCTTGACATTGTAGTATTTTGCCTGCCTATCTTGCGCAATCAAAAACCATTCTCGAATCAAACATATCATCGAAGTAGCATCTTCAACGTCTCTATGTTTATAAAGCATCGATTCACCTGTTTCTACCCAAGCCAACGGAGTACGAAACTGCCTACCGTATAGAGCCTCAAAAGGTGACATTTGTATACTTGCTTGGTAGCTATTATTGTAGGAAAACTCGATCATAGAGAGATGATACTCCCACCTCTTACCGAAATCCAGGGGCACATGCGGAGTATATCTTCCATCGTTCTGTTTACCCTCTCGGTCTAACCATCCGTCTGAGGATGAAAGGTCATGCTGAATTTTAGCTTGGTACCCAACAGATGATGAATAAGCTTCCAATCATTTGATGTGAAACTCCCATCTCGATCAATAATGATGTTATGGGGCACACCATGCAATCATACGATCTATTCCACATAAAGTTTAGCTAACTTTTCCACTAAATCGTCCCTTCGATTAGGAATGAAGTGTGCTACTTTTGTTAACCGGTCCACAATCACCCAAATGGAACCATTCTCTCGTTGCGATCTCAGCAAACCATGCACAAAATCCATAGATATATCTTCAAACTTCCAATTCGGCATTGGTACGATTTCAGGAAACCGCCGGATTTTTGACATTCAGCCTTCACCAGGGCGCAAATCTGGCACTTCACCACATAAAGTGCTATGTCCTTCTTCAACCCTGGCCACCAAAACAACTTCTTCATGTCTTTGAATATTTTTGTGCTCCCTGGGTGGATTGAGTACTTGGTAAAACGATCCTAATACCTCAACTCTGCCCACAACTTCCCAACATTCAGGAGGCACAACCGACCATCCTTCCACAAAAGAACATTGTTTAGTGAGAATTGGGAATTTGACCCATCAACTATCTCTGCCATATAGTGCTTCATTCTCTTGTCAAGCTCCAATGCCTGTCGAATTCTATCCACGAGGTAATATTGCACCCTCATCCAGTTCAAGCATGCATCCACGCTTGACCTCCTGTCAACCCAAGAGATGTCCAAAGCCTCCAACTCACGAATCAGATGCTCATCATGCAACTATAACCAATTTTCTCGTGTTGGAGTCTTGCGACTCAGCGCATCTGCGACTACATTTCCCTTCCCGGGAGTGTATTGAATCTCAAAGGTGTAGTCACCAAGGAACTCCATCCACCTCCGTTGTCACATATTCATATCCTTTTGATGCAATAAGTATTTCAGGCTCTTACGGCCCGTAAAGATATTAACCTTCATGCTATATACATAATGTCGCCATAGCTTAAGGGAGAATATCACGACCGCCAATTCCAAATCGTGAACCAGATAATTCCTCCCGTGCACTTTTAGTTGGCAAGATCCATAAGCAATCACATGACCAAACTGCAAAAGAATGCATCTTAAGCTACTCCACAAGTCATCACTATAGATTTCAAATCCTTTTGTTCCACATGGAGAACACAACACAGGGGCCTTGGTCTAACAACTCTTCAACTCTTCAAAAGCTCGCTCGTACACTGATATACAAGCGGACTTCTGAGTCTTTCTTGTCAATATAGTGAGAGGTAAAGTAATCATCGAAAAGTTCTCTACGAAGCGCCTATAATAGACGATAAGTCCTAGGAAATCCTGACTTCCGCTGCAAAAGCAAGTACATGCCACTGTCGTATCGTAACTATCTTTGCTGGATCCACATCAATACCTTCTTCACTTACTACATGACGAAGAAAAGCCACTGAACATAGCCAAAACGCACAGATAGAGATTTTAGCATATAGGAGATTCCTCCTCAGGGTATCTCTCGCTGAGGTGGAATCCCAGGGAGATCATTAAGAAAAACATCCTCAAACTTCGGCACAATAGGAAGGTCACTAAACTGGGCTTCGACACTACAACCTCTAACAGTGTGAAAAATAATTCTGCGCCCTTCTGAACCACCTTGACTACTTGGAGAGCAGATATCAATATCTTGCTTGATCCTCACATACTCATGAACTTAGTCTCATGTTCGGTGTTTTGCCCCAGTATGACTTCCTTCGAGTTGCAATCAATACAAATAGGCTGCTCCGAGAGCCAGTCCATACTAAAGATCACATCAAACTCAGATATCGACAACACTAATGCTTCCAAGTCAAAATTATAACTTCCTATCCTCACCTTAACACAAAACTTTCTACCTGTGTTCACCCTTTACCCTTAAGGTAGTGTTATCCCCATCTCATATTTATTTCTCTTAGTTGTTACACAAATCCAAGCACAGTTAGGGATATAATGTGCTCAGTCAAAAAGAGTTCTTATCGGCTTTGTGAACAACAGGTTCGTACATATATAACACACACACTTACATAAAGTAGAAAGTTCTGTAGTCTATTACAAGCATTCCCTTGTTCACACTTGTAATGTCATTTAAGTTTGCTATCGTCGGAGGGACGGTTCGACAGTCTCGAGCATAATATCCCCTTTACCACAAATATAGCAAGTAAGTGGAACTCGCCCTGCAGCTGCTCTAGACCTAGCCTTCTTCGTCCTTGGAATCCCACTGCGACAATCTCGGGCAAGGTGTTCTAACTTGCCATAAGTGAAGTAAACATATGGACCACACCTTGTCTTTGTCCCTATGATAGTAGAAGAAGTTGATTCCAACAAACTAAACCTCTTCTTCCACTTACGATAATTAGATTTTTAAAAGGTCGGCACTTCAAACTCATACTTTGACTTGACTTTTTCCAAGTTCATTTCCAAAGACCTAGCGGTCATCACCAAGGCATGGAATCCAATTAACTTTGGACCAACCAACAGACGTCACAAATTATTGCGCAAGCCATTACAAAACCTGTTGACCATAGTCTCCTGATTTTCAAATAGAAACTCTGCATGTTATCTCAGCATAACAAATGCATGCAAGTACTCCTCGATCGTGTGCGTTCCTTGTATCAAACACATATTCAACGGCTGATCTAATGCTCTTTTTATTACAATTTGCTCATGTACACCGACCGACATCGAAGCCACCACAGGGACAGGGGGCTCCACATACCTTCCAGGTTGGTAATTGATCATTGCGAAGAACACATCAGCTATCATCCGAACCGTTTCTGTAGAAGGAGGAGGTGTAGACACCTCATTTGGTGCATTACTCTCCGTTGAGCGCTAACATTCTAAAGTGGACATTCATGGGTTCATTCATGTTATAAAGATAGTGTACATACACATGCTAAGCATCCCTTAAAAGAATTCGATCACGAATTTGAATAAAAAAGACCGACACCAGAAGCTGATACCAAATTGTAACACCTCCATCTGTCACGTAGAATATAACAGAAGATCTAGCCGGGTCCCAACGCCTTATTCTATGGGTAGTCAGTGAAGTTACGCCTTGAAACCATAACATTCATGCATCCTAACTCAGAGTGCATTCTAGCGGAAGTATTTTAGCTTAGAACCCCAAAACCCGGAATGTCCACTAACAAAACATAGGAATGACATTTAATACACAAAATATTTTTGCCTTGAGGCCTTACAACCATTCCCTTCACAAATGTATCTTCCATACATCGGCACACATGCCATCCACATATTAAAATAGTAAACATTCGGCTTTGGGCCTTTGAGGGCCAACCAACACAATATAAGGGACTTCAACCGCTATTTTCCACTTGGCTCTCCAGTACTTGCACAAGCACGGTCCACCAAAATGTGGAAAAACAAAGCAACAATCAATATTAACTGACCAAATTATAACAACCCCACCCCTCACTCGGGGCGACGGTTCTCCTTCCCTGCAAAATAGCAGTATATATTTCTTTAGGCAACAAAATGTGCATTTAAGCACCATTATCCATATATGTAGGGACACTAAGCCACACACCCCGTGCACTCCGGGCACATTATCGGTGTACTAGATTTCCCAGGGTCCCACCACCATCCACTGTCCTAAATGTGATGGTCCAAACTTGAGCATTCTAGTCTTTCTGGCTCATGTCCTAAGACTCTAATTATGCCAACGACAAAAGCCAAGTACTTTAGGCAATCTAGTACAAGAAATACATAACGCATGTACAAATAAGCTCTTTTCTGTTGCTTAAATCGCAATGCCACCGTCGAAAGCCAAAGCAATCAAAGCAAGAGACAGGACGCGGGTCAGCCTCCCCTTTCCCAAATATACATAACCGAGTTATGTTCAATATTGGCTCTCATGGACACAATAGTTGGGCACTACAGGATCAACCGTTTCATTTGCCACCCACTTTGTCCCCAGGACATGGGCTCACAATCACCACAATAATGGCTCTCATGGCCACCATAGCTGGGCTCTTTAGGATCTCAACTCAATCATTTGTCCCTCAAGTCTCCAAGAGGTAGGCCCACAACACAAGCTCTTTGGGAGCTACCACCAGTGATAGTGCTACTGCCACGCGGTAGGGGACATAATCTCATTTCTTCCCCCACTTTAGGTGTTTTCCTAGATCACCTCCAGTACTTTCACTGTAGTATTCTGCACACCCCTAACCATGCAAACTACATGTTTAACTACGTAGACTTCTCTAACACACAAATCAATAATCACCAATCCAGACCAGCCTATCCGATGGGATTCACATAACATGCCTATTTCGTACTTTGATTTCGGATTCTATATGCAAATTCTAACGGGGATCACAACGATCTATCTGTTGGAAATCTCTCATTCTTCACCAATTGGTGAGGATTTCCATGTCCATGATAAATAAGAACTTCACTTGTCTAAGTAGAAAGGTCGTTACCCTTGTCGATCTCTTCAGAGCCATGACGTTGCACGTGATCCAGATGGAAACTGATCAACACACTTTCCTCTCCATGAATCTAGCTTAGACTCGCAAATCAGACCAAAAGAATGCCTTCACAATAGGGCTGGATCAACCTTTCCCTTTGCTCTCCAAGTCTTCTCCTTCTTCTCCTTAGGATTCGAGAAAGTGTGTGAGAGAGAGAGAAATAGAGAAAATGTGAAATAAATCTCATCACTAGCCTTTAGTAAAGAGCTACCTCCACGCTATACCTTGCTATTGCCGCACAATAGCTCAAGTGGTGGCCGCTTGACCCATTCGATACCACTCTGCCACTCAAAGACCGCCTCAATCTTATCCGACACGTGACACACTACTACTGGCATTACCGCTACCGCCGGGCGGTAATGTCCAGAGCCAAAAGTCGACTTAATTCACCGGCTACCACCGTGTGGTATCATGCTACCGACGTACAATAGCGACCAGAGATGTTGGCCCATTAAAATCGGCTGGCTACTGCTAGTGCTGGGTCTATTGTCTGGCGGTAATCTCTAGTGGCCAACTACCTGCTATTTTTAGGAAATTCGAGGCATTACAAATGGTGCTTAATTTTCACATTCTATTGCCATTATATATACATATTGTTTGCTTGCAAGGAAGGAGCACCGCCACCCTAGGTGAGGGGTGGGGTCGTTATAATTTGGTTACCTAATGATGACAGTTCCTTTGTTTGCCACCGTTATGTTGGAATGCTTTTGTGCTAGTGAAGTTGGGCCAAGTGGGATGTAGCGGGCTGAAGACCTATTTCCTGGGTCAGCCATCGAAGGCAAAGTAAAGCGTAAACTTTTACTATTTCATGTGTGTCCTGCCTGTGTGCCGATGTCTGTAAAGCACATATAATTGAGAAAACAGCTGTATGGCCTTAAGGCCGTAATGTTTTGTGTATTTGGAATATCATTCCCATTTTACTATTAGCGGATATTCCTGTGTTTGGGTTCCAAGCTGAAAGTCCACCTAGTGTCAACTATGTGCACCTATGGGGGGGGGGGGGAATAGGTGACGTGTGGTTCTTCTGCGGAATTTACAGATGTACCTGCGCAATAAAAACAAAAACCACAGCACACAGAATACACAGCAAATTTATAGTGGTTCCCCGACTTGGGTACATCCACTTTCCCCCTACGACCTATCTCCCCAACAAGGGACGACTCGGTCACTTCTCCAACGGGATTGAAATCTAATCCCTTCACTAACGGAAGGAGCCCTTCCACACGTGAGAGTCAACACTCCCACAAAACGAGTTGCACCCAACCCTTACAACACGGAACAAAAGTTCCTTTACAATAAAACAAATGTAGAATGTATACGTGATACAAACTTCTCTTGGAGACTACGGTGTTCCTCTTTGTTCGACGACGTGTTCTTGAAGTCGATGAAGAGTCTACGACCTTGGTCTCTCTTGGAGAGGATCTCCCCGGAACCGGCGGCAGCACACGAGCGGCGGCTAGCTTCGGGATCGGCGGCTACGATGAAGAGCAGCTGCTGAACTTGGAGATCCAACCTTCGTTGCGAAGCAAGCTCGGTCTACCAACGGTCACACGAGGATCGGTCGTCTTGATCGATTCGGATGGGAAGTTTTTCCGATCAACAAATCGAGAGACAAAGGATCTCTGGATAGACGCGTGAGACTCGATCCTTGCTAAGCCTCTGTCGCCGGAGATCGGGAAGAAGATCGATCAGTGGCGGCGACGGACTTGCGCGAGCGGCGACGGAGGCGGTGGAAAGATTTCGCGATCTAGGGTTTCCGTGAGCTCGGCGTGTTTTTCTGTCTCCGTACTGTTCAAAATACCCATGTATTTATACCCTGAAGATACAGCAATTTTGACCGTTTGTGGGACCCACAAAAGGAATCCCCAAATTCCGGTTCAAACTAGTCCAGAAGCAGAATCCGGTCCAGCAGCGATCTGAGAAAACGCCAAGGAAAAATCGGCGAGATTCGCAGACGATTCTCGACGAATCGGCGAGAATCAACAAGTGATTCTCGACGATTCGTCGAGAATCGTTTGTGATTCTCGTCGAATCACTTGTCGATTCTCAATGAATTTTACTTTATACATGGGCTGCTTGACCACTGGTTCGGCGGGAATCACAAGTGATTCTCGCCGAATCTTGCTTGGCACCATTTTGAGATGGCCAGAAGGAGTCGACGAGAATCACTGATGATTCTCGTCGATTCGGTGAGAATCACTAGTGATTCTCGCCGATTCGGCGAGAATCACTTGGTGATTCTCGTCGAATTTGCCTTGGACGATTTTTCGTCTTCCACCTAGGAGCTGCTCCTTGATCCTCTGTGCTCCTTATCTTCTCTTGCATATGAGCGGCCCTGTACTTGAAAGTAAGTGCACTCCAATAGAGAGAGTACACATAGGCCAACACACTGATCTGCTCAACGAGGGATTACGTCGTGCAGACCCGTGTATATTGACCTACTGCACCCTGACATTGGTGTGCACTTAGTGTGGAGAAACTGCAAGTACAACTTGAGAAAGTTTATCAAATACATAGTCCATTGACCTTAGCTTGTCCAGGGGCTTCTTCAAATCAGGTACATTGTGGATACAATACCCAACAATCTCCCCCTATTTGAAGAAGCCTAAACCCTACAAGCTAAGGTGAATAGAGCAAATGGAAAGGAAAGCAACTGAAAGCCATAAACTTAACATCATTAAGTGGAGTCATCCCTTACCAATACCGATTGCTTGGGAGCAAGCTGAAGCCACCTTAGCCTTGACCCCGAGAGGGTGATCTCCCCCTTTTCGGCTTCGGCAAATCGGGGTCAGTAACCTTTGGCCCTTAGCTCCCCCTCAGATCATGCACGGGTCGGAAGCTTCTGTAGTCTTCATTCTTCATAATTGAGCATTCCCAATTCAGTCTTGAAAAGATTGAACTTTGCCTCGTCTAAGGGCTTTGTGAATATATCAGCAATCTGCCTGTCCATGGGGACATAACAGAGAGAGATGTCCTTGTTTTCCACGTGCTCCCGAATGAAGTGGTAGCGCACTTCAATATGCTTCGTTCTGCTGTGCGAGACAAGATTGTTGGCAATGGCAATAGCACTGGAGGAGTCGCAGTACATAGGAACTTCCTTGAACTGAAGGTTGTAGTCGGCCAACTGATTTCGGATCCAAAGGAGTTGTGCGCAACAGCTGCCTGCGGAGATGTACTCAGATTCTGCTGTGGAGGTAGCCACACAGTTCTGCTTCTTGCTGTTCCATGAGATAAGCCTTCTTCCGAGGAATTGGCACGTCCCGGAAGTGCTTTTCCTGTCATCCCTACTCCCTGCAAAATCAGCATCTGAAAAGCCTATTAGCTCGACATCATTGTTTCTCGGGTACCACAAGCAAAGATTAGGAGTACCTTTAAGGTATCTTAAAATTCGCTTTGCAGCGACATGGTGAGATTCCTTAGTGTTCACCTGATATCTGGCACAGACACATGTGGAGAACATAATATCCGGTTGACTGGCAGTAAGGTAGAGCAGGGATCCAATGATGCTTCTGTATTTGGTTTCATCGAAAGGTTTACCTTTCTCATCCTTATCCAGAGACATGGTGGATCCCATTGGAGTCCTCATAGAGGTTGCACTCTCCATACCGAATTTCTTAAGAAGTTCATTTGTGAACTTCGTCTGAGAGATGAAGATTCCATCCTCAGATTGTTTCACTTGAAGTCCTAAGAAATACTTGAGCTCTCCCATACTGCTCATTTCAAACTTTCCTTGCATAAGTTTAGAAAACTTTTTGCAAAGATTGTTGTCCGTTGAGCCGAATATTATGTCATCGACATAGATTTGCACCAGCAAAATCTTGCCTTTGACTTCCCTGAGAAACAATGTTTTATCTATTTTACCTCTAGAGAACTTGTTCTCAAGAAGAAACCTAGATAAAGTCTCATACCAAGCTCGTGGAGCTTGTTTCAACCCATATAATGCTTTATTAAGAAAGTAGACATGGTTGGGAAACGTAGGATCGACAAAACCTGGGGGTTGAGCGACGTATACTTCCTCTTTCAGGTCTCCGTTCAGGAATGCCGATTTCACATCCATTTGATAGACTGTGAATCCTTTGAATGCAGCATACGCCAGGAACAACCTGATAGCCTCGAGCCTTGCTACAGGTGCAAAGGTCTGGTCGAAATCAATCCCTTCCTCCTGTCGGTAACCTTGAGCCACCAGCCTGGCTTTGTTCTTTACGATGATACCATGTTCATCCAGCTTGTTTCTGAAGATCCACTTTGTACCGATCACATTCTGCTTATATGGTCTGGGAACCAGCGTCCAAACTTTGCACCGTTCGAATTGATGCAGTTCCTCTTGCATGGCCAGAATCCATGCCGCATCCTTGTTCGCCTCGTCGAACTTCTTTGGCTCTACCTGTGATAGGAAGCTTAGATGCAATACTTCGTTAGTTGTACCTCTTCGAGTTCTGACGCTGACACGAGGATCCCCGATGATCTGTTCTCTAGGATGATCCCTCACGTGACGGAGCTCTAGAAGTCTGGCGTCTGGAGCTTCAACTACTTCTTGGGCTTCTCTTTCTTCCAAGAGATTTGATTCATCTTGATCTTCGACATTTTCAGATGACGTGGAGGTGGACACTTTGACGTACTTAGGAGTGTCATCTCTAGCTGGCTCATCCAGACTCAGCTGTTTCAATCGTGCACCTGCATCTTCAAGAAAACTATTGGAAGAGTTGCTGTGAAGCAAACTTCCTTCATCAAATACAACATTTATTGATTCTTCTACCACTAGGGTTTTCTTATTGAAGACCCTATATGCCCGACTATGGGAACTATAGCCCATGAATATGCCTTTGAAGCATTTTTCACCGAATTTAGTACGCGGGTACTTCCCATTATTTAGTACATAGCATCGGCAACCAAAAATACGTAAGTAGGACATGGTTGGTTTCCTGCCTTTCAGTAGCTCATAGGGTGTCTTACGATGATGCTTGTTGATCAATGCTCGGTTTTGTGTATGACAAGCTGTATTGACAGCCTCTGCCCAGAAGTATTCCGGGAGAGAGGCGTCTTTCAGCATTGTCGTGCAGGCTTTAATGAGAGTTCTATTTCTCCTCTCCACAAGCCCATTTTGCTGAGGAGTGCGTGGGGAGGAAAACTCATGAAAGATACCATGTTCTTCACAGAATTCTGTCATAGCACCAGATTCGAATTCTGTTCCATGGTTACTTCTGACTTTGACCACGGAGCAGTTAAATTCATTCTGAACCTGCTTGACAAAATTAGTGAAGATGTCAAAAGTATCTGACTTTCGTTTCAAAAAGAACACCCATGTAAACCGAGAGTGATCATCAACTATCACTAGCGTATATGATTTGCCTCCCAAGCTATGAACTTGCATTGGACCAAACAAGTCCATATGTAACAGGTAAAGACATCGGGAAGAGTCTTTGTCTGCAATGCTCTTAAAGGTAGCCCGTGTCTGTTTGCCCATCTGGCATGCATGACAGGGGCTATCCTTGATGCACTTGATACTGGGAGCATCTCTTACTAAATTCTTAGAAAATAGCATACTAATTGTCTTATAATTAATATGTGTCAATCTCTTGTGCCATTGTTCACAAAGAGATGCACTGCCTGTTGCCACAAGGCATACGGGGGTAGATGAATCTATACTAAGAAAATCTAAGCAGAAGATATTTCTGCTCCTAATGCCTGATAATACCGTCTCAGAAGAGGTACGTGAAATTATCAGACATTTATCCTTGCAGAACTTAACGTCATAACCTTTGTCACATAACTGACTTACGCTGATTAGGTTATGGTTTAACCCTTCAACATAAGCCACGTCGGTGATAGAGATTATACCGTTGGAAATCATACCGTAACCTCTGGTGACTCCTCGATCTGACCCTCCGAAGATGACTTTGGGTCCATTCTCGACGGGAGTGTAATCACGCAGCAGACTTCTTGTCCCAGTCATATGCCAGGAGCATCCACTGTCCAAATACCAGATTGGCGTTTTGGTGGCCTTTGGACATTCCTGCAAAACAAAATTAAGTCGCCTTAGGAACCCAATCGACTTTGGGTCCTAGATTCCTGGTTAGCACACTCCCCCTCGGTTGGTTAACCCTACGAGTGGTCGGCCTCGCATTGTTAACATGGGGAGTCTCGTAATGTCTTGGATTAAACCAACAATCCACGGCAAAGTGACCGACTTTGCCACAGCACCAACAGTCGAACCTGTTGTATCTCTTCCTAGGCTCCTGCCTTACCCTGGGAACGGAGGGTGCAGCTGGGGCCTTGGATCTGGAGGTGGAGACCTCATGGTGACAACAGTCACATGACTTTGTCACCTTCTGTATAACAGGCTTGGCCTTTGGTGCCTGCTTTCCATTATGGCCGCTAGAGAACGGGCCATAATTTCCTATGTGGATTTCTTCATAAGGTGCCTTGAAGGCACTCTCACCAAAGTTCCGGGGGAAGTTCCAACCGTCATACCGGCTCTTAGGCTTTGCAACTGAGGGCCGGAAATGATGCCCAAATGTTGACTCAAAGTCATGTTGATTGCAGGGAAAGCCAGGCTTTCTGAACGCAACAGGACTAAGAGGAGCCTTACCCTTTTCATCAGCAGAGGCCTTCTTGGCAGCCTTATTCTTCCTCTGGTTCTTGTTTCTCCTAGATGAAGAACCAGATGCCCCAATATGCCCCAAGCCAGCTCCCTTGGCCTGAGCAGAGAAGGTGTCAACGACTGGAAGCACTGTTTTTGGCATAGAGAAGCTCTGTACGATCTTCCTTTCTGCCGCAAGTAGTTCTTCCAATTTGTTGACTTCCTCTTGCTTGAGATCAAGGAGCTTCAAAGACTCTGAGTGCTTAGAAGTTAGGTCAATGTGCTCCTGTCTGAGAGAGATCAAGCTAGTGACCTCTTCCCTTAGGGATACACACTCACCCTTAAGGAATTTTACTTCCTTCTTCTCAGCCTTCAGTCTCTTGCGGCACTCGTCGAAAGTGTTGAGCAGAAGCTCATACTTTTCGAGAAGCTCAGCTTCACGGGCCGTAGGGCCATCCTCAGGTTCATCATCCTGAGACTCAGGATCAGAGTCGGAGTCGGAGAGAGGGGTGTGAGCTTTTACCTTCCCAGTGAATGGGGGGCATTCTCCTTCTGAGTCCGATCGACCCACCAGCCCGAAGTAGGCTTCTTCATCATCACTGGAGTCTGAGGAATCAGACTCACTTAGTGTCTTTGGCCGTTTAGCGATGTAGCTTCGCTCCTTCTTCTTGTCTCTGGAGGACTTGTGCTCCTCTTCTTTTCCTTTTTCCTCTTGCCTTGATAGCAGTCGGCCACGACGTGCCCTGGCTTATTACATCCAAAGCAAATAATGTCAGAAGAACGATGTTTATTAGGTTTAGATGCATACCTGTCAGAAGAGTAGTTTTTCTTCTGATGTCTGGAAGAGGAGCCGTCTCTTTTTCTTTGATTCCTCATCTTGAGGAACTTCTTGAACTCTCGAGTGATGAGGGAGAAATCCTCCTCCGACAGTTCCGAGCTGGAGGAGCATGGATCGGAGTCCTCCTCCTCATCCTTTTTCCTGGCACGGTATGACACCGTGCTCTTCCCTCTTCTGGAGTGACTGGCTTTTAGAGCCACAGTCTTTTCTTTTGCAGCAGCCTTTTCTGCTTCTTCCTCAGCTTTCCTGGTGTTCAGCTGAAGCTCATAGGACATCAGCTTCCCAAACAGGATTTGTGGATCAGTTTCTGCCAGTCTGCCAAATTCTCTGATGGCGCAGATCTTAGTGTCCCATTCCTTAGTAAGGGACCTAAGGAATTTGTCATTGAGTTCACCATTGGTGAACACTCTTCCGTACCCCTTGAGGGCGTTGACAATCTTTAGGAAGTTCTCGTAGGTGACCCGATCTCTTCCTTCGGCCCTTGTCTGAAGGCTTCATACTTCTGGTTCAGGAGGGATCTCCGATCATCCCTCACTTCATCTGTGCCCTCCATAAGAATGATCAGACACTGCCAGATCTCCTGAGCTGTCCTGCAGTTGCTGAAGTTCTGCATCATCGAGTCATCGACCGCACTGACCAGGATGTTTCTTGCCTTCATGTCAAGGCCCACTAGGACCATCTCATCCTTGTCCATTTCAGAGAGTGTCTTCGGCACTTTCTTGGTGGGATCAATGGTGGAGGCCTTAGTGGGGACATAAGGTCCCTCCAGCACGATCATGAACAGTCGAGGGTCCACTGCTTCCATGTAGAACCTGATCCTGTCCTTCCAGATGGGAAAGTTGAGTCTGTTGCACACTGGGATCTTGCCGGAGTACTTGAGCCCGTCCATAGTAGATGTAAGTTCCTTGTTGACACTAGTGGCAGGATTCTACTCAAGGTGTTAACCTTTTGATGAGCAACCTCGCTTTGATACCACTTGAAAGTCCACCTAGTGTCAACTATGTGCACCTATGGGGGGGGGGGGGAATAGGTGACGTGTGGTTCTTCTGCGGAATTTACAGATGTACCTGCACAATAAAAACAAAACCACAGCACACAGAATACACAGCAAATTTATAGTGGTTCCCCGACTTGGGTACATCCACTTTCCCCCTACGACCTATCTCCCCAACAAGGGACGACTCGGTCACTTCTCCAACGGGATTGAAATCCAATCCCTTCACTAACGGAAGGAGCCCTTCCACACGTGAGAGTCAACACTCCCACAAAACGGGTTGCACCCAACCCTTACAACACGGAACAAAAGTTCCTTTACAATAAAACAAATGTAGAATGTACACGTGATACAAACTTCTCTTGGAGACTACGGTGTTCCTCTTTGTTCGACGACGTGTTCTTGAAGTCGATGAAGAGTCTACGACCTTGGTCTCTCTTGGAGAGGATCTCCCGGAACGGCGGCGGCACACGAGCGGCGGCTAGCTTTGGGATCGGCGGCTACGATGAAGAGCAGCTGCTGAACTTGGAGATCCAACCTTCGTTGCGAAGCAAGCTCGGTCTACCAACGGTCACACGAGGATCGGTCGTCTCGATCGATTCGGATGGGAAGTTTTTCCGATCAACAAATCGAGAGACAAAGGATCTCTGGATAGACGCGTGAGACTCGATCCTTGCTAAGCTTCTGTCGCCGGAGATCGGGAAGAAGATCGATCAGTGGCGGCGACGGACTTGCGCGAGCGGCGACGGAGGCGGCGGAAAGATTTCGCGATCTAGGGTTTCCATGAGCTCGGTGTGTTTTTCTGTCTCCGTACTGTTCAAAATACCCATGTATTTATACCCTGAAGATACAGCAATTTTGACCGTTTGTGGGACCCACAAAAGGAATCCCCAAATTCCGGTTCAAACTAGTCCAGAAGCAGAATCCGGTCCAGCAGCGATCTGAGAAAACGCCAAGGAAAAATCGGCGAGATTCGCAGACGATTCTCGACGAATCGGCGAGAATCAACAAGTGATTCTCGACGATTCGTCGAGAATCGTTTTGTGATTCTCGTCGAATCACTTGTCGATTCTCAATGAATTTTACTTTATACATGGGCTGCTTGACCACTGGTTTGGCGGGAGTCACAAGTGATTCTCGCCGAATCTTGCTTGGCACCATTTTGATATGGCCAGAAGGAGTCGACGAGAATCACTGATGATTCTCGTCGATTCGGCGAGAATCACTAGTGATTCTCGCCGATTCGGCGAGAATCACTTGGTGATTCTCGTCGAATTTGCCTTGGACGATTTTTCGTCTTCCACCTAGGAGCTGCTCCTTGATCCTCTGTGCTCCTTATCTTCTCTTGCATATGAGCGGCCCTGTACTTGAAAGTAAGTGCACTCCAATAGAGAGAGTACACATAGGCCAACACACTGATCTGCTCAACGAGGGATTACGTCGTGCAGACCCGTGTATATTGACCTACTGCACCCTGACATTGGTGTGCACTTAGTGTGGAGAAACTGCAAGTACAACTTGAAAAAGTTTATCAAATACATAGTCTATTGACCTTAGCTTGTCCAGGGGCTTCTTCAAATCAGGTACATTGTGGATACAATACCCAACACAAGCAATTTAATTACTTCCGCTAGAATGCACTCTGAGTTATGATGCATATATATTTTTGGAATTAATGCATAACTCCACTGACTGTCTGTGGAATATGGAGTGGGGCCCTGGTCGAACCTTCTGTTATATTCTATGTGATGGATGAGGGTGTTACAATTTGGTATCAGATTCTGGTGTTGGTCTTTTTTATTCAAATTCGTGGACAAATAATTTTAAGGGATGGTGAGCACGCGTATGTGCGCTACCATTATACATGAGAGAACCCATGAATGTCCCCTTAGGAATGAAAATATACATGTTGGAGGAACCTGCATGTTCCTATGATTGTTATTTTGCAATATGTCTAGTCACTAAATTGGGTGTTTTACAATTATAGGTGACTAGAAGTGATGCGGGGCAGTGTCAGCCCCAGTGCTCAGTGGAGAGTAGTGCACCAAGTGATGTGCCTACACCTCCTTCTTAAGCAAAAAGGACGAGACAGGCTGGAAGGTGACAAACGAGCAGTGTTCGCGATGATTAATGTGCAATCAGGAGGGAGTGTACAACCTCTTACCCCTGGGGTTGCCCTGGTGCAGGTTGGCGTAGTTGAGTATATGGTTATGCGACAAGTACCCAATGAGCCTTTGGCAATGAGGCGAGTGATGGAGAAGCAACTAAAGCACGTTATGAGCTTCCACGCTCAGACGTTTGAGGGAACGATATCCCTCACTCAGGTCGAAGATTGGTTATCGAGAATAAAGAGAATCTTGATGATGACGAAGATGGAGGAGAGATAGAAGGTGTTCGTGGCTACCTTTATTTTGGAAGGTGAGGCAAGACTCTGGTAGGATGAACTGAAATTACATCAGTTTGCTGGAAGGCAACTGTCCAAGATCTCGATGGGGTAGTTCTCGAGGGTTTTTCTAGCATGATATATACCATTTGCTCAGAGGATTTCTATGGAGAATCAATTCTAGAGGTTAACTCAGGGTGATAGTAGTGTTGACGACTACTTGTACGAGTTCACTAGATTGGGCGATATGGGGGTTCCACCTTTACTGAAGAGGAGCACAAGATGAACTGATTTTATGAAAGTCTGCGTGACATCTGAGGTTGCTGCTCTCAGGTCTGATGATGCAGGGTTTTATAATGTTGGTCAATACTGGTAGATCCCTGGAGCAGGATTTGAAGAGGGTCCAAAGTAATAAGGACTTGGCGGTGAAGAAGACGGAATTCAAAGTACCGCACTATCCAAAGTCTGGGTATTGAAGGGGGAATAGGAAGACCAAATCTGCTGGAACGACTCCTTTTGTTGTGTATGGTGCAACTTCTAGGCGAGGTCTAATGATTTGTTACACTTGTGGAAAACCGGGACACATAGCCCGAGAATGTCAAAGTGGTCCTCCAAGGACAAAGAAAAATATAGGTGCATATTATGAGGAGAAAGGGAAGACTGCGGAGTCGACTACATCCTGTTATGCTCCAGTGCAACCTAGAGTTTACAACCTTGGCCTAGCAGGAGACCATTAATCAAGGCGATGTGGTTACATGTATGAGTTAGATTTTAGCTTTATTGCTTTTTATACCTTACACCCTATGCATTGGTTGTATGAATGTCTTGTATTACGCTTTGTCTAAATCTTAGACTGTCCGGCTGTCCGACGAGAGTACTATATGATACAAGAGCTTCACACTCCTTTCTATCTAAGGATTTCAAGTCGCGTATCAGAGTGTCTTCTTCTATGGCGATGGATCGATTGGATGTGTTGCTGCTTAATGGGTGTTCGATGCATGCAGATAGAGTTTTTGCATAAAGGTACAGATAGGGAGTCAAGAGTTTGACTTAAAAGCATCACTACTGCTGATAGTAGAGTTTGATGTGATCTTTGGCTTGGAATCCCTCTTAGAGCACTGTGCATAAATTGATTGCAGTCTCAAGGTGGTAAAACTAGGGCAGACTACAGGTCGTGAAACTACTTTCTCCAGCATGATGGGATCGAGAAAGACATGATGTCTACTCTCTAAGTAGTCGAGGTAGTTTGTAAGGGTGCGAAGTTATTCTTCACTCTAGTAGAGGCTTCAAAGCCCATACACGGATTGATTAGTATTCCCATGGTATCGGATTTTGCTGACGTTTTCCCTGAAGATCTCCTTGGAGCTCCACCTCAGAGAGAGATCGATTTCACCATTGAGCTAGTGCCAGGTGCTAAGTCTATTGTCACGATCATTATACCATTTAACACCAAAGGAGATGACAGAACTGAAAGTGCAGCTTCAAGAACTACTAGATCAAGGTTATGTGCATCCAAGTTTGTCACCTTGGAGCGCACCAGTCCTTTTCATGAAGAAAAAGGACTGAAGCTTGTGGTTATGTATAGATTATCGGGAGTTGAATAAGCTGACAAAGAAGAATAGGTATCTGATTCTGAGAAATGATGATCAGTTTGATCAACTAGTTGGATCGACTGTGTACTAGAAGCTGGATCTGAAATGTGGATATTATCAGTTGAGAATTAGGGGAAGTGACATTACCATGACGACATTCAGTACATGTTATGGCATTATGAGTTCACGGTCATGCCATTTAGCCTAACAAATATGCCTTCGATATTCATGGACCTGATGAACAGAATGTTCAGAGAGTATTTGTATCAGTTCGTGATAGTATTTATTGAAGATATCCTGGTGTAATCTCTGTCTGAGGAAGAACATGCAGATCACTTTCGCACTGTTTTGGAGATCCTGATGAGGATCGTTTATATGCCAAGTTCTCAAAGTGTGAGTTGTGACTATCTTCAGTGGTGTTCCTCAGTCATGTAGTTAGCGGATAGGGCGTTGCAGTGGATCCGACAAAGATAGTTGCGATATAGGAGTGGCCTATATTGTTTACTATGATGGAAGTCTGGAGTTTCCTGGGACTTGCCAGCTACTACAAGCGCTTCATAGAGAACTTCTCGCGGATAGCTTTAACCCTCACTACCTTGAGGAGGAAGGATCAGAAGTTTGTTTGGTCACCGGCATGCGTGCAAGCTTCTGAAGAATTTTTAAAATTCATCTGACCACGATGCCTATTTTGTGCTCGCCATGTAGTTTAGAGGGCTATGAAATTTATAGTGATTCCTCAGGAAGTGGTTTAGACTGCCTTCTACTTCAGCATGGGAAAGTGATAACATATGGATCTCGTCAGTTGAAAGTGCATGAGAGAAATTTTTCCGGTCCATGACTTGGAGTTAGTGGCCGTGATATATGCTCTGAATCTTTGGAGACACTTCATGTTAAAAGACTTTGTTTTCAAGGTCAGCTACCACCTAGAGGGGGGGGGGGCGAATAGGTTTTAACCCTCTATAAAATTATCTAGAACTAACCTTGATTAAACTGTGCTTACTGTTTTGATTATTATAGCTTTAAAGGCATAAACACAGAAGACACAGATATTTATAGTGGTTTCCCAGATTATGGGTACGTTCATTATCCCTCTCCGCGTTTCTAACAGCTTGTTAGACAAGGAACTTCATCAATTTCTCGGCTCCAAAGAGCTTACAACTTGATCCCGTAGGACCACTCAGTCCCCTTCAATACTTACAACTCGGACACTAAGTCCTGCCACGCAGTGATTAAATAATCACGTACCTCAGACACAAATGCCCTACAACTCAGGCTGGAAGGACAACCCTATCTCAGATCCAAAGGATCCTACAACTCAGATCAATAAATGATCCTACACTCAGGATACCAGCTCTACCTCAGATTCAAGATAGAATCCTACACATAGCCTTTATAACACAGGCCTACAACTCAGATCTAAAAGATCCTACACTCAGATCCAAGACTGGATCCTACAGAAAGAATTTGGTTGAGATGGTTTGACACCAGAGAAATATCTCTGTATCAGCTTCCCGGGCTGAGACTAAATCTGCCCAACTTCTTCTCAGCAATAAGATGAATGTATCTTCGGTGGACTACTGCTTGTGTTGGAAGTAACTGTTGTTGACGACTGTAGATTAGACAATACTCTTTTTCTTTAATCAGCAACTGGACTTGCAGAATCCGACGGTTCTGCTACACTTCTCTATCAAAAAGTTTTTCTGAACTACTATCGCTGGTGAAGATTGCAACATCTAACTCTTGTCGCTTTCAGGTTCACTGATCAGAACCAAACCTTCAAAATCGTCAATAATGGCGTGGAAGATGATGATGTTCGGCCGCAATGCGTAATCAGAAAACCCTAAAGGCTTCTTTCCTTTCAGCCAATCTTATCCTTTTATAGTCAGCTGATCAATGGCTCTTTGTACTATGGGCCCAGCCTTAAAAGGACGAGTTACCATCTTCCATTTGCAGAAAATGACAACAGCTATCCGCCGACGCCATTAAAGGCATACTATAGCTTTCCACAAAAACTTTGAACTACGTTAACTTTGTTGACTTTTGCTGACGTCAACCATTCTGGGCTTGGCCAAATTCACAGAATCACTCCAGATGTTGAGTGCACTGAGTGAACTGGTTTCACTCAATGATTCTGGACTTGGATTATTCTTCAACTCTTTCCGTATCCATAGGGTTGAGAGCATTGAGTGGTTCACCTTCACTCAACACCATTTGCCTTAGCTCCTTCTAAACTCTGATAACTACCGAGGTGTTGAGTGAACTGGCTTCACTCAATGCATTTATACTTAGAAACTTTTCTTCTGAATGGAGGCGTTGAATGTGTTGACTTCACTCAATGCTTCCTACCTCAACCTCGTCTTTTGACTAGACACTGAGTGAACTGACTTCACTCAATGCTTCTGGACTTAGTCAAATCCTATCACTCCTTCTGTCTTTGACTGCTTGAGCTTGTCTCAACACTTCTGTCATATGTCAATGAGTGAACTGGTTTCACTCAACGCGTCTGGACTTAGACAAATTTTTCTATCTATCTTCTTCGGCTTTGATAGAATCAGTATGGCGTTGAGTGAACTGCCTTCACTCAACTCTTTTGGACTTAGAAACTTTTCCTTTGACAGAATCTCTCCGGCTTTGACTGAGGCAGCTTTACTCAACGAATTTGTTGCATGGCATTGATTGAGTTGACATCACTCAACGCCTGTGGACTTAGTCGATCTTTCTGCTTGCTGAAGCTTCTCTTTGACTATCCACTCCTGACTTAGCGCATTAGCTCATCTGGCATTAAGTGAGCTATCCTCACTCAAAGCTTATGGACTTAATTAGAATCCTTCCCTTTGTCAGCATTCTCCTTGGCCTCTAGCATTGAGTGAATTGGCTTTACTCAACGCCTGTAGACTTAGGCAATTTCCTTCCTTTCCAGCATCCTTCTTTGTGTCCACCTGTCCAATCAATGTGACAAGGACTATCCTGCATGCATGAACTTAAACACACATCAAATACAAATATGTGTATGTCATTGACTTGTTTGACTTCTTATAAATCTGGGACATTGGGATCAATGGACCCAATGATCTCCCCTATTTGAAGAAGTCAAAACCCGCTATCAACTTTCTTGGTCGATGACATGCACAACATATACAATAATAAAATATACTATAATGATAGAACAGATCTAGGAAGATTACCACATTCCCTGCCTATATGGTGAGCATCACCTACTCCCCCTGAATTGTTGCAAGGTATGTGATACCACTTGAAGGACTTAATTACCTTCACCCCATTACCCTGTATGGGTACATCTGCTTATCCCCTTGCATTTGCTGCATGACATTGACCATCTTCTTTTCCCTTTGATGCACTTGATTACTTGATCAACCTCTGATGCTACTTGATCAATCTCTTCTCTCCCCCTTTTTGACTTCTGAATAGTCAGGGATGAGCTGGTCTGCCTTGATTTTCTTCTCCCCCTAGCTGATTGCAAATGATACCACTGGTGCAGCTCCCAGCTTCCTGTCTTCATGAGGCTGAATTTGCTCCTACAGCTGCTGGACTTGATTCCCCTCAATAAGAGCATCTTCTATCATCATGTTCCTGATAGACACTTTTGTCTCCATTGCCACTTTAGGTATTCATCACCTACAAGTAGAACAAATCCTGCACCAAAAATATCCTAGGGAGTAACTGAAGCTATGCTTAGTTCAACATACCCAACTCAAACATGAAGGTGTTGAACTTTGCTTCATCTAGTGGATTTGTAAAGATATCAGCCACTTACTTGTCTGTGAGGACAAACTCTAGACTGATGTCTTCCTTTTCCACATGCTCCCTAATAAAATGATACCTAATTTCTATGTTCTTAGTCCTGCTATGTGAAATATGATTCCTAGCAATAGACCTGGCACTAGTAGAATCACAATAAAGAGAAGTTTTACTTATCTGGAGGTTATAATCCTGGAGCTGAGTTGGATCCATAGCAACTGAGCATAGCAGCTGCCTACTGAAATGTACTCTGACTCTTTAGTTGAGATTGCCACACTGGTTTGCTTCTTGCTGCTCCAAGATACTAGTCTCCTACCTAAGAATTAACAGGATCCTATAGTGCTTTTCCTGTCCTCTTTGCAGCATACAAAATCTGCATCTAAATAACCTGTTAGTTCAAAATCCCTATTTCTAGGGTACCATGGGCCAAGATCCTTTGTGCCCTTAAGATACCTCAAGATTCTCTTTGCACCAGAGTAATGAGATTCTTTAGTGCAGACCTGATACCTAACACAGACACATGTAACATACATGATGTCAGGCATACTAGTAATAAGATATAGAAGGGAGCCAATTATCCCTCTATACAAAGTCTCGTCAACAGGTTTCCCCGCTTCATCTTTGCCTAAAGGCATACTTGAACCCATGGAGTTTTCATGGTGGAGGCATTCTCCATACCATATTTTTTAATCAACTCCCTGGTGAACTTGGACTGTGATATGGACAAGCCATCATCAGTCTGTCTAACTTGGAGTCCCAAAAAGAACTTGAGCTCACCCATACTGCTCATCGCATACTTCCCTTGCACAAGTTTAACAAACTTCCTGCAAAGGTTGTCATCAGTAGATCCAAAGATAATGTCATCAACATATATCTATACTATGATGATCTTCCCCTTAGACTACCTTAGGAATATGGTCTTGTCTATCTTACCCCTTGAGAATTTATTCTCAGTGAGGAAACTAGACAAACTCTCATACCATGCTCTAGGGGCTTGTTTCAACCAATATAGAGCTTTCCTAAGTCTATAAACAAAATCAGGAGAGTTAGAGTCAACAAAACTTGGAGGCTGTTCAACATAGACCTCTTCTTTTAAGTCCCTATTCAGGAAGGCTGAATTCATATCCATCTGGTAGAATTTGAATCCTTAGTAGGCAACAAATGCATGGAACAGTCTGATGGCTTCCAATCTGGCAATTAGGGCAAAGATTTCATCAAAATCAATACCTTCTTCCTGCCTGCATCCTTTAGCCACCAGTCTAGCCTTGATCTTAACAATAATGCAATTCTCATCTAACTTGTTCCTGTAGATCCATTTAGTTCCTATGATATTATGTCCCTTTGGTCTGGGAACCAGCTTCCAGACTTTACATCTCTTGAACTGATTCAGTTCCTCTTACTTCGCTCCAATCCAGAATTGGTCTATGTTGATGTAACGCCCCCGATTTTCCGATGTTATTAATTAGTTTGTCGACATCATAATTATGACGTAAGGGCGTTACGCCTTCTTCGTCTTGATGTCAAACACTGCACCATTAGTGTGTTTTTTTTTGCGTTCGTTGATTTTCTTTGACCAGTTTTAGGGCTTTTGTTGAGACTAAATGTTTTCCCTTGATTTAGGATGAGGACTTTGAGACTTTGGCCTTGTCCAGCTTTTTTGCGATCCGAGCATTTTGGAGTCTCAAAGCGTGTTTGCACCCTTGTGGTGATTTCTTTTGCTTGTGTAAGCTTTTGGTGATAGTGTCTCAAGAATGGTATGTCAGATTCTAGGGTTGTCTTCGCTACTATATTCGTAGAGTCAGCAAATTTTTTCCCGAAACATTAGACAAATTGGAATTTTTTGTATTTCCCTGCTTGTACTCGAAAAGTGATGTTTAGTACTCGAGTAGTGTCCTTATGGTTCTCGAGTAGACTGCTTTGTTCTTGAGTAGTCTTGTTCTCGATTATTCTGTTTGGTTCTCGAGTAGTCTGCATTGTTCTCGAGTAGTCTTGTTCTCGAGTAGTTTGTTTGGTTCTCGAGTAGTCTGCTTGGTTCTCAAGTAGTCTGTTTGGTTCTCGAGTAGTCTGCTTGGTTCTCGAGTAGTCTGCTTTGTTCTCGAGTAGTCTTGTTCTCGAGTAGTTTGTTTGGTTCTCGAGTAGTTTGCTTGGTTCTCGATTAGTCTGCTTTATTCTCGAGTAGTCTTGTTCTCGAGTAGTCTGTTTGGTTTTCGAGTAGTCTGCATTGTTCTTGAGTAGTCTTGTTCTCGAGTAGTCTGTTTGGTTCCCGAGTAGTCTGCTTTGTTCTCGAGTAGTCCGCTTTGTTCTCGAGTAGTCTTGTTCTCGAGTAGTCTGTTTGGTTCTCGAGTAGTATACTTGGTTCTCGAGTAGTCTGCTTTGTTCTCGAGTAGTCTTGTTCTCGAGTAGTCTGTTTGGTTCTCGAGTAGTCTTGTTCTCGAGTAGTCTGTTTGGTTCTCGAGTAGTATGCTTTGTTCTCGCATAGTCTCCTCTTAGTACTTGAGTAGTCTGTCTAGTACTCAAGTAGTCTCCTTAGTACTCGAGTAGTCCTTATAGTACTCGAGTAGCCCGTGAATTGTTCTCGAGAAGTCCAGTTCAGCTAACCCCCCCTTTTCTTTTTCCTCGGTTCTTTTCTTAGAAATGTAACTCTTATAGGTGAAATTATTTTAATATTATAATTATACCATAAATATATATATGTACTTCTTCTTCCCCTTGAGCCGCCTGATCTACCGTTCTTCTCTCCCAAACCCGAGCGGCGTGATCGAGAGAGAAGTTTTTCCGTGAATCTTCCGGTGGCCGCCGACGGTGCTCCGGTGCTCAAAATCTTCAACCGATCATAGATCCGAAAAGCTCTCAACGAGAGCTACGCCATCGTGGTAAAATCTCCCCCTTTCCTTCAGATTTCCTCGCTAGGGTTTTCGGCCCTAACCCTTATTTTCCTCCATTCTTGTTAGATTTCGACTTCCCTCGTTTTCTTTCATCCCGATCTACATCAAGGAGTGATTTGGAGAATTTTTTCCGGCAAAATCATGGCAAGTGATGGTTTTTCTCTTCCCCTTCCCTTCTTTATCCAAATTTGTAGAAGTTTCTAACTTCTTACTATCACGATTAATATATAACTTGCTGGTTTAAGTGTTGATAGGATCTTTGTCCATTTCCATTTTAATTTCTTGTTGTTAATGTTGGTTACCTAACCTTGAAAGTGCTATATGTTTTGATGATGAGATTAAATATCACTCTTCTTACCATTCCGTAACTTTCTTGTAGCATGCGTTAGAGTTATTTAGAATTGTAAATTATTCCTAAAGGTTGATCAACCGTTTCAATTCTAGAATTGTACAGTAGAATCCGATGTGCCATTATTGTCTTGAGATTTATGTCATGGTTTCCTTTGTGGCGACACCATGGGGCGAGACACGCCTCTAGACCATGAAGGGTTATGGTATGCCTCTGAGCTCTAAACACAGGTCATTACAGGGTTTTCTCTCCGGGTTTCCTTTGTTGCGGGTATTGTTTGTGGACGAAACCACCGCCGTAATGTTTGTTCTCCTATTAGTACTTTGTGGGGATACATCGGGTTTTTGGGCATTTGCGGTGTATGGTGGAGTATCCAGTCTCCCCCACTTTTAAACAGATGAATTGTCTTTGGGGTTGGCCTCCCCGCCCGTTTTGGTTTTTGGGTGGAGTTGACCACAGGTGGCTAGTAGGGGTTTGTTCCTCTTCCTGATGAATTAATCCTGACCTTTTTTCCACTTATGGTCTTGTGCATTTGGGGTGCTGTTGTTTTACGTGATGCTTCACGTAAGTGTTCACTTTTTACTTTTGTACCTTATTTAAGTATTTTTCCTTTGGTATTGGGTTGGTACCCCTTGACTTTGATTGCTTTTGGCTTACTCTCTACCATCACTTGCACATTTTTGCTGAGGTGTTCTGTCTTTGGAATGCCTCAGTTTCAGAGCTGTAGCTGGTAGCCGTGCTGGTTTTGGAGTTCCTGAGCAACTGTATTGGATGTGGTTGTGCCTCGCCATAGCGAGGTAGATTGTTGTTTTGTTTACTTTTCTTGTTCAGACATACTTGTCTTATGTGGGTTCGTGTCAGTTTGTTGACGCCCACAAGATTGTTATTTTTGGATACTTGCTAGCTGCTTAGTTTTCTTTCTGTGTATGTGGATTACTTGCTCTCTAGAATGTTTTATGTTAGGATTGCATGGTAGTTATTTTCAAGTATAAAAATTACTATTATTACCGCATGCATTGCATAACTCAAAACGTTAAATCAGTTTATTTAACGATCGCAAAAAAAAATCTACTTTTACTTATACTATAAATTTAGAACTTGCATGCCTTGAGGTGTCCCTTGGGAACCTCTAAGCTCTTGTAGGATGCCTTACTGGATAAAAGAAGTACTTTTTGCAGCATTTAATTACTTTTCTTGTTGACTAGATGAGCTGCTAAGCCGAGGGATACAGCTAACTACTATACTTAAACTGATTTGACCTCTAAATAACTTAAAGAATCTTTCTTCATTGTTAAGTAGGAGTTTTGCCTGAGCGTCCACAGTTATCCCCTGTTGATGTGACATCATGACTTGCATTTTTCCCTTACTCTTATAAACCTTTATTGGCGGTGAAAAATGCGGGTACGAAAATTGATATCAGAGGGAGGTTGGTTTGACAAGTTGGTCGAACCAGCCAATCTCGTTTAGTTTGTTTCCTTCTTTCATTTGCATACACACGCTGATTTGTCATCAGTACGTCCTAACTGAAGTATAGTCACTACACTCATAGCATGATAAGAAGTATACAGAGCATATTATGTAGTATGGGATGCATAATATGTGTTTATATATGGATCCACCATATGAGGCAACATGTGGCAGTTATGTAGTATGGGATGCATAACCATCATGACATGGGTGCCCATTAGCACATTTTCTTTTCTCGTTGCATGCGATGTTATGTAGTATGAGATGTAAAACATTTCATTTGTACGCTGCTCATGCATGCATTAAGGCATTTTTAGAATGCATAGCACTACATACATAGCATATCATCACATAAGCATGCATGCTAAGTTAAGGTTTACATGATGACACATGTACACACATGATTTTAAAGAAGATAAAGAATTCATGCATTCATCTCATAGGCACATGAGTAAACAGGATGAGAGGATATCATCCTAAGTAGGACATAACATCATTATAAAATCCCAGAGCAAGTTGCAGCATAAGCAAGTATCTTAAGTATGGTCTGAACTAGTTGTGTGACCTAGTTGTAATCTAGGATTTTTGATGAGCCATTCGTTACTTTTTAGAAATGCTGCCAAAGCGTCCTACGATGAGGTTGACTCCCCAGTCAGAGGGTGTGTCGTTAGGTGCTCAAAGTGATGCATTGATCGAGATCTTGCGTCAGAGTAATGAGGCTCTGTCGAGGCAGCTTGTTGCGATGCAGTCGCAGATTCAGTCCCTGTTGTCTGCCACTCCCACACAGTAACCTTTAGCGCGAGATTCTGCTGCGTTTCAAGCTGTGCCGGCTAATCTTGCTTCTTTGGTACCCCAGTGATGCTACCACCGGAGATGAACCTTATATCGCATTTCCAGCGATTGAGACGTCCCACTTATGATAGGAGTACCGATTTCATGGTTTTGGATGATTGGATTATCTCTATGGATGAGATGTTTACGTATTCGGGGATTATTGAAGCCTAAAAGGTGATGCTTGCGGCCTACCTACTAAAAAGCCTGACAAAGACCTAGTGGATTCGAGAAAAGGAAAGTTTGGTGGGAGGATGTTCTTGAGAGTCCTTCAAGAAGATGCTGCTGAAGAAGTTCTTAACCTCGGTCGAGCAGGACCGATTGATGAACAATTTTGGAAGAAAGGGTGTAGATCTGATTTACTCTTGGGGGGGGGTGAATAGAGTAATTAAAACTTTTGGCTGTTTTTAATTATATCAGAGTAAAATAGGTGATAGTATAGTAGTAATATAAATAGAAAAATAGTAAGCTAATCAACTCTATCACATCACAATAATCTATCACAGTAAAGTAAGAACAGAAAGAAATTAGGCAACCAGACGACAAAAGAATTTTTATAGTGGTTCCCCAACCTTGGTACATCCACTCTTCTACCACCCTGGTAGGAATCCACTAGCAGATTTTTGATCAGGTGACTGCTACCACAAGATCTATTTCCAGGGAGATCTCACAACCCTTTAGGCTTTTGATCAGATGCCCAAAAACCAAGAATAAACTTTTGAAGGGAGTTAATAAACCCTTTGTACAAGACGAGGAGAGAGATTTGATGGTGTCTTCTCTTTTTCTAATCTACAGAGAAGACTAGTGTATTGCTGTTGTGAAGGGCTCCTTTTGAAATCACTTGGAGCCTTGCTCAGGGTGTAGGTCTTTAACCTTGTCTTGAAATGATCCAGGAATCTTCTGATTGATTCAAATTTTGTTGTCCTTGAATATTCCTGGAGTTGAAGTTGAAGAAGACTCTTGATCTTTGTTTGTTGTTCTTATTCAGTCTTCAGTAAGCATAAGGAGAAAACAGGTTGTTTTCTGCACAGAGAATTTTTTTGTTGGTTTTTCTTGTTCTCTGTATTGCTGCTTGTATATCTACCATCTGAAAAGAGAAAAACTCTTTTATATTCTCTGTCAAAATTCTTCTTTGAATTTTGAATTCCATGCATTGATTACTGATTGCCTGGAGAATGAAATACGGCTGGAGAATAATATCTTTAATGAGTTTCCCAACTGTCCCAATAAATTAAGCAAGTAATTAACCCTGATGAAGACCATAATTAATGCTGCCAATAATGACCATATTAATGGGAATATATGCATTAATTACTCAGAGAATTACTAATAAATAATATATGGAGTAAGGACAGAAAATAATGAAAGACTCTAAGTCTGGCACTAGACAGAAATTGTCGAGCTTTGAACATATTTTGTCGACCAGAGATCCAAGTTCGTCGAGCTTAGAAATCCTGTTCGTTGACCTGAGCTCAGCGAACTGCGTTCTATGAATAACTTGCCAATTCTGCGGTCCAAGTTCGTCGAGCAGAGAATCTATCTTCGTCGAGCTGAGTTCAGCGAACATAATCTGGAAAGAATCTGTTAAAGTTGAACACCAGACTTCATCGACCTGAGCTCAAATATCGTCGAGATCAACTCAGAGAATTAACTCTGAGTTCGTCGATCTGTGATCGACGATCATCGAGCTGAGTTCGAAGAATTTCGAACTGATAATTTTGAACTTGAATTCTTCTACGTCTTGAGTCTCCTGAAGTCTTCTGCTGGTTGGTCCATGAATGTTGAATCTAATGACTTAGCCTAAACTCTAGGTCTCAAAGATTTGACCCTGGCTATACAATATGGGTCAAACACTCATCCTAGTTAGTGAACCTAGCCCAAATCCAAACTAGGGATCCAACAATCTCCTCCTATTTGGATGAGGTCACTAATAATATAAAAAGAAAATTATCACAAAGAAAAATAAAATATATCTGGCAGAAAATTAAAACATTCAGGAGTTATGTACATAGAATGCTTCATGATTTAACAATTAGAGTTCAAAAAATGACAAAATAAACAAAATATTCATTTGTTCTTCTTTTGCTTTTCTCTATCAGCTTTGTCAGTTTGCTCAGAGGGCTGTCTGAATTTAATTTCTCTGTTTGGATTGGCTGCTTCTCTTCTATACATTGTCATGTTAACAGCTCCAATGATGTTGACAGAGGTAGCTCTTGGTACTATAGCCTCTGGATGCAAATTCATGTAATCATCTACATTGAAAAACTTATTAGCTTTATCTTACCTTTTCAGTTCTTCTCTCTTACAGGAATACATGGTAGTGTATTGTGACGGATCCTTGCCTTCCTTTTTAGCTTTATTAATGAGGGAGAGTCCAGCAAGTTCTTGAAATCTGGCCATTCTTGCAGTGGTTTCTTGTTCAGGATCTACAAAAGGAATTGGTGGTGATTCTGGCCTTTTTGAACTGTCATCTTTTTCAGCTTTATAAAGTTCTGATACTTTCTGTTGCTGCTATGCTGTCTGCTGCTACTTGTATTCTATACTGACTGCTTCCATGAAATCTTGAAGATCTATCCTATTATCTTTTATAAGTCTGAGTGTATGATGTAGATCTTTGAGAGATATTTCCGGAAGCACCAGCTGGAGGAGGAGGAGGAGGACCTCTCCAATTCCTTTGGGAAGGAGGAGGAGGAGAAGAGTACCTTCTGCTCTTTTTCCTGGATTTTTGCTCATTTTTGGATAGCCACATCCATGAGGGCATCCCTGGGTAAGGAGTTATATTCTGCAGTATGTAGTAGGGAGTATCATGAGTGGGATTTAGCTTGGGGGCAGCTTTAGGAACAAATTTCCTTTTCTTAGCAACATTATTCTTAGCTTTAGAACTGTCAGATTCATCAGAATCATCATCATCATCTTCATTAGATGATCTTTGAGGATTTGCATACAAGTCATCAATCTCTTTCAAAATATCTTTGGATATTTGTTTTTCAGCTTGAAACTGTACTGGAATATCTGTCTCTATAATGCTTTTAGTAACTGTCTTATTCTCTTCTTCTATATCTGCCAGAATAATATCATCTAAGTTGGGTAAAGGACTATCATCTAGCTTATAAGTAGGAGGAGAGATAGCCTTTGGAGGAGAAATAGCCTTAGAGGCTGATACTGGTTCAAGAACATTCTCAATCATATGTTCTTCTGTGAACACTAGAGCTGCAAAACTGGCCTTGAGTTGCTTAGTAACTATAGGGCTTATTGGAGAAGTATAGGGGACTATAGCCCTAGACTGCTGATAAGAAAAACTAGGTAGAGTATTTCTGTAAATAGAATTGAATGAATCTAGTAAAGAATCTAGATTAAATGTGGGATTTATAATGTAATCACCAATAGTATTTATTTCTGCCACAACTGTGTCAGCCATGTCTATATCAGAATCTGTAAAAAAATCAATTATTTCTG
The DNA here is from genome assembly GCA_039583875.1 of Platanthera guangdongensis. Taxonomy (NCBI): domain Eukaryota; kingdom Viridiplantae; phylum Streptophyta; class Magnoliopsida; order Asparagales; family Orchidaceae; genus Platanthera; species Platanthera guangdongensis. Next base: position 107,231,631 of record CM077152.1, read on the forward strand.
CTGGAGGGGCTGCTTCTGCTGAATCATCAGACATCTCAGAATCTACTGCTGCTGCTACTGTACAGGGAGGAGCTGGAGCTTCTTCACAGAACATCTCCCCCTAACTAGGTTCAGAGGGTCCTGAAACCAGTCCTCTAGAAGAAGGGATAGAAGACAGGGCAGCAATTATAGAATTGAGAGAGATGATGTAATCAGAAAGAGGGGAAATAGCATTAGCTATAAGTTTCTCAAGAGTGGGAGAAATAAAAGCAAGAAGATGTTTTACTATATCAAAAAAAATTAGGTATAGGGGTTCTGGAGCAGAGGAGGAATAGGGAGTGTGATGTCTACAATTTGAACACACAAAGAATGTATTGGAGAAATCTGTGTGAGTGTAGTCTGGAGTAATAGATGGAATGTCAGTGTGGATGACTGAAAGGATATCAATTGAAGGAATTGCAGTGGTAGAAGGGAGAACTGTGGGTGTGGGTGAGGAGATGGGTTCCTGAATTGGAGAATTATATGGAGATGGTTGAGGAGACAATAGATTTAAAGAGGGTTGAGAATTGGATGGAATGTCAGATAGATTAATTAGAGGTACATAATGAGGAGGTGGAGTTGGAGGTGGTGTAGTATGTTCTGGAGATGGAACTGGTGTGCGTATAAGTTGAGGAGATTGAATTGGTGGAGTATGAGCTGGATAAGAGGATGGTTGTTGTTGATAAGGAGGTGAAGGAATTCTGGTGGAGGGAAGGACATCTTCTGGAGGTGGAGGAGTGACTGTCACTGCTCTAGTGCTCTCAGAAGTCCTGGAAGAGGAGGAAACCCTGGATGGCTTAGAGATGGTCCTCTCCCACCTTCCAAACAAGGCACATGAAAGCCTTTTGAAGCATTGATGAATATGGTCTGGGAGACCAGGGATTCAAAAGCTTTCTCCTGTAGGAATATTCCTAGAATTCTTCCAAAACAGACTTCTTTCTTATTATTTTTCTTATTTATTAAATCAAACATCAGTTTTCTCTAGTTAACTGCTTTCTTATTTACCAAGGCACACATCACCAAGAACTTATAACGTCCCGATTCGCAATAGGCCCCTCGTGCACATTTTTGAGTCAGGAGAACTAACTTGGGCTCAGAGAAGTGCTGGCAGGGGGGCTGCACTTGTAAATGGGAGGAGAAATCTGTACAGAATAGGACACGGGTAGAGACACGGGCGTGTCCCTACCCGTGTGGGAGAGGCCAGCTCTCAAGTCGACGACTTGAGTATGTCCAGAGAAGGATATGGGTAGTGACACGGGCATGTCACTACACGTGTAAAGATGACACGGGTAGAGACACGGGCGTGATCTTAATCTCCTATGTCAAAGGGCATTATTGTTACTAGTTTGATTAAATAGACATATTTCAGATTTTGCAGACTTAAAGTTAACTATGTAAATGTTTCCTACTCTAGTTCGTGTTAACACTACTAGGTTATCTACAGAATTAATAATACAAGAAGTTTTATTAAAGGATACCTGAAACCTTTCATCATATAACTGACTTATGGATATCAGGTTGTGCCTTAGTCCACTTACATATGCTACCTTCCTGAAGGTGACTGCTCCAATTTTGACCTTTCCATTTCCTTCAGTCTGGCCACAATTGGAATCACCAAATATTACTTTGGGTCCTATCTTTGACTTGTAGTTGATTAGGTTGTCCTTGTTTACAGTCATGTGTTTTGAACAGCCACTATCCAGATACCACTGTTGCTCTATGGTGGGATAATCTTTTACCTGCAATAAAACAGATTAGCTATTCTTGACCCAGGTTACCTTGGGTCCTTCTTTCTTCAAATAATTAAAAATGGAGATATAAGAATATTCTATTTGACATTTATAACCTAAAGGATGATATCTTCTTGGTGGAATAATCCATTGATTAAATTGATTGATGGAAGATCTTGGTTGATTATGAGTTTTAGCAAAATTAAAGTTTCTGTTAAAGTGAACTGGGTTCGACGAATTCAAGTAAATTTGTCGATCTGAGTTCGACGAATTGGGATGAGTTCGTCGAACTCCACTCAGAAAATGGAAGTATTCATTATCTCGGCCCCAAAATTATCGATCTCGGTTCGGCAAACCATACTAGTTTCGTCGATGGTAATTCAACGAATAATTATAGTGAAAGTTTGCATTCAGAGTTCGTCGACTTGAGTTCGACGAACTATACATATTTCGTCGATCGGAGTTTGACAAAATCTGTTGAACATTGTTATAATTAGGATTTTTCTTATTTTTTTCTTTTTCTTATTCTTTTGTTTTAACTCAGTTTGTTTAACGTTATTATTATTATATATTTTTTCTTTTCCTTTTTCTGAAACAAATTTTATTGGTGTTGACAATATATTTTTCTGGATCAGTGGGGGTTGGCTTGATGAAGCACCTAAGCCCAGCATGTCATTTAGTCTGACATTCACTGTGCTTGTGATGTCCATCAACTTGATGCTTCTCTGATTTAGGGATTCTTCAAGTTGCCTTGCTTCAGCCAATTCAGTTTTTAATGATATGATTTGTTCATTGGCTAAAGTTAGTTCATCTTTCAGTTTAATGTTTTCAGAAATCAAGTTTTCTTGATCAGTTAATTTTTCTCTAAGTGTCTTAATTTCTTTTTCAGAATTGATTAAATCAATACATAATGATTTGAATTCAGTTTTAAAATATCTAAATTATAATCAAAAGATGATAGTACCTGATCTGCCTCTGATTCTGATGATTCTTCATTATCTGAATGCTCAGCTTCAGATAGACTGTAAGAGGCATTGATAGCTATAAGGCAAACTTCCCTTGCATTTGCCTCCTCTTCATCTTCACTAGAGCTAGAGGATGAAGATTCATCTTCAGTATCACTCCAGGTTTCAGCAATGAAACCTTTCTCCTTCCTTTTATGCTTGCTGCAGGAAGGCTTGTTGTAGTGCTGTTTTCTAGAGTCTTTTTCTCTTTTTCTCTCCTTCTTTTGATTTTCTGGGCACTCTGATATGAAGTGTCCTGGTTTCCTGCGCCCAAAACAAACATTCTCTTTAGTGGGTGTCTTGTTATACCTTGGTTTGTCATCTTGTCTAGATGACTTTCTTCCGAAGTCCTTCTTTGCCATCTTCTAGAATCTCTTGGCTAATAGACTCAGGAGTTCTTTACTTATTGTTGGAGCTTCTGTCTCTTCTGAAGCTTTGAAAGCTATGCTTTGTTTTTTTCTTGCTGCTGGAGGAGTCTTCTGCTCTGCAGCTTCTCTTGACTTTATCAGTTACTCATATGACTTGAACTTTCCCAGAAGAGATTCAGTGGAAATCTCATTAAGACTTCTGGACTCCTTGAATGACCATATTCTGGAATCCCATGAGCTTAGGAAGCACATGAGGATTTTTTCAATCACTTCACTGAGAGTGATATCCTTATCCAGAGTCTTTAGCTCATTGATGATTGAGCTTAGTCTGTTATACATATCACTGACAGACTCAGATTCTTCTTTTTTAAATTTTTATACTGTGAGATGAGAGTTGATCTCCTGTCCTTTCTCTCATCTACAGAACCAGCAACCATCTGGTTGAGAGAGTACCAAATAGCTTTGGTAGATGTGCACTCAGCCACTTTTTGGAATATGTCATCTGATATAGTTTGAGCCAGAATATTCATGACCTTCACATCTGCTATTTTGGCCTTCTTCTGTGCATTTGTCCACTCAGGTGGTGGAACTGCATGTGTATTGGTAGATGTAGTGGAAGCTGTAGGTTGAGGAGGACCTGTCAAAATAGAGTTGTATATATCTTCATCAATAGAATTCATGTAAAGCCTGATTCTTGCCTTTCAGATGACAAACTTAGTCAAGTTGCAAACTGGAGGTCTGGTGCTTGATAATCTTTGTTCTGTGCCATGTTGTAAACTAACAAAAAAACTAAGGAAATAAAAACCAGATCTATCAAGGATCTTTTGGTTCAAGTGTTAGCTTGTACAACCAAAGGAACACCCCTCAGATACCAATTGAAAGAAAGTGGGTAGATCTGATTTATTCTAGAGCCCCGGGGGGTAAATAGAGTAATTAAAACTTTTGGCTATTTTTAATTATATCAGAGTAATAAAATAGGTGATACTATAGTAGTAATATAAATAAAAAATAGTAAGCTAATCTACACTATCACAGCACAACAATCTATCACAGTAAAGTACGAATAGAAAGAAAATAGACAACCAGACCATACAAGAATTTTTATAGTGGTTCTCCAACCTGGGTACATCCACTCTTCTACCACCCTGGTATAATCCACTAGCAGGTTTTTGATCAGGTGACTGCCACCACAAGATCTATTTCCAGGGAGTTCTCACAACCCTTTAGGCTTTTGATCAGGTGCCCAAAAACCAAGAATAAACTTTTGAAGGGAGTTAATAAACCCTTTGTACAAGAGGAGGAGAGAGATTTGATGGTGTCTTCTCTTTCTCTAATCAACAAAGAAGACTAGTGGATTGCTGTTGTCAAGGGCTCCTTCTGAAATCACTTGGAGCCTTGCTAAGGGTGTATGTCTTCAGCCTTATCTTGAAATGATTTAAGAATCTTCTGACTGATTCAGATTTTATTGTCCTTGAATATTCCTGGAGTTGAAGTTGAAGAAGACTCTTGATCTTTGTTTGTTCTTCTTCTTCAGTCTTCAGTAAGCACAAGGAGAAAACAGGTTGTTTTCTACACAGAGAATTTTTTTGTTGGTTTTTCTTGTTCTCTGTATTACTGCTTGTATATCTACCATCTGAAAAGCAAAAAACACTTTTATATTCTCTGTCAAAATTCTTCTTTGAATTTTGAATTCCATGCATTGATTGTTGATTGCCTCGAGAATGAAATACGGCTGGAGAATATTGTCTTTAATGAGTTTCCCAACTGTCCCAATAAATTAAGCAAGTAATTAACCCAAATGAAGATCATAATTAATGATGCCAATAACGGCTATATTTAGGGGAATATATGCATTAATTACTCAGAGAATTACTGCTAAATAATATATGGAATAAGGACAAAAAATAAGGAAAGAATCTAAGTCTGGCACTGGACAGAAATCGTCGAGCTTTGAACAGATTTCGTCGACCGGAGATCCAAGTTCGTCGAGCTGAGAAATCCTGTTCGTCGACCTGAGCTCAGCGAACTAAATTCTGCGAATAAATTGCCAATTCTGCGGTCCAAGTTCGTCGAGTAGAGAATCTATCTTCGTCGAGCTGAGTTCAGCGAAAATAATCTGGAAAGAATCTGTTGAAGCTGAACACCAGACTTTGTCGACCTGAGCTCGAATATCGCCGAGCTCAACTCAGAGAATTAACTCTGAGTTTGTCGATCTGAGATCGACGATCATCGAGCTGAGTTCGAAGAATTTCGAACTGATAATTTTGAACTTGAATTCTTCTAAGTCTTGAATCTCCTGAAGTCTTCTGCTGGCTGGTCAATGAATGTTGAACCTAATGACTTAGCCTAAACTCTAGGACTCAAAGACTTGACACTGTATATACAATATGGGTCAAAAACTCATCCTAGTTAGTGAACCTAGCCCAAATCCAAACTAGGGATCCAACAAATTTCCTGCATTTGAAGCAGAGACAGCTCACTATGAGCAAATATGAGATCAAGTTTAGTAAGCTGAGCAGATTTGCTCCTGATTTGGTAGCCTCAGAGGCAGTAAGAGTGAAGCATTTCCTCGGAGGATTAAGAAGCAATGTCCAACAATTGGCATGCGCTTATCGAGCTGAAAGCTATAATGAAGCAGTGGAAGCCGCTCTGAACGTCGAGGCGATCGAGAACGCCAAAAATCGAGGTATTGTGGCGAGAAAGGAGAAGAGAAAAGGTGAGTAGGATGGAAGCTCCAGGGCATCTGGCCCTTCTTTAAAGAAGAAAATTAAGGAAGTATGTAGCTTCTGTGGTCGAACTGGCCACCCTTTAGAAAGGTACTTTAAGAGGAGTGCCACCCTGAGGCAGGTGCAGGTGCTCGCCATTCAAGGCACACCTAAAGGAGATCTGGTGTTCATGCACTGTGCTAGGAAGGGACACAATGTGAGTCATTGTTGGATGAAGGACAAGGTCTGTTTCCAGTGCTGGCAGAAGGGGCACCGGAAGACTTCATGCCCCCAGGCTCAGACTCCACTGTAGCCTACTCTGCTTCGGGCTCTGCCGCCGCCACTAAACCTAAATAAAGGAAAAGGAAAGTCGAACATGTTGACTAGGGAGGAAGCTCAAACCTCTACGCAAGTTATATCAGGTTAACCTCATTTTAATTTATCTTTACTATTTCTCGTTGTTGCCCTATTTATCGTTCGTTTAGTTATGTATGCTACGGTTTTAGGGGAGTTTAAGGTGCGGAATAGGTGGGCGCGCGTTCTTTTCAATTCGGGTGCCACCCATTCCGTTTTGGCCCGGAGGTTCGTAGATAAACATCGTTTGAATGTGGATCAGTTAGGAGACTCCTTCAACGTCAGGCTTCCCTCCTGTGAACTGGTAATATCTAATCAAGGAGTTCTGAAATGCCCTGTTTATCTAGGCAATTTCCTAGCCTTTGCGAATCTGATGGTGTTGGATCTGGCGGACTTTGATGTGATTTTGGGCATGGACTGGCTGTCCAAGTATGATGCGGTCATCCAGTTCAAGACAAAGCGACTGGATTTCAGGATGGGCAATGGCCAACCTATGAGCGTCTATGGTTTTCAGGACAGGGTTTCCCTTATCATTTCGGCGATACGTGCTTGTCATGCTATCAGGTCTGGTTGCGAGGCGTTTTTAGTTTCTATTTCTGCTCTGGAAATAGCTTTTGTTATGCCACATCTTGAGGATATCTCGGTGGTGCGAGAGTTTCCAGATGTTTTTCCTGATTGTCTTCCAGGACTTCCTCCGGTGAGGGAGTTAGAGTTTGTGATAGACCTCGAGCCTGGTACTCGTCCTATTACCAAAGCACCGTACCGTATGGCTCCATGTGAGTTGGATGGGTTGCGTACTTACCTTGATGAATTGTTGCAGTGTGGATTTATTAGGCCAAGTTCTTCCACGTGGGGTGCTCCCATATTATTTGTAAAGAAGAAGGATGGATCAGTGAGGCTTTTCATCGATTATAGAGAATTTAACAAGGTGACCGTTAAGAATAGATATCCCTTGCTGAGAATTGATGATTTGTTTGATCAGTTGCGTGGTAGCATGGTATTTTCAAAGATTGATTTCATTCAGGCTACCACCAATTGAGAATTCGTGAGACAGATATTCCTCGGACCGCTTTCCGATCGCGGCATGGATATTTTGAGTTTTTGGTGATGTCCTTTGGGTTGACTAATACACCCTCTGCATTTATGGATTTAATGAATAGAGTGTTCAAATATTTCTTGGATCATTTTGTGATCGTGTTTATAGATGACATCCTAGTATATTCCCGCAGTGTTGAGGAGCATACTCAGCATTTGTGTTTGGTTTTGTCGACCCTGAGGCAGCATAGGTTATATGCGAAGTTGAGCAAGTATGAATTCTGGCTACCTGAGGCGTCCTTTTTGGGTTATGTTGTAAGCAAGGATGGTATTTCCGTGGACCCGACTAAGATTTCTACTGTGATGGAATGAGAGAGACCTTCTACACCTAAAGAGATTAGGAGCTTCTTAGGCCTGGCTGGCTATTTTAGAAGATTTGTGGAAGGGTTTTCAGTGTTGTCTTCTCCTCTAACTAGACTTATCCAGAAGAATACTGCATTCATTTTGAGTGATAAGTGTGACAAAGCTTTCCAAGAGTTGAAGAAGAGATTGTGTACTCCTCTAGTATTAGACTTGCCTACTAAAGAAGTTGAGTATGCTGTGTATGTGGATGCATCACACATTGGACTCGGCTGTGTTTTGATGCAAGATGGTAAGGTGATCGCGTATGAATCAAGGCAATTAAAGATCCATGAAAGAAACTATCCTACGCACGATTTGGAGTTTGCTGTTGTGATTTATACGTTGAAACTTTGGAGAAACTTATTGTATGGCGCACTGTGCAAGATCTATACGGACCATAAGAGTTTGAAGTATGTTTTCACTCAGAAGGAACTAAATCTGCGCCAACGTTGGCAGTTAGAATATGTGGCAGATTATGATGTGAAAATCCTTTATCATCCAGGAAAGGCTAACGTAGTAGCCGATGCTTTGAGTAGAAAGACTGCCAAAATTTTTAATTTGTCTGTGCAGTCGTTGGTGGAAGAATTCCTGTTGATGGAAATTGAGGTTGGGAGTAGCACTGTGTCTATTAATTTAGAAGTAGAAGAGCACTCTTGGATTTCCCTTACTAGAGCACACTAGAAGGATGATCCGGATTTGTTGCATCTCCAGAATAGAACTAAGAAGGGAGAGCTACCTGATTTCTCCTTGGATGAGTTGGATACCTTAAAGTATCGGGGTAGATTTTGCATTCCCGCTTTTGGTGATATTCGGGCTAAAATCTGTAATGAAGCTCATGGTTCCAGTGTTGCCTACCATCCTGGTTCCACTAAAATGTATAAAGATTTAAAGCAGATAGTTTGGTGGATGGGGATGAAGAACGATATAGCAAAGTTTGTGGTGGAATGTTATACGTGTCAGCGTGTTAAGGCTGACCATAGGAGGCCAGGTGGTAAATTGACACTGCTTGATATTCCAAGTTGGAAGTATGAGAGTATTTCGATGGATTTCATCACTGGTTTACCGAGATCTCCCCATGTGCATGACTCTGTTTGGGTGATAATTGATAGATTGACTAAATGTGCCCATTTCGTGCCTTTCAAGATTGAATATTCTATGAAGAAGATAGCTGAATTATACCTTGATGAGGTTATCAGATTGCATGGAGTGCCTGTCAGTATTGTATTGGACCGAGACTCTAGATTTATGTCTCGTTTTTGGAAGAGTTTACAGGAGGGGTTGGGTATCGATTTGAGGTATTCCGCCGCCTATCATCCGTAGACGAATGGTCAAATGGAAAGGGTTAATCAAATCGTGGAGGATATGATCAGATGTTATATTTTGGATCACGATGGCGCTTGGGATGAGCATCTCAGACTCATGAAGTTTGCATACAATAATAGTTATCAAAAGAGTCTACAGATAGTCCCGTTTGAGACCTTACAAGGGAGGCGTTGTAGAACTCTTTTGTTTTGGGCTGAAGTTGGTGAGAGACCGTTGCTAGATCTGGAAGCCCTTGAAGAGATGAATTGTGCTGTGGCACATATTCGAGATAAGCTCCTTCTAGCACAAGAACGCTATGAGAAATATGCTAATCAACTAAGGGTTGATCTAGAGTTCGCTGTTGGTGACATTGTTTTTCTGAAAGTTTCTTCGATGTAAGGTGTTAAAAGGTTTGGAAGGAACCACAAGTTAGACCCCTAGTATGTGGGACCTTTTCAGATTCTTGAGCGCATTAGAGTGTCAGCCTATAGGCTGGAGTTGCCTGCTACCTTCCCTTATGTCCATGATGTGTTCCATGTGAGCCAGTTGCGGAAGTGTATCCGTAGTGATCGTCAAGTTCTTGACTCGATGCCCCAGATTTAGCACAACCTTACATACGTGGAATAACCTGTTCGCATTTTGGATTCTCAAGATCGAGTATTACGAAGGAAGACCATCCCCATGGTTAAAGTTCTCTAGCAAAATCTAGACGTCGATAGCACGACGTGGGAATTGGAGTCGGCGATGAGAGAATCTTATCCGCATCTCTTCCCTTAGTTCAGGTATGTCTTCATGTTTTTGGTAATAATTGGGTTTTATTTGGGTTTGGTTTTAAAGTTGTGATAGGTTTTCGGGACAATACTTCTTTTTAGGGGGTATGACTGTAACACCCCCGATTTTCCGATATTATTAATTGGTTTGTCGACGTCATAATTATGACGTCAGGGCGTCACCCCTTCTTCATCTTGATGTCGGCGCTGCAACGTTTGTGCATTTTTTTTTGCATTTGTTGGGTCTGTTTGACCAGTTTTATGACTTTTGTTGGGACTAAATGTTTTCAGTTGATTAAAGATGAGGACTTTGAGACTTTGGCCTTATCCAGCTTTGTTGTGATTCGAGCATTTTGGAGTCTCGGCGCGTGTTTGAACCCTTGTGGTGGTTTCTTTTGCTTGTGTAAGCTTTTGGTGATAGTGTCTCAAGAATAGTACGCCGGATTCTAGGGTTGTCTTCGCTGCTATTTTCGTAGAGTCAACAAATTTTTTCCCGAAACATTAGACAAATCAGAAATTTTGTTATTTCCCTGCTTGTACTCGAAAAGTGATGCTTAGTACTCGAGTAGTGTCCTTATAGTTCTCAAGTAGTCTGTTTGGTTCTCGAGTAGTCTTGTTCTCGAGTAGTCTGTTTGGTTCTCAAGTAGTCTGCTTTGTTCTCGATTAGTCTTGTTCTCGAGTAGTTTGTTTGGTTCTCGAGTAGTCTGCTTGGTTCTCGAGTAGTCTGCTTTGTTCTCGAGTAGTCTTGTTCTTGGGTAGTCTGTTTGGTTCTCGAGTAGTCTGCTTGGTTCTCGAGTAGTCTGCTTTGTTCTCGAGTAGTCTTGTTCTCGAGTAGTCTGTTTGGTTCTTGAGTAGTCTGCTTTGTTCTCGAGTAGTCTGTTTGGTTCTCGAGTAGTCTGCTTTGTTCTCGAGTAGTCTGCTTTGTTCTCAAGTAGTCTTGTTCTCGAGTAGTCTGTTTGGATCTCGAGTAGTATGCTTGGTTCTCGAGTAGTCTTCTTTGTTCTCAATTAGTCTTGTTCTCGAGTTGTCTGTTTGGTTCTCGAGTAGTCTGCTTTGTTCTCGAGTAGTCTTGTTCTCGAGTAGTCTGTTTGGTTCTCGAGCAGTCTGCTTTGTTCTCGAGTAGTCTCCTCTTAGTACTCGAGTAGCCTGTCTAGTACTCGAGTAGTGTTCTTGAGTAGTCTCCTTAGTACTCGAGTAGCCCATGAATTCTTCTCAAGAAGTCCGGTTCAGCTACCCCCCCCCCCACGTTTTCTTTTTCCTCGGTTCTTTTCTTAGAAATGTAACTCTTATATGTAAAATTATTTTAATATTATAATTATACCATAAATATATACATGTACTTCTTCTTCCCCCTTGAGCCGACCGATCTACCATTCTTCTTTGCTGAACCCGAGCGGCGTGAGCGAGAGAGAGAATTTTTTCCGTGAATCTTCCGGTGGCCGCCGACGGTGCTCCGGTGCTTGAAATCTTCAACCGATTATAGATTCGGAAAGCTCTCAACGAGAGCTACGCCATCATGGTAAAATCTCCCCCTTTCCTTCAGATTTCCTCGCTAGGGTTTTCATCCCTAACCCTTATTTTTCTCCATTCTTGTTAGATTTTGACTTCCCTCGTCTTCTTTCATCCCGATCTATGTCAAGGAGTGTTTTGGAGAATTTTTCCGGCAAAATCAAGGCAAGTGATGGTTTTTATCTTCCCCTTCCCTTCTTTATCCAGATTTGTAGAAGTTTCTAACTTCTTACTATCACGATTAATATATAACTTGCTGGTTTAAGTGTTGATAGAATCTTTGTCCATTTCCATTTTAATTTCCTGTTCTTAATGTTGGTTACTAACCTTGAAAGTGCTATATGTTTTGATGATGAGATTAAACATCACTCTTCTTACCGTTCCGTAACTTTCTTATAGCATGCGTTAGAGTTATTTAGAATTGTAAATTCTTCCTAAAGGTTGATCAACTGTTTCAATTCTAGAATTTTCCAGTAGAATCTGATGTACCATTGTTGTATTGAGATTTATGTCATGGTTTCCTTTGTGGCGACGCCGTGGGGAGAGACACGCCTCCATACCATGAAGGGTTGTGGTGGGCCTCTGAGCTCTAAACCCGGGTTGTTACTAGGTTTTCTCTCCGGGTTTCCTTTGTTGCGGGTGTTGTTTATGGATGAAACCACCGCCACAATGTTTGTTCTCCTATTAGTACTTTGTGGGACTCCACCGGGTTTTTGGGAATTTGCGGTGTATGGTGGAGTATCCAGTCTCCCCCGCTTTTAGATGGATGAATTGTCTTTGGGGTTGGCCACCCCGCCCGTTTTGGTTTTTGGGTGGAGTATCCATTACAAAAGTAGCTTATGTGGAAGGATTGAAACACAATATAATTAATATAAGCCAACTATATGATATTGTCTATGTCATTGTCGTCCATAAGGATAAGTGTCCGATCAAAAAGTCAAGTGACCATGAGGTCATTTTGACAAGCACTAGGAGTGGAAATATTTACTGTTTAAATTTCCTCTGTATAAGTCCAGACTCTCCAGTGTGTATTGTTGCAAATGAGAGAGTCTCTTATTGTGTGTAATGGCACAAGAGGCTTGCTCACTTGAATTACAAGACAATCAACAAGCTCTTTAGTGAAGGGCTAGTCAGAAATGGACCCAATCTGAGATGTACCAAAAAGGGCATTTGCTTTGCATTCCAAAAGGGAAAACAGACAAAGGAATCCTTTAAGAGAATTGGGGTCAAGGATTCTAAGAGGTATTTATACCTTTTGCATATGGACTTGTTTGGTCTTATGTCAATTCATAGTCTAGCTAGGAAAGTCTACACACTTGTAATAATTGATGACTATTACATATTTGCTTTGGTATTCTTTCTTAAGAAAAAGTCTGAAACCCTTGATATCTTTGTGACCTTTGTTAGGTAAGTTCAGAATGAAAACGACAGTTCTGTGATCAAAATCAGAAGTGATCATGATACTGAATTTCAGTTTGAAGGTATGACAAAGTTCTATGGAGAGTAAGGTATTTTTCAGGAGTTTTTGTCTCCAAGAACACCACAATAAAATTGGATAACTCAGAGGAAGAATATGACTCTCATAGAGGCTGACAGGACATTACTCAGTGACACTTCTCTTCTAGAATACTTTTGGGCTGAGGCAGTAAACACTACTTGTCATGTCCTGAATAGATCATCTATCAACAAGTATCCAAAGAAGACTCCCTATGAGATTATGAAAGGTATAAAACCAAATCATGCCTATCTCAGGATCTTTGGAAGCAAATGCTTTGTTCTTAATAACGAGAAGTCCTACTTGACAAAGTTTGCTGCCAAATCCTATGAGGGAATTTTTGTTGGCGTACAACAACCACAACAAAGCCTATTGTTGGGTCCATTGCCCACAAATTTCCCTAGATTTGAAGAGCCAGACACAACCAATACTAAGAGCATAGTTGTATTTGATGTTATTTAAACTCATCATGTGCAGGATGTTCCAAGGAACATGTTAAGACAGGTTGTCTTAGTGTTTGTGACAGGTGGTCATAAGGTAGAAAGATGGACTCAAAGAAGCTGGCTAAAAAGGCAGGAATTTTCCTAAGTGTTGGGTACATTGGTCAAAGGTACCTGATTTGAAGAAGCCTCACCCAACTCAATGATATACATCATAATGTATTTGATGTCTCTTTGAGTTACTTGTGCAGGTTAAGAAATCACTGGACTGAAGCAAAAAGTTTCTAAGTCCATGTGTCGACACCCAGAGGGAAAGTGTCGACACTTAAGAAAGCTTGTGTCGACACCCAGACAAGCAGTGTCGACACTTGGAGTCATTGTGTCGACACCTGGGATGCAGAGTCGACACCAGACAGAAAGTGTCGACACTTGGAGCTGTGTCGACACTCAGTGAAGTAAAGTGCAGACAGAATGTGTCGACACAAGGAGCTGTGTCGACACCCAGTGAAGCTGTGTCTACACCAGAAAGTGTCGACACTTGAAGCTGTGTCGACACTCAGCAAAAGTCTGCAGAGACTAAGTTAAAGTGTCGACACTCAGAACAATGTGTCGACACTCAACAGAAGAGTCAGAATTTGAAGTATGTGTCGACACCCAGCACAAAGTGTCGACACACAACCAGAAGAGTCAACACATGAAGTAAGTGTCGACACCCAGCACAATGTGTCGACACTTAGCTAAAGACTCTACACTTGAAGAAAGTGTCGACACAAGGAGCTGTGTCGACACTTAGCAAAGATCAGAAAGATCAACAAAATTATTCTAAGTACAAGTGTCGACACTAAGGGAATGTGTCGACACTCAGCTGAAGTCTCAACAAGAAGAAGGTGTGTCGACACAAGGAGCTGTGTCGACACTCAGCAAGTATCAACATAGAAGACTATGTGTCGACACCAAGAAGCAGTGTCGACACTTGACAGTTACAACACATGAAGATGTGTCGACACAAAGGAGATGTGTCGACACTTAGAAGAATTCAGCAAAAGCTAGAAGAACAAGTACTTGTGTCGACACTCAATTTCAGTGTCGACACATGCAGAAGAATCTGTGTCGAGACATACAAGGAATTGTGTCGACACCTTGTAGACTTGTGTCGACACTTACACAACATGTGTCGACACTTGGACTATAAGTGTCGACACTTAAAGACAGAAAGTCTCGACACTATCAGACAGATAGAGATTTTCAAGAAATGACTGGATGACTTGACAGCTGCCGTTCCAGCCGGTCTACAGCAACTGTCAGAGATGTCAGAAGTCAGTTATGAACCGGACCAGCCGGTTACCATGAAGAAGGCCTATAAATAGGCACCTACAGTTCACAGAAACTGTGCATCAGATTATTGTTAAGGTTGATCACCTTGATGAAGTAATTATTAAAGTGGTACAAAGAGTATCAACACAAGAAGATCTAGCAGTTCAAGTGCAGATCTAAGAAGTTGGAGAGAGAGGGCTCCATCCAAGAAATCAGCCTCTGGAACTAGGCTGAGAAGAAGGATTCAGATTCATTTCTGGATCTTAAGTAGCAGAGGTCAAGGAACTACTGCAGGAGGATTCAGTCTTATTCAGTTCTACTCAAGAAGCTTTGAAGAAAACTAAGTCAGATTAGATCCAGCTGAGTTCTTCCAAGAACTCATCAAGAATCTCTCAACTCCCCTCTTATCTTTCTGAGTTGTAGAGTTATTATTTGTAATACATTCATAACTTGTAGGATCCTTTGGATCTGAGTGATTTGTAAGCCTGTATTTATAAAGGCTGAGGGTAGGGCTTGTGAGCCTGAGTGTAGGAGATTGAGATCTCTGAGTGTAGGCCTTGTTGGCTGAGTGTAGGCCTTGGATTGGCTGAGTGTAGGCCTTGATTGGCTGAGTGTAGGCTTTGGGATAAAGCTGAGTTGTAAGGCTTTGGGCCTGAGGTGTAGGAACCAATTTGGGTTCTGAGACAGTGGAGTTTGGCCGAATCTAGTACACTGCTAGATAGGCGAAGGGGGAAAGTGGATGTACCCATATCTTGGGGAACCACTATAAACCACTGTGTGCTGTGCTGTGATTGTGCTGTGTATGCTGTGAATACTTTGTCATTGCTGTGCAAAAGTTAGAAATCTGTGATAATAAACTGTTTGCTGCCATTAAAGTTAAATAAGGATTAGGTCACCTATTCACCCCCCCTCTAGGTGTTTAGGTACCATATCTTTCAAGTGGTATCAGAGCCAGGTTCCTCAAAACAAGGACTAACAGTCTGAGGAGATCCTATTTGGCAGATTCAGTGTAAGGCAACACAGATTCAAGAAATTCAAGAAAATCAAGAAACATGGGTTCTTCTGAGAATCACAAGGAATTGGGTTCCATGAAATTACCTATATAGAGAAAAGAGATCTTTGGGATCTGGAAAGAAAGGGTAAGGCTATTTATGGAAGCCTCTGACCCTAGAATCTACATCACAGTAAAGGAAGGGCCTTATGTGCCCATGAAGATATCTGTTCTGGATGCAAATCAGAGAACTCCAAAGGATTTCTCTGAGATGACTAAGGATGAGATTGTCCTAGCTACAATGGACAAGAGGGCACAAAACATTATTGTAAGTGCCATAGATGATGCAACTTTTCAGAATCTTATACACTGTAAGACAGCTAAAGAGATGTGGGACACTCTTATAGTGTATATGGAAGGATCTGAAGAAGTCAGGCAAGATAGAAAATCCTTGCTAAATCAGGAGTATGAGAGCTTTAAACAAGGTAAAGGTGATAGCATAACTGAGTGCTACAAGAAGTTCTACAGAATAGTTAATGAACTCATGTCTTATGGAAGAGAGTTCAGTAACTATGAACTAAATGATAAGTTCTTAAGATCCCTAACCAAAGATTGGGACACAAAGATCTGTGCCATAAGAGAAATGGCTAAGTTAGGGGAAATTCCTCCTCCTACACTGTTTGGCAAGTTATTGTCATATGAGATGCAATTGACAGTGAGGAAAGAGGAGGAGAAATCAACAAGGACTGAACACAAGGAAAGATCAGTTGCTTTCAAGACAGAAGTTCCCAAAAAGTGCAGGAATAAGTCATCAACTCCACCTCCAGAGGTAGTTGATTCAGAGTCTGATGAGTCAGTCAGCACAAAGAGTGAGAGCAGTGAAAGTGATGAAGACTTTGCTGCCTTCACTAGGCACTTTCAGAAATTCTTGAAGAAGAAACAGTGGAGGTCAAGACCTTCTTCTTCAAAGGGAAAGGAAGTCTTTTATCAGGAGAAAAAGCCTTCAAAGAAAGACAGGAAGAGGACAAAGTCAAGCAAGGCAACTGGATCTAAGATAGTATGCTACTGCTGCAATAGACAGGGACATGTTATTGCAGATTGTCCAGAGAAGAGAAAGGAATCTGGTGACAGGAAAAAGGCTCACTTCAAAGGCAAGAAAGAGAAGTCTTTTGTAGCCAAGAAAGAGAAGACTCTATCAGATATCTCCTCTTCAGAAACTGAGTCTGAGGCTGAAGCCTACATAGGGCTGTTTGCTGAAGAAGAAGAGGAAGAATTCATGCAGTTAATGGAGTCTATTTATGAACAAGAAGACAGTCAATGCTAAGGGCTAATGGCTTTGACAGAGAGTGCCAAAATCCTGGAGCAGCCAGGACCCAGTCAGGTACAAAGTTCAAGTTTAAATTCAGTTTCTTGTTCTAGTTCAGATTCAGATTCTTCTTCATCAAGTGATGAGAATGTATCTGAGTCTGAGGATGATATTCATCAGCTTATAGATGAATATAAGGTGCTGTTGCAGGCTTACAAGAAAAGCAAGACCCTAGCCAAAAGTCAGGCAAAGGAAATTGCTATTCTTAAAGCTGCAGCAACAGATTTTGAGAAGCAGTTTGATCAAAAGTTGAATGAGATAGCTAGGCTGAAACACATAACAGTGATTCAGATGGGTACTATATCATTTAAGAATGATCAAATTAAGAGTCTGGAGATCAATCTTCAGAAGGAAAAGGACTTAGTTGCTAGGTTTTCTAAACCTAAGTCAGTGTTACCTTTAATTGATGATTTTGTTCATCATAAAGGCAAGGCTGGGCTGGGCTTTATTAGACCTGCAAGGACTAAGCAGTCCAAGTCTAAGTCCAAGGGCAAAGCCCCAGCATTCAACAAGACTGCTGTAGATAATACAACAAAGGCTGTACCTAAGCAAAGGTACAACAAGTTTGAATGTTGGTGCTGTGGCAAAATTGGCCACTTTGCAGTGGACTGTTGGCACAATGTGAGTGCCAAAGTGAGTTCCAAACTACCTGTTGGAAAACCAGTAGGTAGGTTTGTCAAATTGCAAACTAACAATCACCAAGGACCCAAGAATACTTTGGGTTCTAAGGTTCATTAATTTGTTTTGCAGGTAAGTCCAAGTGGCCATACCCCTACATGATACTTGGACAGTGGATGTTCCAGACATATGACTGGAATAAGGAGATTACTAAAGGACTATATTCCAGTAAAAGATGGTCCAAAAGTAACCTTTGGTGGTTCTGAAAAGGGAATCATCAAAGGGTTTGGTAACATTTCTACAAACTTGGTTACCATTACTCAAGTGGCTTATGTTAAAGGGTTGAAACACAACCTAATAAGTATAAGTCAATTAAGTGATGTAGGGTATGACATCTCATTTGTTAAAAATGGTTGTCATATCAAGAGGTCAAGTGATCAAGAGATCATTTTGACTGGTTATAGGAAAAGGAATGTCTACTGCCTAGACATTATGGTTGAGAACAATGGTTCTCCAGTTTGTCTTGTAGCTGATGAGACAGTCTCTCATTGTGTCAAATGGCACAAGAGGCTTGCCCATCTTAACTACAAGACTATTAGCAAACTCTTTAGCAAAGAGTTAGTGAGGAATGGTCCTCAAGTTAAGTGTGTCAAAGATGGTATTTGCTCAGCTTGTCAAAAGGGCAAGCAGACTAAATCCACCTTTAAAAGCATAGAAAACAAAGATGCTGTGAGGTGTTTGTACCTCTTGCATTTGGATCTCTTTGGTCCAATGCCAGTTCACAGCTTAGGTAGGAAGGTCTATACCCTTGTAGTTGTAGATGACTACTCAAGGTTTTCCTGGGTGTTCTTCTTAAGACAGAAATCTGAAACACCTAGTGTCTTCTACAGCTTTGTCAAGCAAATTCAGAATGAACTAAATAGTACTGTGGTCAAAATTAGAAGTGACCATGGTACTGAGTTTCAGTCTGAAAGCATGACAAAACTATGTGAAGACTTTGGGTTATTTCAAGAATTCTCTTCACCTAGAACACCTCAGCAAAATGGCATTGCTGAGAGGAAGAATAGGACCTTGATAGAGGCTGGTAGAACCCTACTAAGTGATACATCACTGCCAGAGTATTTCTGGGCTGAAGCAGTTAACACTGCATGCCATGTTATAAATAGGGCTACCATCACTAAAGGGCTAAACAAGACCCCCTATGAAGTTGTGAAAGGCAGGAAACCAAACCTATCCTACTTAAGGATCTTTGGTTGCAAATGCTTCATACTTAACAATGGGAAGTCTTACTTAACTAAGTTTGCTGCCAAGTCCCAAGAGGGAATTTTTGTTGGGTACAGCAATAATAGTAAGGCTTATAGAGTCTACAACTTGACTACACAAGTTGTAGAAGAATCAGTGCATGTAGTTTTTGATGAGACTAAACTTATTAATAATGAGTTGTCTAGCAATGTATGCAGCCCCACAGGTTTGACAAAGAAAATGGACAAGCTTACTATAAAAGAAGTGCCTGCTGCAAGACAGCAAGGAGAGGAGAGTAGCTGCTGTCCAGGGGGAGAACTACATGTGCCAATTGCTGAAGAAATCCAAGGTATACAGCATGATGCAGATGCTGAAGTGGTTCAACCAGAAGTGAGGATGCCTCCAGCCCACAGGCATCTTAGAGATCATCCAGTAGAGCTGATTATTGGAGATCCAAGACAAGGAGTTCAAACAAGGAGCAGAAATCAGAATGCTGCAATCTATTCCAGCTTTCTGTCACAAGTTGAACCTAAGAAGTTTGAAGAAGCAATACAAGATCCACAATGGACTGAAGCAATGCAAGAAGAGCTTAATCAGTTCAAGAGGTGCAAGGTCTGGGAATTGGTTCCTAAACCTAAAGACCACAATGTAATAGGAACTAAGTGGATCTACAGGAATAAGATGGATGAACAAGGGGTCATCATTAAGAATAAAGCTAGACTGGTTGCTAAAGGATATAGGCAAGAAGAAGGTATTGATTTTGATCAAACCTTTGCTCCAGTAGCCAGACTGGAAGCCATAAGAATGTTCTTGGCCTATGCAACCTATCAAGGATTCAAGGTGTACCAAATGGATGTCAAGTCAGCATTCCTAAATGGTAATCTTAAGGAAGAAGTCTATGTGGAACAGCCTGCAGGTTTTGTTGATCCAACTCTACCTCATTATGTCTATAGACTTAGGAAAGCTTTATATGGGTTAAAGCAAGCCCCTAGGGCTTGGTATGAAACCCTATCTAGTTTCCTCATTGAGAACAAGTTCTCAAGGGGGAAAATAGATAAGACTCTATTCCTTAGGGAATCTAGAGGCAAAGTCATACTAGTCCAAATATATGTAGATGACATTATATTTGGGTCTACTGAAAGCAGCCTTTGCAAAAAGTTTGCAAAACTTATGCAAGGTCAGTTTGAGATGAGTAGTATGGGAGAGCTGAAGTTTTTCTTGGGTCTCCAAGTTAAACAGACTGAAAGTGGTTTATCCATTTGTCAGTCCAAGTTCACCCTAGAACTTATAAGGAAGTATGGTATGGATTCATCCAGTACCATGAAGACTCCTATGGGGTCAAGTATGTCTCTAAGCAAGGATGATGCAGGGAAACCTGTAGATGAAACCTTGTATAGAGGGATAGTTGGCTCCCTATTATACTTGACTGCTAGTAGACCAGACATCATGTATGCTACATGTGTTTGTGCAAGGTATCAAGCCCGCCCTAAAGAGTCTCACTTGACTGCAGTCAAGAGAATTTTGAGATATCTAAAGGGCACTCCCTATCTAGGCCTCTGGTACCCTAGAAATGGAGACTTTGATCTAACAGGTTATTCAGATGCAGACTTTGCAGGATGCGAAGAGGATAGAAAGAGTACTACTGGAACCTGTCAATTCCTAGGTGGGAGACTAATTTCATGGAGTAGCAAGAAGCAAACCAGTGTGGCTATCTCCACAGCTGAGTCAGAATATATGGCTGCAGGAAGTTGCTGTGCTCAACTTCTGTGGATTCAACATCAGCTAGAGGACTATGGATTTCAGGTAAGTAGAACTCCACTTTACTGTGATTCTACAAGTGCTATTTCAATAGCTAATAACCCTGTATCTCATAGTAGAACAAAACATATTGAGATTAAATATCACTTTCTTAGAGAACATGTAGAAAGAGAAGATATTTCACTTGAATATGTTAAAACTGATAATCAGATAGCTGACATGTTTACTAAGCCCCTAGAAGAAGCTAAGTTCAATAGATTCAAAATTGAACTAGGAATGATAAACTTAGACTAAGTTTACAAAATAAAAAATTGGCTAAGTAAAAAGGTGTCGACACATAGACAAGTCTATGTCGACACAGAATAGTGGTGTCGACACTTCAGGAGAAAGGTGTCGACACATCTAGGATGTTGGTGTCGACACTTCAGAATGTTAGTGTCGACACATGTCCAGTAGGTGTCGACACATCCTATGTGGTGTCGACATTTATGTTTTACTCAGAATTTTCTAAGTAAAGTCTCGACAATGTGTCGAGTTATGTTGTGTCGACACATAACCAAGTGTCGACACATAATATCTGTTGACTAAACTTGTGTCGACACATGTGTGTCGAGACATTATAAGTCAGTGTCGACACTTATTGCCAGTGTCGACACATCCTAAGATAGCTGTCCCGCCTGTTCATCTTCAAAATTAGACAGGTATAAATAGGGTTCTGTCTTTGTTTGTCGACACGCTTTCAAAGTTTCGAGACCAAAACTATTGTGTCGACACTTCTCTTTTCTAAAGACAAATTCTCCAAACCCTAATGGCTCCTAAGCTTGAGGAGAACGTTAACGAGGGCTATGAGCTAGTGCGT
This sequence comes from Platanthera guangdongensis, assembly GCA_039583875.1. Lineage (NCBI taxonomy): Eukaryota > Viridiplantae > Streptophyta > Magnoliopsida > Asparagales > Orchidaceae > Platanthera > Platanthera guangdongensis. The sequence goes on from CM077152.1 coordinate 107,252,911, forward strand.
GGCGCATTCGACGATGCAGATGCAGAAATTCAGGCGGTAGTAACCCTAGTCGCCGATTCTGGTCTAGAATTTCTCTTGTCTGAACCTACAAAGATTTGGAAGAAGGAAGTTCTCGAATTCCTTAATGGAGCTGCAGTCGATGAATCTGGAGTAAGAATCAAATCCAGAGTTCATGGAACTAAGATCAAGATTTCACCTAAGAGTCTGAGGAAGGTACTCCAGCTACCCAAAATTCAAGATGAAGAAGAAGTTACTGCTTCAAAGACCAGGGAAGCTTTAACCTGGTGTGGTCTTGATCCTAAGATGAAGATAGGATCTGTATTCAACAGGAAAGGCATGAATAACCAAGGAAAGTTCATGTCTGAGATTGTAGGAAAAGTCTTACTCAGCAAGACTGGAGGGCATGACAGAGTGTCTGCCTACATGTTTGAAATCATGACAAGAATAATCTTCACTCTGAAAACAGATTGGTCTCAAGTGGTGTATGAGAAAATTAAGGAAAGTCTGAAGAAGCCCAATCTGGGCAGGATCATTAGTCTTTACCTATCTGGTACCATACCAGAGGTAATGAATACTGCTGCAGGCAGCAAGATAAACCATATGAGGAAAATGGATCAAAGGATCTTTTCCAGATGGGACAGGGTGTTGTCCAAGGAAGTGGCAACCCCAGAGAAGCCAGTTACTGAGAAAGACAGTCCTCCTAAGAAGAAAAGGAAGCAAGTTCCTGTGACACAAGAGTCCTCCAGCAGTTCAGGGAGTGAAGAACAAGTTGTTTTCACTCCTGATGACCAAGAGGATGTGGCTGCAGAGAAGACCCCTGCTGCTCAAGATATTGCTGAGATCCAGGGGGAGCTGCCTCCAGCTAGCCCCATCCACAGGGATCAAAGCCAGGGGGAGCATCCAGTTGTAGAAGCAGCATCTACACTGGACAGTGAGCAAGCCACCACCATCATTCAAGAGGTACTCACTGACCTAAAAACTTTAGAATATCTTATAGAAGATGCTGATTTGTCTGATGTTCCTCAGCAAACTCAGCTGCCTAGCCAAGAACCAGATATTGTTATCAAAGACACATCTGCTATTCCAGTGGTTGAAGAGCACAGAATATCTCCAGCTCAATCACCTCAAGAGTTCACCATGGAAGATCTATTTCTCAATCTAGATCAAGTTGATTTTGACATGGACAAAGAGGCTGCTGGAAAAGATACTGCTGCTGCTGAGGGGGAGCAAATGCAAGTTCTGGAAGAGCCTTTAAGGCAAGAAACAGATAAGGCACCTGATGTGCAAGCAGAAAAGCCTCAAAGCCCTAAGGATAGGGTTGACATAGCCAGCACTTCAGAATCTGAAGAAGATGAGGCTGCAAAGGCTAAGAAGAAGAAACTCTATGTCTTCAAGAGGAGAAGTCAGAGTTATAAGAAAGCCTTGCAATCTATAGCCCCACAGCCTATAATTCAACATGCTCCAACAGTTGATTATAGTGTCTTACTGACTGCACTGCAGATTAAAATGGATGAACAAAGAAAAGCAATAGAGGCTTATGTAGATGAAGGGCACAAAGCTTTACAATTTGATCTGGCCCAAGAAATAAAGTCTATAAGGTTTGAGATGAACCTTAACAAAAAGGAAATGACTGACTGCTTCCACAAGGGTGGGAATGCAGTAGTCTATCTGGCAACACATCAGGAGAAGATCAAAGCACAGGTAGATGATATAGCATTGAAGCAAGGGTATGTACTGGAAAATCAGTTAAGGATGAATGACAACTTGACTGCTTCACACAATGCTATTGTCACTGAAATAAAGAACAAGGCTGCTGAACCTTCAACATCTACTGCTGCTGCCAAAGCTGATTTTGATAAAGTATTCCAGGAAGAACTTACTGCTGTTAAGTCTGCTATTAAAGATTCCTAGAAAGTCATCTCTGAACAACTTACAAAGCTGAAACCATTCTTTAAAGAGGGAATCAGGTATTTGGATAGTCAAATAAGATTTCAAAAGGATGATGTCAGAGACCATATGGCTAGAGAAGTCATAAAGGGGGAGAGAGTATTAGTCAAAGCTATCTCTGACCATGCCAAATGGATATCTAACTCCATCAGAGCTACACTGGGCTATCCTCCACTCTGTGATGATGATAATGTTGCTGAATCAGGGATTCAAACTGCATATCTTGGAGGCGAGCAACCAGAGGTAGCTCAAGTGATTTATCCACCTCCAGATTTTGACATGGTTCAAGCAGATGTAATCACAATGTATAGCCCACCTGAGGGCAAGGACACAGTTCATATTGAGAAAGTAGTTCAACCTATTTCTGAAGCTCTGCAAGAGGCTATGAACAAAGAAGAAGAGACAAGGTTGTCCAAGAAGAGGTTTAGGGAACAAGCAGAACAAAAGCCAGATTTTGAACAATGGAGCCCTACCTCTAGAAATATAATTTTAACTGCCTGGAAAGCTGCCAAGGACAATACACATGACAGGAACAAATGGTTATCTGAAGCTGAATGGAGAAAACATGAGATCAGGCAGGAAGCAATAGTTCAGTATAGAAGGAAGGCTAAGATGGGAAAGCTACCTCCTACTGCAGTGGAGCCTAGCAAGTACTTCCCTAAGCCATATCATTATTTTGAGAGGCAGAAGATCAAGGCAGAAGCACTCAAACAGAAAGATCTAAAAGGCAAGAAGCCTGCTATTGCTGAAACTGCTGAAGCCACTGTCAAAGCTCAAGTCCAACCTGGCAAAGGCATAGTTATCAAAGAACCAGACCTGAAATAGATTAAGAATTGACTTGAAGATTGTTGTAATCTTTTGAATGTAAAACACTTTTGTAAAACATTGAAGATGTATTAGAAAAATGTTAGAACAATATATGATAAATATATTTCATGATTGTTCAGAGAATGTGTCTATTTCTTGTTTGTTCTGAAATGATGAATGTGTATACATGTGTGAATTATTACATGTTTATGTTTGCCCTGCTGTAAATAATCTGCTTTACATCATTTTGTAATCTTTAATTATGAATGGTGTATATCATTGACTAAGGGTTATGACTTCTCCAAATAGGGGGAGATTGTTGGGTACATTGGTCAAAGGTACCTGATTGAAGAAGCCTCACCCAACTCAATGATATACATCATAATGTATTTGATGTCTCTTTGAGTTACTTGTGCAGGTTAAGAAATCACTGGACTGAAGCAAAAAAGTTTCTAAGTCCATGTGTCGACACCCAGAGGGAAAGTGTCGACACTTAAGAAAGCTTGTGTCGACACCCAGACAAGCAGTGTCGACACTTGGAGTCATTGTGTCGACACCTGGGATGCAGAGTCGACACCAGACAGAAAGTGTCGACACTTGGAGCTGTGTCGACACTTAGTGAAGTAAAGTGCAGACAGAATGTGTCGACACAAGGAGCTGTGTCGACACCCAGTGAAGCTGTGTCTACACCAGAAAGTGTCGACACTTGAAGCTGTGTCGACACTCAGCAAAAGTCTGCAGAGACTAAGTTAAAGTGTCGACACTCAGAACAATGTGTCGACACTCAACAGAAGAGTCAGAATTTGAAGTATGTGTCGACACCCAGCACAAAGTGTCGACACACAACCAGAAGAGTTAACACATGAAGTAAGTGTCGACACCCAGCACAATGTGTCGACACTTAGCTAAAGACTCTACACTTGAAGAAAGTGTCGACACAAGGAGCTGTGTCGACACTTAGCAAAGATCAGAAAGATCAACAAAATTATTCTAAGTACAAGTGTCGACACTAAGGGAATGTGTCGACACTCAGCTGAAGTCTCAACAAGAAGAAGGTGTGTCGACACAAGGAGCTGTGTCGACACTCAGCAAGTATCAACATAGAAGACTATGTGTCGACACCAAGAAGCAGTGTCGACACTTGACAGTTACAACACATGAAGATGTGTCGACACAAAGGAGATGTGTCGATACTTAGAAGAATTCAACAAAAGCTAGAAGAACAAGTACTTGTGTCGACACTCAATTTCAGTGTCGACACATGCAGAAGAATCTGTGTCGAGACATACAAGGAATTGTGTCGACACCTTGTAGACTTGTGTCGACACTTACACAACATGTGTCGACACTTGGACTATAAGTGTCGACACTTAAAGACAGAAAGTCTCGACACTATCAGACAGATAGAGATTTTCAAGAAATGACTGGATGACTTGACAGCTGCCGTTCCAGCCGGTCTACAGCAACTGTCAGAGATGTCAGAAGTCAGTTATGAACCGGACCAGCCGGTTACCATGAAGAAGGCCTATAAATAGGCACCTACAGTTCACAGAAACTGTGCATCAGATTATTGTTAAGGTTGATCACCTTGATGAAGTAATTATTAAAGTGGTACAAAGAGTATCAACACAAGAAGATCTAGCAGTTCAAGTGCAGATCTAAGAAGTTGGAGAGAGAGGGCTCCATCCAAGAAATCAGCCTCTGGAACTAGGCTGAGAAGAAGGATTCAGATTCATTTCTGGATCTTAAGTAGCAGAGGTCAAGGAACTACTGCAGGAGGATTCAGTCTTATTCAGTTCTACTCAAGAAGCTTTGAAGAAAGCTAAGTCAGATTGGATCCAGCTGAGTTCTTCCAAGAACTCATCAAGAATCTCTCAACTCCCCTCTTATCTTTCTGAGTTGTAGAGTTATTATTTGTAATACATTCATAACTTGTAGGATCCTTTGGATCTGAGTGATTTGTAAGCCTGTATTTATAAAGGCTGAGGGTAGGGCTTGTGAGCCTGAGTGTAGGAGATTGAGATCTCTGAGTGTAGGCCTTGTTGGCTGAGTGTAGGCCTTGGATTGGCTGAGTGTAGGCCTTGATTGGCTGAGTGTAGGCTTTGGGATAAAGCTGAGTTGTAAGGCTTTGGGCCTGAGGTGTAGGAACCAATTTGGGTTCTGAGACAGTGGAGGAGTTTGGCCGAATCTAGTACACTGCTAGATAGGCGAAGGGGGAAAGTGGATGTACCCATATCTTGGGGAACCACTATAAACCACTGTGTGCTGTGCTGTGATTGTGCTGTGTATGCTGTGAATACTTTGTCATTGCTGTGCAAAAGTTAGAAATCTGTGATAATAAACTGTTTGCTGCCATTAAAGTTAAATAAGGATTAGGTCACCTATTCACCCCCCCTCTAGGTGTTTAGGTACCATATCTTTCACTAAGTCCATATGCATTGAGTGGAGCAAGCTCACTCAACGCTAGAAGTCAAGGAACAGTTAACAATGGAACTAAGTTCACTGACATTGAGTGGAGCAAGCTCACTCAATGCCAGAGGTAAGGAAGGATGCTGCATAGCAAGAAATTTAGCTAAGTCCATAGGCGTTGAGTGAAGTCTACTCACTCAATGCCAAATGACTAAAAGCGCTGAGTACAGCCTGTACAGTCAAAGCCTAACAATTATCAAGCTATAAATTTGGCCAAGTCTATTGGCATTGAGTGAAGTGTACTCACTCAATGTCATACAAATAAAAGTTGTGAGATAGGCAAAGCCTACGAAGAAATAATAAGAATGTGGCTAAGTTCACAGGCGTTGAGTGAAGTCCACTCACTCAATGACATAACATCTAAATCATTGAGTATAGCTCAGACAGTCAACGCCACAAAAATTATGTGGATATTTGACTAATTCCACAGGCACTGAGTGAGGCAAGCTCACTTAACACCATGTGATAAAAAGTGTGGACTGATTCTCATCTAGTCAGAGCCAGTGTTTTCAGACACAGAAAATTGGCTAAGTCCAAATGCGTTGAGTGTAGCTTACTCACTCAACACCAGATAACAGAAGAATATCTGTTAAGTAGTTTGGTGTTGAGTGAAGCTTTCTCACTCAACGCCAAGTGAGAATATCTGTCTAAGTAATATGGCATTGAGTGATGAAGGCTCACTCAATGCCTAGTAAACAAAAAGTCTGGCCAAGATAAAAAGTGTTGAGTGATGAAGACACACTCAACGATCTCAACTCCAACTGATAAAAAACATCGTGTGTTGAAGACACACTCAATGCTCTCAATGCTAGAGAAGCAAGAATATTTTATAAGACAAAAAGCGTTGAGTGGACTCAACGCTCTCAACACCATATGATAAAAAGCACTAAGTGATGAAGATACACTCAACTCTCTCAATGCCTGAGAAGCAGGATTATTTTCTAAGGCAAAAAGCATTGAGCGGACTCAACGCTCTCAATGCCTAATGATTGAAATATTTTCCAAGTGTTTTGGCGTTGAGTAAAGCTTGCTCACTCAATGCCTAGTAACAAAATTCTGTCTAAGTGTTTTGGCGTTGAGTGAAGGTTGCTCAATCAACACCTAATGATAGAAAATCTATCTAAGTGTTTTGGCAATGATTGAAGCTTACTCACTTAATGCCTATACTAATGTTGCTTGATTTTGGCTAAGTCCACAGATGGCTGACGTCAGCATGAGTCAACAAAAATCAACAAAGTCAACGCAGTTCAAATTCTTTGCGGGAAAGATGGAGTAGGCCATTGATGGCACCAACAGCCAGTTTTTGTCATATTCTGCATATGGTAGGTGGTAAATTGGAAATTAAGGCTGAGCCACACAATGCAAAGAGTCGTTGATCGGCGAAATAGAAAAGGCGAGATCGACGAAGGAGAAATCAATCTTTTTAGGGTTTGTCTTTCCGCAAAGCGGCGGAACATCTTCGTCCTCACCATTATTGCAAAGCTCGAAGCTGAAGATCGAATCAGAAAACCTGAAGGATTGAAAAGCTAGCTGTTGATTTCTTCATCATCAACAGCAAGATCAGAGAACTCTCCGAAGAAGAAGATGCAACAGGTCTAACATAGCTGTAACTGATCTGAAGCCGATCCAAGATAGATGGTGTCATATTCATCTTCACCAACAAGTTTTTGATAGCTTCAAGCAAGATAGCAGGTCTCTTTCTTATCTACACCAGCAAGCTTAAAATGATTCTCTTAGAAAGTAGAGGCAGCTTGTAACAACCCCATCCGTTCATATGGTATATTCTAGAAGGTCCGGCCGGGGACCCACAGTATATACCACAAAACAGGCGGTGAAGGTACAGGATGATACCAGAGTAGCGCATCGCACTTATCACAAATCATTCTAGCGGAAGCCTAGACTACAACTTGAACTCCTCATGAATGTCCAAACATAAAACTCCACATTTTATACCATATAGGAATGTCTTACAATAAGTACCAAGCGTTGGCCTTATGGCCTTACAGGGCTATCAAACAGTGGCCTAAACAAATTGGCGCGCAGGCCGGCCACAATAAAAGAAAACACACAACAACACAGATAGCCTTCGAGGGCTAGCAGCAGTAGCAGCAACAGCAGCAGGAACATCAACCTCTATGCGTCCCGCTCGGCTCTCCCGCACCTGTACAGGGACAATCCACCCAACGGTGGCAAACAAAAGCAACGGTCAGCGTTCAGCTGACCAAATTATAACGACCCTACCCCTTCTCTCAGGGCAGCAGTATCCTTCCCTGCAGGCATAGCAAATCACAAGGATGGCAATATATAGCATTAAAATGTGCTTTTACGCACACAAGCCATCACAACCGTTCGCCACCCGGCCCAACGGTTCGTGCACTCAGGGCACATTCTTGGTGTTCCGGCAAATCTCTTGCCCACCACCGTATCAGGGTCATAACCCAACGGTAAATCTCTTGAGCATTTACCCCATGGCGTGCAGCCGGAGTTAGTCTTCCTACACCGGGATAGCCCGTAGCCCCCCATTGTGTCATGGCGCGCAGGCCGAAGACTCTTGCTATGCGCTCCAACAGACCGCACCTTTGGTCTCACATCGGACGGACATAGCGCAGGTCGGATCCTCCACCCCCCGTTGCTCAAATCGCCTTGCCTTCTCCGAGTACAGCGTACTCATGGCTATATCAAAGGCGCGGGTCGGTCTCACCAATCCTGTTCCTGACATTCAAGCCTGGGCATATCTCGATACCCATTTCCTTAGCACAACAGCGGGTCTTTCCTGGGCCTCCCAGTAATTCCTGTGACTCTCTTCACAGGTGGACACCGCACAAGCACAAATGTTAGGGGTCTTTCCTGGCTATCATATCAGTACTTCCTGTTACTCGCTTCACAGGTGGACACCCTACGACATCAAGCATCACAAAGGGCATTTCCTGGTCACACCAGTACTTCCTGTGCCACATCCACAGGTTAGACCCAAACACATCACATGGCTATTTTTCCTGGGCTACCACCCCAGTACTTCCTGCTACTCCTTTTCGCAGGCATAACCCGCAGACTCCTTAACCTACACGTTATCACGGAGTCTTCTCCGGTTCGTATGCAACATCACCAATCCAGACCAACCTGTCCAGATGGGCTTCACACAGCATGCCTATTCCGTACTTCATTTCCGGATCTATATGCTACAAAGGGGATTTCAAGCATCCACCCAAAGATTTCCAAAATCAGCCACCTCTTGGTGGGGGAAATCACAAAGCTATGCCAAAAAGAAGCCTTCACATGGCTAGGAAGAAGATTCGTTACCATTGACGACCGCTTTGGTGCCATAGACTCAAAGCTAGCTTGCAAGACTCGCAAGATCGTTTCCTCCGCAACGCCGGCTTCGGAACTCTTGTCGGTACACCGCAGCACCACCAGCAGCATCCCCCTTTCCTCTTCCTCCTCCTTTCTCTCTCTCTTTCTCTCTTAACTTGAAGAAAGATTAAGGCCAAGGAAATGAGAATCATTTCTCTGATTTCGGCCTTTAGGAAAAAGAGGAAGAGGCTTCAGCCCTTGGATCCCAGCTGAAGGAATGGACGGCCACGATTTTGCCAAAAACACAGATTTTGACCCGACACGGCCTCGGACACGGCCGTGTGCCAGGCCGTGTGCCTCAAGCGGTGGTCAACCGACTTATCCAAACCAGTGACACGCCCATGGAACACGCCCGTGTCATGGGCCGTGTCACCAACACGCCTTCGAACACGCCCGTGTCTGTGGCCGTGTGCCTGGGCGAAAAAAAATCCCAAATCATCCCGAGACTTCACACGGCCTGTGACACGCCCGTGTCCCAGGCCGTGTGCCCTGACACGGCACAAAGACACGCCCTGTCGAAAATATTCGGCGGGCTGAGTTCGTCGACCCGATTTGACACGCCCTGTGACACGCCCGTGTCACAGGCCGTGTGCAACTTCTCGACACTCGACACTCACGTCTCGACACTCGACGATCGTCGAGTAAAAATCGTCGAGCACGCGACACGGCCTTGGACACGCCCGTGTCCTGGGCCGTGTGCCTCCTCTCGACACATCGTCGAGCGAAAAATCATCGAGACAAAACACAACCTCGACACGCCCTGCGACACGCCCGTGTCGCAGGCCGTGTCCTTTGACACGCCCTGGGACACGCCCGTGTCCCAGGCCGTGTCACCCAAAAATTCCTGTTTCAGAAATTTGGACTGTTACACAGCTAGTGTCGATCCTTACTGCAGGTACTTCACAAATCCAGCCAATCTTTTCTGAAGAACAATCTCTGGCAGCTGTGAAGAAGAAAGCTTGAGGAGCAGTGATATGGAAGCAAGCTCAGAGAACTATTTCTCTAGAGTCAAAGGTAGGGCTGCATCTGTTCAGTCTAGGAAGGGAAGAAGAAGCAGATCAGCTGCTCTGCAATTTACTTCCAACACAAGCCAAGATCTACTCCTATTACTGTGAAGAAGATAGGACTGAGTATTACTCAGTTCAGGTAGAAGTAGACTCACGATATATATTCCTAAAGTCAAAGTTGGGCTGAGTTTATCTCAGTCTAGGAGGGTTGGCATAGAGAAATTTCTCTTGTGTTCAACTAACCTAACAACCCACTCTTCACCTTATAAGATCTTTTTAGATCTGAGTTATAAGTCTGAATTTATAAAGGCTGAGGGTAGGATCCCAGTGTGGATCTGAGTGGTAGGGTTGTTTAGCCTGAGTGTAGGATCACTGGTTGATTTGAGGTAGGATTCTGTTGAGAATCTAAGAGTAGGGCTTTGGCCTGAGTAGTAGGATTCATGTGTGAATCTGAGCTGTAGGATCTAATTTGGATCCTATGTAGGTGATCAGTTTATCACTGAGTTATAGGTCTTTTGAGCCTGAGATTGTAGGAGAGTCATTCTCTCTGAGGTAGGATCCTTTGTGGATTGAGGTAGGGCTGTCCTCCCAGCCTGAGTGGTAGGGCCTTTGGCCTGAGATAGGTGAGCAGTTAATCACTGAGTTATAAGGCCTAGTGCCTGAGTTGAAAGCCTTAGAGGTGACTGAGAGATCCTGAGGGATCTGAGATATAAGATCTTAGGAGCTGAGATTGGAGAAGTGCCCTATCCATCTAGAAGTTATAAAGGTGGGAGGGAAAGTGGACGTACCCATAATTTGGGGAACCACTATAAATTTGTAGTGTTGTCTGTGTGAGTTTTTCTGTGTATTTCTTTGTTGCAAGTTATTTAGTTCTTGAAAGAAAAAATATACTAACTCACCAAGCAATTAAAGAAGGAAATTAAAAGAAAGTCACAAGAGACAGATAACCTATTCACCCCCCTCATCTAGGTGATTTAGCTATCCTTGCAACAAAGACTTTCAAGTACTATCAGAGGGAGATTACTCAAAAAGGACTTAATAGTCTGAGTAGACCTCAAAGGATAGCTAAAAGGTTTGCCTTGTGAATTCAAAAGAAAATCATAAGGAGTGGAGCACAATGGAGCTTCAATTCTGCATCAAGGAGAACTTTGGGACATGGAAAGAAATGACCAAACAGATCATGGAAGCCATTGATCCTAGAGTCTTCCATCAATTCAACAAGGACTCTTCATTCCCATGAACGTCACTACATCAGATGCAAGTCTCCAGACCCCAAAGAGATATGGTGAAATGACTGAGGATGAGGTCATCTTGGCTGCTATGGATAAAAGGGCGCAACACATCATGATAAGTGCCATGGATGAGTCCACCTTCCAGATCTTTGTCCACTACAAGATAGCAAAAGAGATGTGGGATTCTCTTACTGTGTATATGGAATGGACAGAGAAAGTCAGTCTTTTTGACAGTGATTCAGAGTTTGAAGAAGAAGAAGCCTTCATTGGGCTACTTGCTGCCAATACAGATGAAGCGGAAGACAATCTAGATGCATGGATAGAGATCAGGGCCCCTCTGTCATAATAAGAAAGTGATTCTGAGGTGGATGTTGATGAGGTTGATGACTGTAGCTATTATGGGCTAGTTGTCATGACAAAAGGAGAATCGTGCCAGGATCAGCCTGGTCCAGATTAGGTACAATCTCTGTCTAGTTCTTCTTATTGCTCAGGTCATGAGCCTAGTCCAGATTCAGAAGCTTCTTCATCTAGTGATGAAGGTGACTCTGAATCTAATGTAGATATCAATCAATTGATTGATGAGTATGGTACACTTCTAGAGGCTTTGAGGAGAAGCAAGAAGTTGGTTAAGAGGCAGGGTGAGGAGGTTACCTCCCTTCAGTTAGCTGGTTCCCAGCTTGCTGAGACAACATCCTTGCTGGATCAGAAGACTGGTGAAGTGTGCCAACTAAAGGCCATCTCAGTCATCCAACTTGAGACCATAAGACAAAACGACAAGATAATCTTGGATCTTGAAGAGGATCTCCTTAAGGAGAAAAAGATAGTGGCTAGTTTTTCTAAGCCAAGTACAGTGTTACCCTTGATAGATTCCTTCTCCTTTCAAAGGTGTAAGAATAAGTTGGCAGTCAAGAGAAGCACAAGAGTTGACCTTTACAAAGTGAAAGGCAAAACTCCTGTAGTGTTGACCTTTCATAAGGTAATCCTCCATTCTCATAGGTATGACCAAGGCTGCAAGCATGGTCACTAGAAGAATGGGAATTCTTCTTGTAAGAGTACAAGAGTATCTTCCAAGAATAGAAGAAAGGGTAGGGGAATGAGTGCCTGTAAGGCTCCACTTGAAGAAGTACAAATGGCCAAGTCTGGACCATTTGTATTTGGTGCCTCAACCCCAACTCTCAAGGATAAGGCAGTGGCTTTCACTCAAGCCCATCCAGCAAAGACTCAGACCAAGGGTCAGTCTACCAGTAAGCCTAACTTGGTTATTTCTGATGAAATAAACAACATGTCTTCTGCAAAGAAGACAACTGTAAATAGCATTTAGAGCAAGCAAAGGAAGCCTGCTGGATAACTAACCTTCAGTCAGATCAATGCTGAAAGGAACTTGAAGAAAGTTATTGCTCCTCTTCCTTATGTTCAGTCAGCAGTTAACCATACTGCCAGACCTACTCAGAAGAGAAGGTACAATATACATGAGTGTTGGTGTTGTGGTATAGTGGGGAATTTTGCCTTAGATTGCTGACACAATCGTACTGTGCCCAGAGCAAGAATGAGCCTACCTGTCAGAAATATTGTTGGTAGGAAAGGTAGATTTCAGACTAATTAGAACCTAGGACACAATACCTATTGGGGTCCTAAGGTGGGATAAAGTCTGTTTTGCAGGTTAGTCCAAGTGCTCATCCCCTTTGAGGTACTTGGACAAAGGATGTTCTAGACCTTGGACTGGAACAAGAAAGCCATCTTATGGATCATACTCCAGTGAGGGATAGACCTAAGATCTGTTGTTGGGAAGTTGGTGATGGAGATTGACCATCAAGGATACTCCTCCCACTGTCTAAGAGAAAAAGAATGGTGTGTGTAGTACTGAAGAAGGATAAAGTGCTTAAGTCTTGAGTAAAAACCTTCTAGTAGAATCTGTCTGAATAAATAGATCAGTAGGTGTCAGTCATTAAAGCTCTAAGGAATCTGACTAGTGTGACATTGTACTGCTGCCACCTCAGCAGAATAGCGAGTAGAAGAATAAGAAGGATGTACTCATCATAGTGCAAAGCACAAGAAGCAGCTCTTCTAAGAGCAGTAAGGAAGAGACACCGGATCCCTAGTTGGAAAGAATGTCTACTGGTATAAACTAAAGACTTTCAACTGGTATACACTAAGGATTTTCAAGTGACATACAAAAAATGACAAACTCAAAGATTGTCCAAGTGGGAATTAGTGGAAAGTGTGGACAGGATCTATGCAACTACATGATCTGTGCAAATGTTAAGGGGGAGACTGTCACGCTAGATGCTCCTATTTGGAATGTATGTCCAGTCTGGGTTGCTGGACAAGCTTGAGTCTTACCTACAAGGTATCCAACACAGAATAGGTCAGCAATACGACTGAAGATCAGCATGTCTCTATGGACATTGCTGGGGTTGAGAAGGAGACTACCCAGATGATTGCTCCAGCTAGTGGTGATACAAGTCAGAATATTCTTATGTGAATATCAGTGTAAAGAAAAACTTGGTATTAAAATGAATGAATGGTTGAAGGTAAGATCATCCATGGTTCAAGGGGTATCATGTGGCATAGGCGAGTTGTGTCAGTGATATCAACTCAAGAGATACAATATCTAGTCAAGTGATATGATCACTATGGGAGAAATAAAGAATGAGAGGAAGATTTCAACTTAACTCCTGCTCAAGAGGATGACAATGTCATACCCTCCCTGACTGTAGTTGTATGAACCATGACTGCTGCTGTAAAGTCATAAAGGGGAGTAGACAATGATCAATAAGAGAGTGTATAGGGTACAAGGATGATAGGAAAAGCAAGGATGAAGCTTGTCATTTCTAAGGGAAAAGGGTGACAGTGTACCAATGGTTTATGGAGTAGCAAGAAGCTATACAAACTGCTGAATCAAAATACTTACCTGCAGGGATGTGTTGTGTACAGTTGCTGTGAATCCAACATAAGCTCTAGGTCTACAACATTGAGATAAGTAACATTTCTTTGTACTAAAAGTCAATGATTTAAATCCCCACTGCTAGGAATCCTGTCTTTCATAGAAGGATAATGCATGTTGAGATTAGGTATTATTATTATTATTACGGAGCATGTGAGGAAGGAAGACTTTTGTCTAGAATTTAACCTCATAGATTAGGAAGTGGCTGATATTTGTACTAAGCCACTAGACGAAGTCAAGTTCAACACATTCAAATTTGAATTGGATATGTTGAACTTGGTATAGCTTCAGTTGCTCCATGTAAGATTTCTGTTGCAGAACTCATATTTCTTCCAGGGAATATCAAGTGATATCAAGACTAAGATGTACTCAAGTGTCCAGTAAAGAGAAGATATCATATGCTCAAATTGAGGGGGAGCAAATCCAGCAAATAGCTGGAACAAGTTCAGCTTCCTGTTAAGAGGAAGCAAGCAGCTGCAGTTTCTGCTAGAATGCTCTGTGTATGACGTTGTGATTGGTTGGATGGTTTCCATTGAGTAACCACCCGGTCTGTGTGTGGTATATGACGTCGAGCCCCGGCCGGACCTACTGCTATATGCTATGCGACGGATAGGGGGTGTTATAATTTGGAATCAGACTACTGGTTTCAGTCAGGCTTAAAAATGAATTCGTGGGCGAATTCTTTTTAAGGGGTGGTGAGCACATGTGTGTGCGTCATCGTTATAACATCAAAAGAACTCATGAATGTCCACTTAGGAATGAAAATACACGTGTTTGGGGAACCTGCATGTTCCTATAATTGCTGTTTGCAATTTTGTTTGGTCTCTTAACGGTGTTTTGTACCACTATAGGTGACCAGAAGCGGTGCTGGGCCGTCGGAACATCAGGTTTCTGAGGATTATAGTGCACCTGGTGATGTGCCTGCAACCCTTCCCTCCGCTAAAACCATAAGAATGGTGGTGGAAGCATTATTCGCTGCGATTGGAGCACAAAATGAAAGACGTGTGCAGTCCCCTATTATCCCAACGCCGGGTGGTGTGATGGAGCAAACAGAATTTATAAGACCTTTGGGGCAGCAGTTGAACATGCTCGTAGTGCAGGGTACGCACTCAGTTGAGTAATATTTGCAAGCGTTTCTGATGATAAGACGCTACCCAGGCTCTGAAGTGGAGAGAGAGAAGTCAATGGTCGATAGGTTTTATAATGGCCTGCGCGGCGAATTGCGAAGTTCTGTTGCTAGTACCAAAGTTATTGGGATTCCGAGCCTTGGTAGAATCGGCTAGATCTTTGGAAGAAGATTTGGCGAAAGTCAATCGAATGTCGGAGCTTTGGGTACTAGACTCTACAGATTCTGCAAAATCTGAATATCGAAGGAGGAGGAATAAGAAGTCTAAAATGTCTACTGGTCAGGCTCCGTATGGTTGTTTTAAGTGTGGCAAGGAAGGGCACTTTGCCCGAGACTGTCGGATTGGTGCTCAGAAGTTAAAGAAAAACTCTAGTGTCAAGAAGTCTGAATTCAAGGCGCCGACTACTTCAAAGTCCGGCTATCAAAGGTTCTTTAAGAAGTCCAGGACTTCGGGTCCAGTTCCTTCTTCTGGTGCTTCTGGGGCGACTACGGGTCGGACCCCGGGTGCATGCTTTACTTATGGAAAGCCGGGGCACTTTGCCCGCGATTGCTGGAGCAGACGTCTCAAGTCAGAGAAGAAGCACGCTGTCGTGATAACAGGTACGGCTTAAAGTTATAGTAGTTTAACTTTAAATACTTGTTGCCCTTGTGCATGTGAGCTTAGAACTGTCAGTGCTAAGGTTTGTTCTGCTTTTTGGTTAATTCACCGAGAGCACCGTTCGCCTAGGGAGCTTCGCATTCCCTGCTAACCAAAGGATTTGTATTGCGCGTCGGAGTACCTTCTTCGATGGCGAAGGACAAGTTGGATGTGTTGTTGCCCATGGGTGTTCGATGCGCACGGATAGAATCTGTGGCGTGAAGATTCAAATTGGGAGTCAAGAGTTTGATCTGCAAGCATCGTTATTGCCGCTAGTGGAATTCGACGTTATATTTGGCACGGACTGTCTCTCGGAGCAGCGAGCCTATATTGATTGCGGTAGCAAGGAAGTCAAGCTGGGAGCAGGTCGTGAGACGACTTTCACTGGCTTGAAGGGGTCGAGCAAGACGTTGATGTCTGCTTTTCAGGTGGTGAAGGCAGTTCGTGCCGGTGCAGAACTGTTCTTTACTCTAGTGGAGGTTGCAAAGCCTAAGCCCGCGTTGGACAGTATTTCAGTGGTATCGGAATACCCTGATGTGTTCCCTAGCGATCTTCCTGGAGCCCCGCCGCAGTGGGAGATAGATTTTACGATAGAGCTCGTACCAGGTGCAAAGCCTGTGTCACGCTCTCCTTATCGGCTAGCACCTAAGGAAATGACAGAGCTTAGGGTTCAACTGCAAGAGTTGTTGTAGCAAGGGTATGTGCGTCCAAGTTCTTCTCCTTGGAGCGCGACGATCCTCTTTATTAAGAAGAAGTACAGAAGCTTAAGGCTATGTATTGATTATCGGGAGCTCAACAAGTTGACGGAAAAGAACAAGTACCCGATCCCCCGGATTGAAGATCTATTCGATCAATTAGTCGGGTCGACGGTGTACTCAAAGTTGGACCTCAAGTCCGGGTACTACCAGCTACGAATAAGGGAGAGTGATATCCCGAAGACAGCATTCAGTACGAGATACGGGCATTACGAGTTTACGGCCATGCCGTTTGGGCTGACTAATGCGCCGTTAGTATTCATGAATTTGATGAACAGGACCTTCAGGGAGTACTTGGACCATTTTGTGATCGTCTTCATTGACGATATTTTGGTGTACTCGCAGAGTGAGGAAGATCACTTCAAGCATCTTCATTTGGTTTTGGAGACGCTAAGGAGGAATTAATTGTATGCTAAGTTCTCGAAGTGAGAGTTTTGGTTGTCCACAGTAGCGTTCCTCGGTCATAGAGTGAGTGGGGAAGGTATCGCAGTGGATCCGGCGAAGATTGTTGCGATACAGGAGTGGCCTGAGCTTTCTATGGTAGCGAAAGTCCGGAGCTTTCTGGTGCTTGCCAGCTATTATAGGCGCTTCGTAGAGAACTTCTCGCGGATAGCATTACCTCTCACTACTTTGACGAGGAAGGAGCAGAAGTTCGTTTGGATGCTGGAGTGCGCACGAGCCTTTGAGGAATTGAAATGTCGGTTGACCACGCCGCCTGTGTTGAGTTCGCCGAGTAGGACCGAAGGTTATGAGATTTATAGCGATGCTTGAAGCAGTGGTTTGGGTTGTGTGCCGTTACAGCATGGAAGCGTTATAGCATATGGCTCGAGAAAGCTGAAGGTGCACGAGAGGAATTATCCGGTCCATGACTTGGAGTTAGCGGCCATGATTTTTGCCTTGAAGCTGTGGAGGCATTATTTGTACGGTGTGAAGATTGATATCGACACCGATCACAAGAGCATGAAGTATTTGATCGATCAGAAAGATCTGAATATACGACAGCGTAGATGGATGGAGTTCCTAGGGGACTATACATTCAAGATCCACTACGTGCCTGGTAAAGGTAATGCGGTTGCGGACACGTTGAGACGCCGGGCCCCAGCTCAAGCCAATTGGCTATCGATCCATGATGAGCGGTTGGTTCGGGAGTTGGAGGCGTTAGAGATTGTTTGTGTAGATAAGTAGTCAAGTGCTGAAGCACTCTTGAATTGGACTGAAGTTCAATATGACCTGGCTGATCGGATTCGGCAGGCTTAGGATTTGGATGACCACATGAAGCAGTTCATCGTAGAGGCTCTGGATGGGTCAAATCCCCAATTCATTGTGGAGGATGGATTGCTTTGGAAAGACGGTCGTCTTTGTGTACCAAGCGTGGGTAGTTTGCGGGTGGATTTGTTGTACGAGGCGCACCATACCAAGTACTCGATTCACCCGGGGAGCACAAAGATGTACCACAACGTTAAGAAACTATTTTGGTGGCCGGGTTTGAAGAAGGATGTGGCGCTCTACGTGGCGAAGTGCCAAACTTGCGCCTTGGTGAAGGCGGAGTGCCAAAAACCGGGAGAATTTCTGAAGTCCTTGCCTATTCCGGAGTGGAAATTCGACGACATCGCTATGGACTTTGTGCACGGTTTGCCAAGGTCGCAAAAAGGGGAAATGACGCCATCTGGGTGGTCGTAGATCGGCTAACGAAGGTGTCGCATTTCATTCCGCATAGGAAGGACGATCCTGTGGAGAAGTTGGCAAAGTTATATGTGGATAACATAGTGCGGCTCCACGATGTGCCCCGCAGCATCGTGAGTGACCGTGATGGGCGATTCACGTCAAATGATTGGAGGCTTGTGCAGCAAATGTTGGGAACAAAGCCGAGTTTTAGCACAACCTTCCATCCGCAAACAGATGGGCAGACCGAGAGGGTCAATAGGACTATGGAAGACATGCTCTGCATGTGTGTCTTGGACTTTGGAAAGCAATGGGAAGACCATCTTTATTTGGTGGAATTTGCGTACAATAATAGCTACCAGACGAGTATTCAAATGACGCCCTTCGAGGCCCTTTATGGTAGAAGATGTCGCACGCCGTTGTCATGGTTGGAAACGGATGAGTCAAAGTTGTACAAGCGTCAAGAGGTGTAGGATGCTACTTCATTGGTGCGAACCATTCGGGAGAGATTGCTTATCGCTCAGGACCGACAAGCGAAGTACTATAATGCCAAGCACAGGAACGTGTAGTTCGCTGTGGGCGACTGGGTGTACTTAAAGATCAAGCCGTTCAAGGGTGTCTCGAGGGTGCAGTGCTTGATAAAGCTGAGCCCGAGGTTCCTTAGGCCGTTTGAGGTTCTGGAGCGGGTTGGTGAAGCAGCCTATCGGTTGAAGCTATCTGTGGAGCTTAGTGGTCTACATGATGTATTCCATATTTCGGTGCTACGGAAGGCGGTGCAAGAGCCTACGCAAGTGATCGCGGTCGATCAAGTGCCGATTGATAGTGGGTTGACGACAAAGATCAAGCCCGTGCGGATTGAGGACTCGTAGGTCAAGCGGCTACGCAATAAAGAGATCAGGATGGTCAAGGTCCGACGGGACAATTGCGGTCGAGAGGAGCTCTCTTGGGAGCGAGAGCAGACTATACTTGACGAGTATCTGGAGTTGTTCCGCTCAGGTACAATTTACTTTTGTACTTATCTTTCCTTTATGTAATTTCGTGGACGAAATTCTTTTAAGAGGGGGAGAGCTGTAACGCCCCGAAACTCAAAAGAGCGACGGGTGACGAATCTGTACCAAATTTGGAATTTGGCAGGGGTATACGGCCTGGGACACGGGCGTGTCCCAGGGCGTGTCGGGGTAGTTCAGAGTTCTGGCAAAAGATCAGGCAGAAACCTGGGTTCGACGATCGTCGAGCAGCGGTCGACGATCTAGTCTAAATGCTGCGTTCGACGATCGGGCCAACTATCTGTGTTCGACGATCGGGCCAGCTATCTGGGTTCGACGATCGGGCCGTGGGTTCGACGATCGGGCCGCACGTTCGACGATTTGGCCAGAGTGTTGCGTTCGACGATCGGGCTATAGATCTCCGTTCGACGATCTATCAGCGGTCGACGATCTTGGTTCGACGATCGTCGAGCGTGGGGCAATTTATGGCGTGTCTGACTCAGTCGACGCGGAGTGTCGACACACGGGATTGGCGGGAGTTGACTAATTGTTCCGACATTGACGCAGACGTGTCCTGATCCTATTGGTGTACCATACGGTGTTTAGACCCATTCGTCCAGGTCAGACCTGGATCGTAGCCGTGCATTTCTATTGTGGGATCCGATGGCTGTGGTTATCCCATAGGGGTTATACCCGAGAGAAGGGTATCAAAACCCTTATTATTTTCTGTTGGTTCTCTGTCTAAATCCTAGAGAGAGGGGAGAGCAAAGGAGGAAGAAGAAGTCTAGATCCAGTCTTTGGAGGAGTTTTAGAGCTCCAAATCTCGAGCCGACTTCGGATCTACGAAGGCAAGGAGATTGCGGTGCTTTTCATCCGCATACTTTTCCATGGCGCCAAGGAAGAATGCTAAGGTAACGATTCTCTACTTGAGCATGTGAAGCTCTACTTCTTTTGCATAGGAAGCCCGCTCTCGCGAGTTTGCGGTAAATTGGAGGCGTTCCTTCGGGTAGATATGTGAAGTCCCCGTTGTGTAGAGTCCGTAATCGAGAACGGACATAGACATGATGTGTGAAGCCTATCCGGACATGTTGGTCTGGATCGGCGATGTTGCATTGCATAAATGCCGGAGAAGACTCCGTGCGAATGTTTGTTTTTCGGGTTTTCTACGCGGTAGATTGCAACAGGGATCCTTGGGGATTAACCCTAAGGTGCACCCGAAAAACTGGGCGAATGCGTGATCATGCCAACATGGTGGCCTGGGAGCCAACTTGAACATAACCGGGTTATGTGAAGTATGTGATGGAAACGGGACTCGGGAGAAGTTTGACCCGCGCATATGGCTTAAATTGTCGCTGCGATGTGAGCATGGGTTAGATGGAACCGTACCCGTTCTATGTCGTTCGGTTAGAGCCGTTGGCATAGATGAGGGTCTTCGACAGTCTATGGCTTAAATTGACGTGACCCATGCCGGGAAGACAAAATGCTCATATGTTTGGCCGTCAAAGTGGCGGTGGTGAGTCCGGAATGTCTATGGCTTAAATTGACGTGACATTGGCCGGTTCATCGAGAATGTGCCCTGAGTGTACGGGGCGTGTGGCCTTGCGTGCCAATGCCTGTGATGCAATGTATATTTATATACTGCTTGGTTATGCTAATAAATGCAGGGAAGGAGTATCGCCGCCCCGAGTTGGGGGCGGAGTCGTTATAATTTGTTCAGCATTACTGACCGTTGCTTTTGTTTGCCACCGTGCGGTGGTTTGTTGCTTGCAGGTGCTGCTGAACCAAACGGTCAATAGCGGGCTAAAGCCCAAATTGCGAAGCCGGCCCTCGAAGGCCTAATTGGAGTGTTTACTTGCTTTTGTTCATGTATGACCAGCCTGCGTGCCATGGTATGGAAAATATGTAATTTTGAGTAAACCATTTGTAATGTCTTAAGGCTAGTACTGGTGTATGCACTTCATTCCTATTTGGCTTGTTAGTGGATATTCATGCTTATTGTTGGGTTCTTTTCATTGCAACTTATAAAACTGCTTCCGCTAGAATGCTCTGTGTAGGACGTTATGATTGGTTGGATGGTTTCCATTGAGTAACCACCCGGCCTCTCTGTGGTATATGGCGTCAGGCCCCGGCCGGACCTACTACTATATGCTATGCGACGGATAGGGGGTGTTACACAAAGTGCCCTAACTAAGGGTCAAGTGACCTCCAAGATGCCCAACCAACTCTACTTAAGTCTTCCTAGACCTTAAGGGAGTCCAATAGGTCACCAAGGACCCATTAGGGTCAACCCAAATGGTCATGTTGACCAATGTCAACTCTATTCTAGTGTTAGGTCAAATTAGCCTAAATGGGCTAACTCAAGCTCAAACCCATTTCCCCCACTTGGGCTAACCTCATTCTTATTATTAATATGAGTTAGTGGGCTTTCATTAGGCTAGAGAGATGATCAAATTCGGCCTTGATGATTAGGAGAGAGAAAACTCCAGTTTTTACCCTTTAATGGAGGAGAGAGAAAGTGGTTTAAAAGGGCCATTCATGGCCAAGGGAGAGCAAGGGCCTCTTCAATGGATGGATACATTCTCCCTCATCAGTTTTGAGGAGTTTAATAATCATAGTCAGCCACCAAAGTGGCTGAATTTAATTTCTCCCATAAGGAAGAGAAAGAAAGAGGGGAAAGAAAGCCATTAATGACCATAGGAGATCAAGGGCCCCTCCCCTCACCTCATTTGCTGGATTCATCTTCCCTGGATAATTATGAGGAGACTAACAACCATAATCAACCCTAAATGGACGAGTTCAGTGAACCCATGGGTGGCCAAAAGTTTCACCTTCATGTCCAATAATGGCCATTGGTGCTACACCCTTCCTCTCCCCCATTTAGCCCTCTTAAAAGCATCCCTGGACTCAGAGGAGGCATTTCCACACTTTACCTGAAAGAGTCATGCACCTTGGTAGTGTTGTTGTAGAATACCCGCAAGCTCCAGCACCGGCCATGGCGCACCACCACCACACTCGCCGGCAAGCCCGGTTAAAGGTCCTCCTCTACTCCTTTTATGGATAGATCTTAGGAATCTTTTAGGATGAGAATCGGGCTCCAATGAGCCAGATCAAGTGAGAATTTTTCCTGGTTTTCCATGAAAAACAATTTGGGTCGGGTTCGCCGAAAACCACCCCTACGGCGCCGTGCCGCCGTCCGGCGATAGCCCCCACCTCAACGAAGGTGGTGGCAGTGGTGGCCGACCAGGGAGGTGGCCGGGTGGCCGGGAAAATGGCTTGGAAGAAGCTCCAGGTCAGACTGATCACAGCCCTTTGCTGGAGGAGGAAGATGACCAGGATGTGTCGGATTTGCTTTAAGATCCGTGCTGCATCATTTCTTTTATTTAGTTTTGATTTTTGAATTTTCTATCCTGTTTATTGGGCTGTTTTTAATTAATTTTTAAAATACTTAAGTGTTATTTCATAAAATGTGGTCAACATAAACTTTGTAGCCTGGAAAGTCTAGTGTATAGCAAAATTGATTTGAATCCATTTGGGTGCCTGGTTTGACCAAGGCACCCATTTTGGTGGGACCTATACCTAGGGCTATCCTGAGATTAAAAAGGGTGCCCACTCTTCATCCCTTGTCCAAATGAGCTAATTTTTGGCAGGGGGTCACACTCAACTATGCCTAGGGTTTGTCCAAAAATGGGAATTTTTGGAGATAGGTTGTCTATGGTTTTATCATTTATTAAATAATACTAGGGTAATTTAATTAGGTGGTCTAATTACTTCCAAACCTTCTAAATTTTGATGAGTGGTCCTTGGGGTCTTCATAAGGCTCTGTTAAACTTTCATCTCATATGGAGATGGTTTGAGTTGAAAACAAGCAAACCCTAGCCTTGCCATAATAGGGGCATTTTGGTCAAATTGGTAATTTAGGTTTTGAGTGACCATCTTACCTCAACAGAGGATGAAGTTGGGGCCACTGACTTTGCATGACTTCTATCACCCACTCCTGGAAAATGGGGTAGATTGGAGTGAATTTACCTTAGGACTTAAGGTCAAACCCTAAGGAATGACTTTTATGCCTTGTGAAGGGAATGCGGTCAAATGACCCTAATTTAGCTTGAAATTTGGTAGGGATGATGCTAGGTTACCTAAAGCCCTCTGCTAAAAATATTATGGGATTTGGGAAAGGATAGACACCTCTAAACCCTAACCCTAGTTTAGGGCACAAAACTTGTAGAGATAAAATAGGTTACTAAAACTCATTGAACAGTGATGAAACTTGGGTAGAGAAGTCTTAGGGTCAGTAGGAGTCTCTGAACATTATTGTAGGGTGTTTGGAAGAAATTAGCATGTACTTGTAGTTATAACCCTTGTATTTCCCCTAAGGATGATTTTGACTAAATCATAATTAAACTAATTTAAAATGTTATGAAACATGGACAGTGAGGATTTAAGATCATACTATAGCCTTGGTAAATTTGCTGTAATTTTTGGATAATATTTAGGGCACATCTCTATTTATTTCCATTTATTGTGTTTTTATTGAATTAATTAATTAAGGGCCTAAATCTTGTTGAAGAGTTGAGAAATTTTGGATTTTATGTTCAATAGTCATGTTATATTTATCATATCGTTTGTGGAGCATTTACCTATCTGGTGTTGGTATATCGTGTTCAAACTTGGGATTTTTGGATTACCAAAATAATTAAATAAATAACCAGATAAATTAGAAAAAATATGAATTTCTGGATTTAGGCCAAACATATCATGATAGACCCATAATAATTATTATAGGGATACTGGATGAATATTTTGAGTACTTCTTGTTTTACACGTCATATAGCTTGGGTTGGTCTGCATTTAGTAAAACTGCAGAATTTAATTTGGAATATGAATTTGGGCACAGGAGTTGGGGTTAGGTGTTTGCTGGTTGGACAGTTAAAAATGAGTTTACCATTGGAAGATAGGATGAGTAGGGTGTTGTTTGGCTAGTGTTAAGTGGTGCTCGGGATCGACGAAAGGTCGTCTTTCCCGAGGGGAGGAAGTGTCAAATACTCTAGGGTTAGATCCAGTACAACTAGTAAGGGTTTGGGAAACATGATAGCAACCAATAATAATAAGTGCCTGAAAGAAACAGTGCCTAATCACCTAGAGGGGGGTGAATAGGTGACCTATCTCTTTTTAAACTTTAAAGACAGAAATATAATACAGTAATTGCAATTCTACAAGTATCACAGCACATCAACCATACAAGCATACATTCACAGAGAGCACACAGGATTTATAGTGGTTCCCCAAGGTCTGGGTACATCCACTTTCCCCCCTTCGCCTATCTAGTAGTATACCAGATTCGGCCTAACTTCTTCACTTCTCCTCAGATCCTCAGATCTTACAACTCAGAACCCCAAACAGGTTCCTACAACTCAGAGTGATCCCACTCCTACAACTCAGGCACCAAGCCCTACCACTCAGTCTTCAACAAGACCTACACTCAGGCACAACAGCCCTACCTCAGCCTTCAACAAGGCCTACACTCAGAGAAATGATTCTCCTACACTCAGGCTCACAAGCCCTACCTCAGCCTTTATAGATTTAGGCTTACAACTCAGATCTATACAAGATCCTACAAAAATTAGAAAATACAAAGTATATAACCACAACTCTGATAGAGAGAGATGAGTTGACTAGTTTCTTGATGAGTTCTTGAAAGAACTTGGCTGAGATCAACCTCCCTTGGCTTTCTTCAAAGCTTCTTGAATTAGAACACAGTAGAGTTGTATCTCTATGTAGATGATCTTAAATCAACTGCTGACTTGAGATTCTGATTTCAATCTGAATCTTCCTTATCAGCCTGGTTCAACAGTTGGTCTTCTTAGTAGGAGCTCTCTCTCTCCAACTTCTTAGATCTTCTCTTGAAGGTCTACTTCTTGTTGTGTTATTTTTCACTTCATTTATCGATCCTCCCTTCAGTTGAAGGAATAATCCTTTATATAAGCTTTCTTCACAGTGACCGGCTGATTCGGTTTCTAACAACCTTCTGACAGCTCTGACAGTAGCAGTTGACCGGTTGAAATGGCAGCTGTCAAGTCATTCAGTCACTTCTTGAAATCTCTGTTACTGTCTGAAAGTGTCGAGACAGATAGTCTTTATGTGTAGACACAAATAGACAAAGTGTCGACACTAGCCTTTATGGTGTCGACACAACTCCTTGTGTTGTTGTCACAGCTTCTCGACACTGCTTCTTCAGAATGTATCGACACTGATCCTGTGTGTCGACACAAGTCCTTCTTCTTCAATACTTAGTTGATTTCTGCTAAGTGTCGACACAACTCCTTTGTGTCGACACATCTTCTTGTGTTGAAACTTGCTAAGTGCCGACACATCTTCTTTGTGTCGACACATGCCTTCTATGTTGAAAATTTTGCTGAGTGTCGACACATCTCCTTTGTGTTGACTCATTCTTCATGTGTTGAGACTTTGCTGAGTGTCGACACATCTTCTTTGTGTCGATACTTGTACTTAAACTTTGTTGAAGTTTACTGAGTGTCGACACAGCCTCCTAGTGTCGACACTTGTACTTGAATTTTGTTGAAGTTTGCTGAGTGTCGACACAGCCTCCTAGTGTCGACACTTTTGCTGTCGACAAAGTTTCTCTAGGTGTCGACACTGCTTCTAAGTGTCGACACTGATTATGTAGACAATTTTTCATTGTGTGTTGACACTACCTGTATGTGTCGACACTTTCCTTCTGGTGTCGACTCTGCCTTCCTGGTGTCGACACAATTACTCCAAGTGTCGACACAGCTTCTCTAGGTGTCGACACAAGCCTCCTTAAGTGTCGACACTTTTATTCTAGGTGTCGACACATGGACTTAGAAACTTTTTTGCTTTCCTTGCAATTACTTAACCTGCACAAATAAACTAAAAGCACATCAAATACACCTTGATGTATATCTTTGAGTAGGGTGAGGCTTCTTCAAATCAGGCACATATATTCCAATGTACCCAACAATCTCCCCCTATTTGGAGAAGTCATAACCCTTAGTCAATGATATACACCATACATAACAAATTTTCAGTATGATGTAAAACAGTATTATATGACAGGGAAAATACTTAAACATGTATGAACAGAACATGTATAAAACAATTATCTCAGAACAATTAATGTAATAGATTTGAACATGTAACATTGTTCTTACAACTCCAAACATTTTCATTTATCAAAAGTTTACATAGAGTTTAATACAAATGATTACAAATTGTAAACTTAAGAAAATGCTATCCTATGGCTGCTCTGGTTCCTTGATTACAATGCCCTTTCCAGATTGAATCTTTGCTTGAATTGGAGCTTCATTGTCATCAACAGCAGCAAACTTCTTCCCTTTAAGATCTTTCTTTTTCAGCTCTTCAGCCTTTATCTTCTGCCTTTCAAAATAGTGATAAGGCTTAGGGAAATACTTGCTAGGCTCCTGTGCATTAGGAGGTAGCTTTCCCAGTTTAGCCTTCCTTCTATATTGTACTATGGCCTCTTGCCTATTCTCATGTTTTCTCCACTCCAGGTCAGAATACCACTTGCCTCTATCCAGGACATTGTCCTTAGCAGCCTTCCAAGCAGTCAATATGATATTTCTGGATGTGGGGCTCCATTGTTCAAAATCTGGCCTTAATTCAGCTTGTTCTCTGAACCTTTTCTTAGATAATTGGGCCTCTTGTTCTTTTAACAAAGCCTCTTGCTCTTTTAAGATTGCCTCTGGCACAGGCTGGACAACTTTCTTAAGAATTATATTCTGATTACCCTCAGGAGAACTATACATAGACTATACCTCCTAATGTATCATGTCAAAATCTGCAGGAGGATATATCACTTGAGCCACTTCAGCTTGCTCTCCTCCAAAGTATGCAGGATTTATTCCAGACTCTGCCACATTGTCATCATCACATAAAGGTGGATATCCAAGGGTGGCTCTGATGGAATTTGAAATCCATTTGGCATGATCAGAGCCTGCCTTGACTAATACCCTCTCCCCCTTTATGACTTCTCTCTCTATGTGATCCCTCAGATCATCTTTCTGAAACCTGATCTGGGCATTCAGATAGTTAACTCCATCTTTATAAAAAGGTTTCAACCTTTGGAGCTTTTCAGTGATTAGCTTCTGTGAATCCTGGATGGCAGATGTAACAGCAGTGAGACCTTTTTGTAATGCCTGATCAAATTCTGCCTTGGCTGTAGTCATGGCTGTAGTGTGGGCAGTAGCTAGATTCTTCATTTCAGTGACTATCACATTATATGATTCAGTCAAGTTTTCATTCATTCTTATTTGATTTTCTAGAACATATCCTTGCTTTACTGCTAGGTCATCAAGTTGTGTCTTTATCTTCTCTTGATGTGTAGCCAGATAGACCACTGCATTGCCTCCTTTATGGAAATAATCAGTCATTTCTTTCTTGTTGAGATTCACTTCAAATCTGATTGATTTGATGTCTTGTGCCAGATCAAATTGCAGGGATTTATGCCCTTCATCCATATATTTTTCTAGAGCTTGCCTTTGCTCATCCAGCTTAATCTACAAAGCCACCATCAGTGAACTATAATCAGTAGATGGGGCAGGCTGTGGAGCAATGGTCTGTAGTGCTTTCTTGTTGTTCTGACTCCTTCTTTTGAAGACCTGAAACTTCCTCTTCTTGGCTCTAGCAGCCTCTTCATCTTCTGAAGCAGAAGTGCTGACTATGTCCACTCTATCCTTAGGACTAGGAGGTAACTCCTTCTCAGTCCTTTGTAGTTCCTCAGCATCCTTTGGCTCCATAGTCTCCTTGCTTGCAGTTTCTACATTCTCCACATGCTCCCCCCTCAATATTGACCTTCTCCCCCTCAACAACATCTATTTCTCTCTCAAGGTCTGTCTGTACAAGATCAGGGAATAGCTCTTCCAGTGTAAACTCCTGTTGAGGATGGACAGGTGAATCTCTGATCTCAGGAGCAATTGATTCCCCTTTATCAGTAATTGATGTGTCCTCCATGACCACATCCTGGGGTTGTCTATGTATCTGGGTTTGCTGATTAACATCAGGTAATGAATCAGTCAAAACTTCATCCTCAATATGGAAATTTAATTGATTTACTTCAGTAATTACCTCAAGAATGATTTGGGTAGCCCTTTCACTCTCTAATGGAGTTGGCTCATCCATATGTAGAGGCTCCCCCTGGATTGGATCCAGGAGAATTGGGCTAGCTAATGGTAGCTCCCCCTGCCTTTGTGCATCTTCTTGTCTTGCTGGTGTCTGTCCAACATTTCCAGTCTCTTCATCATCAGGACTAAAGACCACTTGCTCTTCAGAGCTGCTGGAGGATTCTTGAGCCACAATGGCTGTCTTCTTCTTCTTCTTCTATGGTGTTTTCTTTTCTGGAGATGGCAGTTCCTTTGTCAGCACCCTATCCCACCTTGAGAAAATTCTCAAATCCATTCTACTCATGTGGTTTATCTTTGAAGCTGCAGCTTGGTTCATCACTTCAGGTATACTGCCAGCTAAGTATAGACTCAGAATTCTTCCCAGATTGGGTTTCTTCAAGCTCTCTTTTATCTTATCAAACATGACTGCAGACCAATCAGTATTAAGTTTGAATATTATCCTTGTCATCAAACTGAACATATAAGCTGAAATTCTGTCATGTCCTCCAGGCTTGCTCAGAATTACCTTGCCAACTATTTCAGATAGAAACTTTCATTGTATGTTCATTCCTTTTCTGTTGAAAACTGATCCAATTTCCAGATTTGAGTCTAATCCACACCATTTCAATACCTCTCTGGTCTTAGAAGCAGATACATCTTCTTCCTCTTTTGTTCTTGGTAGTTGAAGTACCTTTCTTAGATTTTTTTGTGTGACCTTGACTTTTGTCCCATGGACTCTGGACTTAATCTTGAGTCCAGATTCATCAAGAGTAGCAGCACTCAAGAATTCAAGGACTTCCTTCTTCCAGATCTTGATTGGTTCTGATACAAGGTATTCTAGTCCAGTCTCGGCAATTAGGGTTACCACACCTTTGATTTCGGGTTCCGCGTCATCAAAGGCGTGTCGCACGAGCTCATATCCTTCAATAATGTTCTCTTCTAGCTTGGGCGCCATTAGGGTTTGAAGAAATTTTGAATTTAGAGAAGAGAGATGTCGACACACAAGTTTGGTCTCGAAACTAAGGTGAGCGTGTCGACAAACAATGGGGAAAAACTATTTATACCTTTCTAAAATTGAAGGTGAAAAGGCGCGTTAACATACTTGAATTGTGTCGACACTGTTGAAAAGTGTCGACACTTACTTATAATGTCTCGACAACTATGTTTCGACACAAATATAGTCGACAGAATATATGTGTCGACACTTATATATCTCAGCTCGACACTTAGTCTAGACACTACTAGACTAATTCTGTGTAAATCCTAAGTGTCGACACCACCTTGGATGTGTCGACACCTACACTGCATGTGTCGACACAAATTCTCTGAAGTGTCGACACAGACTTTCTAGATGTGTCGACATCATTTCTCTGAAATGTCGACACCACTTCTATGTGTCGATACAGACAACTCTCTGTGTCGACACCATTTTACTTAGCTAATTTTTTTGTAAACTATTCTAAGTTTATCATCCCTAATTCAATTTTAAATTTATTGAATTTGGTTTCATCTAAGGGCTTAGTATACATATCAGCTAACTGATTATCTGTATTTATAAACTCTAAGGAAATGTCTCCTTTTTCCACATGTTCTCTTAGAAAATGGTATTTTATTTCTATGTGCTTAGTCCTACTATGGGAGACAGGATTATTTGCAATAGAAATGACACTAGTAGAATCACAAAATAAAGGTGTTCTACTTACTTGAATACCATAATCTTCTAGCTGATGTTGAATCCATAGAAGTTGAGCACAGCAACTTCCCGCAGCCACTTACTCTGATTCTGCTGTGGAGATAGCCACACTTGTTTGTTTCTTGCTACTCCATGACATCAGCCTTCCACCTAGGAATTGACAAGTTCCTGTAGTACTCTTTCTATCTTCCTTGCAGCCTGCAAAATCTGCATCTGAATAACCTGTCAGTTCAAAATCTCCATTCCTAGGGTACCAAAGGCCTAGATAAGGAGTGCCCTTAAGATATCTCAAAATTCTTTTAACTGCTGTCAAATGAGATTCTTTAGGGCAAGCTTGGTACCTAGCACAGACACATGTAGCATACATGATATCTGGTTTACTAGCAGTTAAATAAAGTAGGGAGCCAACTATCCCTCTATACAAAGTTTCATCTACAGGTTTTCCTGCATCATCTTTACTTAGAGACATGCTTGACCCCATAGGATTTTTCATGGTAGTGGATGATTCCATACCATACTTCCTTATCAATTCTAGGGTGAACTTAGACTGGCACATGGATAATCCATATTCAGTCTGTCTAACTTGGAGACCCAAGAAGAACTTAAGTTCCCCCATACTGCTCATTTCAAATTGTCCTTGTATAAGTTTTGCAAACTTTCTGCAAAGACTATTTTCTGTAGACCCAAATATTATGTCATCTACATATATTCGGACTAAGATAATCTTGCTTCTGGATTCCCTAAGGAATATAGTCTTGTCTATTTTCCCCCTTGAGAATTTGTTCTCAATGAGGAAACTAGACAGGGTTTCATACCAAGCCCTAGGGGCTTGTTTTAACCCATACAAAGCCTTTCTAAGTCTATATACATAATCAGGTTTAAGAGAATCTACAAAACCTGATGGCTGCTCTACATAGACTTCTTCCTTCAGGTTTCCATTCAGAAAAGCTGACTTAACATCCATTTGATATACCTTAAATCCTTGATAAGTTGCATAGGCAAGGAACATCCTTATTGTTTTCAGTCTTGCTACTGGAGCAAAGGTTTGATCAAAATCAATACCTTCTTCATGCCTATATCCTTTTTCAACTAGTCTACCTTTATTCTTTATAATAATTCCATTCTCATCCAACTTG
The DNA here is from genome assembly GCA_039583875.1 of Platanthera guangdongensis. Taxonomy (NCBI): domain Eukaryota; kingdom Viridiplantae; phylum Streptophyta; class Magnoliopsida; order Asparagales; family Orchidaceae; genus Platanthera; species Platanthera guangdongensis. The sequence goes on from CM077152.1 coordinate 107,283,821, forward strand.
TTCCTAAAGATCCACTTAGTTTCCAATAATGTTGTGGTCTTTTGGTTTATGAACTAGCTCCCAGACCTTGCATCTTTTGAACTGGTTAAACTCCTCTTGCATGACCTCAATCCAATGAGGGTCTAGGATTGCTTCTTCAAATTTCTTTGGCTCTACTTGGGATAGAAAGCTGGAGTAGAGAACTGAACTTAGATTCCTGCTCCTTGTTTGTACCCCTTGACTGAGATCTCCAATAATTTGATTGGTTGGATGATCTTTTAAATGCCTATTTGCTGGATGCAGCCTGTCTTCATGTTGTACACCTTCATTCTCTTCATTTAGCTGCACTTCTTGATCCCCTTCAGCTTCAGGATTATCTTGTACTCCCCCTGGACAGAAGCCACCTTCTTCTACTTGCTGACTTGCAGTAGGACCTTGTGCAATAGTAAGCTTATCCATCTTCTCAGTTACACCTGTGGAGCTGCAAACACTTCTAGGCAATTCATTGTTAATGAGTCTAGCTTCATCAAAAACTACATGAACAGACTCTTCTACAACTTGAGTAATCAAGTTGTAGACCCTATAAGCCTTACTATTATTGTTGTACCCAACAAAGATCCCCTCTTGGGATTTGGCAGCAAACTTGGTTAGATAAGACTTACCATTGTTAAGGATATAGCACTTGCAACCAAAGATCCTGAAATAGGATTGATTTGGTTTTCTGCCCTTCACAATCTCATAGGGGGTCTTCTTGTGGCTCTTGGTGATAGCAGCCCTATTGATTACATGATATGCAGTATTGACTGCCTCAGCCCAGAAATATTCTGGGAGAGAAGTGTCACTCAATAGGGTTCTACCAGCCTCTATCAAGGTTCTATTTTTCCTTTCAGCAATGCCATTTTGCTGAGGTGTTCTTGGTGAGGAAAATTCTTGAAAAATTCCAAACTCTTCACACAGTTTTGTCATACTTTCAGACTGAAATTCAGTACCATGGTCACTTCTGATTTTGACCACTGTACTGTTCAATTCATTCTGAATTTGTTTAACAAAACTATACAAGATGCTTGGTGTTTCAGATTTTTGCCTTAGGAAGAACACCCAGGAATACCTTGAGTAGTCATCAACTACCACAAATGTGTAGACCTTCCTACCTAGGCTGTGAACTGTCATAGGACCAAAAAGATCCATATGCAAGAGGTATAGACACCTCACGACATCTTTGTTCTCAAGGCTATTAAAGGTGGATTTGGTCTGCTTGCCCTTTTGACAAGCTGAGCATATCCCAACCTTTATACACTTAACCTGAGGACCATTCCTAACTAACTCTTTGCTAAAGAGTTGACCAATTGTCTTATAGTTAAGATGAGCCAGCCTCTTGTGCCATTTAACACAATGTGAGACTTTCTCATCAGCTACAAGACAAATAGGAGAAACAATGTTCTCACACATAATGTCTAGACAATAGACATTTCTCTTCCTATATCCTGACAGAATGATCTTTTGATCACTTGACCTACTGATATGACAACCATCCTTGACAAATGAGATGTCATATCCTAAATCACTCAGCTGACTTATGCTAATGAGGTTATGTTTCAAACCCTTTACATAAGCCACTTGAGTAATTGTAATTAGGTTGCTAGAAATGTTACCAAAGCCTTTGATGATTCCTTTTTTTGAACCACCAAAGTTAACTTTAGGACCATCCTTGATTGGTGTATAGTCCTTCAACAATCCCCTAGTTCCAGTCATGTGCCTGGAACATCCACTGTCCAAGTAGTATATAGGGGCATGGCCACTTGGACTCACCTGCAAAACAGATTACTTAACCTTAGAACCCAAATAATTCTTGGGTCCTTGGTGCAGGTTAGTTTGACTTTTAACAAGACTACCTGTAGCTCTTCTAGCAGGTAGTTTGCTAATCTCCTTGACACTAGAATTGTGCCAACAATCTATGGAAAAGTGGCCTACCTTGCCACAACACCAGCACTCAAATCTGTTGTACCTTTGTTTAGGTACAACGCTGGCTGTTTTATCTACAGCAGGCTTCTTGTTGAGTACTGGGGCTTTGCCCTTAGACTTGGACCTAACTGTCCTGGCAGGTTTTGTAAACCCTAATCCAGTCTTACCCTTTTGAGGGACAAACTCATCTATCAAAGGTAAAACTGATTTTGGTTTGGAAAAAACTTGCAACAATCTCTCTCTCCTTCTGAAGTCTAACCTCCAGATTCCTAATTTGATCATTCTTAAATGTAATAGTTCCCATCTGAATAACTGTAATGTTCTTCAGCCTGGCTATTTCATTTAGTTTTTGATCTAACACTTTATCTCAATCAGCAGCTGCCAACTTAAGATTAGCAATTTGCTTAGTCAGTGTTTTGACCAGATTTTTGCTCTTCTTAAGTGCCTGCAATACATCTCTATATTCATCCATCAACTGATGAATATCTCCCTCAGATTCAGACCCACCCACATCACTTGATGCAGATGTATCTGATTCTGAATCAGTACTATAATCTGAAAAACTTGTACCTTACTTGGTCTAGGCTGATCCTGGATCTTGTCTCCTTCTGTTAAGGCCATCAGTCCATTGCACTGATTGTCCTCATACTCATAAATTGAGTTCATTAGCTGCAAGAACTCATCTTCTTCCTCTTCAACAAACAAGCCTATATAGGCTTCAGCTTCTGAATCTGTTTCTGATGATGATTGATCAGTCAGACTTTTGTTCTTCTTGGCAACAAAAGACCTTTCCTTTTTGCCCTTGAACTGAGTATTCTTCTTGTCAGTTGACTCTTTCCTCTTTTCTGGACAGTCAGCTACTATATGTCCTTGTCTATTGCAACAATATCAAACTATCTTTGAGGATGTATTTTTACTTGGCTTGGACTTTCTTTTGTCATTCCTTGATGACTTCCTGTTCTGATAATAGTCATCTTTAGGCTGTGAAGTGGATGACTTACACCTCCACTGCTTCTTTTTCAAAAACTTTTGAAACTGTCTTGTAAAGGCAGCAAAATCCTCATCAATTTCACTGCTGTTTGAGTTCTGGTTTTCTGAATTTTCTGAAGCAGTCTCAGCAACTATTTGTGGTGGAGATGGAGAATTGCTTCTATACTTCCTAGTGGCTTCAGTCTTGAAGGCCACAAACCTTTCCTTGTGCTCCACTCTAGTAGTCTTCTCTTCCTCCTTTCTAACCATTAACTGCATTTCATAAGATAGCAGTTTTCCAAACAAGGTTGGAGGAGGTATATCAGCTAATTTGGCCATTTCCCTAATGACACAAATCTTGGTATCCCAGTACTTAGTCAGGGATCTTAAAAACTTGTCATTTAGCTCATAGTTGCTGAATTCTCTTCCATAGGACATCAACTCATTAACAATCCTATAGAATTTCTTGTAGCATTCAGTAATGCTATCAGACTTACCTTGTCTGAAGCTTTCATACTCCTGATTTAACAAAGACTTCATGTCTTGTCTTACCTCTTCAGATCCCTCCATGTAAACTATTAGAGTGTCCCACATTTCTTTTGAGGTTTTACAATGTATTAGGTTCTGAAATGTGGCATCATCAATTGCACTTACAATAATATTCTGGGCCCTCTTGTCCATAGTGGCCAGAATTATTTCATCTTTAGTCATTTTTGAATAGTCTTTGGGAGTTCTCTGATTTGCATCCAGAACAGATACTTTCATTAGCACATATGACCCTTCCTTGACTGTGATGTATATTCTTGGGTCAGATGCTTCCATGAAGAGTCTAACCCTCTCTTTCCATATGCCAAAAATCTCTTTTCTGCAGATTGGCAATTTCATGGATCCTAGCTCTTTGTGATTCTCAGTTGAACCCATTTTCTTGATTCTTGATTCTGCCTACAAGAGCTTTACTCAGACTGTTATGTCCTTTGTGAGCACCTCCCTCTGATACCACTTGAAAGAAACAGTGCCTAATCACCTAGAGGGGGGGGGGTGAATAGGTGACCTATCTCTTTTTAAACTTTAAAGGCAGAAATATAATACAATAATTGCAATTCTACAAGTATCACAGCACAATAACCATACAAGCATACATTCACAGAGAGCACACATGATTTATAGTGGTTCCCCAAGGTCTGGGTACATCCACTTTCCCCCTTCGCCTATCTAGTAGTATACCAGATTCAGCCTAACTTCTTCACTTCTCCTCAGATCCTCATATCTTACAACTCAGAACCCCAAACAGGTTCCTACAACTCAGAGTGATCCCACTCCTACAACTCAGGCACCAAGCCCTACCACTCAGTCTTCAACAAGACCTACACTCAGGCACAATAGCCCTACCTCAGCCTTCAACAAGGCCTACACTCAGAGAAATGATTCTCCTACACTCAGGCTCACAAGCCCTACCTCAGCCTTTATAGATTTAGGCTTACAACTCAGATCTATACAAGATCCTACAGAAATTAGAAAATACAAAGTATATAACCACAACTCTGATAGAGAGAGATGAGTTGACTAGTTTCTTGATGAGTTCTTGAAAGAACTTGGCTGAGATCAACCTCCCTTGGCTTTCTTCAAAGCTTATTGAATTAGAACACAATAGGGTTGTATCTCTATGCAGATGATCTTAAATCAACTGTTGACTTAAGATTCTGATTTCAATCTGAATCTTACTTATCAGCCTGGTTCAACAGCTGGTCTTCTTAGTAGGAGCTCTCTCTCTCCAACTTCTTAGAACTTCTCTTGAAGGTCTACTTCTTGTTGTGTTATTTTTCACTTCATTTATCGATCCTCCCTTCAGTTGAAGGAATAAGCCTTTATATAGGCTTTCTTCACGGTGATCGGCTGATCCGGTTTCTAACAACCTTCTGACAGCTCTGACAGTAGCAGTTGACCGGTTGAAATGACATCTGTCAAGTCATCCAGTCACTTCTTGAAATATCTGTTACTGTCTGAAAGTGTCGAGACAGATAGTCTTTATGTGTCGACACAAATAGACTAAGTGTCGACACAAGTAGACTAAGTGTCGACACTAGCCTTTATGGTGTCGACACAACTCCTTGTATTGTTGTAACAGCTTCTCGACACTGCTTCTTCAGAATGTGTCGACACTGATCCTGTGTGTCGACACAAGTCCTTCTTCTTCAAAACTTAGTTGATTTCCGCTAAGTGTCGACACAACTCCTTTGTGTCGACATATTTTCTTGTGTTGAAACTTGCTAAGTGTCGACACATCTTCTTTGTGTCGACAGATGCCTTCTGTGTTGAAACTTTTGCTGAGTGTCGACACATCTCCTTTGTGTCGACTCATTCTTCATGTGTTGAGACTTTGCTGAGTGTCGACACATCTCCTTTGTGTCGACACTTGTACTTAAACTTTGTTGAAGTTTACTGAGTGTCGACACAGCCTCCTAGTGTCGACACTTGTACTTGAACTTTGTTGGAGTTTGCTGAGTGTCGACACAGCCTCCTAGTGTCGACACTTTTGCTGTCGACAAAGTTTCTCTGGGTGTCGACACTGCTTCTAAGTGTCGACACTGATTATGTAGATAATTCTTCATTGTGTGTCGACACTACCTGTATGTGTCGACACTTTCCTTCTTGTGTCGACTCTGCCTTCCTGGTGTCGACACAATTACTCCAAGTGTCGACACAACTTCTCTAGGTGTCGACACAAGCCTCCTTAAGTGTCGACACTTTTATTTTGGGTGTCGACACATGGACTTAGAAACTTTTTTGCTTTCCTTATAATTACTTAACCTACACAAATAAACTCAAAGCACATCAAATACACCTTGATGTATATCATTGAGTAGGGTGAGGCTTCTTCAAATCAGGTACATATATTCCAATGTACCCAACAGTGCCTTACGAAATGGAGCTTTGGGCGTAATCCCATCGTAGTTCCTAGTGCCTTCGAGAGCCCTTCACGGGGAATACCATGGGCAGTCCTGGGCTAACCTAAACAGTAAGGATAAAACATTTCAAGAGCAACTAGTATAATTAGGGTTACACATCCACACACCCCGGTAGCTCGGGAGGTTGATTAGGTTGATTTGATTGTCATCCGGACGGTTCGTTCGGAAGGTAGATGCACGGACGGATAGTCCGGGGAGCCAGTGGCTCAAAAGGTTTTGGATACAAAATAAGGTGGTGGGTCTTCGGTATCGGACGGTCATTCACACCGACGTTGATACATTGACTCGACGGTGTGGGACACTTAGCCAAAGAAAGTCTGGTGGATATGGCCAGCATTAGTACGTGGATACTCTAGGTTGTGTTCTTCTAGGGATGTACGGGAGGGCTAGGCCTGGTAGTGTGGATACCCGCCTAGGAGTGGGGGGCCCGACCCACTATCTCCGTTTGCCACTACAGAGGTTCCTGGGAGTGAAGCTAGCTGCCCAAATAGGGGGAACTAAAGGTCTGTGCGCATAGAGTCGTGTGCGTGGGTTGCACTTGCATGAATCATGGCATAACATATCACTACACTCATACTTGCATACAACCGACACCCTAACGTATAAATTGGTATGAGACTTGTTATACGATGAGAGTCTTGTAGAAGACCCCTTAACTTATATGTTTGTATGGGCATTCATATAAGTTAAGGTTACTTACTTCTTACCTTCTCTTTCTTACATATGTTGCTTACTCTACTTACTTACTCTACTTGCTTACCTTACTGCATACTATCATAGAACTGCTAGACTAGTTCCACTGTCACCTGCCATTTTGTACTCTCCACCTTTTTAGCTTCCCTTTCCTCCTCCCCACTCAGTGCCTAGGAGCCATGGGTGGAGGGGTAGGGGATAATAGGGCTTAGTCTTTATGACTAATAGTTTTCGGACCACAACATTACAGGGGCTCTGGATGGGAGACAGGGACCAGCAGCTCAGGGACTAGCACCAGCGGAGTACGATGCACATGGAGGTGGGCCAGTCTAGTACCAGAACTGTAACACCCCCTATCCGTCGCATAGCATATAACAGTAGGTCCGGCCGGGGCCCGACGCCGTATGCCACAGACAGACCGGGTGGTTACTCATGGAAACAATCCAACCAATCAATGTCCTACACAGAGCATTCTAGCGGAAGAAGTTTATAAAAGTTGCAATAAAGAACCCAGCATTAAAGCATGAATGTCCACTAACCCAAAATAGGAATGTATTACAAATACCAACATTAGCCTTAAGGCCTTACAAAATGTTTCACTTGATATTACATGATTTACAAACCATGGCACGCAGGCCGGTCATACATGAATAAAACAGTAAACACTTCCAAATAGGCCTTCGAGGGCCGGCTTCACAAAAAGGGCTTTAGCCCGCTATTGACCGCTTATTCCGGCAGCACCTGCAAACAACAAACCACCGCACGGTGGCAAAACAAGGCAACGGTCAGCAATGCTGACCAAATTATAACGATCCCGCCCCCAACTCGGGGCGGCGATGCTCCTTCCCTGCATTTCATTAGCATAAGCGAGCAATATATATATACAGCCATTACATCACAGACGTTGGCTCGCACGGCCACACGCCCCGTGCTCTCAGGGCACATTCTCGGTGAACCGGTCGATGTCACGTCAATTAAAGCCATAGACATTCCGGACTCACCACCGCCACTTTGACGGCCAAACCTATGAGCAATTTGTCTTCTTGGCCTGCGTCACAACAATTTAAGCCATCGACCGACGAAGACCCTAATCTATGCCAACGGCAAGTGCCACGTGCCTTTAGGTCTCTTTAACCGAACAACATAGAGCGAGTACGGTTCCATCTAACTCGTGCTCACATCGCAACGACAATTTAAGCCATTTGCGCGGGTCAAACTTCCACCGAGTCCCGTTTCCATCACAATTCACATAACCCGGTTATGTTCAAGTTGGCTCTTAGGCCACCAAGTTGGCAGGATCTCGTACCCTCCCAGTTTTTCGGGTGCACCTTTGGGTTAGTCCCCAAGGCTCCCTGCTGCAATCTATCGCGTAGAAACCCGAAAAACAATCAATAGCACAGAGTCTTCTCCGGCATTTATGCAATGCAACATCACCGATCCAGACCAACATGTCCGGGTAGGCTTCACACATCATGCCTATGTCCGTTCTCGCTTACGGACTCTAAACAATGGGGACTTCACATATCTACCCGAAGGAACGCCTCCAACTCTCCGCAAACTCGCGAGAGCGGGCTTCCTATGAAAAGAAGGAGAGCTCCTCATGCTCAAGAAGAGAATCGTTACCCTAGCATTCCTCTTTGGCGCCATTGAAAAGTAAGCGAATGAAAAGCACCGCACTAGCTTTGCCTCCGTGGATCCGGAGTCGGCTCGCGATTCGGAGCTTCGAAGATCCTCCAATGGCCGGATGTAGCTCCTTCTTCCTTCCTTGGCTCTCCTCTCTCTCTAAGGTTTTAGAAAGATAACAACTTAAGAAAAGTGAGGGGTTCTAAGTCCAATCTCGGGTATATCCCTTCAGGAACAACCCCCAGCCGTTGGATCATCAATTAAAGAAATGAACGGCTTTGATTTGGGACTGAAATGCCCAATCTGGACCGAACACGACCTGGCACACGCCCGTGTCCAGGACCGTGTGCCTCATTCGCCGTCAAAATCGAATCGCCTGGAACAACACACGGGTATCGAACATGCCCGTGTTCGACCTGACACGCCCGTGTTCCACCAGACACGGCCGCGTGGCCGGCCGTGTACCCCCATCATTTTTCCCCAAAAATAACCAGAGCACTGCACGGGTTCTAGGACACGCCCGTGTCCTTGCCCGTGTTACCTCGACACGCCTGGGCTCCAGGCCATGTACACGGTCTCGACACTCGGCACTTCGTCGAGCGAAGATCGTCGACCTGATGACACGACCTTGTACATGCCCGTGTCCTAGGCCGTGTGCCTTGTCTCGACACAATGTCGAGACCAAAGTGTCGACTTCCCGGGACGAGTGTCGACACGGGTTGACACGCCCTGCGACACGCCCGTGTCGCAGGCTGTGTGCCATGTCTCGACACTTCGTCGAACGCAGAGTGTCGACTTCACGGCTAAGTGTCGACACGGGTCGACACGCCCTGCGACACGCCCGTGTCGCAGGCCGTGTGCCCAGTCTCGACATAATGTCGAGACCAAAGTGTCGACTTCCCGCCTCAGAGTCGACACAAGCTTGACACGCCCTGGGACACGCCCGTGTCCCAGGCCGTGTGCCTGCAGCCAGAACCCAAAACTGGCCCAAAACGTCCCCCGTCACTCCTTTGAGTTTCGGGGCATTACAACTCTCCCCCTCTTAAAAGAATTTCGTTCTCGAAATTATATATAAAGGAAAGACATGTACAAAACCAAAATTTGTACCTGAGCGGAACAACTCCGGATACTCGTCAAGCATAGTCTGCTCTCGCTCCCAAGAGAGCTCCTCATGACCGCAATTGTCCCACCGGACCTTGACCATCCAGATCTCTTTATTGCGTAGCCGCTTGACCTCCGAGTCTTCAATCCGCACGGGCTTGACCTTTGTTGTCAGCCCACTATCCACCGGCACTTGATCAACCGCGATCACTTGCGTAGGCTCTTGCACCGCCTTCCGAAGCACCGAAATATGGAATACATCGTGTAAACCACTGAGCTCCACTGAAAGCTCCAACCGATAGGCCGCTTCACCAACTCTCTCTAGAACCTCAAATGGTCCAAGGTACCTAGGGCTTAGCTTTTTCAATCGCCGCACCCGCGAGACACCCTTGAACGGCTTGATCTTTAAGTATACATAATCGCCCACAGCGAACTCCACGTTCCTGTGCTTGGCATTATAGTACTTTGCTTGCCGGTCCTGAGCGATAAGAAACCTCTCCCGAATGGTTCTCACCAAGGAAGTAGCATCCTCCACTTCTGATCGCTTATACAACTTTGACTCACCCGTTTCTAACCAAGACAACGGCGTGCGACATTTTCTACCATATAGGGCCTCGAAAGGCGCCATCTGAATACTCGTTTGGTAGCTATTGTTGTATGCGAACTCCACCAAATACAGGTGGTCTTCCCATTGCTTTCCGAAATCCAAGACACACATGCGGAGCATGTCTTCCATGGTTCTATTGACCCTCAAGGTCTGCCCATCCGTTTGCGGATGGAAGGCTGTGCTGAATTTCAACTTTGTTCCCAACATTTGTTGCACCAGCCTCCAATCATTGGACGTGAACCGCCCATCTCGGTCACTCACGATGCTGCGAGGCACACCATGAAGTCGTACTATGTTATCCACATAAAGCTTTGCCAACTTCTCCACCGGATCATCCTTCCTATGTGGAATAAAATGCGACACCTTCGTTAATCGATCAACAACCACCCAAATGGCGTCGTTCCCCTTTTGCGACCTTGGCAAACCGTGCACAAAGTCCATAGAGATGTCGTCAAATTTTCACTCCGGAATAGGCAAGGACTTAAGAAATCCTCCCGGCTTTTGGCACTCCGCCTTTACCAAGGCGCAAGTTTGGCACTTTGCTACGTATAACGCCACATCCTTCTTCAAACCCGGCCACCAAAACAGTTTCTTCACATCACGGTACATCTTTGTGCTCCCCGGGTGAATCGAGTACTTGGTATGGTGTGCCTCGTACAATAACTCCACCCGCAAATTACCCACATTTGGGACGCACAGACGACCGTCCTTCCAAAGTAATCCGTCCTCCACGACGAAGTGGGAATTTGACCCATCCAGAGCCTCTACCATGAACTGCTTCATATGAGCATCCATATCCAAAGCCTGCCGAATACGATCAGCCAGGTCATATTGGACTTCAGTCCAATTCAGAACTGCTTCAGCACTTGATTGTCTATCCACACAAACAATCTCCAACGCCTCCAACTCCCGCACCAACCGCTCATCATGCACCGATAGCCAATTGGCTCGAGCTGGGGCTCGGCGACTCAACGCGTCCGCAACCGCATTCCCTTTACTAGGCACGTAGTGGATCTTGAATGTATAGTCCCCCAGGAACTCCATCCATCTACGCTGCCGCATATTCATATCCTTCTGATCAATAAGATACTTCAGGCTCTTGTGATCGGTTGTAGATATCAATCTTCACACCGTACAAATAGTGTCTCCACAGCTTCAAGGCAAAAATCACGGCCGCTAACTCCAAGTCATTGACCGGATAATTTCTCTCATGCACTTTTAGCTGTCTCAAGCCATAAGCTATTACACTTCCGTGTTGCAGTAGCACGCAACCCAAACCGCTGCCCGAAGCATCACTATAAATCTCATAGCCTTCGGTCCCACATGGCGAACTCAGCACAGGCACCGTGGTCAACCGACACTTCAACTCCTCAAAAGCTCGCACGCACTCCGGCGCCCAAACGATCTTATGCTCCTTCCTCGTCAAAGTAGTGAGAGGTAACTCTATCCGCGAGAAGTTCTCTACGAAGCGCCAATAATAGCCGGCAAGCCCCAGAAAACTCCGGACTTCCGCTACCGTAACAAGATCAGGCCACTCCCGTATCGCAACGATCTTCGCCGGATCCACAACAATACCCTCTCCACTCACTATATGCCCGAGGAACGCCACTGAGGATAGCCAAAACTCGCACTTCGAGAACTTGGCATACAACTGATTTCTCCTTAGCGTCTCCAACACCAAATGAAGATGCTTGAAGTGATCTTCCTCACTTTGCGAGTACACCAAAATATCGTCGATGAAGACGATCACGAAATGTTCTAAGTACTCCCTGAACGTTCTGTTCATCAAATCCATGAACACTGACGGCGCATTAGTCAGCCCAAACGGCATGACCGTAAACTCATAATGCCCGTATCTCGTACTAAACACTGTCTTCGGGATATCATTCTCCCTTATTCGCAGCTGATAGTACCCAGCCTTGAGATCCAACTTCGAGTACACCGTCGACCCTACTAACTGATCAAAAAGATCATCAATCTGAGGGATTGGGTACTTGTTCTTCTCCGTCAGCTTGTTGAGCTCCCGATAATCAATACATAGCCTCAAGCTTCCGTCCTTCTTCTTAACAAAGAGGACCGGTGCGCTCCAAGGCGAAGAACTCGGGCGCACATACCCTTGCTTCAACAACTCTTACAGTTGAACTTTCAGCTCCTCCATTTCCTTAGGCGCTAGCCGATACGGAGATCGTGACACAGGCTTTGCACCTGGCACTAGCTTGATCGTAAAATCTATCTCCCGTTGAGGCGGGGCTCCAGGAAGATCTACGGGGAACACATCAGGGTATTCTGATACCACTGAAATACAATCCAACGCGGGCTTCGGCTTTGCAACCTCCACTAGTGTAAAGAACAGTTCTGCACCGGCATGAACCGCCTTCACCACCTAAAGAGCAGACATCAACGTCTTGCTCGACCCCTTTAAGCCCGTAAAAGTCGTTTCACGACTTGCTCCCAGTTTGAGTTCCTTGCGACCGCAGTAAATATAGGCCCGCTGCTCCGAGAGCCAGTCCATGCCAAATATAACGTCAAACTCCACCAACGGAAGTAAAGATGCATGCAGGTCGAACTCCTGATTCCCAATACAAATCTTAACATCGCAAATCCTATCCGCTCGCATCGAACACCCATTGGGCAACCACACATCCAACTTATCCTTCGCCATCGAAGAAGGGACTCCGATGCGTGATATAAATCCTTCGGACAAGAAGGAGTGTGAAGCTCCCGTATTGAAGAGTGCTCGTGCCGGATTTTCACAAATCAATACAAATCCTAAACAAGCAGTGGTAAGGTAGCATGTGCATAACAAGTATTTAAAGAAATTGACTTGCTATAAATTAAACCGTACCTGTCACCACATCAGCCTGTTTGATGGCCTCCTGTTGGCCATGATTGTAGACCCTTGGTTGGGCCGGAGCATAATGGGATGCGGTCGACTCCACCGCCTTTCCCTTCTCTTCATAAGTAGCTCCCGGCCTCCTTTCGGACTTGGGACATCCGCTCCAACAGTCACGGGCAAAATGCCCCGTCTTTCCACAAGTAAAACACGCGCCCGGGGTCCGACTCGTAGTCGCCCCAGAAGCACCAAAAGGAGCTGGACCCGAAGTGCTATGCTTCTTGAAAGACCTCTGATAGCCGGTCTTTGAAGTAGTGGGCACTTTAAATTCCGATTTCCTATCACCCAAGATTTTCTTTGCTTGCACATTCTTCATGTCCTTTTCCAAGGACCGGGCAGTATTGACCAAGGTTAAGAAACCCTGCGTCATCGGCCCCGAGAGTAGTAACCTCAACTCATCTCTCAAGCCTTCATAGAAGCGATTAGTCTTGCGCTCCTCATCCACGATGGTGGAGCTAGCATAACGACTCAGACGAGTAAACTCGTGGAGATATTCATCCACGCTCCTCTCACCCTGAACCAACTTCAGAAACTCATTCTCCAAAGCTATCTTCTGCGTCGAAGGGAGGTATCTAGCCAAGAACAATCTCGAGAACTCTTCCATCGAGACATCACCAAGTTGCCTACCTCTCAGTAAGTGTAGCTCCAATCCTTCCCACCACATCCTCGCTTCACCATCCAGAAGGAACGTAGCGATGGTGGTCATTTGCCACTCCTCTGTCTCCGTTGCTGTCATGACTCTCTTCACCCTGGAGAGCCAGTCTTCAGCCTGAGATGGGGTTCCCAACCCCGAGAATAACGGCGGGTTAATGCTCATAACATGCTTAAGCTGCCTCTCAGTAGCCCTCCTTGGCACCACCGGTTCCAGAACCACTTGCTCCACTCTCCTCGGCTCAGCCTCTTGAAGAGGTTCCTGCTCCATCGCAGGAGCGGGCTGCTGCGTTTGCCTTGCAGGCTGCGCATTTATCACGGCCAACACCGCTTCAGCCACCAATCGTATGTTCTCAGTCGACAGAGGTGTTGCAGGAGCAACATCCGGTGCACTACTAACCTCAGAAACTCGGCGTTCTGACGGTCCAACACCCCTTCTGGTCACCTATTGTGGTACAAGACACCGTTAAGCGACCAAATACAATTGCAAACAGCAATTATAGGAACACGCAGGTTCCTCAAACACGAGTATTTTCATTCCTAAGTGGACATTCATTGGTTCTTTTACCGTTATAACGATGATGCACACAATGTGCTCACCACCCCTTAAAAAGAATTCGCCCATGAATTCAGCTTAAGATCGACAAAAACCAGTAGTCTGATACCAAATTGTAACACCCCCTATCCGTCGCATAGCATATAGCAGTAGGTCCGGCCGGGGCCCGACACCGTATGCCACAGACAGACCGGGTGGTTACTCATGGAAACCATCCAACCAATCAACGTCCGATACAGAGCATTCTAGCGGAAGAAGTTTATAAACGTTGCAATAAAGAACCCAGCATTAAAGCATGAATGTCCACTAACCCAAAATAGGAATGTATTACAATACCAACATTAGCCTTAAGGCCTTACAAAATGTTTCACTTGATATTACATGATTTACAAACCACGGCACGCAGGCCGGTCATACATGAATAAAACAGTAAACACTTCCAAATAGGCCTTCGAGGGCCGGCTTCGCAAAAAGGGCTTTAGCCCGCTATTGACCGCTTGGTCCAGCAGCACCTGCAAACAACAAACCACCGCACGGTGGCAAAACAAGGCAACGATCAGCAATGCTGACCAAATTATAACGATCCCGCCCCCAACTCGGGGCGGCGATGCTCCTTCCCTGCATTTCATTAGCATAAGCGAGCAGTATATATATACATCCATTACATCACAGACGTTGGCTCGCACGGCCACACACCCTGTGCTCTCAGGGCGCATTCTCAGTGAACCGGTCGTTGTCACGTCAATTAAAGCTATAGACATTCCGGACTCACCACCGCCACTTTGACGGCCAAACCTATGAGCAATTTGTCTTCTTGGCCTGGGTCACGTCAATTTAAGCCATCGACCGCCGAAGACCCTAATCTATGCCAACTACAAGTGCCACGTGCCTTTAGGTCTCTTTAACCGAACGACATAGAGCGGGTACGGTTCCATCTAACCCGTGCTCACATCGCAACGACAATTTAAGGCATTTGCGCGGGTCAAACTTCCACCGAGTCCCATTTCCATCACAATTCACATAACCCGGTTATGTTCAAGTTGGCTCTCAGGCCACCAAGTTGGCAGGATCTCGTACCCGCCCAGTTTTCCGGGTGCACCTTTGGGTTAGTCCCCAAGGCTCCCTGCTGCAATCTACCGCGTAGAAACCCGAAAAACAATCAATAGCACGGAGTCTTCTCCGGCATTTATGCAATGCAACATCACCGATCCAGACCAACATATCTGGGTAGGCTTCACACATCATGCCTATGTCCGTTCTTGCTTACGGACTCTAAACAACGGGGACTTCACATATCTACCCGAAGGAACGCCTCCAACTCTCCGCAAACTTGCGAGAGCGGGCTTCCTATGAAAAGAAGGAGAGCTACTCATGCTCAAGAAGAGAATCGTTACCCTAGCGTTCCTCTTTGGCGCCATTGAAAAGTAAGCGGATGAAAAGCACCGCACTAGCTTTGCCTTCGTGGATCCGGAGTCGGCTCGCAATTCGGAGCTTCGAAGCTCCTCCAATGGCCGGATCTAGATCCTTCTTCCTTCCTTCTCTCTCCTCTCTCTCTAAGGTTTTAGAAAGATAACAACTTAAGAAAAGTGAGGGTTTCTAAGTCCAATCCCGGGTATATCCCTTCAGGAGCAACCCCCAGCCGTTGGATCATCAATTAAAGAAATGAACGGCTTTGATTCGGGACTGAAATGCCCAATCTGGACCGAACACAGCCTGGCACACGCCCGTGTCCAGGGCCGTGTGCCTCATTCGCCGTAAAAATCGAATCGCCTGGAACAACACACGGGTATCGAACACGCCCGTGTTCGACCTGACACGCCCGTGTTCCACCTGACACGGCCGTGTGGCCGGCCGTGTACCCCCATCATCATTCCCCGAAAACAACCCGAGCACTGCACGGATTCTTGGACATGCCCGTGTCCTTGCCCATGTTACCTCGACATGCCCGGGCTCCAGGCCGTGTACACGGTCTCGACACTCGGCACTTCGTGGAGCGAAGATCGTCAACCTGATGACACGGCCTTGGACATGCCCGTGTCCTAGGCCGTGTGCCTTGTCTCGACACAATGTCGAGACCAAAGTGTCGACTTCCCAGGACAAGTGTCGACACGGGTTGACACGCCCTGCGACACGCCCGTGTCGCAGGCCGTGTGCCATGTCTCGACACTTCGTCGAACGCAGAGTGTCGACTTCGCGGCTAAGTGTCGACACGGGTCGACACGCCCTGCGACACGCCTGTGTCGCAGGACGTGTGCCCAGTCTCGACACAATGTCGAGACCAAAGTGTCGACTTCCCGGCTCAGAGTTGACACAAGCTTGACACGCCCTGGGACACGCCTGTGTCCCAGGTCGTGTGCCTGCAGCCAGAACCCAAAACTGGCCCAAAATGTCCCCCGTCACTCCTTTGAGTTTCGGTGCGTTACAAGAACACCAGCGACCAGCTCCATGAGTGATAGTCTTTTTATAGTTTCCACGAGAGATTGTAGTGAGGATCTGATGTACCGTGTTTAAGCCAGTTTATATTTCCGTTTTGTTACCTTGCAGTACACTCTCTTTTCTATTTATGGACTCGATGTGATTTCATTTACATTTAATACATGTGATGTGGAGTTAGTTTTATCCGAAAATATATTATACTGCTCTCTCTTGTTGATCGAAAAGGCCGGCAGAATCGGCGTTTTGTAGTGGCGGCCTTCCCGAGAGTCGGGCCACCGCAAAACGGCGGTTCTGTGCATAAGACCCCGAGGTTTAAAAAAAGGGGGTCTTACAACACGGGCGTGTCAGGTGCCGTGTGTTTTTCGGGACGTGTCGATTTTGATGACGAATGGGGGACACGGCCCTGGACACGGGCGTGTCGCAGGCCGTGTTCGGCCCAGGTTTTGCTTTTCAGCTCCGGATCGTGTCCGTTCGTTTCCTTATTTTGGGATCCGACGGCTGTGGGTTGTTCCTACTGGGATATACCCGGGAATAGGGTTTCAAATCCCTCATTTATTTCACTTAGTCTCTTTCTAAAGTTTAAAGAGAGGGGAGAGCAAGGAAGGAGAAAGCAAGCTAAATCCGGTTACCGGCGGAGCTTCGGAGCTCCAAATCGCGAGCCGACTTCGGATCTGCGGAGGCAAGGAGATTGCGGTTCTTTCCATGCGCATACATCTTCATGTCGCCAAAGAAAAGCACTAGGGTAACAATTCTCTACTTGAGCATGTGAAGCTCTTTTTTGCTTTGCATAGGAAGCCCTCTCACGCGAGTTTGCGGTGAGTTGAGGCGTTCCTTCGGGTAGACATGAATAGTCCCCGTTGTGTACATGTAGAGTCCGTAATCGAGAACGGATATAGACATGATGTGTGAAGCCTACCCGGACAAGTTGGTCTGGATCGGTGATGTTGCATTGCATAAATGGCCGGAGAAGACTCCATGCAATTGGTTGTTTTTCAGGTTTTCTACACGGTATATTACAACACTGAGCCTTGGGGACTAACCTTGAGGTGCACCCGAAAAACTGGGCAGATGCGTGATTCTTCCGTCTTGGTGGCCTGTGTGCCAACTTGCATATAACTGGGTTATGTAATATTGTGCGTTCGATTCGAGGGTTTCGGGGAAGCTTAACCCGCACATATAACTTTAAGTGTCATGGTAAAGTGAGCAACGAGTTGAGTGGAACCGTTCCTGCTCTATGCAGTTTCGTTGTTAGTGGCCTACCGAGGGCATAGAGGTTGGGTCTTAGGCTGTCGATGATTTCAAGTGTCATGACTTCTGCCTCAAAGACTCAAATGCTCACGAGATGTGTCGTCTGAGTGGCGGTGGTGAGACCGCGGCTTTGACCGGGTTCACCGAGAATGTGCCCTGAGAGCACGGGGTGTGTGGTCGTGTGTGCCTACGCCTGTGATATAGTGTTATTACTATATAATGCTTGGTTATGCTAATAAAGTGCAGGGAAGGAGCATCGCCGCCCTGAGTTTGGTGGAGGGATCGTTATAATTTGGTCAACAAAACTGACCGTTGCCTTTATTTGCCACCGTTGCGGTGCATTGTTGCTTGCAGGTGCTGCAGGACCAAGCGGTAAATAGCGGGCTAAAGCCCAAGTTGCTGAGTCGGCCCTCGAAGGCCTAAATATTGAGTGTTTATTTGCTTTATTCATGTGTGACCGGTCTGCGATCCGAGGTTTGCAAAACATGTAATATGAGTAAACAAATGTAAGGCCTTAATACCATCGTACTTGTGTATTGTACTTCATTCCTATTGGTTTGAGTAGTGGACATTCATGCTCGTGCTGGGTTCTTTATTTTGCAACTTTTAATTGCTTCCGCTAGAATGACTCTGTGTAGGACGTTGGATATTAGTTGGATGATTTCCATTGAGTAACCACCCGGTCTGTCTGTGGTATATGGCGCCGGGCCCCGACCGGACATACTGCTATATGCTATGCGACGGATAGGGGGTATTACAATTTGGTATCAGACTACTGGTTTTGGTCAGGCTTAAACTGAATTTATGGACGAATTCTTTTTAAGGGGTGGTGAACACATGTGTGTGCGTCATCGTTATAACATCAAAAGAACCCATGAATGCCCACTTAGGAATGAAAATACACGTGTTTGAGGAACCTGCGTGTTCCTATAATTGCTTTTTGCAATTTTGTATGGTCGCTTAATGGTGTTTTGTACAACTATAGGTGAACAGAAGCGGTGCTGGGCCATCAGAACGCCAAGGTTTTGAGGCTAGTAGTGCACCAAATGATGCTCCTGCAACACCTCCATCGGCTGAGGCCATACGATTGGTGGCCGAAGCAGTGTTTGTCATGATCAATGCGCAGCCTGCAAGGCAGATGCAGCAGCCTGCTCCTGCGATGGAGCAGGTACATCTTCAAGAGGCTGAGCAGAGAAGGGTGGAGCAGGTTGTAGTGGAACCTTTGGTGCCAAGGAGAGCAACTAAAAGGTAGCTCAAGCATGTTATGTGCTTTAATCCTCCCGTGTTCTCGGGGTTGGGAACCCCATCACAAGCTGAAGACTGCCTCTCCCGAGTGAAGAGAGTCCTGACAGCTACTGAGATGGAGGAGTGGCAGATGACCATTATAGCTACGTTCCTGTTGGATAGAGACGCTAGGCAATGGTGGGAGGGTTTTGAGCAACATCTCTTGAGAGGAAGACAACTTACCGACGTCTCGATGAAAGAGTTCTCGAGATTGTTCTTGTCAAGGTACCTCCCTTTGGCGCAGAGGATAGCTTTGGAGAATGAGTTCCTGAAATTGGTGCAAGGAGAGAGTAGCGTGGACGAGTATCTCCATGAGTTTACTCGATTGGGTCAGTATGCTAGCTCTACGTTCGCGGATGAGGAGCGTAAGACCAACCGTTTTTATGAAGCTCTGAGAGATGACTTGAGGCTACTACTCTCGGGGCCAATGGCGCAGGGCTTCTTGACCCTAGTCAACACGGCCCGATCTTTGGAGAAGGATATGAAGAGCGTGCAAGCGAAGAAAAGCTCTGGTGATAAGAGGTCGGAGTTCAAAGTACTGAACTCCTCAAAATCTGTGTTCCAGAAGTGGAACAAGAAAGCTAGGACTTCGGGTCCAGCCCCCTCTACTGGTGCTTCAGGGGCGACTATGAGTCGGACCCTGGGCGCATATTACAACCGTGGGAAGCCGGGGCATTATGCTCGTGAGTGGCGGGGTGGACGGCCAAAGTCTAAGTTGAGGCCGGGAGCAACATATGAAGAAAAGGGCAAGGCGGTGGAGTCAACCGCGTCCCATTATGCTCCGGCTCAACCAAGAGTTTATAATCTTGGCCAACAGGAGGCCATCAAACAAGCGTATGTGGTGACAGGTACGATTTAATTTATAGCAAGTTAAATTTTAAATACTTGTTATGCGCGTGTTACCTTACCACTGTTTGTTTAGGATTTGTTTTGATTTCTGAGTATCTGGCGAGAGCACTATTTGATACGGGAGCTTCACACTCCTTTTTGTCCGAAGGATTCATATTGCGCATCGGAGTACCTTCTTCGATGGTGAAAGACAAACTGGATGTGTTGTTACCGAATGGGTGTTCGATGCACGCGGAGAGAATCTGTGGCGTTCAAATTCATATTGGCAGTCAGGAGTTCCATTTGCTAGCGTCGTTACTGCTGCTGGTGGAGTTCGACGTAATATTTGGCATGAACTGGCTCTCGGAGTAGCATCCTCATATTGATTGTGGTTGTAAGAAAGTCAAGTTGGCAACGGGTCGTGAGACGACTTTTACAGGCTTGAAAGGGTCGAGCAAGACTTTAATGTCTGCTCTTCAGGTGGTGAAGGCGGTTTGTGCTGGTGCAGAGCTGTTCTTTACACTAGTGGAGGTTGCAAAGCCTAAGCCTAAATTGGATAGTATTTCAGTGGTATCGGAGTACCCTGATTTGTTCCCTAGTGATCTTCCTAGAGCCCCACTTCAACGGGAGATAGATTTCACGATTAAGCTAGTGCAAGGTGCAAAACCTGTGTTACGCTCTCCGTATCGGCTAGCGTCTAAGGAAATGACGGAGCTGAAGGTGAAACTTCAAGAGTTGTTGGAGCAAGGTTATGTGCATCCAAGTTCGTCGCCTTGGAGCGCACCGGTCCTCTTTGTTAAGAAGAAGGATGGGACCTTGAGACTCTGTATTGATTACTGAGAACTGAATAAGTTGACGGGGAAGAACAAGTACCTGATCCCAAGGATTGATGATCTATTTGATCAGTTAGTCGGGTCGACGGTGTACTCAAAGTTGGATCTCAAATCCGGTTACTATCAGCTGATAATAAGGGAGAGTGATATCCATAAGACAGCGTTCAGTACAAGATACGAGCATTACGAGTTTACAGTCTTGCATTTGGGCTGACGAATGCGTCGTCGGTGTTCATGGATTTGATGAACAGGACTTTCAGGGAGTATTTTGACCATTTTGTGATCGTCTTCATCGACGACATTTTGGTGTACTCGCAGATTGAGGAGGATCACTTCAGACATCTGCACTTTGTATTGGAGACGCTGACGAGGAATCAATTGTACGCCAAGTTCTCGAAATGCGAGTTTTGGTTGTCCTCAGTGGCGTTCCTCGGTCATATAGTCAATGGAGAGGGCATTGCAGTGGATCCGGTGAAGATTATTGCGATATGAGAGTGGCCTATGCTTTCTACGGTAGCGGAGGTCCGGAGTTTTCTGGGGCTTGCCGGCTATTATAGGCACTTCGTGGAGAACTTCTCGCGGATAGCGTTACCTATCACTACTTTGACGAAGAAGGAGCAGAAGTTCGTTTTGACACCGGAGTGCGCACGAGATTTTGAGGAGTTGAAGTGTCGGTTGACCACGGCGCCTGTGCTGAGTTCGCCGAGTGGGACCGAAGGCTTTGAAATCTACAGCGATGCTTCGGGCAGTGGTTTGGGTTGCGTGCTACTGCAGCATGGAAGCGTTATAGCGTATTGCTCGAGACAGCTGTAAGAGCACGAGAGGAATTATCCGGTCCTTGACTTGGAGTTAGCGGCCGTGATTTTTGCCTTGAAGCTATTGAGTCACTACTTGTATGAGGTAAGGCTCGATATCTATACCGAACATAAGAGCCTGAAATATTTGTTGGATCAAAAAGATCTGAACAAGCGGGATCGTAGATGGATGGCGTTCCTGGGGGACTATACATTCAAGATCCACTACGTGCCTGGTAAAGGCAATGCAGTTGCGGACGCATTGAGTCGTCGAACCCCAGCTTAAGCCAATTGGCTGTCGGTCCATGTCGAGCGGTTGGTTCGGGAGTTGGAGGTGTTGGAGATCTCTTGCGTAGACAAGCAGTCGAGTGCTAAAGCGCTATTAAACTGGACGGAAGTTCAGTATGACCTGGCTGATCGGATTCGACAGACTTTGGATGTGGATAGCAACATGAAGCAGCTCATGGTTGAGGCTCTGGATGGGTCAAATTCCCAATATGAGGTTGTGGATGGATTGCTTTTGAAAGATGGTCGTCTGTGCGTCCCGAATGTGGGCACTTCGCGGGTGGAATTGTTGTACGAGGCGCATAATACCAAGTACACGATTCACCCGGGGAGCATGAAGATGTACCGTGATGTGAAGAAATTGTTCTGGTGGCCATGACTGAAGAAGGATGTGGAACTGTACGTGGCGAAGTGTCAGACATGCGCCTTTGTGAAGGCGGAATGCCAAAAGCCGGGAGGATTCTTGAAGTCCTTGCCTATTCCGGATTGGAAGTTTGATGACATTACTATGGACTTTGTGCACGGGCTGCCGAGGTCTCAAAAGGGGAACGACGCCATTTGAGTGGTCGTATATCGTCTAACGAAGGTGTCGCACTTCATTCCACATAGGAAGGATGATCCGGTTGAGAAATTGGCAAAGTTGTATGTAGACAATATTGTGCGGCTTCATGGTGTGCCCCGCAGCATCGTCAGTGACCGAGAAGGGCGGTTCACGTCCAATGATTAGAGGCTGGTGCAACAGATGTTGGGAATAAAGCTGAGTTTTAGCACAGCCTTTCATCCGCAAATGGATGGGCAGACCGAGAGGGTCAATAGGACGATGGAAGACATGCTTCGCATGTGCGTCCTGGATTTTGGAAAATAATGGGAGTGGAGTTCGCGTACAATAATAGCTACCAGGCAAGCATACAAGTGGAGCCCTTCGAGGCCCTTTATGGTAGAAGATGTCTCACGCCGTTGTCTTGGTTGGAAACGGGGGAGTCAAAGTTGTACAAGCGACAAGAGGTGGAAGATGCTACTTCATTGGTGCGAACCATTCGGGAGAGGTTGCTAATCGCTCAGGACCGCTAGGCTAATTAATATAATGTCAAGCACAGGAATGTGGAGTTCGCTGTTGGCGACTGGGTGTACTTAAAGATCAAGCCGTTCAAGGGTGTCTCGCGGGTGCGGTACTTAAAGAAGCTAAGCCCGAGGTACCTTGGACCGTTTGAGGTTCTGGAGCGGATTGGCGAAGCAGCGTATCGTTTGAAGCTGTCAGTGGAGCTTAGTGGTCTACACGATGTATTCCATATTTCGGTACTATGGAAGGCGGTGCAAGAGCCTTCGCATGTGATCGCGGTGGATCAAGTGTCGGTCGATAATGGGTTGACGATGAAGGTCAAGCCCGTTCGTATTGAGCACTCAGAAGTCAATCGGCTACACAA
Organism: Platanthera guangdongensis; assembly: GCA_039583875.1. Taxonomy (NCBI): domain Eukaryota; kingdom Viridiplantae; phylum Streptophyta; class Magnoliopsida; order Asparagales; family Orchidaceae; genus Platanthera; species Platanthera guangdongensis. The sequence goes on from CM077152.1 coordinate 107,306,953, forward strand.
TAAAGAGATCAGGATGGTCAAGGTACGTTGGGACAATTGTGGTCGGGAAGAGCTCTCTTGGGAGCGAGAGCAGACCATGCTTGAGGAGTACCCAGAGTTGTTTCACTCAGGTACCGTTTAAGTTTTATGTTTCTTTCCTTTATATAATTTCGAGGACGAAATTATTTTAAGAGGGAGAGAGTTGTAACGCCCCGAAACGCAAAAGAGCGACGAGAGGCGTTTTGAGACAAGTTTGGAATTTGGCAGGGGCACACGGCCTGGGAGACGGGCGTGTCCCAAGGCGTGTCGTGTTTAGGTCGACGATTTGGCCGAGAGGTCGATGAATTTTGGAATCGACGATTGTCGAGCAGAGAACACGGCCTGAGACACGGGCGTGTCTTAAGGCGTTTCGAGCTCGTGTCGACGATCTGCCCGGGAAGTCGAAATTTTCGCTCGACAATATGTCGAGATAGGGAACACAGCCTAGGACACGGGCGTGTCCCTGGCCGTATCTGGGGTGTCGACGAACTGTGCTCGACAAAGTGTCGAGACAGTGAACACGGCCTGGAGCCCAGGCGTGTTTGGGTATGACACGGGCGTGTCAAATAGGACACGGGCATGTCCAAGACCCGTGTGAGTCTCGGGTTGGTATTGGTCCTGTGTTGATGGAGGAACACGCCCGGGAACACGGGCGTGTACTGGATGACACGGGCGTGTCAGGCCAAACACGGGCGTGTCGGGTGCCCGTATGTTTTTCGGGATGCGTCGATTTTGACGGCGAATGGGGGGCACGGCCCTGGACACGGGCATGTCGCAGGCCGTGTTCGGCCCAGGTTTTGCTTTTCAACTCTAGATCGTGGTCGTTCGTTTCCTTATTTTGGGATCCGACGGCTGTGGGTTGTTCCTACTGGGATATACCCGGGAATAGGGTTTCAAATCCCTCATTTCTTTCACTTAGTCTCTTTAAAAAGTTTAGAGAGATGGGAGAGCAAGGAAGGAGAAAGGAGGCTAAATTTGGTTACCGGCGGAGCTTAGGAGCTCCGAATCACAAGTCGACTTTGGATCTGCGGAGGCAAGGAAATTGCAGTGCTTTCTATCCGCATACATCTTCATGGCACCAAGGAAAAGCGATAGGGTAACGATTCTCTACTTGAGCATGTGAAGCTCTCTTTTCCTTTGCATAGGAAGCCCTATCACGCGAGTTTGCAGTGAGTTGAGGCGTTCCTTCGGGTAGACATGAATAGTCCCCGTTGTGTACATATAGATTCCGTAATCGAGAATGGATATAGGCATGATGTGTGAAGCCTACCCGGACAAGTTGGTCTGGATCGGTGATGTTTTATTGCATAAATGGTCGGAGAAGACTTAGTGCAATTGGTTGTTTTTTGGGTTTTCTACGCGGTAGATTGCAGCAGGGAGCCTTGGGGACTAACCTTGAGGTGCACCCGGAAAATAGGGCAGATGCGTGATTCTGCCGTCTTGGTGGCCTGGGAGCCAACTTGCACATAACTGGGTTATATAATATTGTGCGTTCGATTCGCGGGCTTCGGGGAAACGTAACCCGCGCCGATAACTTTAAGTGCCATGACGAAGTGAGCAACAGGTTGAGTGGAACCGTTCCTGCTCTATGCAGTTTCGGTGTTAGTGGCCTACCGAGGGCATAGAGGTCGGGTCTTAGGCTGTCGATGATTTCAAGTGTCATGACTTCTGCCTCAAAGACTCAAATGCTCACGAGATGTGCCATCCGAGTGGCGGTGGTGAGACTGCGGCTTTGACCGGGTTCACCGAGAATGTGCCCTGAGAGCACAGGGTGTGTGGCTGTGCGTGCCTACGCCTGTGATGTAGTGTTATTATTATATAATGCTTGGTTATGCTAATAAAGTGCAGGAAAGGAGCATCGCCGCCCCGAGTTTAGGGGTGGGATCGTTATAATTTGGTCAGCATAGCTGACTGTTGCCTTTGTTTGCCACAGTTGCGGTGCATTGTTGCTTGCAGGTGCTGCAGGACCAAGCAGTAAATAGCGGGCTAAAGCCCAAGTTGCTGAGCCGGCCCTCGAAGGCCTAAATATTGAGTGTTTATTTACTTTATTCATGTGTGACCGGCCTGCGAGCCGAGATTTGCAAAACATGTAATATGAGTAAACAAATGTAAGGACTTAATACCATCGTACTTGTGTATTGTACTTCATTCCTATTGGTTTGAGTAGTGGACATTCATGCTCGTGCTGGGTTCTTTATTTTGCAACTTTTAATTGATTCCGCTAGAATGACTCTGTGTAGGACGTTGGATATTAGTTGGATGGTTTCCATTGAGTGACCACCCGGTCTGTCTGTGGTATATGGCGTCGGTGTAACACCCCCACTTGTCACATGACCTATAACGGTGGGTCCGGCCGGGGCCCCATGCCATATGTCACAGACAAGTGATGGAATTACTTGTGGTGATCAAATTCGATACGTGACCTTAACCCAATTCATTCTAGCGCAGCATTAATTAAGTTGCATGAACTCAACTCCAGGAATGTCCACTAATACATAAATTTCACATTTATATATCCAAAACCAGGAATGTATACAACCCACACACACATGGCCTTAAGGCCTTACAGGTTTCTCTTTTTACACATATACAAGTTCGTACATCGGCACGCAGGCCGGCCACACATGAAATCCAACTACGATGCACTTGGCCTTCAAGGGCCTTAGCAATAAGCTTCCAATCCATGCATGTAATTTCAATCCGCAACACCTGCAAGTAGACATCCACCAAAGAGGGGCAAACAAAGTAACGGTCAGCTATAGCTGACCAATTATAACGACCCTACCCCATGCCCGGGGCAGCGGTTCCTTCACTGTATGCATTTGCAAGTACAATAGCTAACAATCACAAGCATACATATAAAATCACAAACGCCGACCGCAGCCCGATGCTTCGTGCTCATAGGGCACCTTACGGTGTACCGGAAACCCGTGGTAACACCACCAATCACACGGTAATTAACTTGTTGGTTGGCCGGTCCTAGTCACCCCAACACGCATGCTGGTTGCATTCCACCCAAACCAAGCAGAGGTACATACCGCATGGCAAACATGAGCATTCATATAACAGATCGACCCGCTTTTATTTCGGTGTAGCAAGTCGGGCTATTGCACGCTCCCGAACACTGCCACCAATCGATCTCTCCAACATGCCCAGGTACAGGTTAGCCTTGCCCATGCTCACATCATCACTGGCGCACCGTGACGCTGGTCGGCCTTCCCTTCCTGGGTAGCCGCAGCTTCCCGCTCTCGCAGAGCAAACCACAAGGAGCTTCGCAAAGCATCCAAGATTATATCCATGGCTAGCCCACGCATGAGCATACCATCCACACATAGCATTCAATCATCCAATACACAAAGCACATAGCATCTTTGCAAATCCACGGAGTCTTCTCCGGTTTACCCATGATCATCACCAATCCAGACTAACAGTCCAGATGGGCTTCACACAGCATGCCTATGCCGTACTCCACAATTCCGACTCTAGATGCAGACTCAACGACGGAATCACTTAGCGAATCCACCTTTTGGTGGAGGATTCCATGCATATGCATAAACGAAAGGACTTCGAAGTCCAAGAAGGAGATCGTTACCCTTAAAGATCGCTTCGATGCCATGAAGTAGCCGTATGACAGTCACCGCCTCGGCTTAGCCTCCACGAATCCGCTCTCGGATCTTCGTTCCGCACTCCGCAGCTCCTCCAACAACTGGTTTCTCTTCCTCCTTCCTTCCCTTGCACTCCCTTCTTCTTGCTCTCTCTTGAAATGAGAAGAAGGAGAAGATAATGAAGAGGAAGGGTTAAATCCCCTTTTTCCCCGGCCTTATCAACACCTGGACAAAGCCTATCCATTGGATCTAGAAAGAGGGAATCAAACGGCTCAGAATTGTCCAGAAAAACATGAACACGACCTGACACGCCCTGTGACACGCCCGTGTCACAGGCCGTGTCACTTAAGTGGCAGGCAACCGACTTACAGCCAACCAGAACACGGCCGTAAGGCACGCCCATATCACGGGCCGTGTCCCCTGACACGCCTTCAGACACGCCCGTGTCTTTGGCCGTGTTCATCAGGCTGCACGACCTCAAAATCACCCGAGACTCACACGGCCTTGGGACACGCCCGTGTTCCAGGCCGTGTGCACCTGGACACACCCGTGTCCCGAAAACACGCCCTGGCTCAAAACGTCGAGCTGAGTTCGTCGACCACATTGACACGCCTTGTGACACGCCCGTGTCCTCACTCGACACTCGACACTCGACGATCGTCGAGCAAAATTTTTCGACCGCACGACTCGATACAACCCAGGCAGGACACGCCCTGGGACACGCCCGTGTCCCAGGCCGTGTCACCCATGCCTGAACCCAAATTGGCCCAAATTAATTTTAGGGTGTTACAATCCTCCCCTCCTTCAAAGAATCTTGTCCTCGAAATTTGGCTCACGCCAATCAGTCACAACAAAAGTGTTCACCCAACACAGCAATCGTACGATAGCACAAGTCAACCAAATAACAACATAGTCATATGTCACAGATACAAAGCCATAATATTCACATATACACATAGATGACGGCCACACTTATTTCCGCTCCTCCGTATTATTTTGCAAGTAGCGTTTAAACTCCTAGGTAAATGCCAAATTGAAAACTCGAGGTTGAATTTCACCAAGTGCACTTTGCGGCTCTTGTACTTCCATATTATGCAATCGAAGCTGCGTCCGAGATGCAGATGATTCAGCCACTACTTTACCCTTATCTTCATAAGACGCACCCGTTGTTTTCTCACTTCTAGGAGGGCCGCTTCGACAGTTCGAGGCTATATGCCCCGGTTTTCCGCATTTAAAGCAGGTACGTGTCTCCACATGCCTTTGTCCATACGTTGCTTCTGATGCAACATTCGACGAGGTTTCTTCCATAGGCTTGAATCTCTTCTTCTCTCGTTTTTGAAACTCCAACTGTTCCTACTGCAGAACTTTGAATTCTGGCTTCTCCATCACCAGTCTCCTAGTTTCTTGCACTAGCTTCATATCCTTCTCCAATGCACGAGATGTATCTACCAACGCTTGGAAGCCTTGGCCCACCGAACTCGGAAGTAATAATCTCAACTCATCCCGCAGTCCCTCATAAAAGCGATTCGTCTTTCGGGCTTCCTCGGCGAAAGTAGATCCCACATACCACCCCAGTCTAGTAAAATAAAGCAGTAGGTCCGGCCGGGGCCCGACGCCGTATGCCACAGACAGACCGGGTGGTGGCATACGCCATAGGTCACAGACAAGTGATGGAATTACTTGTGGTGATCAAATTCGATACGTGTCCTTAACCCAATTCATTCTAGCGCAACATTAATTAAGTTGCATGAACTCAACTCCAGGAATGTCCACTAATACATAAATTTCACATTTATATATCCAAAACCAGGAATGTATACAACCCACACACACATGGCCTTAAGTCCTTACAGGTTTCTCTTTTTACACATATACAAGTTCGTACATCAGCACGCAAGCCGGCCACACATTAAATCCAACCACGACGCACTTGGCCTTCAAGGGCCTTAGCAACAAGCTTTCAATTCATGCATGTAATTTCAAGCCGCAGCACCTGCAAGTAGACATCCACCAAAGAGCGGCAAACAAAGTAACGGTCAGCTACAGCTGACCAATTATAACGACTCTACCCCATGCCCGGGGCAGCGGTTCCTTCCCTGTATGCATTTGCAAGTACAATAGCTAACAATCACAAGCATACATATCAAATCACAAACGCCGACCGTAGCCCGATGCTTCGTGCTTTTAGGGCACCTTACGGTGTACCGGAAACCCGTGGTAACACCACCAATCGTACAGTAATTAACTTGTTGGTTGGCCGGTCCTAGTCACCCCAACACGCATGCTGGTTGCATTCCGCCCAAACCAAGCAGAGGTACATACCGCATGGCAAACATGAGCATTCATCCAACAGATCGACCGGCTTTTATTTTGGTGTAGCAAGTCGGGCTATCACACGCTCCCGAACACTGCCACCAATCGATCTCTCCAACATGCCCAGGTACGGGTTAGCCTTGCCCGTGCTCACATCGTCACTGGCGCACCATGACGCGGGTCGGCCTTCCCTTCCTGGGTAGCCGCAGCTTCCCGCTCTCGCAGAGCAAACCACAAGGAGCTTCGCAAAGCATCCAAGATCATATCCATGGCAAGCCCACGCATGAGCATACCATCCACACATAACATTCAATCATCAAATACACAAAGCACATAACATCTTTGAAAATCCACGGAGTCTTCTCCGGTTTACCCATGATCATCACCAATCCAGACTAACGGTCCAGATGGGCTTCACACAGCATGCCTATGCCGTACTCCACAATTCTGACTCTAGATGCAGACTCAACGACGGAATCACTTCGCGAATCCTCCTTTTGGTGGAGGATTCCATGCATATGCATAAACTAAAGGACTTCGATGTCCAAGAAGGAGATCGTTACCCTTGAAGATCGCTTCGGTGCCATGAAGTAGCCGGATGGCAGTCACCGCCTCGGCTTAGCCTCCACGAATCCGCTCTCAGATCTTCGTTCTGCACTCCGCAGCTCCTCCAGCAGCTGGTTTGTCTTCCTCCTTCCTTCCCTTGCACTCCCTTCTTCTTGCTCTCTCTTGAAATGATAAGAAGGAGAAGATAATGAAGAGGAAGGGTTAAATCCCCTTTTCCCCCGGTCTTATCAACACCTGGACAAAGCCTATCCATTGGATCCAGAAAGAGGGAATCAAACGGCTCAGAATTGTCCAGAAAAACATGAACACAGCCTGACACGCCCTATGAAACGCCCGTGTCACAGGCTGTGTCACTTAAGCGGCAGACAACCGACTTACAGCCAACCAGAAAACGGCCGTGGGACACGTCCGTGTCACGGACCGTGTCCCCTGACACGCCTTCAGACACGCCCATGTCTGTGGCCGTGTTCATCAGGCTGCACGACCTCAAAATCACCCGAGACTCACATGGCCCTAGGACACGCCCGTGTTCCAGGCCGTGTGCACCTGGACACACCCGTGTCCCGCAAACACGCCCTGGCTCAAAACGTCGAGCTGAGTTCGTCGACTACATTGACACGCCCTGTGACACGCCCGTGTCACAGGCCGTGTCCTCACTCGACGATCGTCGAGCAAAATTTTTCGACCGCACGACTCGACACAACCCAGGCAGGACACGCCCTGGGACACGCCCGTGTCCCAGGCCGTGTCACCCATGCCCGAACCCAAATTGGCCCAAATTAATTTTAGGGTGTTACAGTCGGGCCCCGGACGGACCTACTGCTATATGTTATGTGACGAATAGGGGGTGTTACACCTTACGTCTCTTTAACCGAACTACATAGAGCGGGTACGGTTCCACCTAACCCGTTGCTAGCACCGTCATGTCAATTTAAGTCAGGCGCGGGTCATGCTTCCCCGAGTCCCAAATCGATCTCAAATTTTTACATAACCCAGTTATGTGCAAGTTGGCTCCTAGGCCACCAAAATGGCAGAACCACGCTTCTGCCCAGTTTTCTGGGTGCACCATGGAGTTAGTCCCCAAGGCTCCCTATTCAATCTACCACGTAGAAAATCCGAAAAACAAACGGCACACAGTCTACTCCCGCAATACATTCATAATGAAAACATCACCGATCCAAACCAACATGTCTGGATAGTCTTCAAACCCCATGTCTATCCCCGTACTTCGATTCTGGACTCTATATGCAAGATTACGGGGATAAACCATATCTACCCGAAGGAATACTCACACTCATTGCCCACTCGCGGGAGAGAGTTTCCTATGCAAAAGGAAGAGGACTTCACATGTCCAAGTAGAGAATCGTTACCCTAAAGGTTCGCTTCGATGCCATGGAAAACTAGTCGGATGAAAACCACCGCAATGGACTTGCCACCGCGAATCTGGGCTCGATTTGCGATTTGGGGCTCCGAAGCTCCAACAATGGCCGGAATCTTCCTCCTTCTTCACCCTTTTCTCTCCCCTCTCTTTATCTCTTTGGAAAGAGAATGGACCAAAGGAAATGAGGTTTAAAACCTCATTTCCCGACCTTATACCACCAGGGAGGGTTCCGAGTCGTCGGATCCCACTTAAATGAAATAAAAGGCCCTAATTCTCCTTTAAAATCGTCTTCCTGGGTCCGTACACGGCGTGTGACACGCCCGTGTCACAGGCCGTGTCTCACAATCATAAAAGAAATCATCGATCTCAGAACAGGGCACGACCCCTGACACACCCGTATCAACCCTGTACACCCCCGTGTCAACCATGGACACGCCCGTGTCACAGGTCGTGTACCTCAAATGACGCTGAAACCGTCAAGACCGAACAAGACACGGCCCTGTGATACGCCCATGTCACAGGCCGTGTGCCCGACACGGCTTAAGACATGCCCGTGTCCCAGGCTGTGTTGCTCAATCGACACAGCCCGGCAAACACAGAGCAGGACACAGCTTTTGACACGCCCGTGTCAACCCTGAACACGCTCGTGTGTCACAGGCCGTGAAACTTCAAGGGCTCCAAAAGTCCTTAAAAACACTACCCATACATATTCGAGTTTTGGGGCGTTACAATTCTCGCCCCTTAAAAGAATTTCGTACCTAAATTACAGAATGGAAAAGTACACAAAATTAAATGGTACCTGAGTAGAAAAGCTTGAGATACTCCATCAGCAAGGTCTGCTCTCGCACCCACGAAAATTCCTCACGACCACAGTTATCCCATCGGACCTTGACCATCCTGATACCTTTGTTCCGCAATTGTTTGACTTCCGTATCCTCGATCTGAATGGGTCTAACTTTCATTGTTAGCCCACTATCGACCGATACTTGATCTGTAAGAACCACCTGCACTGGTTCTTTCACTGCTTTGGGTAGGACCGAAATGTGAAATACATCATGCAATCCACTCAGTTCTACCGAAAGAGCCAATAGATAGGTGGCTTCACCAACTTGCTCCAAGATCTCAAAAGGCCCAACATACCTCAGACTAAGCTTCTTTAAGCATCGAATACTTCATATGCCTTTAAACGACTTTATCTTAAGGTATACCCAGTCGCCCATCGCAAACTCCACATTCTGATGCTTGGCATTGTAGTACTTGGTCTGTCTATCTTGAGCAATCAGTAGCCGTTCCCGAATCAACTGAATTGTTGACGTTGCATCTTCAACCTCTCTTCGCTTATAAAGCTTCGATTCACCTGTTTCTACCCAAGCCAAAGGTGTAAGACACCTCCTTTCGTATAGAGCCTCAAAAGGCGCCATCTGAATACTGGCTTGGTAGTTGTTATTGTATGCAAACTCAATCATGTAAAGATGGTCCTCCCACCTTTTACCAAAATCCAATGCACACATACGAAGTATGTCTTCCATCATCTTGTTTACCCTTTCAGTTTACCCATCTGTCTACGGGTGAAAAGTTTTGTTGAAGTTCAGCATGGTACCCAACAACTGATGAATGAGCCTCCAATCGTTGGAGGTGAACCGACCATCACGGTCACTAACGATGCTCCGGGGTACACCATGCAAACAGACTATATTTTCCACATAAAGCTTCGCCAGCTTCTCCACGGAATCATCCTTCCTATTGGGTATAAAATGTGACACCTTCGTTAAATGATCAACAATCACCCAAATGGCGTCGTTCCACTTGTGCGATCTCGGCAAATCGTGCACGAAATCCATAGAGATGTCACCAAACTTCCACTCTGGTATAGACAAGGACTTTAGAAATCCACCTGGCTTCTAACATTCGGCCTTCACCAAGGAACAAGTCTAACACTTCGTCACGTGTAGCGTTATGTCTTTCTTCATACCTGGCCACCAGAATAGCCTCTTCATGTCTTTGAACATCTTTGTGCTCCTAGGGTGAATTGAGTACTTGGTAAAATTTGCCTCGTACATCAATTCTTCTCATAATTTCCCAACATTAGGGACACATAACCAGCCACCTTTCCATACAAGGCCATCGTAAACATAAAACTGGTCATTTGATCCACCTACGGACTCTGCCAAGCGACGTTTCATGCTTACGTCTAACTCCAAGGCCTGCTGAATCCTGTCCGCGAGGTCGTATTGAACCTATGTCCAACTCAAACATGCATTAGCACTAGATCCCTTGTCAACAAACGAGATCTCTGAAGACTCCAAATCACGAATGAGCCGCGCGTCATGCATCTGCAACCAGTTGGTCTGCACAGGAATTCTACGAATCAGAGCATCTGCCACAACATTCCCCTTCCCGAGAATATAATGAATCTTGTAGGTATAATTCCGAAGGAACTCCATCCACCTACGCTGGCGCATGTTAAGGTCCTTCTGATCAATCAGATATTTCAGACTCTTGTGATCTGAATAAATGTCGACCTTTACTCCATACAGGTAATGTCTCCAAAGCTTGAGAGAAAATACCACAACCCCCAACTCCAAGTCATGGACCGGGTAGTTCCTCTCATGCATCTTTAATTGACGTGATCCTTAGGCTATCATCAACCCGTGCTAAAGCAGAACACAGCCTAACCCACACCTAGAGGCGTTAGTGTAAACCTCAAAGCCTGCAGAACCATAAGGCGAACATAACACAGGTGTCGTGGTCAATTGTCACTTTAGTTCTTTGAAAGCTTGTGCGCATTAAGGCCAGGAAATGAATTTCAGATCCTTCCTTGTCAGAGTAGTGAGTGGTATTGCTATCTGTGAGAAGTTCTCCATGAAGCGCATGTAATAGCCAGCATGCCCCAGAAAACTACGGACTTCCGCCACCGTAGACAACACAGGCCACTCCCGTATAACAACTATCTTTGTCGGATCTACTGCAATACCTTCACCACTAACCACGTGACCAAAGAACGCTACCGAGGATAACCAAAATTCGCATTTGTAGAACTTAGCATACAATTGGTTCATCCTCAATGTCTCCAACACCATATGCAGGTGCTTAAAATGATCCTCCTCGCACTGCGAGTACAACAGTATATCGTCGATATAGACTATCACGAACTGATCCAAATATTCTCTGAACATTCTATTCATCAAATCCATAAACACGTATGGTGCATTCATCAGCCTAAATGGCATGACAGTGAACTCATAATGCGCAGAATGTGTGCTGAAAGCCGTATTGGGAATGTCACTTTCCCTTATCCGCAACTGATAGTATCCGGATTTCAGATCCAACTTTGAGTACACAGTCGACCCCACCAGGTGGTCGAACAGATCATCAATCCTTGGGATCAGATACTTATTCTTTTCTGTTAGCTTATTCAACTCACAGTAATAAATACAGAGTTGTAAGCTTCCATCCTTCTTCTTAACAAAGAGTACCGGCGCACTCCAAGGCGATGAACTTGGACGCACATAACCTTGTTCCAACAGTTCTTGAAGCTATACTTTCAGTTCTGCCATCTCCTTAGGCACTATCTGATATGGAGAGCGTGACACAGGTTTGACACCTGGCACTAGCTCAATGGTGAAGTCAATCTCTCGGTGAGGTGGAGCTCTAGGGAGATTTTCAGGGAATACGTCAGGAAACTCAGATACAACTGGGATCCTATCCAAACCAGACTTGGGCTTTGAAGCCTCCACTAAAGTGGAAAATAGCTCTGCACCACTACGAACTGACTTAACCACCTGGAGAGCAGACATCAAAGTCTTGCTTGACCCCTTCATGCCTGAGAACGTCATATCATGATCTATCTCCAGTCCCAATCTGACGACCTTACAGTTATAATCAATGTACGCACGGTGCTCCGATAGCCAGTCCATGCCAAAGATCACATCGAACTCCACTGTCGGCAGTAACGAAGCTTGCAGGTCATATTCGTGACTCACAATCCCAATCTTGACACAAAAAACTCTATCCGCGTGCATAGAGCACCCTTTAGGCAACAACACATCCAATTTCTCTCTTTCCATCGAAGAAGGTACTCTGATGCGCGATACAAACTCTTCGAACAAAAAGTAATGCAAAGCTCCCATATCAAATAGTGCTCTTGCCGGAAAATCAATGATCGATGCAAAGCCTAGCACAACCAGTAATAAGCTAACACACGTAAGGCAACAAGTATTTAAAGCTATACTGCTATAAATTAAAGCATACCTGTCACCACGTCAACCTGCTTCATGGCCTCCTGCTGTACAAGGTTGTACACTCTAGGCTATGCTGGGGCATAATGTGATACGATTGACTCCAATGCCTGGCCCGTCTCCTCATAAGTTGCTCGAGGCTTCTTCTAGGACTTCGGACGTCCGCTCCAACAATATCGGCCAAAGTGTCCCGGCTTCCCATAGTTATAACATGTACCCGGGGTTCGGCCTATAGTTGCCCCAGATGCACCCGAAGAAGGGGCTGGAGCTGAAGTCCTAGCTTTCTTATTCCACTTACGGAACCCAGACTTAGAGGAGGTCGGCACCTTGAACTCTATCTTCTTCGCACTAGAGTCCTTCTTCACTTGGACTCTCTTCAGATCTTTCTCCAATGTATTGAGCAGGGTTATGAAGCCCTGCATCATTGGCCCAGAGAGTAGTAGCCTTAGGTCATCACGCAGGCCCTCGTAGAACCGGTTGGCCTTACGCTCCTCATCAGCAAACGCAGATCTAGCAAAACGACCCAACCGCGTAAACTCATGGAGGTACTCATCCATGCTACTAAGTTCCTGCGTCAGTCTCTGGAACTGATTCTCCATAGCGATCCTCTATGCCGAGGGCAGATATCTTTGCCAAGAATAACCTCGAGAATTCCTCCATCGAGACATCAGTGAGTTGCCTTCCATTAAGTGATGTAGCTCCAACTCTTCCCACCACAATCTCGCCTCACTATCCAACAGGATGGTGGCTATGGTGGTCTTCTACCATTCCTCCATTTCAGTGGCCTTCAAGACTCTCTTCACCCGAGAGAGCCAATCTTCGGCCTGCGATGGGGCCCCAGTCCCCAAAAACACCGGAGGGTTAAATCTCATTACATGTTTGAGCGGCTTCTCTGTTTCTCTTCTTGGTACTAAAGGTTATACCACCACTTGTTCCACCATCCTAGGTTCTGTTGCACGAAGTGGTACCTGCTCCGCTGCAGAGGCAGGATGCTGCACTTGCCTTCCTGGCTGGGCGTTTAGCATCGCAAACACCGCCTCAACCACAAGTCTTATTGTTTCTTCCAAAGGAGGGGTTGCGGGCATGTCATTGGGTGTACTACTTGCCTCAGAAAGCAGGCGTTCTGACTGCCCTGCCCCACTCCTGGTGACCTATTGTCATACAACAAACCATTAAGCGACCAACCAAAATTGCAAAAAGCAATTATAGGAACACACAGTTTCCTCAAGCATGTGTATTTTCATTCCTAAGTGGACATTCATGGGTTCTTTTCATGTTATAACGATGACACACATACATGTGCTCACCATCCCATAAAAGAATTTGTCCACGAATTAAAATAAGCAAGACCAACACCGTAGTCTGATACCAAATTATAACACCCATATCCGTCACATGGAATATAACAGAAGGTCCGGCCGGGGCCCCATGCCATATTCTACAGATAATTAGTGGAATTACATAAGAATACCAAATTAATAGTATAGGAATACGCATCCTAACTCAGAGCATTCTAGCGGAAGCTTTTAAAACAGTCATAAGAACCTAAATACCAAAGCATGAATGTCCACAAAACCCAGAGTAGGAATGACAACAAAATACACCAAAGTCTTGGACTTAGGGCCTTACATGTGTTTACTTAAACAATACATGTTTTCTATACGTCGGCACGCATGCCGACCACACATGAACCTAATAAAGTAAACATTTTGCTTTGGCCTTTAAGGGCCAGCACAACATCAAGGGCTTCAGCCCACTACTTGCCACTAGGCTCACCTGATCCTGCATCCAAAAAACCCACCGAATGGTGGTAAAACAAGGCAATGGTCAGCTAATGCTGACCAAATTATAACGACCCCGCCCCTTAATCGTGGCGGCGGTGCTCCTTCCCTGCATTTCATTAGTATAATCATACATGATAGTCAAAGTACAATTTAAGCACACTTCACCACAGACGTAGGCACGCACGACCACACACCCCGTACTCTAAGGACACATATTCGGTGAATCTGGTCCATTCCGAGGCTTCACCACCGCCCCAAGATGGCAAACCTCGTGAGCATTTTAGTCTTTCCGGCCGAAGCCTAAGACCCTCCATCTATGCCATCAGTAAGTGTCATGTAACATAGGTCTCTTTAACCGAACCACATATGGAGGGTACGGTTCCACCTAACCCGTTGCTCACATTGCCATGTTAATTTAAGTCATAGGTGCGGGTCAAGCTTCCCCGAGTCCCAAATCGATCACATAATTTTACATAACCCAGTTATGTGTAAGTTGGCTCCCAGACCACCAAGATGGCAGAACCACGCTTCTGCCCAGTTTTTCGGGTGCACCTTGGAGTAAGTCCCCAAGGCTCCCTATTGCAACCTACCACGTAGAAAACCCGAAAAACAAACGGTACGGAGTCTTATCCGGCAATACATGCATAATGAAAACATCACCGATACAGACCAACATGTCCGGATAGGCTTCACACACCATGAATATGCCCGTACTTCAATTCCGGACTCGATATGCAAGATTACAGGGATAAACCATATCTCCCCGAAGGAATATCTCATGCTCACCGCCCACTCGCGGGAGAGAGTTTACTATGCAAAAGGAAGTGGACTTCACATGTCTAAGTAGAGAATCATTACCCTAGAGGTTCGCTTAGGCGCCATGGAAAACTAGTTGGATAAAAACCAATGCAACAGACTCGCCACTGCGGATCTAGGCTCGGCTTGCGATTTGGGGCTCCGAAGCTCCAACAATGGCTGGAATCCCCCTCCTTCTTCACCTGTTGCTCTCCCCTCTCTCTATCTCTTTGTAAAGAGAATGGACCAAAGGAAATGAGGTTTAAACCCTCATTTCCCGACCTTAAACTACCAGGGAGGGTTCTGGGCCGTCGAATCCCACTTAAATGAAATGAAAGGCCCTGATTTGCCTTTAAAATCATCTTCCTAGGTCCATACATGGCCTGTGACATGCCCATGTCACAGGCCGTGTCTCACAATCGTAAAAGAAATCGACGATCTCAGAACAGGACACGACCCCTAATACGCCCGTGTCAACCCTGGACATGCCCGTGTCACAGGCCGTGTGCCTAAAACAATGCTGAAATCGTCAAGCCCTAACAGGACACGGCCCTGTGACACGCACATGTCACAGGCCGTGTGCTCGACATGGCTTCGGACATGCCCGTGTCACAGGCCGTGTGCCTAAAACGATGCTGAAATCGTCAAGCCCTAACAGGACACGGCCCTGTGACACGCACATGTCACAGGCCGTGTGCTCGACACAGCTTCGGACATGCCCGTGTCCCATGCCGTGTTGCTCAATCGACACAGCCCGACAAACACAGAGTAGGACACGGCTTTGGACACGCCTGTGTTAACCCTGAACACGCCCGTGTGTCACAAGCCGTGAAACTTCAAGGGCTCCAAAAGTCCTTAAAAACACTACCCATACATATTCGAGTTTTGGGGTGTTACACAGCGAGGGGTCTAAACAGGTTGAGATCGTGATTGTGATCGCACCCAATATAACGCCCTAATTTTTCCTGAGAGCTGAGATAGAATTCTAGGATCTAACACAACGCATTAAAGGTTACTATAGCGCGATAGTGGGCTCTAGTCGATACGATGCTTCTAGTCGATTTGTGGAGTTTGGTCGCTTTGATACTGCTCGGCGGTATTACCTACCGCGAAGCAGTATTAGGCTTTAGCTGATACTGTGTATTTAGCCGAGGTGTGGGATCTATTTAACATGATATTGTGTAACACCCCAAATCTCAGGTTTGTAAAAAATGGGGTGACACGGCCTGGGACACAGGCGTGTCCCAGGGCGTGTCCTGCTTGGGTTAGCAGCCGGCGAGAGTTCGACGAAACTTCGTTCGACGAGCGAAATGAGGGCACACATCTTCTGACACGGGTGTGTCAGAGGCCGTGTCCTCTGTGGGTAGACTAATTTCAGGTCGACGAAGTTGATTCGGTCGACGATTGTCGAGTGCTTAGTACACGGCCTGTGACACGGGCGTGTCACAGGGCATGTCCATGCGGTCGATGAACTCAGCTCGATGAAGTTGAGCTGGGGCGTGTCTGGTGCCATGTTATGGGCACATAGCCTGGGACACGGGCATGTCACAGGCCGTGTAAGTCTCGGGTTGATTTTGATGTTGTGTAGCCTAAAGAACACGGCAGCAGACACAGGCGTATCTGAAGGCATGTCAGGTGACACGGCCCGTGACATGGGCGTGTCACATGGGCGTGTACTGGTTTGGATGAGTCGGTTGAGGCCCGCTTAGGGAACACGACCCTGTACATGGGCGTGTCACAGGCCGTGTCAGGCAAAAACATGATTTTGTGGCAAAAGCGTGGTCGTTCCTTTTCTCAGCTGGGATCCAATGGCTGCGAGCCCTCCCTGTGTCCTTAAGGCCGGAAATGAGATGAGAATTCTCATTTGTTATTTGCCCTTCTCTTTCTTCAAAGTTAGAGAGAGAAAGGGAGAGGAAAAAGGAGGAGGAGGAAGGAGAGCTGGTCACCAGTGTTGCTGCGGAGGTCCGACTAGAGGTCCGAGAACAGCGTTGCGAAGGAAAAGCTGTTGCAGTTCTTTCTAGCCAACTAGGAGCTCATGGCACCGAAGCAGTCTTCAAGGGTAACGACTTTTCTTCCTAGCCATGTGAAGGCTTCCTTTTTGGCATATGCATATGATTCCCCCACCAAAGGGTGGCTGAATTTGGGAGTCTTTTGGGTTGATTCATGGAATCCCCAATCATTTGACATATAGATCTGGAAATGGAGTATGGAATATGCATGCTGTGTGAAGCCCATCTGGACAGGTTGGTCTGGATTGGTGATGTTGCATACACACCGGAGAAGACTCCGTGATAAACGTGTAGTTTGGAAGTCGATGGGTTAACCCTGTGAAAGTCAGTAGCATGAAGTACTGGAGTGGTAGTGTAGGAAAATACCCTTGTGATGCTTGTGATGCCCGTGCTATTAGGTTGTACATGCGAAAGGAAGTAGCAGGAAGTACTGGATTGGAGGTCCAGGAAATACCCTTTGTAATGCTTGATGTTCATGGGTGGACCTTTGATGGGAAGTAGCAGAAAGTACTGGCATGGTAAGTCATGGAAATACCCTTGACATTTGTGATTTTGTGGGGTCATACCTGTGAAGAGAGTAGCAGGAAGTACTGATGTGCCCAGGAAAGACCCACTGATGTGTGAGATGAAATGGGTATAAGAGTAAGTACTGGTGTGCCCAGGAAAGCACCTAGGCTTGAATGCCAGAACAGGATCAGTGAAACCGACCCGTGCCTTTTATATTACTGTGAGTACGCTGTGCTCGGTGATGGCAACGCGATTTGAGCAACGGGGGGTGGATGATCCGACCTGCGCTATGTCTGTCCGGTGTGAGACCTGAAAGTGCGGTCTGTTGGAGCGCATAGCAAGAGTCGTAGGCCTGCGCGCCATGACACAATGGGGGGATACGGGCCAGTCCCGGTGCATTACGACTAGAACTCCGGCTGCACGCCATGGAGTGAAATGCTCAATGTTTTACCGTTGGGTTGCGACCCTGATACGATGGTGGGCAACTGGTTTGCTGGTACACCAAGAATGTGCCCTGAGTGCACGGATCGTCAGGCCGTGTGGCTGACGGTTGTGATGGAATGTATGTGCGTGAGAGCATATTGGATGAAATAGATATGCTTTTGAAATGCTATGCCTGCAGGGAAGGAATACCACCGCCCCGAGAAAAGGGTTGGGGTCATTATAATTTGGTCAGCTGAATGCTGACCGTTGCCTGTTTGCCACCGATGGGTGGGCTGTCCCTGTACAGGTGTTGGATAGCCAAGCGGGACGCATAAGGGCTAAAGTTCCTGCTGCATTTGCTGCTGCTGCTAGCCCTCGAAGGCTAAACTTATAAATGCTGTGTTTTATTTATACGTGGCCGGCCTACATGCCAATGTTGAGGCCACTGTTGTGAAAGCCCTGTAAGGCCATAAGGCCAACTGTTTGTATGTGTAAAACATTCCTATGTTATATCTACATGAGGAGCTTTTATATGTTAGACATTCAGGTGTGGAGTTCATGTTTAGTGTTTAGGTTTTCGCTAGAATACAATGTGTTAGGGTGCGTTGCACTACTCTGGTATCATACTGTAACTTCACCGCCTGTTTTGTGGTATATGTTGTGAGGCCCCGGCCGGACCTTCTAGTATATACTATGTAAATGGATGGGGTTGTTACATTTTTGGTATAAGATGTCTTGGTATTTCCCTTTCAAAGTCGTGGTCGACTTCTTTTGTGTGGTGGCAAGCACGTGTCTGTGCGAACCAAGTTAACACGATTGAACTCCTGAATGTCCACTGTAGGAATGCAAATGCATGTGTTTGAAGAACCTGCGCGTTCCTATCTTGTTGTGATTGCTTGTGTACAGTCGCTCATGTGTGTGTCTTGTTCATCTATAGGTGACACAGAGTAGAGCTGGGCAGTCGGAGCCCCATTGTTCTAATGAAAGTACGCCACCACCCGAGGTGCCTACACCTCCACCGTCTGTGGAAACTGTGCGATTAGTTGCTGAGGATTTGTTCACCATGATACAAGCCCAGCCGATTGGGCAGGCACAGCCGGCAGTGAGGCTAGAACAGGTGGCGGCGAGGCCTTAACCTGTTGTGGCTGTAGAACCTCTTGCAGCTGAGAAGCAGTTGAAGCAATTTATGAGCTTCAATCTGCCTACGTTCTAGGGAGTGGGATCTCCTGCGCAGGCTGAAGATTGGTTGTCGCGCGTCAAGCGGATAATGACAACGACTGGATCAGAGGAACATCAGAGGGTCACCTTGGCTACCTTCTTATTGGAAGGAGAGGTGTGTTTATTGTGGGACGAGATGGAGCTACATCACTTGGCAGGGAGACCGTTAACACAAGTGCCGATGGAGGAATTCTCTAGACTCTTCCTGGCAAAGCACCTCCGTGCGGCACAGCGTATTGCCATGAAGACCGAATTCCAAAGGCAAACACAAGGTGATGGCAGTGTTGAAGCTTACCTGCATGAGTTTACACGCTTGGGGCGTTATGCAGGTTCGATCTTTGCTGATGAGCAGAGGAAGACAAATAGGTTCTACGAAGGTCTGCAGGTTGAGTTGAGGTTCCTGCTTTCTAGTTCGGTGAACCAAGGCTTCCAGGCGTTGGTCGACACTGCGTGTGCGCTGGAAAAAGACATGAAGAGGGTGAAAGGGAAATGGGCCTTGGCTGTGAAACAACAAGAGTTTAAGGTGCCCCGACCAGCGAAGTCATTTTTTAAGAAGAGATGGGGTAAGAAGTCCAAGATAGCTGGACAAGATCCTTCTTCTGTTGCCTCGGGAGCAACGTCGGGGGCTCGTACATGCTTTATTTGTGGACGGGTGGGTCATATAGCCCGTGATTGTCGGGTGCTGCCAAAGAGTGAAAAGAAGGCGGGAGCGTCGTATGCGGAAAAAGGAAAGGTAGTGGTGGAGTCTTCTGCATCGCAGGCGCAACCCCGGGTCTACATTCTTGGCTTGCAAGAGGCCATTAAGCAGAGTGACGTCATCACAGGTACGAGTTAAGTTATTGAGTACTGTATTGCTTGCATACTTTGTTTATTGCCTATGTGTATGCGGCTTGTGTGTGTGACATGATTGGCACAGGATTTATAATGATTCGAAACACACTGTTGCGAGCACTATTTGATATGGGTGCATCACATTCTTTTCTGTCTAAAGAGTTCATAGCGTGGCTTGGGATACTTAGTCATGTGAAGACAGATAGCGTCAGGGTGGTGTTGCCGAATGGTTGTTTGATGCTCGCGGATCGATCTTGCGATGTGGCGGTTGAGATAGGAAGTCGAGACTTCTGTTTGACTGCATCTGTATTACCGATATCAGAATTTGACGTGATATTTGATATGGATTGGCTCGCAGAGCAGCATGCCTTAATTGATTGTAATGCCAAATAAATCACGTTGGGCCAGAATATCGAGTAGGTGACCAAGTTTGCGGGTATGCGAGGAGTTGATGGGACGTTGATGTCTGCACTCCAAGTTGTCAAAGTTGTTCAGAAGGGCGCGGAGTTATACTTTACGCTGATTCAGGCTGTTGAGACCAAGGCCAGTATATGTGATGTTCCGATCGTATCAGAGTTTGCAGATGTGTTTCCCAAGGATCTCCCTGGGCTACCACCCCAGCGTGAGATTAACTTCACGATCGAGTTGGTGCCAGGTGCAAAACCTGTGGCCCGCTCTCCATATCGCGTCGCGCCAAAGGAGATGGCCGAGTTGAAAGTACAAATGCAAGAATTGCTGGAGCACGGTTATATTCGCCCAAGCATGTCACCTTGGAGCGCCCCTGTGCGTTTTGTGAAAAAGAAAGACAGCGGTTTGCGGTTATGTATTGATTACCGTGAACTGAACAAGCTGACATAGAAGAATAAGTATCCGATTCCGCAGAATGATGAGTTGTTCGATCAGCTGGTGGGATCGACCGTCTACTCGAAGTTGGACTTGAAGTCTGGTTATTACCAGTTGAGAATCCCGGAAGGTGACATTCCCAAAACCGCATTTGGAACACGGTACGAGCATTATGAGTTCACGGTAATGCCGTTTTGACTGTGCAATGTACCCTCGGTGTTTATGGACTTAATGCACCAAATATTCCGAGAGTACCTGGTTCTATTCTTGATTGTGTTCATTGATGATATTCTGGTTTACTCTCGATCGAAGGCCGAGCATGAAAACCACTTGTGGTTGGTGTTGAATACCTTGAGGCGACCAAGTTCTCGAAGTTCGAGTTTTAGCTATCGTCAGTGGCTTTTCTAGGCCATGTGGTGAGTGAAGCGGGGATAGCAGTGGATCCAGCAAAGATAAGGGCAATACAAGAGTGGTCGGTGTTGTTTTCAGTGGCCGAGGTCAGGAGCTTCCTTGGACTAGCGGGCTACTATCGAAGATTTGTTGAAAACGTCTCGCGGATTGCTTTGCCGCTAACCACGCTGACGAGAAAAGATCAGAAGTTCATTTGGATGCCAAAGTGCCCATGATCTTTTGAAGAGCTGAAGGTTCGGTTGACCACGACGCCTGTGTTGTCACCGCCATGTGGTACCGATGGATTTGTAATTTATAGTGATGCCTCGGGGAGCGGCTTAGGCTGCGTTCTTCTGCAAAATGGGAAGGTGATTGCTTATGGCTCACGCCAGCTAATGTTGCACGAGCGAAACTATCGCGTCCACGACTTAGAGTTGACGACGATGATCTTTGCACTAAAGCTGTGGCGACACTATCTTTATGGTGTGAAGGTGGAGATCTATAGAGATCACAAGAGCCTAATGTCCCTATTAGAGCAGAAGGACTTGAATATGCGACAACGAAGGTCGTTGGAGTTCCTTGGGGACTACGCCTTTGAGATTCATTATACGCCCTAAAAAGGGAAATGTAGTCACAGATGCCTTGAGTCGGAGAGCTCCGGCAAGGGCGAGTTGGTTGTAGAGGCATGATGAACGTCTCATCCAGGAGCTGGAAGCGTTAGAGATTTCTTGTGTTGACAAGAATTCCACCGCCAATGCATGTTTGAACTGGATGGAGGTGCAGTGTGACCTTACAGACCGGATTCAACAAGCAACGGAGCTGGATGAAGATCTCCTACGTTATGCTAAAGATGGGCCAGAGGGCAAGTTTTCCTGGGATGACGGTCTTTTGCGGAAAGAGGGCCGTTTGTGCATCCCGAATTTGGGTAAATTGAGGGAAGAATTGATGTATGAAGCGCATTATACGAGGTACTCAATCCACCCAGGGAGCACAAAGATGTTCAGGGATATGAAAAAGCTGTTCTGGTGGCCAGGGCTAAAGAAAAATGTTGCTCATTATGTGGCCAAATGACAAACCTGTGCTATGGTGAAGGCGGAATGGCAGAAGCCTGGTGGTTACTTGAAATCGTTGCCGATTCCGGAATGGAAGTTCGACGATATTTCCATGGATTTCATGCACGGGTTGCCGAGATCTCAGTGCAGAAATGATTCGATTTGGGTGATTGTCGATCGACTAATGAAAGTGGCACATTTTCTCCCGAACATGAGGGATGATTCGATGGAAAGTTTGGCAAAATTGTATGTTGACCAGATTGTGCGGCTACACAGTGTTCCACGGAGCATCGTAAGTGATCGAGATGGGCGGTTCATATCAAATGACTGGAGGCTAGTGCATCAACTGTTGGGCACGAAGTTGACCTTCATTACGGCCTTTCATCTCCAAACAGATGGCCAAACTGAAAGGACCAACATGACAATGGAAGATTTGCTCCGGATGTGCGCCCTAGACTTTGGAAAGAAATGGGAATATCATCTCTATATGGTGGGGTTTGCCTATAATAACAACTACCAAGCGAGCATCGGTATGGCACCGTATGAAGCTCTGTATGGACGGAAGTGCCGTACTCCTTTGGCTTGGGTAGAAGCGAGCGAAGCTAGAGTTTATAATCATAATGAATTCGATGAAGCAAACTCGATCATCCATACTATTCGAGAGAGGCTACTCATAGCCCAAGATTGCCAAGCGAAATACTACAATGCCAAGCACCGGAATGTGGAGTTCGCGGTAAGAGATTGGGCATACTTGAAGATCAAACTCGATCCTCCTCCACCTCCTCCTCCAGCTGCTGGTGCTTCAGGCACAACATCTCAAAGGTCTACCCACTTTCAAACATACCAAAGACATCAGAGTAGATCTTCACCTTCAGGAAGCAGCCAGCAGAGACATTACTCATCTGACAAGCAGCACCAACAACAACAGCAGCAGCATCAACAACAAAAATAGCAACAACTCCCTGAACATCAAAAAGCTGAAAGCTCCAACAGACCTGCTTCCCCTGTACCATTTGAAGATCCTGAAACAGCTACAACAACAAGGATGGCCAGGTTCCAGGAACTGGTTGGCCTTTCCATGATCAACAAAGCTAGAGCTGAAGGGAAAGACACATATGAATACACAATAATGTCCAAGTACATGAAGTAAGAGTTGAACAGGTTTGCTAAAGCTAATAAATTTTTCAATGTTGATGACTATATGAAATTGCATCCAGAAGCAGTAGTGCCCAGGGCTACATCACTAAAAATCATAGGGGCTGCTGACATGACTATGATAAAGGTGCAAGCTGCTGATCCCAATAGGGAAATCATATTCATCCAGTCTGGAGAAAAAGGCAAAGAGGAGAAGCAAAAGGAGAAAAAGCAAAAGAAGTGAAACCTGAACTGATAAGTTGTGTTGTTTTGAAACTACTTATTAATTTCTTGATACAAAGCTTACTGTGTATATATATATATCTGCTACATGTGTTAATTATTCCTGCCAGATATATGTTTTCTTGCTTTATAAATTTTTTATTTCACTATGAGTCTTTAATTAGTGACCTCACCCAAATAAGGGGAGATTGTTGGATCCCTAGTTTGATTTGGGCTAGGTTCACTAAGTTAGGATCATCTGACCCAACATGTATATCTTGGGTCATAGTTATGTCTTAAAGTATAGGCCAAGTCCTTAGAGTTAACACTACATGGACCAGCCATCAGTAGACTGCATAAAGACTCAAGACTTAGAGAAATATCAAGACTCAGAAAATGAGTTCGACATTCGTCGAACTCAAGTCGACGAAAGCCGTGCTCAGCTCAATGATCTCAGAGAAATTTCTCTGAGCTGAGCTCGACGAACTTGGGACTCAGATCGACAATTTATGGACACTACTTCAACAAATAAAATCCAGAATTTCTCTGAACTCCACTCGATGAACTTAGTATTCAGGTCGACGATCTATAGGCAATCTACTTCAACAACTTATTCCAGAAACAAGTAAATATTCTATGTCCAGGATCATACTCCAGTCGATGAATTCACCTTCTCAACTCGACAAACTTAGACCACATTCCTGGCAAGACTTATCTAGCAGTTAGTAATTCTCAGGTCGACGAATCTAGTTCTCAGGTTGACGAATTTTGTTTTTTAGGTTGACGATTTCTAGCAACTCCACTTCAACACTTCATTCCAGAGACATCTAGAATATTCTAAGTCCAGAAGCACTTTGCTGAACTCCAGTTGACGAACTTAGACTATCAGCTCGAAGAACTTCATGCACAGAATTGACAAGGCTCTGGAGAAAGCAGTTGTTTATTCTGCGGTCGACGATCTTGGATCTCAGCTCGATGAACAGCTATTATCAGATCGACGAACTTAACTTCTCAGCTCGACAAACTGTGGACTCAGCTCGATGAATTCTATTCTCTGTTCGATGATTCCAGACTTAGTTATTTTCATTCATCTGTCCTTATTCTATGACAAGAATTCCTGAGTAATCAATACTAAAATATTCTCTGAATATTACCGTTAGAAGCAAGCATTGATTACGGTCTTCATCAGGATTATTGGTTGCCGTTTTTAAATGGGATAGTTGGGGAAATCGTTCAATGCAAAATATTCTCCAGGCCGTCAGCAATGAATGCAGAAGAATTTCAAAATTCAAAAGAAAGATAATACAGATATACAAAAAAAGGATTTTTCATCTCTTTCTTAGATAGAGAGACACACAGACAGACAGTCAGTTGGTTAATCATGAATCTTCTGCTGTTTTCCCTCTCTATAGAATTTTGAGACAAAAAGAAATAAAAAGCTGATACAGAAAAAGAAGCCCTAACCAGCGAAAGAACATCAAGCTGAAGAAGAAGAAGAACATCCAATCCAAAATCAAGAGTCTTCTTCTGTCTTCTGCCAGGACTCTTCAAAGGACAACAAATCTTCTATCTGTCAAGGAGTTCCTGGAGTTCATCTTGTTTTAAGCAATAGTTTGAAGGCCTATCACCCTGAAGCAAAGCTCCATCTTTCCTGAACCATTCAATATCTCAGGGGGAGCCTTTGCTAACATCAAATCCACACAAGTCTTCTCAGTTGTTGTGAGAAAGAGAAGACATAATCAATCTCTCACCTCTCACTGTATAAAAGGTTCTTAACTCCCTTCAAAAGTTATTCCTGGTTGTAAGTCACCTGACCAAAATACCTGAGGTTTGGTTTTTGAGCACCTGATTAAAAGCTCATTGGTGTCAGGCACCTGATCACAAATTTGAGTGGATTCCTACCAGGGTGGTAGAAGAGTGGATGTACCCAAGTTTATGGGAACCACTATAAATTTCTTATGTTGTCTGGTTGCTATTTTCTTTTGTTTCTTGTTGTGACTGTGCTAGTTAGGATTGCTGTGTTTGTGTTTATTTATTTTATTTTCTGCTGCACCTATGGTAGATTAATTTATCTTGGGACTGATAAACTTTGTAGAAGCTTTATTTAATCCAAATATGATTAAATATTTTATTTACAACAAAAGTTGTAAAGTTTTTAAAGATACTCTATTCACCCCCCCTCTAGAGTATTACTGATCTAACCCCTCACTTTCAGATATGATGAAAAGACTAAGCTGCAAGTACCTGGATAAGACTTGCAGGCATCTACTGATCTCTGCAAGAGTAGAGTTAGCAGCAGATATGATGAAAAGACTAAGCTGCAAGTACCTGGATAAGACTGGCAGGCATCTGCCGATCTCTGCAAGAGTAGAGTTAGTAGTAGATATGATGAAAAGACTAAGCTGCAAGTACCTGGATAAGACTTGCAGGTATCTGTCGATCTCTGCAAGAGTAGAGTTAGCAGTAGATATGATGAAAAGACTAAGCTGCAAGTACATGGATAAGACTTGTAGGCATCTGATGATCTCTGCAAGAGTAGAGTTAGTAGCAGATATGATGAAAAGACTAAGCTGCAAGTACCTGGACGGAACTTGCGAATGCTAACTATTGATGAGATAAGGTCGATATGACCAAATAGCAGAGGAAATGCCTGAAGAACTCTGCTGATAATTGAATGAAGATCAGACCAGAAAGCAGTGA
This sequence comes from Platanthera guangdongensis, assembly GCA_039583875.1. Lineage (NCBI taxonomy): Eukaryota > Viridiplantae > Streptophyta > Magnoliopsida > Asparagales > Orchidaceae > Platanthera > Platanthera guangdongensis. The sequence continues at coordinate 107,332,983 of CM077152.1, forward strand.
TCTTCTTGCTATATTGGAGATGTCTTCAACATGAAGTCAAGATCAATAAGTCGAGCGTTGACATTTGATAAGAGTAGTGAAGAGCTTATAAGTGATCATCTGATAGAGCTTTGAGCAAGCAATGCATATAAGATGAGCATAAGCAAAGTGAATGTTGCGAATCCTTTTGGTAAGTCAGATTAACCTGTTCACCTGTGAAAAAGGCAGTTGGGAAAGAAGGAGGTCTATACTCGGATATGACCAAAGAAAGACTGGATGCTACCATAGGAGATAACCCGTGGGCCTTATGCATCGCTTGCTTGAGAAAGGTCGTCACAAGTATAGTCCTACTAAGAGCGGACTAGCCGTGCATCCTCTAGGAGGGCACAAAAGAGAGAAGTAAGGGAAATCCTGAGAAGGATCGCTAGATGCACTGATCTCATGCTTCGGGTTAGTACGTCACTGATCAATAAGACTGGTTGCCACAAGAGGCCTATAGCTTGTCTGTAGATTGATCAGTGGAGTTGAGGACCCCGCGAAAGCATGGATTGAGAGCACTGGAGAGCGTTCGGCCATCACAATTGTGAGGTGATCAAAGAGACAAGGCTACGCTTGGTCGTCATTGCTTGTCAAGCAAAGATCACTGTAACTGTAATATATCATAACGGAGCACAACAGAGCTAACACATGGGGCCTCCCTAGCACGCACTCTGTGCCAGATGCCGGCTAGGATCCGAAATCCCGTATTCCGCCGCATAAGAGTTGGATAGCCCCCACTACACACATTTGCGAAATCTCCCAGCAATATGTGGTCATTGTGGTCTTACGCCGGAATCCAATCCTGAGGGGGCCTATAGCAAGACTCAGCGATATCTCAGTGGCTCAGTGATCTCTTTGGCAGAGAGAGAATAGGGGAAGAAGCATTACAAGAAGGGTGATGTGTTAGTATGAGATCCCTGAGGTAAACCTTTATTGAAAAGCATGAATGAACACTTAGAAGTGTTTTGAAGAGAAAAATGTTTGAAAGAGTAAGAGTAAGAATAATCGATAATGGTTGCGATAAAATTTTAAGAACTACGAAGTCCTTTACCGGCTTAGAATAATCTTCCATGCTCACCCTCATCATCAGCATCAAAGGTTTCAATGGCTTTGCGAACAACGAGGAGAGGGGGCTCTTAGACTAGGCTCACTCCTCTTGAGCTGCAAGGAATATCTGCCACTTCTTTGCCCTTTGAGGTTGCTGGATCAGGGCGATCATCTTTAGGAAGTAAATCACGCATCTTATCCTGCTGGAGCATCCTTTGCACTAGTCGACGGAGTGCTCGGCAGTTCTCAGTCAAGTGGCCTGACTCTTTGTGAAACTAGCAGTATGGTTCAGAGTCTATTGATCTTTTATCAACTGGCCGGTAAGGCTTCTTGTAGTTAGCCCTGTCTTTCATGATCTGGCTCACTTCTTGTATGGCCTCATCTAGTTCAGATTCATGCAAGTCATCGTCTTTTTGTTGATAAACTACAGCTGTTTGTGAAGATGGAGCTAGTGCCAGCAATAAATCTTGAGCACGATCACGGCTCGGGAAAGTGTATCGATGGCGCTGAAACCTTCTTCCATTCCTCGAATGAGTTGGGAAATCATTGTGAGGAGTCCTCGGAGGCTGCTTGTGAGAAGGATCTTTCTCTGATATGAGCTTGGAGAAGAAGCCTGGGTTGCTCTTTTCGCCTCAGATGTATGAGTTGGCTAAGGCAATCAACTCTTGGTATGTTCTTGGTGCTCGGACATTGGCTTCAAACTTGAGCGGCCCTTCACAACACCGTGGATAAGAGCCACTGGGTACATTTCTTGTCTAACAATCTCGATGTCCAAGATTTCTCTTTGGAATTGATCAACGAACTGAGACCAAGTTTCATTGTCACGCTGCTTGATCTCAAAGAGGGCTTCTAGACCGCCCTTTCTCTTGGTTGAGGTAGAGAATCTGAGCAAGAACTCCCTTCGTAGATCAGTAAAGGAAGTGATGGAGTGAGGATGAAGACCATAGAACCAGTCCCTCACTTGTCCATCAAAGGTTGTGACAAGGAGCTTGCACTTAGTTGCATCTGAAAGAGTTTTGAGAGCAACGACTGATTCAAAGGCTTGAAGATGCTTCACTGGATCAGTTTCCCCAGTGTAGATTGGTAATCGGGGCTCTCTTAAGTTAGCTGGAGTAGGTTCATGACGAACGTTCTCTGCAAATGGAGAAGGCTCTTCTTGCTCTCCTACAATATAAGGACAAAAAGGAGCATAAGCTGTAGCTGCAAAAGAAGCAGGAGGATAAAAGGGAAAAGTTGTTGCAGGAGGAGCAAAGGCAGGAGCTACAGGGTAAGGATGACTTCCCTGAAAATTGAGAAATCTAGCAGGACTTCCCTGTGCTGCTTCCCGGAAGAAGTTTTGGCAAGCAACAAACTCTTCATCTTGAGGTCGCAAAGGGGCTGCAGGCCATTGCGGGAAGGTTATTGTATAAGGAGGAAGATAGACTGGCGGGCAAGCTGGAGGACAAGCTTGTTGATGCTCCAATGTTGGTGTTGGATTGACTGGAGAAGCTGAAGCAACCAGAGATGCTGCAGGTTGAGAGTCTAGTTGCTGCGTGATCATAGCGAGCATTTGGTTGATCGCTTGGAATTGCTGAGCATTCTCACGACACGATTACTCAAAGGACTCCCAAAGACGATCATCTCTAGGACTTGATTGAGCAGGGTTCTCGACCGAATGATGATCTGACATGGCTAACTGTCGCTGTTCACCGTCTGTTCAGATCTGACGGCCGCATGTTAACTATTGATGCGCGAAAACGGCACCGTCTATTTAACACAGAGGGAGGTGTTCGATCTCACAAGCTAGGAGAGGAAGAGGATGAATGTTGCGGGGGGAAGAGGAAGCTTCTGAGTGCTCGAAAGTGGATCAAGTGCTTGTCAAAGGGGTTGCGGGGATAGAGGAGAGGTTTGCTGAGAGCAGCGGAGGAGGTTGATCAGGTGCTGTCGAGCAGACGGTTCCTTGGACGGTTGTGCTTGTAGGTTGAGTCCGAGAGAGCTAAGCTGAGCTGGGAGGAAAAGGGAAGGGGCCACTAGCAGCTGCAACAACAAACTTCGCCTTTACAAGAAAGCAATAAAGGGGTACAAGGAGGAAGCTGGAGGCTAAGGAAGGAGTGCCAGGAGAGGTCGCGCGGACTGAAGAGCCAGGTCGGCAGGCTGCGCGACTAAGGGAGAAACAGAGGCCGCACGGTCTAGCAACTGAAGCCGACAGGCCACGTGCGGTTACAGAAAGAAGGAAGGCGGACTGGGAAACGGAGTCCGCAGGAGGTGATCACTTGAGCTTGCTGTGGGCTGTCTTCGAGCATGAGCACCTTGGGGTGTCTGAACCTGACCTCCATGAGAGGTTTGGGGGGCTATTTATAGGCCCGAGGAGGTAACGGCTTGCGGTGACATTACCCTCGGTGAGGCGGTAACTTGAGAGAGAAGAAGACCGAGTCCGCAGAGTCTGCACCAGGCCGCGTGGACTGGGGCTTGCTTCTGGAGCTGGTGCTGCTGACAACGAGCTGGGAGACTAAGTGGAAGGCTGCGAGGAGAGTCCGCAGAGTCCGCCACTGCTCAGTTAATCGAGCCCGCGCCAATAATGTGCGGGCTGAAGGAGTGCGTGCCAAGGTTGCGCGGGTTGGGGGATTACCTATCCGCAGCTGGGAAGCGGCAGCTGGAAGCTATGCGGCGGACTGCGAGGAGAATCCGCAGATTCTGCCGCTTCTGAACTGGACGAGCGCTAAGGGAGCGAGCTGAGTGCCCGCTGAGTCCGCAGAGTCCGCACGAGGCTATGCGGTCTGGGACTCCCTTGAGGTGATTCTGCTGCCTGGAGGGCTGGAAGGATTCCGCTGCTACTGATTGAGCCCGCGCCAAGCCTGCGGACAGAGGAGAAGTTGACCCTACTATTGGAGAGAAGCGGATGCTGGTAGCGAGGAGTGGCGGGCTGCATAGTGAGTCTGCTGAGTCTGCGGAGTCCGGGCCTACTGCTAAGCTGAGCCTGCCTATGTTGGTACAGAGAGGCTGGCTGTTGAAGTTGTTGGGGTTCACAAATGAAGGCGGACTGAAAGTCTTGATCGCATTTCGAGTCCGTCGAGTTCGCGAGGAACTGGGTACTGCTGCTGATCTTCGCGGGTAGCCCGAAGCGAGTGTCCGCACTCCTTTTGCGGACTGACGAAGTTGGCTGCCCTTGCTGCTGGTGGCCAAGGGCTGAGCGACCTGCCGGACTGACGAGGCAGGCCGCGTGTGTTGGCGAGGAAGTCTAGGTAGCTGGCTGGCGGCCTGTGAGCAGATCGACACTATTGTTTTGGCAGTTTGAGCGGTCTGGTCTTATTGAAGAGCGACCTGCAGGTGCAGGGTGAGGGAGTCCAATTCCTGCAACCGACACGACCTATTGCCGACCTGGGCGGATAGTCAACCGAGTGAGACAAAGGGAGACCTGTGGAGACATGCTTGCGATTAAGCTGAAAAAGGATGCGGCCTGCAGAGGGGGACTGCGGAAGCCGTCCGCGGCCCGTGCTGACAAAGGGAAGGCCCGCGGCCTGGGCGGTCAGACCGCTGAGACCGCCCAAGCCGTGCAGCCTGAGCGAACAAAGAATTATATCCACCCACACTAAGGCATCACGACCTCTAAGAGGAACCCAGGGCAGGCCGCGACGAGCGAGCTGGCTGCCTTGGGAAGGATCGCCGATTTCGGGGTTAACAGATAACTGTTCCAAGTATGTAAGTGTTGGGTCTGTCAAAGATGTCTCAGCATAGATTTTGAGACATCTTATCTACATCAATGCTTATATGTCAGAATGTGCTGAGTCAACATTAATCAGGTCAAGAAAAGTCAAATCATTCTGGTCGATACAAGAAGGCATTGCTTCTATAAAGATAGTTCAAGGAAGGATTTGCTGACAGTTGCTGATGTCATCAATACCAGTCCAAGCCATCTAAGATTTCTATAAATAGGAGGTGCTGCCTTCAGAAGAATATATACATAGTTACCAATACACTGACCGATTCTATTCATCAGTCTCCAAGAGACGAATCAAGAATTAAAAAGAGAAGAAGAAATTGATCTTCATGAAAGTCTTCAGATCACTTTTCTAAGGTTGATTTGGGGATTAAGTAATCTGTTCATCAGCATCTTCAACCTATTCAATCTGATCTTCATCAAGAAGTTGCTGATTCAGAAGAAATTCAATTCAGCTTGCTGATCTATCAAGAAGAAATCAAACTACAGCTGAGTGAAAGAAACTGTACACCCCAATCCAATAGATTATAGGTTTTCTGTTTTTTGTAAAATGTTTTATCAAATTTTATTGTAAGATCTCCTATAGATCTGAGTGGGTAGGAGATCTTATTATCTGAGTTTTTGTAAGCCTAATCTATAAAGGCTGGGGTAGGAGATTGTTAAGATCTCTGAGGTAGGAGATTGTGGAGATCTCTGAGGTAGGAGATTGTGATATCTCTAAGGTAGGACCAGTGGGTCTGAGTGTAGGTTTCTTGGAGAGAAACTGAGCCTTGTAGGATCTGAGGATCTGAGTTGAGAAGGAGGAGCTATAACCTTATCTAGCACATTGCTAGTGAGGAAGAAGGGGGAAAGTGGATGTATCCTAGATAGGGGAACCACTATAAACTTGTTGTGTCCCTTATACTGTGTGCTGTGTTCTTTGATGCATATACTGTGATCAGTTTTGTTATTCTATTATTTATGCTGGGTACAACTTATATTCTAAAATGCATTAGGGCTCATAGCAAAAGTTAAAAGAACTTCAAAGGAGTTTAATAGGTTACCTATTCACCCCCTAGGTGACTTTCTACCTATAGGCTTGACTTTCAAGTGGTATAAGAGACAGGTTATCCAAAGATAGACCTAACAGTCTGAAAAAGATCCTAAGGGTAGTTGGAGGTTATCTGACCTGTGGCTTTTGAATCAAACAGAGAACTTAGTTCCATGAAATTGCCCATCTGCACTAAGGACAATTTTGCCATATGGAAACAAAGAGAAAGACTGTTCATGGAAGCTTCAGACCCACAAATCTTTGTTATAATTCAAGATGGACCCTATGTGCCCATAAAAACATCTATCCTAGATGCACATATTCAAACTTCCAAGACATTGTCAGAAATGTCAAAGGATGAGGTCATAATTGCTACTATGGATAAAAGAGCACAGAACATAATAGGGAGTGCTATAGACAACTCCACATTTCTAAATCTGGTGCACTGTAATTCTTCTAAGGAAATGTGAGATACCTTGATAGTGTATATGGAAGGCACAATAGAGGTGAGAGATGACAGAAGGTCACACCTTAACCAGCAATATGAGGCATTTAGACAAGGAAAGACTGATTCTATTGAACAAACTTATGAAAAGTTCTTTAGGATAGTCAATGACTTGAAGAATTATGGGAGAAACTTCTCAAACTATGAATTGAATGACAAGTTCCTAAGATCCTTAAATAAAGAATGGGATATCAAGATTTGTGCAGTAAGGAAAATGGGAAATCTAAGAAATCTGCTTCCCCAAGACTTATTTGGAAAATTAATGTCACATGAGTTTCAACTCAATTCAAGAAAAGCTGAAGCAGAAACTACCAGATAATCATCCCAGTCTAAATCATTGGCATTTAAAGCTGACTCTTCAAGAAAACTAGAAGGGAAATTCCATCTTCACCAAGAAGAGATGAAGAGACAGATAGCACTGGACCTTGTTCTTCTTAAGAAGAGATATCAGACAATGAACTTGCCTTATTTACAAGACAGTTCAAGAAGATGTTAAGAAGAAGAAAACAGTGGAGAATAAGGAATCGTTCTGGTTCTAGTTCTCACAAAGGCAAAGACAAACACAGAGACAAATCTGTGTTCAGGTATGACTCCAATCAGAACAAACAATGTAAGACTGATATTATTTGTTTTTGTTGTAACAGGCCTGGGCATGTCATTGCTGATTGCCCAGTAAAAAGAAAGGAGAACAGAAATTCCAAAGAAAGGAAGTTCTTTAAGGATAAGAAATCAGAAAAAGGACTGATGGCTAAGAAGACAAAGACCTTGTCTGATAGTGATTCTAATTCAACTGAGTCAGAAGAAGAACATGTGGGGCTATATTCATATGAGGAGGAGTTCATCAGAAGAGCCATCTACAAAGGAAATAACTCCACAACCTCATCATCTAATGGTGATTCTGAAGAAGACATGAAAATTAATCTGATGGAAATAGCTGATGATCCAGAAACTGAATCTCACTACTGTGAGAATTCTCAGGTAATTTTTGATAACTCTTCCTGTATTAAGACTTCTGGCTATGAGTCTGGAGTTGAGGCAAACTCAGGTGAATTACTGGTTGATCCACATGAGATTAACTCAGGTACTGAAGAGAAGCAGCTCATATATAGGTTTGGTAAACTGCTAGCTGCTTTAGTCAAAAGCAAGAAGCTTGTTAAAGAACAAGCTATAGAAATTGCATCACTAAAAAGTCTTGAGTATCATCACAAGATGGAAACTCAGAAACTTGGTCTTTAGGGGTCTAAGTTAACAATGTTAACCAAGATCATTGATGACCAAATAAATGAAATTAAGAAAAAGGATGCAATCATAAAGGAGCTAGAAACCAGATTCCTAAATGAAAGGAAATTGGTTGAGCAGTTCTCAAAACCAAAGACTATCTTGCCTATTATAGACACCTTCTTAGGAAAACCTAGAGGTGGTCTGGAGTTTATTAAACCCAAGAGAAAGAGGGGCAAAAAGCAAAAGGGATCAAAGGGTCAGACCATTCCACAATTAGCTGTACAATCTAACAATCCAAGAGAACATCTTAAATCTGTGAGACAAGACCCATCTTGTGTTCACAATCAAGATAAAGCCAAGAGTGCAAACTCCTGTCCAAAGGGATGTCAGCACAAGGATTCTTTTACTCCTAAAAGGAGATATAATAGATTTGAATGCTGGTGTTGTGCAAAGGTAGGACACTTTGCCCTAGATTGTTGGTTCAATCCAACAGTACCTCATAGTCTGAAGACAATTCCATTCAAGAGATCAATTGGTGGCTTTGAAAGAGTCATAGCTAACAAGAACCTAGGACCCAGACTATTTGGGGTCCTAAGGAAAAGTAATTTCTTATTTTGCAGGAATGTCCAAGATCCAGACCAATCTGGTACTTGGATAGTGGATGCTCCAGACATATGACTGGAACTAAAATAAATCTGAGGGAATATATTCCTGTGGAAAATGGACCAAAAGTGATCTTTGGAGGAGCTGATAAAGGCATCACCAAATGTTTTGGTAAGATCATAAATGGTCTAGTCACAATCACTCAGGTTGCCTATGTGGAAGGGTTGCAACACAATCTTCTAAGTATTAGCAAATTTTGTGATTTGGGATATGACACATTGTTCCACAGAGATGAGTGCCTAATAAAAAGATCAAGTGATCAAGAGGTCATGTTGACTGGCACTAGATATGGAAATGTATAATCTTTAAATTTCTTATGTAATAAGTCTGACTCACCCCTATGTCTAGCTACAAGTGAGAAAGCTTCACAGTGTGTTTTATGGCACAAGAGGCTAGCCCACTTGAACTATAAGGCTTTAGGTAAACTATACAGCAAGGAGCTTGTTAGGAATGGTCCTAACATGAGATGCACAAAGGAGAGCATCTGCCCAGCATGCCAAAAAGTCAAGCAGACTAAAGCTTCATTCAAATATTATGTATCCAGAGACTCTGTGAGGTTTTTGTACCTCCTGCATATAGACTTGTTTGGTCCTATGCCAGTTTATAGCTTAGGAAGGAGAGTCTATACTCTAGTAACTGTTGATGACTACTCCAGATTTACTTGGGTATTCTTTTTAAAGAAAAAGTCTGAAACTCCTGATGTCTTCAAGAAGTTTGTGAAACAAATTCAGAATGAACTTAACAGTACTGTGGTCAAAAATGAGAAGTGACCATGGAACTGAATTCCAATCTGATTGTATGACAAAGTTTTGTGAAGAACTAGGAATTCAGCAAGAATTTTCTTCACCAAGAACACACCATCAAAATGAGATAGCTGAGAGGATAAACAGAACTCTCATTGAAGCTGGTAGAACCTTGCTGAGTGATTCCTCACTTCCAGAATATTTCTGGGCGGAGGCAATTAACACAGCTTGTTATGTTCTAAATAGTGCTTCAATCAACAAGAGATTAAATAAGACTCCTTATGAACTCATGAAGGGCAGAAAACCAAACATAGGCTATTTCGGAATCTTTGGATGTAGATGTTATGTCTTAAATAATGGAAAAACCTACTTAACCAAGTTTGCTGAAAAGTCTTATGATGGGATATTTGTTGGTTATAGCAACCATAGCAAAGCCTATAGAGTCTATAACTTGAAGGATCAAGTTGTAGAAGAGTCAGTCCATGTTGTATTTGATGAAAATTCTATGTTCTATGATGATAAGATAGGTACTTCAAACACAACACAAGTGGACGTAAGGCTAAAAGAACTGGTCATGGATGATACAAAAAAAGGCAAGCATAATTTGTAAGAGGAAATCAATATTGTTGAAGAAGTACTAGGACAGGAAGAACCTGGAGAAACAACTCAACAACATGATCAAGAAGGTCCAAGAGAAGAAGTGATACTACCAGTAGCTGTCAGGCACCTAAAGGATCATCTAATAGAATTGATCATAGGTGATGTTGCTCAAGGAGTTACCACAAGAAGCAGACATTATAACATAATGATGTATTCAAGTTTTCTGTCACAAACAGAACCTAAGAAGTTTGAAGAAGCAAATATGGATCTATTTTGGATTGGTGCAATGCAAGAAGAATTGAACCAATTCAAGAGGTGAAAGGTCTAGAAGTTGGTTCCAAGACTTGATGATTACAATATCATTGGAACAAAATGGATTTACAGAAACAAACTAGATGAAAATGGAGTGGTAATAAGAAATAAGGCTTGACTAGTTCCAAAGGGTTATAGACAAGAAGAGGGAATAGACTTTGATCAGACCTTTGTGTTGGAACACTCTATTACTGATTTGGGCAAGGATCACTCTGTCCTTTAGGAAATCTGTTTTGGCCTCCTTGTATAGATCTAAAGGTCAATTAGAACTGACTCTAAGAGTTAGTATTTAGGTTTGAAAGCTGCCCTCAAGACCCTCAAGACCAGATATTTCAGTTCAGGAGACTAAGTCATTTCGTCGAGCTCAGCACGACGAATCATCGAACTCCATTCGACGATCTCTGAGCTCACCTCAAGGAATCGTCGAACTCCATTCGACGATCTCTGAGCTCAACTTCAACGAGTCGTCGAACTCCATTCGACGATCTTTGAGCTCAGATCGATGTTCCATCTCTCTAGTTTGTTTCCCTATCTCTGAGCTCAGTTCGACGATAGTTGAGCTCAGATCGACGCTTTCTGCTTCCGTCTAAGTCCAGTCTCTGAGCTCAGTTCAACGATAGTTGAGCTCAGGTCGACGTTTTTCTGGAGAGATCGACATTTTTCAAGATTCAAATTTAGACAGTTATGAAATTATTCTCAGCATTTATGTCAAGAATCTTGTAGCCGTTTCAATTAATCTGGATCAAGTTTTAAGGGATTTTCAAAGGAATATTTTATTGGACTTTCCTCTAGAAGACAAAATGTAGTTAAGGAAGTCATTTATGACAGGCTAACGGCTATCTTGGACAGAGAATCATTTTATTCAGATCTAAGGAATAAAAGATTTATTCATATTCTGCTGGTAGATATCAACAACAATTACAACAACAACAACAGAAAGAGAAAGAGTTGCAGATATTCACAGATAGAATTCATACAAGAACACACATCACAAAAGGAGATAAATATACTGAAATTTTCAGATCCCTCTTGATTCCAGTGTTCAAAGGCCATTATCATTCAAGACTCCAGACACCACACATTTCAGCTGCTGCTGGATTCATCTTTTGCTGGAGATCAAATCTTCTGAAGGCCTATCACCCTACTGCAAAGCTTCACTTCTTGAACAACTATAGATCTCAGGGGGAGCTTTGACAACATCCACTATCTTCTCTCTGATTGTTGATAGAGAAGATCATCTCATCCCTCTCTCTCTCTCTCTCTGTAAAGGGTTTATCAAACTCCCTTCAAAAGTTTGTGTTGGTTTCTGAGACCTTATCAAAACTCAGTGGTGGCAAGACACCTGATCAAAAAATCTGGTTTGGTTTTTGAGTACCTTATCAAAATCTCATTGGTGCCCAGGACACCTGATCAACTCATCCTGCAGTGGATTCCTACCTAGGGTGGTAGAAGAGTGGATGTACCCAGATTGGTTGGGGAACCACTATAGCTACTTGTGTCATCTGGTTGCTTATTTTCCTTTGTTTTCTGGTCGTGGTTTGTGATTGTTCTGTGATTGCTCTGTAATTAGATAGTTGCTGTGTTTGCTGTATTTCATTTGCTTCACTATTCACTTAGGAATACAACAAGATTTGTAAAAAGTTTCTAGCAAGCACCATACTCTATTCACCCCCCTCTAGAGTATATCAGATCTAACCTGCACTTTCACTTTGCACCAGTGGCTAGGTTGGAAGCTATAAGACTCTTCCTAGCCTATGCAGCTTATAAAGGTTTCAAAGTGTACCAAATGGATGTTAACTCAGCTTTTCTGAATGGCAACCTCAAGGAAAGAGTATATGTAGAACAACCCTCAGGTTTTGTTGATCCAACTAAATCCTCTCATGTCTATTTACTTTCAAGAGCTCTTTATGGGTTAAAACAAGTTCCAAGGGCTTGGTAGGAGACTCTGTCAGAATTCCTTCTAGAGAATAAATTCTCTAGAGGAAAGATTGACAAGACACTATTCCTAAGAAAAGTCAAAGGTAGGACAATCTTAGTACAGATATATGTTGATGACATAATATTTAGTTCAACTGATGATTCACTTTGCACAAAATTTGATGAGCTAATGCAAAGTAAATTTGAGATGAGTAGCATGAGTGAACTTAAGTTTTTCCTGGGTCTCCAAGTTAAATAATCCCAAGATGGACTTTTCATAAGTCAATCAAAGTTCACCAAGGAGTTAATCTAAAAGTATGGCACGGAAACAACCGCTACTATGAGAACTTATATGGGATCAACCATGTCTTTGAACAAGGATATTACTAGAAAGCTAGTTGATATTACCTTGTACAAAGGGATTGTTGGATCACTACTCTACCTAACTGCCAGCAGAACTGATATAATGTATGCTACTTGTATTTGTGCTAGATATCAAGTCTGCCCTAAAGAATCTCATTACAAAGCAGTCAAAAGAATACTGAGATATCTAAAGAACACACCAAATCTTGGCCTTTGGTATTCTAGGAGTAGTGATTTTGAACTGGTAGGATTTTTAGATGCAGATTATGCAGGTTGTAAAGAAGACAAGAAAAGTACCTCAGGATCATGTCAATTTCTGGGTAGAAGGCTAGTCTCATGGAGCAGTAAAAAGCAGACAAGTGTGGCCATATCAACAGTTGAATTTGTGCATATCTCAGCTGGGAATTGTTGTGCTCAACTTCTGTGGATTCAGCATCAGCTACAAGATTATAAGTTATAGATAAGTAAATCTACTTTGTTTTGCAACTCTACTAGTGCTATTTCAATTGCAAATAACCCTGTATCTCACAGTAGAACTAAACACATTGAAATCAGATATCATTTCATTAGGAAACATGTAGAAAACCAAGACAACAGCTTAGAATATGTTCCTACTAATAAGTAAATACCTGACAAATTTACAAAACCACTAGAAGAAGAAAAGTTTAATTTCTTCAAATCTAAGCTAGACATGTTAAGTATTGAATGAGCCTAAACATTGACTAAGTCAACAAAAATACAAGCATGCAATCCTATTGTCACATCAAGATATAGACATCATTAGGATCAGGAGTCAACATTTCAGGAGTCAAAAATCTGTCTAAGTATGGTTTGTGTCGAGACAAATCAAGTGTGTCGACACAAACTAGGGTTGTCGACACAAGTTGGTTATATCAGTCGATACAATCTACACAGTTCTGTGTCGACACAAGTAAGTGTGTCGACACTATTTGTCGAGATGGTTGGATATGTGTCGACCCATGTCGACACATTTTCTCTGTCGTCATATTCCGTGTGTTGACCTAAGGAATTTTTCCAAACTTATGTAGTTGTCTTTATAAAAGGGAAGGACAAGGTCCCTCTGACACTACTTCTGGTCCCTTCCCTTATAAGCTTAAAGATCTAGTCTCTTCCAGAGCTCCTCCTGATAATTTTTCAAATAGATATGAGCCTCCTGTTCCATTTGAAGACCCAGAAAATAATCCCACCTCATGGACAGCAAGAATGAAAGAATTGGCTACACTAGAGCAAATCAAGAAGGCTGGAGAACAAGGAAAAGATACATCCAATATCACTACTCTATCAGATCAAAGAAAGAAAGAACTTGAGAGATACTCCTCCAGCAAATTCTTTGATTCAGAAAGTTATATGAAGCTGCATCCAGAAGCTGTAGTCCCCAGGCCAAAACATCAAACTTCTCTAGGTGCAGCTGATGACAGAAGATCCAAGAAAGAAGCTCTCAACCCCAACAGAGAAATAGTTCTCATAAAGAGCAAGGAAAAGGAATGATTCTGTAAGATGGCAGTAAATTTTGTTTTCTGTACTATCTGTGATAATGTCTGTGTTTCTGCAATGTTTTGTTTGTTACATTTCTGCTTTGTATGTTTTTATTTTTCCAATGTCTGTAAATAGTAATCCTAACCCAAATAGGGGGAGATTGTTGGAACACCCTATTACTGATTTGGGCAAGGATCACTATGTCCTTTAGGAAATCTGTTTTGACCTCCTTGTATAGATCTAAAGGTCAATTAGAACTGAGTCTAAGGGTTAGTATTTAGGTTTGAAAGCTGCCCTAAAGACCCTCAAGACCAGATATTTCAGTTCAGGAGACTAAGTCATTTCGTCGAGCTCAGCACGACGAATCGTCGAACTCCATTCGACGATCTCTGAGCTCACCTCGATGAATCGTCGAACTCCATTCGACGATCTCTGAGCTCAACTTCAACGAGTCGTCGAACTCCATTCGACGATCTTTGAGCTCAGATCGATGTTCCATCTCTCTAGTTTGTTTCCCTATCTCTGAGCTCAGTTCGACGATAGTTAAGCTCAGATCGACGCTTTCTGCTTCAGTCTAAGTCCAGTCTCTGAGCTCAGTTCAACGATAGTTGAGCTCAGGTCGATGTTTTTTTGTAGAGATCGACGTTTTTCAAGATTCAAATTCAGACAGTTATGGAATTATTCTCAGCATTTATGTCAAGGATCTTATAGCCGTTTCAATTAATCTGGAGCAAGTTTCAAGGGATTTTCAAAGAAATGTTTTATTGGACTTTCCTCTAGAAGACAAAATGTAGTTAAGGAAGTCATTTATGACAGGCTAACGGCTATCTTGGACAGAGAATCATTCTATTCAGATCTAAGGAATAAAAGATTTATTCATATTCTGCTGGTAGATATCAACAACAATTACAAAAACAACAACAAAAAGAGAAAGAGCTGCAGATATTCACAGACAGAATTCATACAAGAACACACATCACAAAAGGAGATCAATATACTGAAATTTTCAGATCCCTTTTGATTCTAGTGTTCAAAGGCCATTATCATTCAAGACTCCAGACACCACACATTTCAGCTGCTGCTGGAATCATCTTTTGCTGGAGATCAAATCTTATGAAGGCCTATCACCCTACTGCAAAGCTTCACTTCCTGAACAACTATAGATCTCAGGGGGAGCTTTGACAACATCCACTATCTTCTCTCTGATTGTTGACAGAGAAGATCATCTCATCCATCTCTCTCTCTCTGTAAAGGGTTTATCAAGCTCCCTTCAAAAGTTTGTGTTGGTTTCTGAGACCTTATCAAAACTCAGTGGTGGCAAGACACCTGATCAAAAAATCTGGTTTGGTTTTTGAGTACCTTATCAAAAGCTCATTGGTGCCCAGGACACCTGATCAACTCATCCTACAGTGGATTCCTACCTAGGGTGGTAGAAGAGTGGATGTACCCAGATTGGTTGGGGAACCACTATAGCTCCTTGTGTCATCTGGTTGCTTATTTTCTTTTGTTTTCTAGCTGTGGTTTGTGATTATTCTGTGATTGCTCTGTAATTAGATAGTTGATGTGTTTGCTGTATTTCATTTGCTTCCATGTTCACTTAGGAATACAACAAGAGTTGTAAAAAGTTTCTAGCAAGCACCATACTCTATTCACCCCCCTCTAGAGTATATCAGATATAACCTGCACTTTCAATTGGTATCAAAGCGAGGTTGGTTAAAATACCACACCTTAGTGGTTGCACAGGCTAACACCTGAACCCAAAGATCCCTCTAGTTAGATCTATTTTAAGTTTGTTGTTAGATTTATTTCTTCACAGAACATGACCCAAAACAAAGATTATGCTAGCACTAGACCTCTAGTGTGCAATCTATCTAAGTTTGCACTTTGGAAGGCAAGGATTAGATTGTACATGAACTCTATTGATGAAGACATTTTTAATTCTGTTTTGACAGTGTGTCTAAGACCTCCAGAAAATACAAGTACAAGTGCTGTTCCACCTCCTTCAGGAACAGATGCAGAAATCAAGACATGGAAAGTGGCAGATGCTAAGGCAATGAATATTTTAACCCAGACTATGCCTGATGAAATATTCCAAAAGGTAGTTGAATGCAACTCAGCAAAGGACATCTGGGACAAGTTATCTGAGATAGTCTCAGGATTTGCTGATGAGAGAAAAGATAGAAGATCTCACCTCATAACCCAGTATGAGAACTTCAAGAAAGGAGAAGCTGAGTCAGTAGCAGATATGTATAATAGACTCAGTCTTATAGTCAATGAGCTGAAAACATTGGACAAAGAGATCTCATTGACTGAGCTCAATGATAAAATCCTAATGTGCTTCCCAAGCACTTGGGACTCAAGGATCTGGCCAATTACGGATGCCAGAAGCCTAAATGAGATCACAACTGAAGCTCTCTTGGGCAAGCTCAAGTCTTATGAGCTGCTCATCAAGAATAGAGAAGAAGAGTAGAAGGCTGCCTCACCAGCTACAAGAAAAGAAAAATCAATAGCTTTCAAAGCCATTGAAGATCAGCCTAAAGACAAGGTCACAGATAATGAAGAGTTGCTAAGCCTACTGGCCAAAAGGTTTTACAAAATGGCCAAGAAGGATTTCAGGAAAAGATCATACAGAGAGCATGACAAGCCAAGGTATGACAAATCAAATAATAAAGAGATTATTTGTTTTGTATGCAGGAAACCAGGCCACATTGTGCCTAACTGTCCAGAAAATAAAAACAAGGACAAGAAGGACAGGAAAGAAAGGAGAAAAGAAAAGGACTTCAAGAAGAGCAGCAATGGCAAACCCTCCTCCAGCAAGAACAAACATACAAGGAAGGGGTTTGTTGCTGAAACTTGGAGTGAGACAGAAGAAGAATCTGAAGCTTCATCCAGCTCTAGTGATGATGAAGATGATGTTGATGAAAAAGAATTCTGCATGATGGCTATCAATGGCTCACAACAAAATTCTGATGTAGAAGAGTCAGAGTCAGAATCAGAGACTCAATCTGAAGAGGACCAGGTAATAAGTTCTTTTGATTTTAATTCTGAGGACTTCAAGTGTGAGTTTAAAGCACTGTATTTAGATTTATTAAATCTGAGAAGGAAATCATTTCTCTCAGAAATCAGTTATCTGAACACATCACTTTAAAATCAGAAAACCTCAAACTCTCTGAGGAGTTGGAATGCTGTAGGGAGCAGATAGCCTCACTGAAAGGTGAGCTATCAGAGGCCAAAAAGTTTGAAGAATCCCTCAATGGGAGAAGTATCAAGCTAATGGACATCATATGCACAGTGAACTCAAGATTCAATAGTACACTGAGCTTGGGTGCCTCATCTAGCCAACCTATAGTATTAACAACCCCAATCAAGTTTATCTCTGATAAAGGTAAGGGAGTTGTAGAGGTAGCTAGGAAAAATTCTGACTTACCTAAGAAAACAAAAGTTCAACAGAAATCGTCGAACGGAGCTAGACGATCGTCAAATGAAGATCAACGATCTCAGGCTAAATCGTCGAACTCAGGTCGACGATCTCTAAACCCTGAACTCTGCCACAGTCGATCTTCGAACGCAGCTCGACGATCTGACCCAAGATCGTCGAACTCAGCTCAGCGATCGTCGAGCAGAGATCAGAGTTTTGAAAATTTTTTCAAAGGTTAATCAAATTTCAAACCTAAGGGTCCTTCATCCCAAAGATTTAACCCTTATACTGAATGGATAATACCTCCAAGGAGATATCATCCTGAAGGCTATAAGAGTCAACCAGGGATGTCTTTTATTTCTGAATTCAAAGGTTATCAACCTAGGCCCAAGATAAACTGGGTCAAAAACAAGTAAATTGTTTTATGTGCAGGTGAAGACCTATCCAACATCAAACCAGCAATGGTATCTGGATAGTGGGTGCTCAAAGCACATGACAGGAAATAAGGACAATTTCACATCCTTCAAAGCCAAGCTTGGACCCAAAGTAATATTTGGTGATTCAAACTTTGGACTAACAAAAGGATATGGTGCAGTCCAGATTGGCACAATCACATTTAAGAAAGTAGACTATGTGGAAGGACTGAAGCACAACTTGGATCAGTATCAGTCAACTGTGTGATGAAGGCTACCAAGTGACTTTCAGCAAATCCTTATGCAAGATCAAATCAGAGGACAACACAACTGTGTTGACAGGTAAAAGGAAAGGTAACATCTATCTTGTAGATTTTCTTTCAACCAAGGTAGATATTTGCTTGTTTAACTCAATTTGTAGACCTAATGAACTATGACATAAGAGATTAGGACATATAAACCTTAGAACCATTACTAGGCTATCCAAGGACAACCTTGTTAGAGGACTACCTTCTGGCCCCTACAAGAAGGAAGGCCTCTGCAGGGCTTGTAAATTAGGCAAGCAAACCAAAAATAGTTTCAAGTCACTTAATAAGAGTGATTCACCTAGGATTTTGTATTTGTTACACATGGATCTTTTTGGACCCATTACAGTACAAAGCTTAGGAGGGAAATCTTATACTTTAGTGGTTGTAGATGACTTCTCTAGATTCACATGGGTGTTCTTTCTGAGAAAGAAGTCTGATAACTTTAAATTTTTGACAGAGTTTCTCAAATGCATACAGAGTGAGTTCAATACTCACATTGCCCCGATCAGAAGTGATCATGGGACAGAGTTTGATTCTCTTCTTATGCAAGAGTTCTGTCAGAGTGAAGGGATCAGGCACACTTTCTCAGCTCCTAGAACTCCTCAACAAAGTGGGGTAGCTGAAAGGAAAAATAGAACCCTTATTGAATCTGCTACTACATTGTTGTCAGATGCTCACCTTCCTCTATCCTTTTGGGCAGAGGCAGTGAACACCTCCAACTATGTGTTGAATAGAATTTTAATACATAAACTGAAGAGCAAGACTCCCTATGAATTACTCAAAGGGAAGAAACCTAAAGTAGATTACTTTAAAATTTTTGGTTGTATTTGTTACATTCATAATAATGACAAGAAATACTTAGCAAAATTTCAAGCTAAAGCTGATGAAGGAGTGTTTCTGGGATACTCCATGATCAGTAAAGCTTATAGGGTATATAATAAATCTACTCTCAAAATTGAAGAATCTGTTCATATATCTTTTGATGAATCTAACATGTCTTTCAAGGAGAAGAATACTTCTACCATAGAACCTTTGCAGGTACATTCTCTTGCTAAAGACTTGGACAGGTTACAAATTATTCAAAAAGATGAAAGTTGTGAAGATGAAGAAGACATTCAACATATTGAAGAGAAACTTCTTGAAGAGCCAGTTGTTGTACCACCATAGGAAACAACAACACAGGTTGGTGAACAATCAACATCTCCTGTTGATTTAGTAACATCAAGAGACCACCCAATCTCCCAAGTGATTGGAGACATCTCAGCTGGTGTGCAAACCAGAAATCAGGTCAACCAAAACCTGATGCACACTTGCTTTCTCTCTCAAATTGAACATCAATCCATTCAAGATGCAGGGCAAGATCCATACTGGATCATTGCAATACAAGAGGAGTTGCATCAATTTGAAAGGAACAATGTTTGGGAACTAGTACCAAGGCCAAAGGATCACTCCATTGTTGGAACAAAGTGAGTGTTCAGAAATAAATTGGATGATCAAGGAGTCATTGTAAGGAACAAGGCAAGGCTAGTTGCTCAAGGGTACTCTCAAGAAGAAGGGATAGATTATGACCAGACCTTTGCACCAGTTGCAAGGTTAGAGGCCATAAGAATCTTCTTAGCATATGCAGCACACAAAGGATTCAAAGTATACCAGATGGATGTAAAGAGTGCTTTTCTCAATGGAGATATCAAAGAAGAAGTCTATGTCAGACAACCCCCAGGTTTTATATCTTCAACTCATCCTGATTATGTTTTCAAATTGCATAAAGCATTATATGGTCTAAAGCAAGCTCCTAGAGCATGGTATGAGACCCTAACATGCTTTCTTCTGAAAAATGATTTTATAAGTGGTAGAGTAGACCAAACTCTTTTTATTAAAACCCATAAGTCCCATACTCTACTAGTACAAATCTATGTAGATGATATTATATTTGGTTCTACTGATTCAAATTTGTGCAGAAGATTTTCCAATCTAATGCATTCTAAATTTGAAATGAGTAGCATAGGTGAGCTATCCTTCTTTCTAGGATTGCAAATCAAACAACATGCTGAAGGCATATTTATTTCTCAAACCAAGTATGCAAAAGAATTGGTTAAGAAATTTGGTATGTCTGAATCATCATGTATGAAAACACCTATGCCTACTAATGCTGTATTAGATGCTGATGAACATGGGAAACCTGTTGATCAGACAACATATAGAGCAATGATTGGATCTTTATTGTACCTTGCAGCTAGTAGACCTGACATAATGTTTGTTACATGCATATGCGCTAGATTCCAAGTGAGCCCTAGAGAGTCACACTTAACCTTAGTAAAAAGGATTCTTAGGTATGTAAAAAGTTGTCCAAATCTAGATCTCTGGTATCCAAAAGATTCAGCATTTGACTTAACTGGATTTTCAGATGTTGATTATGCTGGATGCAGAATAGACAGGAAAAGCACCAGTGGAACTTGTCAGTTTCTTGGTGATAGACTTGTCTCCTGGTTTTGCAAGAAACAAACATCTGTGTCAACTTCAACTGCTGAAGCTGAATATATGGCTGCAGGTAGTTGTTGTTCACAAATCTTGTGGATTCAAAATCAGCTCCTAGACTATGGCTACAACTTAAAGAAGTCAAAAATATTTTGTGATAATACTAGTGCTATTTCCATAGCACAAAATCCAGTCCTCCATAGTAGGACAAAACACATAGAAATTATGCATCACTTTCTAAGGGATAATGTTGAGAAAAACAAAATTGAACTTCAATATATCCCAACTGATTTGCAAAGGGGAGATATTGTCACCACACCCTTGGATGAAAAGAAACATACATTCTTCCTGAATCAGTTAGGAATGTTAGATGGAGGAAGTCTAAAATAATATCCAAGATTTTTGAAAATCTAAAAATGACCAAGACTAGGCAAATCAAAATGCTTTTTCTAGCGTATAGAGTGTTTCTGGTCTCTGAACTACGCTCGACGATTTTCCCCAAGATCGTCGAACGGAGATCGACGATTTCAGAAATCGTCGACTAGAGTTCAGCGCTTCTCAGATAGTGTTAAACTATCTTTCTTCAGGTCAGCGATCGTCGAACGGAGCTCGACGCTCTCCAATATCGTCGAACGGAGATCGACGATGTTGATGACCTTTTAGTTTCCTTTAGAAGCCCAGATCGTCGAATAGAGTTCAACGATCTTTCCTTTTCTGCATCGAACCCTAATATAAAACTCATTTTTCGGCCGTCGTTCTGCCTTTGCACTTTCATACTCTCTGCAAAATTTCTCTTTCCCTCCAAACTCTTCTACACTTTGTCGTTTGTTTGTTCATTTTTGTAGGAATCAATGGCAGTTTCAGTCGCAATCTTGGCCGCAATGAAATTTGACGCTAGCTTTGATATAGACATGGATTCCTTCAATAACATCGATCAAATCTTCAAGGACATTCTGGAACTTTTCAAAGACCAACAACTAGTTACCATAATGACTACAAGGATCAAATTAGCCGCAAATGAAATAAAAGAATGGGTGTATGTTGCCCACAATCTGGATCAGAACACAGTGGTTGGAACCATCTCAGGAACTCAGGTATCTCTAACATCTACTGCTTTGACAGAGGTTTTTCAATTGAATTCTGGATAAGATTCTGTTGAGCTTTCTGGAGAAGAGTTTTCCCTTATGCTTGAGAGGATGGGACATTCAGAAGCTAACCCTAGTAAATTGCTTAAGAAGAATCTGTTTGTTGAGTACAGATTTCTTGCTGATGTTGTTGGGAAAGTGCTGTTGGCAAAACACTCAGCTCATGATACCATATCTAGGTATCACCTCTGTTTGATGGGTGCCCTGGTGGAAAAGAAGCAGCTGAACTGGGGAGAAGTGTTCTTTGACTTAATCAAGAAGAAAATTAACAAGAACTTTGTTAATTTTGGGAGGATTTTAGGGCTGTTTCTTCATAATAGATGCCCAGCACTGCTTGTTTCCAGTGGGATGCACATCAATGCCTCCAAGAGGCTTACTTGTGCCCTATTTGGGAAATGGGACAGGCAGATTGTAAAGCCCAGCAGGCCCTCTGCAATCTCTTCTTCAGGCACAAGGACTGCTTTAGTCTCTTCCCCTCGGGTTTCTGCCCCTGTAGAACATTTGCCTGCTTCATCTCCTCCTTCTCCACCTATTGTTTCATCTACAATAGTCACAGTCACCATCATAATTTCATCCCCCATTTCCATCTCATCTCCAACTTCAATCCCTTCTCCAACTCCATTATTAACTGAAGGAATCTTCCATCCCCTACATCACTATCCACACCTGGACATTGATTCATCATCTCATATTCCATCTTTCACTCTTCTAGATGATTCCTATATGGATGATTCTCCTTCATCCCCTCCTAAGCCACCATCATCATCCACTTCTTATCAATAACTCCTTCAGGACATAATTGCTCAACCATCATTCACACCATCCATTTCCATTCCATTATCTTCCATCTCCACAATTCCAATATCTCAACCATCACTTCCACCATCCACAGTCTCTCCAACAACATCTCCTGCTGCTCCAACCCTCATCTCTACCACATCCATCCCTACCTCTACTCAAGTCCCTCTTGAGCAAGTAGATCTTCCAGCTATTGCAGACATGCTATATGAGCTGATAGCTCCAAGGCTATCACTACTGCTGGAGACCTCTTTGGCTCCACTTCTAAAAATAGTTCAGGAGCTGTCTGCCAGGCTATCCTCTTTTCTTCCTCCTCAGGCAATCCCTTATTCTGGGTCCCCTGATCCAGTTCTCACTAAATCTAGGCAGGGGGAGATGCCTTATGAAGCTGAGAGATTGCCTGTTGTAGTAACTTCAGTCCAAGCTCCAGTAGCTCCAGTTGTAGTCATTGTAGTGGACCTCAGGTCACTGTTGTCAGTTTTTGATTATGTATACTTCAACTGCCTTCCAGCCCAGCATACTGAAGATCTTACTAAGGCCATTGTGCCTATTTCCAGATGAGACCCCAGCTTAATAAGTTTTTATATAAATTCCTTCAATGTTGTTGACAGTGCTCCTTCTATTTCTGTTGCTCCTACTGCTGCTGCTCCTACTGCTGTTGTTGATGTTTCAGCCAGTTCTGTTACTGCTGTTTTAGTTTCTGAAGATATGCATATGACAGAGGCAATTGTTTTTGAGCCTGCTGTGTCTGAGCCTACTGTTTCTGAAATTGTTGTATTTGAACCTGATGCTACAGTTTCTTCTGCCAGTGTTGCTTCTACTCTAATTCCTGCTGCTGCTGTTTCTATTGTTGTTGTTTCTGCTGTGTCTTCTGCTCAGTCTCAACAATAGAAAGATTATGTCAAAAGGATTGATGCAGTGTATGATAATCCACAAAGCTCACACAATGATTAGTTTAGGACTGACTCTGATGATTCCTCTACAATAATTGCACGGAAAAGGAAAGCCAGAAGCAAGGCCATGAAGAGAGTTCCCCTAGAAAAAGGTTAAAGATACAAATGATATTCCTTGTTATATATTGCATGATTGCCCTATTACAGAACTATTGATGCAGTACTCCAGGAATCAACTGAAAGCCATGAAGAAGAAAAGAAAGTATGACAAAGGATCATCCCATTTCAATCCTCCTCCTCCTCCTCCTTCACCTGATGCAGGTGCAGGTGGAAGTTCTGCCTTCCAATCTACTGCTAGAAGCCAAACTTCATATCAATTTCAAGGAAGACCTCAGCAAAGAGGAAATCAGTCTAGAGGTTATCAGTCCAGAAGAGGATAGTACATAGGAAATTAAAGAGGACTCAGAGTGTATTCTAGGCAACATCCTTATAAAAGGGAAGGACAAGGTCCCTCTGACACTACTTCTGGTCCCTTCCCTTATAAGCTTAAAGATCTAGTCTCTTCCAGAGCTCCTCCTGATAATTTTTCAAATAGATATGAGCCTCCTGTTCCATTTGAAGACCCAGAAAATAATCCCACCTCATGGACAGCAAGAATGAAAGAATTGGCTACACTAGAGCAAATCAAGAAGGCTGGAGAACAAGGAAAAGATACATCCAATATCACTACTCTATCAGATCAAAGAAAGAAAGAACTTGAGAGATACTCCTCCAGCAAATTCTTTGATTCAGAAAGTTATATGAAGCTGCATCCAGAAGCTGTAGTCCCCAGGCCAAAACATCAAACTTCTCTAGGTGCAGCTGATGACAGAAGATCCAAGAAAGAAGCTCTCAACCCCAACAGAGAAATAGTTCTCATAAAGAGCAAGGAAAAGGAATGATTCTGTAAGATGGCAGTAAATTTTGTTTTCTGTACTATCTGTGATAATGTCTGTGTTTCTGCAATGTTTTGTTTGTTACATTTCTGCTTTGTATGTTTTTATTTTTCCAATGTCTGTAAATAGTAATCCTAACCCAAATAGGGGGAGATTGTTGGAACACCCTATTACTGATTTAGGCAAGGATCACTATGTCCTTTAGGAAATCTGTTTTGACCTCCTTGTATAGATCTAAAGGTCAATTAGAACTGAGTCTAAGGGTTAGTATTTAGGTTTGAAAGCTGCCCTAAAGACCCTCAAGACCAGATATTTCAGTTCAGGAGACTAAGTCATTTCGTCGAGCTCAGCACGACGAATCGTCGAACTCCATTCGACGATCTCTGAGCTCACCTCGATGAATCGTCGAACTCCATTCGACGATCTCTGAGCTCAACTTCAACGAGTCGTCGAACTCCATTCGACGATCTTTGAGCTCAGATCGATGTTCCATCTCTCTAGTTTGTTTCCCTATCTCTGAGCTCAGTTCGACGATAGTTGAGCTCAGATCGACGCTTTCTGCTTCCGTCTAAGTCCAGTCTCTGAGCTCAGTTCAACGATAGTTGAGCTCAGGTCGACGTTTTTCTGGAGAGATCGACATTTTTCAAGATTCAAATTTAGACAGTTATGGAATTATTCTCAGCATTTATGTCAAGAATCTTGTAGCCGTTTCAATTAATCTGGATCAAGTTTTAAGGGATTTTCAAAGGAATATTTTATTGGACTTTCCTCTAGAAGACAAAATGTAGTTAAGGAAGTCATTTATGACAGGCTAACGGCTATCTTGGACAGAGAATCATTTTATTCAGATCTAAGGAATAAAAGATTTATTCATATTCTGCTGGTAGATATCAACAACAATTACAACAACAACAACAGAAAGAGAAAGAGTTGCAGATATTCACAGATAGAATTCATACAAGAACACACATCACAAAAGGAGATCAATATACTGAAATTTTCAGATCCCTCTTGATTCCAGTGTTCAAAGGCCATTATCATTCAAGACTCCAGACACCACACATTTCAGCTGCTGCTGGAATCATCTTTTGCTGGAGATCAAATCTTCTGAAGGCCTATCACCCTACTGCAAAGCTTCACTTCTTGAACAACTATAGATCTCAGGGGGAGCTTTGACAACATCCACTATCTTCTCTCTGATTGTTGATAGAGAAGATCATCTCATCCCTCTCTCTCTCTCTCTCTCTGTAAAGGGTTTATCAAACTCCCTTCAAAAGTTTGTGTTGGTTTCTGAGACCTTATCAAAACTCAGTGGTGGCAAGACACCTGATCAAAAAATCTGGTTTGGTTTTTGAGTACCTTATCAAAATCTCATTGGTGCCCAGGACACCTGATCAACTCATCCTGCAGTGGATTCCTACCTAGGGTGGTAGAAGAGTGGATGTACCCAGATTGGTTGGGGAACCACTATAGCTACTTGTGTCATCTGGTTGCTTATTTTCCTTTGTTTTCTGGCTGTGGTTTGTGATTGTTCTGTGATTGCTCTGTAATTAGATAGTTGCTGTGTTTGCTGTATTTCATTTGCTTCACTATTCACTTAGGAATACAACAAGATTTGTAAAAAGTTTCTAGCAAGCACCATACTCTATTCACCCCCCTCTAGAGTATATCAGATCTAACCTGCACTTTCACTTTACACCAGTGGCTAGGTTGGAAGCTATAAGACTCTTCCTAGCCTATGCAGCTTATAAAGGTTTCAAAGTATACCAAATGGATGTTAACTCAGCTTTTCTGAATGGCAACCTCAAGGAAAGAGTATATGTAGAACAACCCTCAGGTTTTGTTGATCCAACTAAATCCTCTCATATCTATTTACTTTCAAGAGCTCTTTATGGGTTAAAACAAGCTCCAAGGGCTTGGTATGAGAAACTGTCAGAATTCCTTCTAGAGAATAAATTCTCTAGAGGAAAGATTGACAAGACACTATTCCTAAGAAAAGTCAAAGGTAGGACAATCTTAGTACAGATATATGTTGATGACATAATATTTGGTTCAACTGATGATTCACTTTGCACAAATTTGATGAGCTAATGCAAAGTAAATTTGAGATGAGTAGCATGAGTGAACTTAAGTTTTTCCTGGGTCTCCAAGTTAAATAATCCCAAGATGGACTTTTCATAAGTCAATCAAAGTTCACCAAGGAGTTAATCTAAAAGTATGGCACGGAAACAACCGCTACTATGAGAACTTATATGGGATCAACCATGTCTTTGAACAAGGATATTACTAGAAAGCTAGTTGATATTACCTTGTACAAAGGGATTGTTGGATCACTACTCTACCTAACTGCCAGCAGAACTGATATAATGTATGCTACTTGTATTTGTGCTAGATATCAAGTCTGCCCTAAAGAATCTCATTACAAAGCAGTCAAAAGAATACTGAGATATCTAAAGGACACACCAAATCTTGGCCTTTGGTATTCTAGGAGTAGTGATTTTGAACTTGTAGGATTTTTAGATGCAGATTATGCAGGTTGTAAAGAAGACAAGAAAAGTACCTCAGGATCATGTCAATTTCTGGGTAGAAGGCTAGTCTCATGGAGCAGTAAAAAGCAGACAAGTGTGGCCATATCAACAGTTGAATTTGTGCATATCTCAGCTGGGAATTGTTGTGCTCAACTTCTGTGGATTCAGCATCAGCTACAAGATTATAAGTTATAGATAAGTAAATCTACTTTGTTTTGCAACTCTACTAGTGCTATTTCAATTGCAAATAACCCTGTATCTCACAGTAGAACTAAACACATTGAAATCAGATATCATTTCATTAGGAAACATGTAGAAAACCAAGACAACAGCTTAGAATATGTTCCTACTAATAAGTAAATACCTGACAAATTTACAAAACCACTAGAAGAAGAAAAGTTTAATTTCTTCAAATCTAAGCTAGACATGTTAAGTATTGAATGAGCCTAAACATTGACTAAGTCAACAAAAATACAAGCATGCAATCCTATTGTCACATCAAGATATAGACATCATTAGGATCAGGAGTCAACATTTCAGGAGTCAAAAATCTGTCTAAGTATGGTTTGTGTCGAGACAAATCAAGTGTGTCGACACAAACTAGGGTTGTCGACACAAGTTGGTTATATCAGTCGACACAATCTACACAGTTCTGTGTCGACACAAGTAAGTGTGTCGACACTATTTGTCGAGATGGTTGGATATGTGTCGACCCATGTCGACACATTTTCTCTGTCGTCATATTCCGTGTGTTGACCTAAGGAATTTTTCCAAACTTATGTAGTTGTCTTTAGGCGACGCGCCCTTTCACCTTCTCAGTAGAATGGACTATCTAAAGGACATAAACTATAGAAACTCTCCATTAGATCCTTCTCTCTTATTAGTGTTGAAACCTAGAATTTCTGCTGTCGACTCTCATCAATTTCTTGATTCAACTATTTTGAAATCAACAATAATGGCTCCAAAGACGGTTGATAATATAAATGAGGGATACGAATTGGTGCGCCATGGATTCAACTCGGCAGACGAAGAGATTACAAATGTCATTGGACTAATCCAAGAAGCTGGACTTGAGTACCTATTATCTGAGCCGACGATCATTTGGAAAAGGGAAGTAACAGAACTTCTGACAAACACCTCGATTGATTCTCGCGCCGCAAAAATCAAATCAACCGTAAATGGACAGAAGGTCAAGATCACACGAAAACGGTTGGCTCAAGTATTTCAATTACCTTTAGTTAAACTAGAATATATAGTCGATTCTACCAAAACTACTGCTGGACTTCAATGGTGTGGTTTGGAATCAGTTTCAAAGATTGGGAGTTCACTGAATAGGAAAGGAATGAACACCCAAGGAAAATTTCTATCTGAAATTATTGCGAAGGTTATGCTGTGCGAGGCTGGTGCACATGACAGAATCTCGGTTCACATGTTTGAAATAATGACTAGGATCATTTTCAAACTTCAGACAGACTGGAGCAGACTATTGTTTGATTTAATTGCTGAATGTATCAAGAAACCCAACTGATGCTATAGATCACGACAGTGAACCGGTCGCACAAGTAATATAAAATGGGGGTTTTCCCAAGTATTGATCTCACAAGGAACACCGTAAGGTGGAGTTAATTTCGAGGAGGACTTGAGATTGAAGTCCTCAGGTCGGAGCTAACTAAGGGAAGGTTTTGATGTTGCGGAAACAGAAAATAAAAGGCTAACAACTACTCCTATGCAACGCCGCTATGCTATGCTTCGCCAGGCGGGATGGAAGACTAGTCGGTTTTGATGTAAGCACCTCTTCGCAACGCACGCCACTAGCAATTGCTAGTGTGGCAAGGGTGGATGGTGGTGGATGGATATATGGCGCACCTCAAGCAAATAACAAAAATATACAAAATCACATAGACATGATTGTATAAAATCGTTTTACAAATAAGCATACATCATCTATAAATAAGGTTTACAACAACACATAAACAACAATAAAAGAAGAACAAGTCAAGAGATCGACCGAATTCGAAGTCTTGCCGAGGATTCACGGTTGGAATCATCGGGTTGTCATTCCGCGTCCAAGCTCGGTCCTCAACTGCGTCCGGGATAGAGAAGGGCTGTCACCACCTTCCAATGGCCCGTCTTCTTCGTCTCACGATAGCGGACGAAAGTTGAAAGCTTCTCTTTGCTTGATGGCTATGGCGTTGAAACTTGAAATGAATCCAAGAGATGATGGAGGAGGCCGAGAGGAAGCTCCGGCTCGGATTTGGCGGTGAAAGCTTGCTCGGAGCACCTCCCTAGGGTGGAATATGAAGGGGAACGGTGGAGATGGTGGAAAATGGTGGAGCAAAATGAGCGATCTCCGGATCTTCTGATTAGGGCGAGACCTGCACTATTTATACAAAAGCAGAAATGAACAATGCACACGATCACAGGCGCACGACCAGTAGTCGTGCGCACTATGTCCTGTGCTCGTGCGCACTGGCATGGAATAACAGGAAGAAGAACTGGGATAATGCGCACGAGTAGTGGCGCACGACCAGTGGTCGTGCGCACTAAGTCCAATGATCGTGCGATTACCCAGACAGGACTCCAGAAAAGAGGAATCAATGCACACGATCAGTGGCGCATGACCGGTGGTCGTGCGCAGTATGTCCAGTGGTCGTGCGCTTACCCCAGGCTGATTCTAAAAAACGTAGAGTAGTGCACACGATCAGGTGTGCACGACCAGTGGTCGTGTGCATTAGATCCCATGATCGTGCGCAGTATTCCTGTTTCACAACCATCCCGAACACGCACACGACCCCTGTACCGAAAGGAAAAACCAATCACTAATCTGTGCAGACATTCCAGACAATAACAAAAAGGAGTACATACTAAAAGAATAACACAATACACAAACACGGGCATAAATGTGCACTTCCTATGGAAATAAAGATAAGATGAGATATGAATGATAAAGAACTAAAAGTGAAGTGCAAACGCGTGAAAACTAGCCCAGATGAGTCCGAAAATAGGTATAAAACATGGACTCATCACACCCCCAGACTTAACTATTTGCGCGTCCCGAGCAAACAAAATCTAAGCAGATAGGGAAAAATACTAGTTAACAAAGAAATTGTGATATGAAGTACCATGCGAAGTCGCATGCTCGCGCGCGTAAAAATATAATAGAAGAAATTTCTAAGTATACAAAATAGTTTATACTTTTCA
The DNA here is from genome assembly GCA_039583875.1 of Platanthera guangdongensis. Taxonomy (NCBI): domain Eukaryota; kingdom Viridiplantae; phylum Streptophyta; class Magnoliopsida; order Asparagales; family Orchidaceae; genus Platanthera; species Platanthera guangdongensis. Next base: position 107,362,710 of record CM077152.1, read on the forward strand.
CAATGTGTATCAAAATTTTATTATTACTCAAAAATGGAATCACGGTGAATCATTCGGTCACGCGTAGGGAGAAAGTAGACTAATCACTAGGAGAGCATTACCAAAGATCGGGGGTCCGGATAACCTCCAAAGGAATCCACCAATGTCGGTGACCATATGCTTGCCCTTTCGCATTCTCTCCACGACACTGGTTTGGTTTACACACGAATCAGTAGGACTATAGGTGAAGAGATGGGGCTTGGGTTTCGGTGAGGTAAAAAAAAAGATAAACAAGAAGGCTATGCACCTAACCCAAAGGAGCTAGTATGAAGGGAATCCATCAGCTAACCAAAATATATATGCGGGTACACCACACCCCCAAACTTAACTTTTAACATATGGGTGTGTGCACCGCCTACTCCACAAATAAGCACATCTCAAATAGGATTTTCAATTTTACTTTTCCTTTTCACTTTTTTTTCTTTTTCTTTTTCTTTACAAATATTTTTCTATTTCTTTTTTTTCATTTTATTTTCATAATTCAGCAAATATAACATTGGAGCACATCCACATAATCATAAGTAAAATCACCACATCACATCCCAACATTAACATGTAAACACTAAAGCTCAACTTGGGTGTGCGACTAGGATTGGCTATGAGGCTTTGGTGAATGAAGGTGGAGCTGAATCAAAAGAAGGGTAGGCACAACGGGGCTAGCGAGGACAAGACGTTAGGAACGGTACAAAGCTCAACCGGGCCAAAATGATGGACTACATCACGCTCATGCATGACTAACCTATACCCATGCTTCAAGAATAGCTTGGGGCAAGTTCTTAGCCAACGAGAAAGACTATCCCTCCTCCCGACTCGAGCAATACAAAACTAACGGCCGTCTACACACATCCCTAAGCTACCGTCGGATTCACACCGGATTCACCAACTTTTGAGTAGAATAAAAAGGATTTACGCAATTAGAAAAATATAAAACTAAAATCATGTAGAAAAATTAAATCTACTCCAATTTCTACACGAGACGAGAGCAGTTGACTAGAAACACAACAAGGCCAACATTTTACTCCGTCTCACAATCCTAAGCCAGCACCATAATTTTCCCAAATCTAACAAAGAAATGAGTTTAACTCGCAGCACGCAAAAAGCTAAGCACGCGCTCATGTGGGTGCAGTGGTGTGTGATGCAATGAACTAATCAAAATATATCAATAAAAGCTTCTAGTATGCACATGAAATGTGCACGTGCAATAGGTAACAGATCTCTCCCCCAGACTTAAACTAAACAATACAGCAGATGATATAGAAATTAAAATCAGAAAGAGCTAAGGGAAGAGGTTACCCAATGCTCAGCTAGTGAGCATACCAGAAGATGCGTGGAAACCTGAAGCAGGTCCGCCATACGAAGAATCACAACCCCGCCAATGCAATTTGCTATGAATACCTGCAGGGGTGAGCTCCGCAAAAACAAAAGAAAATATACAAGAAGAAATGCTAAAACTAAAATAGACATTAAAAATAAAAATGCAGGAAATAAAAGATAAGTACTGGGGTTATTGTCATCCCAGCACGACTTATTACATTCAAAACAGTTCTAGCTAATGGGCCTCTGAAATAAAAAGTGCACAGGTAATTGTTCCAATATCCGTTTCGGTAACGGGTACCGATACAGTGATAGAACAGTTACCCCTCTACCTAAATAATCATACCTGCCCAACACAGGTAGAGGAAATAAGAAATAAGAAGAGGAGGAGCACTGGTCCTTGCTCATCTTATCACAAAATGAATCCTTGCCCAGCAAGGTATCGTCAACCACAGGAGTGCAGGATGTGATGGCAACGGCATGAGCACAAAGCTCGTCGTCATCCCAACGTACCTATGGAGACTCATCCTGCACAGGCTCAGATAAGGAAGGGGGATCAAGTAATAAAAGAGAAGAAGAACTAAAAGAATCAGAAAATGGGAGAGTGATCCCGGTCTCACTCTCAGCAAGATCCAAGCAGAGATCACTATCGGTGTTCATATGAGTCATACCAAGGGGAATCCGAGAACTCAAGGTTCGCGGTGGTAAGAGGAACAGCCTCATCCAATAAGGAGGTGCAAACCTCCGCATCGGAAAGGGGATATTCCTCATCCCACCGGGGTGCGTAAAAGTGTTCCGAAGATCCACCTTCTCCGTCGGAGATAGAGGAATCCTCATCCCACTTCGGCGCAACCTCGGGCACCGAATCATCAACAAATACGACATCATCAACCGACTCACACAAAAAAGGAGTAACACAATCCGGCAAAAATTGCGGAGGGGCAAGGCTGATCTCAAAATCAAGCACTGAATGAGCAGGCCCCATCGCAAAATCATTCGTTGACGCCACCCCGTCGACGATCAGAACAATCTCATCGTCCCATATAGGAATGTCCATGAGTTCCTGCTCCTCTTTTTGTTGGCTAACACCAGAGTGATCATCATCACTCAAGGAAAGCTCGTAAAAAGGGATCGAGGGACCCATGAAAGAGCTGTATGCGGCCAGATATTCTTCAGTAATCTCAACGGGTAAAGAATGAGCAAAGTGCGTTATATCAGTGTATAGTCCAGGCAACACCCTGGTAGGCCTGTCCACAACAGTCTTCCGCGAACGGGAGGTTGTTGTGCACATGCCCTCAGAGGGAGAAGGCTTGCACAAACAAGGGCAATCCTTCAACATGTGGCCCTCACCTTGACATAACAAACACTGAATGCAATGCTCGGCATTCATAACAGCAATGACATCGATGGATCGGCGCAAAGTGTCAAGGATACGACACTCAGCATCAGAATCCATCACGAACAAAAATAATTACTGAAAAAGTGCTACACATCTAAAATGAAAATAGCACGGATCTGCTATCTAAATCAAAAATCAGAAAAAGGGGGGGTAAAAAGAAATAAGCAAAATAAAAATTATAATAACCAAAGCAAATAAGAAAAAAAAATGATATGCACAAATGGAAAAGGGCTTCAATCTATTATCTCCCTCTCCACAAACTCACACGACTGTGTTCCCCGGCAACGGCGCCAAAAACTTGATGCTATAGATCACGACAGTGAACCGGTCGCACAAGTAATATAAAATGGGGGTTTTGCCAAGTATCGATCTCACAAGGAACACCGTAAGGTGGAGTTAATTTCGAGGAGGACTTGAGATTGAAGTCCTCAGGTCGGAGCTAACTAAGGGGGGGTTTTGATGTTGCGGAAACAGAAAATAAAAGGCTAACAACTACTCCTATGCAACGCCGCTATGCGATGCTTCGCCAGGCGGGATGGAAGACTAGTCGGGCCGCTATGCACCGAATCACTAGGCGGATGGAAGAGTAGGCTTGCGGATGAGGTGGTGAGAATGGCGGAATGAGGGTCGTAAGCACCTCTTCGCAACGCATGCCACTAGCAATTGCTAGTGCGGCAAGGGTGGATGGTGGTGGATGGATATATGGCGCACCTCAAGAAAATAACGAAAACATACAAAATCACATAGACATGATTGTATAAAATCGTTTTACAAATAAGCATACATCATCTATAAATAAGGTTTACAACAACACATAAACAACAATAAAGGAAGAACAAGTCAAGAGATCGACCGAATCCGAAGTCTTGTTGAGGATTCACGGTTGGAATCGTCGGGTTGTCATTCCGCGTCCAAGCTCGGTCCTCAACTGCGTCCGGGATAGATAAGGGCTGTCACCACCTTCCAATGGCCCGTCTTCTTCGTCTCACGACAGCGGACGAAAGTTGAAAGCTTCCCTTTGCTTGATGGTTATGGCGTTGAAACTTGAAATGAATCCAAGAGATGATGGAGGAGGCCGAGAGGAAGCTCCGGCTCGGATTTGGCGGTGAAAGCTTGCCCGGAGCACCTCCCTAGGGTGGAAGATGAAGGGGAACGGTGGAGATGGCGAAAAACGGCGGAGGAAAATGAGCGATCTCCGGATCTTCTGATTAGGGCGAGACCTGCACTATTTATACAAAAGAAGAAATGAACAATGCACACGATCACAGGCGCACGACCAGTGGTCATGCGCACTATGTCCTGTGCTCGTGCGCACTGGCATGGAATAACAGGAAGAAGAACTGGGATAATGCGCACGAGTAGTGGCGCATGACCAGTGGTCGTGCGCACTAAGTCCAATGATCGTGCGATTACCCAGATAGGACTCCAGAAAAGAGGAATCAATGCACACGATCAGTGGCGCACAGCCGGTGGTCGTGCGCAGTATGTCCAGTGGTCGTGCGCTTACCCCAGGCTGATTCTAGAAAACGTAGAGTAGTGCGCACGATCAGGGGCGCACGACCAGTGGTCGTGCGCATTAGATCCCATGATCGTGCGCAGTATTCCTGTTTCACAACCATCCCGGACCACGCACACGACCCCTGTACCGAAAGGAAAAACCAATCACTAATCTGTGCAGACATTCTAGACAATAACAAAAAGGAGTACATACTAAAAGAATAACACAATACACAACCACGGGCATAAATGTGCACTTCCTATGGAAATAAAGATAAGATGAGATATGAATGATAAAGAACTAAAAGTGAAGTGCAAACGCGTGAAAACTAGCCCAGATGAGTCCGAAAATAGGTATAAAACATGGACTCATCACCAACATGGGTAGAATACTGAGTTTGTATCTAAGTAAAGTGATTCCTACTGAACTTAATAAAAATCCGGTTCAAAAATAAATCACATGCGACAGATGGACATAAGGATATTGTCCAGATGGGACAGAGTCTTGGCCAAAGAAACACCAGAACCACAGAAGCCTAAAGATATCAAGAAAAAGGAACCATTACAAGCAGAAAGTGAATCCTCCAGTGATTTAGAAGAGCAGATCAATTTTAGTTCAGATGAAGCTGAAGAAAGAATCCATAAGAACACTCCTGGTATTACAACTGGAACTGGTGATCAGGTCCAGGGGGAGATAGAATCCCCTGCAGCAGTCATCACAGAAAAACCCATGGATGAAACAACTGTGTTAAATAGTGATATTGTCACTAACATAGTACAGGATGTTCTCAAAGATCTGACTACACAACAAGATGAGACTATGCCTGATATTGTGAATGATAAATCTCCTAACAAAGATCGTACTGACTCATCTGAATTGGATGCTCACATCCAGGGAGAGATACTAGATCCTCCTAGGGAACATGTAGCTCTTGTAGAAGGTCAACAATCTGCATCAAGTTTAGTAGCAACACCTTGATCAATAGGGTACAACAATTGAGGGGGAGAAATCAGCCAAGTCTCCTAAAACTTTGACTGAAGAACTAGCTGGTGTAGATACTGTTGTTGAAATACCAAGTTCATCTGACTCTGATAAGAAAGAGGACACAAGGCAACAACAAACTAGAATTTATGAAAGGAAAAAGAAAAGTCTGCGCTATAAGAAAGCTTTACAGTCACATCAGTCCACCCCATCTTCTTCAATAGATGAGAGTTCTCTCATGGTTCAGCTGCAGATAATGCTAGATAAACAACGCACTGATCTAGAAAAGTATGTGGATGAGTATAGGAAGGATATGGAGTTCCACCTAGCTCAAGACATAAAGTCGATCATATTTGAAGTGAATCTGATGAAGAAAGAAATGACAGATTGTTTTCACAAAAGAGGCAATGCAGTGGTTTATCTTGCCAAGCAACAACAAGAATTACAAATTGAGATCGCTGATATAGTGTAAAAACAAGGCTTTATTCTGGAGAATCAGAAGAGACTGAATGACAATTTGACCACAACTCATACAATCACTCTACAGACGATAGCTGATCAATCCACTTCCTTAGAAACTAAAGTAGATGCTCAACTAACTGAGTTACGAACCAAGCTTATAGTGGATTCAGCTGCAATGCTACAAGCTATAAAGGATTCATCAAAGGCTCTCTCTGATCAAATGACACAGTTCAAGAATTACTACACCACAGGGAACTATCATGTGGTGGATCAAGTGAGATTTCACAGGAATGATCTGAGAAATCATATTGAGAGAGAATTCATAAAGGGGGAGAGAGTGATGGTCAAGTCTAGCTCAGAACATGCCAAATGTACTTCTAATAGCATAAGAGCCACACTAGGATACCCTCCTCTATGTGATGATGATCAAGTTGCAGAGTCTGGTTGCCAACCAGCTCTGAATGAAGGAGTTGCTCAGAAGTCACACAACATCATTGTATACCCTCCTTCACAATTTGAAGACATTCATAATCAAGTTCAACTTATGTATAGTACACCTCAGCATAAACATACAGTTAATTCTGAAGAGGTGGAAATGTCTGATGCTGCTCTACAAAGGGAGAGGGAAGTCCAATTGTCAAAGAAAAGATTTAGAGAAGAGACTGAGGAGAGGCCTGACTTTGAACAATGGAGTCCAAAATCAAGGAATATAATTCTTACTGCATGGAAATCAGTTATGGCCAACAAATATGACAGGGGTAAGTTGTATTCAGAGCAGAAATGGAGGAAGCATGAAGAGCGATAAGTGGCTATTTATAAGTTTAGAAGGGAGCAGAAGGAAGGCTTAATTTCTTCTATTGCTATTGAACCATGCAAATACTTTCCTAAGCCCTTTCATTACTTTGAAAGACAAAGACTTAAGGCTGAACAGCTTTCCAGCATCAAAGATAAAAAGGGAAAGCAGGTTGCTGATGAAAGTATTCCATCTGTTCAGGCCAAAGTTTAGTCAGGGAAAGGCATTGTGATTATAGAACCTAATCAATCTCAGGATGCATTTACTTCACTTAGAATTAATGTAATTCTATATAGGCTCATTGTAATTTTAAGATTGATAACATTTTGGAATATGAATGTGTTATGGCTATTTTTATTTCTGCTGTAAAAGTTCATCTGATTGTATGCTAAATCTTTTATGTTATAATCATCAAGATTATTATGTTGGTGTATATCATTGTTTTGGGGTTATGACTTCTCCATATAGGGGGAGATTGTTGGGTACATTGAGAACAGTGTACCTGATCCGAAGAAGTCCCCTTGACAACTCAATGATATACCTAAAGGTGTATTTGATGTATGCAAAGTTTACATGTGCAGGTTCAAAGTTGAACAAAACATTCTAAGTCAAAGTGTCGAGACAGTACTTCTATGTCGACACAAGACAGATCAGTACTCAACACAAAGAACAGAAGAAGTATCGAGACAATACTTCTATGTCGACACAAGACAGATTAGTAGTCAAAGTACAGAAGATGAGTCGATACAGATAATAGATGTGTCGAGATAAAATTTCTATGTCGACACAAGGCAGAACTAAGATGTGTCGACACAGATAACAGAGCTGTCAATACAAAACTTCTGTGTCGACACAAGGCAGAACTAAGATGTGTCAACACAAATAACAGATGTGTCGACACAACTAATCTATCTCAATGCGTTTTGTTCTGAGATGATAACTGTTCTAAGTATGTAAGTGTTGGGTCTGTCAAAGATGTCTCAGCATATATTTCGAGACATCTTGTCTACATTAATGCTTATATGTTAGAATGTGCTGAGTCAACATTAATCAGGTCAAGAAAAGTCAGATCATTCTGGTCGATACAAGAAGGCATTGCTTCTATAAAGTCAGTTAAGGAAGGATTTGTTGACAGTTGCTGATGTCATCAATACAATTCCAAGCCATCTGAGATTTCTATAAATAGGAGGTGCTGCCTTCAAAAGAATATATACATAGTTACCAATACACTGATCGATTCTATTCATCAGTCTCCAAGAGACAAATCAAGAAAAGAAAAGAGAAGAAGAAATTGATCTTCAAGGAAGTCTTTAGATCCCTTTTCTAAGGTTGATCTGGGGATTAAGTAATCTGGTCATCAACATCTTCAACCTATTCAATTTTATCTTCATCAAGAAGTTGCTGATTCAGAAGAAATTCAATTCAGTTTGCTGATCTATCAAGAAGAAATCAAACTGCCATTGAGTGAAAGAAATTGTACACACCAATCCAACAGATTACAGAATTTCTATTTTCTGTAAACTATTTTATCAAATTTCATTGTAAGATCTCCTAGAGATCTGAGTGGGTAGGAGATCTTATTCTCTGAGTTTTTGTAAGCCTAATCTATAAAGGCTGAGGTAGGAGATTGTGGAGATCTCCGAGGTAGGAGATTGTGGAGATCTCTGAGGTAGGAGATTGTGATATCTCTGAGGTAGGACCAGTGGGTCTGAGTGTAGTTTTATTGGAGAGAAACTGAGCCTTGTAGGATTTGAGGATCTGAGTTGAGAAGGAGGAGCTATAACCTTATCTAGCACATTGCTAGTGAGGAAGAAGGGGGAAAGAGGATGTACCCTAGATAGGGGAATAACTATAAACTTGTTGTGTCCCTTGTGCTGTGTGCTGTGTTCTTTGCTGCATATACTGTGATCAGTTTTGTTATTCTATTATTTATGCTGGGTATAACTTATATTCTGAAATGCATTAGGGATCATAGCAAAAGTTAAAAGAACTTCAAAGGAGTTTAATAGGTCACCTATTCACCCCTAGGTGACTTTCTACCCATAGTCTTGACTTTCAGCTGTTAAGGCATTGAGAGCGTTTACTGGACAACTCTCTCGACGCCATATAACTTGACATGTTTCTGGTGATTAAGGCGTTGAGAGCGTTGAGTCCACGTTGAGTGGACTCAACGCTCTTGACGCCACATAACTTGGAGTTTCAGGCAGTTAAGGAGTTGAGAGCATTGAGTCCAGCATTGAGTGGACTCAACTCTCGGTGCCATTTAACTTAGAATGTTTCCGGCCATAGCTGAGGTAATTTCGTCGGACTCAGAGATCAAAGGAGTAAAGGAGAGATGACTTGGTCTCAGGGTGTGCTGGCAGATAGGCTTGCACCTGAGTAGGGGAGGAGGTGTTGATTCCTTACGAGAAGGACACAGGTAGTGACACAGGCATGCCCCTACCCATGTGGTACTCTTGTAGATTTTGTTCCTTCTTTGTGATCTTTTCAGAGAAGGACATGGGTAGTGACATGGGCATGTCCCTACCCGTGTGTGCCCAATCCAAGACTACCCGTGACATGGGTAGTGACCAGAGCTCGGCGAAAATTGTCGTGCAGAGCTCGACGAAACATCGAGCAGAGCTCGATGAAAATCGTCGTGCAAAGCTCGGCGAAACGTCGAGCTGAGCTCTGCGAATCGTCGAGCTGAGCTCGGCGAATCGTCGAGCAGAGCTCGGGGAATCATCGAGCAGAGCTCGGCGAATCGTCGAGCAGAGCTCGGCGAATCGTCGAGCAGAGCTCTGCGAAACATCGAGCAGAGATCGACCAAACGTCGAGCAGAGATTGATGAAACGTCGAGCAGAGCTCGATAAAAGTCGAGCAGAATTCTCCGAGCGCATAATTCTGCCTTGGCTAATTTTCGGCCCTGTTTGTTGCTGAACCGGATTTTCGGGAATTGCGCCAAATCGACTTAAATGGACCGAGTCCTTTCAAAATGACTTATTTAAAGCAATAATAGGCGGTCCAATATCATGCCGACACATGGCAAGGCAGTTAACCTAATTCCTTATTATAAAAGGAACATGCGGAAAACCCTAACCGTCTTGTTTTACTAGTTGCCAATCAGTTGTCTTCGCCGAGAGGTTACTGTGCGACCCTGACGGAAGAGAAAGAGCGACAAGATCGTCAGAGTAGTCTTTCCCTCTCTCTTCCCGTAAAGAACAATACTACCAAGGAGAAGAAGATGCCGCCAAGAGTGGTGACAAGATCCATGGCTGAAAACAATGGAAATGCTAGAAATGAGGTGAGCTTCCTTCCCTCTCCCTTTGTGCTAGATCTCTAGTTATTCCTAGGAGAGACGTCGACTCAAAAGAGTTTTGATTCGTGAGAAGAAGGTATCTAGGAAGAGGCCATGCTAGGGCTTGTGTGCTAGGAATTAAAGTCTTCAACCTTCCCTCACTTCAAATGAAGTTTGTGGACTGGTTTTGTGAAGAGAAGTGGCCATATGAGGGTAAATAAGTGAGGAGAAATTCTGGATGTTATTTGTAAAGTTTGGTTGAAGGAAGAAGACAAACCGAAGACGTTCGATCTGCTTTAAGATGCGCGCATAAATCTTTTTTCTGCGCACAACAACCTTCGAGTCCATTTTCAGACATGATGCGTTCAGATCTGGGATTTCGACTAAACATGAAAGTCGTAGGCCTTGGAAATAACTTTCCAATGAGTGGTTACACGCCTTCACCGGATTCCTATAGCCTCGGGAATCCCCGATCGAAGTTGCTATATAGTAATCATTTCTGCATATATAGTTCTCATGTTTGTTTTGTATTGGCCTTGAGTTTGGTTGAGAAATTGTAGTACATTAACGTTAATTTTTTGTTGAATTTAGTCTATAAGTAATTGTGATAAAATATGTTAATGACATTTGTTAGATAGATCCCTAATGAACAAATGGTGTAGTAAAGTGTACTTGATCAAGGTGATTTGGTGGAGGTTAGTGAACGAATGGATTGACGAGTTGGGATGGCAGGAATGACTTAAATATGTGAATCAATAGGGATGTACTTGATAATGGTAATATAATGAATAATTATGAGGTTGACTTGAAGTTTGATGTATATAATTTGTAGTGATTGCGATGATAAATGGTTGATGGCTTTTAGTTGCTAGATCCATATGTACACGAATAGTTCGAACTTGGTAAAAGAATTGTAACCAGTGATGTTAAAGTCATACGATCATAGTATACATGTAATTATGATAACCATATGGTTGGTGAATATGTGTGGAGCACCATTATGTTGATGGTGAACCCTTGGTGTGCTTGGATGCACAAAAATGTGGAAGGGTTGAAAGTGCGTGTGTGTTGTCGCACTGGAACTATGTATTGGTAAGAGACTCGGTGTGGAGCTCTTGCGTGCTGTTGAGCATGAAATGTGAATAATGAAAAGGGAGCTCAATGTGGAGCCCCGTATATGAAATGCATGTGGTGTGAGTCGACACGCGGTGTCGTAATCCTGGGTTAAGGATAGTGTTGCAGGTCTACGGGCTAGCTAGTTGTCACACTGACGGGAGTTGATAGCTAGACTTGCATGGTTGGGCCTTGGTCCTCGGTGCTCAGTTCTCGAGCCACCCTTCGTGCTAGTGGATGGTTTTCCTTGGACCTTTGGTGATTTGTTGACAGAGGCACCTTCCGTGCCACGAATATAGTACAGTTGGGCTGGACTCTTGGTGCACATCTACCCGAGACCCCTTCTGAGCCGTAGTATGCATGTGAGCTCCGCTGTTGTGTTCTTAGCGTTGAGGGTACGGAGGCCTAGGCTTGGTAGTGTGGATGCCCGCCGAGCAGTTGAGAAGCACACTCTACTATCACCACTTGGCCACGACGGTTGACGCCTGAAAGGTTAGCTACCTGCTCAAAAAGTGGGAACTACAAGTCTGTGTCGACATAGCTGTTGCATGTACGTGATCATGTGTGAGTCATTGCATTGCATTCATGGCATTACATTACATTACATACATAAGATCCTCATCATATAAGTTTGTATGAGCACTCTTATATGATGAGTTACTTTACTGCTGAGCCGATCCTCAACTTATATGTCTGTATGGGCATTCATATAAGTTGAGTTACTTTCTGTTGTAGCTTTATATTTTTTATATACTGTTGTAGATGATAGAACTACTAGAGTAGATTGTTTACTCATTTATTATACTACTGATATACTTGATATTGCTCACTCTATACCACCGATTTGTACTACTATTTTATTTATATATATTGTACCCTTGTTCTTTTCTCCGCCCAGTACCGAGGAGTCGCCAGGGGAGCGGATGTGATTTCCACTTAGTCTTATTACTAACGGTTGCTATGTCTTCCTTTTTAGGAGGAAACTCCACAGATAGAGCAGCAGCAGGTTATGCAGCAGGACAACCAGGCCAGGACGATAGGGCCTGAAGGGACGGTGTCGTCGCTGCCGTTAGTGACTGATGTGAGTTTTGAGAGACTCATGATGTTGCCGTTTGGGCAAGTTTTACTCGTACTCTGATATTATAAAAGCTTGTTGTAGCTTCTTTTCTTTATGTACTTTTGAACTATTTTACTTATGTGTTGTTGAAGCCAAAATCTGACTTCGACAAGAGTTCGAAAAATAGTGGCGTAGCCAACACCTACTCATCCCAAGCTCTGACCTCCGATTGGTCGTGAAGGACTAGAAACTGACATAAGGCCTCAACAGGGAGGTCCCACCGCTTAACCAGAAGATCTCAGAGAGCTTCCCCTCTGTTGGGTACATTGAAAAATGTGTACCATATTTGAAAAAGTCTCACCTTACTCAATGATATGCATCAAGGTGTATTTGATGTTGTTTTAAGTTTATATGTGCAGGTTAAGAAAATGCAAGAATGCAGGAAAAAGTTTCTAAGTCCATGTGTCGACACCAGGAGAAGCTGTGTCGACACTTATAAAGGCTTGTGTTGACACTGGAGAAAAGTTGTGTCGACACTTGGAGTTAATTGTGTCGACACTTGGAATGGCTGTGTCGACACCAGAAGAAACTATGTCGACACATAGAGGCAGTGTTGACTCATAGAGGAAGCTTAGTCGACATCAGCTGTGTCGACACACATAGGCAGTGTCAACACATAGAAAAGCTTAGTCGACATCAGCTGTGTCGACACACAGAGGCAGTGTCGACACACAGAAGACTTTGTTGACATCAATTGTGTCGACACACAGGACTTGTGTCGACACATGACAGAACTTCAACAAAGTCAATTTGTATGAAGAAAATAAGTGATTGTGTCGACACACAGAATTAGTGTCGACACATTCTACAGAAGCTGCGTCGAGAAGCAGTATCAACAACAAAGGAGATGTGTCGACACCACCAAGGCTTATGTCGACACTTAGTCCACTTGTGTCGACACTTAGTATACTTGTGTCGGCACAAGAAGAAGTTCAGTCTCGACATTTTGCTGACAGAGACAGAGTTTCAAGAAGTGTCTGGATGACTTGACAGCTCTCATTACCAACTGGTCTACTGCACCTATCAAAGCTGTCAGAAGTTTGTTAGAAACCGGATCAGCCGGTTACCATGGAGAAATTCTATATAAAGGCATTTTTCCTTGGACAGAAAGGGATTGATAAGAAAAGAATACATACACTTACAGTTACACAAAAATAGAAGAAGATTTTCGTCAGAAGATCTAAGAACAAGTTGGAGAGAGAGCTCCATCTGTTGAAGTGAAGAAGGGGACTTAAATCAACAAGTCCCTCAAGTGCAGATCCTGAACCATTCTGCTAAGAAGGATTCAGATTGAGATCTGAATTTCAAGAAAGAAGCTGATTGAAGATCAACTTCAAAGGAGTTCAACCCTACTGAGTTCAGATTCAAGAAGCTTTGAAGAAAGCTAAGAGTGGTTGTTCTCTGCCATCAGATTCTTCCAAGAACTGATCAAGAAGCCATCCATCCTTTCTCTCTCTACCAGGGTGGTGGTAAAATACATTGTTAAATCTATTTTCTGTAGGATCTATATAAGATCTGAGTTGTAAGCCTGTGTTTATAAAGGCTGAGTTGTAGGAGATTATTTTCTCTGAGTGGTAAGCCTTGTTGAAGGCTGAGGTAGGGCTGTGAGTCTGAGTTGTAGGAGATTGTTATCTCTGAGTTGTAGGCCTTGTTGAAGGTTGAGGTAGGGCAGTTTGCCTGAGCTGTAGGAGTGTGGACTCACTCTGAGTTGTAGGAGACTTGTTGTGTTCTGAGCTGTAAGATCTGAGGATCTGAGGTGAAGAGAAAAAGTTAGGCCGAATCTAGCACTATAAAAACTGTGTACAATCTGTGATTGTGTGATTCTGTGAATTCTGTGCAGTGTTAGCTGTAGAATTAACTGTTACTAAGTAATTAACTGAATAGATATTCTGCCTTAGAAGAAAAAGGAATTACACCCATTCACCCCCCTCTAGGTGTTTAGGCACTAATTCTTTCAAGTGGTATCAGAGGGAGGTTACTCAAAGATAGACTTAACAGTCTGAGTGAGATCTGTAAGGCAGAATTAAGATCAAGAAGATGGGTTCAGGAGAAAATCATAAAGAACTTGGTTCAATGAAATTGCCCATCTGTAAGAAGGAAATATTTGGAATCTGGAAGGAAAGGGTCAGATTGTTTATGGAGGCATCTGATCCTAGAATCTATATAACAGTTAAGGAAGGGTCATATGTTCCAATGAAGATTTCTGTTCTTGATGCCAATCAAAGAATTCCAAAGGATTTTTCAGAGATGACTAAAGATGAGATCATCTTGGCAACAATGGATAAAAGAGCCCAGAATATTATAGTAAGTGTCATTGATGATTCAACATTTCAGAATCTAATTCATTGCAAAACCTCCAAGGAAATGTGAGACACATTGATAGTCTACATGGAGGGTTCTGAAGAGGTTAGGCAAGATAGAAAATCTATGCTTAATCAAGAATATGAGAGTTTCAGGCAAGCCAAGTATGAAAGTATTACTGAATGCTATAAGAAGTTCTATAGGATTGTCAATGAACTTATGTCTTATGGAAGAGTTTTCAGTACTTATGAGTTAAATGATAAATTCTTTAGGTCTTTGACTAAGGATTGGGATACAAAAATCTGTGCCATAAGGGAAGTGGCCAGACTGGCTGAGATTTCTCCTCCAACACTGTTTGGAAAATTACTGTCATATGAGATGCAGCTGTTGGCCAGAAAAGATGGAGAGAAACATACAAAGGTTGACTCTAAAGAAAAGTCAGTGTCCTTCAAGGTTGAAGCCACCAGGAAGAATAGGAGAATGTCTCCATCTTTTCCTAAGAGAGATGCAGAAATGATCTCAAAAATTCAGATAAATCCAGTACAGATAGCAGTGACTCAGATGAAGACTTTGCAGCATTCACGAGGCAGTTCCAGAGATTCTTAAAGAAGAAGCAGTGGAAATCTAGGCCTTCCACATCACAGTCCAGGGATGACTATTATCAGAAGGGGAAATCATCCAGGAAGGACAGGAATGGGACAAAGCCTGGCAAGTCAACTTCATCCAAGATTATATGCTATTGCTGTAACAAAGCTGGACATGTTGTTGCTGACTGTCCAGATAAAAGGAAGGAGTCTGCTAATAGAAAGAAGTCACAGCATAAGAGCAAGAAGGAGAAATCCTTGGTTGTTGAGAAAGAGAAAAGCTTGACAGATCAATCAACTTTAGAGTCAGAATCTGAGGCTGAGGCATATATTGGTCTGTTTGCAGAAGAAGAGGATGAGTTCATGCAATTACTGGACTCTATCTATGAGCAAGAAGATCATCAATGCAAAGGACTGATGGCAGTGTCTGAAGAAGACCAGTGCCAAGATCAGCCTGGCCCCAGTAAGGTAAAATGTGTATCTGTAGATTCTGATTATTTCACTGGGTCAGAATCAGAAGCATCTCCATCAAGAGATGAAGATGAGTCTGCATCTGAAGGAGATATTCATCAGTTGAGAGATGAATATGGAGATTTATTGCAGGCACTTAAGAGAAGCAAAAACCTGGCCAAAAATCAAGCTAAGGAAATTGCATCTCTTAAGTTGGCTGCAACTGATTCAGAGAAGCTGCTGGATCAAAAGATGAATGAGATTGCCAGATTGAAGAACATAACTGTTATTCAAATGAGAACAATCACTTTCAAAAATGATCAGATTAAAAGTCTGGAAAGCAGACTTCAGAAAGAGAGGGAGATTGTGGCTAGTTTTTCTAAGCCAAAATCTGTATTACCTGAAAGTCCACTTAGTGTCAACTACCTTCACCTATGGGGGGGGGGGGAATAGGTGTCTTGCAGCGTTTTTGCGGAATTAAAATCTTACCTGCACAAGAAAACAAAACAACACAGCACAGAAAGGACACAAGCAATTTATAGTGGTTCCCCGATTTGGGTACATCCACTTTCCCCCTTCGACCTATCTCCCAACCAGGGACGACTCGGTCACTTCACCAACAGGATTAAAATCCAATCCTTGCACTAACGGAAGGAACCCTTCCACACGTAGGAGTCACCACTCCCACAATACGGGTTGCACCCAACCCTTACAACTAGGGACCAATCGGTCCGTTACAAAGAAATTGAAAATAGATTGTATAAGAAATACAAACAACTTATGGAGACTAAGGTGTCCCTCTTCATTCGATGACGTGTTCTTGAAGTCAATGAAGAGTCCACAACCCTAGATCTCACTTGGAGAGAATCTCTCCCGAAACCGGCGGCGGCAAGAAGGGCGGCGGCTTGGTTCTCGGGATCGGCGGCGACAACGGAGTGCTGCTGTTGTACTTTGGAGATTCAACTTTCGTAGCAAAGCTAGCAAGATCTACCAACGGTCACACTAGGATCGATCGTCTCGATCGATTCGGAAGGGGAAGGTTTTCCCGATCAATGAATCAAGAGACAAAGGATCTCTGGTTAGACGCGTGAGACGCTGTGCTTGGCTGAGCTTCTGTTGCCGGGAGATCTGGAAGAAACCACGATAAAAGACGGCGATCCACTGGCACGAGCGGCGACGGCGGCGGAGCAGGTTTCACGATCTAGGTCACGTCGGCGGCTCGACTTCGTTTCAAATTTCTTCTTAATGGACTGTTCAAAAATACACGAGTATTTATACAGTAGAATACTTCTTTATGACCGTTGTGGGTCCCACCAGAAGAAACCCTAAAACCGGTTCAAAACAGCGCCTTAACATTTAATCCGGTCCCGCAGCTTCAAAAATTCGCCTAAGGCAAAATCGGCGAGAATCGAAGGTGATTCTCGTCGATTCGGCGAGAATCACTAGTGATTCTCGTCGATTCGGCGAGAATTAGCCAGTGATTCTCGACGATTTTGACTTACCGACAGATTTGCACGCTCTGATTTAGCCGGATAGAGACGGCGAGAATCAGCCAGTGATTCTCGATGATTCGGACGAGAATCACTAGTGATTCTCGCCGAATCGGCGAGAATCACTTAGTGATTCTCGTCGATTATTACTTAGACGATTTTTCGTCTTTCCACCCATGAGCTGCTCTTTGACTCATCCTTACTCCTTGTCTGCTCTTGCATTATCATAGCCCTGTACTTGAAAATAAGTACACTCCAATAGAGAGAGTACACGTAGGCCAACACACTGATTTGCTCAACGAGGGATTACGTCGCACAGACCCGTGTATATTGACCTACTGCACCCTGACATTGGTGTGTACTTTGCGTGGAATAACTGCAAGCACAACTTAAAAGATTTCATCAAATACATTGTCTATTTACCTTAGCTTGTATATGGGCTTCTTCAAATCAGGTACGTTGTGGGTACAATACCCAACAATCTCTCCCTATTTGAAGAAGCCTAAACCCTACAAGCTAAGGTGAATAGAGCGTATGGGAATGAAAATCATAAACTTAAAATTGAGTTGAGAGAGATATTCATTACCAATACCAATTTCTTGAGAGTTGACTTGGAGCCACCTTAGCCTTAGCCGAGAGGGTAATCTCCCCCTTTTCGGCTTCTACAAATCTGGGTCTGTTGCATTTGACCCCTTGCTCCCCCTCAGTTCTTGCACCTGTGCTCACACTTGAGTTCCTGGCAGAGGCTCCCCCTAGATGCATGAGCCTGGAGCTTCTGTAGTCTTCATTCCTCATAGTTTAGCATCCCCAATTCAGTTTTGAAAAGACTGAACTTGGCTTCGTCTAAGGGCTTTGTGAAAATATCTGCAATCTGCTTGTCCGTGGGGACATAACAGAGAGAGATGTCCTTGTTCTCCACGTGCTCCCGAATGAAGTGGTAGCGCACTTCAATATGCTTCGTTCTGCTGTGCGATACCGGATTGTTGCCAATTGCAATTGCACTGGAGGAGTCGCAGTACATTGGTGCTTCCTTGAACTGAAGGTCGTAGTCAGCTAATTGGTTTCTGATCCATAGGAGTTGTGCGCAACAGCTGCCTGCCGAGATGTACTCAGACTCTGCTGTGGAGGTTGCTACACAATTCTGCTTCTTGCTGTTCCATGAGATAAGCCTTCTTCCGAGGAATTGACACGTCCCGGAAGTGCTTTTCCTGTCATCCCTACTCACTGCAAAATCAGCATCTGAAAAACCTATTAGCTCGACATCATTGTTTCTCGGGTACCACAAGCCAAGATTGGGAGTACCTTTAAGGTATCTTAGAATTCGCTTTGCAGCGACATAGTGAGATTCCTTAGTGTTCACCTGATATCTGGCACAGACACATATGGAGAACATGATATCCGGTCTACTGGCAGTAAGGTAGAGCAGGGATCCAATGATGCTTCTGTATTTGGTTTCATAGAAAGGTTTACCTTTCTCATCCATATCCAGAGACATAGTGGATACCATTGGAGTCCTCATAGTGGTTGCATTCTCCATACCGAATTTCTTGAGAAGTTCATCTGTGAACTTCGTCTGAGAGATGAAGATTCCACCCTCAGACTATTTCACTTGAAGTCCAAAGAAATACTTTAGCTCTCCCATACTGCTCATTT
The DNA here is from genome assembly GCA_039583875.1 of Platanthera guangdongensis. Classification (NCBI taxonomy): domain Eukaryota; kingdom Viridiplantae; phylum Streptophyta; class Magnoliopsida; order Asparagales; family Orchidaceae; genus Platanthera; species Platanthera guangdongensis. Next base: position 107,381,181 of record CM077152.1, read on the forward strand.
CAAACTTTCCTTGCATAAGTTTAGAAAACTTTTTGCAAAGATTGTTGTCCGTTGAGCCGAATATAATGTCATCGACATAGATTTGCACCAGCAAAATCTTGCCTTTGACTTCCCTGAGAAACAATGCCTTATCTATTTTACCTCTAGAGAACTTGTTCTCAAGAAGAAAACTAGATAAAGTCTCATACCAAGCTCGTGGAGCTTGTTTTAAACCATATAGAGCTTTATTAAGAAAATATACATGATTGGGATAAGTAGGATTGACAAAACCTGGGGGTTGAGCGACGTATACTTTCTCTTTCAGGTCTCCGTTCAAGAATGCTGATTTCACATCCATTTGATAGACGGTGAATCCTTTGTGCGAAGCATATGCCAGGAACAATCTGATTGCCTCGAGCCTTGCCACTGGTGCAAAGGTCTGGTCGAAGTCAATCCCCTCCTCCTGTCTGTAACCTTGAGCCACCTGCCTGGCCTTATTCTTTATGATGACACCATGTTCATCCAGTTTGTTTCTGAAGATCCACTTGGTGCCAATCACATTCTGATTTTGTGGTCTGGGAACCAGTGTCCAAACGTTGCATCGTTCGAATTGATGCAGTTCATCTTGCATGGACAAAATCCATGCCGCATCTTTGTTTGCCTCGTCGAACTTCTTTGGCTCAACCTGTGACAGGAAGCTAAGATGCAAAATCTCGTTAATAGTACCTCTTCGAGTTCTGACACCGTCACGAGGATCTCCGATGAGCTGATCTCTAGGATGATCCCTCACGTGCCGGAGCTCTAGAAGTCTGGCGTCTAGAGCTTCGACTACTTTTTGGGCTTCTCCTTCTTCTAAGAGATTTGCTCCATTTTGATCTTTAATATTCCCAGTTGACGTTGAGGTGGAAACTTTGACGTACTTAGGAGTTTCATCTTTAGCGGTCTCATCAAGACTCAGCTGTTCAAGTCGTGCACCTGCATCTTCAAAAATACCGCTGGAAGAATTGTTGTTAAGCAAGCTTCCTTCATCAAATACAACATTAATTGATTCTTCTACCACTAGGGTTTTCTTATTGAAGACCCTATATGCCCGACTGTGGGTACTATAGCACATGAATATGCCTTCGAAGCATTTTTCACCAAATTTAGTACGTGGGTACTTCCCATTATTCAGTACATAACATCTGCAACCAAAGATCCTCAAATGGGACATGGTTGGTTTCCTGCCTTCCAGTAGTTCGTAGGGCGTCTTACGATGACTTTTGTTGATCAATGCCCGGTTTTGAACATGACAATCCGTATTGATCGCCTCAGCCCAGAAGTATTCTAGGAGTGAAGCGTCATTCAAAATTGTCGTGCAGGCTTCAATGAGTGTTCTATTTCTTCTCTCCGCGACTCCGTTTTGTTGAGGAGTGCGCGGGGAGGAAAACTCATGAAAGATACCAAGTTCTTCACAGAACTCTGTCATAGCACCAGACTCGAACTCTGTTCCATGGTCACTTCTGATTTTGACCATTGAGCAGTTAAGTTCGTTCTGGATCAGCTTGACAAAGCTGGTGAAGATGTCAAACGTATCATACTTGCGTTTTAAAAAGAACACCCAGGTAAACCGAGAGTGATCATCTACAATCACGAGCGTATAAGACTTCCCTCCTAAGCTATGAACTTGCATTGGACCAAACAAGTCCATGTGCAGAAGATAAAGACATCGGGAGGAGTCTTTGTCTGAGATGCCCTTAAAGGTAGCCCGAGTCTGTTTGCCCATCTGGCATGCAGGATAGGGACTATCTTTGATACACTTAATAATGGGAGCATCCCTCACTAAATCTTTGGAAAATAGCATATTAATTGTCTTGTAATTAATATGTGCCAATCACTTGTGCCATTGTTCACAAAGAGATGCACTGCCTTTTGCTACTAGGCATACGGGGGTAGATGAATCTAAGCTAAGAAAATCTAAGCAGATGATATTTCTGCTCCTAATGCCTGTTAATACCGTCTCAGAAGAGACACATGATATTATCAGGCATTTATCCTTGCAGAACTTAACGTCATAACCTTTATCACATAACTGACTTACACTGATCAGGTTATGGTTTAACCCTTCAACATAAGCCACGTCGGTGATAGAGATTATACCGTTGGAAATCATACCGTAACCTTTGGTGACTCCTCGATCTGACCCCCCAAAGATGACTTTGGGTCCATTCTCGACTGGAGTGTAATCACGCAGCAGGCTTCTTGTCCCAGTCATATGCCGGGAGCATCCACTGTCCAAGTACCATATTGGAGTTTTGGTGTCCTTTGGACATTCCTGCAAAACAAAATTAATTTCCCTTAGGAACCCAATCGAACTTGGGTCCTAGATTCTTGGTTAGCATACTCCCCCTCGGGTGGTTAACCCTACGTGTGGTCGGCCTCGCATTGCTAGCATAAGGAGTCTCGTTATACCTCGGATTAAACCAACAATCCACGGCAAAGTGACCGACTTTGCCACAACACCAATAGTCAAATTTGTTGTACCTCTTCCTAGGCTCCTGCTTTACCCTGGGAATGGTGGGTACAGCCGGGGCCTTGGATCTGGAGGTGGAGGCATCATAGTGATTGCAGTCACATGACTTCTTCACCTTTTGTTCCTTCAGTATAACAGGCTTGGATTTTGGTGCCTGCTTTCTATTATGGCCGCTAGAGAATTGACCATAATTTCCCATGTGGATTTCCTCATAAGGTGCCTTGAAGACACTCTCACCGAAGTTGCGGGGAAAAGTCCAACCATCATATCGGCTCTTTGGCTTTGCAACCGAGGGCCAGAAATGATGACTAAAGGTTGACTCAAAGTCATGTTGGTTGCAGGGAAAGCTAGGCTTTCTGAACGCAACAGGACTGAGTGGGGCCTTTCTCTTTTCAGCACCAGAGGCCTTCTTGGCGGCCTTATTATTTCTTTGGTTCCTGTTTCTCCTGGATGAGGAACCAGATACCCCTACATGCCCCAAGCCAGCTCCTTTGGCCTGAGCAGAGAAGGTATCAACTAATAGAAGAGCTGTTTTTGGCATAGAGAAGCTCTTGACGATCTTCCTTTCTGCCGAAAGTTGTTCTTCCAACTTGTCGACTTCCTCCTGCTTAAGATCAAGGAGCTTAAGAGACTCTGAATGCTTTGAAGTCAGGTCTAGGTGCTCCTATCGGAGAGAGATCAAACTGGTGATCTCTTCCCTTAGGGAGACGCTCTCACCCTTAAAGAATTTCACTTCCTTTTTCTCAGCCTTCAATCTCTTACGGCACTCCTCGAAAGTGTTGAGCAGAAGCTCATACTTCTCGAGGAGCTCCGCTTCACGGGCCGAAGGGCTATCCTCAGGGTCATCATCCTGAGACTTAGGATCAGATTCAGAGTCGGAGAGAGGGGTGTGAGCTTTTACCTTCCCAGTAAATGGGGGCATTCTCCTTCTGAGTCGGAGCGACCCACCAGCCCGAAGTAGGCTTCCTCATCATCACTGGAGTCTGAGGAATCAGACTCACTCAGTTTCTTTGGCTTTTTGGCGATGTAGCTCCTCTCTTTCTTCTTATCGCTAGAGGACTTGTGCTCCTCTCCCTTTCCCTTTTCTCTCTTGCCTTGGTGGCAGTCGGCCACGACGTGTCCTGGCTTATTTCATCCAAAACAAATAATGTCAGAGGAGCGATGTTTGTTCGGTTTAGAAGCATACCTGTCAGAAGAATAATTTTTCTTTTGATGCCTGGAGGAGGAGCCGTCTCTCTTTCTTTGATTCCTCATCTTGAGGAACTTCTTGAATTCTCGGGTGATGAGGGAGAAATCTTCCTTAGATAACTCTGAGCTGGAGGAGCATGGCTCGGAGTCCTCCTCCTCATCCTTTTTCCCGGCACGGTATGAAACCGCACCCTGCCCTTCCTGGAGTGAATGGCTTTTAGGGCCACAGTCTTTTCCTTAGCTGCAGCCTTCTCTGCTTCTTCTTCTGCTTTCCTGGTGTTCAGTTGAAGCTCATAGGACATCAGCTTCCCAAACAGAATTTGCGGGTCTGTTTCAGCAAGTCTGCCAAACTCTCGGATGGCGCAGATCTTTGTGTCCCATTCCTTAGTAATTGACCTAAGGAATTTATCATTAAGTTCACCATCAGTGAACACTCTTCCATATCCTTTGAGGGCATTGACAATCTTGAGGAAGTTCTCGAAGGTGACTCCGATCTCTTCCTTAGGCCCTTGTCTGAAGGCCTCATATTTCTGGTTCAGGAGGGATCTCCGATCATCCCTCACTTCATCAGTGCCCTCCATTAGGATAATCAGGCAGTGCTAGATCTCCTTTGCTGTCCTGTAGTTGCAGAAGTTCTGCATCATTGAGTCATCGACCGCGCTGACCAGAATGTTCTGCGCCTTCTTGTCAAGTCCCACCAGCACCATCTCGTCCTTGTCCATTTCAGAAATTTTCTTTGGCACTTTCTTGGTAGGATTAATGGTGGAGGCCTTAGTGGGGACATAAGGTCCCTCCTCCACGATCATGAAGAGTCGGGGATCGACCGCTTCCATGTAGAACCTAATCCTTTCCTTCCAGATAGGAAAGTTTAGCCTGGTGCACACTGGGATCTTGCCTGTGTACTTGAGTCCGTCCATAGTAGAAGTCTGCCTTCTTCTTGACACTAGTGGCAGGAACTTACTCAAGGCGTTAACCTATTTGTTGATTAACCTGGCTCTGATACCACTTGAAAGTCCACTTAGTGTCAACTACCTTCACCTATGGGGGGGGGGGGGAATAGGTGTCTTGCAGCGTTTTTGCGGAATTAAAATCTTACCTGCACAAGAAAACAAAACAACACAGTACAGAAAGGACACAAGCAATTTATAGTGGTTCCCCGATTTCGGTACGCCCACTTTCCCCCTTCGACCTATCTCCCAACCAGGGACGACTCGGTCACTTCACCAACAGGATTGAAATCCAATCCTTGCACTAACGGAAGTAACCCTTCCGCACATAGGAGTCACCACTCCCACAACACGGGTTGCACCCAACCCTTACAACTAGGGACCAATCGGTCCGTTACAAAGAAATTGAAAATAGATTGTATAAGAAATACAAACAACTTATGGAGACTAAGGTGTCCCTCTTCGTTCGATGACGTGTTCTTGAAGTCAACGAAGAGTCCACAACCCTAGATCTCACTTGGAGAGAATCTCTCCCGAAACCGGCGGCGGCAAGAAGGGCGGCAGCTTGGTTCTCGGGATCGGCGGTGACAACGGAGTGCTGCTGCTGTACTTTGGAGATTCAACTTTCGTAGCAAAGCTAGCAAGATCTACCAACGGTCACACTAGGATCGATCGTCTCGATCGATTCGGAAGGGGAAGGTTTTCCCGATCAACGAATCAAGAGACAAAGGATCTCTGGTTAGACGCGTGAGACGCTGTGCTTGGCTGAGCTTCTGTCGCCGGGAGATCTGGAAGAAACCACGATCAAAGACGGCGATCCACTGGCACGAGCGGCGATGGCGGCGGAGCAGGTTTCACGATCTAGATCACGTCAGCGGCTCGGCTTCGTTTCAAATTTCTTCTTAATGGACTGTTCAAAAATACGCGAGTATTTATACAGTAGAATACTTCTTTATGACCGTTGTGGGTCCCACCAGAAGAAACCCTAAAACCGGTTCAAAATAGCGCCTTAACATTTGATCCGGTCCAGCAGCTTCATAAATTCGCCTAAGGCAAAATCGACGAGAATCGAAGGTGATTCTCGTCGATTCGGCGAGAATCACTAGTGATTCTCGTCGATTCGGCGAGAATCAGCCAGTGATTCTCGACGATTTTGACTTGCCGACAGATTTGCACGCTCTGATTTAGCCGGATAGAGATGGAGAGAATCAGCCAGTGTTTCTCGATGATTCGGCGAGAATCACTAGTGATTCTCGCCGAATCGGCGAGAATCACTTAGTGATTCTCGTCGATTATTACTTAGACGATTTTTCGTCTTTCCACCCATGAGCTGCTCTTTGACCCATCCTTGCTCCTTGTCTGCTCTTGCATTATCATAGCCCTGTACTTGAAAATAAGTACACTCCAATAGAGAGAATACACGTAGGCCAACACACTGATCTGCTCAACAAGGGATTACGTCGCGCAGACCCGTGTATATTGACCTACTGCACCCTGACATTGGTGTGTACTTAGCGTGGAATAACTGCAAGCACAACTTAAAAGATTTCATCAAATACATTGTCTATTTACCTTAGCTTGTACAGGGGCTTCTTCAAATCAGGTACGTTGTGGATACAATACCCAACATTACCCTTGATTGATGAGTTTGTGTCTCAAAAGGGTAAGGCTGGATTAGGGTTTAAGAGAACTGCATGGACTGATAAGTCCAATTATAAAGGCAGAGCCCCAGCACAAAATAAGAGACCTGCTACAAACAGTACAGCTAAGGTTGTACCTAAAAAGATGTATAATAAGTTTGAGTGCTTGTGCTATGGCAAGATAGGCCACTATGCCTTAGACTGTTGGCACAATATCAGTATCAAGGATAGTAGCAGTCTGCCTATTAGAAAAGCTGTAGGCAGATTTGTTAAGTTTCAGACTAACTTGAACCAAGGACCCAAAAGTTATTTGGGTTCTAAGGTTAAGTAATCTTTGTTGCAGGTGAGTCCAAGTTGTCATGCACCTATATGGTACTTGGACAGTGGATATTCCAGGCATATGACTGGAATAAGGGGATTGTTGAAGGACTACTTACCTATGCTGAATGGGCCTAAAGTAATCTTTGGTGGTTCTGAAAAGGGAATCATCAAAGGTTTTGGTAACATTTCTAATAACTCCATTACAATCACTCAAGTGGCCTATGTAAAGGGTTTGAAACACAACCTAATTAGCATAAGTCAGCTGAGTGATTTAGGTTATGACATTTCATTTGTCAAGAATGGTTTTCATATCAAGAGGTCAAGTGATCAAGATATCATATTGACTGGATATAGAAAAAGAAATGTATATTGCCTAGACTTTGTGTGTGAGAATAAAAATTCTCATATCTGTCTTGTGGCTGATGAGAAAGTCTCTCATTGTGTCAAATGGCATAAGAGGCTAGCCCATCTTAACTATCAGACAGTTGTCCAACTCTTTAGCAAAGAGTTAGTGAGGAATGGTCCTCAAGTTAAGTGTTATAAGGAAGGAATATGTTCAGCTTGTCAAAAAGGCAAGAAAACTAGATCCTCCTTTCATAGCCTTGAAACCAAGGATTCAGTGAGGTGCTTGTACCTCTTGCATATGGATTTATTTGGTCCTATGCCAGTTCAGAGCCTAGGTAGGAAGGTCTACACTTTTGTGGTTGTAGATGACTATTCTAGATTCTCATGGGTATTATTTCTGAGACAGAAATCTGAAACCCCAAAGGTCTTCTACAATTTTGTCAAACAAATTCAGAATGAATTAAATAGTTCCGTGGTCAAAATTAGAAGTGACCATGGAACTGAATTCCAATCTAAAAGTATGACAAGGTTGTGTGAAGAGTTTGGGATTCATCAGGAATTCTCCTCACCTAGAACACCTCAGCAAAATGACATTGCTGAGAGAAAGAATAGGACATTGATTGAGGCTGGAAGAACACTATTGAGTGATACTTCTCTCCCAGAATATTTCTGGGCTGAGGCAGTTAACACTGCATGTCATGTGCTCAATAGGGCTTCCATCACCAAAAGCCACAAAAAGATACCCTATGAGGTTGTAAAAGACGGAAAACCAAACTTATCCTATTTTAGGATTTTTAGTTGCAAGTGCTATGTACTTAACAATGGCAAATCTCACCTTTCTAAGTTTGCTGCCAAATCCCAAGATGGGATATTTGTTGGGTACAACAACAATAGTAAGGCCTATAGGGTCTACAACTTAGCTTCTCAAGTTGTAGAAGAGTCAGTTCATGTCATTTTTGATGAAACTAGACTTATTAACAGTGAGTTGCCAAGTAGTTCTTGTAGCTCCACAAGTATTTAGCAAAAGATGGACCAGCTAGATCCAACTTCAAAGCAGGATGAGGAAAATGGTAGTTGTTGTCCAGGGGGAGTACAAGACACTCAAGATGCTGAAGAAGAACATGAGGTGTAGCATGAAGAAGAGATTGGAGAAGATCAAACTGCTATTCGATTACCTCCAACAGTTAGATAGTTGAAGGATCATCCTACACACCAGATCTTTGGTGATCTAAGACAAGGAGTACAAATAAGGAATAGGAACTTGAACACAGTTCTTTGCTCTAGCTTCTTATCTCAAGTGGAACCCAAGAGATTTGAAGAAGCTGTTAAGGACCCACAGTGGACTGATGCCATGCAGGAGGAGTTATATCAATTCAGAAGGTGCAAGGTCTGGGATTTGGTTCCAAAACCAAAGGGCCACAATGTCATAGTGACAAAGTGGATTTATAAAAACAAGCTTGATGAGAGTGGGATCATAGTGAAGAACAAGGCAAGACTAGTTGCCAAAGGATACAGACAAGAGGAGGGCATAGACTTTGATCAGACTTTTGCCCCTGTGGGAATACTGGAAGCTATCAGGCTATTTCTAGCCTATGCAGCATATCAAGGCTTCAAAGTATTCTAGATGGATGTTAAGTCTGCATTCTTAAATGGAGACTTAAAAGAGGAGGTCTATGTAGAGCAGCCCTCAGGTTTTGTTGATCCACTCAATCCTACTTATGTCTATAGACTTAGGAAAGCTTTGTATGGGTTAAAATAAGCTCCAAGGGCTTGGTATGAAGCCCTGTCTAATTTCCTCATTGAGAACAAATTCTCAAGGGGGAAAATAGACAAGACTCTATTCCTTAGGGAATCCAAAGGAAAGATTATCCTAGTCCAAATATATGTTGATGGCATAATATTTGGGTCTACTGAAAGTAACCTTTGTAGAAAGTTTGCAAAACTTATGCAAGGGAAATTTGAAATGAGCAGTATGAGAGAACTTAAGTTCTTCTTGGGTCTCCAAGTAAGACAGACTGAAGATGGCTTGTCCATATCTCAGTCTAAGTTCACCCTGGAGTTAATTAAGAAGTATGGTATGGATTCATCCACTACCATGAGAACTCCAATGGGGATAAGTGTGTCTCTAAGCAAAGATGATGCAGGGAAACCTGCAGATGAAACTTTATATAGAGGGATAGTTGGCTCCCTCCTATATCTGACCGCTAGTAGACCAGATATCATGTATGCTACATGTGTCTATGCTAGGTACCAATCCTGCCCTAAAGAATCTCATCTTACTACAGTCAAAAGGATTTTGAGATATCTTAAGGGCACACCTAATCTACGCCTTTGGTATCCTAGGGATAGAGATTTTCTAGTAATGGGTTATTCAGATGCAGACTTTGCAGGTTGCAAAGTAGATAGGAAAAATACAACAGACACCTATCAATTTCTAGGAGCAAGATTGGTGTCTTGGAGCTGTAAGAAGAAGACCAGTATGGCAATTTCCACAGCTGAGTCTGAGTTTGTTGCTGCTGGAAGTTGTTGTGCACAACTATTGTGGATACAACATCAGTTGGAAGATTATGGTATTCAGTTAAGTAGAACTCTATTATTATGTGATTCTACTAGTGCTATTTCTATTGCTCATAATCTCGTTTCTCATAGTAGAACAAAGCATATAGAAATAAGATACCATTTTCTTAGAGACCATGTAGAGAAAGAAGATATCTCTTTAGAATTTGTTAGTACTGATTTACAACTAGCTGACATGTTTACTAAGCCTTTAGATGAAACTAAATTCAACAATTTCAAAATTGAAATAGGTATGTTGAACATACATTAATTTACAAAATTTGGCTAAGTAAAATTGTGTCGACACAAGAAGTTGTCTGTGTCGACACATAGTAGTTGGTGTCGACATCCCAGAGAAGTGGTGTCGACATTCCAGGAAAGTGGTGTCGACACATCTAGAGAATCGGTGTCGACACTTCAGGGAAGTGGTGTCGACACATCCAGAAGTGGTGTCGACACTTAATGTAAACACACAGATTTGTCGACCTCAGTTCGTCGAACTCGACAAAAACAAATAGAATTGATGTCGAGTCATTAGAAGTCTGTGTCGACACTTTTCAACAGTGTCGACACATTAAGAGATTGTTGACGCGACTTTTGACCTTCAATACTTAGAAAGGTATAAATAGGTCAACAACATATTCTGTCGACACACTCTCCATATTTTCGATACCAAAACCCTGTGTCGACAACTTCTCTCTTCTCAATCCAAGCTTTCACTCAACCCTAATGGCACCAAAGCTAGAAGATAGTATCAACAAAGGTTATGTGCTGGTACGCCACGCTTTTGATAGTGTAGAACCTGAAATTAAAGCAGTAGTAACCCTAATTGCTGAAAATGGGTTGGAATTTCTGGTATCTGAACCGACAAAGATTTGGAAGAAAGAAATACTAGATTTATATGGCACAGCTACTGTGGATTCTACTGGACTTAAGATCAAGTCTACAGTTCAAGGAACCAAGGTTAAACTTACTTTGAAGAGCTTAAGGAAAACTCTTCAACTTCCAAGAACTCAAGAAGAAGAAGAAGTACCTTCATCAAAGACAAGGGAAGCACTTCAATGGTGTGGATTGGATCCCACCTTAAAGATTGGATCAGCAATGAATAGAAAAGGGATGAATCTACAAGGCAAATTCCTTTCAGAAGTAGTGGGAAAAGTCATTCTCTGCAAGCCAGTGGGGCATGATAGGATTTCAGCCTATATGTTCAGCCTGATGACCAGGATCATCTACAGACTAAACACAGATTGGTCAGTAGTAATATTTGAAAAGATTAAGGAAAGTATTAAGAAACCAAATCTGGGAAGGATTATGAGTCTCTACTTGGCTGGAATAATTCCAGAAGTAATGACCCAGACTGTTGGTTCAAAGATTAACCATATGAGAAGAATCGATATTAGGATAATATCCAGATGGGATAGGGTCCTAACTAAGGATATGCCTGATGAAGAGAGGCAAGAGCTTCCTGAAAAATCTCATGCGCATGATATTACATATAATACTAAGGTGCAGGGGGATCCTCATCTTGAGGAAGAGCCAATAGACTTGGAAAGTGATATGGCTACACAAACTATACTTGAGGTAATACATGAGGTTAATCAATCAATTCTTAATGATACAGATGAAACTCTAACTGAATCTTTGATTGATGTTGACCAGCTAACTCAACTAAACATTCAAGCACAAGATGTTGTCGTGGAGGATACATCTGCTGCTGTTAATGCTCCTAAATTTGTGGTGTCTCAAGTCCCTACTCCAAAAGAGTTCACTCTTGAAGAGTTGTTGCCAGATTTAGGGCAAACTGAATTTGAAGGGGAGAAAGCAGATTTTGAGGGGGAGCAAGTTAACATTGAGGAGGAGCAAGTAAGTACTGTGGGGGAGGAGCAAGGGACTCAGGGGGAGCTACCTAGGACTGCACAGGAATTACCTCCTAGTCCTAAAGAAAGAGTTGATATAGTCAGTACCTCAGCTTCAGAAGAGGAAGAAGAAATTCAAGCTAAGAAAAGAAAGCTAATGGTATTCAAAAGAAGAAGCCATAACTATAAGAGGGCTTTACAAACTGCTCCACAATCTGCCCCAGTAACTGATTACAGTTCTTTGTTGATATCTTTGCAAGTAAAATTGGATGAACAAAGGATTGCCATGGAGAAATATATGGATGAAACTCACAAAGATCTACAACTCTCCTTGGCTACAGATATTAAATCAATAAGATTTGAAGTTAATCAGAATAAGAAGGAGATGACAGATTGCTTTCACAAAGAAGGCAATGCTGTGGTTTTCCTAACAACACATTAAGAGAAAATCAAGACTCAAGTTGATGATATGGCTCTTAAACAAGGCTATGTTCTAGAGAATCAGATTAGAATGAATGATAATCTGACAGAATCACATAATGTGATTGTTACAGAAATGCAGAATATTGCTACTGCCCAGACTGAGGCAAGGACTAAGGCCAAGGTCGATTTTGATAAGCAATTACAGGAAGGACTAGCTGCTGTCCAAACTACTATTAAGGATTCTCAAAAGACTATTTCTGCACAGCTACTGAAGTTAAAGTCTTTTTATAAAGATGGTGTAAATTTTCTTGATGAACAAATCAGATTTCAAAAAGATGACATCAGGGATCATGTTGCAAGAGAAGTCATAAAGGGGGGAGAGAGTGTTAGTCAAAGCAGGCTCTGATCATGCTAAATGGATATCTAATAGCATCAGAACCACACTTGGATATCCACCCCTCTGTGATGATGACAATGTAGCTGAGTCAGGTATACACCCTGCCTATTTTGGAGGTGACCAACCTGAAGTTGCTCAAGTTATTTATCCTCCAGCTGATTTTGAAATGATTCACCAAGAAGTACAATCAATGTACAGCCCTCTAGAGGGAAATAAAAATGTTATCATTGAGAAAGTTGAAATGCTAGAGGCGGTTTTGAATAAAGAGCAAGAAACTCTATTGTCTAAGAAGAGATTCAGAGAACAGGCTGAGTTAAAGCCTGATTTTGAGCAGTGGAGTCCTACTTCTAGGAATATTATTCTGACTGCCTGGAAAGCTGTAAAGGACCAGACCCATGATAGGGGCAAATGGTACACAGAACAAGAATGACAAAAGAATAAAGCTAGACAAGAAGCAATTCTGCAATATAGAAGAAAGGGAAAGGCTGGGAAGCTACCTCCTAATGCTCAGGAGCCTAACAAATATTTCCCTAAGCCTTTTTCATTATTTTGAAAGACAAAGAATAAGGGCTGAAGAGCAAAAGAAGAAAGATCTGAAGGGCAAGAAGCCAGCTGATGATACTGATGCTCCAGTACAAGCCAAGATCCAATCAGGCAAAGACATATTTATCAAGGAGCCAGATCAGCTTTAGATAAGATTTACTAGATTTTATAACATTGTAAACTTTAGTGTTTAAAATCTATGTAAACTATTATTAAAGAAACTTTTGAAGTTGGAACAAAACATGATTAATGCTAATTCTGGTTGCATTATTATTCTGTGATGACTTTATATTTGTTTTGTTTATAAGTTACCCTGTCATATAACGTTGTTATAGATCATAATGTGTTTATTTTGAATGGTGTATATCATTGACTAAGGGTTATGACTTCTCTAAAAAGGGGAGATTGTTGGGTACATTGGAAAATGTGTACCAGATTTTAAGAAGACTCACCTTACTCAATGATATGCATCAAGGTGTATTTGATGTTGTTTTGAGTTTATATGTGCAGGTTAAGAAAATGCAAGAATGCAGGAAAAAGTTTCTAAGTCCATATATCGACACTAGGAGAAGCTGTGTCGACACTTATGAAGGCTTGTGTCGACACTGGAGAAAAGCTGTCTCAACACTTGGAGATAATTGTTTCGACACTTGGAATGGCTGTGTCGACACTAGAAGAAACTGTGTCGACACACAGAGGCAGTGTCGACTCATAGAGGAAGCTTAGTCGACATCAGCTGTGTCAACACACAGAGGCAGCGTCGACACATAGAAAAGCTTAGTTGACATCAGCTGTGTCGACACACAGAGGCAGTGTTGACACACAGAAGACTTTGTCGACATCAACTGTATCGACACACAGGACTTGTGTCGACACATGGCAGAATTTCAAAAAAGTCAATTTGTATGAAGAAAAGAAGTGATTGTGTCGACACACAGAATTAGTGTCGACACATTCTACAGAAGCTGTGTCGAGAAGCAGTATCAACAACAAAGGAGATGTGTCGACACCACCAAGGCTTATGTCGACACTTAGTCCACTTGTGTCGACACTTAGTCTACTTGTGTCGACACATGAATAAGTTCAGTATCGACATTTTGCTGACAGAGGCAGAGTTTCAAGAAGTGACTGGATGAATTGACAGCTGCCATTACCAACCGGTCTACTGCAACTCTCAGAGCTGTCAGAAGTTTGTTAGAAACCGGATCAGCCGGTTACCATGGAGAAAGTCTATATAAAGGCATTTTTCCTTGGACAGAAAGGGATTGATAAGAAAAGAATACATACACTTACAATTACACAAAAATAGAAGAAGATTTTTGTAAGAAGATCTAAGAACAAGTTGGAGAGAGAGAGCTCCATCTTTTGAAGTGAAGAAAGGGACTTAAATCAACAAGTCCCTCAAGTGCAGATCCTGAACCAGTCTGCTAAGAAGGATTCAGATTGATATCTAAATTTCAAGAAAGAAGATGATTGAAGATCAACTTCAAAGGAGTTCAACCCTACTGAGTTCAGATTCAAGAAGCTTTGAAGAAAGCTAAGAGTGGTTGTTCTATGCCATCAGATTCTTTCAAGAACTGATCAAGAAGCCATCCATCCTTTCTCTCTCTACCAGGGTGGTGGTAAAATACATTGTTAAATCTATTTTCTGTAGGATCTATATAAGATCTGAGTTGTAAGCCTGTGTTTATAAAGGCTGAGTTGTAGGAGATTATTTTCTCTGAGTGGTAAGCCTTGTTGAAGGCTGAGGTAGGGCTGTGTGCCTGAGTTGTAGGAGATTGTTATCTTTGAGTTATAGGCCTTACTGAAGGCTGAGGTAGGGCAGTTTGCCTGAGATGTAGGAGTGTGGACTCACTCTGAGTTATAGGAGCCTTGTTGGATTCTGAGCTGTAAGATCTGAGGATCTGAGGTGAAGAGAAGAAGTTAGGCCGAATATAGCACACTTCTAGATATGCGAAGGGGGAAAGTGGATGTACCCAGACCTTAGGGAACCACTATAAAACTGTGTGCAATCTGTGATTGTGTGATTCTATGAATTCTGTGCAGTGTTAGCTGTAGAATTAACTGTTACTAAGTAATTAACTGAATAGAGATTATGCCTTAGAAGAAAAAGGAATTACACCTATTCACCCCCCTCCTCTAGGTGTTTAGGCACTAATTCTTTCACCCTCCAAAGCCAAAAGCTGGGCTCAGAGCTCCTTAGAAAGCACAGAAAAATCATCTGAAATCCCGAGCCAAAGTCTGTGTCTGAAGAACCCCTCTGGGTATATTTATAGTTTTCTGAATTGGATCTGCAAATAACCATACTGGGTTGACTTGAAATTACCTAAGTACCCTTGGTTGGGTCTGCCAACAACCAAACTCCGCTGCTCTGAGGAGTTATATGCACACCACCAGGGGCAAAAGAGTAAACATATTAGGGGTAGAATAGTAAAATCCACTTGGGGCCTAGATGTCAAAATGGTCTTTCTTATGTATAGCGAGTGGGGGAACACCCTGCGGCGAGACGGGCCCTCCAGCTCATCTCGATAATATCCTTTGCTATGAGGTCTTCTCGCGGTGATAGGCCTTCTCGAGCCCTCAGGAGGGGTGTCTCGCCTACTGCAGAGGCCACTTATCTCGCCACCTGCGAGTGGACCACATGGTCCCACTCGCCCATCAATTCCACTCTCCCGCCTCGACCATTCGCGCCTTGAGGACCTCTCACGATTTTGAGGTTGTACATAATCCCTGCTCTTTTCGAGATTATTCTAAGCTCGGAAAGAACATCCAACCGAGGCTCTCCATTAAAACGTATTTATTGACTCATTTATG
The DNA here is from genome assembly GCA_039583875.1 of Platanthera guangdongensis. Taxonomy (NCBI): domain Eukaryota; kingdom Viridiplantae; phylum Streptophyta; class Magnoliopsida; order Asparagales; family Orchidaceae; genus Platanthera; species Platanthera guangdongensis. Next base: position 107,396,702 of record CM077152.1, read on the forward strand.
AGAGAATATTCTATGAGTCCCCCCACCAAAACCTATAAATATGGGATTCCTATCCCGAATAGAGGCTGCCCCTTTGCACACTCTCCTTCCTTGCAGCACTGTTCATCATGTCTCACAGCCAGAGCTTTCGCGAGCGCCTTGCCAAAGTGCGCCGACAGAACAAGGCCGCCGTGGCCGCTTATACCTCAACCTTAGTTCGCCCCCTTCCTTCTGTACCATCCTCGCCATCTCGCTTGAAGAGGGAAAAAACAGGTGGCCCCTCCTCTGTAGAGGATCCGTCTCACGCAGTCTAGGAGACCTGCCCCACCCCTCCTCCCGCATCTCCCAAAGAGAAAGAGGTGAGTTCTCGCTTCTATCTTTATTACTCCTTCAATATTTGTATCTGCTTTCTTAATGGTTTCTCTTCAGGGAGATCCTGCGGATATACATCTACTGGAAAGCCCGCGAGATGACTCCGCCGCCCATCGCGAAGATTCCGACTCGCAACCACCTTCCACTCCTCCAACTACTCCTCCCAGTGAGAGGAGGAACGATCCTTCCAAGGCTACCGGGACCTCCCGTCCCCCTGGTAAGGAATCTTCCCTCTCGCTTCTCTGTCCCACTCGCTACTCCCACACCCTCTTGCGGGAGCCGCTCTCACCCTGCTCCTCTACTTCTTCCGTAGGTGCCTAGACCGACTCGCCTACTGAGAAGAACCCTGAGCAACCTGCCGTCCCGCCTCTTCTTCCCCTTAACGGGGATGAAGATTACCTTGGAGACCTTGCGAACCGGCGGAAATGAGGCGCAAGACTGCCGAGTTCTTCCAGAAACACGCGTGCAACATCCATTCACTGGCGATGGATAAGCAGGCGGCAGATCAGCGCATCGAATGGCTGGAGAACGAGTGCGCTCGCCTATCTTCCGAGACTAATGCCAAGTTAGATGTTGAAGGAACCGACCCTGATTCCATCATTAATGACACCGACATGCAGCTCCGTCTCGCGCACCGTGGGCTTGAGTCCATTCGCGCCTTCCACTCGCGCAGTAGACCTCCCTGCGCGGGAGCTCGCGGTGGCCGTTGGCAATGGCACCCGTACTGAAGGCCGTTTGTCTCGCCCCTCTTCTTCTATTTTCTCTGAATGATGTAATAATAATTAAATAATGCTGTTCGTTGTTGTCTCGCCGGTATTTATCAGAACTGTTGACGCTAAAACGCTGGATGGTGTTTTTGATTTATTCATTACTGTTGTTTTAACATTATTTTTCTTTTAATTTCCTTATTTAATCACCTCGTGATTGTGACGGGTCGCGCCGATCGAGGCTCGGGAGAGAGAGAGAGAGAGCCTACCGCCGACTCTTCCCCTTCCCCTGTACGTTTTCCTGAATATCAATCATTTCACCATACTTGCTATAAATACACCCATCCCTGGATCAAAAGGATACCCTCACTCTTCACTTATGCTACACCCAAACTCTTGCCCCTCTATTATCTCACCAACCCTTCTCGCCATTTACCCTCTCGATCATCTCGCCAATCCTTTCTTACCCTTCCTCCTTCTCTCCGTCTTGCCGAAAGCCGTATCGCCAAAACCGTCTCACAAACACCGTCTCGCCAAGGATGGAAAGAAGAGAGTTGAGGAAGGCGAGGGGCGCAACCGCTGTGGGAAGCAGTTCACCGACCATGACTTCCCGCTCGGTCGGCTTCCTGAGGAAGATTACTGCGGCTTCGTCCGCGAGTACCTGGGGGAGGGGATCGAGTCGCGTCCCCCCAAAGTCGGCGAGTCCATCAACACCTATTACCCGCGAGATCTCACTTTCCCCGTCTCGCACTTTGATGCAGGGTTGAGGCTGCCTCTATGGCCTGAGGTAAAACAAGTGTTTAAATACTTCAGCGTCGTCCCGTCGCAGTTCAACCCGAATGCTATTTCGGTGTTGATCGCCTTCTCCTGCTACATGCGCCAGGAGCGCATTGAGTTCAGCTTGACGGTCTTCCGCAAGCTCTTTATCTATCACGCCAACGCTGACGGCGTCTCATACTTCACCGGCCAAGGGATCAAGGTGTGCGAGACGCCAAACAAAAATCACCACTGGCTCACGCGGTTCGTCTTCATCCGTGGCGACCGTGGTTACTTCGGGGGCATCCCGTTCGCACCCGTGTCTCCCCACGAAAGCTTCTATGCCACCCCGTAGGTCGGCGGCACAGTCAAGCTGCTGTATGATTACTTTGTTGGCAAACATTTCGAAGTCAACTTCATGCGGCGAGGCCTCGACTCGCTGCCTCTGGTTCTCCATAGTGAAGGTATTCTCGCTCTCTTGTCTCGCACTTTGTTTTTTTCGTCTCGCCATCTTATCACTTTCTTGTTTTCCAGGGGAGCGAGTCGTCCCAGTCCACCCTCCATATAAAAGCAACATCCACCCCTTCAAGGGCCTTGATCTTGCCCATGCGGCAGTTGAGGCGGAGAGAGTCCCTGACTCCTGCCCCTCTCAAGAGGCCTCCAGGCGACACGGCGCCCTCTCGCTCCAGCCATCCAAAGAGAATGAAGAAGGCTGTGGTGGTCTCCAAGGGGAAGAAAAAGATGACCTCGAAGGAGAAGGAGATATCGGGGGTCCTTGAGCCCTATCTCTTTGGGGTCTCAATCGCCCCGCTCGCTTCCTCAACAGGCCGTCTCGCCTACTCGCGAGACGGCACTTCCCAATCAGCCTGCTGCCGCCTCCAATCAGCCAGCTGCCACCACCTCTCGCGAAGTCACCTCTTCTAGCCGTCCCGCCACCTCCTCCCACATGAACTTCAACTTGGGCCCCATGGTCCAAGATGCCGCGAGCGAACCTGTTCTGCTGTGGGGGCGGGACGTCAATCGCGTGTCAATCTCCATGCTCCTTCCCCCTTAGAAGGAGCAGGAAGAACCCACCAGCCATGCTTTCACCGTGGGGTACGACCTTTATAGTGGTCTCGACGCAGTCTCTCCTGAGAGCGAGTCTACGCGAGATATCTTCATGAAGTCCTCCCACGCCCAGATGCACGCCCTGGAGTTCTCGCACCGCGCCGCGCGCCGTTTAATATATATCAACAAAAGATGGTCGGAGAGTGAGATGGGCCTGGCAGTCGAGTGAGAGAGATCTGAAGACCTCGCAAAGAGGTTGGTTGATGCCGAGACCATCCTTGCAAAAGCCCAAGGCGGCGTGGTAAAGCCCTATCCTTACTCTTTTCCTTCGAAAGCTTTTAACTTTTAACTAATGGCCGGGCGTCTCGCAGGATGCCAAGACGGCGGAGCGGCTGCACTCGCGAGTAGCGGCCCTAGAGGAGGAGGTCAAGGGCTTGAAAGCTCAGAATACTCGCCTTCAGGCCGATGCTGCTTCAACATCTCGCCGCGAGCCCTTTCGGACACCTCCACCGCACTACTCTTTTGACGAGGTTGAGGAGCAATGCCGAGATGTTGGCATCCGGGCAACAGAGCTGGTCCTGAAGATGATGAAGGACCTAGGGGTTGTTAAGTACGATTCAGAGACAGTCACTGTCCACGACCTGGTCCCCCAGCTTTATGGCGAGGAGAGCGAGGATTCTGCTTCCGGCGAGGAGGAATGACGTGTAAACTCCCAAGATCAAGAATCCCTCTCTCCTCTTCCTTTTGTTGATGTTGTAATGTTGTAAAACTTGAACTGTCTATTTTGGTCTCTGTTTTGATAATCAAATATACATGATATTTGTTGTTTGGTTCTTTATTACGCGAAATGAATCACTGGTTTGCTTTGGCCTGCGAGACGGTGCTACCCATCCATATGGCAGCCTTGACCTTACTATTTATTTTGCTTTACTTTGCTTATTGCGAGACGACCCTCTGATGCTCTTACGCAAGCGAGGTGGTGTTGCGTCTTATCTCGCAGTCATGCCCGAGAGTTGGCCCAGGTCGCGAGTCGTCGCTTTCCTTACCTTTGCGCGTGAGATCTGACTGGTATAATCTTCTCGCCTTGCCTTTAGGTATTCCCTGCGCGAGTGGCTCTTGGTGATGCAACCTGCCCTCCGATTATTAGAGTGAGCCTTTCATCTCACGCGAGTGCCCACTCGCCGTAAGCGAGACCATCCTTGTAACTACTAGCTGCGAGTGCCCCCACTCTCACTGCTTCAAGTTTTTTGCCTTAGTTTTTTTAGTTTATTTCTTTTCTCCTAAGTTTAAACTGGGATGTTGTTTTAAGGAGCTTTTCCCAACCAATATGTCATCGAGTGAGTTCACTGCCCTGCTAGCCTGACGAGAGCCTGCGCAACGGGTCCACCGGGGACCGAGCCAGGCTTGAAGTGGTGTAGAATTCCCTGAAACTTAGAACTATCCACAAGAGTCAAGAACCAAGACTTCAAGAACCAGACCTCTCCACCACAGGAGATCTTTTGGACCTGCCAGCTAATGAGAGCTTGTGCAGCGGGTCTACCAGGGGCCGAGCCGCGCTCGGGGTTGTGTAGAACCAAGGACCAAGACCTCTCCCCCACAGGGGAGCCTTCGGACCTACCAGCTAATGAGAGCTTGTGTAGCGGGTCTACCTGGGGCCGAGCCGCGCTCAGGGTAGTGCAGAACCAAGGACCAAGACCTCTCCCACATAGGCGAGCCTTCGGACCTGCCAGCTAATGAGTGCCTGCGCAGCGGGTGTACCTGGGGCCGAGCCACGCTCGGGGTAGTACAGAACCAAGGACCGAGACCTCTCCCCCACAGGCAAGCCTCCGGACATACCAGCTAATGAGAACCTGCACAGCGGGTCTACCTGGGGCCGACCCGCGCTCGGGGTAGTGCAGAATAAAGGACCAAGACCTCTCCCCCATAGGTGAGCCTTCGGACCTGCCAGCTAATGAGAGCCTGCGCAGCAGGTCTACCTAGGGCCGAGCAGCGCTCGGGGTAGTGCAGAACCAAGGACCAAGAACTAGACCTCTCCCACATGGGCGAGCCTTCGGACCTGTCAGCTAATGAGAGCCTGCGCAGCTGGTCTACCTGGGGCCGATCTGCGCTCGGGGTAGTGCAGAACCAAGGACCAATACCTGTCCCCCACAGGCCAGCCTTCGGAACTGCCAGCTAATGAGATCCTGCACAGCGGGTCTACCTGGACCGAGCTGTGCTCGGGGTAGTGTAGAACCAAGGACCAAGACCTCTTCCCCATAGGAGAGCCTTCGGACCTGCCAGCTAATGAGAGCCCGCGCAACGGTTCTACCTGGGGACGAGCCGCGCTCGGGGTAGTGCAGAACCAAGGACCAAGAATCAGACCTCTCCTCCACAGGCGAGCCTTCAGACCTGCCAGCTAATGAGAGCCTGCACAGCGGGTCTACCTGGGGCCGAGCTGCACTCGGGGTAGTGCAGAACCAAGGACCAAGAACCAGACTTCTCCCCCACAGGCGAGCATTCAGACCTGCCAGCTAATGAGAGCCTGCGCAGCGGGACTACCTGGGGCCGAGCCGCGCTCGGAGTAGTGCAAAAGCGATCATCTTCCTGTCGTTAGAACTTCATGGAAGATAAAGACAAGAATAAATTTGAGAAATTTATTATAATGAACTTGATTTGAATTTACAATTTTTGCTCTTCCTTCTCATGTGTAGAATCGCTTCAAGTCATTGTCACTCCAGGTGTGGCTCATGGTCCTACCCTCTACATCCTGGAGGTGGTACAGGACCTTTTCAACAATATAAGGCCCCTCCCAATTTGGGTTGAGCTTGCCCACGGGAGCGGACCTCCCCGCAGCATCATCTTTCTTTAGTACCAGATCTCCTTCTGCAAATTGTTTGATCCTGATATGTTTGTCGAAGTATCTTGCCATTCGTCGCTTGACCTCTTCCTGCCTGATAGCTGCTACGTCGCTCAGCTCTTCCATCATGTCTAGTGAGAGGCGTAAGCCTCCTTCATTCTCTAGCCTCCAAGCCTCGTCTCCATCACCTGCAGCCACAACTCGTGGGGATTAGACCTCAAATTCCACAGGCAGGACCGCCTCACACCCATGGGAAAGTTTGAAGGGGGTCTCGCCGGTGGCCGTGTTCGGGGTTGTCCGCAAGGCCCGCAAAACTGAGGGGAGCTGCTCCACCCAGCTCCCCCTCAAGTTCTCCACCTTCTTCTTGAGCAGGTTCATGATAATTTTGTTCGCCGCCTCCACCTGGCCGTTGCTCCTAGGGTGGTGGACGGAGGCAAACCTGAGGTCGATGCCCAGCTGGGTGCAGAAACTTATAAACTCCTCGCTTGCAAATTGAGGACCATTGTCCATGACAATGGCCTGAGGCAGCCCGTGCCTGCAGATGATCTCTCCACAAACGAAGTTCCTGATGACTTGGGAGGTGACTTTGGCTAGCGCCTTAACCTCCAGCCACTTTGAGAAGTAGTCAATCATAACCAGGAGGAACCTCCTTTGCCCACTAGCTGGAGGGAAAGACCCAACCAAATCCATCCCCCAGATAGCTAAAGGCGACAGTGTCGTGATGCTTCGAAGCCTTTGAGCTGCATGGAGCTGGAGGGGGGCGTAGAGCTGACATTTTTGGCACCTCCTCGCAAACACCACATCATCCTTCCTTAGGGTGGGCTAGAAGTACCCTTGCCTGACCACCCTTGCTTCGAACATCCTACGTACGGAATGTAACAACCTCATCTGTTCATATAATATATACTAGAAGGTCCGGCCGGGGCCCCACAACATATACCACAAAACAGACGATGTAGATACGGAGTGATACGAGAGTACGCAGTGCACCTAACACATTGCATTCTAGCGGAAGCTTACAACACTACACTTGAACTCCCCTCTTGAATGTCCAACATATAAAAACTCCATATTTTATATATCATAGGAATGTCTTACAAAACACATAAAGCATTGGCCTTATGGCCTTATATGGCTTACAAACAGTGTCCCAAACATTGGCACGTAGGCCGGCCACAGCAAAAGAAAACATAACATTTACATCCACATTAGCCTTCGAGGGCTAGCAGTGGCAGTAGCAAAAATAGTTGTATCAACCCTTTTTCGTCCCGCTTGGATCTCCAGCACCTGTACAGGGACAATCCACCCAACGGTGGCAAACAAAGGGCAATGGTCAGCATTCAGCTAACCAAATTATAACGACCCTACCCCTTTCTCGGGGCAGTGGTAATCTTCCCTGCAGGCATATCATTTCACAAGCATGGCTATATATCTCATATAATGTGCTTTCATGCACACATGCCATCACAACCATCAGCCACCCAGCCCAACGGTCCGTGCACTCAGGGCACATTCTTGGTGTCCTGGCAAATCAGTTGCCCACCATCGTATCAGGGTCACAGCCCAACGACAACTCACTTGAGCATTTACTCCATTACGTGCAGCCGGAGTTTTATAGTCTTATTGAACCGGGATTGGCCCGTAGCCCCCCATTGTATCACGGCATGTAGTCCTAAGACTCTTGATATGCGCTCCAATAGACCGCACCTTCTGGTCTCACGTCGGACGGACATAACGCAGGTCAGATCCTCCACCCCCCGTTGCTCAAATTGCCTTACCATCATAGAGTATGGCATACTCGCAGCTAAATAAAGGCGCGGGTAGGTCTCACTGATCCTATTCTGGCATTCAAGCCTAGGCATAACTCTTACACACATCATCTCACAACATCAGCGGGTCTTTCCTGGGCACACCAGTACTTCCTGATACTCTCTTTGCAGGTGGACACCGCAAATATCACAAATGTCAGGGGTCTTTCCTATCTAGCATGCCAGTACTTCCTGTTACTCTCTTCATAGGTGGACTCCCTATGAACATTAAGCATTACAAAGGGTATTTCCTGAAATTCCAATCCAGTACTTCCTGCTACTTCCTTTCACAGGTTGAAGCCAATAGCACAAGCAGCACAAGCATTCTACGGGTATTTTCCTGGACAACCACTCCAGTACTTCCTGCTACTTTCTTTCACAGTGTTAGAAAGTAGCGGAAAGAAGCAAAAAGTAGAGAACAAGCGAATAAACTTTTGAATAATTAAATTTTATTATCCAAAAAAAATATCATTTACAAAGGTATGACCTCCCTTATATAGAATGGAGGTGATAAGAAGAGAGTATACAAACAATGTGGGACTAAACATTTACAGTACTGAGCGGCTAGAATAATGGAGACCGCACAGGCGGCGCGGTTAGACAGATGGGTTAACCGCTCGGCAACTCCAGCAGGATAGAACAGGCCGCAGAGGTAGACCGATTGACCGCCCGGTTTACAAACCGCTGGACCAGACCGCTAAGCCGCTCGGTCAACAAACCGCTGGATCAGACCGCTAAGCCGCCCGGTCTAATACTTCAACACTCCCCCTCAAGCTGGAGCATAGATATCAATCATGCCCAGCTTGTCACAAATGCGGAAGAAGGAAGTAGAAACCGGCTTGGTGAAGATATCTGCCAACTCTTTGTCAGAGGTGACAAAAGGAGTACAAATCTGTTTCTTCAAAATCTCTTCCCGAATGAAGTGACAGTCAACCTCTATATGCTTTGTTCTCTCATGGAAGACCGGATTTCTGGATATGTGTATAGCGGCCTTGTTGTCACAGAACATAGGGAGAGGACAGTCATATACCTCGCCCAGGTCAAGCATGAGAGCCCGCAACCACTTTAACTCACACGTGGTTGACGCCATACTCCGGTATTCTGCTTCGGCACTGGATCTGGAAACAACGGACTATTTCTTGCTCTTCCAACTCACGAGATTACCTCCAACAAAGGTACAAAAACCTGATGTGGATTTACGATCGCCTTTGTCATCCGCATAACTTGAATCTGAGTAGGCCTCAACCCTCAGATGACCATTCCTCTGAAAGAGTAACCCTCTGCCCGGTGCTGCTTTGATATACTCTAAAATCTTCAGGGCGGACTGAAGATGGCACTCCCTGGGAGCTTGCATAAACTGACTGACCTTTCCTACAGCGTAGGCGATGTCGGGTCTAGTCACCGTGAGATAGATGAGTTTGCCTACCAAACATTTGTACCGTGTGACATCAGATAGAAGAGGCGAATCATCCGTCCACATTTTGTCTTCTCCAACAGCCATGGGAAAACGAGCTGGTTTGGCACCTGTCAATCCTGCTTCTCGTAGAAGATCAAGTGCATACTTCCGTTGAGAGAGAACCAAGGAGTCAAGTTTCCGAGAGATTTCTATCCCCAAAAAGTATTTTGGGGAGCCCATATCCTTCGTGACCAAGTGCTGACGGAGGTGCTTCTTCGTCAAGTCCACCCCATCTCGGTCATCGCCAGTAAGGAGAATATCATCCACATATACAGCCAAAACCACCAGTCCCGAGGCCGTTTTGCGAATGAATAAGGAGTGATCGGCCGAACTCCTTTGAAAGCCGATGGTAGCCACAATACCACTGAATTTGTTGAACCATGCCCGAGGGCTCTGCTTTAGGCCATAAATGGCCTTCTTCAAATGACAGACACGTGTCTCCCCCTGAGCAACATACCCAGGAGGTTGCTCCATATAGACGTCCTCCTGAAGATCGCCATAGAGAAAGGCATTCTTCACATCAAGCTGGGAAATAGCCCAAGCCCGGTTAACAGCCACAGAAAAGAGAACCCGGATGGTGCTGAGGCGAGCAACCGGAGAGAAGGTATCAAAATAATCAACGCCATAAGTCTGAGTAAAGCCCTTGGCCACCAGCCGGGCTTTGTAGCGATCCACAATGCCGTCGGGGCGAAACTTCACAACGAAGACCCAGCGACAGCCAACCACATCAGTGCCCACGGGAGGAGGAACCAGGGTCCAGGTACCCCGTTCAGTAAGAGTAGCCATCTCCTCATCCATGGCAGACTTCCAATGAGGGAGAGCGAGAGCCTCCTGGTAGGTACGGGGAGTAGAAGTAGCAGAGATAGCCAAGGCAAAACACCTGCGAGAAGGAGAAAGCTGATCATAGGAAACAACAGCCGTGAGCGGGTGTTGAGTACACGCCCGCACCCCTTTGCGAAGGGCAATGGGAACATCCAGGTCAACGTGAGCGTCGGCGACGGGAGCGTCAGCGACCGGAGCGTCCGTGGCGGAGAAGGCTGGCCCGGGACTAGAGAGAGACGGCAGCGGAGAGGATGGTGGAGGGGTGGGTGGAGAGACGGACTTGGAAGGAGTGGGTGGAGGAGGAGACGAAGGTGGGAAAACGTGGAGAGGTGTGGAAGGAACGGAGATATCCGAAGGAAGAGAAGGAAGAGAAGCGGGAGGAGAGAAATAGGAAGCATTTTCGAAAAAAGTCACATCGGCGGAGACAAACTGCTTGCGGAGAAGGGGGTCAAAGCAACAATAGCCTTTTTGAGTGGTAGAGTACCCCAAAAAGACACACTTGGTGGAACGGGGGGAAATCTTGTCGCGGGTAGCGGAGGGAGCGTGAACAAAGGCCGTACAGCCAAAGACACGGAGAGGAAGAGGAAAAGGTTCCTGGTGGGGGTAGAGAAGGGAGAAGGGAGTCTGGCCGTGGAGAACCGTGGAGGGAAGGCGATTGATGAGATAGCAGGCGAGGAGCACAGCGTAGCCCCAGTAGGAGCGAGGGACGTGCATCTGCGTCATGAGAGTACGCGCAACATCAAGCAGGTGACGGTTTTTACGCTCCGCCACCCCATTCTGCTGGGAGGTGTAAACACAAGTCGTTTGATGAAGGAGACCATGTTTGTGAAAGAACGCGGAGAACTCATGAGTGAGATACTCCTTGGCATTATCAGAACGTAAGACTTTAATAGAAATATCAAATTGAGTCTTAATCATAAAGTAAAATGATTGCCAAACAGAAAATAATTCAGAGCGATCTTTTAATAGATACACCCAGGTACATCGAGTAAAATCATCGATAAAAGTGACAAAATAGGAACTGCCCCGACCAACTGTGAGGGTAGGAGCAGGACCCCATACATCAGAATGAATAAGATCAAAAATGCGAGAGGAGCCACGGCCTTGCGTCGGTGGGAAGGAGGAGCGATGATGTTTGCCAAGCTGACACGCATCACAGTTGAGCGGAGAACTGGTAGGAGGTAAGTGGGGCAGAAGCTGATGAATAAGCCGAGGAGGAGGATGTCCAAGATGAAGATGCCCCTGAAGGAGATCGGTGGAGGAGGAGGAGGCAGAGAGAGCGGAAACATCGTCGAGGAAGTAGAGGCCGCCGCTCTCAGTCACAGTAGCAATCGTCCGCTGGGTCCTCGGGTCCTGAAAAGAACAAGTAGTAGGAGTGAATAAGACGGAGCACTGAAGTTGCCGGCATAAAGTAGTAACGGATAACAAATTGCACGGGAACTTCGGGACATAGAGGGTATCCTCCAAGCAAAGCGATGGAGTGAGTTGAACCATGCCCGTCCCATGAACCGGGGACGGGGAACCATCCGCCACACGAACTGGGGGTAAGCGGTCATGGGTCTCAAGACGGGAGAAGCAATGAGGGTTGCCCGTCATGTGATTGGTGGCACCGGAGTCAATCAGCCATTTACCTTGGGTAACGACGTGGGCACTACCCGACGTCGTGGCCACAGAGGCAGACGGCCTAGAAGAGGCGGAGGCCGAAGAAGGAGCATCACCGGAAGGGCGAAGACGCGGATGTTTCTGCCAGCAGCGGTCAACAGTATGGCCAGTACGACCATAGTGAGAGCAGAGGAACCGGGAGGAACCCCGTCCGCTAGAGGAGCCACGGCCACTAGGGCCCCCCCTCTGAGCTTGGTGAGCAAAGGAGTCCGGGGAAGGGGGGGAGGCCAACAGAGGCCGCTGGAGGAGCGAAGTAACAGCGGCAATGCGAGCCGCAGTGGCATCCAAAGTAGGAGATTCCGCCTCACCCAAGATCTGCTGGCGGATCATATCATAAGAGTCAGGAAGACGAAGAAGATAACAAACAACCAGGAGTTCCTGGAAGTGTTTGTGCTGTTCGGCCAAGTCCGCGGAGAAGGGGCGATTCTGGAGGATTTCAGCACCAAGAGCCTGAACCTGCTGATAAGCCGCAGCCGGTGACATGGAAGGGCGGGCGAAGAGGTCCGCATAGAGAGTATAAATGCGGGACGTCTGGACCCCCTTAGAATAGAGAGAAGCGAGGTGAAGCCAGGCGGCCTTGACCGTCTCATCATGGCGAATGACGGGAAGGCACTCATCAGAGAGGCTGTTGGCCAGCCAGGTGCGAATAAGAGCATCACTCGCATCCCAGTCATCAAACTCAGGAGAGGTGCGAGGAGGAGGGTCATCGGTGAGGTGATGACGCTTGCGTTGAGAACGAAGGAGAAAGGTGAAAGAAACGCTCCAATCGGGATAGTTGGAGCCAACAAGCTTGGAAAGGGTGCCAAGGTTGCCCGAAGGAGGAGGAGGAGAAGGAGCTGCAGGAGTAGTGGTGAGACCGGAGGTAGTCATGGAACCCGGCAAGCAGAAGAAGCCGCGCGAACAGGAGCGGTTAGGAAACAGAAGAAGCCGCGCGAACAGCAGCGGCTAGAAAGAGGTCAAAGGCACAGCGGGGAAGAGGTCGCGCAGACTGAAAAGGCCGAGCGAACAGAAGAGAGGAGAAGAGCAGGTGACCGCGACCAAGATGCGGGTATGAAAGGTACAACCCGCACGGTCAGGCAGATCACAGCAGCTGCTAGAGAGCGGTCAAAAGGCACAGCGGGGAAGAGGTCGCGCGGACTGAAAAGGCCGAGCGAACAGAAGATAGGAGAAGAGCAGGTGACCGCGACCAAGATGCGGGTGAGAAAGGAACAACCCGCACGGTCAGGCAGATCACAGCAGCAAACCGCGAGTAAAGAGACAACACACGCGGACAGATCGCAACGACTAGGAAGTCGGAGCGGCAGGAAAGAACAAGGAGTGCGGCGACAAGAAACAGGTCGATGCGACAAAGAGCAGTAGGAGAAGAGAACCAAGAAGAAGCAAGCCGCGCGAACAGGGCAGCGAACAGACACAAGCCGCGCGGATAGAAACAAGCCGCACGGACAGAAGAGAAGGCAAGCCGCGAAACAAGTCGCAGAACGCGGAAAACAAGCCGCGAACAACAGAGAGAGCACAGAATCAGGAGGAAATGACCGTGTCCTCTGATATCATGTTAGAAAGTAGCGGAAAGAAGCAAAAAGTAGAGAACAAGCGAATAAACTTTTGAATAATTAAATTTTATTATCCAAAAAAGATATCATTTACAAATGTATGACCTCCCTTATATAGAATGGAGGAGATAAGAAGAGAGTATACAAACAATGTGGGACTAAACATTTACAGTACTGAGCGGCTAGAATAATGGAGACCGCACAGGCCGTGCGGTTAGACAGATGGGTTAACCGCTCGGCAACTCCAGCAGGATAGAACAGGCCGCAGAGGTAGACCGATAGACCGCCCGGTTTACAAACCGCTGGACCAGACCGCTAAGCCGCTCGGTCAACAAACCGCTGGATCAGACCGCTAAGCCGCCCGGTCTAATACTTCAACACACAGGTCCAACCCGTTGACTCCTAAACTATGCGTTTATCACAGAGTCTTCTCCGATTCGTATGCAACATCACCAATCCAGACCAACCTGTCCAGATGGGCTTCACACAACATGCCTATTCCGTACTCCATTTCCGGATCTATATGCTACCAAAGGGGATTCCATGAATCAACCCCAAAGACTCCCACAATCAGCCACCTTTTGGTGGGGGAATCACATACATATGCCAAAAAGGAAGCCTTCACATGGCTAGGAAGAAAGGTCGTTACCTTGAAGACCGTTTCGGTGCCATGAACTCTTAATTGTATAGGAAGATCCGCAACAGCTTTTCCTCCGCAACGCCAGCCTCAGATCTCTCGTCGGAATACCGCAGCAGCACCGGTGACCAGCCGCTTTCCTTCTCCTCCTTCTTCCTCTCCCTTTCTCTCACTAGGACTGTAGAAAGAGAAGACCAAATGAAAAATGAGATTTCCCTTCTCATCCACGGCCTTAAGGAAATAGGGAGGCAGCTCAGCCATTGGATCCTAGCTGAAAGAACGGACGGCCACGATTTTGCCACAAAAGCACGAATTTTGCTTGACACGGCCTATGACACGCCCGTGTCCAAGGCCGTGTACCTCAAGCGGTGCTCAACCAACTTATCCAATCCAGTGACACGCCCATGTGACACGCCCGTGTCCCAGGCCGTGTCACCCGACACGCCTTCAGACACACCCGTGTCTGTGGCCGTGTTCCTCAGGCTGAAAAATCTCAAAATCTCCCGAGACTCACATGGCCTATGACATGCCCGTGTCTCAGGCCGTGTACCCATACACGACACTAGACACGCCCCAGCTCAAACTCATCGGGCTGAGTTCGTCGACCACGCTGACATGCCCGTGTCACAGGCCGTGTCCTAAGCACGCGATGATCGTCGACCAAATTTTGTCGACCACTCGTCGAATGTTCCTCCCGAACCCTCGTTGAACGCAAGACACGCCGTGGGACACAACCATGTCTCAGGCCATGTCACCCCAAAACTGTTCCTGCTGAAAAATGGGCTGTTACAACCCTCCCCTCCTACAAGAAATTTCGTTCTCAAAATTTGTATATCGGAAGGCAACCAACAACCAAAAAGTTATAACATCAAAAGTTCTTGTTACAACAAAATTTGCACTATGCAATCGCTACAAAATAGTTCGGGAAACTCCGCTCGCATAGTCTGCTCTCGCTCCCATATAAGCTCCTCACGGCCGCAATTGGCCCATCAGACTTTAACCATCCCGACCGTCTTGTTCCGTAACTGTTTCTCGGCTCGATCCTCGATCTGAATGGGTCTAACTCTCATTGTTAGCCCACACTCCACCGACACACGATCATCTGTGATCACTTGAGTTGGATCTTTAATGGCCTTCCGAAGCACCGCGATGTGAAAACACATCATGTAGTCCACCCAAGTCTGCCGAAAGAGCTAGCCGATACGCAGCTTCTCCTATTCGCTCAACTACTTCAAATGGACCCAAATATCTTGGACTCAACTTTTTCAAACGTCGAATCCGGGATACGCCTTTGAAGGGTTTGATCTTCAAGTAGACCCAATTGCCTACCGCGAACTCCACGTTCCGGTTCTTGGCTTTGTAGTACTTCGCTTGACGATCTTGGGCTATGAGTAGCCTTTCTCAAATAACACGAATGGTTGAGTTTGCTTCATCGACTTCATTACGATTATAAACTCTAACTTCGCCCGCTTCTACCCAAGACAAGGGAGTACGACACTTCATTCCATATAGAGCTTCATACGGTGCCATTCTGATGCTCGCCTGGTAGCTATTATTCTAAGCAAACTCCACCATGTAGAGATGATCTTTGTCACAACCCGCATTTTATAAACGATAAAATAATATCAGAGCAAGAGAAAACACGTGCCGTGATGCCACGTCGTGCAGGGGATAACTGCACACGCTCAGGCAAAACTCCAGACCCTAGATTTTTAAGGAAAATCGTTGATTAAATATGAAAGAAAAATCAGTTATGTTGAATGGTCGTATCCCTCGGCACGGTGGATCAGCTAGTCCACAGTTTAAATTATATCTAAACGCAGCAGAAAATACTTTGGTTCAATTAAGATGACACCCTAAATGAGCATGAGTGTCCCCGGGGGACGACTCATGGTATACACGACTCTAAGGTGAGTACAATATGTATGAAAGATAGTGTCATACGCTAAGGAAAATAGTGTCTTTGTTTTAGAAACATGCAAGGCATGAGGTACATATAATAATGCTTTTAGGTTTTAAAATATCTAACATGCAACCTAACATAAATCCTTCCCAGAAGCAAGTAACCAACCACAAATAGGCAAAAACAGCAGTTTAAATTCATACCCAGCATCGCAAGAAGCCACCAGTGGGCGTCAACAACCTGACACGAACCCACTGGCGAGTATGCATGTCTATACAGAAAATTAAAGAACTACCTCACAAAAATCGGGGATCAGCTATCTCAGCTACCCAAGAGGCCACCAACAAGCCCCTCCAAAAGAACTAGCCGCTGAACTGGCTACAACCTGGACCTGAGGCATTCAAGAAAAGAACACCTCAGCAAGAAAAATAATAAAAAGGGGAAAAAATAGAGCAATAGATTAATGAGCAAATAAGAAGAAGGGTTTACAAACCCGGCAACAAACTGCTATAAGCAAAAGAAAAGGGGTGACAGTAAGAAGAGAGTACTGTCTAATGCACAGCGGAGCACACCAAATGCGAGCAATAAAACCATTATGCCCTACCAAAAGAGTCTGCAACAACAACAAGACATATACATATATGCCAAAAGAAAAGAAAGCATAAACAGGAAAGGGACTAACAGCCCTAACACGTGGGTAAGTGACAGTGGTCAAAACATGGATCTGAATACGTAACCATAATCAGGTCCAAAAAAGGGCTAAGGGGTCAAACAGTGGCAGCTTTAGGGTCCCAAACACACCAACCCAAACCGGGGCAAAAGGCGGTGGCCACAACTCTCCACATAAAACCACCCCTCCAGAGGCCACCAAAACTTCACCACCTGCCACAACCCAAGAGTCGACATGCAGAAACTAGCCGCACACCCAAAGCCCCCCCCCCTAGGGAAATGGTCACACTAACAATCCTAAGAAACACACGAACCCAAGGCAAGAACGTCGGAACCAACCGACGCGGCCTTGCACGCCTAACCCGAACCAGCTCCGAGTCTTTCTGACCCCAAAACAAGCGCAGCACCCAGTGTCGACATGATATGTCGACACCACGACAAGCCGGTGGCGACACAAGGTGTCGGCACCACGACAAGCCGGTTTCGACACAAGGTGTCGGCACCACTGCGGCTGGTGTCGACACAACCTCTGCTGCTGGTGTCGACACTGCTGCTGGTGTCGACACCAAGTGTCGACACCACCTGCTGCTGGTGTCGACACCAAGGTTCGACAACACCTGCTGCTGGTGTCGACACCAAGTGTCGACACCACCGGCTGCTGGTGTCGACACCAAGTGTCGACACCACCGGCTGCTGGTGTCGACACCAAGTGTCGACACCACCGGCTGCTGGTGTCGACACCAAGTGTCGACACCACCGGCTGCTGGTGTCGACACCAAGTGTCGACACCACCGGCTGCTGGTGTCGACACCAAGTGTCGACACCACCGGCTGCTGGTGTCGACACCAAGTGTCGACACCACCTCCTGGTCGGTGTCAACACAAAGGTGTCGACACCCCGACTGGCCACCGGCGCAAAACCAAGCAAACAACCAAAACGAGAATGAGGCCTCTCTTTCTAGGGTCCCATCATCCATCGGCAATAGCAACTACTCGACCTGAACCGAACCAAAACTGCCCCTAATAAACCCAACCCCTCAGGAAAATCTGAGATTTAACGGGAACTTTTCTACACTAGCCACGGTATGATCGGGAACGGACCCTAACGTACACTTAAGATCTAAGCAGGAAAGAGAAAATTTAAATAAAAGATGACAAAACTCCACTATGGCAAGGATGAGGGAACATCACTTGCCTAAATACTAGAAAACTTGGTCGGCGGCCTCCCCCGCTCTCGGATCTAGCCGCAGAGCAGCAAGCTGAGGAGCAGAAAGAATGCAGATCCAGGCGAGGGCAGTCCAGATCCACTCTCGAAATCGAATTTCGACCACTAAATCTCCAGGAATCGGCGTCCGAAGGCTAGGGTAGTCCGGCGGTTCTCTTCCTCTCGCACCGGCGGCAGCTTCTTCCAAGCAGAGAAAAAGAAAAGACAAATGAACCGAGCCCTAATTCCAACCTAAGGCTATATATACAGCAGTTTAATAATAAACAATCAACATATTAATTACTTACATGCAAAATCAAAACAACACGAGACCCGAAACATCTCGGAAAATGACGAAATTCACGCCGCAGCTAAAAACCCACGTTACGAACGCAACTGCGAAGTCGAAATTAGCATTCGACAAACAAAGCCCGGGATATCACCACCCGAAGCCAAAACACAAGCATTCCCTAAGATGCCCAACCGAGTCATCAAACGGACTCCGGCTAGCTGGGGAATCTTGCTAACAGGCTACAAACAGGCTACACAGGGAACCCTAAGAGCTAAGACCACGCTCTACAACGGCAAAAAGCCGGAAATACGCCATCGTAACGTCAGCCAAAGATCAAACAAAACACAGAAAAACCGGGGGTGTTACAGCCACTCCCCCTAAAAGAAAGTTTCACCTCGAAACTTTACACACAACACTCCTATAAAGAAGGAGAGAGAAAGAGCCAGGAAAGGGCTATAAAATAAAACAAAGCATACCAGGCACCAGATCAGGGAAACAGATGAGGGTGAGCCTCCCTCATAGCCGACTCCAACTCCCAAGTCGCGCTTTCCACATCCTGATTCCTCCATAAAACTTTAACCATAGGAATAGTCTTCTTTCGCAATGCCCGAACTTGAGAATCCAAAATGCGGACAGGCACCTCCACATAAGAAAGATTCGGCTCCAACTGAGGCACATAATCCAACACCTGCCTGCCATTTACCACACATTTCCGCAGCTGACTGACGTGAAAGACATCATGCACGCCTGGGAAATTTGCGGGCAAAGCCAGCCTGTAGGCTGATACCCCAATCCGCTCAACAATCGGAAACGGCCCCACGTACCTCGGGTCCAACTTCCTGTTCTTGCCAAATCGCTTGACTCCGATCAACGGGGAGACCTTTAAGAATACCGAGTCCCCCACAACAAATTTCAAGTCCGATCTACGCCGATTGGCGTTCTTCTCATACCTCTCCTGGGCTATCCGAAGCTTTTCCCGAATAAGCTTCACAGCAGTTTCCATCTCCTCGAGCGCTTCTAGACCGAACAAGGGTCCCTCGCCAAGCTCAGCCCAAAACAAGGGAGTCCTGCAGCGCCTCCCATACAAAGCTTCAAAAGGAGCCATTTGCAGGCTTTCTTGATAACTGTTGTTATATGTGAATTCCATAAACCGCAAGCGCTCGTCCCACGCTCCTCCGTGGTCCAGAATATAGCATCGGATCATATCTTCCACAATCTGATTTACTCGCTCCGTCTGACCATTGGTCTGCGGATGATAAGCCGTGGAATATCTCAAATCTGTACCCAACCCCTCTTGGAGGCTCTTCCAAAAACGAGACGTGAACCTCGAGTCTCGATCCGATATGATACTGACGGGTAAACCATGCAATCTGACAACCTCTTCCAGATACAGCTCGGCTATCTTCCTCATCGGATAATCGATCTTAAATGGTACGAAATGAGCGCTCTTCGTCAATCTGTCTACGATTACCCAGACTGAATCATGCCCCTTAGGAGATCTCGGTAGGCCGGTAATGAAATTCATCGAGATACTCTCCCACTTTCACATCGGAATCTCCAAGGGAGTCAGCTTGCCACCAGGACTCCCATGGTCGGCTTTCACGCGCCTGCAAGTGAAACATTCTGAAACAAATCTGGCTATGTCCTTCTTCATCCCGTACCACCATGCGATCTGTTTTAAATCATGATACATCTTGGTCGACCCTGGATGGTAGGCAACACTAGATCCGTGGGCTTCTCTGCACACCACATCCCGGATATCTCCAACCGCGGGGATGCAAAACCTGCCACGATACTTCAAGGTGCCCGCATCGTCTATGGATAAATCTGGTAATTCACCTTTTTCAGCTCGAAGATACAAATGCAGAAGATCGGGATCGTCCTTCTGATGCAGTCTTGTAAGCGAAATCCACGAAGGTTCCGCCACTGCCAAGCTACTCTGTGAATCACTACTTCCCACGGAAATGTCCATCAAAAGAAACTCTTCCACTAGACACTCAGCGGAGAGATTGAAAATCTTACCTGACTTCCGACTCAGGGCATCAGCCAACACATTTGCCTTGTCCGGATGATACTAGATTTCAACATCATAGTCGGCCACGTACTCCAACCACCGCCGCTGGCGCAGATTCAATTCTTTCTGAGTGAAGACATACTTCAGACTCTTATGATCCGTGAAAATCTTGCACTGCGCGCCGTATAGCAAATGCCTCCACAATTTTAGCGCATAGATCACAGCTGCAAACTCCAGGTCATGCGTTGGGTAATTCCTCTCGTGAGTCTTTAGCAGCCTCGACCCGTACGCAATCACCTTCCCGCCCTGCATCAAAACGCAGCCCAGTCCGACATGCGATGCATCCACATATATATCATACTTGTTAGAAAGTAGAGAAAAGAAGCGAAAAGTAGAAGACAAGCGAATAAACTTTTGAATAATTGAAATTTTATTATCCAAAAAAGATATCATTTACAAAGGTATGGCCTCCCTTATATAGAATGGAGGAGATAAGAAAGAGAGTATACAAACAATGTGGGACTAAACATTTACAGTACTGAGCGGCTAGAATAATGGAGACCGCATAGGCCGCGCGGTTAGACAGATGGGCTAACCGCTCGGCAACTCCAGCAGGATAGAACAGGCCGCAGAGGATGACCGATAGACCGCCCGGTCTCCAGGCACCAGATAGACCGCCAGACCGCTCGGTTAACAAACCGCTGGATCAGACCGCTAAGCCGCCCGGTCTAATAATTCAACACTCCCCCCCCAAGCTGGAGCACAGATATCAATCATGCCCAGCTTGTCACAAATGCGGAAGAAGGAAGTAGAAACCGGCTTGGTGAAGATATCTGCCAACTCCTTGTCAGAGGTGACAAAAGGAGTACAAATCTGTTTCTTCAAAATCTCCTCCCGAATGAAGTGACAGTCAACCTCTATATGCTTCGTTCTCTCATGAAAGACCAGATTCCTGGATATGTGTATAGCAGCCTTGTTGTCACAGAACATAGGGAGAGGACAATCATATACCTCGCCCAGGTCAAGCATGAGAGCCCGCAACCACTTTAACTCACACGTAGTTGACGCCATACTCCGGTATTCTGCTTCGGCACTGGATCTGGAAACAACAGACTGTTTCTTGCTCTTCCAACTTACGAGATTACCTCCAACAAAGGTACAAAAACCTAACGTGGATTACGATCGCCTTTGTCATCTGCGTAACTGGAATCTGAGTAGGCCTCAACCCTCAGATGGCCATTCTTCTGGAAGAGTAACCCTCTGCCCGGTGCTGCTTTGATATACTCTAAAATCTTCAGGGCGGACTGAAGATGACACTCCCTGGGAGCTTGCATAAACTGACTGACCTTTCCTACAGCGTAGCGATGTCGGGTCTAGTCACCGTGAGATAGATGAGTTTGCCTACCAAACGTCTGTACCGTGTGACATCAGATAGAGGAGGCGATTCATCCGTCCACGTTTTGTCCTCTCCAACAGCCATGGGAAGATGAGCTGGTTTGGCACCTGTCAAGCCTGCTCTTGAAGAAGATCAAGGGCATACTTCCGTTGAGAGAGAACCAAGGAGTCAGGCTTCCGAGAGATTTCTATCCCCAAAAAGTATTTTGGAGAACCCATATCCTTCGTGACCAAGTGCTGACGGAGGTGCTTCTTCGTCAAGTCCACCCCATCTTGGTCATCACCAGTAAGGAGAATATCATCCACATATACGGCTAAAAACCACCAGTCCCGAGGCCGTTTTGCGAATGAACAAGGAGTGATCGGCCGAACTCCTTTGAAAGCCGATGGTTGCCACAATACCACTGAATTTTTCGAACCATGCCCGAGGGCTCTGCTTTAGGCCATAAATGGCCTTCTTCAAATGACAGACACGTGTCTCCCCCTGAGCAACATACCCAGGAGGTTGCTCCATATAGACGTCCTCCTGAAGATCGCCATAGAGAAAGGCATTCTTCACATCAAGCTGGGAAATAGCCCAAGCCCGGTTACGGCCACAGAAAAGAGAACCCGGATTATGCTGAGGCGAGCAACCGGAGAGAAGGTATCAAAGTAATCAACGCCATAAGTCTGAGTAAAGCCCTTGGCCACCAGCCGGGCTTTGTAGCGATCCACAGTGCCATCGGGGCGAAACTTCACAACAAAGACCCAGCGACAGCCAACCACATCAGTGCCCACGGGAGGGGAACCAGAGTCCAGGTACCCTGTTCAGTAAGAGTAGCCATCTCTCATCCATGGCAGACTTCCAATGAGGGAGAGCGAGAGCCTCCTGGTAGGTACGGGGAGTAGAAGTAGCAGAGATAGCCAAGGCAAACGACCTGCGAGAAGGAGAAAGCTGATCATAAGAAACAACAGCCGTGAGCGGGTGTTGAGTACACGCCCGCACCCCTTTGCGAAGGGCAATAGGAACATCCAGATCATCGGGAGCGTCGGCGACAGGAGCGTCAGCGACCGGAGCGTCCGTGGCGGAGAAGGCTGGCCCGGGACTAGAGAGAGACGGCAGCGGAGAGGAGGGTGGAGGGGTGGGTGGGGAGACGGACTGGGAATGAGTGGGTGGAGGAGGAGACGAAGGTGGGAAAACGTGAAGAGGTGTGGAAGAAACGGAGATATCAGAAGGAAGAGAAGGAAGAGAAGAGGGAGGAGAGAAATAGGAAGCATTTTCGAAAAAAGTCACATCTGCGGAGACAAACTGCTTGCGGAGAAGGGGGTCAAAGCAGCAATAGCCTTTTTGAGTGGTAGAGTACCCAAAAAGACACACTTGGTGGAACGGGGGGAAAGCTTGTCGCGGGTAGCGGAGGGAGCGTGAACAAAGGCCGTACAGCCAAAGACACGGAGAGGAAGAGGAAAAGGTTCCTGGTGGGGGTAGAGAAGGGAGAAGGGAGTCCGGCCGTGGAGGACCGTGGAGGGAATGCGATTGATGAGATAGCAAGCGAGAAGCACAGCGTAGCCCCAGTAGGAGCGAGGGACGTGCATCTGCGTCATGAGAGTACGCGCAACATCAAGCAGGTGACGGTTTTTACGCTCCGCCACCCCATTCTGTTGGGAGGTGTAAACACAAGTCGTTTGATGAATGAGGCCGTGTTGGTGAAAGAACGCGGAGAACTCATGAGACAGATATTCCTTGGCATTATCAGAACGTAAGACCTTAATAGAAATAGCAAATTGAGTCTTAATCATAAAGTAAAAAGATTGCCAAACAGAAAATAGCTCAGAGCGATCCTTTAATAGATACACCCAGGTACATCGAGTAAAATCATCGATAAAAGTGACAAAATAGGAACTGCCCCTACCAACTGTGAGGGTAGGAGCAGGACCCCATACATCAGAATGAATAAGATCAAAAATGCGAGAGGAGCCACGGCCTTGCTTCGGTGGGAAGGAGGAGCGATGATGTTTGCCAAGCTGACACGCATCACAGTTGAGCGGAGAACTGGTGGGAGGTAAGTGGGGCAGAAGCTGACGAATGAGCCGAGGAGGAGGATGTCCAAGACGAAGATGCCACTGAAGGAGATCGGTGGAGGAAGAGTAGGCAGAAAGAGCTGAAACATCGTCGAGGAAGTAGAGGCCGCCGCTCTCAGTCCCAGTAGCAATCGTCCGCTGGGTCCTCGGGTCCTGAAAAGAACAAGTAGTGGGAGTGAATAAAACGGAGCACTGAAGTTGCCGGCATAAAGTAGTAACTGATAGCAAATTGCACGGGAACTTCGGGACATAGAGGGTATCCTCCAAGCAAAGCGAAGGAGTGAGTGAACCATGCCCGTCCATAAACCGGAGACGGGGAACCATCCGCCACACGAACTGGGTGTAAGCGGTCATGGGTCTCAAGACGGGAGAAGCAATGAGGGTTGCCCGTCATATGATTGGTGGCACCGGAGTCAATCAGCCATTTACCTTGGGTAACGACGTGGGCACTACCTGACGTCGTGGCCACAGAGGCAGACGGCCTAGAAGAGGCGGAGGCCGAAGAAGGAGCATCACCGGAAGGGCGAAGATGAGGATGTTTCTGCCAGCAGCGGTCAACAGTATGGCCAGTACGACCACAAGTGAGAGCAGAAGAACCGGAGGAACCCCGTCCGCCAGAGGAGCCACGGCCACTAGGGCCCCCCCGCTGAGCTTGGTGAGCAAAGGAGTCCTGGGAAGGGGGGAGGCCAACAGAGGCCGCTGGAGGAGCGAAGTAAGTCGCAGAATGCGAAAACAAGCCGCGAACAACAGAGAGCGCACAGAATCAGAGGGAAATGACCGTGTCCTCTGATACCATGTTAGAAAGTAGAGAAAAGAAGCGAAAAGTAGAAGACAAGCGAATAAACTTTTGAATAATTGAAATTTTATTATCCAAAAAAGATATCATTTACAAAGGTATGGCCTCCCTTATATAGAATGGAGAGATAAGAAAGAGAGTATACAAACAATGTGGGACTAAACATTTACAGTACTGAGCGGCTAAAATAATGGAGACCGCATAGGCCGCGCGGTTAGACAGATGGGCTAACCGCTCGGCAACTCCAGCAGGATAGAACAGGCCGCAGAGGATGACCGATAGACCGCCCGGTCTCCAGGCACCAGATAGACCGCCAGACCGCTCGGTTAACAAACCGCTGGATCAGACCGCTAAGCCGCCCGGTCTAATACTTCAACAATACTCACTACCCTCCGTAGGCAAAGACAAAATTGGAGCCGAACATAGCCTTCTTTTAAGTTCCTCGAAAGCCTTCTCACACTTGCCATCCCATATGAAGGCCACATTCTTCTGCATCAACTTGGTCAACGACGCGGACAAGGTAGAGAAGCCTTCTACAAATCTTCTATAATAACCAGCCAGACCCAAGAAGCTTCTGATCTCTTTGGGAGTAACAGGTCTCGCCCATTCCATAACAACAGCGATCTTTTCTGGGTCCACCGATATTCCCTCCTTATTAATCACGTGGCCTAGAAAAGAAACTTGAGGCAACCAAAATTCACATTTGCTCAGCGTGGCGTATAGCTTATGGTCTCTCAGAGTCGCCAAGACCAGTCGCAAATGTCGATCATGCTCCTCCGCATCTTTAGAATACACCAAAACATCGTCTATAAAAACAATTACAAACTTATCTAGAAAGTCCTTGAAAACTCTGTTCATCAAATCCATGAAAGCTGAGGGCGCATTAGTCAATCCAAAAGACATAACCAAAAACTCAAAATGCCCATGACAAGAGCGGAACGCCGTCCGCGGAACATCTGACTCCCGAATCCTCAACTGGTGATAGTCCGAACGAAGACCTATCTTGGAAAACATGACACTACCACGCAGTTGGTCAAACAAATCGTCGATTCACGGCAAAGGGTACCTGTTCTTAATAGTAACCTTGTTCAGCTCTCTATAGTCGATGCATAACCTCATCGACCCATCTTTCTTTTTAACGAACAGCACTGGTGCACCCCAAGGCGAAGAACTTGGCCTTATGAAACCTCTTGCCAACAACACATCCAGCTGAATTCGCAACTCTTCCAGCTCTCGTGGGGCCATCCGGTACGGCGCCATTGCGATAGGACGCGTGCCTGGCTCCAAATCTATCACAAACTCGACATCACGATCGGGTGGAAGACCGGGAAGATCGTCAGGAAACACATCAGAGAAGTCACACACCACAGGAATCTCTTCCAAACGGGGCACACTAACAATCGTCCATACCAGAGAAACCACACAGGCAAAACAGCCAGAAACAAGCAACTTCCGAGCACGCACCACAGAAATGATTGGAGACTCCTGGAGGGAATGTCCATAAACGCTCCCTGGCTGACCGTTGTCTTTGACGAAGTCCAAGCGCTTACCCTTGCACTGGATGACAGCATCGTACCTTGACAACCAGTCCATGCCCAAAATAACATCGAAGTCCTCCAGGTCAATCACCTTCAGATCTGCCTTGGCTAGAAAATCTCCCAGCAAAATCGGACAGTCGAGGACACCCAGGTCCGTAACCACAGAGTCACCAGAGGGAAACTTAACGCAGAAGGCACCACCAACACGATCTAGGCCCAAACTGAACCGCTCCACGAAGGCTCTAGCCACAAACGAGTGGGTAGCGCCAGAATCGAAGAGAACGCGCGCCCAACGGTTCTTTACCTTAAATCGTCCTACGAATTGCACACGCATCTAAGGCAACAAGCGCTAAAACGAAAACTACCACCAAAAAGGGAACATAACGAAACGACTGGGGAGGAGTCTAACCTGAGATAACCTGGGTCGAAGCCTTCGCTTCGTCTGCCGAAAGCACATTCAGCTTCCCCTTTCCTTTATCCATTTGCTGAGGCGGTGGCAAAGCCTGGAGGGGAACTGGCTGCAGAATAGGCTGGGTCTGAGGGCACCTTGTCTTGATATGACCCTTCTGGCCGCACTGAAAACAGAACTTATCTTTTAACCAACAACGGGCAGCCTCATGCCCCTTCCTTCCACACAAGGCACACACCAAGTCTCCCCTGCAAGCACCCTGAATCGCATGCACCTGTTCCTTCTTCTGCGCTCCCAACCTCTTGAAACACTTCTCAAAGGGGTGGCCTGACCGGCCACAAAAGCTACAAATCTCTTTGATCTTCTTTCTCGAGATAGCATCTGGCTCCTGAGGGCTCTTCCCTCCACCGGACTTCCGCTTATCCTTCCTTAACTACTGGCCCCTATTCTTGGCATTCTCAATGGCCTCAACTTTCAAGGCAGCTTCAACCACGCTGGCATAACTGACTACTCCATAGGCATTCGCTAACTGCTGAATGTCGCTTCTTAGCCCACCCAGAAATCGCTTAACTCGGTCTGCCTCAACACTCACCAGACCCGGAGCAAACCGACTCAACTTACTAAACTCAATCTCATACTCACTGACCGTGAGTTTCCTCTGCTTTAAATGAAGAAAGTCATTCATTAGCCGGTCTCGCTCGACTGAAGGCAGAAACTTACTTAACAACATCACCTTAAATGACTCCCAAGTGCAACCTGCCACTAAGCTCTCTTTCTCCCTCAGCCACCAATTCTTTGCTAAGCCCTTGAGCTGGTAGGCAGCGAGCATCACTCTCTGATCGTCCGTAATCCCTGAGTAAGAGAACATCTCCTCAATGGTAATCAGCTAGTCATCCAAAAACATGAAATCTGCTTGCCCATCATAGGTAGGGGGTCTCAGCCGCTGAAACTGGCATATGAACGTCATCTCCGGGGGCACCACAACCAAAGGCACGGGAGGAGCAGGAGGGGCAGGAATAGCTACCCCCTCAGCGGGGTCATGAGCTCTCGGGGTCTGTCCCGCCACCACTGATACAAGGGACTGAATCTGAGCCTGCATAGCCACTGCCTGCCTCGATAACACCTCATTACCCTGCCACAGGCTTTCTACCAACGCATCGCTCTGCGCTCCTGACGTCTCACCCTCGGATTGGGGGGTCGATCTCGTCGCAGGACATCTCGCCATCCTAAAATCGCACAAGCTTTAGACAAAACCTAGCCCATCAGCTAGAACAAAACTACCTGATACAGACAACCACACTTGAATATGAACTTCAACTGCAAAAACTTGCTCTGGGAGTTGTTTTTTTTACCATGATGATATTATACTTAACCTAAGATGGTTCACCACCATCATACTAACTCATGTGCATAAATCATGAATGCATGTATTTATATTCTCTTTGACTCAAAACCATGCGTGTACATATGTCATCTTGCAAATCTTTAGCTTGGCACGTTGTGCTTATGAAATGTTGTGCTATGCATGATGTGCTATGCATTCTAAAAAGGGCCTTAGTGCATGCCATGGGCGGCGTACACATGAAAATGTTATGCATCCCATACTACATAACATTCCCATGCAACGAAAAAGAAAACGTGCTAGCCGCATTCATGTGGTGAGGTTATGCATCCCATACTACATAACTCTCACATGTTGCCTCCTATGGTGGATCCATATACAAACACATATTATGCATCTCATACTACATAATATGCCCCGTATACTTCTTTATGCTCATGAGTGTAGTGTTCGTGCTTTAGCCAAGACGTGCTGATGACATATCAGTGTGTGTATGGTATGACGCTAACCACTAATGCAGACAAGGAAAAGGTTGCCCGAACATTTGTCAAGCAACCTCCCTCTGATACCAACTGTCACAACCCGCAATTTCTCAACGATAAAATCGTATCAGAACAAGAGAAAACACGTGCCGAGATGCCACGTCGTGCAGGGGATAACTGCACGCGCTCAGGCAAAACTCCAGACCCTAGATTTTTAAGGAAAATCGTTGATTAAATATGAAAGAAAAATCAGTTATGTTGAATGGCCGTATCCCTCGGCACGGTGGATCAGCTAGTCCACAGTTTAAATTATATCTAAACGCAGCAGAAAATACTTTGGTTCAATTAATGTGACACCCTAAATGAACATGAGTGTCCCCGGGGGACGACTCATGGTATGCATGACTCTAAGGTGAGTACAGTATGTATGAAAGATAGTGTCGTACACTGAGGAAAATAGTGTCTTTGTTTTAGAAACATGCTAGGCATGAGGTACATATAATAATGCTTTTAGGTTTTAAAATATCTAACATGCAACCTAGCATAAATCCTTCC
This sequence comes from Platanthera guangdongensis, assembly GCA_039583875.1. Classification (NCBI taxonomy): domain Eukaryota; kingdom Viridiplantae; phylum Streptophyta; class Magnoliopsida; order Asparagales; family Orchidaceae; genus Platanthera; species Platanthera guangdongensis. The sequence goes on from CM077152.1 coordinate 107,424,990, forward strand.
CAGAAGCAAGTAACCAACCACAAATAGGCAAAAACAGCAGTTTAAATTCATACCCAGCATCGCAAGAAGCCACCAGTGGGCGTCAACAACCTGACACGAACCCACTGACGAGTATGCATGTCTATACAGAAAAGTAAAGAACTACCTCACAAAAATCGGGGATCAGCTATCTCAGCTACCCAAGAGGCCACCAACAAACCCCTCCAAAAGAACTAGCCGCTGAACTGGCTACAACCTGGACCGAGGCATTCAAGAAAAGAACACCTCAGCAAGAAAAATAATAAAAAGGGGAAAAAATAGAGCAATAGATTAATGAGCAAATAAGAAGAAGGGTTTACCAACCCGACAACAAACTGCTATAAGCAAAAGAAAAGGGGTGACAGTAAGAAGAGAGTACTGTCTAATGCACAGCGGAGCACACCAAATGCGAGCAATAAAACCATTATGCCCTACCAAAAGAGTCTGCAACAGCAACAAGACATATACATATATGCCAAAAGAAAAGAAAGCATAAACAGGAAAGGGACTAACAGCCCTAACACGTGGGTAAGTGGCAGTGGTCAAAACATGGATCTGAATACGTAACCATAATCTGGTCCAAAAAAGGGCTAAGGGGTCAAACAGTGGCAGCTTTAGGGTCCCACACACACCAACCCAAACCGGGGCAAAAGGCGGTGGCCACAGCTCTCCACATAAAACCACCCCTCCAGAGGCCACCAAAACTCCACCACCTGCCACAACCCAAGAGTCGACATGCAGAAACTAGTCGCACACCCAAAGCCCCCCCCCCCTAGGGAAAAGGTCACACTAACAATCCTAAGAAACACACGGACCCAAGGCAAGAATGTCGGGACCAACCGACGCGGCCTGGCACGCCTAACCCGAACCAGCCCCGAGTCTTTCTGACCCCAAAACAAGCGCAGCACCCAGTGTTGACATGATATGTCGACACCACGACAAGCCGGTGTCGACACAAGGTGTCGGCACCACTGCGGCTGGTGTCGACACCAAGTGTCGACACCTCTACAGCTGGTGTCGACACCAGGTGTCGACACCACCTGCTGCTGGTGTCGACACCAAGTGTCGACACCATCGGCTGCTGGTGTCGACACCAAGTGTCGACACCACCGGCTGCTGGTGTCGACACCAAGTGTCGACACCACCGGCTGCTGGCGTCGACACCAAGTGTCGACACCACCGGCTGCTGGCGTCGACACCAAGTGTCGACACCACCGGCTGCTGGTGTCCACACCAAGTGTCGACACTACCGGCTGCTGGTGTCGACACCAAGTGTCGACACCACAGGCTGCTGGTGTCGACACCAAGTGTCTACACCACCGGCTGCTGGTGTCGACACCAAGTGTCGACACCACCTCCTGGCCGGTGTCGACACAAAGGTGTCGACACCCCGACTGGCCACTGGCGCCAAACCCAGCAAACAACCAAAATGAGAACGAGGCCTCTCTTTCTAGGGTCCCATCATCCATCGGCAATAGCAACTACTTGACCTGAACCGAACCAAAATTGCCCCTAATAAACCCAACCCCTCAGGAAAATCTGAGATTTAACGGGAACTTTTCTACACTATCCACGGTATGATCGGGAACGAACCCTAACGTACACCTAAGATCTAAGCAGGAAAGAGAAAATTTAAACAAAAGATGACAAAACTCCACTATGGCAAGGATGAGGGAACATCACTTGCCTAAATACCAGAAAACTTGGTCGGCGGCCTCCCCCGCTCTCGGATCTAGCCGCAGAGCAGCAAGCTGAGGAGCAGAAAGAATGCAGATCCAGGCGAGGGCAGTCCAGATCCACTCTCGAAATCGAATTTCGACCACTAAATCTCCAGGAATCGGCGTCCGAAGGCTAGGGTAGTCCGGCGGTTCTCTTCCTCTCGCACCGACGGCGGCTTCTTCCAAGCTGAGAAAAAGAAAAGACAAATGAACCGAGCCCTAATTCCAACCTAAGGCTATATATACAGCAGTTTAATAATAAACAATCAACATATTAATTACTTACACGCAAAATCAAAACAACACGAGACCCGAAACATCTCGGAAAATGACGAAATTCACGCCGCAGCTAAAAACCGACGTTACGAACGCAACTGCGAAGTCGAAATTAGCATTCGACGAACAAAACCCGGGATATCACCACTCGAAGCCAAAACACAAGCATTCCCTAAGAGGCCCAACTGAGTCATCAAACAGACTCCGGCTAGCTGGGGAATCTTGCTAACAGGCTACAAACAGACTACACAGGGAACCCTAAGAGCTAAGACCACGCTCTATAACGGTAAAAAGCCGGAAATACGCCATCGTAACGCCAGCCAAAGATCAAACAAAACACAGAAAAACCGGGGGCGTTACAATCTTCCCATCTCTTTCCAAAATTTAGGGCGCACATTCGGAGTATGTCCTCCATCGTTCTGTTGGTTCGTTCAGTTTCGCCATCCGTTGGGGGATGAAAGGTCGTACTGAAAGTCAACTTCGTGCCCAACAGCTGGTGAACGAGCCTCCAATCCTTTGACATGAATCACCCATCTCGATCACTCACGATGCTCCGAGCAACACCGTGAATCCGTACAATCTGTTCCACGTACAGCTTTGCCAAACTTTCTACCGAATCATCTCGCTTGTTCGGTAGTAAATGTGCCATTTTTGTCAGCCGATCAACAATCCCCCAGATGGAATCGTTCCCTCGCTGAGATCTCCGCAACCCGTGCACGAAATCCATGGAAATATCGTCAAATTTCCACTCTGGAATCGGCAATGACTTCAAATAACCGCCCGGTTTCTGGCATTCTGCCTTCACCATAGCATAGGTTTGGCATTTGGCCACATAAAGAGCAACATCTTTCTTTAGCCATGGCCACCAAAATAGCTTTTTCATATCTCTGAACATCTTCGTGCTCCCTGGGTGGATGGAGTACTTTGTATAATGCGCTTCATACAGCAATTCTCCCCTCAATTTACCCACATGTGGGACGCACAAAAGGTTTTCTTTCCGCAAAAGACCGTCATTCCAGGAGAACTTTCCTTCTGGGCCAGCTTTCGCATAGCGTAGGAGATCTTCATCCAACTCCGTTTCCCGTCGAACTCGGTCCGCAAGGTCACATTGCACCTCCGTCCAGTTCAAACATGCATTGGCAATGGAATTCTTGTCAACACAAGAAATCTTTAACGCTTCCAGCTCCTGGATGAGATGTTCATCATGCCTCTGCAACCAAGCTGCTCTTGCCAGAGTCCGCTGACTCAAGGCATCTGCGACAACATTCCCCTTCCCGGGAGTATAATGAATCTCAAAGGTGTAGTCCCCGAGGAACTCCAACCACCTTCGTTGTCGCATATTAAAGTCATTCTGCTCCAATATGTACTTCCGGCTCTTGTGATCTGTATAGATCTCCACCTTCACACCATAAAGATAGTGTCGACACAGCTTTAGTGCAAAGATCACCGCCGCCAACTCAAGATCATGGACGGTATAGTTCCGCTCATGCACTTTCAGTTGGCGTGAGCCATAAGCAATCACCTTTCCATTTTGTAGAAGCACGCAGCCTAAGCCGCTCCCTGAAGCATCACTGTAGATTACAAATCCATCGGTACCACATGGCGATGACAACACAGGCGCCGTGGTCAACTGAATCTTCAGCTCTTCAAAAGCTCGCGCGCACTCTGGCGACCAAACGAACTTTTGTTCTTTTTGCGTCAACGTGGTTAGCGGCAAAGTAATCCGCGAGAAGTTTGCAACAAATCTTCGGTAGTAGCCTGCTAGTCCAAGGAAGCTCCTGACCTCGGCCACTGAAGACAACACTGGCCACTCTTCTATGGCCCTTATCTTCATTGGATCCACAGCTATGCCCGCTCCACTTAACACATGGCCCAGAAAAGCCACCGATGATAGCCAAAACTCACACTTCGAGAACTTGGCATAGAGCTGATTCTGCCTCAATGTATTCAACACCAACCGCAAATGTTTCTCATGATCGGCTTCCGATCTTGAGTACACCAGGATATCATCAATAAACACTATTACGAACAGATCCAGCTACTCGCGGAATATTCGATGCATCAAGTCCATAAAGATCGAGGGCACATTACACAACCCAAACGGCATGACTGTGAACTCGTATTGCCCGTACCTTATTCCAAATGTGGTTTTGGGAATGTCTTCTTCCCGTATTCTCAATTGTTAATAACCAGATTTCAAGTCCAACTTCGAGTAGACGGACGATCCCACTAGCTGATCAAACAGCTCATCAATCAGCGGAATCAGATATTTATTCTTCTCGGTCAGCTTATTCAATTCACGGTAATCAATACATAACCGCAAGCCACCGTCTTTCTACTTCACAAAAAGCACAGGGGAGCTCCAAGGAGACATGCTTGGGCGTATATAACCCTGCTCCATCAATTCTTGCAGTTGGACTTTCAACTCCGCCATTTCCTTAGGCACGATGCGATATGGAGAGTGGGCCACAGGTTTCGCACCTAGCACCAACTCGATCGTGAAGTCAATCTCACGCTGGGGTGGTAGCCCAGGGAGATCCGTGGGAAACACATCTGCAAATTCTGACACAATTGGAATATCACGCACGCTGCCCTTTGGCTCAACAGCCTGACTCAGGGCAAAGTAGCACTCCGCACCATTCCGAACAGCCTTCAATACTTGGAGTGCGGACAACAACATCAATCAAGGCATGCTGCTCCGCAAGCCAATCTATACCAAATATAACGTCAAATTCCGATATCGGCAATACAGATGCAGTCAAACTGAAATCCCGACTTCCTATTTGGACCGCCATATTGCAAGCTTGATCCGCAAGCATCCAACAGCCAGTTGGCAACACCACTCTGATGTTATCTGTCTTCACATGACTAGGTATCACAAGCCATGCTAGAAACTCGCTAGACAGAAAAGAATACGCAGCATCCATATCAAACAGTGCTTGCGTCAGCGTGTTCTGAATCATCGCAAAGCCTGTGGTAGACGTAACACACACAAGCAACATACACAAGATGCAAACAAAAGCAAGCAATACGATTATCGCGCACTCATAACACTTAGGATTGCGCCTGGGACGCAGAGGACTCCACCACTGCTTTTCCTGTCTTCGAATAAGACGCTCTGATTTCCTGCTCAACCAGACGTCGACGACTCCTGATAAGGTTGGGCACAAGTGTCCCATGGCATAAAACATCAACAATCTAGTCATGTTCATGGCTATCGTACAAACACGTTGATCCCACACACCCATGTATTGTAGTTATATAACATAAACGCCATCATAGAACTATCATCCAAAATGGCTTACTGTATATATAATACATGCATAATCCACCATACATGAGGAGCCCAATTATTTATGTACATCATTATGTCGACATTTCCTTCTCCTGTATTGCCCTCTACAAGTCAGCGCGGCAATCTCGGGCTTTATGTCCTACATTACCACACGAATAGCACTTGTATTGCTTCTTTGGCTGCTGAACACCATCCCAACAGTCATGAGCGATGTGTCCTACCTGACCAAAAGCATAACAAGTATGCTTCTCGAGTCTTTGCCTCTTACGGTGAGCAAACTTCCCAACCCTTGGAGTGTACACTTTCCTGGTCGCAGGCATCTGCTGGGCTCTCATCAAGTCCATTTCCAACAGTCTAGCTCCCTCCACCGGTGGTTGGAATCACAAGAACTTAGGACCCATCAACAAGAAACCGAGTTCCTGACGTAGCCCATCATAAAACCGATTGATCTTCATCCCCTCGGTTTTAAACACAAACTCGGGTTGTTGTCTCATTACAACAAATGCATGAAAATAGTCCTCAACTGTGTCCTCTCCTTAGCTCAAACACACGTTCACCGACGAAGATGAGGCACTTCCCCTTGCTATCTGCTCAAGTTCACTACCCGATATGGGACGCATTACCGGATCAGAGGGTTGAACCTGTCCCTCATGGTAAGCCTTAAGCGTTGCAAAAACCACATCGGAAATAAGTCGAGCTGTTTCTATCGATGGAGGAGATGTTGGTACCACAGTTGATGTCATGCTTCCCATCGAGTGTTGGGGTTCCTGCTGTCATGTCATCGCACTCGTCGCCTACATTCAAAAAATTACACAAGTAAGCAACAAGATAGGAACGCGCAGGTTCATCAAACAAAAAAAATTGCATTCCTATCATGGACATTCAGGAGTTCAAACGTGTTAACGTGGTTTGCACAGACACGTGCTCGCCACCCCACAAAAGAAGTCGACCACGACTGCGAGAGGGAAAGACGAAGACAGCTGATACCAAAAATGTAACAACCTCATCCGTTCATATAATATATACTAGATGGTCCGGCCAGGGCCCCACAACATATACCACAAAACAGACGATGCAGCTATGGAGTGATACCAGAGTACGCAGCGCACCTAACACATTGCATTCTAGCAGAAGCTTACAACACTACACTTGAACTCCCCTCTTGAATGTCCAACATATAAAAACTCCATATTTTATATCTAACCTCTCAGGCATCATCCGCCGTGGCCAGGCGGTGACAGTAGAGTGGGCGTCTCTACTACTAGGCGGGTATCCACACTACTTCACCTAGGCCTCCATACGCCTCAACGCTAAGAACACAACAGCGGAGCCCATGCGTACTATGGCCCAGCGGGAGCCTCGGGTAGATGTGCACCGAGGACCAAGCCCTGAACTGACCTTGTGTGACCCGGAAGGAGCCTCGGAGTGAGCATGAGGACCAAGCCCAACCGTTCACCTGGCACGAAAGGATCCCCGGGACATGAACACCGAGGACCAAGCCCAACCGCCCAAAGTCTAGCTGTCAACTCCCGTCGGTGTGACGACTGGCGAGCCCGTAGACCTGCCACATTATCCTTAACCCAGGATTACGACACCGCGTGTCGACTCACACTGCATGCAATTCCACAATACTGTGGCATGGAAGGAGACTCGGAGAAAGCATGAGGACCAAGCCCAACCATCCACCGGCACGGAAGGGGCCCCGGGACATGAATACCGAGGACACATCCCAACCGTCCAACTATACACATTTCCAGATTTCCCAACTAGTGACGGTCAACACTGCACCTTCAAACTTCCACAACACTACCCATAGGGAGACGACGCTCTAGTATTGGACTACCAAATTCAATCCGCTATTCAACATTCGCATGGCCATGAGTTATCCTTCTATATGTCATTTCAAGTGATTTCAACCAATTATATCAAGATGCACATGTATAACAATCTACTAACTTCTAACAAGTCAAATCATTCAAGTAGACTAACTTACAATTCGATCACATGGAATTCGATTAATAATCTTCATCAATTATGCAACTAAATTAATTATTCATAAGAGTTTATCCAAGCCTCAAGATTACCTGCGATATTAATTTCATCGAATCCAAATCCATATGTTATAAACCAAGATTTTTAAGTGCAGGAATAATCTGCACAGCGACTTCAACCGAAGATTCCTGAAGCTTCAGGAATCCGGTGATGACGTGTAATCCCTCGATGGAAAGGTATTTCCATGGAATACAACTTTCATATTCAGACCTCAACCCAGATTTGACATTATCCTATTTGAAATCGGACCCGAAGTCCGCTGCGTACAGAACACAATTTCTGCATGCAGGATTTGCCGAACATCAAATTCGTTCAGACTTTCCCGTGGCTACAGACTTCGCCTGAAGTCGTGCAGCCACTCATTGGAAAGGTATTTGCAAGGTCTTCAACTTTCGTGTTTAGCCGAAAGCCCATATCTGGCCATATCCCACCTAAAAATGGCCACGAAGTGCGATGCGCGCAGAATACAGATTCTGCATGCATCTTAAGGCGGAATGAACGGCATCGGTTCGTCTTCCTCCTCAAGGCGATCTTCCCAATCATTCCAGAAAACCTCCTCCCTTATTCAACCTCAAGAGGCCAATACCCTTCACGAGACCATCCCTAAAATCACATAGAAGAAGGGCGTGGTTGAAGAGATCTAAAATCTAGGACACAAGTCCTAGCATGGCCTTTCCTAGAAAACTTCTCCTCTCCATCAAGACTCTCTTGAGTCGATGTCTCGCCTAGGAAAATAACTATAGATCTAGCACCAAGGGAGAGGGTAGGAAACTCACCTCGGTTCCAGCGGTACCATTTCCGGCCATAGATCTGGTGATTCTTCGCGGCGGCATCCTCTCTTTCGCGGCGTTGGCGGATCTCTTCTCTAGATCTTCCTCCAGCAAACTCCCTTCCCATAGGACTTCTCTCAGAAAATTACGGCTGGGAAGAAGAGTGAATCGCTAGGGTTTTTTCCCACTGCTCCCTTATATATATAATGCGACACGGGTAGGGACACGCCCGTGTCCCGCTCAAGAGGAGCGTTTCTGGCGGTTACAATGTCGATTCAATACTCGACACGGCGGAACACGCCCTGATCATGCCCTCGGTCACGCCCATGACGTGGGGCGTGACACCTAAATCGTCGAACTCAGCCAAAAATCGTCGACCGGAGAACTCACCCATATTCACTCCCATGGTCACGCCCATGGTCACGCCCATGGTCACGCCCATGGTCACGCCCGTGACATGGGGCGTGTAACCCCCTCACTCGAGAACCAACCACCTACACGAGTACCTTAAGCACCTACTCGAGTATCTTAAGTCACGCCCCTGGGTCACGCCCATGACCCAGGGCGTATAACCCAATTTACTCGAGTTATTTGAACATTACTCGAGTAACCTCGGCAGTTATTCGAGTACCTTAGTCACGCCCCTGGGTCAAGCCCGTGACCCAGGGCGTGTCACCCAATTTTACTCGAGTAATTGAAACCTACTCGAGTAATGTCGGCAGTTACTCGAGTACCTTAGTCACGCCCCTGGGTCATGCCCGTGACCCATGGCGTGTCACTTAATTTTACTCGAGTACTTCAAACTACTCGAGTACCGTCGGTAGTTACTCGAGTACCTTAGTCACGCCCCTGGGTCACGCCCGTGACCCAGGGCGTGTCACCCAATTTTACTCGAGTACTTGAAACCTACTCGAGTAACGTCGGCAGTTACTCGAGTACTTTAGTAACGCCCCTGGGTCACGCCCGTGACCCAGGGCGTGTAACCTGCTCTGGACTAACTTCTCCAGACCACAAAAGCCGCCCCTTTTTTCCTCCACTTCCCTGAACTCAAGCCTGCCCTCCTGACCCAAAACTCGTACGGGGGGGGGGGGGGGGGGGGGGGGGGCCTAGCGCGAATCGGGACTTTACAAATCCTATAAACAAAATAAAAGATTTCGTCCCCGAAATAAGGCTATGGCTATGGGGAAGACAAGCATACAGAAAATAAATATGCCTTTAAATAAAATTACCTTGAGCAAACAACTCCGGGTAGCGTTGTTGCATCAAATCCATTGGCTCCCATGTGTACTCCTCCTTCCCATGGTTAGACCATAGTACCTTCACCAAGGGAACACTTTTGTGGCCCAAAGTTCTTGTCTCGTTGTCAACAATCTGCACCGGCTCTAGTCGCACAGACCTATCCGGCGCTACTGCACCATTAGTAGTGGGAATGTATTGATCGGGCCACAACAGTGCCTTTCGAAGCGACGACACATGGAACACGTCGTGGAGATTCTTTAGTTCTGGTGGTAACTCCAACCGATAGGCCAACGGGCCAATCCTTTCTAGTATAGAATAAGGCCCAACATATCTTGGGCTGAGCTTTTTCACTCCACGCACCCGCAACACTCCATGCATCGGCCGAATCTTGAGGAACACTTTATCACCCACTTGGAACTCCACCATCCGGTGCTTTGCATTGTAATACTTCGCTTGCCGACTTTGAGCCTCCAACATGCGATCCCGTATCAATCTGACCGCCGCATCAGTATCATCTATATATTCATTTCCCAATGTCTTCGGATCCTCATCCTGCACCAAAGACAAGGGGGTCCTGCACCTTATTCTGTAAAGGGCTTCATGGGGCGCCATGCCGATGCTCGCCTGATGGCTATTATTATAGGAGAATTCCACTAGTGGCAAGAGCCTTTCCCATGGCTCTCCTCTGTCCAGCACACATAACCTCAGTAGATCCTCCAACGTCCTGATGGTCCTTTCAGACTGCCCATCCGTCTGAGGATGAAATGTGGTGCTGAAGGTAAGGCGTGAGCCCAGATACGCCTGTACCGCCTTCCACTCCTTGGAAGTAAAGCGACCATCACGATCAGAAACGACCGTCTTAGGCACGCCGTGATATCGTACAAACTGCTCCACGAAGAGGCGTACCAAAACATCCACGTGATCCTCTTTCTTCATGGGATTGAACCGGGCTACTTTTGTCAGCCGATCAACAATAACCCACACCGAATCATTCTCGGAGCACGAGCGAGGTAGCCCATGGACAAAGTCCATGGAGATATCCTCGAACTTCCATTCGGGGATGGGCAATGACTGCAACAAACCACCGAGACTCCTGCATTCAGCCTTCACTCTTTGACAGGCTTCACAATAAGTAACATAATACCGGACATCCTTCTTCATTCCCGGCCAACACATGGTCTTCTGCAGACCGGCGTACATCTTAGCAATACCCGGGTGCACTGAATATTGAGAGCTATGTGCCTCTTTAAAACAATCCTCCCGGATTTTACCGCCCTTGGGAATGTAGAGCCGGCCGCGAAAGTAAAAGAGGTCATCTTTGAGTGTATACTCGTCGGTAGTTCCTTCTTCAATTGATTTAATTGTAGGGGCCAAAGCCGCATCCATCCCTTGCTCCACCCGAATCCGGTCCCGAATATCACAAATTATGCTCATGCTTGCCAAAACTTCTGTATACTCTGTTGAAGGAGCCTTGAATATCAAGGTAATGTCCATCTCTTCGATCATCCGAGCCAACTCCATGCTCATCAACCGAGACTCTGGGATAGAACCTGACACTTTTCTACTCTGGGCTAGAACCTGGCCACCGAGTTCGCCTTTCCAGGTTGGTAGTTCATGGTAAACTCATAGTCGCATAGAAATTCTAACCACCGCCATTATCTCAAGTTCAACTCCTTCTGTGTATGAACATACTTCAAGTTTTTATGATCTGAAAAAATCTCGCAGTGGATGCCGTATAGATAGTGCCTCCAAACCTTCAAGGCGAACACCACTGCTCTCAACTCCAAATCATGAACCGGGTAATTGATTTCATGCTTCTTCAGTTGCCTTGAAGCATAAGCAATCACATGCCCGTACTGCATCAATACCGCTCCCATCCCTTGATATGACGCGTCTGTATAAACTTGAAATCCTTCCTTCCCAGATGGAAGTGCAAGGATGGGGGTGGAGGTAAGTCTATCCTTTAACTCCTGAAATGTCGCTTCACATTGAGGCGTCCACTCAAATGACACACCCTTCTTCGTCAAGGAGGTAAGAGGAAGAGAAACCTTTGAAAATCCTTTCACGAACTTGCGGTAGTACCCGGCAAGTCCAAGGAAACTCCTCACATCGGCCGCCGACTTCAAGGGCGACCACTCTTTCACGGCTCGCACCTTGGCTGGGTCCACCGCTAGTCCAGCTCCACTGATTACATGGCCTAAGAAGGCGACCTCTTTGAGCCAAAATTCGCATTTGCTGAACTTGGCGAACAAAGCGTGCTCTTTTAATTTCTTCAGAACCAAAGCTAGGTGCTCGATATGCCCCTCTTCCGTCTTTGAGTAGACTAGTATATCGTCGATGAAGATGATGACGAAGACATCCAAATAGGGTTCGAATACCTTGTTCATCAGGCTCATGAAAGCCGAAGGGGAATTTGTGAGCGCAAACGGCATTACCGTGAACTCATACAACCCATATCATGAACTGAAAGCCGTCTTCTGGATGTCCTCCTCATGTATCCTCAACTGATAGTATCCCGAGCGCAAGTCCAGCTTAGAAAACCAATGCGCTCCCACTAGTTGATCGAACAACTCGTCGATCCGAGGTAGCGGATAAGTGTTCCGCACCGTCAGCCGGTTGAGTTCCTAATAGTCTATACGCAAGCGCAGGGTTCCATCCTTCTTCTTCACAAACAATACAGGGGCTCCCCAGGGTGACGAACTAGGGTGAACGAACCATGACGCCACCAATTCTTGCAATTGAACTCTAAACTCCGAGAGTTCCTTCGGGGCCATTCGGTAAGGGGCCTTGGATACATGCTTGGCACCCGGTACCAGATTAATCCGGAAATCAACTTCTCTATGAGGGGGTAACCCTGGTAGTTTCTCTGGAAACACCTCGGGAAAGTCCCGCACTACCCGAACATCTTTTACCTCCAATGTTATCTCCTTCAACTCAAACAAGATCATGAAGACCTCATCCCCTTTCATATGCGCCTTTACAGTTTGAACTAAGATAAGAGCATACGGGGTGCGAAATTAATACCTTGGAAGATAACCTCGGTGTCCCCATGCCTCAAATAGATCTTCTTCTCCGCGCAGTCGATCCTCGCGAAGTGCCAATTCAACCACGTCATGCCTAAAATGATGTCGAACTCCGGCATCTTCAGGACCGTGGCAGGCATATCGAAATCCCTTCCTTCAATAAATATCTCCAACTCGCACTTGGCGGTAGCGATCATCTCCGAGCCGTCCGGGAGGCGCACTCGTCGGGCTATTCCAGAAAAGTATTGTATGCCCTCCATACCTTTAATGAAATCTTCGGACACGAAAGAGTGTGAGGCACCGGTATCGAACAGCCCATAGGCCGTCTTCCCACCGATTACCACGATGGCTAAGTACCAATAACCAAGCTCAACCACTAGGTATCTAGCATGTCTTAAACAGTTTAAATTGAGAAGGTTAACTGCACATACCAGCTATAACATCCTGGGGGTTCCTTTCTTGCGCCATGTCCAGCGCATACACCTGATCCCGGACCGGGCCGGGGTTTCCTCTTGGCGGTCCTCATCCTCGACCACGCATATATCCTCGTCCTCATGGGGCTGCTGGAGGGAGAGCAGGAGGGAGAGCAGGAGGGACGTTCCCATACAGCTGTGGGCAGTAGCGTCTAATGTGGCCCGGTTGATTGCACTCGAAACACACCAACCCACGATGCCCCTCTGGTTGCCGGAATTGCTGAGGCTGTGGTGGTGGAGGCAGCGCGGTCGGTTGCTGGATTGGGTGCTCCACTCTATAATTTCGGTGGAAACGCCCTCCACCCCCTTTATATCCCCCTCCTCCTCTACGATCCTATCTCCTCCTGTTGCTCGGACCGGCCTCCATAACGCCTTCTGCAGGCCTCTTGCCACTACTCAAGTGATCCGCCTCCAACCTCTTCGCCATGTCAATAATCTCTGCCAAACTTCCATCTTCTATAAACAAAAGGGACTGCCTTAGGGGATCTCGCAGCCCTTTGTAGAAACGTTTGGCATAACCTCTATCGTCCAACTCGTAAGAGTTCGCAAACCTTGTGAGATGTTGGAATTCCCGCTGGTATTCCGTAACTGAGCTTGGTCCCTGCTTCAGTAGTAGAAACCTCTACTCAAGCTCATCTCGGGCCGAAGTAGGAATGAAGTGCTCCAAGAAAACACCCGAAAATTCGCTCCAACTTATCTCTGTATAGACTCGGCCATGGAAGGTAGAGCATATAAGGGACTTCCACCACCTCTTAGCATGTAACTCCAAGACGGACACTGCCAATGACACGGCCATGTTGGCTGGGCAACGGATACCAGCCAATAGCTCTTCTACAGTGTCGAGCCATTCCTCCGTACATACGGCTGACTCTGTCCCACAATAGACGGGAGGGGAGAGAGCCCGAAAGGTGCTCAGCCAGTTAGAGCTCGGGGCCTGTTGTTGCACCGGAGGCTGTTGCGTCTTAAAAACATCAAGAATGGCGGTGAGCGTCTGCCCCAACTCAGACTGTTGGAACTGAGTGGGTATGGGAGGGGTAGGAGTACCCCCCATCGGCTCAACATGCAGTGGAACCTACACGTACACGACAAATTTGTGGTCAGGTTGGCTAAGCTTAAGGTCAAAGTTGGACAAACTTAATGTGAATTACATATGGGCACACCACTGCTTCCGCTAAGTCAGTTTGTCCGCAAACTGACTAATCGAACGGGGGTGGTTCCATTGTTGAAAGACTTCTTTAGTTGAGGATCGTGGCAAACTGATACCATTTGTAAGACCCCCCCCCCCCCCATCCCGGATCCCAAAACATGGCATGAAGGGGGAGTCTTATGCCCGGAACAGCCGCCTTGTGGTAGCATTAGCACACGGGCTAACCTGTACCACAAGACGCCTATTCCGCCGGCTACAACAATATCAATAGAATATGCCAACCCAACCAAATAAATAAGCAAGAGAAGTCAAAATCCACACTAAGTATATAATGTCCAAAATACATCAATAAGGAGAAGCTAAACATGCTTCTACAAAATATCAGAGTACAGCTAAACATTGCCCAAACGGGCTACATCAGAGTATCAAATACTAACATCAGTAACCGACGGTATCGACGGCACCGTCACTTCAGGCCCGATCGTCCTGGCCTGGCTGTCCTGCTGCGTAGTCTGTGGCTGCTCTGCCTGCGGCGTGACCTCCTAAAAAGGAAGACGTAGCAACCGTTAGTCGAAACGACTAAGTGGTTTCACATCCGCTCCCCCGGCGACTCCTCGGCACCGGGCGGGAAAAAGGAAGCAAGAGTACAATAAACATTAAGTATAAGAGTGGTACAAGCTGGTGGCAAGGTACATGAGTATAAATGTATAATCTAGCAGTTCTACAACGCTAACACTGTATAACAACAGGTGTAAGGAAATCTACAGCAGGTAAGTAACTTAACTTATAAGGATGCCCATACAAGCTTATAAGTTAAGGATCGGTTTGCATAAAGTAACTCATCGTATAAGAGTGCCCATACAAACTTATACGATGAGGATCTTGTTGTGCAATGATATGAAATGATATGTATGTTATGCAATGACTCACCCATGCTTACACGCATGCAACCGCTATGTCGACATAGACCATTAGTTCTCACTTTTCGAGCAGGTAGCTAACCTCTCAGGCATCAGCCGTCGTGGCCAGGAGGTGACAGTAGAGCGGGCGTCTCTACTACTAGGCGGGTATCCACACTACTTCATCTAGGCCTCCGTACGCCTCAACGCTAAAAACACAACAGCGGAGCTCATGCGTACTATGGCCCAGCGGGAGCCTCGGGTAGATGTGCACCGAGGACCAAGCCCCGAACTGACCTTGTGTGACCCGGATGGAGCCTCGGAGTGAGCACGAGGACCAAGCCCAACCGTTCACCTGGCACGAAAGGATCCCCGGGACATGAACACCGAGGACCAAGCCCAACCGCCCAAAGTCTAGCTGTCAACTCCCGTCGGTGTGACGACTGGCGAGCCCGTAGACCTGCCACATTATCCTTAACCCAGGATTACGACACCGCGTGTCGACTCACACCGCATGCAATTTCACAACACTGTGGCATGGAAGGAGCCTCGGATAAAGCACGAGGACCAAGCGCAACCATCCACCGGCACGGAAGGGGTCCCAGGACATGAATACCGAGGACACAGCCCAACCTTCCAACTATACACATTTCCAGATTTCCCACCTAGTGACGGTCAACACTGCACCTTCAAACTTCCACAACACTACCCATAGGGAGACGACGCTCTAGTATTGGACTACCAAATTCAATCTGATATTCAACATTCACATGGCCATGAGTTATCCTTCTATATGTCATTTCAAGTGATTTCAACCTATTATATCAAGATGCATATGTATAACAATCTACTAACTTCGAACAAGCCAAATCATTCAAGTAGACTAACTTACAATTCGATCACATGGAATCCGATTGATAATCTTCACCAATTATGCAACTAAATTAATTATTCATAAGAGTTTATCCAAGCCTCAAGATTACCTGCGATATTAAGTTCATCGAATCCAAATCCATATGTTATAAACCCAGATTTTTAAGTGCAGGAATAATCTGGACAGCTACTTAAACCGGAGATTACTGAAGCTTCAGGAATCCGGTGACAACATGTAACCCTCGATGGAAAGGTATTTCCATGGACTACAACTTTCATATTCAGACCTCAACTCAGATTTGAAATTATCCTATTTGAAATCGGACCCGATGTCCGCTGCGTACAGAACACAATTTCTGCATGCAGGATTTGCCGAACATCAAATTTGTTCAGACTTTCCCGTGGCTACAAACTTCGCCTGAAGTGATGCAGCCACTCATTGGAAAGGTATTTTCAAGGGATTCAACTTTTGTGTTTAGCCAAAATACCAGATCTGGAAATATCCCACCTAAAACTGGCCACGAAGTTCGCTGCGCGCAGAATACAGATTCTGCACGCATCTTAAGGCGGAATGAACGGCATCGGTTCGTCTTCCTCCTCAAGGCGATCTTCCCAATCATTCCAGAAAACCTCCTCCCTTATTCAACCTCAAGAGGCCAATACCCTTCATGAGACCATCCCTAAAATCACATAGAAGAAGGGCGTGGTTGAAGAGATCTAAAATCTAGGACACAAGTCCTAGCATGGCCTTTCCTAGAAAACCTCTCCTCTCCATCAAGACTCTCTTGAGTCGATGTCTCGCCTAGGAAAATAACTATAGATCTAGCACCAAGGGAGAGGGTAGGAAACTCACCTCGGTTCCAGTGATACCATTTCCGGCCATAGATCTGGTGATTCTTCGCGGCGGCATCCTCTCCTTCGCGGCGTTGGCGGATCTCTTCTCTAGATCTTCCTCCAGCAAACTCCCTTCCCACAGGACTTCTCTCAGAAAATTACGGCTGGGAAGAAGAGTGAATTGCTAGGGTTTTTTCCCACTGCTCCCTTATATATATAATGCGACACGGGTAGGGACACGCCCATGTCCTTACCCGTGTCCCGCTCAAGAGGAGCATTTCTGGCGGTTACAATGCCGATTCAATACTCGACACGGCGGAACACGCTCTGGTCACTCCCTTGGTCATGCCCATGACGTGGGGCGTGACACCTAAATCATAGAACTCAGCCAAAAATCGTCAACCGGAGAACTCACCCATAGTCATGCCCATGGTCACGCCCATGGTCACGCCCGTGACATGGGGCTTGTAACCCCCTCACTCGAGAACCAACCACCTACACGAGTACCTTAAGCACTTACTCGAGTATCTTAAGTCACGCCCCTGGGTTACGCCCGTGACCCAGGGCGTGTAACCCAATTTACTCGAGTTATTTGAACATTACTCGAGTAACCTCGACAGTTATTCGAGTACCTTAGTCACGCCCCTGGGACACGCCTGTGACCCAGGGCGTGTCACCCAATTTTACTCGAGTACTTGAAACCTACTCGAGTAACGTCGGCAGTTACTCGAGTACCTTAGTCACCCCCCTGGGTCACGCCCTTGACCCAGGGCGTGTCACCCAATTTTACTCGAGTACTTGAAACCTACTCGAGTAACGTCGGCAGTTACTCGAGTACCTTAGTCACGCCCCTGGGTCACGCCCGTGACCAGGGCGTGTCACCCAATTTTACTCGAGTACTTGAAACCTACTCGAGTAACATCGGCAGTTACTCGAGTACCTTAGTCACGCCCCTGGGTCACGCCCGTGACCCAGGGTGTGTAACCTGCTCTGGACTAACTTCTCCAGACCACAAAAGCCGCCCCTTTTTCCTCCACTTCCCTGAACTCAAGCCTGCCCTCCTGACCCAAAACTCGCACGGGGGGGGGGGGGGGGGGGGGGGGTGCTAGCGCGAATCGGGACGTTATAGATTAACCCTAAGGTGCACTCGAAAACCTGGGCGGATGCGTGATCTTGCCAACTTGGTGGCCTGGGAGCCAACTTGAACATAACCAGGTTATGTGAAGTGTGATGGAAACGGGACTCGGGAGAAGTTTGACCCGCGCATATGGCTTAAATTGTCGTTGCGGGGTGAGCACGGGTTAGATGGAACCGTACCCATTCTATGTCGTTCGATTAGAGCCGTTGGCATAGATGAGGGTCTTCGGCGGTCTATGGCTTAAATTGACGTGACCCATGACAAGAAGACAAAATGCTCATATGTTTTGCCGTCGAAGTGGCGGTGGTGAGTCCGGAATGTCTATGGCTTAAATTGACGTGACATTGGCCGGTTCACCGAGATTGTGCCCTAAGTGCACGGGGTGTGTGGCCGTGCGAGCCAACGCCTATGATGCAATGTATATTTATATACTGCTTGGTTTTGCTAATAAGTGCAGGGAAGGAGCATCGCCGCCCCGAATTGGGGGCGGTATCGTTATAATTTGGTCAGCATTGCTGACCGTTGCTTTTGTTTGCCACCGTGCGGTGGTTTGTTACTTGCAGGTGCTGCTGGACCAAGCGGTCAATAGCGGTGTACAACCCCATGTCCGGCGAGCAAGGTCGCAGGGGAGCTCGACAACAGCAGGCGAGCTCGGCAGCGGCAGGGGCGAGGCTGAGCTCGGCATCCGTCGGCCAGAGATCGGGAACAGCAGCCGAGCGGGCTGCAACTCGCGCCCTCGCAGTGGAGCTCAGTGGCAGCGGGCGAGCAGAGCATGCCGAGGTGGCCAGGGGTCCCAGCTCGCCTGGGGGTCAGAGGTACTTTTTACTATTTTACCCCTGCTGGTCTGCTCATAGCCCTTCAAAACAGCGGAGTTTGGATGTTGGCAGGCCCAGCCAAGGGTTTCCTGGTAATTTCAGGTCAGTTATTTTGGTTATTGGCAGTCCGGATTTCAAAAGCTATAAATAGGACCCAAGGGGTACCCCAGAAAGCAGGTTCTCCCTGTGCTCTTCTCCCCAAAAATCTTTTAGTGCTTTCTGAGGGTACCTTAGCTCAGCTTCAGGCTAAGGAGGGGAAGCGCTCTGAGATCTTCCGGGTTTGTGGTGGGACCTCCCTGCCGAGCCCTTGGGTCTGTTTTTTCCTTGCTCTCGTCGTTTTTCTTGCAGGAACAAAGTAGGCGCGAGACCACCCCCTTCCCCAAGGGCGAGCTCCACAGGAAGCCGGGTTTCGGTTTCAACATTTTGGTGCGGTGAGCGTGGACAGTGGTCAGCGCAGAAAAGTTTCCGCGAGCTCGATGACGGGACAAGGATCCGACAGGCCGAGCTCACCGCCCCCCCCCCCCCCCCCCGCCTCTCGCAACGGTGGGAATGTTCGAA
Source organism: Platanthera guangdongensis (assembly GCA_039583875.1). Taxonomy (NCBI): domain Eukaryota; kingdom Viridiplantae; phylum Streptophyta; class Magnoliopsida; order Asparagales; family Orchidaceae; genus Platanthera; species Platanthera guangdongensis. The sequence goes on from CM077152.1 coordinate 107,444,118, forward strand.
GACTTCATAAACGAGGTGCTGAATCTGGTCAAGTTCTCACTCGGCACGCGGGCCGAGTGCTCGACTCCGGCAAACCAGATCGCGGCCGCCCCCTCATTGGGCGAGGACGCTCCCGGCAGGCGAGTTGGGAAGGAAGTGGCCGAGGAAGGCCGAGGGTGCGAGCTCCCCGGGCGCGAGCTCTTCCCCGGCTCGGCAGGCCGAGGTCGCTTCGGCGAGCTGGGCTCGTGAGACTCGCCAGCTCGCCCAGTGGGAGGAGGGAGCCCTTTTAGCGAGCTAGTCTCCTCAGCTCCGGTTCCCGATGGGTTCAGGGAGCCCGAGATGTCCTACTACACTGGGAAGGGAGACCCGGTACAGCATGTCCAATGGTTCGAGGATGTGGTCTCCATCCGTTAGATGTCGGACGGATTCAAGTGCCGGCTCTTCGCCATCACCCTCCGGTAGAAGGCAAGGGAGTGGTTCCACCAGCTACCGGCCAGCTCCATCTACTACTTCGAGGACCTGCGCCGAGGATTCATGCTGAGATTCACCACTTCGAAGAAGAGGAAGAAGGAGTCCGAGTCTTTGTTTCACATTAAGTAGGGGGAGAACGAGACGTTGGGAAGCTATGTGGACCGATTACAGGAGGAAGTTACTCAAGTCCAGGAGATGCTGGGCCATAGTCTGATGATCGCCTTTACCCTGGGCCTGCAGCAGGGTTTCTTCCGGATGGAGCTGAAGAGAGTTCCCCCCCTCTCCTACGAGCAGTTGATGGAGAGGGCGGCGAGAGAGGTCGACGGGGAGGCGTCGAACCCAGAATTTGCAAGGAAACTGGCCAGGTGGGCCACAGAGGAGGAGAAAGAATCGAGAGGAGGAAAGGCACAGGAGGAGAGAAGAGGGGAGCCCAGGCAGAGGGAGCAGAGGCAGCTCCAAGGGCAGCAGCAACCGAGATGGGGGCGCCAGGAGCCCGACCGGCGGCTGGGATGGAGGCCTGAGTGGCAGGGCCAGGGGCCGCAGAGGGGGAACTTCGGAAGGGACCACTACCAGGGGAGGCAAGACCAGTTCCACCCCCCGGGCTAGAGGCAGGGCCAGAGGCCCCGGCTCCCCGATCAAGAGGAGGCCATGGCCATAGCCCTGGGAGCAAGGAGGGGAGCATGGAGAAGGAGAAGAAGAGAGGTCAGGGTGGAGCTGCCCTATTGCGACTTCCACCAGGAAGAGGGGCACGCCACGTCCACCTGTCCGAAGTTCCTCGAGATGAGAGGAAACAGGGAGCGGCAGCAGCAGCAGGAGGTGCGACAGGAAGTGAGGATTGAGGAGGTCCTGCCTCGGGCGGAGGAGCACCGGTGTGAAGACCGGGTGGATGTGGGGACCCGAGGAGGGATCGGGGTGATCCACGGTGGAGTGGGGATCGAGGCTTCCCGCAAGGCAAGCCTCCACACCATGTACCGGCGGAGCGTCGCCTCTACATCCCAAACCCCGCCACCGGAGGAGAGGATCACCTTCTCCAGGAGTGATCTGCCAGACCACGAGGATCCGTTCTGTGATGCGCTGGTCATCAAGGCAGCCATCGAGAACTTCACCGTCTCTCGGATCCTCGTGGACAACGGGAGCTCCGTCAACGTCGTCTTCAAAAAGGCGTTCGACGCGATGAAGGTGGAGGTAAAGAGGGTGCTGGCCTCAGATGGACCCTTGTTCGGATTTTCAGGAGAAAGGAAGGAAGTAGATGGAGGAGTTGGACTCCATGTCACCTTGGGGGGGCAGTCCCGAAACTACAAGTTCGTCATCGTGGACTCCCCCAGCAGCTACAGCGCCATCTTCGGGAGGCCTCTCATCAGCGCCTTCCGCTGCGTCCCCTCGTCTTACCACCAGTGTTTGAAGTTCAACGCTGAGGGGGTGCAGGTCAGGGTTAGGGGGGACCCAAAGGTGGCACGGGAGTGCTATGTCACTGCGGTGAACAACATCTCTTGGCAGGAGGGAGCCGAGGAGATGGGGCGGAGAATGGAGGAGGTCGAGCAGGGAGCAGGAGGGGAAGAGTTGGGAGTGGAGGACTGCGTGGAGAAGGCGGCATGAGGAGATCTGGAGGAGGTGGCCGAAGTAAGAGCCGGGGGAGGAGAGATGGAGGTAGAAGCCCCCGTTCCGGAGGAAGGGGACGCAGAAGGATGGGGGGAGCGGCCCAGGCTGGAGGCGGCAGAGGAAGTGGTGGAGCTAGAGGTGCTCACCCGGGGAGGAAGATTGGAGAAGGTTCGCGTCAGCGGAGGGCTGACCCCGGAGGACCAAGGCAGGATGCTGGAGTGCATCCAGAAGAACGTGGACATCTTCGCCTGGAACGCCGCGGAGATGACGGGGGTTGACGCGGATGTGGCTTGCCACCGCCTCAACCTGGACCCGGGAACACTCCCCGTTCAGCAGAAGAAGAGGTCCACCGCGGACAAGCTGGCGGAAGCCATCCGGGAGGAGGTGGCGAAACTCCTCAAGGCAGGCTTCGTGTCTGAGATTCAGTATCTCAGCTGGGTCTCCAACGTGGTTATGGTTAAAAAAGGGGATGGCCGATGGAGGATGTGTATCGACTTGTCCTAAGGATTGTTACCCCTTGCCTCGGATCGACGTGCTGGTTTACTCAGCCGTCGGTTTTTCTGTAATGAGTTTTTTGGATGCTTTTTCAGGTTACCATCAGATCAGGATGCACCCCCCAGACATCAAGGATGTCTCATTCATCACCGGGGATGGATGCTACTGCTACAAGATGATGCCCTTTGGGCTGAAAAATGCTGGGGCTACCTACCAGAAAATGATGGACATGGTCTTCAAGGAGCAAAGGGGAAGGAACTTGGAGGTGTACGTGGACGACCTCATGATCAAAAGCCGGGATGTGGACTCCCACCTCCGGGACCTGGAGGAAACCTTCGCCACCCTGCGCAGGTACAAAATGCGGTTGAATCCCCTTAAGTGTGTTTTCGGGGCCAGCCGAGGAAAGTTCTTGGGGCATCTCCTCACCCCCGCGGGGGTCGAGCCGAATCCAGACAAGGTCAAGGCTATCCTTGAGCTGGGGTCCCCGCGGAATACAAAGGAGGTCCAACGGTTGACAGGGAAGCTAGCAGGGCTGAGTCGCTTCCTTTCTCGGGCAAGGGAGAAATGCTCCCCCTTCTTCAAAACACTGAGGGGAGGTCAGAGGTTCGAATGGACCAAGGAATGCGAGGAGGCGTTTCAGGCCCTCAAGATGCAGTTGACACAGGCTCCGCTGCTCCAAGGGCCGAAGGAGGGGGAGGATTTGTTCTTATATCTCGGGGTCGGGGCAGAGGCACTGAGCTCCGTCTTGGTTCGGGAAGATGGAAAGAGACAACTCCCTATCTATTATATCAGCCGGGTCCTGAGAAAGGCCGAGCTCCGGTATCCGATCTTGGAGAAGCTTGCGTTCGCCCTAATCATCTCGGCTCGGAGACTGCGACCTTACTTCCAGGCACACTCAATCCGAGTGGTGACCGACCATCCCCTCCGCAACATCTTCGAGGGGGTGGAGCATTCAGGCAGGTTGGCTAAGTGGTCGGTGGAGCTGAGCGAGTTCGACGTCTCTTTCATTCCGCGGCTCTCGATCAAGGCTCAGGCGATGGCCGACTTCCTAGCCGACTACGTGGTTAAAGTGGCGGAGGAAGAACTCACTCGCCCGGCTCCTTGGAAGGTGAGGGTGGATGGAGCCTCGGGAAGGCATTCCTTAGGAGTAGGGGTGATCCTAGAAAGCCCTCAAGGGACCCGGATCGAGCAGACGGTGGTGGTGCACTTTCCCATTACCAACAACCAGGCCGAGTATGAGGTCGTGATAGCAGGGTTGCGCCTGGCCAGGGAGCTGGGGGTATCAGATGTGGAGGTCCTTACCGACTCCATGGTAGTGGCTTCCCAGATTAACGGGGAGTTTGAGGCAAGGGAGCCCACCCTGCGATCGTACTTGGCCAAGGTGAAGGGGGTCATTGGCACTTTTCAAACTTTCACCATCCGACACGTGCCCAGGAAAGAGAATGAACAAGCCGATCAATTGGCTAAGCATGGTCCCCAGGTGGGGGGCACCATCACCGACCTGTTTCGCCCCTCCATCGAAGAAGGAGAGCTCATGGAAGTCGATCAGCAAGCTTCATGGATGGATCCAGTGATTGTTTTTCTCTCCACAGGAGAGTATCCGGGGGGGTGGACAAGAAGAAGCTGAGGCACAAGTCAGCATACTACCTCCTCCAGGACGGGCAGCTATACAGAAAGACCCTCTCAGGGATGCTGGCCCGCTGCGTAATCGAGGGAGAAGCGCGAAGGATCTTGGAGGAGGTCCACTCCGGGGAATGTGGGAGTCACTCCAGGAGTCGGACCCTGGAAGGGAGGATAGTCAGGCAAGGTTATTTCTGGCCCACCCTAGGCCGGGACACTGCAGAATTCGCAAGGAGATGTCACAAGTGCCAACTGTTTGCCCCTCTCCAGCTGCAGCCGGCCCAGCGGCTCCGTAGTATCACGGCCCCATGGCCCTTCGCAATCTGGGGAATGGATTTGGTTGGGCCGTTTCCCCAAGCCAGCGGCCAGAGAAGGTTCCTCTTAGTGATGATCGACTACTTCTCAAAATGGATGGAGGTGAAGGCGCTGGCCAAGGTGACCTCTCAGGTGATCAGGAATTTTGTTTGGGGGGAGATCATCTGTCGCCACGGGCTGCCACAGGCCATCATCACGGACAACGGACCCCAGTTCGCCAGTGCCGAGTTCACCAGCTTCTGCGAACAGCTTGGGATCGATCTCAGGTTCGCCTCGGTCCATCACCCCAGGAGTAACGGGTAGGTGGAGGCCGCAAACAAGATCATCGTCAACCTCCTCAAGAAGAAGGTGGAGAATCTGAAGGGGAGCTGGGTGGAGCAGCTCCCTGCGGTTCTTTGGACCCTAAGGACCACCCCCAACACGGCTACGGGAGAGACACCCTTCAAACTCTCCCACGGGTGCGAGGCAGTGCTCCCCATAGAGTTCGAAGTCCAAACGCCACGAGTCGTGGCGGCCAAAGAGGGCCGTGAGGAATGGCAAGCAGAGAATGAGGAAGAACTGAGGCTCTCCCTTGACATGGTGGAAGAGGTTAGGGACCTTTCCGCTATCCGACAGGAGGAGGTAAAAAGAAGAATAGCCAAGTACTTTGACAAGCATGTCAGGGTCAAGCAGTTCGTGGAAGGGGACTTGGTGCTGAAGAAAGTAGATGCGGCAGGGAGGTCGGCATCCGTAGGGAAGCTCAATCCCAGCTGGGAGGGACCATTCATTGTAAAGGTAGCCTTGGGGTCAGGGGGCTACCGACTCCAAAATGTAGAGGGCGAGACCCTGAGTCTCACCTGGAGTGGTGACGACCTCAAACGATTTTTCCCCTGAAACATGTAAGCAACACTTTGATTATAATAAATTTCTTCAAGTCCTCTGACAATGTTGTAACTAGCCTGTGTAATTGAATGTGATGTGTTTTGGACCCCGAGCAGATCCCGCTGTCAGGCTCTCACCTAGCTGACAGGGCTGGAAGTCACTCGATGGTGGTAGTATTGGACCCCGAGCAGACCCCGCTGTCAGGCTCTCACCTAGCTGACATGGCTGGAAGTCACTCGGTGTCATCCTTGGCCTCGAGCAGATCCTGCTGTCAGGCTCTCACCTAGCTGACAGGGCTGGAAGTCACTCGATGGTGGTAGTATCGTACCCCGAGCAGATCCCGCTGTCAGGCTCTCACCTAGCTGACAGGGCTGGAAGTCACTCGGTATTATCCTTGGCCTCGAGCAGATCCCGCTGTCAGACTCTCACCTAGCTGACAGGGCTGGAAGTCACTCGATGGTGGTAGTATTGGACCCCGAGCAGACCCCGCTGTCAGTCTCTCACCTAGCTGACAGGGATGGAAGTCACTCGGTGTCATCCTTGGACTCGAGCAGATCCCGCTGTCAGGCTCTCACCTAGCTGACAGGGCTGGAAGTCACTCGATGGTGGTAGTATCGGACCCCGAGCAGATCCCGTTGTCAGGCTCTCACCTAGCTGACAAGGCTGGAAGTCACTCGGTGTCATCCTTGGCCTCGAGCAGATCCCGCTGTCAGGCTCTCACCTAGCTGACAGGGCTGGAAGTCACTCGATGTTGGTAGTATTGGACCCCGAGCAGACCCCGCTATCAGGCTCTCACCTAGCTGATAGGGCTGGAAGTCACTCGGTGTCATCCTTGGCCTCGAGCAGATCCCGCTGTCAGGCTCTCACCTAGCTGACAGGGCTGGAAGTCACTCGATGGTGGTAGTATCGGACCCCGAGCAGATCCCGCTGTCAGGCTCTCACCTAGCTGACAGGGCTGGAAGTCACTCGGTGTCATCCTTGGCCTCGAGCAGATCCCGCTGTCAGGCTCTCACCTAGCTGACAGAGCTGGAAGTCACTCGATGGTGGTAGTATCGGACCCCGAGCAGATCCCGCTGTCAGGCTCTCACCTAGCTGACAGGGCTGGAAGTCACTCGGTGTCATCCTTGGCCTCGAACAGATCCCGCTGTCAGGCTCTCACCTAGCTGATAGGGCTGGAAGTCACTCGATGGTGGTAGTATTGGACCCCGAGTAGATCCCGCTGTCAGGCTCTCACCTAGCTGGCAGGGCTGGAAGTCACTCGGTGTCATCCTTAGCCTCGCGCAAATCCCCCCGTCATGCTCTCACCTAGCTGGCAGGGCTGGGAGTCACTCGATGATGTCGGCCCTAAAGCCATCAGGTGCAGGCCAGTCTGTGGTAAGGAGCCAAGGGGAAGGGTCCTGCCAGGACGAGCTCGGGCTCGGCAAACTCAGCTCGGCACAGTCAAGAAGGCAGGCCGGGCTGAAGGGCTCTGCATGGGCATGTTTGGGCTCGTCATCTCCAGCTCGGCATTGGCGAGTAGGCCGCAAGCCCGGGCCTCGCCAAAGGAAGGCAAGCCGGACCAGGGGAAATCGTTTGGGGCTCGGCAAACACCCCAGGCGCGTCTCGCTCGCGTGCGTGCTCTCATAATAACTCTACTCGCGGAACCTGTCCCTGCGAGGTCGCGGGAGGAAGCACTCGCATACATTCATAACACAACAAGCAAAGGAGCACCGGTATGATCAAAAAACTTTCATTGATTATTCACAAATGTACAGGGAGCTCGCCACGGTGAGTAGTCAAAAAAGGAAAGAGAAAAAATAATAAAAACAAGGCTGTCAGCTGGCCTCGCCCCCTCCGCCGGGCTGGTCCCCGCCATCGCCCGAAGGGTCCTGGAAGCTCTTCCCGAACATTGTGTCCAGGCTATCTTCCTTCTCGCTGGGCGGCGTCGCCGGAAACAGACTCGGCATCAGGTCCCGAGTAGAGATCTCCCCATACCCTTCCACCAGCACCCCGAAGTCCTTCATCATCGCGAGGGTGCACTCGGCGGTCTGGATTGAGTTGATCCGCAGTCTCTCAATGAGGTCGGCCTCGCCGAAGATACGCAGGCTCTTGTAGGGGAGTGTGGGATCGATGTCGTGCGACGGGAAGAAGATCTCCGCCTGGCGACGAACCTCGCCGAGAAGGTGCTGGTTCTCCCCCTTCAACTTCGCGTTTGCGCCCTCCAGCTCTCCAAGGCGCGCGCGTAGGCGGACGTTCTCCTCCCCGAGCTCTGCATTGCGAGCCTGGAGCTCGCCAGCAGCGTCGGCATCCGCGGCCAGTTGCGCGCGCAGGCGGCCGTTCTCCTCCCCCAGCTCAGTGTTGCGAGCCTGGAGCTCGCCCGCCGCCTTGGCATCCTGGAAAAAAGCCCACTTACCGGCAGCAAAGCTTTCTAAGTAAAAGAGAGCGGTGTGTAACACTTACAAGCCTGCCAGCAGTCTGGGCGAGAAGACTATCCGCGATGCCGAGCCGCCTCGCCTGATCGGCAACCTGCTCCTTTGCGAGGTCGCGAGCCTGCTCGGCCTTTTCGAGCTGGTGGCTGATGGCAAAGCTGCGTCGCGCCAACATGTGGTGCAGCTCCAAAGTCCGCAGGTGGGACTACAGACCCTCATGGCCGAGCTGCCGGAGGGTCGTCCTCTTGTAGGCCTCGGCATCCTCCCGGCCATAAAGGCCGAAGCCGAGGGCGTAGGCGTGACCGGTGGCGGGCTCGCGGTCGTGCCAGGACGGGTGCAGAGTGGAGACGGAGACTCGATGAGCGAGCTCGTCCCACTGCAGCATGGGCTCGCCCGCGGAATCATTCCAGCGCGCGCCAAAGTTGAAGAGGGGGTGCTGCTTCGGCGGCGCGCGCTCGCGGGCGGTCCTCTTCGCCGAAGGAGGAGGGGAGATCGCAGCCGAGGTGGAAGGGCCCTTGCCACCCTTTCGGCCCTTGCTGGTCGTCTCCTTCAGCGGGCTCCCCGGTGACGCGTCGGGAGGAGTCTCCGACGAGCTGTTGTACTTGGGGCTGGGCTGATGTTGATGTTGTTGCCCCCGCGGAGCTAGCAGGGCTCTCCGCATCTTTTTCATCTGACAGGGGCCGGATGGCGGGTTCGACCCCGCGTCCTCAGATCACCTCTTGCCGGAAGAGGGCTGCGAGAGGGCCGCCTCGTCTCGGCAGGCCGCTGCCGCCGCCCTCTCGCGAGCAAGAGGGTCAGTATCAAGACCTGGGTCCGCAAAAGGCGGGTTCGCGGGGATTATTCGCTCCCCTGCAGGAAAATACTTGGAAAGATTAGAAAATTCAGATATGATGATGTGCCGAGCTCGGCGAGTAGGCGAGCTCGGCAAGATGAGGAGAGCATACCTTCGCCGGGCAGAATCGGGGGGAGCGCGTCGAGGCCCCTCCGTAGGAAGGCGAGCTCGAAATCTTTGTGGAGGAAGAATTTGTGGAGCTCGGCGTCGTTGCCGAACACGGCCGACGGGCGGTACACCTCCTCGCCTTTCTGTTGCGGCGAGTAGGGGATGTTGCCGAGATCGCCCTTGATGAAGGCGATCTTGTTCATCCAGGTATGGTGCTTGTTCGCGATCTCGTGAACTTTGATCAAGGAGCCGCCGAAGTAGGCGACCCCGTCCGTCGTCGCCTTATAGGAGAAGAGTTTCCTGAACACCGTCAGGTTGAACTCGATCCTCTCCCGCCGGAGGTAGCTCGCGAACGCCACCATCATGGCGATGGCGTTTGAGTTCAGCTGCGCGGGGACGACCCCGTAGTATTTCAGGATCTGCCGGATCTCCGGCCACAAGGGAAGTCGCAGCCCCACCTCGAAGTGCGAGATGGGGAATGCGAGCTCGTTCTCATAGAACGTGTTGATGGCCTCGCCCGGCCCCGGCCTGCGCGCCTCAAAGCCCGACGGCACATACAGGGCTATGAATTCTGCGAGCTCCTCCTCGCTGGTGTGGCCGTCGAAGAAGCAGTAATCCGCGAAGTGTTGCGCGCACTTGGAGCGGCCATCGGCGTCCGGGTTGGTCTTGCCCATGATCGCAGAGAAGAAGCGAAGCGCTGCGCGAGCAGAAAAAGGAAAAAGCAAGGAAGGGAAAGCAAATCAATAAAGACAGTACGGGGGTAGGTGAGGGGGGGCTATTTATAGGAAAAGGAATCTGAAGCAGGCTGTCACATCGGCGCAGCTCGCCGCCCCAGCTCGCCACCCCAGCTCGCCACCCCAGCTCGCCGACTTCCGGTGCATCCCAACTGAGGCTAAGTCAAAACATTACGGCTTTTTATTTAAATAACATAATTAAGAATGTTCTAAGAGTTGTTCATCACAGAAGGGGGAAGTTCAAAACAGAAAAGGAGGCGCGCGAACAGGGAGGGCATCGGGACGCGAGCGACGGTCGGCTCGGCAGAGGAGCCCGCAAACTTACCTACCCCGGTCTCGCGATCCCCGCCCCCCAAGCTGTCGCGCGCGGAGTAACTCGCGGATCCTCCCGGAATTCCTTTGCGCAACCAAGAGAGCGTCGTCTATCTCATCCAGGAGTCGGGAGGGAGACATCAACTCGCGAGCTCGGCCGAGGCGCACCTCCTCAGCAAGGCGCGCGTAGTCGCGTTGCAGCGTCTCGTTGACCCCCTGCACCTCGCGCAGTCCGCACACCAGCTTCTTGAGGAGCTTGACCTCCCTCCTCATCAGCTCGCCTTGATCCACCTCCGGACCTAGGTAAGAGTCCAGCGAGCTCGGAGACGGGAGGGGAGAGTGGTGGGCTGCCCGCGAAGACTCCTCGGCAGCCGATTGACTGGGAAGAGTTGTAAAGGCAAATGTCAGCAGAGCAAAAGCTTGCGAAGAACAGGGGTAAGCGAGGCTGACCTGAAGAGCTCGGCGGTTCAAAGGAGATGAGGGGAGGGACAAACCTCAGGTCCTTCCCGCGACCTGGGCCACGAGCCCCCGGCGAGATGAGCTCGAAAGCCGGGGTGGGAATGGACGCCCGACCTTTCCCGGCAGCCGCGTCAGTTTGCTGAGGAGGGGAGCCCGGTGGCGAAGTCGGCCTCTGCGAGCTCACAGGCAGGATCCCGAAGAGGAGCGGCGGATCCCGGGGATGGTTGTCCGGTGCCGAGAATCGCGAAGTGGCGAGCGCGGCCTCACCTTGCGGCGTGGAGACCCGCGGGGCGGTGCCCTCGCCATCTGGTTGGTCGTCCTGATCATCGCCAACTACAACGACCTCCCTGTCATTCTCTGGAATAGTTCGAGTAGAGGAGCCGGTCTCGCGAGCCAGGGTGGCTCTCAGGTCGTGGAAGATGGGCTCGGCTGCCTCGGGGAACGGCTTTGTCCTCTTGGAACTCGGCTCGGCAGAATCAATTTGGGGAACTTTCGCAGGGACCGCCGTCAGCGCGGCAACGCGAGCCGCGGAAGCCTGGCGAGCTCGGTCTATGCGCTCTTGAATCTCCTTGGGAAGGGGCATCTTGGCAAGGCAGCAGGGGGAATGGCAAGAGCCAGGCAGCATAGCAGGTGCATATATATAGCCGCAGGTGGCCCCCACCAGAAGATTCCCTCCAACTCGCCAGCCAGAGCTCGCCGCACACTTCGGGTTGGATGTTTCTTTCCGTGCTTTTTGACAAGCTCGAAAAGAGCGGGGATTGTGTACAACCCCGTGTCCGGCGAGCAAGGTCGCAGGGGAGCTCGGTAACAGCAGGCGAGCTCGGCAGCGGCAGGGGCGAGGCTGAGCTCGGTATCCGTCGGCCAGAGATCGGGAACAGCAGCCGAGCGGGCTGCAGCTCGCGCCCTCGCAGTGGAGCTCAGCGGCAGCGGGCGAGCAGAGCATGCCGAGGTGGCCAGGGGTCCCAGCTCGTCTGGGGGTCAGAGGTACTTTTTACTGTTTTACCCCTGCTGGTCTGTCCATAGCCCTTCAAAACAGCGGAGTTTGGCTGTTGGCAGGCCCAGCCAAGGGTTTCCTGGTAATTTCAGATCAGTTATTTTGGTTATTGGCAGTCCGGATTTCAAAATCTATAAATAGGACCAAAGGGGTACCCCAGAAAGCAGGTTCTCTCTGTGCTCTTCTCCCCAAAAATCTTTTAGTGCTTTCTGAGGGTACCTTAGCTCGGCTTCAGGCTAAGGAGGGGAAGCGCTCTGAGATCTTCCGGGTTTGTGGTGGGACCTCCCTGCCGAGCCCTTGGGTCTGTTTTTTCCTTGCTCTCGTCGTTTTTCTTGCAGGAACAAAGTAGGCGCGAGACCACCCCCTTCCCCAAGGGCGAGCTCCACAGGAAGCCGGGTTTCGGTTTCAACAAGCGGGCTAAAGCCCAAATTGCGAAGCCGGCCCTTGAAGGCTTAAATGAAGTGTTTACTTGCTTTTGTTCATGTATGACCGACCTGTGTGTCGTGGTATGGAAAACATGTATTAAGAGTAAACCATTTGTAAGGCCTTAAGACCAGTACTTGTGTATGTACTACATTCCTATTTGGTGTTTTGTGGACTTTCATGCTTGTTGTTGGGTTCTTTAATTGCAACTTATAAAACTGCTTCCGCTAGAATGCTCTGTGTAGGACGTTATGATTGGTTGAATGGTTTCCATTGAGTATCCACCCGATCTGTCTGTGGTATATGGCGTCGGGCCCCGGCCGGACCTACTGCTATATACTATGCGACGGATAGGGGGTGTTACAATTTGGTGTCAGACTACTGGTTTCGGTCAGGATTAAAATGAATTCATGGGCGAATTTTGTTTAAGGGGTGGTGAGCACATGTGTGTGCGTCATCGTTATAACAGTAAAAGAACCCATGAATGTCCACTTAGGAATGAAAATACACGTGTTTGGGGAACCTTCGTGTTCCTATAATTGCCGTTTGAAATTTTATTTGGTCGCTTAACGGTGTTTTGTACCACTATAGGTGACCAGAAGTGGTGCTGGGCCGTCGGAATATCGAGTTTCTGAGGCTAGCAGTGCACCAAATGTTGCTCCTGCAACACATCCATCGGCTGAGACCATACGATTGATGGTCAAAGCAGTGTTGGCCATGATGAATGCGCAGCCTACAAGGCAAATGCAGCAGCCCGCTCCTGCGGTGGAGCAAGTAGAGTGGAGTCGTTGGTGCCAAGGAGGGCAACCGAGAGACAGCTCAAACATGTCATGAGCTTTAATCCTCTGGTATTCTCGGGGTTGGGAACCCCATCTCAAGCTGAAGACTGGCTCTCCAGGGTGAAGAGAGTCATGACTGCAACGGAGACGGAGGAGTGGCAAATGAACACCATTGCTACGTTCCTTTTGGACGGTGAAGCGAGATTGTGGTGGGAAGGATTGGAGTTGCACCTATTGAGAGGTAGGCAACTTGTTGATGTCTTGATGGAGGAGTTCTCGAGATTGTTCTTGCTAGATACCTCCCTTCGGCGTAGAGGATAGCGTAGGAGAACGAGTTCTTGAAGTTGGTACAATGGGACAGTAGCGTGGATGAATATCTCCATGAGTTTATTCATTTGAGTCGATATGCTAGCTCCACCATCGCGGATGAGGAGCGCAAGACGAATCGATTCTACGAATGGTTGAGAGATGAGTTGAGGTTACTACTCTCGGGGCCGATGACGCAGGGTTTCTTGACCTTGGTCAACACGGCCCGGTCCTTGGAGAAGGACATGAAGAATGTACAAGCAAAGAAAAGCTTGGGTGAAAAGAAATTTGAGTTCAAGGTGCCGACTACTTCAAAGTTCGGCTATCGAAGATTCCACAAGAAGCATAGGACTTCGGGTCCAGCTCCCTCATTTGGTGCTTCTGGGGCGACTACGGGTCGGACCCCGGGCGCATGTTTTACTTGTGGAAAGTCGGGGCACTTTGCCTGTGATTGTTGGAGCGGACTTCCCAAGTCCGAAAGGAATCCGGGAGCGACTTACGAAGAAAAGGGCAAGGCAGTGGAGTCAACCGCATACCATTATGCTCCGGCCCAACCGAGGGTATACAATCTTGGCCAACAGGAGGCCATCAAATAGGCGGATGTGGTGACCGGTACGGTTTAATTTATAGCAAGTTAATTTCTTTAAATACTTGTTATGCACATGTTACCTTACCACTGCTTGTTTAGGATTTGTTTTGATTTGTGAAAATCCGGCAAGAGCACTCTTCGATACGGGAGCTTCACACTCCTTCTTGTCCGAAGGATTTATATCACGCATCGGAGTCCCTTCTTCGATGGCGAAGGATAAGTTGGATGTGTTGTTGCCCAATGGGTGTTCGATGCGCGCGGATAGAATCTGCGGTGTTAAGATTCGCATTGGGAATCAAGAGTTCGATCTGCAAGCGTCATTACTACCGTTGGTGGAGTTCGACGTTATATTTGACATGGACTGGCTCTCGGAGAAGCAAGCCTATATTGATTGCGGTCGCAAGGAAGTCAAGTTGGGAGCAAGTCGTGAGATGACTTTTACGGGCTTGAAGGGGTCGAGCAAGACGTTGATGTCTGCTCTTCAGGTGGTGAAGGCGGTCCATGCCAGTGCAGAACTGTTCTTTACACTAGTGGAGGTTGCAAAGCCAAAGCCTACGTTGGATAGTATTTCAGTGGTATCGGAGTACCCTGATGTGTTCCCTAGAGATCTTCCTGGAGCCCCGCCTCAACGGGAGATAGATTTTACGATAGAGCTCGTACCAGGTGCAAAGCCTGTGTCACGCTCTCCATATCGGCTAGCACCTAAGGAAATGGCGGAGCTGAAGGTTCAACTGCAAGAGTTGTTGGAGCAAGATTATGTGCGCCCAAGTTCTTCGCCTTGGAACGCGTCGGTCCTCTTTGTTAAGAAGAATTATGGAAGCTTGAGGCTATGTATTGATTATCGGGAGCTCAACAAGTTGACGGAGAAGAACAAGTACCCGATCCCCCGAATCGATGATCTTTATGATCAGTTGGTCGGGTCGACGGTGTACTCAAAGTTGGACCTCAAGTCAGGGTACTATCAGCTGCGAATAAGGGAGAGTGATATCCTGAAGACAGCGTTCAGTACGAGATACGGGCATTACGAGTTTACGGTCATGCCATTTGGGCTGACTAATGCGCCGTCAATGTTCATGGATTTGATGAACAGGACCTTCAGGGAGTACTTGGACCATTTTGTGATCGTCTTCATCGACGATATTTTGGTGTACTCGCAGAGTGAGTAAGATCACTTCAAGCATCTTTATTTGGTTTTGGAGACGCTAAGGAGGAATCAGTTGTATGTCAAGTTCTCGAAGTGCGAGTTTTGGTTATCCTCAGTGGCGTTCCTCAGTCATATAGGGAGTGGGGAAGGTATTGCAGTGGATCCGGCGAAGATTGTTGCGATATGGGAGTGGCCTGAGCTTGCTACGGTAGCGGAAGTCCGGAGCTTTCTGGGGCTTGCCGGCTATTATAGGCGCTTCGTAGAGAACTTCTCGCAGATTGCGTTACCTCTCACTACTTTGACGAGGAAGGAGCAGAAGTCTGTTTGGACGCCGGAGTGCGCGCGAGATTTTGAGGAGTTGAAATGTCGGTTGACCACGGCGCCTGTGCTGAGTTCGCCGTGTGGGACCGAATGTTATGACATTTATAGCGATGCTTCGGGCAGCGGTTTGGGTTGCGTGCTACTGCAACACGGAAGTGTGATAGCTTATGGCTCGAGACAGCTGAAAGTGCACGAGAGGAATTATCTGGTCCATGACTTGGAGTTAGCGGCCGTGATTTTTGCCTTGAAGCTATGGAGACACTATTTGTACGGTATGAAGATTGATATCTACACCGATCAAAAGAGCCTGAAGTATTTGATTGATCAGAAAGATCTGAATATGCGGCAGCGTAGATGGATGGAGTTCCTGGGTGGACTATATATTCAAGATCCACTACGTGCCAGGTAAAGGGAATGCGGTTGCGGACGCGTTGAGTCGTCAGGCCCCAGCTCAAGCCAATTGGTTGTCGAATCATGACGAGCGGTTGGTTCGGGAGTTGGAGGCGTTGGAGATTGTTTGTGTAGATAAGCATTCAAGTGCTGAAGCAGTACTGAATTGGACTGAAGTCCAATATGACCTGGCTGATCGGATTCGGCAGGCTTTGGATTTGGATGTCCATATGAAGCAGTTCATGGTAGAGGCTCTAGATGGGTCAAATTCCCAATTCGTTGTGGAGGACGGATTACTTTGGAAAGACGGTCGTCTGTGCGTCCCAAGTATGGGCAATTTGCGGGTGGAATTGTTGTACGAGGCACATCATACCAAGTACTAGATTCACCCGGGGAGCACGAAGATGTACCGCGATGTCAAGAAACTATTTTGGTGGCCGGGTTTGAAGAAGGATGTGGCATATAAATCCTTCGGACAAGAAGGAGTGTGAAGCTCCCGTATCGAAGAGTGCTCTTGCCGGATTTTCACAAATCAAAACAAATCCTAAACAAGCAGTGGTAAGGTAACATGTGCATAACAAGTATTTAAAGAAATTAACTTGCTATAAATTAAACCGTACCTGTCACCACATCCGCTTGTTTGATGGCCTCCTGTTGGCCAAGATTGTACACCATTGGTTGGGCCGGAGCATAATGGGACGCGGTCGACTCCACCGCCTTGCCCTTTTCTTTATAAGTTGCTCCCGACTATCTTTCGGACTTGGGACGTCCGATCCGGCACTCACGGGAATAATGCCCCGGCTTCCCACAGTTGTAACATATGCCCGGGATCCGACCCGTAGTCGCCCCAGAAGCACCAGCAGAGGGTGTTGGACCCGATGTCCTAGCTTTCTTGTTCCACTTCCGGAACACAGACTTTGAGGAGTTCGGCACTCTGAACTCCGACTTATTATCACTCAAGCTTTTCTTTGCTTGTACATTCTTCATGTCCTTCTCCAAGGACCGGGCCGTGTTGACCAAGGTCAAGAAACCCTGTGTCCAATGATTGAAGGCTAGTGCAGTAAATGTTGGGAACAAAGTTAAAATTCAGCACAGCCTTCCATCCGCAAACGGATGGGCAGACCGAGAGGATCAATAGAATTATGGAATACATGCTCCGCATGTGTGTCTTGGACTTTGGAAAGCAATGGGAAGACCATCTTTATTTGGTGGAATTTGCGTACAACAATAGCTACCAGGTGAGTATTCAAATGGCGCCCTTCGAGGCCCTATATGGTAGAAAATGTCGCACGTCGTTGTCTTGCTTAGAAACGGGTGAGTCACAATTGTACAAGCGCCAAGAGGTGGAAGATGCTATGTCTTTGGTTCGTACCATTCGGGAAAGGTTGCTAATCGCTCAGGACCGGTAAACGAAGTACTATAATATTAAGCACAGGAACGTGGAGTTCGCTGTAGGAGACTGGGTGTACTTAAAGATCAAGCCGTTCAAGGGTGTCTCGCGGGTGCGGCGATTGAAAAAGCTAAGCCCGAGGTACCTTAGGTCGTTTGAGCTTCTGGAGCGGGTTGGTGAAGCAGCCAATCGGTTGAAGCTTTCAGTGGATCTTAGTGGTTTACATGATGTATTCCATATTTCGGTGCTTCGGAAGGCGGTGCAAGAGCCTACGCAAGTGATCGCAGTCGATCAAGTGCCGATTGATAGCGGGTTGACGACAAAAGTCAAGCCCGTGCGGATTGAGGACTCGGAGGTCAAGCGGCTACGCAATAAAGAGATCAGGATGGTCAAGGTCCGATGGGACAATTGCGGTCGAGAGGAGCTCTCTTGGGAACGAGAGCAGACTATGCTTGACGAGTATCCGGAGTTGTTCTGCTCAGGTACAATTTAATTTTGGTACTTGTCTTTCCTTTATGTAATTTCGTGGACGAAATTCTTTTAAGAGGGTGAGAGTTGTAACGCCCCGAAAATCACAAGAGAGACGAGAGGCGTTTTGGGCCAAATCTGGTATTTGGGAGGAGGCACACGGCCTGGGACACGGGCGTGTCCCAGGGCATGTCAGCCTCGAGTCGACGATTTGGCCGCGAAGTAGACATTTTGCGCTTGACGATGTGTCGAGACGGGGCACACGGCCTGAGACACGGGCGTGTCTCAGGGCGTGTCGAACCCGTGTCGACAATCGGCCCGGGAGTCGACATTTTCGCTCGACGATGTGTCGAGACAAGGCACACGGCCTAGGACACGGGCGTGTCCAAGGCCGTATCGTGTGGTCGACGAACTTCGCTCGACGAAGTGTCGAGACAGTGAACACGGCCTGGAGCCCAGGCGTGTTCGGGTTTGACACGGGCGTGTCAAATAGGACACGGGCATGTCCAAGACCCATGTGAGTCTCGGGTTGTTTTCAGGGCTGTGTCGATGGGGGTACACGGCTAGCCACACGGCCGTGTCAGTTGGAACACGGGCGTGTTACGTCGAACACGGGCGTGTCGGATGCCCGTGTGTTTTTCAAGACGCATCGATTTTGACGGCGAATGAGGGACACGGCCCTGGACACGGGCGTGTCACAGGCCGTGTTCGGCCCAGGTTTTACTTTTCAGCTACGAATCATAGCCATTCGTTTCCTTATTTTGGGATCCGACGGTTGGGGGTTGTTCCTACTGGGATATACCCGGGATTGGGCCTTTGAAACCCTCATTTCACTTGAGTGGTTCTCTTTCTAAAGTCTAGAGAGAGGAGAGCAAAGGAGGAAGAAGAAGCTTAGATCCGGTCTTTGGAGGAGCTTCGGAGCTCCAAATCGCGAACCGACTTCGGATCTACGGAGGCAAAGAGAGTGCGGTGCTTTTCATCTGCTTACATTTCCATGGCGCCAAGGAAGAATGCTAGGGTAACAATTCTCTCCTTGAGCATGTGAAGCTCTCCTTCTTTTACATAGGAAGCCCGCTCTCGCGAGTTTGCGGTGAGTTTGAGGCGTTCCTTCGGGTAGACATGAATAGTCCCCGTTGTTTAGAGTCCGTATTCGAGAACGTACATAGGCATGATGTGTGAAGCCTACCCGGACATATTGGTCTGCATCGGTGATGTTGCATTGCATAAATGCCGGAGAAGACTCCGTGCGAATGTTTGTTTTTCGAGTTTTCTACGTGGTAGATTGCAACAGGGAGCCTTGGGGATTAACCCTAAGGTGCACCCGGAAAACTGGGCGGATGCGTGATCTTGCCAACTTGGTGGTCTGGGAGCCAACTTGAACATAACCGGGTTATGTGAAGTGTGATGGAAACGGGACTCGGGAGAAGTTTGACCCGTGCATATGGCTTAAATTGTCGTTGCGGTGTGAGCACGGGCTAGATAGAACCGTAACCGTTCTATGTCGTTTGGTTAGAGTCGTTGGCATAGATGAGGGTCTTCGGCGGTCTATGGCTTAAATTGACGTGACCCATGCCAAGAATACAAAATGCTCATATCTTTGGCCGTCGAAGTGGCGGTGGTGAGTCTGGAATGTCTATCGCTTAAATTGACGTGACATTGGCCGGTTCACCGAGAATGTGCCCTGAGTGTACGGGGTGTGTGGCCGTGCGAGCCAATGCCTGTGATGCAATGTATATATATATACTGCTTGGTTTTGCTAATAAGTGCAGGGAAGGAGCATCACCGCCCCGAATTGGGGGCGGGATAGTTATAATTTGGTCAGCATTGCTGACTGTTGCTTTTATTTGCCACCGTGCGGTGGTTTGTTGCTTGCAGGAGCTGCTGGACCAAGCGGTCAATAGCAGGCTAAAGCCTCAAATTGCGAAGCCGGCCCTTGAAGGCCTAAATGAAGTGTTTACTTGCTTTTGTTCATGTATGACCGTCCTACGTGTAGTGGTATGGAAAACATGTATTAAGAGTAAACCATTTGTAAGGCCTTAAGGCCAGTACTTGTGTATGTACTACACTCATATTTGGTGTTTAGTGGACTCTCATGCTTGTTGCTGGGTTCTTTAATTGCAACTTATAAAACTGCTTCCTCTAGAATGCTCTGTGTAGGACGTTATGATTGGTTGAATGGTTTCCATTGAGTAACCACCCGGTCTGTCTGTGGTATATGGCGTCGGGCCCTGGCCAAACCTACTTCTATATATTATGCGACGGATAGGGGGTGTTACAGATGAAGTGTGTTGAGATCGACGAAATGTATGACACGGGTAGAGACACGGGCGTATCCCTACCCGTGTATCGTTCTGTCGAGTTGAGTTCGTCGAAATGTATCCAGAGAAGGACACGGTCAGGGAACACGGTTGTGTCATGTGGACACGGGTCGGGACACGGGCGAGTCCCTACCCGTGTCGAGTTTTGAACCGACACTAAAACTGTCGTTGACGCTTCGCCCAAGCAAGACACGGGTAAGGACACGGGCGTGTCCCTACCCGTGTCACTTTTCATATATAAGGGTTGTGAAAACCCTAGCCGTTTTCACTCCTCATTCCAGCCATTTTTCCTGAGAGAAACTTCTGTAGAGAGGGAAAACTACAGGAGCAAGTCTTGGAGGAGAAGATCCTCCGCCGCCGGAAATGAGGTGTGTTGGGTATTGTATCCACGATTACCTAGATTTGAGGAAGCCACCTGTCAAGCTAAGATGAATTCACAATGTATTTGATGAAACATCTCAAGTTGTGCTTGTAGTTCCTCCACGCTAAGTGCACACCAATGTCAGGGTGCAGTAGGTCGATATACACGGGTCTGCACGACGTAATCCCTCGTTGAGCAGATCAGTGTGTTGGCCTATGTGCACTCTCTCTATTGGAGTGCACTTACTTTCAAGTACAGGGCCGTTCATATGCAAGAGAAGACAAGGAGCATGGAGGATCAAGGAGCAGCTCCTAGGTGGAAGACGAAAATTCGTCCAAGGCATATTCGACGAGAATCACCAAGTGATTCTCGCCGATTCGGCGAGAATCACTATTCTCGCCGTGATTCTCGCCGACTCCTTCTGGCCACCTCAAAATGGTGCCAAGTAAGATTCGGCGAGAATCACTAGTAATTCCCGCCGAACCAGTGGCCAAGCAGCTCATGCATACAAAGTAAAATTCGTTGAGAATCAATAAGTGATTCGGCGAGAATCACTAACGATTCTCGACGAATCGTCGAGAATCACTTAGTGATTCTCGCCGATTCGTCGAGAATCGCCTGCGATTCTCGCCGATTTTCACTTGGCGTTTTCTCAGGATGCTGCTGGACCGGATTCTGCCTTTGGACTAGTTTGAACCGGATTTGGGGATTTCTATTGTGGGTCCCACAAACGGTCATATTGGAAAACTTCTACAGTATTTATATACAGGTATTTTGAACAGTAAAAGGACGGAAAAACGAAAAAAGAAGCCGAGCAAGGAAAACCCTAATATCGCGAACTCTTTCCGCCGCCGCCGTCGCGCTCGGGACTGTTGGTCGCCGTCAACATTTGAGATTCCTTCGTAATCTCCGGCGACAGAAGCTTAGCAAAGCTTGAGTCTCACGCGTCTATCCAGAGATCTCTTGTCTCTCGATTTGTTGACCGGGAAAAAACTCCTCCGTCCGAATCGATCGAGACGACGATCCTAGAGTGACCGTTGGTAGACCGAGTTTGCTTCGCTACGAAGTTTGGATCTCCAAGTTCAGCAGCCGCTCATCATCGTAGCCGCCGATCCCGAAGCTAGCCGCCGCTCGTGTGCCGCCGCCGGTTCCGGGAAGATCCTCTCCAAGAGAGACCAAGGTTGTAGACTCTTCATCGACTTCAAGAACACGTCGTCGAACGAAGAGGAACACCGTAGTCTCCAAAAGAAGTTTGTATCACGTGTACACTCTATATTTAATTTCGTTGTAAAGGAACTTTTGTTCCGTGTTGTAAGGGTTGGGTGCAACCCGTTTTGTGGGAGTGTTGACTCTCACGTGTGGAAGGGTTCCTTCCGTTAGTGAAGGGATTGGATTTCAATCCCGTTGGAGAAGTGACCGAGTCGTCCCTTGTTGGGGAGATAGGTCGAAGGGGGAAAGTGGATGTACCCAAGTCGGGGAACCACTATAAATTTGTTGTGTATTCTGTGTGCTGTGCTTTTTGTTTTTATTGTGCAGGTACATCCGTAAATTCCGCAAAAGAACCACACGTCACCTATTCCCCCCCCCCCCCATAGGTGCACATAGTTGACACTAGGTGGACTTTCAAGTGGTATCAGAGCGAGGTTGCTCTTCAAAAAGGTTAACACCTTGAGCAGAATCCTGCCACCAGTGTCAGAAGCATGGATCTGGATTATGAGATTCCGCCACTCAAACTCCCCGCATGCACAAAGGATTATTATCCCATCTGGAGAATGAGAGTATCATTTCACCTTGATGCTATCGATCCTCGAGCATCCTTCATTCTGGAAGAGGGTCCGTTTATTCCCATGAAGACCTCTGACTCTGGGAACCAAGTGCCCATGGGCATTGCTGAGATGTCAGAGACGGAACTATCACTATTTCACCTGGACGAGAAGATTCGACAAATCATCATGGATGTCTGGTCTGGAGCCTCTCGCTCTAGATTGGAAAAATGTAGAACGGCTAAATCTCTGTGGATGATGATCTCAGAGCTGATGGGGGGGTCAGAGAAAGCTGGATTATGCTGTCAATCAGAGGATGAAGCGTATGTAGGAGTCCTCACTTCTGAAGATGAAGGCAAGGATCCTTCGGACTGCATCAGAGCTCCAGTGTCCGTGCCAGAGACTGAAGAGGACAGTGAGGAAAGCAGCTCTGATGTGGATGAAACTATAGTCACTGGATCTAACGACAATAACACAGAAGTGCAGGTAACTTCCTCATCCTGCCCCGTATCTCTTGAAATTTCTGAAGACAAGAACTGCCCTCCTTCAGAAAATGCTGATTCCCTGAAGAGAGCCCTTCAGTCAAGCAATCTACTTGCTGAGGAGCAAGCTCAAGAGATTGCTCGACTGAAGGTCTTGTTGGTTCTCCAATTGGCATCCAACAAGGCCAAGGACTCTAAGATCTCGGCTCTAGAGAGTAGTCTGGAGAATGAGAAAAGAATAGTATCAAACTTCTCCAAGGTTGATGCCATTAAGAGAAAGCAAGAAAACGGGTGGATCTCCCGGATTGTCAATTCGTGGAGAAATGGGGAAACGGTATTCCGACCCCCCACTCCAAGCAGGAAGGCAACTCATCATGCCTTCAGGTATGACCACAGGAATAATCGTGGTCACTACAAGGGTGATCTGTCCCCATGTGGAGACACCCGGAGTGCAAGGGCCGGCATGGCCACCCACGAGAGAATACCTAAGGCTCATTCTGAGCCCTTTGTATTCACGGCCACTGCCACAACAAAGTGTGGATCTGCATGTCCCAGGTCACAGGAGACTTCTCACCATTCGAGGACACGGGATAGGGAGGATAGAAGTCATGATGTCAGGCTTCATGGGGCCTCAGCAAGGGAGATGCCTGAAAGAATGGCACCACCTTCTCGGCCTCATAACGCTCACATCATGCATTCGTTCCACCCTTCCTCGTGTCACGATGGAAGAGGAATCTGTGTGACAAGAACATGCCCTATCCCGTTTAGACCTAGGACTGTGACTTCATCAGTCACTAGATCAGGTCGAAAACGGCGATACAACATTCACCCTTGTTGGTGCTGCGGCAAAGTGGGGCACTTTGCCATTGACTGTTGGCACAACCCCTCTGTGCCCACAGCAAGGGCTTATCCACATTCTAGGGACAGAGGTAGTCTTCCAGACAGGTTTTCTGAAGGAAGGCAGTTGCGTGCTTATGCTAATAGAAACCTAGGACCCAATATGATTTGGGTTCCTAAGGTAAAGTAATTCTGTCTTGCAGGGTAGTCTAGGTCCCCGTGAATACGATGGGAACTGGACAGTAGGTGGCTCAAGGCTAACGTGGAAAAAACGTCTGCAATAACAGATGTGCTACCTGTTTGAGCATATTCACTTTGAGCTTCTAATGTGTTCTACCTGTGGGACTAAAACGATGACTCTCAAAATCCCAGGTAATTTTGATCAGTTCAAGGACTTGTGTCATGATGCATCCTCATTCAAAATAAATATATACATATATATATTTCTATCCTTGTGTATACGTATACTTATGCTTATCATATATGTGTGCACCTTACGGAGAGATTAACTCGATGCATGACGAAGTTATGTCATCGTGAATCTCGACAACTCACAATTGACATCAAGAAGTCTTTGAAAAAGGCTCGTTAAAATCCAAATCATTTGACTGAAAAATATACATGTATTTATCATGTGTATATAGACGTGACATCAGAAAATCTCATAAAAGGTGGCAAGCTTCTCAACGTGAAAATTTCTAGTCAAGGGACCTCTCAATTTCGAGTCAGACAAAAGGTATCAGGAGCCGGCAAATCTCCTGACTGACTACTCCCGCCAACCCTTGACATTCACCCCGAATCCCGACGAATTAGAAAATCCCGCCGAAAGAGCCCCTCCGCCTATTCGCATTTATCACGAATCCCTCCGACCCCTCGTCTTCTTCACGAGTCCCGCAAAGGTTCTCCCGACGACCCGCAAGCGCTCTCCCAAGTTCTTCCGCCGATTCGTCGCAACCCGCAGGAACTCTCCCTCCGACTCGCCGAAACCCGCAGCTCGTGAAATCTCCCCAAACCCGCAGCTCGTGAAGTCTCCCCCTAAGCTCCCGCAAGGGTCTCGCAAAGTTCTTGTCGAAAGTTTCCCGACGACTCCCGCCGAAGCCCGCACCGTCGATCTTCCCAAAGTTTCGATTTTGCTCCGCTCAAACCACCTCACCGACTTCACCTCTAGGGCTTCTCTCTAGATCTACAATGGCTCCACGGACGACTGCAGGGTTGGTCTCTGGCTGCGAGCTGGTTCGCACTGGATTTTCTCATGCCTCGGACGAATTCCGGAATATCATTCTAATGCTGGAAGAGGCTGGGCTAACCTTCGTCTTGGAGCACCCTTGCAAAGTCCTGGACAAAGAAGTGCTGGAGTTCTTCTCTACCGCAAGACTCCGAGATAGAGACTCCATAATCAAGAGCAAGGTGGCTGGGACAAAAGTAAAGATGTCTGCCAGTAAGCTAACTCGCTACCTGCAGCTTTCTAGCTCGGAGCAGGAGGACTACTTGGAGGACGAGGACAAAACCAGAACTCTCTTGTTCTGCGGTCTTCCACGAGGAACTCGATCAATAAAGAGAAAGGAGATGAATGAAGAAGGGAAGCTCCTATCTGACGTTATCCGAAAAGTGCTCATCTGCAAGCCGGGCTCGCATGACCATATCTCAGGAGATATGTTCAAGATCCTCATAGCTATTGTCTGCCGCAAGAGGTTCAACTGGGGGAGTTGCTGTTCCAAAAGATCAAGGACACCTTGGGCACTCCAAGTTTTGGTCGCATCATAAGCTTATATCTAAACCAGCTGAACGGAGACAAGTTTGACATGAGCAAAGGGGTCCCTCTCCACTACTTGAAGAAGATGGATGCAAGTGTGTTTGATCGATGGGAGCGGCGTATCGGGCAGCCTGCTGTGGAAGAGCAACAAGAGGTATCTCCAGCAGTCACCCCCGGTGAAATTCCTGATACCGTGACTGCAGGAATCGAGGGGGAGACTCTACCCCCTCATATGGATGTAATATCTGAAATCGCCCAGGTGGCCAGGGATGCGGTGGCCGAAATTCATGAAGTAAGTGAACCTGAGCTGGAGGATGAGGAGGTCCTGAACAGAAACACTCAAGGAACCGAAGCTGACGCACTGGAAACTGCTGATCGAGAATTGGAAGAAGCTGCTGATATACTTGACTTCTTGGATGAGGACGGAGAGGAAGATGAGAATGAGGGCCATGAAGTACTTGAGACTCCGGATCCTGTTGAACCTCCACCTGACAAATCTGCACCAGTGGAGGGGGAGTTAAATAACTCTACAGAGGCCGCCAACATTCCTCCTGTAGAGACTGTGATGGTATCCAGCTCCACAGATGCGTCTGCAGAAATGCAAGGCCCTCAAGTGCCTCCGACCATACCGTTACGAGATGAGCTGGCCACTCACACTATCAATGTCATTCAAGGAATAGTGAACGAGCTTAAAGCCTCTTTTGATACAGCTCAGAAAACACTGCTGAAAAAGATTAAGACTTCTGAAGATCTCATGCTTAAAAATATGGTAGAGATCAACCATAAACTGGATGTGATGGAGAAGAAATTCGAAGAAAAGTATACCGCGGCCAGCGAAGCTGTCACACTTCTAATGGCCGGTTTGAAAAAGAATACTGATACTCTGGCTGTTGTAAATCAGAACGCACACGTTGTAGCCAACAATATTCAGAAGTTTGATGGTAATATGGTCACTTTAAATGCAAATCAGCAGGCCCTGATCACTGAATTCACCAAGACAACTAAGCATATTGATGACTCCCTGCACTCATATGCCAACTGCATAGCTGACGAAGCCAAAAAGGGGGAGAAAGAGAATATCGCTAAGTTGGCCGAGCTCCAAGAAAGCATGGATACAAACTTCGCACAATCAAGCAAATATGTCTATGAGAGCTGCTGGTGGATGCTCCAACAGGCGCTGGGTACGTTAGGCGTCGTCCTACCTGACCATCCTGCCGGTATTCATGTCCCTGAGACATCTAAGGCTGCTGAGGAAGTAAGTGTTGCTGAGGATGTAAGTGCAAGTGCTGCTGCAGATACTCCCACACATGACGCTGATGCTAGGGCCCTCTCCAAATCTAAACTGAGGAGTATGTTTGACCAGGAGGCCTTAGCAAAAGCCAGGGGAAAGAGAAAAGTTCAAGAAGGGACATCCAAGGAGACACAGGCTGTAAAGAGAACTCGAATGAATGAGGAGGAGGTACGAAATGAAAGGTGGAGTCCAGTTTCAAGGAACATAATCTTAGACACCTTCTGGCTGCAAGAAAGAGGAGAGATCAATCGAAACGAAGTATATAGCCAGTATGAGTGGGAAACGCACAAAACGTTTGAAGCGAAACGCAACATCTTTTTCAGAAACAACAAGGATCCAGATAAAGTTGCTCCTCCTAGGTACTACCCGAAGCCCAAAGAATACATGGAGAGGCAAAGCAAGAAGTACTTGGCTCAAAATCTTAAGGGTGACGTAGCTAAGGACAAATAGTCAACACTTTATAGCTTGTCACTGTGTCTTAAGAACATTTAATGATTATTATTGTCATATAAACAATTCTGGATTATATGTGAATATATTTATCTTGGTATATATATTTGAATTTGTGAATGACTCAAGTCCTGATCAGATTGCATATATTCTCTTGTGCTGCATGTTTAATTTCTGAATGCTATGTTTATTATTTGATAAGTGTTATTCATCTTAGCTAGTAGGGTTTTGGCTTCGTCAAATAGGGGGAGATTGTTGGGTATTGTATCCACGATTACCTAGATTTGAGGAAGCCACATGTCAAGCTAAGATGAATTCACAATGTATTTGATGAAACATCTCAAGTTGTGCTTGCAGTTCCTCCACGCTAAGTGCACACCAATGTCAGGGTGCAGTAGGTCAATATACACGGGTCTGCACGACGTAATCCCTCGTTGAGCAGATCAGTGTGTTGGCCTATGTGCACTCTCTTTATTGGAGTGCACTTACTTTCAAGTACAGGGTCGTTCATATGCAAGAGAAGACAAGTAGCATGGAGGATCAAGGAGCAGCTCCTGGGTGGAAGATGAAAATTCGTCCAAGGCATATTCGACGAGAATCACCAAGTGATTCTCGCCGAATCGAGTGATTCTCGCCGACTCCTTCTGGCCACCTCAAAATGGTGCCAAGTAAGATTCGGCGAGAATCACTAGTAATTCCCGCCGAACCAGTGGCCAAGCAGCTCATGCATACAAAGTAAAATTCGTTGAGAATCAATAAGTGATTCGGCGAGAATCACTAACGATTCTCGACGAATCGTCGAGAATCACTTAGTGATTCTCGCCGATTCGTCGAGAATCGCCTGCGATTCTCGCCGATTTTCACTTGGCGTTTTCTCAGGATGCTGCTGGACCGGATTCTGCCTTTGGACTAGTTTGAACCGGATTTGGGGATTTCTATTGTGGGTCCCACAAACGGTCATATTGGAAAACTTCTACAGTATTTATATACAGGTATTTTGAACAGTAAAAGGACGGAAAAACGAAAAAAGAAGCCGAGCAAGGAAAACCCTAATATCGCGAACTCTTTCCGCCGCCGCCGTCGCGCTTGGGACTGTTGGTCGCCGTCAACATTTGAGATTCCTTCGTAATCTCCGGCGACAGAAGCTTAGCAAAGCTTGAGTCTCACGCGTCTATCCAGAGATCTCTTGTCTCTCGATTTGTTGACCGGGAAAAACTCCTCCGTCCGAATCGATCGAGACGACCGATCCTAGAGTGACCGTTGGTAGACCGAGTTTGCTTCGCTACGAAGTTTGGACCTCCAGGTTCAGCAGCCGCTCATCATCGTAGCCGCCGATCCCGAAGCTAGCCGCCGATCCCGAAGCTAGCCGCCGCTCGTGTGCCGCCGCCAGTTCCGGGAAGATCCTCTCCAAGAGAGACCAAGGTTGTAGACTCTTCATCGACTTCAAGAACACGTCGTCGAACGAAGAGGAACACCGTAGTCTCCAAAAGAAGTTTGTATCACGTGTACACTCTATATTTAATTTCGTTATAAAGGAACTTTTGTTCCGTGTTGTAAGGGTTGGGTGCAACCCGTTTTGTGGGAGTGTTGACTCTCACGTGTGGAAGGGTTCCTTCCGTTAGTGAAGGGATTGGATTTCAATCCCGTTGGAGAAGTGACCGAGTCGTCCCTTGTTGGGGAGATAGGTCGAAGGGGGAAAGTGGATGTACCCAAGTCGGGGAACCACTATAAATTTGCTGTGTATTCTGTGTGCTGTGCTTTTTGTTTTTATTGTGCAGGTACATCCGTAAATTCCGCAAAAGAACCACACGTCACCTATTCCCCCCCCCCCCCATAGGTGCACATAGTTGACACTAGGTGGACTTTCAAGGTGAGCTTCTTCCCCTCTCCCTTGGTGCTAGATCTGTAGATATCTAGGTGAAATGTCGACTCAAAAGAGTCTTGACTAGCGATATGGTGATTTCTCTAGGAAGAGGCCGTTCTAGGGCTTGTGCTCTAAGGTTAGTGGTGTCTTCAACCTCTCCAATCTTCTATGCGAAGGTGGAGGGTGGTCTCATGAGGAATCATGGCCTCATGAGGGTGAATAAGGGAGGAGGAATTTTTGTGTGATTTTGGAAGACCAACTTGATGAGGGAGATGAACCAATGTCGTTCATTAATCTTTAAGATGTGTGCAGAATCTGTGTTCTGCGCGTAGCGAGCTTCTTGGCCATTTTCAGGTGTGATATGTCCAGATATGGGCTGTCAACTAAACACGAAAGTTGAAACCCTTGAAAATACCTTTCCAACGAATGGTTGCACAACTTCAAGCGAAGTATGCAGCCATAGAATAGTCTGAATGAAATTGACATCCGGCAAACCTGGATGCAGAAATTGTGTTCTGTGCGCAGCGAATTTTGAAGCCGAATTCAAATAGGATACATTCAAATTTGGGTTTTGGGCTGAATATGAAAGTTGTAACCCATGGAAAGACCTTTCCATTGTGTGGTTACATGTCTTCACCGGATTCCTGTAGCTTTGGGAATCTCCGGTTGAAGTTGCTGTCCAGATTTATTCTGCACTTAAATTCTGGGTTTTTATATAATATGGATTTGGATTCTGTGGAATCGATGTTACAAACTAACTCGAGATTTTGATGAACTATTTTATGTTAACCACCGTAGTGATATGAATGATGAAGATTACTAATTGGATTTCATATAACTGAATTATGAAGCAAGCTTACTTAAACGAAATGACTTGTTAGAAATTGGTAGACTATTATATATGCGCATTATGTTATATTATGTTGAAATCATTTGAAATGACATATAGAAGGAAAAACTATGGTCATAAGTATGTTTGATGGTTGGAATGAAATTTAGTAGTCCAATACTTAGAGCGTAGTCTCCTTACGGGTAGTATTATGGAAGGATGTAAGTGCGGTGTTGACCGTCACTAGTTGGGTTAGTGTTGAGATGAGGTATAGACGGACGGTTGGGCTTGGTCCTCGGTGTTCACGTCTCGAGGCTCCGTCTGTGCCGAGTGGATGGTTGGGTTGTGTCCTCGTGCTTACTTCTGAGGCCCCTTCCATGCCACGGTGATGTGGAATTTGTATGGGGTGTGAGTCGACATGCGGTGTCGTAATCCTGGGTTAAGGATAGTGTGACAGGTCTACGGGCTCGCTGATCGTCATACCGACGGGAGTTGACAGTTAAACTTTGGGCGTTTGGGATGTGTCCTTGGTGTTCACATCCCAGGGCCCCTTCCGTGCCAAGTGAACGGCTGGGCTGTGTCCTCGTGCTTTCTTCCGAGGCCCCTTTCGGGTCACACAAGGTCAGTTCGGGGTTGTGTTCTCGGTGCACATCTACCTGATACCCCCGCTAGGCCATAGTACGCATGGGCTCCGCTGTTGTGTTCTTAGAGTTGAGGTATATGGAGGCCTTGGTGAAGCAGCGTGGATGCCCGCCTAGTAGTAGAGATGCCCGCTCTACTATTACCGTCTGGCCACGGCGGTTGATGCCTGAGAGGTTAGCTACCTGCTCGAATAGTGGGAACTATAGTCTGTGTCGACATAGCAATTGCATGTGTGTGATCATGGGTGAGTCATTGCATAGCATACATACCATTTCATAACATTGCACAACAAGATACTCATTGTATAAGTTTGTATGGGCACTCCTATACGATGAGTTACTTTATTTAAACCGATCCTTAAATTATAAGTTTGTATGGGAATCCTTATAAGTTAAGTTACTTTCCTGTTGTAGTTACTTGTACTTGATGGTTTGATATTGTTTATGTAAAACTGCTAGAATAAAATGCTATTAATCTTATTGTACCATTACCACCTACTTATACCTGTTATATTATTTATTATACTTTGTATCCTTGCTCTTTTCTCCGCCCAGTGCCGAGGAGTCGCTGGGGGAGTGGATGTGAAGCCACTTAGTCTTTTTGACTAACGGTTGTTACGTCTTCCTTTTTAGGAGGTCTCCCCGCAGGTAGAGCAGCCGCAGACTTTGCAGTAGGATAGCCAGGCCAGGATGACAGGGCCTGAAGGGACGGTACCGTCGCTACCGTCCAGTTACTGATGTGAGTGTTGAGCGACTTTGATGTAGCCTTTTGGGCGTTTATTAGATGTACTCTGATATATTATCGAAGCATGTTTTAGCTTCTCTTATTTACTGTATTTGGACTATATACTTGGTGTGGATTTGACTTCTCTTATTATATTTGGTTGGGTTGGCATATATATATATCGATATTGGTTGTAGCCGATAGAATAGGCGTCTTGTGATACAAGTTAGCCTGTGTGCTAATGTTACCGCAAGGCAGCTGTTCTGGGCAAAAGACCCCCTTCGTGTCGTGCTTTGGGATCCGGGAGGGGGTCTTACAAATGGTATCAGATTGTCACGACCCTCAACTAAAGAAGTCATTCAAAAATAGTACCACCCCTGTTTGATTAGTCAGTTTGCGGACAAACTGACTTAGCGGAAGCAGTGGTGTGCCCATATGTAATTCACACTAAGTATGTCCAACTTTGACCGTACGATTAGCCAACCTGACCTCAGGTACCTACCTTTATATGCCGATCTCCTAAAGTTTGGACGACCTTAGGTATGTAAACCTATTATGTAAAGTCTTGCGAGATCCCCCAGGGCAAGCACTTTTGTTTATAGCGAATTTTGAATCTGGCGGAGATAATATACATGGCAGATTCCCTAGGGCAACCACTTTTGTTTATAGCAGACAAGCGTTAAGAGACTCACTGAAGGAGTAATTGAAGCATGACCCAACTCCAGGACGAGGACTACGAGGAAGAAATTAAGCATTTGTCCTTAGTCTGCCTAAGTTGTTCTAGGAATCTGGCGTGAGCCTTCACAATTCTGATACTTATGCGTAATGGTTTGTGAGAAATTGGCATACACTCTATTCGATACCGGTGCCACACACTAATTTGTGTGGCGGACTTCGTTAAAAACCTAGAAGGAGTGCAATACTTCACTGGTATTGCTCGAAGAGTACGGCTACCGGACGGCTCTGAGATGACCGCAATCGCTAAGTGCAAGCTAGAGATATTCATTGGGGGAAAGGACTTTGATACGCCTGCCACGGTCTTGAGAATGCCAGAGTTTGACATCATTTTGGGCATGGCGTGGTTGGACTGGCACTTTACAAGGATTGAATGTACAGAGAAACGAATATACTCTAGGCATTGTCACAACCCGTATTTTCTCCGTGTTCATAAATATGTCAGAGTAGAGAAAATATGCGTCGTGATGCCACGCCGTGCAGGAGACAACTACAGATGCTCAGGCAACTCGTCCTCGCATTTACTTCATATAACAGATTTATGAAATTAAATTAAAGATAGTGCATATAAGTTATTAGAGTTAATGACCGTGTCCCTCGGTCGGGTGGACCACTAGTCCATAGGTGAGAAAATATATAACTTTTACGCGGTGGAAAATACTGAGTTGATTCATTTGTATCCTATATGAGAATGAAGGTTCAGTATCTCAAAATGATGATGTGACTTCTACATTTAATATATATATTGAGAACTTTTATAACGCTTAAAAGTAGTAGATTTAGTAGTTGAAAGTCATGTCATGTCGATACTTCAGAATGTAGTTTTTATACTTTAAAATATCTAAATGCATCCTAACATAAAACCTTCCCATATAGCAAGTATAAACAGGTAAAAAGTAACAACAGTGAAAGCAGCAAGTGATCTATCACAGAAGAGTCAAAAACTATGGGTGTCAACAACTGACACGAACCAATAGTAAAATCTGACAAGTCTAACAAAGTCAACTACCTCAAGCTCAAAGGTGGAAGCAAACGGCCGCAGCAACCAGCAGCACCGGAAGCATAACGCGGTCAGCTAAACCTGCTACAGCTCTGATCCTGAGGAATTCAAAAGATGTTGGGTACATTGGAATAAATGTACCTGATTTGAAAAAGTCTCACCCTACTCAATGATATACATCAAAATGTATTTGATGTGTTTTGAGTTTAGTTGTGCAGGTTAAGTATTTGCAGGGAAAGCTGAAAAGTTTCTAAGTCCATGTGTCGACACCCAGAAGAAAAGTGTCGACACGTAAGAAGATTTGTGTCGACACCCAGAGATGCAGTGTCGACACTTGGAGTAATTGTGTCAACACCAGGGATGCAGAGTCGACACCAGAAGGAAAGTGTCGACACATACAGGCTGTGTCGACACTCAATGAAGAAATGTCCAGTGAAGCAGTGTCGACACTTAGACGCATTGTCGACACCCAGAGGAACTTCGTCGACATCAGAAAGTATCGACACTTGGAGGCTGTGTCGACAATCAGCAAAACTTCAACAGAGTTTAAGTACAAGTGTCGACATAATGAAGAACGTGTCGACACACAGCAGAAAACTCAACACATGAAGAAAGTGTCGACACTTGGAGTATGTGTCCACACTCAACAAATTTCAACAGAGTCTAAGTATAAGTGTCGACACAAAGGAGATGTGTCGATACTCAGCCAAAGTCTCAACACAAGAAGATGTGTCGACACAAGGAGAAGTGTCGACACTCAGCAAGTATCTACACAGAAGGCATGTGTCGACACCAAGAAGATGTGTCGACACTGAACAAGTTCAACACAAGAAGATGTGTCGACACAAAGGAGTTGTGTCGACACTTACAAGAAATCAACTAAGTACCGAAGAATAAGGAGTTGTGTCGACACACAATATTAGTGTCGACACATGTTGAAGAAGCAGTGTCGAGAAGTAATTTCTACAACACAAGGAGTTGTGCCGACACCATGAAGGCTAGTGTCGACACTTAGTCTACTTGTGTCGACACTTAGTCTATCAGTGTCGACACTTAAAGACTGACTGTCTCGACACTTTCAGACAGTTACAGATATTTCAAGAAGTGACTGGATGACATGACAGCTGCCAATCCAGTCGGTCTACTGCAACTGTTAGAGATGTCAGAAAACTGTTAGGAACAGGATCAGCCGGTCACCATGAATAAGGCCTATATAAAGGCTTATTCTGTCAACAGAAGAAGAAGATTGAAGTAGGGATTAACCACAAAAATATTGAAGAGAGGATCAACAACAATCAATTGAAGTGATCAGACGATCTAAGTAGTTGGAGAGAGAGAGCTCCTTCCAAGAAGACAGCTGTTTGAACCAGGCAGTGAAGAAGGTTTCAGATTGAGATCTGAAACTTAAGTTGCAGTGATTGAAGATCAGCTGCATAGAGAATCAACCCTACTGTGTTCTACATTCAAGAAGCTTTGAAGGAAGCCAAGGGAGGTTGATCTCAGCAGAGTTCTTCCAAGAACTCATCAAGAAACCTATCAACTCTTCTCTCTTATTCTGAGTTGAGGTTATATACATTGTATTTTTAATTTCTTGTAGGATCCTTAGGGATCTGAGTTGTAAGCCTGAAATTATAAAGGTTGAGTGGTAGGTCCTGTGTGCCTGAGTGTAGGAGATTCATTTCTCTGAGTGTAGGCCTTGTGGCTGAGTGTAGGTCTTTGTGAAGACTGAGTGGTAGGGCTGTTGAGCCTGAGTTGTAGGAGTGGGATCACTCTGAGCTGTAGGAACCTGGTTGGGGTTCTGAGTGTAAGATCTGAGGATCTGAGGTATAGTGGAGGAGTTTGGCCGAATCTAGTACACTACTAGATAGGCGAAGGGGGAAAGTGGATGTACCCAGACCTTGGGGAACCACTATAAAACTGTGTGTACACTGTGTGTGTATGATTCTGTGGTTGCTGTTTTATGTTCTGTGAAATCTGTGATTAAATCTGCCTAAAAGTTTAAAAAGATTAAGGTCACCTATTCACCCCCCCCCCCCCCCCTCTAGGTGATTAGGGACAATTTCTTTCAAGTGGTATCAGAGGGAGGTTCCTCAAAAAGGACATAACTGTCTGAGTAGATCCTGTTGGCAGATTCATTATAATTAAGTGCAGAATCAAGAAAATCAAGAAAATGGGTTCAACAGAGAATCATAAAGAACTTGGATCCATGAAGTTGCCAATTTACAGAAAAGAGATCTTTGGCATCTGGAAAGAAAGGGTTAGACTATTTATGGAAGCCTCTGACCCTAGAATATATATCACAGTCAAAGAAGGGTCATATGTGTCTATGAAAGTATCTGTGTTAGATGCAAATCAGAGAACACCAAAAGACTATTCTGAAATGACCAAGGATGAGATTATTCTGGCTACAATGGACAAGAGGGCTCAGAATATCATTGTAAGTGCAATAGATGATGCTACATTTCAGAACTTGATACACTGTAAAACATCAAAGGAGATGTGGGATACTCTGATAGTGTACATGGAGGGTTCAGAAGAAGTTAGACAGGACAGAAAGTCTTTGTTAAACCAAGAATATGAGAGCTTCAGACAAGGCAGGTCTGATAGTATAACAGAATGCTACAAGAAATTCTATAGGATTGTCAATGAGTTGATGTCCTTTGGAAGAGAATTCAGCAATTATGAGCTGAATGATAAGTTCTTGAGGTCCCTAACAAAGGACTGGGACACCAAGATTTGTGTCATAATGGAAATGGTCAAGTTAGCAGATATTCCTCCTCCAACTTTGTTTGGAAAGCTGTTATCTTATGAAATGCAGCTAATGGTTAGGAATGAGGAAGAGAAGACTACAAGAATTGAGCATAAAGAAAGAGCTGTGGCATTCAAGACAGAAGCCACCAAGAAATATAAAATTAAGTCTCCATCTCCACCTCCAAAAGTGGCTGAGACTGGGTCAGATGATTCAGAAAGCAGGAATTCTGAAAGCAGTGAGAGTGATGAGGACTTTGCAGTTTTCACAAGACATTTTCAGAAGTTCCTAAAGAAGAAACAGTGGAGGACTAAGCCATCCACTTCACAGAAGTCATCAAAGAATGACAGGAGAAAGCCCAAGTCAAATAGAACTTCATCTTCAAGGATAGTTTGTTATTGTTGCAACAAACAAGGACATGTTGTTGCTGACTGTCCAGAGAAGAGTAGAGAGTCAACAGATAAGAAGAAGACTCAAATCAAGGGCAAGAAGGAAAGGTCCTTTGTTGCTAAGAAGGACAAAAGCCTGTCAGATATGTCTTCTTCTGAAACTGATTCAGAAGCTGAAGCTTACATTGGACTGTTTGCTGAAGAAGAGGAAGAGGAGTTCATCCAGTTAATGAACTCAATATATGAGCAAGAGGACAATCAGTGCCAGGGACTGATGGCCTTTTCAGAAGAAGATAAAATCCAGGATCAGCATGGACCTAGTCAGGTACTAAATTGTTCTGATAGTTCAAATTCTAGTGCTGGATCAGAATCAGATTCATCAGCATCAAGTGATGAGAGTGAATCTGAATCTGAAGGTGATATTCATCAATTGATTGATGAATATAGAGTAGTGTTGCAAGCTTTTAAGAAAAGCAAATCCTTGACCAAGAGTCAGGCTAAGGAGATTGTTAATCTTAAAGTTGCTGCAACAGATTTTGATAAGGTGATTGATCAAAAATTAAATGAAATAGCCAGGCTGAAGAACATAACTGTTATTCAGATGGGAACTATTGCATTCAAGAATGATCAAATCAGAAATCTGGAGATTAGTCTTCAGAAGGAGAGAGATATAGTTGCAAGGTTTTCTAAACCAAAGTCTGTTCTACCTTTGATAGATGAATTTGTACATCAAAAGGGTAAAACTGGATTAGGGTTTACAAAACTTGCTAGGACTATTCAGTCCAAGTCTAAGGGTAAATCCCCAATATTCAACAAGCCTGTTGTAGACAAAACAATCAGGGTTGTACCTAAGCAAAGGTACAACAGATTTGAGTGCTGGTGTTGTGGCAAGGTAGGCCACTTTGTCATGAACTGTGGCACAATTCTAGTGACAAGGTGAGTAGCAATCTGCCTGTTAGAAAATCTACAGGTAGTTTTGTTAAGAGGCAAACTAACCAGCACCAAGGACCCAAGAATTCTTTGGGTTCTAAGGTTAACTAATCTGTTTTGCAGGTGAGTCCAAGTGGACATGCCCCAATATGGTACTTGGACAATGGATGTTCCAGGCACATGACTGGAACTAGGGGATTGCTAAAGGACTACACACCTATCAAGGATGGTCCTAAAGTCACCTTTGGTGGTTCTGAGAAAGGAATCATCAAGGGTTTTGGCAACATTTCTAGCAACCTTATAACAATTACTCAAGTGGCTTATGTTAAAGGTTTGAAGCACAACCTCATTAGTATAAGTCAACTGAGTGATTTAGGATATAACATCTCATTTGTCAAAGATGGTTGTCATATCAGGAGGTCAAATGATCAAGAGATCATTCTGACAGGTTATAGAAAGAGAAATGTCTATTGCCTAGACATTATATGTGAGAACAATGTTTCTCCAGTGTGTCTTGTAGCTGATGAGAAAGTCTCTCATTGTGTCAAATGGCACAAGAGGCTAGCCCATCTTAACTACAAGACAATTGGCCAACTCTATAGCAAAGATTTAGTGAGGAATGGTCCTCAGGTTAAGTGTATTAAAGATGGGATATGTTCAGCTTGTCAAAAGGGCAAGCAGACTAGATCCACCTTTAATAACATTAAAAACAAAGATGCTGTGAGGTGTTTATACCTCTTGCATATGGATCTATTTGGTCCTATGCCAGTTCACAGCCTAGGTAGGAAGGTCTACACATTTGTGGTTGTAGATGACTATTCAAGGTTTTCCTGGGTGTTCTTCCTTAGACAGAAATCTGAAACACCTAGTATCTTTTATAGCTTTGTCAAACAAATTCAGAATGAGTTAGACAGTACAGTGGTCAAAATAAGAAGTGACCATGGTACTGAATTCTAGTCTGATAGTATGACAAAGCTATGTGAAGAGTTTGGGATATTTCAGGAATTTTCTTCACCAAGAACACCTCAGCAAAATGGCATTGCTGAAAGGAAAAATAGAACCTTGATTGAGGCTGGTAGAAACCTATTAAGTGACACATCTCTCCCAGAATATTTCTGCGCTGAGGCAGTAAACACTGCATGCCATGTAATTAATAGGGCTACTATCACCAAGAGCCACAATAAGACCCCCTATGAGATTGTGAAAGGCAGAAAACCAAATCTATCCTATTTCAGGATCTTTGGTTGTAAATGCTATATACTTAACAATGGTAAGTCTTACTTGACCAAGTTTGCTGCCAAATCCCAAGAGGGGATCTTTATTGGGTACAACAACAATAGTAAGGCTTATAGTGTCTACAACTTGACTACTTAAGTTGTAGAAGAGTCAGTACATGTAGTATTTGATGAAGCTAGACTCATTAACAATGAATTGTCTAGAAGTATTTGCAGCTCCATAGGTGTGACTGAGAAGATGGACAAGCTCACTATTAAAGAAGGATCTACTGCAAGTCAGCATGTGAATGATAGTGGCTGTTGTCCAGGGGGAGTACTAGATGCACCTAATGCAGAAGAAGACCAAGGGGTGCAGCAAGTTGAAGAAGCTGAAGGAGTACAACCTGAAAACAGGCTGCCTCCAGCTAGTAGACATATAAAAGATCATCCAGCCAATCAAATTATTGGTGATCTAAGTCAAGGGGTACAAACAAGGAGCAGAAATCTAAGTTCAGTACTCTACTCCAGTTTTCTATCCCAAGTTAAGCCAAAGAAATTTGAAGAAGCCATCCTAGACCCTCATTGGATTGAGGCAATGCAAGAGGAGCTGAATCAGTTCAAAAGATGCAAAGTCTGGGAGCTTGTTCCTAAACCAAAAGACCACAACATAATTGGAACTAAGTGGATCTTCAGGAACAAGATGGATGAACATGGAGTCATTATAAAGAACAAAGCAAGACTGGTTGCTAAGGGATATAGGCAGAAAGAAGGTATTGACTTTGATCAGACCTTTACTCCAGTAGCCAGACTGGAGGCAATAAGGATGTTCTTGGCCTATGCAACCTATCAAAGGTTTAAAGTATACCAAATGGATGTTAAGTCAGCATTTCTGAATGGAAATCTGAAGGAAGAAGTCTATGTGGAACAACCATCAGGTTTTGTTGATTCAACTAAATCTAATTATGTTTATAGACTTAGGAAGGCTTTGTATGGGTTAAAACAAGCCCCTAGGGCTTGGTATGAAACCCTGTCTAGTTTCCTCATTGAGAATAAATTCACAAGGGGGAAAATAGACAAGACTCTATTCCTTAGGGAATCCAGAGGCAAGATCATACTAGTCCAAATATATTTAGATGACATAATATTTGGGTCTACTGAAAATAGTCTTTGCAGAAAGTTTGCAAAACTTATGCAAGGATAATTTGAAATGAGCAGTATGGGGGAACTTAAGTTCTTCTTGGGTCTCCAAGTTAGACAGACTGAGAATGGTTTATCCATATGCCAGTCTAAGTTCACTCTAGAATTGATCAGGAAGTATGGTATGGAATCATCCAGTACCATGAAAACTCCTATGGGGTCAAGTATGTCTCTTAGCAAAGATGATGCAGGGAAACCTGTAGATGAGACTTTGTATAGAGGGATAGTTGGCTCCCTATTGTATTTGACTGCAAGTAGACCAGATATCATGTATGCTACATGTGTCTGTGCTAGGTACCAAGCTTGCCCTAAAGAATCTCATTTGACAGCAGTCAAAAGAATACTGAGATATCTTAAGGGCACTCCTTATCTAGGCCTTTGGTACCCTAGGAATGGAGACTTTGAACTGACAGGTTATTCAGATGCAGATTTTGCAGGCTGCAAGGAAGATAGGAAAAGTACAACTGGAACCTGTCAATTCCTAGGTGGAAGACTGATATCATGGAGTAGCAAGAAACAAATAAGTGTGGCTATCTCCATAGCAGAATCAGAATATGTTGCTGCAGGAAGTTGTTGTGCTCAACTTCTATGGATACAACATCAGCTAGAAGACTATGATATACAAGTAAGTAGAACACCTCTGTTTTGTGATTCTACTAGTGTCATTTCTATTGCAAACAATCCTGTCTCCCATAGTAGGACTAAGCATATAGAAATAAAATACCATTTTATAAGAGAACATGTGGAAAAAGGAGATATTTCACTAGAATATATAAATACAGATAATCAACTAGCTGACATGTATACTAAGCCCTTAGATGAAACCAAATTCAATATGTTTAAAATTGAATTAGGTATGATAAACTTAGAATAAGTTTTCAAAATTGGCTAAGTAAAAAGGTGTCGACACACAGAGTTGTTTGTGTCGACACAGAAAAGTGGTGTCGACATTTCAAAGAAATAGTGTCGACATATCTAGACAGTCAGTGTCGACACTTAAGAGAATTAGTGTCGACACATAAATAGTAGGTGTCGACACATCCAAGGTGGTGTCGACACTTAGGATTTACTCAACACTAATCTGGTAAAGTCTCGACTAAGTGTCGAGCTAAGTGGTGTCGACACATTAACAAGTGTCGACACATATATTCTGTCGACTATACTTATGTCGACACATAGTTGTCGAGACATTATAAGTCTGTGTCGACACTTATCAACAGTGTCGACACAATTTAAGTATTTTGACGCGCCCTTTCATCTTCGATTCTAGAAAGGTATAAATAGGGTTTCACCATTGTTTGTCGACACGCTCACCAAAGTTTTGAGACCAAACTTGTGTGTCGACACCTCTCTTCTCTACATTCAAATTTCTTCAAACCCTAATGGCGCCCAAGCTAGAAGAGAATGTGAATGAAGGTTATGAACTTGTGCGGCATGCTTTTGATGACGCGAAACCAGAGATCAAAGGCATGCTAACCCTAATCGCAGAGACTGGATTAGACTTTCTTATTTCAGAACCGACCAAGATATGGAAGAAGGAAGTCCTGGAATTCCTGAATGGAGCAACAATAGATGAATCTGGACTCAAGATAAAGTCTAGAGTACATGGGGCAAAGGTGAAAGTTTCTCCCAAGAGTCTGAGAAAGGTACTTCAACTACCTAGGACTAAGGAAGAAGAAGATGTTTCTGCATCCAAGACTAGAGAAGCACTAACATGGTGTGGATTGGACTCCAACCTGAAAATAGGTTTTGTTTTCAATAGGAAGGGAATGAACATGCAAGGCAAATTTCTATCTGAAATTGTTGGCAAAGTTATCCTGAGCAAGCCTGGAGGCCATGACAGAATCTCAGCTCACATGTTTAGCCACATGACAAGGATTATTTTCAAAATAGAAAATGATTGGTCTGCAGTTATCTTTGAGAAGATAAAAGAGAGTATGAAGAAGCCAAATTTGGGTAGGATTCTAAGTCTTTACCTGGCTGGTAGTATACCAGAGGTCATGAGTCAAGTAGCTGGATCTAAGATCAACCACATGAGGAGAATGGATTTGAGAATCTTCTCTAGGTGGGATAGAGTCTTGACCAAGGAAATGCCAACTCCTGAGAAGGTAACACCCCAAAATAAGAAGAAGAAGACAGCCCCAGTGGCTCAAGAATCCTCTAGCAGCTCTGAGGAGCAAGTTGTCTTTACTCCTGATGAGGAAGCAACTGGAAATGCTGGACAATCTCCAGCAATACAAGAAGATGCACCAAGGCAGGGGGAGCTACCTCAAGCAAGCCCAATTCACCAGGATTCCATCCAGGGGGAGCCCTTACTTGTGGATGAGCCACCTCCACTAGAAAGTGAACAAGCTACCCACACTATACTTGAGGTAATCACTGAGATTAATGCATTAGATTTCCATATTGAGGATGATGTTTTGTCTGATTCAATACCTCATGTTAATCAGCAATCCCAGACACATAGCCAACCCCAGGATGTTGTCATGGAAGACACATCTGTTGCTAATCTAGTGGTTGATGAGATAAGAAATTCTCCAACCCTTCCTCTACAAGAATTTACCCTAGAAGAGCTTTTCCCAGATCTTCTACAAACAGATTTTGAGAAAGAGAAAGCTGCTGCTGAGGGGGAGAAGGCCCATGTTAAGGGGGAGCAAGTGGAGATTATACAAGAAACTGCAAGACAAGAACCTGAAGTGCCAAAGGATGCTGAGCAGGTTCCTAGGACTGACAAGGATTTACCTTCAAGCCCTAAGGACAGGGTTGATATAGCTAGTACATCTGCATCTGAAGATAAAGAGGCTGCAAGAGCCAAGAAGAGAAAATTTCAAGTTTTCAAGAGGAGAAGCCAGACTTATAAGAAAGCTTTACAAACAATAGCACCACAGCCTGCACCACAACCAGCCCCATCTACAGATTTTAGTTCTCTGATGGTTGCTTTACAAATAAAGATGGATGAGCAAAGGCAAGCAATAGAAAAATATGTGGATGAAGGACATAAGTCTCTGCATTTTGATCTTGCACAAGACATTAAGTCCATCAGATTTGAAATGAATCTGAACAAGAAAGAGATGACTGACTGCTTCCATAAAGGAGGGAATGCAGTAGTCTTTTTGGCTACTCATCAAGAAAATATCAAGAAACAAATTGAAGACCTGACAGTAAAGCAAGGCTATGTCCTGGAAAATCAGATAATAATGAATGACAATTTGACTGAATCACACAATGTGATAGTCACTGAGATGCAGAATCTGGCTGCTGCTCAAACTACAGCAAGGACTACTGCCCAGGAAGAGTTTGATAAGAAGTTCCAAGAGCACATCAATGCTGTTAAAACTGCTATAGAAGCCTCTCAAAAAGCTATAACTGACAAGTTCCAAAGGTTGAAACCTTTCTATACAGATGGAGTAAATTATCTGAATGCACAGATAAGATTTAAGAAAGATGATCTGAGGGATCACATTGAAAGAGAAGTCATAAAGGGGGAGAGGGTGTTAGTCAAAGCAGGCTCTGATCATGCAAAATGGATTTCAAATTCCATCAGAGCCACCCTTGGATATCCTCTATTGTGTGATGATGACAATGTTGCAGAGTCTGGGATTAATCCTGCATATCTTGGAGGGGAGCAAGCTGAAGTGGCTCAAGTAATATACCCTCCACCAGACTTTGATATGGTACATCAAGACATACAATCAATGTATAGCCCTCCTGAGGAAATTCAGAAGGTCATCATAGAGAAAGTGGTTCAGCCAGTGCCAGAGGCTATACTGAAAGAACAAGAGGCTTTGCAGAAAGAACAAGAAGCCCAATTGTGTAAGAAGAGATTCAGGGAGCAAGCTGAATTGAGGCCTGACTTTGAACAATGGAGCCCCACCTCCAGGAATATTATCTTGACTGCATGGAAGGCTGCCAAAGACAATATCCAGGATAGAAACAAGTGGTATTCTGAACTGGAGTGGAGGAAGCATGAGACCAGGCAAGAGGCAATTGTGCAATATAGAAGAAAGGCTAAGATGGGAAAGCTACCTCCTACTGCCCAGGAGCCTAGCAAGTACTTTCCAAAGCCTTATCATTACTTTGAAAGGCTGAAGAGCAGAAAAAGAAGGATCTTAAAGGAAAGAAGCTTGCTGCTGCTGAAGATGCTGAAGCTCCTGTCCAAGCAAAGATACAGTCTGAAAAGGGCATAGTTATCAAGAAGCCAGAGCAGCAATAGGATAGAATTTATCTTTAGTTTACTGTGTGTAATCACTTGTATTAAAACTTTCTGTAAACTTTTGGATAATGAAAATATTGAAGTTGTTAGAACAATGTGATATATGTTCAACTATTACATTAATTGTTCTGAGATATCTGTGTATACATGTTTTGATTAATACATGTTTATGTACTTACCCTGTCATTTAACATTGTTTTACATCATGCTATGAATTTGTTATGTATGGTGTATATCATTGACTAAGGGTTATGACTTCCCCAAATAGGGGGAGATTGTTGGGTACATTGGAATAAATGTACCTGATTTGAAGAAACCTCACCCTACTCAATGATATACATCAAAATGTATTTGATGTGTTTTGAGTTTAGTTGTGCAGGTTAAGTATTTGCAGGGAAAGCTGAAAAGTTTCTAAGTACATGTGTCGACACCCAGAAGAAAAGTGTCGACACTTAAGAAGATTTGTGTCGACACCTAGAGAAGCAGTATCGACACTTGGAGTAATTGTGTCGACACCAGGGATGCAGAGTCGACACTAGAAGGAAAGTGTCGACATATACAGGCTGTGTCGACACTCAATGAAGAAATGTCTAGTGAAGCAGTATCGACACTTAGAAGCAGTGTCAACACCCAGAGGAACTTCGTCGACATCAAAAAGTGTCGGCACTTGGAGGCTGTGTCGACACTCAGCAAAACTTCAACAGAGTTTAAGTACAAGTGTCGATATAATGAAGAATGTGTCGACATACAGCAGAAGACTCAACACATGAAGAAAGTGTCGACACTTGGAGGCTGTGTCGACACTCAGCAAATTTCAACAGAGTCTAAGTACAAGTGTCGACACAAAGGAGATGTGTCGACACTCAGCCAAAGTCTCAACACAAGAAGATGTATCGACACAAGTAGAAGTGTCGACACTCAGCAAGTATCAACACAGAAGGCATGTGTCGACACCAAGAAGATGTGTCGACACTGAACAAGTTCAACACAAGAAGATGTGTCGACACAAAGGAGTTGTGTCGACACTTACAAGAAATCAACTAAGTACTGAAGAACAAGGAGTTGTGTCGACACACAATATTAGTGTCGACACATGTTGAAAAAGCAGTGTCGAGAAGTAATTTCTACAACACAAGGAGTTGTGCCGACACCATGAAGGCTAGTGTCGACACTTAGTCTACTTGTGTCGACACTTAGTCTATCAGTGTCGACACTTAAAGACTGACTGTCTCGACACTTTCAGACAGTTACAGATATTTCAAGAAGTGATTGGATGACATGACAGCTGCCAATCCAGCCGGTCTACTGCAACTGTCAGAGATGTCAGAAAACTGTTAGGAACCGGATCAGCCGGTCACCATGAAGAAGGCCTATATAAAGGCTTATTCTGTCAACAGAAGAAGAAGATTGAAGTATGGATTAACCACAAAAAGATTGAAGAGAGGATCAACAACAATCAATTGAAGTGATCAGACGATCTAAGTAGTTGGAGAGAGAGAGCTCCTTCCAAGAAGACAGCTGTTTGAACCAGGCTATGAAGAAGGTTTCAGATTGAGATCTGAAACTTAAGTTGCAGTGATTGAAGATCAGCTGCATAGAGAATCAACCCTACCGTGTTCTACATTCAAGAAGCTTTGAAGGAAGCCAAGGGAGGTTGATCTCAGCAGAGTTCTTCCAAGAACTCATCAAGAAACCTGTCAACTCTTCTCTCTTATTCTGAGGTTAGGTTATATACATTGTATTTTTAATTTCTTGTAGGATCCTTAGGGATCTGAGTTGTAAGCCTGAAATTATAAAGGCTGAGTGGTAGGGACTGTGTCCCTGAGTGTAGGAGATTCATTTCTCTGAGTGTAGGCCTTGTGGCTGAGTGTAGGTCTTTGTGAAGACTGAGTGGTAGGGTTGTTGAGCCTG
The DNA here is from genome assembly GCA_039583875.1 of Platanthera guangdongensis. NCBI lineage: Eukaryota > Viridiplantae > Streptophyta > Magnoliopsida > Asparagales > Orchidaceae > Platanthera > Platanthera guangdongensis. Next base: position 107,488,766 of record CM077152.1, read on the forward strand.
AGTTGTAGGAGTGGGATCACTCTGAGCTGTAGGAACCTGGTTGGGGTTCTGAGTGTAAGATCTAAGGATCTGAGGTATAGTGGAGGAGTTTGGCCGAATCTAGTACACTACTAGATAGGCGAAGGGGGGAAGTGGATGTACCCAGACCTTGTGGAACCACTATAAAACTGTGTGTACTCTGTGTGTGTATGATTCTGTGGTTGCTGTTTTATGTTCTGTGAAATCTGTGATTAAATCTGCCTAAAAGTTTAAAAAGATTAAGGTCACCTATTCACCCCCCCCCCCCTCTAGGTGATTAGGGACAATTTCTTTCAGAAGAACACTTCAGAAGCACGATACAAATGGTGCAATGAGTAAAGGAAAACTACACAAACCTCAAAGTGAAGGAAATTGTAAAGCGACTGCAACAAAAGGGTCAGCAGCAAAGTAAAAGTTAGCAACAGAAAAACTAGTCGAGAAAGAATGGCTAATTACAATATCAGGACCGAACAAAGCACCAACATCAGAAGTTCAAACTTTCATCTTTCATTATTATTCAAGTTATTCAACAATAAAAATGAGACTGATCAGCTCAACAATAAAAAGTACTGTGTCGGGGAAAAAATGTCCACAACGCGCACAAACCCAGCCAACATGCACCATGCCGAGGGAGAAACCCCAATGCGCACAGACCAAGCTAAGGTAATATGCCGGGGATAAAAGTCCACAACGCACACAGACTCAAGCATAAGGCACTATGCCGAGGGAGAAACCCCAACGCGCACAGTCCATCTGTGTTTCTTTAGTTACATAATTATACAAGCAGAGTTCCTTTTTATTCATCACAGACTCAGGTTAACCAACAAAATGGACTACAAAAGAGCATGTCAAGGTCGAGCAGGAGAAGTTTAATCAAAAAAATAATGGAACGCACAAGGTTTCACAACGATAAAGATGACTCGATGGTTAAAACGGTATGACAACCGATTCGTTTGCCAATTCTACGGACTAGAATTTTGGGGTTATGGTTTTAGGGACAACAAGTCGCAATTCAAGGGAAAGAGGAAGAAATTTATAATTTCAGGACAAGTTTCTAAATGATTGAAACATGATAAACTCAAATAAATGTAGCAAAAATTTAGAATATAGGAGCAAGAGGGAGATCAAGAACATCACTTGCCTCGATTTACCGAAAAACATTTCTTCGAATCACCACACGTCGCAGATCGGGGCAAAAGAAGACGTTATGAGTCGAAATCTGAACGAAAATGGCCGAAATAGAGGTTAGGGCCGAAAAACCCTAACGAGAAAACTCAAGAAATGGAAAAAAAATTACCACGATAGCGTAGCTCTCGACGAGAGCTTTCCAGATCTACGATCGGTTGGAAATTTCGAGCACCGGAGCTCCGCCGGCGGCCACCGGAAGATTCACGACTTAGAGTTCTTCGTCACTGTCGCCCTATGGTTCGGCCAAGAGAAGAAGAAGAAGAAAAATTTCTTTCTGTTTGTTTATAACTATCCTAAGCATAAGATTATATATATATATACTAGCATCTTCAAACGTGCTCCGCCCGTTCTCGATGCGTCGCTGCGGGCTTCGACCCCCCCCCCCCCCCGATGATAGTGGGCGGCAACATTTGTCGTGGGCGACGATATTAGCCGTGGCGGCGACATAGGTCGTGGGTGGCGACATTGGTTGTGAGCGGCAATATTCTTTGTGAGCGGCGACATTATTTGTGGGCGTCGACATTGTTCGTGGGCAGCGACAATGTTCGGGGGCAACAATTTTTGGGGTGGCGACATTGTTCTGGGGTGACGACATTCTTTGAGGGCGGCGACAATCGTCTGGCGAGAGTGGCGACATCAAATCTCACGCTCATTATTAATAGAGGAAGCTTCTTGTTAGATTATGCTTTTTGTTAAATGACTAATGTGGAGAAAGCTTCCCCTATTAAAAATAGTAAGCTTCCCAACATGTTATTAAATGACCAATTGAATAATTGGGATCATCTAAAAAATTAAATATAGGTGAAATCCTCCCCTATTATATTTAGATTTCATCAAAAAATGATTAATGTTCCACCTATATAAATGGAGGAATTTCATCAAAAGATGATAAAAGATTTCCTATATAAAAGGAGGAAGCTTACCCTATTATATTAAGATTTCATCAAAAAATTATTAGTAAAATCGCAAATAAAAAAGAGTAAGCTTTCTGTTAGATTTTGCACTGTTGGCAATATCTAAATTCCAATAATTAGAAAAACAGAGGAAGCTTCACATTATGTTAAAGAAAAAAAATTATAATGACAGGAACAAAAAAAGATTATTATGACTCACCAAGAAGAAGATGCTTTTTTAATATGAGATTTAAAAAAATTGAGAGAACAAATAATGAAACTCCTAGACGAACTACCACATATAACAAATAATGAAGAACCTATATAAAGCAGAGATCAAAGAAAAAATGAAATTGACAACCTTATTTAACAAAGTGACAGAAAAATAAAAAACTGAAAAGAAGATACACAAAACATGAGTAATGTATTTACTCTAAAGGTGCCTTTTACACAACATAATTGGCCATTGAAAAAGATAAGAGTCTCCAAATTGTGAACATAACTGGCCATCACAATTAAGTCATCGCTCATAGTCCTAAAATGGCAGCAAGGGAACGAACATTGGGGCCTTGCTTGAGAACGGAGAAGGGGAACAAATCGATGGAGAATGAATGAGACAGATCTTAACTGAACTAATTTGAGTAAAATCACAGCACAGAATAAAGAATGAAGATCAAGCAACCAGAAGAGACACAAGGATTTTATAGTGGTTCCCCAAATCTGGGTAGTTCACTCTTCTACCACCCTGGTAGGAATCCACTCAGGTTTTTGATCAGGTGACTGTCACCAATTGGTTTTGATCAGGTCCCCAAAAACCAACTCAAGTCTTTTGGTAGGAGACTTACAACCAGGAATCACTTTTGAAGGGAGATGACAACCCTTTATACAGGAGGTGGTGAGAGTGATTTTATATTCTCTGTCAACAATCAGAGAGAAGATTCAAGTGGATATGATGTTAGCAAATAGCTCCCCCTGAGATATTGAATGGTTCTGGGAAATCTGGAGCACTGCTTCAGGGTGATAGGCCTTCAATCTTCAGGCCTGGACCAGAGTATCCTTCAGGAACTTCTGACAGATAGATATTTGTTGTCCTTGAAGTTGTCATGCAGAGTTGAAGGAAGAAGACGCTTGATTGTATTTGAATGTTCTTCTTCTTCTTCTGATGGTTGTTATCGCTCTGGTCTAGGGCTTCTAGTTACTGTGGTGATATTGCCCTTTTTCTGTATATTCTTGTATTCTCGTGTATTCTGTATGTTTGTTCTATATTCTTCCCTGTATTTGAATTTCGTAGATTTGATGGCGGAAGAAACAGTCCCGAGAGTGAAGATGCTTTGGAAATTGATCCTTACTTAATTCTTCTATAACTGTCCGTTTGAACGGCTATTTTCACTGGGAATGTTGACTGTAATTAATCCTCAATTAATTCTGTCAACTGTTACTGATTGCTCAAAAATCGTCGACCTGAACTTTCGTCGAGTTCAACAATCATCGACCTGAGTTCGACATTCATCGAACTCAGCTAGATTCGTCGAGCTGAATATCTTGCCTGCATTCGTCGACCGGAGCTTGCAGTTCGTCGAGCTCAGTTTCTATTTCGTCGAGTTGAGAAACTGACTTTCTAATTTTGTCGAGCTGAGTAAGTGTTGTCCACCAATCGTCGACCTGAGTTCGACATTCGTCGAACTCAGCTACTGTCACCATTCGTCGACCCGAGTTCGTAGTTCGTCGAACTGCGTTCGACGATCGTCGAGCTGATTCTCTGACTTTGTCTTAACCGCATTTCTTTCAGCAATTCTGGAGCTCTTCTAAAGGACCTCTCCGGAAATAGTCATATGACCCATGACTATACATGTTGGGTCATTCTAAGCAACCCTAATAGTGTTCCTTGCCCAAATCCTAACTGGGGTTCCAACAATCTCCCCCTATTTGGGTAAGGACACTATTTACATAAATATAAGTAAAATACAAGGCAATTAAATACAATTAAATCTGGATCAAGTACTTCTACTGTTGTTGTTGCAGTTGTTACAGCTGATGTTGATCCTTGTCCAAATTTCTGTTGTTGTTGCTGCTACAATCCCCACAAACTGCTGCTACTGTTGGAATTTTTGCAGCTTCATTTACAGGCATCTCCCCCTATATGCATAGCCTTGCACAACTTATTCAGTCACGGATATCCTGTATATTTGTTGGGCTGAATTCTTTTCCTGCAAGGAGATGTTAGGAGTTCTGGACCCAGAAAACCTTGGGTCCTGGTTATCTTTTAAAATAATCAAAAATAAAAGAATAAAAATTTCTGTTTTGAAATTCTGAGTTCGACGAAAAATATTTTCGTCGATCTGAGTTCGCCGAATGATATTGAGATCGTTGATATCTATTCACATAATGATAATAATTGTTTTTTGTGATCCATTTTCTTCGATCTCTGTTCGACGAATTAAATTTGTTTCGTCGAGCACAGAGTCCTGAATAGTTCAAAGCAAAACCTTTGTTCATAGTTCGTTGATCTGAGTTCGACGAATAGTATTGATGTCGTTGATCTCTGTTCGACGAAATATTTTGAACTAAGATTTTCTGATGATTTTTAAGAGATAATCTGAAATCAGTGTTAAATTTAGCTGAAGGAGAGTCAAGGGAAGAAATAACCTGATCTTCTTCATCTGATTAACACTCTGATTCTTCAGATTCTTCAGCATAGCTGCTGAGAGAAGCATTTATTGCCATTAGGCAAAATTCTTTTGCTCTTGCTTCTTCTTCATCCTCAGTTGAACAGGAGGAAGCATCTAAGTCACTCCAGGATTCAGCATCAAATATTATTTCTTTAGCTGATCCAGCAGCCATTGCTGTGATGGAGTCACACATGTCTTTTGCAGATGAACATTCAGCAAGTTCTGCAAAATGTCATCAGACATTGATTGAGCTAGGATGTCCATTGCTCTTGCATTAGCAATCTTTAGCAATTTTTGGGCTTCTGTCCATTGAGATGATGGAACAGCATTCATGCTTGTTGTTTCCAATGGTTGATAAGGACCTATCAAAATAGAATTAAAAATGGCTTCATCAATAGAGTTCATAAAAAGCCTAATCCTTGTCTTCCATAGTGCAAGCTTGTCTAGATTGCACATGGGCAGTCTGGTGCTTGAAAAATCTGCAATTTGTGCCATGATAAAACTCAAAAGATTCTTAAGATCTATTAAAGGATCTTTGTGGTTCAGGCGTTAGCCTGTACAACCAATTAACCAACCTGAGGTGTGGTAGATTAACCAACCTAAGGTGAGTTAACCAAGGTAATTTAACCAACCTATCAAGTGTGATAGTTTATCCAACCTGACTCTGAACTAATTTGAAAAAAATCACAGCACAGAGTAAAGAAAGAAGATCAAGCAACCAGAAGAGACACAAGGATTTTATAGTGGTTCCCCAAATCTGGGTAGTCCACTCTTCTACCACTCTGGTAGGAATCCACTCAGGTTTTTGATCAGGTGACTGCCACCAATGAGTTTTGATCAGGTCCCCAAAAACCAACTCAAGTCTTTTGGTAGGAGACTTGCAACCAGGAATCACTTTTGAAGGGAGATGACAACCCTTTATACAGGAGATGGTGAGAGAGTGGTTTTATCTTCTCTGTCAACAATCAGAGAGAAGATTCAAGTGGATATGATGTTAGCAAATAGCTCCCCCTGAGATATTGAATGGTTCAGGGAAATCTGGAGCACTGCTTTAGGGTGATAGGCCTTTAATCTTCAGGCCTGCACTAGAGTATCCTTCAGGAACTTCTGACAGATAGAGATTTATTGTCCTTGAAGTTGTCCTGCAGAGTTGAAGGAAGAAGACTCTTGATTGTATTTGAATGTTCTTCTTCTTCTTCTGATGGTTGTTATCGCTCTGGTCTAGGGCTTCTAGTTACTATGGTGATATTGCCCTTTTTCTGTATCTTCTTGTATTCTCGTGTATTCTATATGTTTGTTCTATATTCTTCCTGTATTTGAATTTCGTAGATTTGATGGCGGAAGAAACATTCCCGAGAGTGAAGATGCTTTGGAAATTGATCCTTACTTAATTCTCTTGTAACTGTCCGTTTGAACGGCTATTTTCACTGGGAATGTTGACCGTAATTAATCCTCAATTAATTCTGGCAATTGTTACTGATTGCTTAGAAATCGTCGACCTGAACTTTCGTCGAGTTCAACAATCATCGACCTGAGTTCGACATTCATCGAACTCAGCTAGATTCATCGAGCTGAATATGTTGCCTGCATTCATCGACCGGAGCTTGCAGTTCGTCGAGCTCATTTTCTATTTCGTCAAGCTGAGAAACTGACTTGCTAATTTTGTCGAGCTGAGCAAGTGTTGTCCACCAATCGTCGACCTGAGTTCGACATTCGTCACACTCAGCTACTGTCACCATTCATCGACCTGAGTTCGTCATTTGTCGAACTGCGTTCGACGTCGAGCTGATTCTCTGACTTTATCTTAACTGCATTTCTTTCAGCAATTCTGGAGCTCTTCTGAAGGACCTGTCCGGAAATAGTCCTATGACCCATGACTATACATGTTGGGTTATTCTAAGCAACCTTAATAGTGTTCCTTTCCCAAATCCTAACTGCGGTTCCAATAGAGAAGTCAGCGTACCTTTGCCTTCATACCATTCGATTTCTAACCTGAAATTTAGTAGTCTGCAACCTGAAATTCCAATTTGTTGGGGGAAGAAGTCAGTTAGGAAGAGAAAGCGAGCATGAAAAAAAGGATTTGCAAGAGTGGCCGAACAAAAACACTAAAATCCATTTTTTTCTTATTGTATAATGATAATAATTACATATATTTAGAACTTAGCACGCGGGAACAAAAACATTAAAATCCAATTAGATGGAGGAGGGGGAGGAGGAGGAAGGGTGCACATGAGGAGTTCTCTCTACCATCCATAACAGGAGGGGAGGGAGGATAGCAGGGCTGGAGATGGTGTAGAGAGAATGGAAGCATACCTGGTGAGGAAGAGCAGAGCGGCCGTGAGCGGGACATGGTGTCGTGAAGGAGGTGACCTGTCTTTGGATCCTGCAAGGGAGAGTCATGGCGTCTCGAGGGAAAAATGTACCTGTCTTTGGATCTTGCAAGGGCAGAGCTAGAAGTTGTCGATGACGGAAGAAGCTGGGAAGTGAGTCGGTTGGAGAAGACGATCCTGCATTTACCGTGTGACGACTCAGGACGAAGAGAGGGAGGGAGTAGTGTAGCGGGATATCGTGCCTCTGCTGCTTTCGGCGGGTGAAACACGGAGGAGACGTCGGTGGGAGGAAGAAGACTGCCGCTCCAATGCTGCTTTGAGGAGACGTGGGATAGGGACAAAGCATGGGCGCAGGGTCAAACAGTTGGGCTGCCTAATTAATATATAGTATATAAATTAATGTGATCACATTATAGGGGGTGGGCTTTTCTGCAGGCGGGAGTGAGGCGGGAGTGTGAAATGACTAAAAGGATGGGCAATAAAGATAAATATTTGGCTTAACTTATCTGCAGTTGGGGGGTTGACGGCCGGTGACTGAAGAGGATTTAGGGTTGGCTTGTTCTAAATCGGATGGATTAGAATCCTTGTTGCAGTTTGATCGGACGGTCCAAATCAGAAGTTCGGTGTGCTTTCAAGATATCTATATTGATTTATATAATAAAGATCTATATATATATATATATATAATTTCTTGTCTAAAACGGACGATCTACGAGTGAGTGCGCGGAATACGAAATAGAGTTTTAGGATGGTCTCAAATCGAAAAGTGTCCAGCATGAAAGTTGTAGATCTCGTCGAGACGAACAAATTTCATGTTAAACATTTTTAGATACAACATCGTTTTGACTTTCAAAACGGCACTCGAACGTAAATTGTAACGGGCTACTCGGGAACAAGATTACAGGTACTCGAGAGGTAGAAAAAAAACTACTCGAGTAAGCAGAAACAGCCACTTAAGTATATAAAAAAAATACTCGAGTAAAAACTTTCATGAACAGTGGGCTTACACGAGAGGAAGGAAATCACTCGAGTCCATGAACAGTAGACTTACATGAGAGGAAGAATTTCACTCGAGTCGAAATTCAGATAGGTACACGAGAGGAAAAAGATTACTCGAGTAGAAGTTCACACAGGTACACGGGAGCAAAAGGATTACTCGAGTAGAAGTTCACATAAGTACACGAGAGCATGATGTATACTCGAGTCCGAAGAACAATTATTTGCATAAGTAACAATTTTTTTGCAAAAAATATCATTTTGATCAAACTATATAAATGAATAGTATTTTTTATTTTTGAATAGTACTTTAATATTAAAATATTCATATGTATATATTTTTGAATAAGGAAACTACGAGATCAAAACGGAGTCCCAAACGAGCGCCAAATTAAACGAAACTCACGCCATAGGGGAACACAGGCGCTACGAACACAACGGCGAAGTCAAAACGAAAATCCGACGAGCCGTTCTTGAGATATAAATCCATAAAGTTTACGGCGAACATAAAATCTACAAAACTTCGGAAATTCGCCGAGGCTCGAATATCGCTCGGATCGCGACGAAAATTGATGAGCAGGTCAGGAATTAATCAATTTAACTTTCCAATGTGAAATTTTCCATTTTCGGCAAGGATTCGCGAATTTGGCCGACTCGATCGAATAGACGCAAAAAAACGCACTAACGGCGACGCGCCGTCAACTTTACGCTGACATAACGCCCCTTACGTCATTATGACGTCAACAAGATGATTAAATAATTGCCAGAAAATCAGGGGCGTTACAGTCACCCCTCCAAAAAGGAAGTTTCGTCCCGAAACTTGGAACACGAAACGAAACAAGAGGGCAGAGGGAGAGACACGACAGAAGAATTCTTTAAACAAGAATACTAACCAGGGAAGACTAGGAGAACAGCTGAGGATGAGATTCTCTCATTGCGGATTCCAATTTCCAAGTTTCTCCTATAGCATCCTGATTTCGCCAGTGAACCTTAACCATCGGAATTGTTTTCTTTCTTAACACACGATCTTGCGTATCTAGAATACAGACAGTCTCTTCGACATACGAGAGATTAGGATGCAACTGGGGCACTGATTCAAGGTCATGTTGATCCCCACGGACACACTTTCGCAACTGGCTCACGTGAAACACGTCGTGAACACCAGGAAAAGAATCAGGCAATTCCAGTCTATAGGCAAAAACTCTGATGCGCTCCAGAATCTGAAAAGGTCCCACATACCTAGGATCTAGCTTATGGTTCCTTCCAAATCTTTTAACACCTGGCATCGGAGAGACCTTCAGAAACAACAAGTCCCCAACTACAAACTCCAGATCAATTCTGCGCTGATTTGCATATTTCTCGTATCGCTCCTTAGCTATCCTAGCTTTTCACGAATATGCATTACTGAAGTTCTCATATCTTCCAGCGCTTCTGGTCCGAGCAACGGCTTCTCACCAACTTCTGCCCAAAACAGGGGAGTTCGACAACGCCTTCCAAATAAAGCTTCAAAGGGCACCATCTGCAAACTCTCCTGATAACTATTATTGTACGCGAACTCCATCAATTCGAGGCGTTTATCCCAAGCCCCACCATGGTCCAGAATATAACATCTAATCATATCCTCCAAGATCTGATTCACTCTCTCCGTCTGACCATTTGTCTGAGGATGATAGGCAGTAGAATATCTAAGGTCAGTACCTAGAGCTCCTTGCAAGCTCTGCCAGAAGCGAGACATGAATCGGGAGTCTCGGTCTGACACAATACTCGTAGGTACACCATATAGTCTGATAACTTCGTCTAGATAAAGCTCAACTATCTTTTCCATGGAATAATCAATCTTGAAAGGCACAAAGTGGGCACACTTGGTTAGTCTATCCACGATAACCCACACTGCATCATGCCCTCGGGGAGATCTCGGCAAGCCAGTAATGAAATCCATGGATAAACTCTCCCATTTCCAAGTCGGTATATCTAAAGGCGTTAACTTACCACCCGGCCTTCTATGATCAGCTTTGACACGCTGACAGGTATAACATTCAGTTACAAACCTTGCAATGTCATTCTTCATGCCTGACCACCAAACAATCTGCTGCAAATCTCTGTACATTTTCGTGGAGCCAGGATGATAAGCCATACTGGAGCCATGTGCGTCACTGCATATACTTGCTCGGATGTCCCCAACAGCGGGAATACAGTATCTGTCGCGGTACTTTAGAGTACCCATGTCATCAATTGAAAAGTCAGGTAATTCCCCTTTCTCAGTCCTACTGCGGAGGTGCTGTAAATCAGGATCGTCTTTCTGATGTAGCCTAGTGAGAGTAATCCACGAAGGCTCAACCACCTCTAAGCTACTCGGCAAAGCGCTATTCCTTACGGTTATGTCCATGAGTAGAAACTCTTCAACAAGGGATTGCACCGAGAGATTAAAGATATGTGCGGGCTTCCGGCTCAACGCATCTGCCACTACATTAGCCTTGCTGGGATGATAAAGGATATCGACTTCGTAGTTCGCAACATACTCTAGCCATCGACGCTGGCGCAAATTCAATTCCTTCTGAGTGAAGACATATTAAAAACTTTTATGGTCCGAATAAATTTTGCATGACACTCCATACAGAAGATGTATCCACAACTTCAAGGCATAAATGACGGCAGCAAATTCCAGGTCGTGCGTAGGGTAATTCTTTTCATGCACCTTCAATTATCTTGATCCATACTCAATCACTTTGCCATCCTGCATCAACACGCAACCGAGTCCAACTCGCGAGGCGTCCACATAAACAGCATACTCTACTCCTTCCACCGGTAATGCCAATACTGGAGCAGAACACAATCTCCTCTTGAGCTCTTGAAAAGCTTCCTTACAGGCATCACTCCAAACAAAATTTGCGCACTTTTGTGTAATCCTGGTCAATTGCGCAGAGAGAACAGAGAATCCTTCCTACCAATCTTATGTAGTAACCAGCCAACCCTAAGAAGCTCCTTATCTCCTTAGGTGATGTATGTCTCTTCCAATCCAAGACTGCGGTTATCTTTGCGGGATCCACTGAGATACCGTCCTTACTTACAATGTGTCCAAGGAATGACACCTGAGACAACCAGAACTCGCACTTGCTAAGTTTTGCAAACCGCTTGTGCTCCCTCAGAGTAGATAAGACCAAGTGTAAGTGCAAGGCATGCTTATCTGTATTTCTGGAATATACTAGGACATCGTCAATGAATACCACCACGAACTTACCCAGAAAATCCTTGAACACCCTATTCATCATGTCCATAAAAGGTGACGGTGCATTCGTTAATCCAAATGATATTACCAGAAATTCAAAGTGACCATATCGAGAACGGAAAGCAATTCGTGGAATGTCTGACTCCCGGATTCTTAACTGATGGTAACCTGAACGGAGGTCAATCTTCGAGAACACAGAGCTACCTCGCAACTGATCGAACAAATCATCGATCATAGGAAACGGATATTTATTCTTAATGGTTACCTTGTTTAGCTCTCGATAGTCAATTCATAGCCTCATCGTTCCATCATTTTTCTTCACGAAGAGAACTTGTGCACCCCAGGGGGAAGAACTAGGTCTAATAAAACCGCACTGCAATAGCTCATCCAGTTGAGTACGCAGCTCCTCTAACTCACGCGGCGCCATGCGATACGGTGCCTTTGCAATAGGGCGAGTGCCTGGCTTGAGGTCTATAACAAACTCTACCTCTCTCTCAGGAGGAAGTCCAAGAAGGCTATCTGGAAAAACATCCGGAAATTCGCACACCACAGAAACTTCCTCTACCCGAGGCTCAACCGGTGCAGCTCCCAGAACAGAAATAGAAACAAGAAAAGAATCACAGCCAGACTCTTGAAATTTACGAGCACGTACCGCAGAAATGATCGGAGATTCCTGACGTGGCAAACCATACACACTCATGGGTTGGCCATTGTCACCTTTAAAATCCAAGCGCTTGTGCTTGCACTGAATGATGGCATCATAGCTGGACAGCCAGTCCATGCCCAAAATCACGTCAAAGTCTACCAAATCTAGCACCTTCAGATCTGCAAAGGATAGAAAACCACCTAGGAAGATGGGGCAATTTTGGATACCCTGACTTGACCTCACCAATTCTCCTGAAGGAAATTTAACGTTTATGGAGGTGTCTAACTGGTCGAGAGCCCAGCGATGTTGGTCTACAAAACTCCTCTCCACAAAGGAATGAGTAGCACCCGAATCGAACAAAACGCGCCCCCACTTATTCTTCACCTTAAATTCACCTAAACACATAGCGCGCGCAACTAATATGCGGAAACTAATAATCTACTAAAACAGATTACTATCCAAGTCAGAGATTAACCTGAGATAACTTGAGTCGAAAATTGGGCTTCCTCTTTGGTCAGCACATTCAACTTTCCTTTTCCCTTGTCCACGAGAATCGGGGGCGGCGGTAGAGTCTGCAACAGAACTGCATGCAGCGCAGGCTGGCTCTGCGGGCAATTAACCTTCATGTGCCCTTTCTGGCCGCAGATAAAACAGGCTCCAGCCTTCTTGCGACAACGGGCCACATCATGCCCACTCCTCTGGCAATAAGAACAGACAGGACCTCCATTTGGAGCATCCTGGATTGCGTGTAACTGAGACAGCTTCTGTGCATCCAGTCTCTTAAAGCATTTATCAAAAGGGTGTCCTGGCTTACCACAAAAGCTATACGCTTCCCTTTTGTCCTTCTTCGCCGCAGGGCCAAATGCCCTAGCACTTCCTCCATCGTCATATTTCCTCTTGTCCTTCTTTGCATGTAATCCCCGATTCTTCGCATTTTTATCGCCTCAACCTTTAAGGCAGTTTCGACTACTTCTGCAAAGGTCTCAGACTTGTATGTGCTAGCCAACTGCTGGATGTCATACCTCAGACCACCCAGGAAACGCTTTACTCTGCCCTCTTCAGATGCTACCAGATCTGGGGCGAAACGACTGAGCTTGCTAAAATCGACCTCGTACTCACTAACAGTGAGTTTCCTCTGCTTCAAGTGTAAAAAGTTATTCATTAGACGGTCTCGCTCGACCGATGGTAAGAACTTCTTTAGTAACAAACTCTTGAATGATTCCCACGAGCACCCATCAGAAAGGTTCACTTTTTCTCTGATCCACCAACTTTTCGCAAGACCCTTGAGCTGATACGGCGCAATCATCACCTTCTGATCGGAGGATACACCAGAGTAGGAGAACATTTCTTCCATGGCAATGATCCAATCATCTAATGCCATAAAGTCTGGTCTACCATCATACGAAGGAGGTCCTAGTCGCTGGAAGTGAGAAATGAAGTTCATCTCAGGCGGCAGTGCGACTGGGAGAACTAGAGCAGCAGGGGGAGTAGGAACTGTTTGGTCCACAGCAGGGTCCTGCGCTCTAGTCTGCTGCCCGGCGGCGACAACCAACAACGATTGTATCTGAGACTGCATGTCCACTATCTGCCTTGACAGGGCCTCATTACTTTGCCGCAGTGCTTCGATCACCGCTTCACTTTGGGCACCAGAAGACTCACCCTCTGACTGGGGAGTCGACCTCATCGCAACGCGTCTAGGTGGCATTCTACAGAATAAACGGATATCTAGTCAAACCTTGCCTAAGACATCTCAAACTGGGAAGATATTCCCTTAGCAAACAGTTTCGGGTTCATATTTTACCGATATGAACAAACGACTTATCAAGGACCTAGCTTACGACACTCAAGCTAGAAAACTCGAATACCCTGACTCAGATCAGATCAGGAACGAATATATACTTGCTCTTGTTGTTACCTTGCTCTGGGAAATCATAAAATGATGTTATGCTTCTAACTTGTGCCTATAATATGAATGCATGAATTTTAAATTTCATCTCAAATCATGGGTGTACATAGGTCATCATGTAGATCTTTAACTTGGCACGTGTGCTTATGCGATGATATGTTATATACGTCGTGTTATGCATTCTAAAAAAAGCCTTAGTGCATGTTATGAGCGGCGTATACATACAATATTATGCATCCCATACTACATAATATTGTATGTAAAGAAGAAAAGTAAACGTGCTAATGGGCATCCATGTGATGATGGTTATGCATCCCATACTACATAACTGTCATATGTTGTCACCTATGGTGGATCCATATACAAACACATATTATGCATCACATACTATATAATATGTCATGTATACTTCTTATCATGCTATGAGTGTAGTGTTCGTGCTTCCATCAAGATCTACTGGTGACATATCGGTGTGTGTATGCAATGAAATGATACGATTTGTGTTTTGCTTAAGGGAAAGTTGTTTGACTAGCTTACCAAACCAACCAACCATCTTGCAAAACCTCTCTCTGATATCAACTGTCACAACCCATATTTTCTCTATATTCATAAATACGTTATAGTAGATAAAATACGCGTCGTGATGCCACGCCGTGCCGGAGACAACTGCAGACGCTCCGGCAACTCGTCCTCACATTTACTTCATGTAACAGATTTATGAAATTAAATTAAAGATAGTGCATATAGGTTATTAGAGTTAATGATCGTGTCCCTCGGTCGGGTGGACCACTAGTCCATAGGTGAGAAAATATATAAATTTTACGCGGCGGAAAATACTGAGTTGATTCATTTGTATCCTATATGAGAATGAAGGTTTAGTATCTCAAAATGATGATGTGACTTCTACATTTAATATATAGAGAGAGAACTTTTATAACGCTTAAAAGTAGTAGATTTAGTAGTTGAAAGTCATGTCATGTCGATACTTCAGAATGCAGTTTTGTATACTTTAAAATATCTAAATGCATCTTAACATAAAACCTTAACATAGAGCAAGTATAAACAGGTAAAAAGTAACAACAGTGAAAGCAACAAGTGATCTATCACAGAAGAGTCAAAAACTATGGGAATCAACAACTGACACGAACCCATAGTAAAATCTGACAAGTCTAAACAAAGTCAACTACCTCAAGCTCAGAGGTGGAAGCAAACGGCTGCAGAAACCAGCAGCACCGGAAGCACAACGCGGTCAGCTAAACCTGCTACAGCTCTGATCCTGAGGCATTTAAAAGAAGAACACCTCAGAAGCAAGATACAAATGGTGCAATGAGTAAAGGCAAACTACACAAACCTCAAAGTGAAGGAAATTGTAAAGCGACAGCAACAAAAGGGTCAACAACAGAGTAAAAGTAAGCAACAGCAAACCTAGCCGAGCAAGAATGGCTAATCACAACATCGGGACCGAACAAAGCACCAACATCAGAAGTTCAAACTTTCATCTTTCATTATTTTTCAAGTTATTCAACAATAAAAATGAGACTGATCAGCTCAACAATAAAGAGTACTGTGCCGGGAAAAAAAATGTCCACAACGCGCACAAACCCAGCCAGCAGGCACAATGCCGAGGGAGAAACCCCAACGCAGACAGACCAAGCTAAGGTAATATGTTGGGGATAAAAGTCCACAACACACACAGACTCAAGCATAAGGCACTATGCCGAGGGAGAAACTCCAACGCGCACAGTCCATCTGTGTTTCTTTAGTTACAAAATTATACAAGCAGAGTTCCTTTTTATTCATCACAGACTCAAGGTTAACCAACAAAGTGGACTGCAAAAGAGCATGTCAAGGTCGAGCAGGTGAAGTTTAATCAAAAAAAAATAACGGAATGCACAAGGTGTCACAACGATAAAGATGACTCGATGGTTAAAACGGTACGACAACCGATTCGTTTGCCAATTCTACGGACTAGAATTTTGGGGTTATGGTTTTAGGGACACAAGTCGCAATTCAAGGGAAAGAGGAAGAAATTTATAATTTTAGGACAAGTTTCTAAATGATTGAAACATGATAACCTCAAACAAATGTAGCAAAAATTTAGAATATAGGAGCAAGAGGGAGATCAAGAACACCACTTGCCTCGATTGTACCGGAAAATTTTCTCTGAATCACCCCACGTCGCAGATCGGGGCAAAAGAAGACGTTAGGAGTCGAAATTTGAACGGAAATGGCCGAAATAGAGGTTAGGGCCGAAAAACCATAACGATAAAACTCAAGAAATGGAAAAAAGCATTACCACGATAGCGTAGCTCTCGACGAGAGCTTTCCAGATCTACGATCGGTTGGAAATTTCGAGCACCGGAGCTCCGTCGGCGGCCACCGAAAGATTCACGACTTAGAGTTCTTCGTCACTGTCGCCCTCTGATTCGGCCAAGAGAAGAAGAAGAAGAAAAATTTCTTTTTTTTGTTTATAACTATCCTAAGCATAAGATTATATATATATATATATATTAATTTCTTGTCTAAAACGGACGATCTACGAGTGAGTGTGCGGAATACGAAATAGAGTTTTAGGATGGTCTCAAATCGAAAAGTGTCCAACATGAAAGTTGTAGATCTCGTCGAGACGAACAAATTTCATGTTAACTATTTTTCGATACAACATCGTTTTGACTTTCAAAACGGCACTCGAACGTAAATTATAACGAGCTACTCGGGAACAAGATTACAGGTACTCGAGAGGTAGAAAAAAAACTACTCGAGTAAGCAGAAACAGCCACTCAAGTATATAAAAAAATACTCGAGTAAAAACTTCCATGAACAGTGGGCTTACACGAGAGGAAGGAAATCACTCGAGTCCATGAACAGTAGACTTACACGAGAGGAAGAATTTCACTCGAGTAGAAATTCAGATAGGTACACGAGAGGAAAAAGATCACTCGAGTAGAAGTTCACATAGGTACACGGGAGCAAAACGATTACTCGAGTAGAAGTTCACATAAGTACACGAGAGCATGATGTATACTCGAGTCAGAAGAACAATTATTTGCATAAGTAACAATTTTTTTTGCAAAAAGTACCATTTTGATCAAACTATACAAATGAATAGTACTTTTCATTTTTGAATAGTACTTTAATATTAAAATATTCATATGTATATATTTTTGAATAAGAAAACTACGAGATCAAAACGGAGGCCCAAACGCCCGCCAAATTAAACGAAACTCACGCCGTAGGGGAACACAGACGCTACGAACACAACGACAAAGTCAAAACCAAAATCCGATGAGCCGTTCTTGAGATATAAATCCACAAAGTTTACGGTGAACATAAAATCTACAAAACTTCGAAAATTCGTCGTGGCTCGAATATTGTTCGGATCGCGACGAAACTTGATGAGCAGGTCAGGAATTAATCAATTTTACTTTCCAATGTGAAATTTTCCATTTTCGGCAAGGATTCGCGAATTTGGCCGACTCGATCGAATAGACGCAAAAAAACGCACTAACGGCGACGCGCCGTCAACTTTACGCTGACGTAATGCCCCTTACATCATTATGACGTCAACAAGATGATTAAATAATTGCCAGAAAATAAGGGGCGTTACATGCATGGAGACACCAACGTCATTTTTCATGGTATTAGCTTCGCACCTCGTATGATGTTATCTTCAGTTCAGGCAGTAAAAGCCCATATGAAGGGGGATGAAGTCTTCATGATCTGTTTCGAGTTGAAGGAGATGGTGTTGGATATGAAAGATGTGCGGGTAGTGCGGGACTTCCCCGAGGTATTTCCTGAGAAACTGTCCGGATTACCCCCGCACAGAGAAGTTGATTTTCAAATTAATCTAGTACCGGGTGCCAAGTCTGTATCCAGGGCCCCTTACCGAATGGCCACAAAGGAACTCGCGGAGTTTAGAGTTCAACTGCAAGAATTGGTGGAGTCAGAGTTCGTTCGCCCCAGCTCATCACCCTAGGGAGCCCCTGTATTATTCGTCAAGAAGAAGGATGGAACCTTGCAGTTATGCATAGACTATCGGGAACTCAATCGTCTGACAGTGCGGAACACCTATCCGCTACCCCGGATCGACGAGTTGTTCGATCAACTAGTGGGAGCGCATTGGTTTTCTAAGTTGGACTTGCGCTCAGGGTATTATCAGTTGAGAATACAAGAATGTGACATCCAGAAAACGGCCTTTAGTTCAAGATATGGGTTGTACGAGTTCACTGTAATGTCGTTTGGGCTCACAAATGCCCCTTCGGCTTTCATGAGTCTGATGAATAAGGTATTTGAACCGTATTTGGACATCTTTGTCATTGTTTTCATCGACGACATCTTAGTCTACTCAAAGACGGAGGAGGAGCATATCGAGCACCTGACTTTGGTATTGAAGAAATTGAAGGAGCATGCCTTATTCACCAAGTTTAGCAAGTGTGAATTCTGGCTCAAGGAGGTTGCTTTCTTGGGTCACGTGATCAGTGGAGCTGGGCTAGCGGTGGATCTGGACAAGGTGCGTGTCATGAAGGAGTGGTCTCCCTTGAGGTCGGCAGCCGATGTGCGGAGCTTCCTTGGACTTGCCGGGTACTACCGCAAGTTCTTGAAAAGGTTCTCCAAGATTGCCCTCCCTCTTACTTCATTGACGAAGAAAGGTGTGCCATTTGAGTGGACATCCCAATGTGAAGCGGCGTTCCAGGAGCTGAAGAATAGACTTACCTCCGCCCCCATCCTTGCACTTCCGTCTGGGAAGGAAGGATTCAAGTTTACACTGACGCATCATATCAAGGGATGGGAGCGGCATTGATGCAGCACGGGCACGTGATTGCTTATGCTTCAAGACAACTGAAGAAGAATGAAATCAATTACCCGGTTCACGATTTGGTGCTGGGGGCAGTGGTGTTCGCCTTGAAGGTTTGGAGGCATTATCTATACGGCGTCCACTGCGAGATCTTTTCAGATCACAAAAACTTGAAGTACGTTCATACTCAGAAGGAGTTGAACTTGAGACAACGGCGGTGGTTAGAATTTTTATGCGACTATGAGTTCACCATGAACTACCACCCCGAAAAGGCGAACTCGGTGGCCGATGCATTGAGTAGAACGTTACCAGGTTCTAGCCCAGAGTCTCGGTTGATGAGTATGGAGTTGGCTAGGATGATTGAGGATATTGATATTACATTGATATTTAAGGCTCCTTCGGCAGAGTATACAGAGTACTTGGCAAGCATGAGTATAGTTTGTGATATCTGGGACCGAATCAGAGTGGAGCAAGGAATGGATGCGGCTCTGGCCCCGGCAATCAAGTCAATCAAAGATGGGACTACGGATGAGTATACGTTAAAATACGGCCTCGTTTATTTTCGTGGCTGGCTCTACATTCCCAAGGGCGGTAAAATCCGGGAGAATATCTTGAGAGAGGCTCATTGCTCTCAATATTCAGTGCACCCAGGTATTGCTAAGATGTATGCTGGTTTACGGAAGACCATGTGTTGGCCGAGAATGAAGAAAAATGCCAGATATTTTGTTACACACTGCAAAGCTTGTCAAAGGGTGAAGGAGGAATGCATGAGTCTCAGTTGTTTGCTACAATCGTTGCCCATCCCCGAGTGGAAGCTTGAGGATATCTCCATGGACTTTGTCCATGGGTTACCTCGCTCACGCTCCGGGAATGATTCGGTGCGGGTGATAGTTGATCGCCTGACGAAAGTAGCCCGGTTTATCCCTATGAAGAAAGAAGCTCATGTGGATGTCTTAGTACGCCTCTTTGTGGAGCAGTTCGTATAGTATCATGGTGTGCCTAAGACGATCATTTCTGACCGTGATGGTCGCTTTACCTCCAAGGAGTGGAAAGTGGTTCAGGCGTATTTGGGTTCGCGCCTTACCTTTAGCACCGCATTTCATCCCCAGACGGATGGGCAATCTGAAAGAACCATCCGGACATTGGAAGATTTGTTGAGATTATGTGTGTTGGATAGAGGAGAGCCGTGGGAAAGGCTCTTACCGTTGGTAGAATTCTCCTACAACAACAACCACCAGTCTAGTATCGGTATGGCTCCTCATGAAGCTCTTTATGGAAGGAGGTGTAGAACCCCCTTGTCTTGGGTGCAAGATGAAGACCCGAAGGCTTTGGGAGTTGAATATATTGAGAATACCGATGGGGCGGTTAGACTTATACGGGATCGCATGTTGGAAGCTTAAAGTCGGCAGGCGAAGTATTATAATGCAAGGCACCAGATGGTGGAGTTTCAAGTGAGTGATAAGGTGTTCCTGAAAATCCGACCGATGCATGGAGTGTCACGTGTGTGTGGTGTGAAAAAGCTCAGCCCAAGGTATGTTGGGCCTTATACTATATTGGAAAGGATTGGCCCGTTGGCCTATCGGTTGGAATTACCGTCCGAGCTAAAGAACCTCCACGACATGTTCCATGTGTCGTCGCTTCGGAAGGCGCTGTTGCAGCCCGATCAATACATCCCCACAACTGATGGTGCTGTGGAGTCTGATAGGTCTGTGGGACTAGAGCCGGTGCGGATCGTAGATAACGAGATAAGAATGTTGCACCGCAAAAGTGTTCCCTTGGTGAAGGTGCTATGGTCTAATCATGGGAAGGAGGAATATACATGGGAGCCGATGGATTTGATGCAAAAATGCAATCCGGAGTTGTTTGATCAAGGTAACTTTATTTAAAAGCATATTATATTTCTTTTTATGCTTTTCACCCCATAACTTAAGCAAGATTTCGGGGACGAAATCTTTTATTTTGTTTATAGGATTTGTAACGTCCCGAATCGCACTAGGCCCCTCGTGCGTGTTTTTGAGTCAGGAGAGCTGACTTGGGTTTAGGGGGAGTGCTGACAATTGGGCAGCACATGCGAAAAGGAGGAGAAATCAGTCAAGCATAGGACACGGGTGGATACACGGGGGTGGCCCTACCCATATGGGAGTGGCCAGCTCTCAAGTCGATGACTCGAGTATGTTCAGAGAAGGACACGGGTAGTGACACGGGCGTGTCACTACCCGTGTGAAGTGACACGGGTAGAGACACGGGCGTGTCCCTACCCGTATGTGTGTGTGTCGAGTTGAACTCGACAGAGCATGTCGAGATCGACGAGGTGTGTCGAGATCGACGAAGTGTATGACACGGGTAGCGACACGGGCGTGTCTCTACCCATATGTGTGTCGAGTTTAACTCGACAGAGCGTGTCGAGATAGACGAAGTGTGTCGAGATCGATGAAATGTATGACACTGGTAGAGACACGGGCATGTCCTGTAACGCCCCAAAAATCGTTATCGAGCTGGTCGCGTCTAAAAGTAATATTTGTGCCTGTAAAGGGGTACACGTCCTAGGACACGGGCGTGTCCAAGGCCGTGTCTTGGTTGGTGTTTTGGTCGGGTGTATCCCGAGATGGACACGACAAGAAACATGGCAGAATGACACGGGCGTGTCATTTGACACGGGCGTGTGCCAACCCGTGTCAGTATCCGCGTTCCCTAGAGTCGTGACGGGTGGCGTGATGGTTATTCGTGACACGCCTCCGGTCACGGGCGTGTCCAGGACCCGACACGGGCGTGTCAGGTTGAGACACGGGCGTGTCTTGCCCGTGTGGTTTTTCTGCGTTCGACGATCGTGCCAGGATCGAGGCACACGGCCTGGGACACGGCCGTGTGCGAGGCCGTGTTCGGCCCTAGTTTGAGGTTTTCTGTTCAGATCTGAGCCGTTCGTTTTCTTTAATTAAGATCTGACGGCTCAGGCGTGTTCCTGCTCTGTTAAGGCCGGGAATGGTGGTTTAACTCCTCATTTCTCCCTTAAGCTTTCTCTTTCCAAGGAGTTAGAGCAAGGAGGAAGAAGGAGGAGGATTCCGGCCACCGGCGGAGCATCGTTTAGAGAATCGAGAGCGGATCCGTGGAGGAAATCCCGTTGCGAAGACTTCTGTCCGTATAATTTTTCCATGGCTCAAAAGCGTACTACAAGGGTAACGATTCTCTTCTTGAGCATGTGAAGCTCTCTTTCTTTTGCATAGGAAACCCGCTCCCGTGAGTGTGCGGCAAGTGTGCGGTGTTCCTTGGGGTTGACGGGAATAGTCCCCCTTGTGTTGCATATAGAGTCCAGAATCGAAGTACAGTCGTAGGTATTGTGTGTGAAGCCTACCCGGACATGTTGGTCTGGATCGGTGATGTTGCATTTGTTATGATTTGCCGGAGAAGACTCTGTGCTTTGGGTTTTCGGGTTTCTACGCTGTAGATTGTAGCAGGGATCCTTGGGTATTAACTCCAAGGCGCACCCGAAAAACTGAGCGGAATCGTTGTTCTACTAACTTGGCGGTCTGGGAACCGGCCTTGAACATAACTGGGTTATGTGATTGTTTGGAAATGGCAGGATCCGAGAGAAGCTTGGCTCGTGCGTACGTCTTAAGGTGTACTACGCGTTGTGAGCAACGGCCAAGTGGAATCGGACCTGGGCTATGTGGTTCGGTGCGAGAGACCCGAAAAGGGGACTGACCATTGGCATAGTCGGGAGCCTTAGACAGTGGTCAGAAAGGCTAAAATGCTCACGTTGTTGTCATCCCGGGGTTGGTGGTGAAGACGCTGAAGTGTCAGGATTCACCGATAATGTGCCCTGAGTGCACGGGGTGTTTGGCCGTGCGAGCCTACACCTGTGGCTAGCATGTTTGTACTATATTATTTTAGCTGGGCTAATGAATTGCAGGGAAGGAGCACCGTCGTCCCGAGTTAGGGGAGGGTTTGTTATAATTTGGTCGGCTTTTGGCTGACCGTTGCTCTGTTTGTCACCGTGCGGTGGAATGTTGCTTGCAGGTGCTGCGGAGCCGAGTACCAAATAGCGGGCTGGAGCCCATGTTGCTGTGCTGGCCCTAGAAGGCCAAAGCGAATAGTTGTACACTATTTTGTCATGTGTGGCCGGCCTGCGATCCGATGTATAGAAAATATTATTTAATTAAGTGAACCTCTGTAAGGCCATAAGGCCGTGTACCTTTCTGTGTATTTGTTTTCATTCCAGTTGTAGTGGTGTTGGACATTCATGTTATTTGGATACAAGTTTGGGTTCTTTTAACTATTAAGCTTCCGCTAGAATGCTCTGTGTTAGGACGAGTAGTCTTAATTGGATAGTTTGGTTATTCATACGTAACCCTTCTGACTGTCCGTGGTATATGGTGTCGGGTTCCAGCTGGACCTTCTACTATATGTCATGCGACAGATGGGGGTGTTACATGTCCCTACCCGTGTGTCGTTGTGTCGAGTTGAGTTCGTCGAAATGTATCCAGAGAAGGACACGGACAGGGAACACGGCCGTGTCATGTGGACACGGGTCAGGACACGGGCGTGTCCCTACCCGTGTCGAGTATTGAACCGACACTAAAACCGTCGTTGATGCTTCTCCCAAGCAGGACACGGGTAAGGGGTAACGCCCCGAAACTCAAAAGAGCCACGAGTGATGTTTTTGTACCAAATTTGGAATTTGGCAGCGGTACACGGCCTGGGACACGGGCGTGTCCCGGGGCATGTCGGGGTCGTTCAAAGATCTAGCAATGATCAGGCAGAAATCTGGGTTCGACGATCGTCGAGCAGCGCTCGACGATCTGGTCACAATTATGCGGTCGACGATCTATCGTTATTCTGCGGTCGACGAATCGGGCCAGCGATCTCCGTTCGACGATCGGGCCGTGGGCTCGACAATCGGGTCGTGCGTTCGACGATTTGGCCAGAGATTTCCGTTCGACGATTTGGCTGCGTTCGACGATATGGCCAGAGAGCTCTGTTCGACGATCTGGCAGCGGTCAACGATCTTGGTTCGACGATCGTCGAGCGCAGGGCGCCTTGTGGCGTGTTTGACTCGGTCGACGCGGTGTGTCGACGCAGGGGTTTCTGGCGGGAGTTGACTAAATGTTCCAACACTTTTTTGACGCGGACGTGTCCTGCTCCTATTGTTATACTGTGCGTTGCTTAGCCCCATTTGTCCTGGTCAGACCTGGATCGTGCTGTGCATTTCCATTTTGTGGGATCCGACGACTATGGTTATCCCGAAGGGGTTATACCCGAGAGAAGGGTTTCAAAACCCTTATTTTTTTGTCGTAAGTTCTCTGTCTAAATCCTAGAGAGAGGGGAGAGCAAAGGAGTAAGAATAAGTCTAGATCCAGTCTTTGGAGGAGTTTTAGAGCTCCAAATCGCGAGCCGACTTCGGATCTACGAAGGCAAGGAGATTGCGGTGCTTTTCATCTGCTTACATTCCCATGGCGCCAAGGAGGAACGCTAGGGTAACGATTCTCTACTTGAGCCTGTAAAGCTCTACTTCTTTTGCATAGGAAGCCCGCTCTCCCGAGTTTGCGGTGAGTTTGAGGCGTTCCTTTGGGTAGATATGTGAAGTCCCCGTTGTGTAGAGTCTATAATCGAGAACGGACATAGGCATGATGTGTGAAGCCTAGCCGGACATGTTGGTCTGGATCGGTGATGTTACATTGCATAAATGTCGGAGAAGACTCCGTGCGAATGTTTGTTTTTCGGGTTTTCTACATAGTAGATTGCAATAGGGAGCCTTGGGGATTAACCCTAAGGTGCACCCGGAAAGCTGGGCGGATGCGTGATCTTGCCAACTTGGTGGCCTGGGAGCCAACTTGAACATAACCGGGTTATGTGAAATGTGTGACGGAAACGAGACTCGGGAGAAGTTTGACTTGCGCATATGTTTTAAATTAACGTTGCGATGTGAGCACGGGTTAGATGGAACCGTACCTGTTCTATGTCATTCGTATTAGAGTCGTTCGCATAGATGAGGGTCTTTGGCGGTCTATGGTTTAAATTACCGTGACCCATGCCGGGAAGACAAATTGCTCATATGTTTGGCCGTCAAAGTGGCGGTGGTGAGTCCGGAATGTCTATGGCTTAAATTGACGTGACATTGGTCGGTTCACCGAGAATGTGCCCTGAGTGCACGGGGTGTGTGGTCGTGTGTGCCAACGCCTGTGATGCAATGTATATATATATATATATATATATATATATATATATATATATATATATATATATATATATATATATATATATATATATATATATATATATATATATATATATACTGCTTGGTTATGCTAATAAGTGCAGGGAAGGAGCATCGCCGCCCCGAATTGGGGGAGGGATCGTTATAATTTGGTCAGCATTGCTGACCGTTGCTTTTGTTTACCACCGTGCGGTGGTTTGTTGCTTGCAGGTGCTGCTGGACCAAGCGGTCAATAGCGGGCTAAAGCCCAAATTGCAAAGCCGACCCTCGAAGGCCTAATTGGAGTGTTTAATTGCAACTTTTTAAACTGCTTCCCCTAGAATGCTTTGTGTAGCACGTTGTGATTGGTTGGATGGTTTCCATTGAGTAACCACCCGGTCTGTCTGTGGTATATGGCGTCGGGCCCCGGCCGGACCTACTGTTATATGTTATGTGACGGATAGGGGGTGTTACAATTTGGTATCAGACTACTGGTTTCGGTCAGGCTTAAATGAATTCGTGGACGAATTCTTTTTAAGGGGTGGTGAGCACATGTGTGTGCGTCATCGTTATAACAACAAAAGAACCCATGAATGTCCACTTAGGAATGAAAATACACGTGTTTGGGGAACCTGCATGTTCCTATAATTGTTGTTTGCAATATTGTTTGGTCGCTTAACGGTGTTTTGTACCACTATAGGTGACCAGAAGCGGTGCTGGGCCGTCAGAACGGTGAGTTTCTGATGCTAGCAGTGCACCAAATGATGCTCCTACAACACCTCCATCGGCTGAGACCATACGATTGGTTGCCGAAGCAGTGCTTACCATGATCAATGCGCAGCCTGCAAGGGAAATGCAACAGCCCGCACCTGCGATGGAGCAGATACCACTACTGGAGGCTGAGTAGAGAAGGGTGGAATAGGTAGTAAAGGAACCATTGGTGCCGAGGAGGGCAACCGAGAGACAGCTCAAACATGTTATGAGCTTCAATCCTACTGTATTCCCGGGGTTGGGAACCCCATCTCAAGCTGAAGACTGACTCTCCCGTGTGAAGAGAGTCTTAACAGCAACGGATACGGAGGAATGGCAAATGACCACTATTGCTACGTTCCTTCTGGATGGTAAAGCGAGATTGTGGTGGGAAGTATTGGAGTTGCATCTTTTGAGAGGTAGGAAACTTACTGATGTCTCGATGGAGGAGTTCTCGAGACTGTTCTTGGCTAGGTACCTCCCTTCGACATAGAGGATAACTTTAGAGAACGAGTTCCTGAAGTTGGTTCAAGGAGAGAGTAGCATGGATGAATATCTCCACGAGTTTACTCGATTGAGTCGGTATGCTAGCTCCACCATCGCGGAAGAGGAGCTCAAGACGAATCGATTCTACGAAGGGTTGAGAGATGAGTTGAGGCTACTACTCTCAGGGCCGATGACGCAGGATTTCTTGACCTTGGTCAACACGGCCCGGTACTTGGAGAAGGACATGAAGAATGTACAAGCAAAGAAAAGCGTTGGTGATAAGAAGTCTGGGTTCAAAGTGCCGACTACTTCAAAGTCCGGCTATCAAAGGTTCTTTAAGAAGTCTAGGACTTTGGGTCCAGCTCCTTCTTCTGGTGCTTCTGGGGAGACTACGGGTCGGACCCCGGGTGCATGTTTTACTTGTCGGAAGCCGGGGCACTTTGCCCGTGACTGTTGGAGCGGACATCCCAAGTCCGAAAGGAAGCCGGGAGCAACTTATGAAGAGAAGGGCAAGGCAGTAGAGTCAACCACATCCCATTATGCTCCGGCCCAACCGAGGGTTTATAATCTTGGCCAACAGGAGGCCATCAAACAGGCGGATGTGGTGACAGGTAAAATTTAAATTTATAGCAAGTTAATTCTTTACATATTTGCTATGCACATGTTGTAACAGCCCATTTTCTCAGCAGGCAATTTTTTGGGTGACACGGCCTGGGACACGGGCGTGTCCCAGGGCGTGTCAAGCTGGGGTCGACGATTTGGCCGCGAGGTCGACAAAATTTGGGGTCGACGGTCGTCGAACACCAGACATGGCCTGTGACATGGGCGTGTCACAGGGCGTGTCGAGGCCGTGTCGACGATCGGCCATGTTGTCGATGATTTTTCGCTCGACAATGTGTCGAGAGGAGGCACACGGCCAAGGACACGGGCGTGTCCCAAGCCGTGTCGTGTGCTCGATGACTTTTGCTCGACGATCATCGAGTGTCGAGATGTGGTCGTCGAGTGTCGAGAAGTTGCACACGACCTGTGACACGGGCATGTCACAGGGCGTGTCAATTTGGGTCGACGAACTCAGCCCGACGAAGGATTTCGACAGGGCGTATCTTCATGCCGTGTTTGGGAACACGGCCTGGGCCACGGGCGTGTCATAGGCCGTGTGAAGTCTCGGGATATTTTGGGATTATTTTCGCCAATGCACACGGCCACATACACGGGCGTGTCTGAAGGCGTGTTTGGTGACACGGCCCATGACACGGGCGTGTCCCATGGGCGTGTCACTGGTTTGGATAAGTCGGTTGATCACCGCTTGAGGCACACGGCCTGGGACACGGGCGTGTCACAGGCCGTGTCATGTCAAATTTAGCTTTTCTGGCATTTTTATGGTCGTCCATTCCTTCAGCCTGGATCCAAAGGCTGAGCTTCTTTCTTCTTTTCCAAAAGGCCGAAACATGAGAGCATATTCTTATTTTACTTAGCCTTTATCTTTCTTCAAAAGAGAGAAAGAGAGAGAGGAAGAAGGAGGAAGAAGGGGAAGGGCTGCTGCTGCTGGTGCTGCGGTTTACCGACAAGAGATCCGAAGCCGGCGTTGCGGAGGAAAAGCTCTTGTGAGTCTTTCAAGATAGCTTTGAGTTCATGGCACCGAAGCGGTCGTCAAGGGTAACGACTTTTCTTCCTAGCCATGTGAAGGCTTCCTTTTGGCATATATTTGTGATTCCCCCACCAAGAGGTGGCTGATTTTGGGAGTCTTTGGGTGGATTCATGAAATCCCCTTTGTTGGCATATAGATCCGGAAATGGAGTACGGAATAGGCATGCTGTGTGAAGCCCATCTGGACAGGTTGGTCTGCATTGGTGATGTTGCATACGAACCGGAGAAGACTCCGTGATAAACGTGTAGTTTAAGGAGTCAACGGGTTATGCCTGCGAAAAGGAGTAGTAGGAAGTACTGGAGTGGTAGCCCAGGAAAATAGTCGTGTTATGTTTTTGGGTCCGACCTGTGATTGAGGCACAAGAAGTACTGGTTTGACCAGGAAAGGCCCTTTTGTGATGTGTGATGTCGTAGGGTGTCCCCCTGTGAAGCGAGTAACAGGAAGTACTGGCATGGTAGCCAGGAAAGACCCCTAACATTTGTGATTTTGCGGTGTCCACCTGTGAAGCGAGCAGCAGGAAGTACTGGTGTGCCCAGGAAAGACCCGCTGTTGTTGCGAGAGAATGGGTGTACGAATTATGCCCAGGCTTGAATGTCAGAACAGGATCGGTGAGACCTACCCGCACCTTTGATATAGCCATGAGTACGTTGTACTCGGAGAAGGCAAGGTGATTTTAGCAATGGGGGGTGGAGGATCCGACCTGCGTTATGTTCGTCCGACGTGAGACCAGAAAGTGCGGTCTGTTGGAGCGCATAGCAAGAGTTTTAGGCCTGCATGCCGTGATACAACGGGGGGCTACGGGCCATCCCGGTTCACTAAGACTATAAACTTTGGCTGCACGTCATGGAGTAAATGCTCAAGAGAGTTACCGTTGGGTTGTGACCCTGATACGGTGGTGGGCAAGAGCTTTGCCAGAACACCAAGAATGTGCCCTGAGTGCACGGACCGTTAGGCCGGGTGGCGAACGGTTGTGATGGCTTGTGTGCGTGAAAGCACATTTTGATGAGATAGATTGCCATACTGTGATATGATATGCCTGCAGGGAAGATTACCGCTGCCCCGAGAAAAGGGGTAGGGTCGTTATAATTTGGTCAGCTGAACGCTGATCGTTGCTTTTGTTTGCCACCGTTGGGTGGATTGTCCCTGTACAGGTGCTGGAGAGCCGAGCGGGACGCATAGAGGTTGATGTTCTTGCTGCTGTTGCTGCTACTACTGCAGCCCTCGAAGGCTATTTGGAAATGTTGTGCGTTTTCTTTTATTGTGGCCGGCCTGCGCGCCAATCTGTTTAGGCCACTGTGTGACAGCCATGTAAGGCCATAAGGTCAACTCTTTTTACTTGTTGTAAGACATTCCTATATCGTATAAAATATGGCGTTTTATATTTGGGCATTCATGAGGAGTTCAAGTTGTAGTCTAGGCTTCCGCTAGAATGCTTTGTGATAGGTGTGATGCGCTACTCTGGTATCATCTTGTACCTTCACCGCCTGTTTTGTGGTATATACTGTGGGGCCCCGGCCGGACCTTCTAGAATATACCATATGAACGAATGAGGTTGTTACATTTTTGGTATCAGTTGTCTTGGTCTTTCCCTCTCGAAGTCGTGGTCGACTTCTTTTGTGGGGTGGCGAGCCCGTGTTTGTGCAAACCAAAGTCTACGAATGAACTCCTGAATGTCCAGGATAGGAATGCAAATTTTTGTGTTTGAGGAACCTGCGTGTTCCTATCTTATTGCTTACTTGTGTAATTTTTCGTATGTAGGTGACGAGTGCGATGGCTTGGCAGTAGGAACCCCAACACTCGATAGGAAGTATGACATCAACTGTGGTACCAACCTCTCCTTCATCGACAGAAACGGCTCGACTGATTGTCGATATGGTTTTTGCAACGCTCAAGGCTTACCATGAGGGACAGGTTTCACCCTCTGAGCCGGTGATGCGTTCCATGCCGGGTCGTGAACTTGAGTAGGCGGCAAGGGGAAGTGCCTCAGCTTCATCGGTGAATGTGTATTTGAGCCAAGGAGAGGACACGGATGCGGACTATTTTCATGCATTTATTGCAATGAGACAACAACCCGAGTTTGTGTTTGAAACCGAGGGGATGAAGATCAATCGATTTTATGATGGGCTACGTCAGGAACTCCATTTCTTGTTGATGGGTCCTAAGTTCTTGGGCCTCCAACCACTGGTGGAGGCAGCTAGACTGTTGGAAATGGACTTGAGCTGAGCCCAGCAGATGCCTGTGACTAGGAAAGTGCGCACTCCAAGGGTTGGGAAGTCGGCTCACCGTAAGAGGCAAAGAACTGAGAATCGTACCTGTTATGCGTGTGGTCTGGTAGGACACCTCGCTCGTGAATGTGGGGATGGTGTTCAGCAGCCAAAGAAGCAGTACAAGTGCTATTCGTGTGGGAAAGTAGGACATAAAGCCCGAGATTGCCGCGTTGGCTCGTAGCAGGCAAGAAATGTCAACATACTAATGTATCTAAATAATGAGGCACCTCATGTACATAAATAATGGCGGCTTATGCATGTTCGATGTACAGTAAGCCGTTTTGGATGAAAATGCTATGATGACGTTTATAAGATATGGATGTGTGGGATCAACGTGTGTCTACGAGAGCTGTAGATTGTTGATGTTTTCTACCATGGGGACATGGGTGCCCAAACTTGGCAAGAGTCGTCGACGTCTACGATAATCGTCTTGCTTGCTTTTGTTTGCATCTTGTGTATGTTGCTTGCGTGTGTTAGGTGCACCACAGGGTTTGCGATGATACAAGCACTGTTTGCGAAGGATGCTTTGTATTCTTTTCTGTCTAACGAGTTTATAGCGCGGCTTGGGATACCCAGTCGTGCAAAGACAGATAGCGTCAGAGTGGTGTTGTCGAACGGCTGTTGGATGCTTGCGGATCAAGCTTGCGATGTGGTGGTTCAAATCGGAAGTCGGGATTTTAGTTTAACTGCATTTGTTTCGCCAATATCGGACTTCGACGTGATTTTTGGGATGGATTGGCTTGCGGAGCAGCATGCTCTGATTGATTTCCAGTCCAAAGAGATCACGTTGGGCCAAAAGACCGAATAGGAGACAAAGTTCGCGGGTATGCGAGGAGTAGGCGGGACATTGATGTCTGCACTCCAGGTAGTCAAAGCTGTTCGGAAGGGTGCGGAGTGTTACTTCGCACTGATTCAGGTTGTTGAGCCTAAGGCCAGTGTGTACGAGGTTCCGATTGTGGCGGCATTGACAGATGTGTTTCCCACGGATCTCCCTGGGCGACCACCCTAGTGGGAGATTGACTTCATGATTGAGTTGGTGCCAGGTGCGAAACCTGTGGCCCGCTCGCCATACCGCGTCGCGCCAAAAGAGATGGCTGAGTTGACGGTCCAATTACAGGAGTTGCTAGAGTATGTCACCTTGGAGAGCGGCTGTGCTTTTTGTAAAGAAGAAAGACGGTGGGTTGTGGTTGTGTATTGATTACCGTGAACTGCAGAAGCTGACCGAGAAGAATAAGTATCTGATACCCCAGATTGATGAGTTATTCGATCAGCTGGTAGGCTCGACCGTATATTTGAAGTTGGACCTGAAGTCTGGGTATTACTAGTTAAGAATTCGGGAAGGTGACATT
This sequence comes from Platanthera guangdongensis, assembly GCA_039583875.1. NCBI lineage: Eukaryota > Viridiplantae > Streptophyta > Magnoliopsida > Asparagales > Orchidaceae > Platanthera > Platanthera guangdongensis. The sequence continues at coordinate 107,520,123 of CM077152.1, forward strand.
CCCAAAACCGCATTTGGAACGCGTTATGGGCACTATGAGTTCACAGTCATGTCATTTGGACTGTGCAATGCGCCCTCTGTGTTTATGGATCTGATGTACCGTATTTTTCGCGAGTACCTGGATCTGTTTGTGATCGTGTTCATTGATGACATCCTGGTGTATTCGAAGTCAAAAGCTGAGCATGAGATTCACTTGCGGTTGGTGTTGAACACGTTGAGGCAAAAATTAGCTCTATGCCAAGTTCTCGAAGTACGAGTTTTGGCTAGCGTCAGTGGCATTTCGGGGCCATGTGGTGAGTGGAGCGGGCATTGCAGGATCCCGCGAAGATAAGGGCCGTACAGGAGTGGCTAATGTTGTCTTCCGTGGCCGAGGTCAGGAGTTTCCTTGGACTTGCGGGCTACTATAGAAGATGTGTGGAAAACTTCTCACGGATTGCTTTGCCGCTAACCACATTGACGCGACAAGATCAGAGGTTCGTTTGGACGCCAGAGTGCGCATGAGATTTTGAAGAGATGAAGAGTCGGTTAACCACGGCGCCGGTGTTGTCTTCGCCAAGTGGGATCGACGGATTTGTGATTTATAGTGATGCCTCAGGGAGCGGCTTAGGCTGTGTTCTTCTGCAAAATGGAAAGGTTAGTGCTTATGGCTCACATCAGCTAAAGGTGCACGAGCGAAATTATTTCGTCCATGACTTGGAACTAGCGGCGGTGATTTTTGCACTCAAGTTGTGGCGACACTACCTTTATGGAGTGAAGGTGGAGATCTATACAGATCATAAGAGCCTAAAGTACCTATTGGAGCAGAAAGATTTGAATATGCGACAACGACGGTGGTTGGAGTTCCTTGGGGACTACACTTTTGAGATTCACTATATGCCCGGGAATGGGAATGTTGTCGCGGATGTCTTGAGTCGACGGGTTCCGACTAGAGCGAATTGGTTACAAAGGCATAAGGAACGTCTGATCCAGGAATTGGAAGCATTCGAGATCTATTATGTTGACAAGAATTCCACTGCCACGGCATGTTTGAACTGGACTGAGGTGCAATGTGACCTTGCAGACCGAGTTCGACGGGCAATGGAGTTGGATGAAGATCTCTTACGCTATGTGAATGAAGGGCCAGAGGGCAAATTCCCCTAGAATGACTGTCTTTTGCGAAAAGAGGACCGTTTGTGCGTCCCGAATGTGGGGAAATTGAGGGAAGAACTGATGTATGTAGCGCATTATACAAAGTATTCCATTCACCCCGGGAGCACAAAGATGTTCAACGATATGAAGAAGCTTTTCTGGTGGCCAGGACTCAAGAAAGATGTTGCTCTTTATGTATCCAAATGTCAAACATATGTTATTTCCATGGAGTAGTACTGGGATGGGTGACCTCCTGGGAAGTCCCCGTATGGCACAACTTAACTGTCGAGTTCGCTCATCAAAGGGAGGTTGTGGCCACCATCAACCCGCCTGTGGAGGGAGAGGGGTTGGGGTGCTTGGGCTGCAGCCCGGTAGCATCGCCTAGAGCGGAGCCGTGACGCTGTCACGTTGGATCGGCTAGAGGTGTTACAATAAAAAGATGAAGGAGAGGTTGATACCACAGTTGATGTCATGCTTCCTATCGAGTGTTGGGGTTCCTGCTGCCAAGTCATCGCACTCGTCGCCTACATACGGAAAATTACACAAGTAAGCAACAAGATAGGAACACGCAGGTTCCTCAAACACAAAAATTTGCATTCCTATCCTGGACATTCAGGAGTTCATTCGTAGACTTTGGTTTGCACAAACACGGGCTATCTTGTTGCTTACTTGTGTAATTTTCCGTATGTAGGCGACGAGTGCGATGGCTTGGCAGCAGGAACCCCAACACTCGATAGGAAGCATGACATCAACTGTGGTACCAACCTCTCCTTCATCTTTTTATTGTAACACCTCTAGCCGATCCAACGTGACAGCGTCACGGCTCCGCTCTAGGCGATGCTACCGGGCTGCAGCCCAAGCACCCCAACCCCTCTCCCTACACAAGCGGGTTGTTGGTGGCCACAGCCTCCCTTTGATGAGCGAACTTGACAGTTAAGTTGTGCCATACGGGGACTTCCCAGGAGGTCACCCATCCCAGTACTACTCTCGCCCAAGCGCGCTTAATTATGGAGTTCCTTCACTTCTCATCACCAAAGGGTCGACGAACTCAGCCCGACGAAGGATTTCGACAGGGCGTGTCTTCGTGCCGTGTCTGGGCACACGGCCTAGGCCACGGGCGTGTCATAGGCCGTGTGAAGTCTCGGGATGTTTTGGGATTATTTTTGCCAATGCACACGGCCACAAACACGGGCGTGTCTGAAGGCGTGTTTGGTGACACGGCCCATGACACGGGCGTGTCCCATGGGTGTGTCACTGGTTTGGATAAGTCGGTTGACCACCGCTTGAGGCACACGGCCTGGCACACGGGCGTGTCACAGGCCGTGTCATGTCAAATTTAGCTTTTCTGGCATTTTTGTGGCCGTCCATTCCTTCAGCCTGGATCCAAAGGCTGAGCTTCTTTCTTCTTTTCCAAAAGGTCGAAACATGAGAACATATTCTCATTTTACTTAGCCTTTATCTTTCTTCAAAAGAGAGAAAGAGAGAGAGGAAGAAGGAGGAAGAAGGGGAAGGGCTGCTGCTGGTGGTGCTGCGGTTTACCGACAAGAGATCCGAAGCCGGCGTGGAGGAAAAGCCCTTGTGAGTCTTTCAAGATAGCTTTGAGTTCATGGCACTGAAGCGGTCGTCAAGGGTAACGACTTTTCTTCTTAGCCATGTGAAGGCTTCCTTTTGGCATATATTTGTGATTCCCCCACCAAGAGGTGGCTAATTTTGGGAGTCTTTGGGTGGATTCATGAAATCCCCTTTGTTGGCATATAGATCCGGAAATGGAGTACGGAATAGGCATGCTGTGTGAAGCCCATCTGGACAGGTTGGTCTGGATTGGTGATGTTGCATACGAACCGGAGAAGACTCCGTGATAAACGTGTAGTTTAAGGAGTCAACGGGTTATGCCTGCGAAAAAGAGTAGCAGGAAGTACTGGAGTGGTAGCCCAGGAAAATAGCCGTGTTATGTTTTTGGGTCCGACCTGTGATTGAGGCACAGGAAGTACTGGTGTGACCAGGAAAGGCCCTTTTGTGATGCGTGATGTCGTAGGGTGTCCACCTGTGAAGCGAGTAATAGGAAGTACTGGCATGGTAGCCAGGAAAGACCCCTGACATTTGTGATTTTGCGGTGTCCACCTGTGAAGCGAGTAGCAGGAAGTACTGGTGTGCCCAGGAAAGACCCGCTGTTGTTGTGAGAGAATGGGTGTACGAATTATGCCCAGGCTTGAATGCCAAAATAGGATCGGTGAGACCTACCCGCGCCTTTGATATAGCCATGAGTACGCTGTACTCGGAGAAGGCAAGGCGATTTGAACAACGGGGGGTGGAGGATCCGACCTGTGTTATGTCCGTCCGACGTGAGACCAGAAAGTGCGGTCTGTTGGAGCGCATAGCAAGAGTCTTAGGCATGCGCGCCGTGATACAACGGGGGGCTATGGGCCATCCCGGTTCACTAAGACTATAAAACTCCGGCTGCACGCCATGGAGTAAATGCTCAAGAGAGTTATCGTTGGGTTGTGACCCTGATACGGTGGTGGGCAAGAGCTTTGCCAGAACACCAAGAATGTGCCCTGAGTGCACGGACCGTTAGGCCGGGTGGCGAACGGTTGTGATGTCTTGTATGCGTGAAAGCACATTTTGATGAGATAGATTGCCATACTGTGATATGATATGCCTGCAGGGAAGATTACCGCTGCCCCGAGAAAAGGGGTAGGGTCGTTATAATTTGGCCAGCTGAACGCTGACCGTTGCTTTTGTTTGCCACCGTTGGGTGGATTGTCCATGTACAGGTGCTGGAGAGCCGAGCGAGACGCATAGAGGTTGATGTTCTTGCTGCTGTTGCTGCTACTACTGCAGCCCTCGAAGGCTACTTGGAATTGTTGTGTGTTTTCTTTTATTGTGGCCGGCCTGCGCGCCAATCTGTTTAGGCCACTATGTGACAGCCATGTAAGACCATAAGGCCAACTCTTTTTACTTGTTGTAAGACATTCCTATATCGTATAAAATGTGGCGTTTTATATTGGGGCATTCATGAGGAGTTCAAGTTGTAGTCTAGGCTTCCGCTAGAATGCTTTGTGATAGGTGCGATGCGCTACTCTGGTATCATCTTGTACCTTCACCGCCTGTTTTGTGGTATATACTGTGGGGCCCCGACCGGACCTTCTAGAATATACCATATGAACGGATGGGGTTGTTACACATGTCACCTTACCACTGCTTGTTTAGGATTTGTTTTGATTTGTGAGTATCCGGCAAGAGCACTCTTCGATACAGGAGCTTCACAGTCCTTTTTGTCCGAAGAATTTATATCGCGCATCGGAGTACCTTCTTCGATGGCGAAGTACAAGTTGGATGTATTATTTCCCAATGGGTGTTCGATGCGCGCGGATAGATTCTGTGGCATGAAGATTCGAATTGGGAATCAAGAGTTCGATCTGCAAGCGTCGTTATTGCAGCTAGTGGAACTCGACGTTATATTTGGCATGGACTGGCTCTCGGAGCAGCAAGCCTATATTGATTGCGGTAGCAAGGAAGTCAAGCTGGGAGCAGGTCGTGAGACGACTTTCACGGGCTTGAAGGGGTCGAGTAAGACGTTGATGTCTGCTCTTCAGGTGGTGAAGGCGGTTCATGCCGATGCAGAATTGTTCTTTACACTAGTGGAGGTTGCAAAGCCTAAGCCCGCGTTAGACAGTATTTTAGTGGTATCGGAGTACCCTGCTGTGTTCCCTAGTGATCTTCCTGGAGCCCCGCCACAGCGGGAGATAGATTTTACGATAGAGCTCATACCAGGTGCAAATCTTGTGTCACGCTCTCCATATCGGGTAGCACCTAAGGAAATGGCGGAGCTGAAGGTTCAACTGCAAGAGTTGTTGGAGCAAGGGTATGTGCGTCCAAGTTCTTCGCCTTGGAGCGCGTAGGTCCTCTTTGTTAAGAAGAAGGACAGAAGCTTGAGGCTATGTATTGATTATCGGGAGCTCAACAAGTTGACAGAAAAGAACAAGTACCTGATCCCCCTGATTGATGATCTATTCGATTAGTTAGTCGGGTCGACGGTGTACTCAAAATTGGACCTCAAGTCCGGGTACTATCAGCTGCTAATAAGGGAGAGTGATATCCCGAAGACAGCATTCAATATGAGATACGGGCATTACGAGTTTACGATCATGCCGTTTGGGCTGACTAATGTGCCGTCAGTGTTCATGGATTTGATTAATAGGACCTTCAGGGAGTACTTGGACCATTTTGTGATTGTCTTCATCGACGATATTTTGGTGTACTCGCAGAGTGAGGAATATCACTTCAGGCATCTTCATTTGGTTTTGGAGACAGTAAGGAGAAATCAATTGTACGCCAAGTTCTCGAAGTGCGAGTTTTGATTGTCCTCAGTGGCGTTCCTCGGCATATAGTGAGTGGGGAAGGTATTGCAGTGGATCTGGCGAAGATTGTTGCGATACGGGAGTGGCCTGAGCTTTCTACGGTAGCGGAAGTCTGGAGCTTTCTGGGGCTTGCCGGCTATTATAGGCGCTTCATAGAGAACTTCTCGCGGATAGCGTTACCTCTCACTACTTTGACGAGGAAGGAGCAGAAGTTCGTTTGGACGCCGGAGTGCGCGCGAGCTTTTGAGGAGTTGAAATGTCGGTTGACCACGGCGCCTGTGCTGAGTTCGCCGAGTGGGACCGAAGGTTATGAGATTTATAGCGATTCTTCGGGCAGTGGTTTGGGTTGTGTGTTGTTACAACATGGAAGCGTTATAGCATATGGCTCGAGACAGCTGAAGGTGCACGAGAGGAACTATCCGGTCCATGACTTGGAGTTAGCGGCCGTGATTTTTGCCTTGAAGCTGTGGAGGCATTATTTGTAAGGTGTAAAGATTGATATCTACACCGATCACAAGAGCCTGAAGTTTTTGATCGATCAGAAAGATCTGAATATGCGGCTGCGTAGATGGATGAAGTTCCTAGGGGGACTATACATTCAAGATCCACTACGTGCCTGGTAAGGGCAATGCGGTTGCGGACGCGTTGAGTCGTCGGGCCCCAGCTCAAGCCAATTGGATGTCGATCCATGACGAGCGGTTGGTTCGGGAGTTGGAGGCGTTGGAGATTATTTGTGTAGATTAGCAGTCAAGTGCTGAAGCACTCTTGAATTTGACTGAAGTTCAATATGACCTGGCTGATCGGATTCGGCAGGCTTTGGATTTGGATGGCCACATGAAGCAACTCATGATAGAGGCTCTGGATGGGTCAAATTCCCAATATGAAGTTGTGGATGGATTGCTTTGGAAAGACGGTCGTCTTTGCGTCCCAAGCGTGGGCAGATTGTGGGTGGATTTGTTGTACGAGGCGCACCATACCAAGTACTCGATTCACCCGGGGAGCACAAAGATGTACCGTGACGTTAAGAAACTGTTTTGGTGGCCGGGTTTGAAGAAGGATGTGGCGCTCTATGTGGCGAAGTGCCAAACTTGCGCCTTGGTGAAGGAGGAGTGCCAAAAGCCGGGAGGATTTCTGAAGTCCTTGCCTATTCCGGAGTGGAAATTCGACGACATCACTATGGACTTTGTGCACGGGTTGCCAAGGTCGCAAAAGGGGAACAATGGCATTTTGGTGGTTGTAGATCGTTTAACAAAGGTGTCGCATTTCATTCCGCATAGGAAGGATGATCCGGTGGAAAAGTTGGCAAATTTATATGTGGATAACATATTGCGGCTCCACGGTGTGCCCCTCAGCATCATGAGTGGCCGAGATGGGCGGTTCACGTCCAATGATTGGAGGCTTGTGCAGCAAATGTTAGGAACAAAGCTGAGTTTTAGCACAGCCTTCCATCCGCAGATGGATGGGCAGACCGAGAGGGTCAATAGAACTATGGAAGACATGCTCCGCATGTGTGTCTTGGACTTTGGAAAGCAATGGGAAGACCATCTTTATTTGGTGGAATTTGTGTACAACAATAGCTACCAGGCTAGTATTCAAATGGCGCCCTTCGAGGCCCTTTATGGTAGAAGATGTCGCACGTCATTGTCCTGGTTGGAAATGGGCGAGTCAAAGTTGTACAAACGTCAAGAGGTGGAAGATTCTACTTCTTTGGTGAGAACCATTCGGGAGAGATTGCTTATCGCTCAGGACCGGCAAGCGAAGTACTATAATGCCAAGCACAGGAACGTGGAGTTCGTTGTGGGCGACTAGGTGTACTTAAAGATCAAGTCGTTCAAGGGTGTCTCGCAGGTGCGGCGCTTGAAAAAGCTAAGCCCGAGGTACCTTGGGCCATTTGAGTTCTCGAGCGGATTGACGAAGTGGCTTATCGGTTGAAGCTATCGGTGGAGCTTAGTGGTTTACATGATGTATTCCATATATCGGTGCTACGGAAGGCGATGCAAAAGCCTACGCAAGTGATCGCGGTCGATCAAGTGCCGATTGATAGTGGGTTGACGGCAAAGGTCAAGCCCATGCGGATTGAAGACCCGGAGGTCAAGCGGCTACACAATAAAGAGATCAGGATGGTCAAGGTCCATTGGGACAATTGCGGTCGCGAAGAGCTCTCTTGGGAACGAGAGCAGACTATGCTTGATGAGTATCCGAAATTGTTCCGCTCAGGTACAATTTAATTCTGTACTTATCTTTCCTTTATGTAATTTCGTGGATGAAATTCTTTTAAGAGGGGGAGAGTTGTAACGCCCCGAAACTCAAAAGAGCGACGGGTGACGTTTCTGTACCAAATTTGGAATTTGGCAGAGGTACACGGCCTGGGACACGGGCGTGTCCCAGGGCGTGTCGGGGTCGTTCAAAGATCTAGCAATGATCAGGCAGAAATCTGGGTTCGACGATCGTCGAGCAGCGCACGGCGATCTGGTCACAATTCTGCGGTCGACGATCTGTCGTTATTTTGCGGTCGACGAATCGGGCCAGCGATCTCGGTTCAACGATCGGGTCGTGGGCTCGACGATCGGGCCGTGCGTTCGACAATTTGGCCAGAGATTTCTGTTCGATGATTTGGCTGCTTTCGACGATTTGGCCAGAGAGCTCCGTTCGATGATCTGGCAGCGGTCGACGATCTTGGTTCGACGATCGTCGAGCGCGGGGAACCTTGTGCCGTGTTTGACTCGGTCGATGCGGTGTGTCGACGCAAGGGTTTCTGGCAGGAGTTGACTAAATGTTCTGACACTGTTTTGACGTGGACGTGTCCTGCTCCTATTGGTTTACTGTGCGGTGCTTAGCCCCATTTGTCTAGGTTAGACCTGGATCGTGCCGTGTATTTCCCTTTTGTGGGATCTGACGGCTGTGGTTATCCCGAAGGGGTTATACCCGAGATAAGGGTTTCAAAACCCTTATTTTTCTGTCGTAAGTTCTCTGTCTAAATTCTAGAGAGAGGGGAGAGCAAAGGAGGAAGAAGAAGTCTAGATCCAGTCTTTGGAGGAGTTTTAGAGCTCCAAATCGCGAGCCAACTTCGGATCTACAAAGACAAGGAGATTGCGGTGCTTTTCATCCGCTTACATTCCCATGGCGCCAAAGAAGAACGCTAGGGTAACGATTCTCTACTTGAGCATGTGAAGCTCTACTTCTTTTGTATAGGAAGCCCGCTCTAGCGAGTTTGCGGTGAGTTTGAGGCGTTTTTTCGGGTAGATATATGAAGTCCCCGTTGTGTAGAGTCCGTAATCGAGAACGGACATAGGCATGATGTGTGAAGCCTATCCGGAAATGTTGGTCTGGATCGGTGATGTTGCATTGCATAAATGCCGGAGAAGACTTCGTGCGAATGTTTGTTTTTCGGGTTTTCTACGTGGTAGATTGCAACAGGGAGCCTTGGGGATTAACCCTAAGGTGCACCCGGAAAACTGGGCGGATGCGTGATCTTGCCAACTTGGTGGCCTGGGAGCCAACTTGAACATAACCGGGTTATGTGAAATGTGTGACGGAAATGGGACTCAGGAGAAGTTTGACCTGCGCATATGTTTTAAATTAACGTTGCGATGTCAGCATGGGTTAGATGGAACCGTACCCGTTCTATGTCGTTCGGATTAGAGCCGTTGGCATAGATGAGGGTCTTCGGTGGTCTATGGTTTAAATTACCGTGACCCATGCCGGGAAGGCAAATTGCTCATATGTTTGGTCGTCAAAGTGTAGGTGGTGAGTCTGGAATGTCTATGGCTTAAATTGACGTGACATTGGCCGGTTCACCGAGAATGTGCCCTGAGTGCACGGGGTGTGTGGCCGTCTGTGCCAATGTCTGTGATGCAATGTATATATATATATATATATATATATATATATATATATATATATATATATATATATATATATAATGCTTGGTTATGCTAATAAGTGCAGGGAAGGAGCATCGCCTCCCCGAATTGGGGGCGGGATCGTTATAATTTGGTCAGCATTGCTAACCGTTGCTTTTGTTTGCCACCGTGCGGTGGTTTGTTGCTTGCAGGTGCTGCTGGACCAAGCGGTCAATAGCGGGCTAAAGCCCAAATTGCAAAGCCGGCCCTCGAAGGCCTAATTGGAGTGTTTACTTGCTTTTGTTCATGTATGACCGGCCTGCGTGTCGTGGTATGGAAAACATGTAATAAGAGTAAACCATTTGTAAGGTCTTAAGGCCAGTACTTGTGTATGTACTTCATTCCTTTTTGGCTTGTTAGTGGACATTCATGCTTGTTGTTGGGTTCTTTTAATTGCAACTATTTAAACTGCTTCCGCTAGAATGCTCTGTGTAGGACGTTGTGATTGGTTGGATGGTTTCCATTGAGTATCCACCCAGTCTGTTTGTGGTATATGGCGTCGGGCCCCGGTCGGACCTACTGCTATATGTTATGTGACGGATAGGAGGTGTTATATAAGGACACGGGCGTGTCCCTACCCGTGTCACTTTTCATATATAAGGGTTGTGAAAACCCTAACCGTTTTAACTCCTCATTCCAGCCATTTTTCCTGGGAGAAACTTCTATAGAGAGGGAAAACTACAGGAGCAAGTCTTGGAGGAGAAGATCCGCTACCGCCGGAAATGAGGTGAGCTTCCTTCCCTCTCCCTTGGTGCTAGATCTGTAGATATCTACTTGAAATGTCGACTCAAAAGAGTCTTGACTTGCGAGATGGTGATTTCTCTAGGAAGAGGTCGTTCTTGGGCTTGTGCTCTAAGGTTAGTGGTGTCTTCAAACTCACTAATCATCTATGCCAAGATGGGGGATGGTTTCGTGAGGAATCATGGCCTCATGAGGGTGAATAAGGGAGGAGGAATTTCTGTGTGATTTTGGAAGACCAACTTGAGGAGGGAGATGAATCGATGCCGTTCATTCCTCTTTAAGATGCGTGCAGAATCTATGTTCTGCGCAGCGAGCTTCTTGGCCATTTTCAGGTGTGATATGGCCAGATTTGGGTTGTTGACTAAACACGAAAGTTGAAACCCTTGAAAATACCTTTCCAACGAATGGTTGCGCGACTTCAGACGAAGTGTGCAGCCATGGGAAAGTCTGAACGAAATTGACATCCGGCAAACTTGCATGCAGAAATTGTGTTCTGTGCGCAGCGGACTTTGAAGCCGAATTCAAATAGGATACATTCAAATCTGGGTTGTGGGCTGAATATGAAAATTGTAACCCATGGAAAGACCTTTCCATCAAGGGGTTACATGTCATCACTGGATTCCTGTAGCTTCGGGAATCTCCGGTTGAAGTTGCTGTCCAGATTAATTCTCCACTTAAATTCTGGGTTTTTATATAATATGGATTTGGATTCGGTGGAATCGATGTTGCAAACTAACTCGAGATTTTGGTGAACTATTTTATGTTAACCACCATAGTGCTATGAATGATGAAGATTACTAATTGGATTTCATATAACTGAATTGTGAAGCAAGCTTACTTAAACGAAATGACTTGTTAGAAATTGGTAGACTATTATATATGCGCATTATGTTATATTATGTTGAAATCGTTTGGAATGACATATAGAAGGATAAACTATGGCCATGAGTATGTTTGATGGTTGGAATGAAATTTAGTAGTCCAATACTTAGAGCGTAGTCTCCCTACAGGTAGTATTGTGGAAGGATGTAAGTGCGGTGTTGACCGTCACTAGTTGGGTTAGTGTTGAGATGAGATATAGACGAACAGTTGGGCTTGGTCCTCGGTGTTCACGTCCCGGGGCTCCTTCCGAGCCGAGTGGATGGTTGGGCTCTGTCCTCGTGCTTACTTCTGAGGCCCCTTCCATGACACGGTGATGTGGAATTTGCATGCAGTGTGAGTCGACACGCGGTGTCGTAATCTTGGGTTAAGGATAGTGTGGTAGTTCTACGGGCTCGCCGATCGTCACACCGACGGGAGTTGACAGTTAGACTTTGGGCGGTTAGGCAGTATCCTCAGTGTTCACGTCCCAGGGCCCCTTCCGTGCCAAGTGAACGGTTAGGTTGTGTCCTCGTGCTTTCTTTCGAGGCCCCTTCCGGGTCACACAAGGTTAGTTCAGGGTTGTGCTCTCGGTGCACATCTACCCGAGACCCCCACTGGGCCATAGTACGCATGGGCTCCGCTGTTGTGTTTTTAGAGTTGAGGTGTACGGAGGCCTAGGTGAAGCAGTGTGGATTCCCGCCTAGTAGTAGAGATGCCCGCTCTACTGTCACTGCCTGGTCACGGCGGTTGATGCCTGAGAGGTTAGCTACCTGCTTGAATAGTGGGAACTTATGTCTTTGTCGACATAGTAATTGCATGTGTGTGATCATGGGTTAGTCATTGCATAGCATACATACCATTTCATAACATTGCATAACAAGATACTCATCGTATAAGTTTGTATGGGCACTCCTATACGATGAGTTACTTTATGTAAACTGATCCTTAACTTATAAGCTGATATGGGCATCCTTATAAGTTAAGTTACTTTCCTGCTGTAGTTACTTGTACTTGATGGTTTGATATTATTTATGTAGAACTTCTAGAATAAATTGCTATTAATCTTATTGTACCATTACCACCTGCTTATACATGTTATAGTATTTATTATACTTTGTACCCTTGCTCTTTTCTCCGCCCGGTGCTGATGAGTCGTCGGGGGAGCGGATGTGAAGCCACTTAGTCTTTGCGACTAACGGTTGCTATGTCTTCCTTTTTAGGAGGTCTCCCCACAGGTAGAGCAGCCGCAAACTTTGCAGCAGGACAACCAGGCTAGGACGACGGGGCCTGAAGGGACGGTACCGTCGCTACCGTCAGTTACTGATGTGAGCGTTGAGCGACTCTGATGCAGCCTTTTGGTCATTTATTAGCTGTACTCTGATATATTGTAGAAGCATGTTTTAGCTTCTCTTTTTTACTGTATTTGGACTATATACTTGGTGTGGATTTGACTTCTCTTATTATATTTGGCTGGGTTGGCATATATATTGATATTGGTCGTAGCCGGCAGAATAGGCGTCTTGTGGTACAGGTTAGCTCATGTGCTAATGCTACCGTAAGGCGGTTGTTCTGGGCATAATATGTAACACCCCAGTTTTTGAGAGAGGGTCGATTTGCATTACTGGCCAATTTTTGGTTTCTGGCAGGGGGCACACGGCCTGTCCCGGGCGTGTCCCAGGCCGTGTCAGGCTGGAGTCGACGACTTGGCCGCGTTGTCGACATTTTTCGCTCGACGAAGTGTCGAGGCATGGCACACGGCCTGCGACACGGGCGTGTCGCAGGGCGTGTCGAGCCCGTGTCGACACTCGGCCCGGGGTGTCGACATTTTTCGCTCGACAATGTGTCGAGACAAGTCACACGGCCTAGGACACGGGCGTGTCCAAGGCCGTGTGGGTCTGTCGACGAACTTCAGTCGACGATGTTCACTCGACGAGTGTCGAGTGTCGAGTGTTGAGTGTCGAGACTGGGGCACACGGCCTGTGACATGGGCGTGTCACAGGGCGTGTCCCGCTTGGTCGACGATCTTCGCTCGACGTTTTTCTGCGGTGTCGACACAAAGGCTGTCGACGAGTGTCGAGACTTGGCATACGGCTTGGGACACGGGCGTGTCCCAGGCCGTGTCCCTTCTCGGGTTGTTTTGGGGCTGTGTCGCTGGAGGCACACGGCCGAGCACACAGTCGTGTCAGTTGGGACACTGGCGTGTCGGGTCGAACACGGGCGTGTCGAATGCCCGTGTGCTGTTCCAGGCGCGACGATTTGAGACGGCGAATGGGGGACACGTCCCTGGACACGGGCATGTGTCAGGCCGTGTTCGGCCCAGGTTTTTTATTTTTCAGACGGATCGTGGTCATTCCATCCCATATTTTGGGATCTGATTGTCCAGGACTGTTCTTGTGAAGTTAAGTCCGAGAATAGGGTTGGAAACCCTCATTCTTCTCCAAGCTTTCTCTTACTAATTTCTAGAGAGAAGGGAGAGCAAGGAAGAAGGTGAAGGAGGGTTTGGGCTGTAGGAGAAGCTTCGGTGCTCCAAATCGCGAGCTGAGTCCAGATCCGTGGAGGCTTGATCGTTGCGAAGGTTTCCATCCGGCTATTTTGTCATGACAAGGAAGAGGAGTCGGAAGGTAACGACACTTCTCCTCTCGGTCTTAGGATGCATGTCTTTAGCATCATTTTTCCTTTCTAGTTTTGGGCACCAAACACTCAAATGAGAGGGGTCTTGGGTCTCCAAGGTTCAAGAGGAACCTCTGGGTTGATTGAGTCCGTCCCCGGCATGATTTGCATTAGAGATCCGCTCCGTTAGTGGATTAGGCATGGTGGGTGAAGCCGTAGTCGCAACCGTTAGTCTGACTCGGTAATGTTGCATACGAACTTTAAGGATTCATAGAGTTTCCGTTGCGGCAAGATGTCGTTTGTGGTGTGGTGATGTTTTTCCCCCTTTTCCTCGAGTGAGTACGTGTAGTCGGAACCGGACAAGGTTAGCTCCTCGTGGCGGTAGATGGTTTCCTTGGTGGACAAGGTTAGCTCCGCATGAGTTGTAGATGGTTTCCTTGGTGCGCGGAAAACGCTGCAGTGCAAATGAGGGACTAGGGTGGAATTGTCTTGGTTTGTGATGTGCCAAGGCGTGGCTATGTCTCCGTGGTCGGCTGGCTATCCCGTGACGTTCACGTCATGTGTGGAGAGTGTCCCGGCGAGACTAGTCCCCTTCGGTGAGACTGACAAGAATGCCAAGCATGGGGGCAAGCCCGGGCAATGAGGCCATGAGCGGGTGGGGTCCGACAAGGCTTCTTAGAATCGGTCAGTTTTTTGTTTGTTGGAATCCTGACATGAGACGTCAGAGCTTGTAGGCAAGCCCGGGTCTAAGACCTTGAGCGGGTGGGGCCTTTGCAAGAGTTCCATGTGGCGGCCTTTGTGCCGTTGGGGGGAATGGTGTTACCCCTTTGTTTGCGGCTTTATGTCAATGGGGAATCGATGAGTACCCATATGATGTGATGATGTGCTAGATGCATACGAGATAGGGTGCCTTGGGTTAAACCCGGGTTGTTGCATACATGATTGCATAAGTAGGCCCTTTTTATTATATGCTCAACCAGCAGAGAACATGTATGATGTGTGTGATATCCAAGCCTGTTTCTGTAGTTGCTTTTCTTGCTTATGATTATTGCATACGAAGTGCTAACTTGAAGGTTGGAGGGGTACCCCGGGGTCCGTTAGGGGCGGCCGGGAGGAGATGTGTTGTTACACAGTTTGAGGTCAGCCTTTGCTGACCCACGTTACTAATAAATTTTACAGGGCAAGGATCTCATGCAGGAGCTAGCTCGCCGGCCAGAAAGGCCTAAGCCTCTTGAAGTGCTTCTCATCTTTTGTAGTTCCTCTTAAATGATGTTGTATGTTTGAGATTCATGTTGTCCGGCTTGCATGCCGAGGTAGACTAGGAGTGCTATGCACTTTCTTGACTGTTGTATTATTTGAGTTTGGACACTTGTTGTAAGGCCATAAGGTCATTGTTATTACTCTTCTTGTAGTGGATAACTTCTAGTCTTGCTTATGTTTCCGCTGTGTTGTGCAAAGTGTTTTGAGTGTGGGTAGCTATATCAACTTATAATACTAAAGCTGTGACGTTCGTATGTTGTGGGGCCCCGGCCGGACCCATATTATACGGTCATTACAACGGAGGTGTTACAATTTAGTATCAGAGTGAGGTTCGATTCAAGGTCAATGCGTAGAGAAGTTATCCACATAAGAGTAACGCGGGACCATCAGTGTCCTTATGTTTAAATCTTGAGATTAGAGACTGATTCCTTATTTCTTGTTTTCTTGAAGAGTGCAAGCAACGAGGCGGGTACGTCGAGAACAAGAGAGGAACTCTCGGTGAGCAGTGCCACTGCTCCAGGTCTTTGGGCACGGGTGTTAACCCGGCCGACTTCTGCCGCATGCTTGCAGAAGTGATGGTGGCAGCCCAAGCTGTAGCGGCAGCTCAGGTAGCAACCCCTGCTACACCGGATACGGCGACGGCCGTGCTAGGAGGAGAAGCCAGGCGAGTGGAGCCTTTGGCGGAAAGGGTGGTTGTCAGACATGGAGACCGACACATGAAGTATTTCCTGAGCTTCCATCCCCCATCATTCAAGGGAGTTGGTACACCAACGGATGCAGAGGACTGGTGAGTTCGAATCCAAGAGCTTTTGAGGGCGGCAGAGACGCCAGAAGAAAAGAAAGCTGAGTATGCGGCGTTCATGTTGGAAGGAGACGCCAAGTTGTGGTGGGTGAGCCATAGCGGCCGCCAGTTCCCTGGATGCACCCCGTCGGTGGAGGAGTTTGGGGATGCTTTTCTTAAGAGGTACATTCCCGTTTCTACACGGTTGGCCCTTCAGAGACAGTTTCTGCATTTAATGCAGCGAGATAAGATGGTGGATGAGTATGTGCATGAGTTCACCCGTTTGGGTCGGTACGTGGGAACGATGATGGTGGATGATGTAGAGAGGGATAACTTCTTCTACCATGGGCTGAGGGAGAATCTGAGGCAACCCCTCATCTCCATGAAGAGAGCGGGATTCAACGAATTAGTGGAGGATTCCAGGATATTGGAGAGTGATCTGGAGCGAACCCAGCGTCGTAAGGGTTTCACTCCCAAGAAAGGGGAAGGGAAGCCTTCCCAATCCCATGGAAAGTCTGAAGGGAGTAGGTGGAGGATTAAGCCTCACACATCCAGGTCCGGTGAGAAGAGCAAGTGGATGCCTGGAGGTTCTCACTCTAGGGGACCGCCGACGTGCTACAACTGCGGTAAGGTGGGGCACATAGCTCGTGTTTGTCCCCAAGGAGGAGCGGGGCAAGAGGCAAGGCAGGAGCAGACTGTGCGCTCCGGCCCTAGTGCTGCGGAGAAAGGGAAGATGGCGGAGTCGAGCGCTTCTCGGTTCCAACCGGTGCAACCAAGGGCTTATAACCTTGGACAGCAAGAAGCGATCCGCCAAACCGATGTGGTGACAGGTATGAAGAAAATTTAAGTTGAAATTTTGTGCTTCATACTTTTAGACCCTTTTTGTGTGATGTCGATGTTGTAGGCTTAGTATTAGTTTCCGGATACCCCGCTAGGGTATTGTTCGATACGGGAGCATCGCACTCCTTTCTTGCGGAGAGCTTCATCCGGAGAATAGGAGTTGAGTCTTTCTCGGCGGATGCGGAGTTGAAAGTGCGCATGCCCAATGGGTCATCCATGACCACCGGGGCCAAAGGGCGCATCTGTTGGGAGCTGGACGTTGTTAACTTCGTTTTGGTAGCAGCGATTTTACCATTGGTTGATTTCGATGTCATTTTGGGCATGGACTGGCTTGCAGAGCAGCGCGCCAGTATTGACTGCCTATCTAAGGTAGTGACCCTAAGGAGCAAAGGGCAGGCGGAGGTCAAATTTGAGGGACTTTGTGGAGTGGCCTGTTCCCTGATTTCGGCCATGCAGTTGATGGGGGCGGTTAACCAGGGTGGTGTAGCGCTTGTGGCGTTATTGGAGGTTCGTCTCTCCCAGCTGTCTATTGAGGAAGTGCCCGTAGTGGCAGAGTTCAAGGATGTGTTTCCGGATGAACTTCCTTGAGCGGCTCCTCGGCGGGAGGTCGATTTCTCGATCGAGTTAGTGCCGGAGGCTAGGCCGGTGTCACGTCCTCCGTTTAGGATAGCACCAAAGGAATTGGCTGAACTTAAAGTACAGTTACAGGAACTGTTGGAGCAAGGGTATATCAGACCCAGTTCTTCACCGTGGAGCGCGCCGGTATTGTTTGTAAAGAAGAAAGACGGTAGTATGCGACTATGCATAGACTACCGAGAGTTGAATAAATTGACCGCCAAGAATAAGTATCTGATTCCTCGGATAGACAACTTGTTCGACCAATTGGTGGGGTCAGCGGTGTATTCAAAATTGGACTTGAAGTCAGGCTATTATCAGCTGCGAATTCGGGATGAGGACATACCCAAGACTGCCTTTGGTACAAGGTATGGACACTTTGAGTTTACGGTGATGCCGTTCGGGCTGACGAACGCACCATCTGTGTTCATGGATCTTATGAATCGAGTATTTCGGGAATACTTGGATTCTTTTGTGGTTGTCTTCATTGATGACATCTTGGTGTATTCCAAATCGGAAGTGGAGCATGAGACCCACTTGAGAGTGGTCTTGCAAGTGTTGAGGGAGAATCAGTTGTATGCAAAGTTCTCCAAGGGCGAGTTCTGGTTAGAGAAGGTGACATTTTTGGGCCACGTGAATAGTGGGGATGGGGTGGCAGTGGATCCAATAAAAGTGGAGGCCATCAAAGATTGGCCAGTCTTGAGGACCGTGGCGGAAGTCCGAAGTTTTCTTGGACTAGCCGGGTACTATAGGAGATTCGTGGAAAATTTCTCGCGGATAGCTCTACCCCTCACCTCACTCACTCGTAAAGATCATAAGTTTGTGTGGACTCAAGAGTGCAGTCAAGCATTTGAGGCACTGAAGGAGAGACTGATGATGGCTCCAATCCTTAGTCTACCGCAAGGGACCGAGAGATTTCAGATCTTTAGTGACGCATCAGGATGCGGTTTGGGTTGCGTTTTGGTGCAACATGGCAAGGTGACAGCTTTTGGGTCTAGACAGCTGAAGCCTCATGAGAGGAATTACCCCGTCCATGACTTGGAGTTGGCGGCGGTAATTTTTGCGTTGAAAATATGGTGGCATTATGTATATGGTGCAAAGGTGGAGATCTTCACGGATCATAAAAGCCTGAAGTATCTCTTGGAACAAAAGGACTTGAACATGCGGCAACGCGGGTGGGTTGAGTTTCTTGGAGACTACAAGGTGGCGATTCAATATACGCCAGGTAAAGCCAATGTGGTGGCGGATGCCTTGAGTAGAAAGTACTCGGGGCAAGGGAATTGGATCGAAGCTCATGATGAGCGGTTGGTACGGGAATGGGAGTCCCTTGGTTTGGAATGTGTTGCGAGAGGCAAGTCTAGCGTGGCTCGGTTGAACTAGATTGAAGTGCAGAACGACTTGACCGATCGCATTCGGGAAGGGACTCGGTTGGATGTGGAGTTTCAACCATTTGTGTTGGAGGCTCAAACGGGCGAGAGCAGCGCCTGGGAGATGATTGATGGGATTCTGAAGAATGACGGAAGGGTTTGTATACCGCAGTTCGGCAAACTCCGTGAGGAGTTGAGGTTTGAGGCTCACTTCACAAAATACTCCATTCACCCGGGCAGTACAAAGATGTACTTGGATATGAAGAAATCCTTTTGGTGGCCGGGGCTGAAGCGGGACGTAGCTTTGTATGTGAATCGTTGCCAGACTTGCGCCTTGGTGAAGGCCGAATGTCAGAAGCCGGGCGGGTTCCTGAAGCCCCTTCCAATCCCTGAGTGGAAATTTGATGACATCTCCATGGATTTTGTGCATGGTCTGCCTAGATCGCAGCAGGGTAATGATGCTATTTGGGTGATCGTGGACCGCTTAACCAAGGTGACCCACTTCATCCCAAATCGAAAAGAGGACAGCATGGAGAAGCTGGTGGAGTTGTATGTTCGCAACATTGTGCGACTGTACGGGATTCCAAAGAGTATAGTCAGCGATCGAGATGGACGGTTTACGTCCAAGGACTGGAGATTGGTTCAAAAGAGTTTGGGCACGAAGCTAAAGTTCAGTACGACGTTCCATCCTCAAACCGATGGGAAAACTGAAAGAACGAACCGTACTATGGAGGATATGTTGAGAATGTGCGTTCTTGACTTCGGCCAGAAGTGGGAGGATCACCTCTTCATGGTGGAATTCGCGTACAACAACAGTTTTCAAGCAAGTATAAAAATGGCGCCATACGAAGCTTTGTATGGGAGACGGTGTCGAACACCGATGTCTTGGGCAGAAGCGGGAGACACCAAAATTTTGGGAAAGGAGGCGGTAGTTGACGCTTATGAGTTGGTGTGGACCGTTCAAGAGCGTATGAAGGTGGCGCAAGACCGGCAAGCAAAATACTTTAATGCTCGTCACCGGAAGTTGGAGTTTGCGGTAGGTGGTTGGGTCTATTTGAAGATCAAACCGTTCAAAGGCGTCTCACGGATTCGCCGACTCAAGAAGTTGAGTCCAAGGTTTTTGGGGCCTTTTGAAGTTGTTGAACGGGTGGGAGAAGCAGCCTATCGGTTGGCGTTGTCCGCGGAGCTGAGTGGATTGCATGACGTCTTCCATGTCTCCGTCTTGAGGAAAGCCTTGGTGGAGGCTAGTGTGGTGATCGAGCCGGCATCGATGCCAATAGAGGAAGACTTGAGGATGCGAGTCCGTCCAATCGCTATAGAGGATTCGGAGACTCGGTAGTTGCGGAATAAAGAGGTTAAGCTCATAAGAGTCCGATGGGACAACTGTGGTCGTGAGGAGCAATCTTAGGAACGAGAGCAATCCATGCTAGAAGAGTATCCAGAACTCTTCATTTCAGGTACCATTTAAGTGTGTTCCCTTTTATTTTGTAATTTCGGGACGAAATTCTGTTAAGGGGGGGGGAGAGTTGTAACACCCCAGTTTTTGAGAGAGGGTCGATTTGCGTTTCTGGCCAATTTTTGGTTTCTGGCAGGGGGCACACGGCCCGGGACACGCACCGTGTCAGGCTGGAGTCGACGACTTTGCCGCATTGTCGACATTTTTCGCTCGACGAAGTGTCGAGACAGGGCACACGGCCTGCGATGCGGGCGTGTCGCAGGGCGTGTCGAGCCCGTGTCGACACTCGGCCCAGGGTGTCGACATTTTTCGCTCGACAATGTGTCGAGAAAAGGCACACGGCCTAGGACACGGGCGTGTCCAAGGCTGTGTGGGTCTGTCGACGAACTTCAGCCGACGATGTTCACTCGACGAGTGTCGAGTGTCGAGTGTCGAGACTGGGGCACACGGCCTGTGACACGGGCGTGTCACAGGGCGTGTCCTGCTTGGTCGACGATCTTCGCTCGACGTTTTTTCGCGGTGTCTACATAAAGGCAGTCGACGAGTGTCAAGACTTGGCACACGGCTTGGGACACGGGCGTGTCCCAGGCTGTGTCCCTTCTTGGGTTGTTTTGGGGCTGTGTCGCTGGAGGCACACGGCCAAGCACACGGCCGTGTCAGTTGGGACACGGGCGTGTCGGGTCGAACATGGGCGTGTCGAATGCCCATGTGTTGTTCCAGGCACATCGATTTGAGACGCCGAATGGGGGACACGGCCCTGGACACGGGCGTGTGTCAGGCCGTGTTCGGCCCAGGTTTTTTATTTTTCAGACGGATCGTGGCCATTCCTTCCCATATTTTGGGATTTGATGGTCCAGGACTGTTCTTGGGAAGTTAAGTCCGAGAATAGGGTTAGAAACACTCATTCTTCTCCAAGCTTTCTCTTACTAATTTCTAGAGAGAAGGGAGAGCAAGAAAGAAGGTGAAGGAGGGTTTGGGCTGTAGGAGAAGCTTCGGTGCTCCAAATCACGAGCCGAGTCCAGATCTGTGGAGGCTTGATCGTTGCAAAGGTTTCCATCGGGCTATTTTGTCATGGCAAGGAAGAGGATTTGGAAGGTAACGACACTTCTCCTCTCGGACTTAGGATGCATGTCTTTAGCATCATTTTTCCTTTCTAGTTTTGGGCACCAAACACTCAAATGAGAGGTGTCTTGGGTCGCCAAGGTTCAAGAGGAACCTCCGGGTCGATTGAGTCAGTCCCCGACATGATTTGCATTAGAGATCCGCTCCGTTAGTGGATTAGGCATGGTGGGTGAAGCCGTAGTCGCGACCGTTAGTCCGACTCGGTGATGTTGCATACGAACTTTAAGGATTCGTAGAGTTTCCGTTGCGGCAAGATGCTGTTTATGGTGTGGTGATGTTTTTCCCCTTTTTCTCGAGTGAGTACGTGTAGTCGGAACCGGACAAGGTTAGCTCCTCGTGGCGGTAGATGGTTTCCTTGGTGGACAAGGTTAGCTCTGCATGAGTTGTAGATGGTTTCCTTAGTGCGCGGAAAACGCTGCAGTACAAATGAGAGACTAGGGTGGAATTGTCTTGGTTTGTGATGTGCCAAGGCGTGGCTATGTCTCCGTGGTTGGCTGGCTATCCCGTGACGTTCACGTCATGTGTGGAGAGTGTCCCGGCGAGACTAGTCCCCTTCTGTGAGACTGACAAGAATGCCAAGCATGGGGGCAAGCCCGGGCAATGAGGCCAAGAGCGGGTGGGGTCCGGCAAGGCTTCTTAGAATCGGTCAGTTTTGTGTTTGTTGGAATCCTGATATGAGACGTCAGAGCTTGTAGGCAAGCCCGGGTCTAAGACCTTGAGCGGGTGGGGCCTTTGCAAGAGTTCCATGTGGCGGCCTGTGTGTCGTTGGGGTGAATGGTGTTACCCCTTTGTTTGCGGCTTTATGCCAATGGGGAATCGATGAGTACCCATATGATGTGATGATGTGCTAGATGCATACGAGATAGGGTGGCTTGAGTGAAACCCAGGTTGTTGCATACATGATTGCATAAGTAGGCCCTTTTTATTATATGATCAACCAGTAGAGAACATGTATGATGTGTGTGACATCCAAGCCTGTTTCTCTAGTTGCTTTTCTTGCTTATGATTATTGCATACGAAGTGCTAACTTGCAGGTTGGAGGGGTACCCCGGGGTCCGTTAGGGGCGGCCGGGAGGAGATGTGTTGTTATACAGTTTGAGGTCAGCCTTTGCTGACCCACGTTACTAATAAATTTTACAGGGCAAGGATCGCATGCAGGAGCTAGCTCGCCGGCCAGAAAGGCCTAAGCCTCATGAAGTGCTTCTCATCTTTTGTAGTTCCACTTAAATGATGTTGTATGTTTGATATTCATGTTGTCCGGCTTACATGCCGAGGTAGACTAGGAGTGTTATGCACTTTCTTGACTGTTGTATTATTTGAGTTTGGACACTTGTTGTAAGGCCATAAGGCCATTGTTATTACTCTTCTTGTAGTGGATAACTTTTAGTCGTGCTTATGTTTTCGCTGTGTTGTGCAAAGTGTTTTGAGTGTGGGTAGCTATATCAACTTATAATACTGTAGAAAGTAGCGAATAAGAAAGAACAGACGGATAGACTTTTGAATAATTGAAATTTTATTATCCAAAAAAGATATCATTTACAACGGTATGACCTCCCTTATATAGAATGGAGGAGATATGAGAGAGTATAAACAAACAATGTGGGACTAAACATGTACAGGGCAGAGCGGCTAGAAATAAAGGAGACCGCACAGGCCGCGCGGTTAGACAGATGGGTTAACCGCACGGCAACTCCAGCAGGATAAGAACAAGCCGCACTGAGAGTCCGATAGACCGCCCGGTCTCCAAGCACTAGAGGAGACCGCCAGACCGCTCGGTCAACAAACCGCCAGACAAGACCGCAAGGCCGCCCGGTCTAATACTTCAACACTCCCCCTCAAGCTGGAGCATAGATATCAATCATGCCCAGCTTGTCACAAATGTGGAAGAAGGAAGTAGAGACCGGCTTGGTGAAGATATCTGCCAATTCCTTGTCAGAGGTGACAAATGGAGTACAAATCTGTTTCTTCAAAATCTCTTCCCGAATGAAGTGACAGTCAACCTCTATATGTTTTGTTCTCTCATGGAAGATCGGATTTCTGGATATGTATATAGCGGCCTTGTTGTCACAGAACATAGGGAGAGGACAGTCATATACCTCGCCCAGGTCAAGCATGAGAGCCCGCAACCACTTTAACTCACACGTGGTTGACGCCATACTCCGGTATTTGGCTTCTGCACTGGATCTGGAGACAACAGACTGTTTCTTGCTCTTCCAACTCACGAGATTACCTCCAACAAAGGTACAAAAACCTGATGTGGATTTACGATCGCCTTTGTCATCCGCGTAACTTGAATCTGAGTAGGCCTCAACACTCAGATGACCATTCTTCTGAAAGAGTAAGCCTTTGTCTGGTGCTGCTTTGATATACTCTAAAATCTTCAGGGCAGACTGAAGATGGCACTCCCTGGGAGCTTGCATAAACTGACTAACCTTGCCTACAGCATAGGCGATGTCGGGTCTAGTCATCGTGAGATAGATGAGTTTGCCTACCAAACATCTGTACCTTGTGACATCAGATAGAAGAGGCGAGTCATCCGTCCACGTTTTGTCTTCTCCAATAGCCATGGGAAACCGAGCCGGTTTGGCACCTGTCAATCCTGCTTCTTGTAGAAGATCAAGGGCATACTTCCGTTGGGAGAGAACCAACGAGTCAAGTTTCCGAGAGATTTCTATCCCCAAAAAGTATTTCGAGGAGCCCATATCCTTCGTGACCAAGTGCTGACGGAGGTGCTTCTTCGTCAAGTCCACCCCATCTCGGTCATCACCAGTAAGAAGAATATCATCCACATATACTGCCAAAACCACCAGTCCCGAGGCCGTTTTGCGAATGAATAAGGAGTGATCGGCCGAACTCCTTCTAAACCCGATGGTAGCCACAATACCACTGAATTTGTCGAACCAAGCCCGAGGGCTCTGCTTTAGGCCATAAATGGCCTTCTTCAAATGACATACGTGTGTCTCCCCCTGAGCAACATACCTAGGAGGTTGTTCCATATAGACGTCCTCCTGAAGATCGCCATAGGGAAAGGCATTCTTCACATCAAGCTGGGAAATAGCCCAATCCCGGTTAACAGCCACAGAAAGGAGAACCCGGATGGTGTTGAGGCGAGCAACCGGAGAAAAGGTATCAAAGTAATCAATACCGTAAGTCTAAGTGAAGCCCTTGGCCACCAGCCGGGCCTTGTAGCAATCCACAGTGCCGTCGGGGCGAACTTTCACAACGAAGACCCAGCGACAGCCAACCACATCAGTGCCCACGGGAGGAGGAACAAGGGTCCAGGTACCCCGTTCAGTAAGAGTAGCCATCTCCTCATCCATGGCAGACTTCCAATGAGGGAGAGCAAGAGCCTCCTGGTAGGTGCGGGGAGTAGAAGTAGCAGAGATAGCCAAGGCAAAACACCTGCGAGAAGGAGAAAGCCGATCATAGGAAACAACTACCGCAAGCGGGTGTTGAGTACACGCCCGCACCCCTTTGCGAAGAGCAATGGGAAGATCCAGGTCGACGGGAGCGTCAGCGACCGGAGCGTCCGTGGCGGAGAAGGCTGGCCCGGGACTAGAGAGACGGCGGCGGAGAGGAGGGTGGAGGGGTGGGTGGGGAGACGGACTGGGAAGGAGTCGGTGGAGGAGGAGACGGAGGTGGGAAAACGTCGAGAGGCGTGGAAGGAATGGAGATATCAGAAGGAAGAGAAGAGGTAGGAGAGAAATAGGAAGCATTCTCGAAAAAAGTCACATCCGCGGAGACAAACTGCTTGCAGAGAAGGGGGTCAAAGCAGCAATAGCCTTTTTGAGTGGTAGAGTACCCCAAAAAGACACACTTGGTGGAACGGGGGGAAAGCTTGTCGCGGGTAGCGGAGGGAGCGTGAACAAAGACCGTACAACCAAAGACACGGAGAGGGAGAGGAAAAGGTTTCTTGTGGGGGTAGAGAATGGAGAAGGGGGTCTGGCCGTGGAGAACTGTGGAGGGAAGGAGATTGATGAGATAGCAGGCGAGGAGCACATCGTAGCCCCAGTAGGAGCGAGGGACATGAGAGTACGAGCAACATCAAGCAGGTGACGGTTTTTACGCTCCGCCACCCCATTCTGCTGGGAGGTGTAAACACAAGTCGTTTGATGAAGCAGGCCATGTTGGTGAAAGAAAGAGGAGAACTCATGATTCAGATATTCCTCGGCATTATCAGAACGTAAAACTTTAATAGAAATAGCAAATTGAGTCTGAATCATAAAATAAAATGATTGTCAAACAGAAAAGAGTTCAGAGCGATCTTTTAACAGATACACCCAGGTACAGCGTGAAAAATCATCTATAAAAGTGACAAAATAGGAACTACCCCGACCAACAGTGAGGGTAGGAGCAGGACCCCATACATCAGAATGAATAAGATCAAATGAGCGAGAGGAGCCACGGTCTTGCTTCGGTGGGAAGGAGGAGCGATGATGTTTGTCAAGCTGACACGCATCACAGTTGAGCGGAGAACTGGTAGGAGGTAAGTGGGGCAGAAGCTGGCGAAGAATCCGAGGAGGAGGATGTCCAAGGCGAAGATGCCATTGAAGGAGATCTGTGGAGGAGGAGTAGGCGGATAGAGCAGAAACATCATCGAGGAAGTAGAGGCCGCCGCTCTCAGTCCCAGTAGCAATCGTCCGCTGGGTCCTCGGGTCCTGAAAAGAACAAGTAGTGGGAGTGAATAAGACGGAGCACTGAAGTTGCCGGCATAAAGTAGTAACTGATAATAAATTGCACGGGAACTTCGGGACATAGAGGGTGTCCTCCAAGCAAAGCGAGGGGGTGAGTTGAACCATGCCTGTCCCATGAACCGGGGACGGGGAACCATCCGCCACACGAACCGGGGGTAAGCGGTCATGTGTCTCAAGACGGGAGAAGCAATGAGGGTTGCCAGTCATATGATTTGTAGCACCAGATGTAACAGCCCAAAGTTCTGAAACGGGAAAATTTGGGTGACACGGCCTGGGACACGGGCGTGTCCCAGGGCGTGTCAGGTGGACACGGCCTGCGACACGGGCGTGTCGCAGGGCGTGTCAAGGCAGTGTCGACAGTCGACTTAGGTGTCGACGATTTTCGCTCGACGATCGTCGAGAGGAGGCACACGGCCTAGGACACGGGCGTGTCCATGGCCGTGTCGTTGAGTGTCGAGTGTCGAGATCGTCGAGTGTCGAGATCGTCGAGTGTCGAGTGTCGAGTGTCGAGATAGGTGACACGGCCTGTGACACGGGCGTGTCACAGGGCGTGTCAAATCGGAACGACGAGCTCAGCCCGCCGAATGATTTTGACAGGGCGTGTCTGGGTGCCGTGTCTGGGCACACGGCCGGGGACACGGGCGTGTCCCAGGCCGTGTGAAGTCTCGGGATGATTTGAGATTTTTTTCACCCAGGTACACGGCCACAGACACAGGCGTGTCTGAAGGCGTGTTGGTGACACGGCCCATGACACGGGCGTGTCCCATGGGCGTGTCACTGGTTTGGATAGGTCGGTTGACCACCGCTTGAGGCACACGGCCAGGCACACGGCCGTGTTCGAGGCCGTGTCGGGTCAAAATGTGTGTTTTTGGCAGAATCGTGGCCGTCCATTTCTTCAGTCTGAATCCAAGGGCTGAAAGCTCTTCTTCTTTTTCCTTAAGGGCCGAATTCAGAAAAGAATCCTCACTTTGAATTGGCCTTCATCTTTCTTCAAGAGAGAGAGAAAGAGTGAGAGAAAGGAGGAGGAAGAAGGGAAGGGGGCTGCTGTTGGTGGTGCTGCGGTTTACCGGCGAGAGATCCGAAGCCAGCGTTGCGGAGGAAACGCTCTTGCGAGTCTTGCAAGCAAGCTTTCAAGCCATGGCACCGAAGCGATCGTCAAGGGTAACGACTTTTCTTCCTAGCCATGTGAAGGCTTCTATTTTGGCATATCTTTTGATTCCCCCACCAAGAGGTGGCTGCTTTTGGGAGTCATTTGGGTGATTCTTGAAATCCCCTTTTGTTGTGCATATAGATCCGGAAATGGAGTACGGAATAGGCATGCTGTGTGAAGCCCATCTGGACAGGTTGGTCTGGATTGGTGATGTTGCATACGAACCGGAGAAGACTCCGTGATACCGTGTAGTGTAAGGAGTCTCGGGTTATACCTGCGAAAAGGAGTAGCAGGAAGTACTGGGGTGGTAGCCCAGGAAAATAGCCTTGTGATGGTTTTGGGTCCAACCTGTGAATGAGGCACAGGTAGTACTGGTGAGACCAGGAAAGGCCCTTTTTGTGATGCTTGATGTCATAGGGTGTCCACCTGTGAAGCGAGTCACAGGAAGTACTGGCATGCCCAGGAAAGACCCCTGACATTTGTGCTTGTGCGGTGTCCACCTGTGAAGAGAGTAACAGGAAGTACTGGTGTGCCCAGGAAAGACCCGCTGTTGTTGTGAGAAAATGGGTGTAAGGCTTATGCCCAGGCTTAAATGCCAGGAACAGGATTGGTGAGACCGACCCGCGCCTTTGATATAGCCATGAGTACGCTGTACTCGGAGAAGGCAAGGCGATTTGAGCAACGGGGGGTGGAGGATCCGACCTGCGCTATGTCCGTCCGATGTGAGACCAAAGGTACGGTCTGTTGGAGCGCATAGCAAGAGTCTTCGGCCTGCGCGCCATGACACAATGGGGGGCTACGGGCCATCCCGGTGTCCGAGGACTAACTCCGGCTGCACGCCATGGAGTAAATGCTCAAGATATTTACCGTTGGGTGATAACCCTGATACGGTGGTGGGCAAGAGGTTGCCAGAACACCAAGAATGTGCCCTGAGTGCACGGACCGTTGGGCCGGGTGGCGAACGGTTGTGATGGCTTGTGTGCGTGAAAGCACATTTTGATATATTGCCATACTTATGATATGCCTGCAGGGATAAATACCGCTGCCCCGAGAGAAGGGGTAGGGTCGTTATAATTTGGTCAGCTGAACGCTGACCGTTGCTTTTGTTTGCCACCGGTGGGTGGATTGTCCCTTGCACAGGTGCTGGAGAGCCGAGCGGGACGCATAGAGGTTGATGCTCCTGCTGGTGTTGCTGCTGCTGCTGTTTAGCCCTCGAAGGCTATGTTTGAGATGTGTGTTTTCTTTTGTTGTGGCCGGCCTGCGCGCCCATAGTTGTAGCCACTGTATGAAAGCTATGTAAGGCCATAAGGCCAACACTTGTTCTTATTGTAAGACATTCCTATATGTATATAAAATGTGGAGTTTTATGTTTGGACATTCATGAGGAGTTCAAGTAGTTTAGGCTTCCGCTAGAATGCATGTGATAGGTGCGATGCGCTACTCTGGTATCATCCTGTACTTTCACCGACTGTTTTGTGGTATATCCTGTGGGGCCCCGGCCGGACCTTCTAGAATATATCATATGAACGGATGGGGTTGTTACATTTTTGGTATCGGTTGTTTTGGTCTTTCCCTCTCGAAGTCGTGGTCGACTTCTTTTGTGGGGTGGCGCGCACGTGTTTGTGCAACCCAAAGTCTACGAATGAACTCCTGAATGTCCATGATAGGAATGCAAGTTGGTTTGTTTGAGGAACCTGCGTGTTCCTATTTTGTGTTGTTTGCTTGGGTACGACCGCTAATGTATGTGTCTTGTCCACCTTTAGGTGACACGAAGTGGAGCTGGGCCGTCTGAGCCCCAGCGTTCTGATGAGAGTAGGGCACCAGCTGAGGTGCCTACACCTCCACCGTCTGCCGAGCATGTGCGGTTAGTTGCGGAGGCATTATTTACCATGATCCAAGGCCAGCCACTTAGGCAGGAACAAGTGGATGTTAGGCCAGAACAGGTGGAGGCAAGGCCGGAACCTGTAGTGGATGTGGCTCCTCGAGCAGCTGAGAAGCAACTAACACGGTTCATGAGTTTCCATCCGCCTACATTTTCGGGAGCGGGTACTCCGACGCAGGCAGAGGATTGGTTATCGCGCGTCAAGAGAGTTATGGCGGCGATTGGCACGGCGGAGCGTCAGAAGGTTACCTTAGCTACATTCTTGCTTGAAGGAGAAGCTCGCTTGTGGTGGGATGAGATAGAGTTACATCATTTGGCGGGTCGTCCGTTAGCTCAAGTCTCCATGGATGAATTCTCTCGATTGTTCCTAGCAAAGCACCTTCCTGTGGCTCAGCGGATAGCCATGGAAAATGAATTCCAACGGTTGACTCAAGGTGAGGGCAGTGTTGACGCGTACCTGCATGAATTTACGCGCTTGGGGCGGTATGCGGGTTCGATATTTGCTGATGAGCAGCGGAAGACCAATAGGTTCTATGAAGGCCTGAGGGACGAGTTGAGGTTCCTTGTGTCAAGTTCTGTGAACCAAGGTTTCCAAGCGTTGGTTGACACTGCAACCGCGTTGGAAAAGGATATGAAAAGGGTGCAAGGAAAAAGAGCTTTGACTGTGACGCAACCGGAGTGGAAGGCGCCCCGATCTGGGAAACCATTCTATAAGAAGAAATGGGGTAAGAAGTCCAAGCCGAGTGGACAAGCTCCTTCATCAGTTGCAACGGGAGCAACGTCAGGGGCTACTTCCAAGCCAGATACTCGGGTCTGTTATAATTGTGGCCGCATGGGGCATATTGCGCGAGATTGTCGGATGCCGCCGAAGAGTGAAAAGAAGGCGGGAGCATCGTATGCGGAGAAAGGAAAGGCGGTGGTGGATTCCTCTGCCTCGCAAGCGCAACCCCGGGTCTACAATCTTGGCCTGCAGGAAGCCATCAAGCAGAGTGACGTGGTCACAGGTATGAGTTTAGTTTTGCTTATGCTAATGTTTGTATGCTTAGCTTAGTACCTCGTTGTTTGCGATTTGTATGTGTGACATGGTTGTCATAGGTTTTGTGATGATTCGGGACACGCTGGCGCGAGCACTGTTTGATACAGGTGCATCGCATTCTTTTCTGTCTTGTGATTTTATAACGCGGCTTGGGATACCCAGTCGTGCAAAGACAGATAAGGTCAGAGTGGTGTTGCCGAATGGCTGTTGGATGCTTGCGGATCAAGCTTGCGATGTGGCGGTTCAGCTAGGAAGTCGGGATTTTTGTTTAACCGCATTTGTTTTGCCAATATCGGAATTCGATGTGATTTTTGGGATGGATTGGCTTGCGGAACAGCATGCTATGATTGATTGTCAGTCCAAAGAAATCACGTTGGGCCAGAATACCGAACAGGAGACAAAGTTCGCGGGTATGCGAGGAGTGGGCGGGACATTGATGTCTGCACTCCAGGTAGTCAAGGCTGTTCGGAAGGGTGCGGAGTGTTACTTTGCACTAATTCAGGCTGTTGAGCCTAAGGCCAGTGTGTGCGAGGTTCCGATTGTGGCAGAATTTACAGATGTGTTTCCCACGAATCTCCCTGGGCTACCACCCCAGCGGGAGATTGACTTCACGATCGAGTTGGTGCCAGGTGCGAAACCTGTGGCCCGCTCGCCATATCGCGTCGCGCCAAAAGAGATGGCGGAATTGAAGATTCAACTGCAAGAAATGCTAGAGCAAGGATATATACGCCCAAGTATGTCACCTTGGAGCGCGCCTGTGCTTTTTGTAAAGAAGAAAGACGGTGGATTGCGATTGTGCATCGACTACCGTGAACTGAATAAGCTGACCGAGAAGAATAAATATCCGATCCCCCGGATTGATGAGTTATTTGATCAGCTGGTAGGTTCTACCGTCTATTCGAAGTTGGACCTGAAGTCTGGTTATTACCAGTTAAAGATTCGGGAAGGTGATATTCCCAAAACTGCATTTGGAACACGCTATGGGCACTATGAGTTCACAGTCATGCCCTTTGGACTGTGCAATGCGCCCTCTGTGTTTATGGATTTGATGCACCGCATTTTCCGTGAGTACCTGGATCTGTTTGTGATAGTGTTCATTGATGATATCCTGGTGTACTCAAAGTCGAAAGCTGAACATGAGATTCACTTGCGGTTGGTGTTGAACACGTTGAGGCAAAATCAGCTCTATGCCAAGTTCTCGAAGTGCGAGTTTTGGCTATCGTCAGTAGCATTTTTGGGCCATGTGGTGAGTGGAGCGGGCATTGCAGTGGATCCAGCGAAGATAAGAGCCATACAAGAATGGCCAATATTGTCTTCCGTGGCCGAAGTCAGGAGTTTCCTTGGACTTGCGGGCTACTATAGAAGATTTGTGGCGAACTTCTCGCGGATCGCTTTGCCGCTAACCACACTGACACGGAAGGATCAGAAGTTCGTTTGGACGCCAGAGTGTGCACGAGCTTTTGAAGAGCTGAAGATTCGGTTGACCACGGCGCCGGTGTTGTCTTCGCCAGGTGGGACCGATGGTTTTGTTATTTATAGTGATGCCTCAGGGAGCGGCTTAGGCTGCGTTCTTCTGCAGAATGGAAAGGTTATTGCTTATGGCTCACGCCAACTGAAGGTGCACGAGCGAAATTATCCCGTCCATGATTTGGAACTAGCGGCGGTGATTTTTGCACTGAAGCTGTGGCGACACTACCTTTATGGCGTGAAGGTGGAGATCTATACGGATCATAAGAGCCTCAAGTACCTCTTGGAGCAGAAAGAGTTGAACATGCGACAACGAAGGTGGTTGGAGTTCCTTGGGGACTACACTTTCGAGATTCACTATACACCCGGGAAGGGAAATGTTATCGCGGATGCCTTGAGTCGGCGAGTTCCGGCTAGAGCGAATTGGTTACAAAGGCATGATGAACGTCTGATCCAGGAGTTGGAGGCATTGGAGATCTATTGTGTTGACAAAAATTCCACTGCCATTGTATGTTTGAACTGGACCGAGGTGCAATGTGACCTTGCGGACCGAGTTCGACGGGCAACGGAGTTGGATGAAGATCTCTTACGCTATGTGAATGAAGGGCCAGAGGGCAAATTTACCTGGATTGACGGTCTGTTGCGAAAAGAAGGCCGATTGTGCATCCCAAATGTGGGGAAACTGAGGGAAGAACTGATGTATGAAGCACATTATACGAAGTATTCCATTCACCCCGGGAGCACAAAGATGTTCAACGATATGAAGAAGCTTTTCTGGTGGCCAGGGCTTAAGAAAGATGTTGCCCTTTACGTGGCCAAATGCCAAACATGTGCGATGGTGAAGGCGGAATGCCAAAAGCCGGGCGGATATTTGAAGTCACTGCCGATCCCAGTGTGGAAATTTGATGATATTTCCATGGATTTTGTGCATGGGTTGCCAAGATCGCAGCGAGGAAATGATTCCATTTGGGTGATAGTTGACCGGCTAACCAAAGTAGCACATTTTCTCCCGAACAGACGGGATGATTCAGTTGAATATTTGGCCAAGTTATATGTTGATCAAATTGTGCGGCTTCACGGTGTTCCTCGGAGCATCGTAAGTGATCGAGATGGGCGGTTTACGTCAAATGATTGGAGGCTAGTTCACCGACTGTTGGGCACGAAATTGACTTTCAGTACGGCCTTTCATCCCCAAACGGATGGCCAAACTGAACGTACCAACAGAACAATGGAGGACATGCTCCGAATGTGCGCCCTTGATTTCGGAAAGAAATGGGAAGATCATCTCTATATGGTCGAGTTTGCATATAATAATAGCTACCAAGCAAGCATTGGGATGGCACCATATGAAGTTCTATATGGCAGGAAGTGTCGTACTCCCTTGGCTTGGGTAGAAGCGGGTGAAGCTCGGATTGTTAAACCAAATGAGGTGGATGAAGCAAACTCAACCATTCGGACTATTCGAGAGAGATTGCTGATTGCTCAAGATCGACAAGCGAAGTACTACAACGCCAAGCACCGGAATGTCGAATTTGCGGTTGGCAATTGGGTCTACTTGAAGATCAAGCCATTCAAAGGTGTCTCCAGGATTCGACGATTGAAAAAGTTGAGTCCAAGATATTTAGGTCCTTTTGAAGTGGTTGAGCGAATTGGCGAAGCGGCTTATCGGCTAGCTCTGTCGGCGGACTTGGGTGGATTACATGATGTTTTTCACATCTCGGTACTGCGGAAAGCCGTGAAAGATCCAGCTCAAGTGATCGCGGATGATCGGGTGCCGGTGGAGTATGGGCTAACAACGAGAGTTAGACCCATTCAGATCGAAGATCGAGCCGAGAAACAGTTGCGGAACAAGACGGTCGATATGGTAAAAGTCCGGTGGGACAACTGCGGCCGTGAAGAACTGACATGGGAGCGTGAGCAGACCATGCGAGAAGAGTTCCCTGAGCTGTTTGTGTAAATTGGAGCGAAAAAGTTGTAACATTAAATTTTATATGTTGTAACCTTTTTCTTGCTGGTTTCTGTTGCTTTCCTGTCTCCAAATTTCGAGGACGAAATTTCCTGTAGGAGGGGAGGATTGTAACAGCCCAAAGTTCTGAAACGGGAAAATTTGGGTGACACGGCCTGGGACACGGGCGTGTCCCAGGGCGTGTCAGGTGGACACGGCCTGCGACACGGGCGTGTCGCAGGGCGTGTCAAGGCAGTGTCGACAGTCGACTTAGGTGTCGACGATTTTCGCTCGACGATCGTCGAGAGGAGGCACACGGCCTAGGACACGGGCGTGTCCATGGCCGTGTCGTTGAGTGTCGAGTGTCGAGATCGTCGAGTGTCGAGATCGTCGAGTGTCGAGTGTCGAGTGTCGAGATAGGTGACACGGCCTGTGACACGGGCGTGTCACAGGGCGTGTCAAATCGGAACGACGAGCTCAGCCCGCCGAATGATTTTGACAGGGCGTGTCTGGGTGCCGTGTCTGGGCACACGGCCGGGGACACGGGCGTGTCCCAGGCCGTGTGAAGTCTCGGGATGATTTGGGATTTTTTTCACCCAGGTACACGGCCACAGACACGGGCGTGTCTGAAGGCGTGTTGGTGACACGGCCCATGACACGGGCGTGTCCCATGGGCGTGTCACTGGTTTGGATAGGTCGGTTGACCACCGCTTGAGGCACACGGCCAGGCACACGGCCGTGTTCGAGGCCGTGTCGGGTCAAAATGTGTGTTTTTGGCAGAATCGTGGCCGTCCATTTCTTCAGTCTGAATCCAAGGGCTGAAAGCTCTTCTTCTTTTTCCTTAAGGGCCGAATTCAGAAAAGAATCCTCACTTTGAATTGGCCTTCATCTTTCTTCAAGAGAGAGAGAAAGAGTGAGAGAAAGGAGGAGGAAGAAGGGAAGGGGGCTGCTGTTGGTGGTGCTGCGGTTTACCGGCGAGAGATCCGAAGCCAGCGTTGCGGAGGAAACGCTCTTGCGAGTCTTGCAAGCAAGCTTTCAAGCCATGGCACCGAAGCGATCGTCAAGGGTAACGACTTTTCTTCCTAGCCATGTGAAGGCTTCTATTTTGGCATATCTTTTGATTCCCCCACCAAGAGATGGCTGCTTTTGGGAGTCATTTGGGTGATTCTTGAAATCCCCTTTTGTTGTGCATATAGATCCGGAAATGGAGTACGGAATAGGCATGCTGTGTGAAGCCCATCTGGACAGGTTGGTCTGGATTGGTGATGTTGCATACGAACCGGAGAAGACTCCGTGATACCGTGTAGTGTAAGGAGTCTCGGGTTATACCTGCGAAAAGGAGTAGCAGGAAGTACTGGGGTGGTAGCCCAGGAAAATAGCCTTGTGATGGTTTTGGGTCCAACCTGTGAATGAGGCACAGGTAGTACTGGTGAGACCAGGAAAGGCCCTTTTTGTGATGCTTGATGTCATAGGGTGTCCACCTGTGAAGCGAGTCACAGGAAGTACTGGCATGCCCAGGAAAGACCCCTGACATTTGTGCTTGTGCGGTGTCCACCTGTGAAGAGAGTAACAGGAAGTACTGGTGTGCCCAGGAAAGACCCGCTGTTGTTGTGAGAAAATGGGTGTAAGGCTTATGCCCAGGCTTAAATGCCAGGAACAGGATTGGTGAGACCGACCCGCGCCTTTGATATAGCCATGAGTACGCTGTACTCGGAGAAGGCAAGGCGATTTGAGCAACGGGGGGTGGAGGATCCGACCTGCGCTATGTCCGTCCGATGTGAGACCAAAGGTACGGTCTGTTGGAGCGCATAGCAAGAGTCTTCGGCCTGCGCGCCATGACACAATGGGGGGCTACGGGCCATCCCGGTGTCCGAGGACTAACTCCGGCTGCACGCCATGGAGTAAATGCTCAAGAGATTTACCGTTGGGTGATAACCCTGATACGGTGGTGGGCAAGAGGTTGCCAGAACACCAAGAATGTGCCCTGAGTGCACGGACCGTTGGGCCGGGTGGCGAACGGTTGTGATGGCTTGTGTGCGTGAAAGCACATTTTGATATATTGCCATACTTATGATATGCCTGCAGGGATAAATACCGCTGCCCCGAGAGAAGGGGTAGGGTCGTTATAATTTGGTCAGCTGAACGCTGACCGTTGCTTTTGTTTGCCACCGGTGGGTGGATTGTCCCTTGCACAGGTGCTGGAGAGCCGAGCGGGACGCATAGAGGTTGATGCTCCTGCTGGTGTTGCTGCTGCTGCTGTTTAGCCCTCGAAGGCTATGTTTGAGATGTGTGTTTTCTTTTGTTGTGGCCGGCCTGCGCGCCCATAGTTGTAGCCACTGTATGAAAGCTATGTAAGGCCATAAGGCCAACACTTGTTCTTATTGTAAGACATTCCTATATGTATATAAAATGTGGAGTTTTATGTTTGGACATTCATGAGGAGTTCAAGTAGTTTAGGCTTCCGCTAGAATGCATGTGATAGGTACGATGCGCTACTCTGGTATCATCCTGTACCTTCACCGACTGTTTTGTGGTATATCCTGTGGGGCCCCGGCCGGACCTTCTAGAATATATCATATGAACGGATGGGGTTGTTACACCAGAGTCAATCAGCCATTTACCTTGGGTAACGACGTGGGCACTACCTGACGTCGTGGCCACAGAGGCAGACGGCCGAGAAGAGGCGGAGGCCGAAGAAGGAGCATCACCGGAAGGGCGAAGATGAGGATTCTTCTGCCAGCAGCGGTCAACAGAGTGGCCGGTACGACCACAGTGAGAGCAGAGGAACCGAGATGAACCCCGTCCGCCGGAGTGGCCGCGGCCACTAGGTCCCCCCCTCTGAGCTTGGTGAGCAAAGGAGTCCTGGGAAGGGGAGGAGGCCAACAGAGGCCGCTGGAGAAGCGAAGTAACAGCGGCAATGCGAGCCGCAGTGGCATCCAAAGTAGGAGATTCCACCTCACCCAAGATTTGCTGGCGGATCAGATCATAAGAATCGGGAAGACGAAGAAGATAACAAACAACTAGGAGTTCCTGGAAGTGTTTGTGCTGTTCGGCCAAGTCCGCGGAGAAGGGGCGATTCTGGAGGATTTCAGCACCAAGAGCCTGAACCTGCTGATAAGCCGCAATAGGAGACATGGAAGGGCGGGCAAAGAGGTCCGCATAGAGAGTATAAATGTGGTACGTCTGACCCCCATTCAAATAGAGAGCAGCGAGGTGAAGCCAGGCGGCCTTGACCGTCTCATCATGGCGAATGACGGGAAGGCACTCATCAGAAAGGCTGTTGTCCAGCCAGGTGCGGACAAGAGCATCACTCGCATCCCAGTCATCAAACTCAGGAGAGGTACGAGGAGGAGGGTCGTCGGTGAGGTGATGACGCTTGCGTTGAGAGCGAAGGAGAAAAGTTAAAGAAACGCTCCAATCGGGATAGTTGGAGCCAACAAGCTTAGAAAGGGTGCCAAGGTAGCCCGAAGGAGGAGGTGGAGAAGGAGCGGCAGGAGTAGTGGTGAGACCGGAAGTAGTCATAGGACACAGCAAGAAACCGCAGCGGATAAAAAAGGAAGAAGCCGCGCGAACACAAGCGGCTAGAAAGCAGTCAAAGGCACAGCGGGGAAGAGGTCGCGCGGACTGAAAAGGCCGAGCGAACAAAAGAGAAGAGGAGGCAAGAAGCAGCGACTACAACAAGTCGCAGGCCGGGCTAACAGAAACAGGCCGCAACGACTAGGAAGTCGGAGAGGCAAGAAGGAACCAGGAGCGCGGCGACAATGAAACAGGTCGCGGCGACGAATAGCAGCAGGAGAAGAGAACTAAGGAGAAGCAAGCCGCGCGAATAGGGCAGCAGATAGAAACAAGCTGCGCGAACAAGGCAGCGGACAGAAGAGAAGGCAAGCCGCGAGACAGGTCGCGGAAAGCGGAAAACAAGCCGCGAGAATCAGAGAGCGCACACAATCAGGAGGAAACGACCGTGTCCTCTGATACCATGTAGAAAGTAGCGAATAAGAAAGAACAAACAGATAGACTTTTGAATAATTGAAATTTTATTATCCAAAAAAGATATCATTTACAAAGGTATGACCTCCCTTATATAGAATGGAGGAGATATGAGAGAGTATAAACAAACAATGTGGGACTAAACATGTACAGGGCAGAGCGGCTAGAAATAAAGGAGACCGCACAGGCCGCGCGGTTAGACAGATGGGTTAACCGCACGGCAACTCCAGCAGGATAAGAACAAGCCACACTGAGAGTCTGATAGACCGCCCGGTCTCCAAGCACCAGAGGAGACCGCCAGACCGCTCGGTCAACAAACCGCCAGACAAGACCGCAAGGCCGCCCAGTCTAATACTTCAACAAATACTAAAGCTGTGGCGTCTGTATGTTGTGGGGCCCCGGCCGGACCCATATTATACGGTCATTACAGGGGAGGTGTTACATAATACCCCCTTCGTGCCGTGCTTTGGGATCTGGGAGGGGGTCTTACACCTCCTCGCTGAGGTCCAGCATCGACTCGGCGTCGCCTCGCCCATATAGCGCATGGAGGACGGTGAAGGCCTCCCCCTCGTCCTCCCAGTCCGCCGACCAGGAGGGGAGGTTGGTGCTCGACGTCACCAGGTGTTCGTCCGCCGACCAGGTCACTAGCGGGCGACCATAGGCGTCAACCGCCCCGCGCCCTAAATTGAAGTTGGGGTGGAAGTGGGGAAGCCGAGCATCCAGCGACGGTGATTCTTGGTCGTCAGGTTGTGGCGACGACACCTTCGCTCTCTTGCTCACGGCGCTCGGTGACCTAGCTTTCCCCTTTCCCTTGGCGAGCCTTTTCTTTTCGCCAATATCAGGTAGAGGGTTGTCCTTATGAAGCGAGGTGCCAACTTCCTTCGCTGGAGGAAGCGGCTTCTCCGGGAGCTCGCACGATACTGCAAACAATGCCGAGTAAATCAGTACTGAGCTACACATATCACGCCGAGTATGTCAAAAGTGATTCTCGCCCAAGCTTACCCTCATTGGGATGGATCTCCAGCAAGGTGTTGACGTTTATTCGCCAGTAGATGACGTCGAACTAGCAACCACAGAACGACTCCACCAGCTGCTCGCGGACGCCCTCCAATATCGGCGGGAGGAAGGAGACATCGGCAGGTTGGTGCGGCCTTCCCAGGACGCTATCCAAGTCGCATTCGATGACAACTAGTAGCTCGCTCCAGCGGTGGACCTTATTCGTTGTTCCCACCAAGGTGCAGACGTGGCTGCTGAAGTACACCACGCCCTTGGCGGTTGCTGCAAAGGCGAATATCTTCCTGAAGACGGAAAGGTCGAAGGCGACCCTCTCCTCGCACAAGTAGCAGAGGAACCCCATGATGATTACCACACCATTAGGGTTGATCTGTGCTGGGACGATGTCGAAGTATTGCAGGATCTTGCAATACTCCGGCCATAGTGGAAGTCATAGGCTGGCGTCGAAGTGGCGAAGAGGCAGGACTAGCGCACCATCTATGTGGGTGTTAAGTCGCTCGTTGTGACTAGAGAGCCTTGCCAAATATCCCGCCGGCAGCAGCCTCTCCCTAAAGTTTTCTAAACCTCACTCTGTAGTGATCGACTTCTTGAAAGCCGCATCAGCGAAATTGGCGGCATGGGCTTGTCGGCGAGTGCTGGTGTCGTCTCCCACCATTTCTGCGATTTTGGCGAGCTGACGAGGGCTGGAGAGATGAAGAAGATTGGAAAGCGAAAGAGGAAGAGAAGTCAAAGCGCGCGAGTAGAGAAAGATACTCGCGAGTTAGGAGTTGGAAATTGCAATAGCGTACTTATGTCCTACCTACACCCTCTATTTATAGGCGAAGGTAGGGGGTATATATTCACTGCGGCGAGTATCGACCTAAGTCACATTCTAGGTGAACAAATGGATCTCGGCACCTATATCGCGTAAGGATATCATAGCGGTACTCAAAACCTGCATGATAAAGTCGGCACGTCGCAGAAGATATCGAAACAACATCAGAAAGAACAACAGAAAAAACAAATAGGATGCGAGATCCAAGCTCGCTTATTACAAATAATAATTGTTCAGTACAAATCGCACATGACGAGTTTCAAATAAAAAAGAAAAAAAAAACATCTAAGGCCTTGGAGGTCTCTCTGGTGGATGAGGATGTTTCCCACCCAGCCCATCTCGTGCACCCGCCGATAATGCTCCGTCTCCACTGACATCGCATCATCGCCCAGCAGCAGTTGCTCCTCCATCCTCATCAGCCGTCTGACACAGCCCATACTCGCACGGATGCCGGCCAGCTCGTCGAGAATGAGCTGGAGGCGATGATTGTTAATCGCCAACTGGCGATCAATCTCCTTCACCATATGGAAGCGTGCTTCATAGCTCTCCAGAGTACTCCAGAGCTCTTCAATCTTCGATACCCTCACTTCCAGCGGGGATATCCGCCGATGGGGTTCGCAGATCGCCAGCTCGTCGAACTTGCTCTCCAACTCCAGGTAGGCGCGAGCAGCGGCATGACGATACTCGCTGCCCGACAACCCAATGACGTCGATGAAAGCCGCCCCTAGAGTCGCCGACCGATCTGTCAGAACAAGAAAGTTGCCAGATTAGGAATAGGTCATTTAGTCGCCAGATGCAACATCAGTGGCGGCACTTACCGCAGCGAGGAGACCTCGATCGGCGAGGGGAAGATCCGCGAGCTGGAGCATCTCGCCGGTCAGAAGAGGGTCCGACAGCGTGCTCGGCCGCCTTACCTCGCCCATGACCTCTATGGCCGGGATCTCCCACTCTCGGTGGGAAGTAACTCGACCGCGGCTTGACCGGCTTATCGACCGTAGGCTGCGATGAAGGAGGCGGGGGCAGCGACGGGCTCGCCGGTTGCTATGGGTTCTTCAGCGGAGGAGGCGGAGGAAGTCGCGTCGTGGAGACTTGGGAAGGCGCGACAAGAGGCGGCGACAGCGGCAAAGATGCAGTTATCGACGGGATGGGAGCGACATTCGGAGGCGGTGGCGGCAGCGCAGAACTCGCGTCGACATCGCAGGATCTCGCGTAGGAGCGGGCGTGGCCTTGCTCGCCGGAAGGTCCTTGCTCACCGGCGCCGCTTTCTTTGGTGGCGGACCCTTCAGTGACGGTTCCTTGCTCTCCGCAGGAACTGAGGCCTCAAGTGTCCTCTTGGCGCCGACATGGATCCGGACCGTGTGCGCGGTCCTGACTGGTCGCTCGACAGAGAGGGCAAGCAGCGACACAGAGCTCAGCGGGGCGACATTCAGAACCGCGTCAGCACCCCCCGTGGGGAATCTGCGAGTATCAAAGCAAAGTCAGCGAGAAGTATCAATGACCAACAATGTAAAAAAGAGTATCTCGGCAGCATGGCGACCTGACAGGCTGATGACTTCGACTTGCCGCGACACCGGGGTGGAGGCGATTTCCGGGGCCAGGGTGGAGGCGAGTTCCGGGATGTTGAGCGAACAGAGGAGGCTCGCGTCAGGGACGACGATATTTGGGATGTCGTCAAGCCCCAGGTCGCTGAATAGTTGCTGCGTGCTAGCAGATCGCGCGAGATTGCTAGTGGAAGCCGCGACCTACGCTTGAGATGGCGGCGGGTTATCATCACCGGAGGCGGTTTTCTTCTTGGCCTTTTTGACTTTCTTATTCTTACGGGGGGGTAAGTCGGCGATGACGTCTCCCTAGCGCGGTCTTTTGGGCTTAGTAACGCCGAGCACGCCGGTTAGCACAGAGAGGCTGTCATGAAGAAATTTCTCGGCGTCCGACATTATCCGCGAGCTCTGAAAATCCGGCTGAAAAACCAGGCCCCCCTATTTATAGAGATCAGCAGACAGTTATCAGACACGAGCAACCCAGATACTCGGCATAACAGCTCGCCGAATAAGTGTTGGATGTTTTCTTTCCAAGCTCCTATGTCTCTCAGAAAGAGCGGGGATTATGTACAACCCGTATTCGTCGAGGGTGGGTCCTACCACAGCCAGTTCAGCATAAGTCAAGGTCAACAAGTCAAGGTAGGATTCAAAGTCAGCATACAAGATCGCGGAAGGCCTGGGCGAGTATAAGCGAGCTCCCCTCGCATACTCGCCAGGTAAGCGACTAGGCGAGATACTCTCCCAGCCTGTGCGAGTTCCTTTGGAAGTCGTCTAGTCTCCAGGGGGGTGGGGTATAAATATGAGCCCCCCTCCTTGGATTTGCCTATAAAGAGGACCCCAGGGGTACAATACAAGGCACTTGAAATCCGTTGCAGGATACTCGCGAGCTTCATCTTCGGGATGTTAGTCAAGCCTTTGAATTCCTTTTCCTTAGAGAATAAGTCACGACCTTGCAACTTTGT
The DNA here is from genome assembly GCA_039583875.1 of Platanthera guangdongensis. Classification (NCBI taxonomy): domain Eukaryota; kingdom Viridiplantae; phylum Streptophyta; class Magnoliopsida; order Asparagales; family Orchidaceae; genus Platanthera; species Platanthera guangdongensis. Next base: position 107,561,655 of record CM077152.1, read on the forward strand.
CAGCTAGTTTCCCTCGTACACAGTTCAGCCATCTTTGGTTGAGAAGGGGCTGCTCCTTTCGAGCATTTAGGTACGTGGTGGGACCTTCCTGCCACAACATCTAGGGTCCTGTTTGACCCGATTCTTCATCCTAGTCACCCTAGCCATCTGATCTGGCTTCTTAGTCGGTAACATTAGGTGGCCTTGGTCCGAATTCTAAGATTATGATTTTTCTTGGCTTCAACATACATACCACTTTATCCTCGACTGTTGCCTACCATATGGGTTAAATCACGCAAGCCTCCTCCTCCTCAGAAAAACATTGACTGCTAAAACCCTCCTCCATAGATCCTCCTCCGCCGCTCATCCTCCATAGCTCCTCCTCCAAAAAGAAGTCGACTGTTGGCGAACATCTTCGACTACCGCTACAAAGACACGATACCATATGCAAAACCCTCCCTCCAAGTCACAGACTACACACTTTTTTTGAGGCAGGCCAGAGCTTCATTTCACCTCTCACGGCAAGGTCCTCCCCTTTCCCATCTCTCCTTCCTCCTCCTTTCTCTCATCTTCCTCTCATGGCAGGAATCTGCCATGTATATTCCATGAGGAATTGAGTCCAGATACTTCAAATTTGAAGGAGACTAAGGAAAAAAATAGCTCTGTGTTAACTTATCATAAGATTCTTTGTTTTTATTTACTTTAAATAATCCACTTCAGTTACACAGCATTTTGATTCCACTTGTTTTGGTGATGAAATTGAATGGATTAATATTTTTTGGACATGAAATTTTCGTATCTGCAAGGAAGAGATACGACCTATAGTATCTCGCTTTAGGCTCATAGTCCTTTGACACTTTGAATAGGTAAGAGCTTTATATTTTCTCTCTGCTGAAAACAGAGATGTTGAATATACATTGCATCAAATGTTACAGAAATGTTGTTTTCTCTCTCAAGAGAGTACTCTGTTGGACTTGATTGTTTCAGCGGATTTATAGTGGAAACACTGGAAATTCTGGAGTTATAGTTGAAAAAATAGATTTATGGTTAGAGTCAAACAAAATAATGCATTTATCTTTTGATTTAAGCTTTGTTTTTATGTGGAATTCATTTGACTTTTCCTTAACTCAAGCATCCGAAATGTCGATTTGTATTTGTTGGGTAATGTATCCACAATTACCTGGATTTGAGGAAGCCACCTGTCAAGCTAAGATGAATTCACAATGTATTTGATAAAATCTTTCAAGTTGTGCTTGCAGTTATTCCACGCTAAGTACACACCAATGTCAGGGTGCAGTAGGTCAATATACACGGGTCTGCGCGACGTAATCCCTCGTTGAGCAGATCAATGTGTTGGCCTACGTGTACTCTCTCTATTGGAGTGTACTTATCTTCAAGAACAGGGTCGTGACAATGCAAGAGCAGACAAGGAGCAAGGATGGGTCAAAGAGCAGCTCATGGGTGGAAAGACGAAAAATCATCTAAGTAACAATCGACGAGAATCACCAAGTGATTCTCGCCGATTCGGCGAGAATCACTAGTGATTCTCGCCGAATCGTCGAGAATCACTGGCTGATTCTCGTCGTCTCTATCCGGCTACATCAAAGCGTGCAAATCTGGCGCTAAGTTATAATCGTCGAGAATCATCAAGTGATTCGGCGAGAATCACTAGTGATTCTCGCCGAATCGTCGAGAATCACTGGCTGATTCTCGCCGACTCGTCGAGAATCACCTTTGATTCTCGCCGATTTTGACTTGGGCGATTTTCTGGATCCCGCTGGACCGGATCAAATGTTAAGACGCTGTTTTGAACCACTCTTAGGGTTTCTTCTGGTGGGACCCATAACGGTCATAAAGGAGTATTCTACTGTATAAATACACGCGTATTTTGAACAGTAAATAAAAACACACAAAAACAAAGCCGGGTCGCCGACCTTGACCTAGATCGTGAAATCCGCTCTGCCGCCGTCGCCGCTCGTGCCAGTAGTTCGCCGGCTTTGATCGTGGTTGCTTCCAGATCTCCCGGCGACAGAAGCTCAGCCAAGCACAGCGTCTCATGCGTCTAACCAGAGATCCCTTGTCTCTTGATTCGTTGATCGGGAAAACCTTCCCCCTCCGAATCGATAGAGACGATCGATCCTAGTGTGACCGTTGGTAGACCTTGCTAGCTTTGCTACGAAGATTGAGTCTCCAAAGTACAGCAGCAGCACTCCGTTGTCGCCGCCGATCCCGAGAACCAAGCCGCCGCACTTCTTACCGCCGCCGGTTTCAGGGAGATTCTCTCCAAGTGAGATCTAGGGTTGTGGACTCTTCGTTGACTTCAAGAACACGTCGTCGAACGAAGAGGGACACCTTAGTCTCCATAAGTTGTTTGTATTTCTTGTACATTCTATTTTCAATTTTGTTGTAAAGGAACGTTAGTTCCTAGTTGTAAGGGTTGGGTGCAACCCGTGTTGTGGGAGTAGTGACTCCTACGTGTGGAAGGGTTCCTTCCGTTAGTGCAAGGATTGGATTTCAATCCTGTTGGTGAAGTGACCGAGTTGTCCCTGGTTGGGAGATAGGTCGAAGGGGGAAAGTGGATGTACCCAAATCGGGGAACCACTATAATTTGCTTGTGTCCTTTCTGTGCTGTGCTGTTTTGTTTTCTTGTGCAGGTACAATTTTAATTCCGCAATAACGATGCACGTCACCTATTCCCCCTCCATAGGTGAAGGTAGTTGACACTAGGTGGACTTTCAAGTGGTATCAAAGCCAGGTTACTCTTCAAATAGGTTCACACCTTGAGTAGAATCCTGCCTCTAGTGTCAAGAAGAAGGCAAACATCTACTATGGACGGACTCAAGTACACAGGCAAGATCCCAGTGTGCACCAGGCTCAACTTTCCTATCTGGAAGGAAAGGATCAGGTTCTACATGGAAGCGGTCGATCCCCGACTCTTCATGATCGTGGAGGAGGGACCTTATGTCCCCACTAAGGTCTCCACCATTGATCCTACCAAGAAAGTGTCAAAGAAAATTTCTGAAATGGACAAGGACGAGATGGTGCTGGTGGGACTTGACAAGAAGGCGCAGAACATTCTGGTCAGCGCGGTCGATGACTCAATGATGCAGAACTTCTGCAACTGTAGGACAGTAAAGGAGATCTGGCACTGCCTGATTATCCTAATGGAGGGCACTGATGAAGTGAGAGATGATCGAAGATCCCTCCTGAACCAGAAATATGAGGCCTTCAGACAAGGGCCTAAGGAAGAGATCGGAGTCACCTTCGAGAACTTTCTCAAGATTGTCAATGCCCTCAAAGGATATGGAAGAGTGTTCACTGATGGTGAACTTAATGATAAATTCCTTAGGTCCCTTACTAAGGAATGAGACACAAAGATCTGCGCCATCCGAGAGTTTGGCAGACTAGCTGAAACAGACCCGCAAATTCTGTTTGGGAAGCTGATGTCCTATGAGCTTCAACTGAACACCAGGAAAGCAGAAGAAGAAGCAGAGAAGGCTGCAGCCAAGGAAAAGACTGTGGCCCTAAAAGCCATTCACTCCGGGAAGGGCAAGGGTGCAGTTTCATACCGTGCCAGGAAAAAGGATGAGGAGGAGGACTCCGAGCCATGCTCCTCCAGCTCAGAGTTGTCTGAGGAGGATTTCTCCCTCATCACCCGAGAATTCAAGAAGTTCCTCAAGATGAGGAATCAAAGAAAGAGAGACGGCTCCTCCTCCAGGCATTAAAAGAAAAATTATTCTTCTGACAGGTATGCATCTAAACCGAACAAACATCGCTCCTCTGACATTATTTGTTTTGGATGCAATAAGTCAGTACACGTCGTGGCCGACTGCCACCAAGGCAAGAGAGAAAAGGGGAAGGGAAAGGAGCACAAGTCCTCTAGAGATAAGAAGAAAGAGAGGAGCTACATCGCCAGAAAGCCAAAGACACTGAGTGAATCTGATTCCTCAGACTCCAGTGATGATGAGGAAGCCTACTTCGGGCTGGTGGGTCGCTCCGACTCAGAAGGAGAATGTCCCCCATTTACTGGGAAGGTAAAAGCTCACACCCCTCTCTCCGACTCTGAATCTGATCCTGAGTCTCAGGATGATAACCCTGAGGATAGCCTTTCGGCCCGTGAAGCGGAGCTCCTCGAGAAGTATGAGCTTCTGCTCAACACTTTCGAGGAGTGCCGTAAGAGATTGAAGGCTGAGAAAAAGGAAGTGAAATTCCTTAAGGGTGAGAGTGTCTCCCTAAGGGAAGAGATCACCAGTTTGATCTCTCTCCGACAGGAGCACCTAGACCTGACTTCAAAGCATTCAGAGTCTCTTAAGCTCCTTGATCTTAAGCAGGAGGAAGTCAACAAGTTGGAAGAACAACTTGCGGCAGAAAGGAAGATCGTCAAGAGCCTCTCTATGCCAAAAACAGTTCTTCCAGTAGTTGATACCTTCTCTGCTCAGGCCAAAGGAGCTGACCTGGGACATGTAGGGGTATCTGGTTCCTCATCCAGGAGAAACAAGAACCAGAGAAAGAATAAGGCCGCCAAGAAGGCCTCTGCTGCTGAAAAGAGAAAGGCTCCCCTCAGTCCTGTTGCGTTCAGAAAGCCTAGCTTTCCTTGCAACCAACATGACTTTGAGTCAACCTTTGGTCATCATTTCCGGCCCTCGGTTGCAAAGCCAATGAGCCGATATGATGGTTGGACTTTTACCCGCAACTTCGGTGAGAGTGTCTTCAAGGCACCTTATGAGGAAATCCACATGTGAAATTATGGTCAATTCTCTAGCGGGCATAATGGAAAGCAGACACCAAAAGCCAAGCCTGTTATACTGAAGGAACAGAAGGTGAAGAAGTCATGTGACTGCAATCACTATGATGCCTCCACCTCCAGATCCAAGGCCTCGGCTGTACCCACCATTCCCAGGGTAAAGCAGGAGCCTAGGAAGAGGTACAACAGATTTGACTGTTGGTGTTGTGGCAAAGTCGGTCACTTTGCCGTGGATTGTTGGTTTAATCCGAGGTATAACGAGACTCCCTATGTTAGTAATGCGAGGCCGACCACTCGTAGGGTTAACCACCCGAGGGGGAGTATGCTAACCAAGAATCTAGGACCCAAGTTCGATTGGGTTCCTAAGGGAAATTAATTTTGTTTTGCAGGAATGTCCAAAGGCCACCAAAATGCCAATATGGTACTTGGACAGTGGATGCTCCCGGCATATGACTGGGACAAGAAGCCTGCTGCGTGATTACACTCCAGTCGAGAATGAACCCAAAGTCATCTTTGGGGGGTCAGATCGAGGAGTTACCAGAGGTTACGGTATGATTTCCAACGGTATAATCTCTATCACCGACATGGCTTATGTTGAAGGGTTAAACCATAACCTGATCAGTGTAAGTCAGTTATGTGATAAAGGTTATGACGTTAAGTTCTGCAAGGATAAATGTCTGATAATATCATGTGCCTCTTCTGAGACGGTATTAACAGGCATTAGGAGCAGAAATATCTTCTGCTTAAATTTTCTTATTTTAGATTCATCTACCCCCGTATGCCTAGTGGCAACAGGCAGTGCATCTCTTTGTGAACAATGACACAAGAGATTGGCACATATTAATTTCAAAACAATTAGTATGTTGTTTTCTAAAAACTTAGTAAGGGATGCTCCCGTTATCAAGTGCATCAAAGATAGCCCCTGTCCTGCATGCCAAATGGGCAAACAGACTCGGGCTACCTTTAAGAGCATTGCAGACAAAGACTCTTCCTGATGTCTCTATCTTCTGCATATGGACTTGTTTGGTCCAATGCAAGTTCATAGCTTGGGAGGCAAGTCCTATACGCTAGTGATAGTTGATGATCACTCTCGGTTTACATGGGTGTTCTTCTTAAAACGAAAGTCAGATACGTTTGACATCTTCACTAGTTTTGTCAAGAAGGTTCAGAACGAATTTAACTGCTCAATGGTCAAAATCAGAAGCGACCATGGAACAGAATTCGAATCTGGTGCTATGACAGAGTTTTGTGAAGAACAAGGTATCTTTCATGAGTTTTCCTCCCCGTGCACTCCTCAGCAAAATGGAGTTGCAGAGAGGAGAAATAGAACTCTCATTGAAGCTTGCACGACAATGTTGAAAGACGCTTCTCTCCCAGAATACTTTTGGGCAGAGGCGGTCAATACAGCTTGTCATGTACAAAACCGAGCATTGATCAACAAGCATCATCGTAAGACGCCTTATGAGCTACTGAGAGGCAGGAAACCAACCATGTCCTACTTAAGGATCTTTGGTTGCAGATGTTATATACTGAATAATGGGAAGTACCCGCATACTAAATTTGGTGAAAAATGCTTCGAAGGCATATTCATGGGCTATAGTACCCACAGTCGGGCATATATGGTCTTCAATAAGAAAACCCTAGTGGTAGAGGAATCAATTAATGTTGTATTTGATGAAGGAAGCTTGCTTAACAACAATTCTTCCAGCGGTATTTTTGAAGATGCATGTGCACGACTTGAATAGCTGAGTCTCGATGAGACCGCTAAAGATGAAACTCCTAAGTACGTCAAAGTTTCCACCTCAACGCCAACTGGGAATGTTGAAGATCAAAATGAAGAAAATCTCTTAGAAGTAGGAGAAACCCAAGAAGTAGTCGAAGCTCCAGACGCCAGACTTCTAGAGCTCCGGCACGTGAGGGATCATCCTAGAGATCAGATCATTGGAGATCCTCGTGACGGTGTCAGAACTCGAAGAGGTACTATTAACGAGATTTTGCATCTTAGCTTCCTGTCACAGGTTGAGCCAAAGAAGTTCGACGAGGCGAACAAAGATGTAGCATGGATTTTGGCCATGCAAGATGAACTGCATCAATTCGAACGATGCAACGTTTGGACGCTGGTTCCCAGACCACAAAAGCAGAATGTGATTGGCACCAAGTGGATCTTCAGAAACAAACTGGATGAACATGGTGTCATCATAAAGAACAAGGCTAGGCTGGTGGCTCAAGGTTACAGACAGGAGGAGGGGATTGACTTCAACCAGACCTTTGCACCAGTGGCAAGGCTCGAGGCAATCAGACTGTTCCTGGCGTATGCTTCGCACAAAGGATTCACAGTCTATCAAATGGATGTGAAATCAGCATTCTTGAACAAAGACCTGAAAGAGGAAGTATACGTCGCTCAACCCACAGGTTTTGTCAATCCTACTTATCCCAATCATGTATATTTTCTTAATAAAGCTCTATATGGTTTAAAACAAGCTCCACGAGCTTGGTATGAGACCTTATCTAGTTTTCTTCTTGAGAACAAGTTCTCTAGAGGTAAAATAGATAAGACATTGTTTCTCAGGGAAGTCAAAGGCAAGATTTTGCTGGTTCAAATCTATGTCGATGACATTATATTCGGCTCAACGGACAACAATCTTTGCAAAAAGTTTTCTAAACTTATGCAAGGAAAGTTTGAAATGAGCAGTATGGGAGAGCTAAAGTATTTCTTGAGACTTCAAGTGAAACAGTCTGAGGATGGAATCTTCATCTCTCAGACGAAGTTCACAAATGAACTCCTCAGGAAATTCGGTATGGAGAATGCAACCTCTATGAGGACTCCAATGGGATCCACTATGTCTCTGGATAAGGATGAGAAAGGCAAACCTTTCGATGAAACCAAATACAGAAGAATCATTGGATCCCTGCTCTACCTTACTGCCAGTAGACCGGATATCATGTTCTCCACATGTGTTTGTGCCAGATATCAGGTGAACACTAAGGAATCTCACTATATCGCTGCAAAGCGAATTCTAAGATACCTTAAAGGTACTCCGAATCTTGGCTTGTGGTACCCGAGAAACAATGATGTCGAGCTAATAGGTTTTTCAGATGCTGATTTTGCAGGGAGTAGGGATGACAGGAAAAGCACTTCCGGGACATGTCAATTCCTCGGAAGAAGGCTTATTTCATGGAAAAGCAAGAAGCAGAATTGTGTAGCAACCTCCACAGCAGAGTCTGAGTACATCTCGGCAGGCAGCTGTTGCGCACAACTCCTATGGATCAGAAACCAGTTAGCCGCCTACGACCTTCAGTTCAAGGAAGTACCAATGTACTGCGACTCCTCCAGTGCAATTGCAATTGCCAACAATCCGGTATCGCACAGCAGAACGAAGCATATTGAAGTGCGCTACCATTTCATTCGGGAGCACGTGGAGAACAAGGACATCTCTCTCTGTTATGTCCCCACGGACAAGCAGATTGCAGATATTTTCACAAAGCCCTTAGACGAAGCCAAGTTCAGTCTTTTCAAAACTGAATTGGGGATGCTAAACTATGAGGAATGAAGACTACAGAAGCTCCAGACTCATGCATCTAGGGGGAGCCTCTGTCAGGAACTCAAGTGTGCGCACAGGTGCAAGAACTGAGGGGGAGCAAGGGGTCACATGCAACAGACCCAGATTTGTAGAAGCCGAAAAGGGGGAGATATTACCCTCTCGGCTAAGGCTAAGGTGACTCCAAGTTTACTCTCACGAAATTGGTATTGGTAATGAATATCTCTATCAACTCCATTTTAAGTTCATGCTTTTCATTCCCATACGCTCTATTCACCTTAGCTTGTAGGGTTTTGGCTTCGTCAAATAGGGGGAGATTGTTGGGTAATGTATCCACAATTACCTGGATTTGAGGAAGCCACCTGTCAAGCTAAGATGAATTCACAATGTATTTGATAAAATCTTTCAAGTTGTGCTTGCAGTTATTCCACGCTAAGTACACACCAATGTTAGGGAGCAGTAGGTCAATATACACGGGTCTGCGCGACGTAATCCCTCGTTGAGCAGATCAATGTGTTGGCCTACGTGTACTCTCTCTATTGGAGTGTACTTATCTTCAAGAACAGGGCCGTGACAATGCAAGAGCAGACAAGGAGCAAGGATGGGTCAAAGAGCAGCTCATGGGTGGAAAGACGAAAAATCGTCTAAGTAACAATCGACGAGAATCACTAGTGATTCTCGCCGAATCGTCGAGAATCACTGGATGATTCTCGCCGTCTCTATCCGGCTACATCAAAGCGTGCAAATCTGGCGCTAAGTCATAATCGTCGAGAATCATCAAGTGATTCGGCGAGAATCACTAGTGATTCTCGCCGAATCGTCGAGAATCACTGGCTGATTCTCGCCGACTCGTCGAGAATCACCTTCGATTCTCGCCGATTTTGACTTGGGCGATTTTCTGGATCCCGCTGGACCGGATCAAATGTTAAGACGCTATTTTGAACCACTCTTAGGGTTTCTTCTGGTGGGACCCATAACGGTCATAAATGAGTATTCTACTGTATAAATACACGCGTATTTTGAACAGTAAATAAAAACACACAAAAACGAAGCCGAGCCGCCGACCTTGACCTAGATCGTGAAATCCGCTCTGCCGCCGTCGCCGCTCGTGCCAGTAGTTCGCCGGCTTTGATCGTGGTTGCTTCCAGATCTCCCGGCGACAGAAGCTCAGCCAAGCAAAGCGTCTCACGCGTCTAACCAGAGATCCCTTGTCTCTTGATTCGTTGATCGGGAAAACCTTCCCCCTCCGAATCGATCGAGACGATCGATCCTAGTGTGACCGTTGGTAGACCTTGCTAGCTTTGCTACGAAGATTGAGTCTCCAAAGTACAGCAGCAGCACTCCGTTGTCGCCGCCGATCCCGAGAACCAAGCCGCCGCACTTCTTGCCGCCGCCGGTTTCGGAGAGATTCTCTCCAAGTGAGATCTAGGGTTGTGGACTCTTCGTTGACTTCAAGAACACGTCGTCGAACGAAGAGGGACACCTTAGTCTCCATAAGTTGTTTGTATTTCTTGTACATTCTATTTTCAATTTTGTTGTAAAGGAACGTTAGTTCCTAGTTGTAAGGGTTGGGTGCAACCCGTGTTGTGGGAGTAGTGACTCCTACGTGTGGAAGGGTTCCTTCCGTTAGTGCAAGGATTGGATTTCAATCCTGTTGGTGAAGTGACCGAGTCGTCCCTGGTTGGGAGATAGGTCGAAGGGGAAAAGTGGATGTACCCAAATCGAGGAACCACTATAATTTGCTTGTGTCCTTTCTGTGCTGTGCTGTTTTGTTTTCTTGTGCAGGTACAATTTTAATTCCGCAATAACGCTGCACGTCACCTATTCCCCCCCCCATATGTGAAGGTAGTTGACACTAGGTGGACTTTCAGTATTTTTTGTGTGCAGGCACGGATTATGCTTGGTATGGTGACACCACGAATGGTGTACCTAATTCCTTTGAAACTGAAACTCTAAACATTTTCAGTAGAATAGTTTTATGCATTTAATACTGATTTCTTTCAAATTCATTTTTTGTTTATGGGCATGCAAATGCATGCTGCAGGTAACCAAAAAACTACAAGTTCCATAGGGACATCATTAGTTCAGGATACCAAACAACACAATAAGCTTATGGAGCCTTTTTATCATGACCATACTACTTCAAATAAAGAAACATTTGTTGAAGTATTTACAAGACCATCTGAATCTCATGACAAAAAATGTGTTACCAAATTCTGCAGTTTTACGACATTCTTCACTACCCCCTAAACACATCCCTTTTCATGCTTATCAACCACTTGTGCCGCAATATCAAATTTCTGTGCCAGGAACAATCCCAGGAATAGCTGGTGTCATTATGCACTCAAATATCTAGGCTCCATATTTACCAACTTCCATTATTTATAATGTGGTTGCTCTTTTTTCATTGATTTCACTTGATTTTGCTCTTTGCTATCCCTTCTCTTCCCAAATCAGATCTGTGGCAGCAGCACATAAACTATTTGAGCAGTTTTCTTTATCATATATAATTTTTTTTCTTCCAAATCATCAGAACTTCTGTATTTTCACTTATCTTTCCTTCTTGAAGCCATATCTCATTTTGTGTAGGGATGTTCTTTGTATTATAATAAATGTGAAGCTTCAATGGTATAGCTGTTATTCTTAACCAATCATGAACAAACAATATCCCTATTTGTAAGTCTTTTACAGTAAAGTAATTATATAAAAAAATCATTAGATATTTTCTTTTATCTATTGAGAAATAGATTATTAGTTATGATCAAAGATGCATGTACAAAGAATATTGCTTAGTGAGAACATGCTCTTGACTGAGTTTAAGTGTGTTGGAACCAAATATGAGTGTTTGAAGTGTCATCACACCATTGCCAATTCAGTGGGTTCCAATTCAATAGGAATGCACATAGAATTTAGTTTAATTATGAATGTAGATTTAGTTGATACTTGTATGGTTTAATTTGTTAATCCATTAATGATTATAATTATAGGTTCTTGCTCGATCTTGATTTCTAAATAGAAATGAGTGAGTTCTATTTTATTATTTTGGCTAATTTTAAATTCTATTTTGAATTCGAATGTGTTTCTTCCTGATTTCTATGAAGCAAAGTATAAATTTTGCATGACACTCTTAATTAGTAGATTATAAGTTTTGCTTCTTCTTTGCCTACGAATTACCTCTTAAATTTCCTTGTTTTAAATCTTACAGTACTTTATTGAGCATCTTCATAGTGAAGTTCTGTTTTTTTCTGGATTAGTTTGATCACATGGATTGTATTCAAAATTAATGCAAGACTAGGATGCCCTTCACTTGGAGCAGGAGCTATGCAGGAAATGGGTCCATTATGAGTTAAGCTGTGAAATCACAATTTCTTGAAAATGAATCTCTCCGTAAGTCACAAATATATATAAATTACATTGCTCTTGAATATATTCCGTTATATTTCTTAAAGGAGCCAATATCAAGCTATTTCATGCTTATGGTTGTGAGGATTAAAATAGATTTTAGGACTTTTAAATTGCACAAATGTACATCTTTGTTGTGTGATTCAATTTAAGTAGCAAGCTATTCCATCCTTATGATTATTGTACGCAAACAATGATGTTCAATATAGTAGGAGGTATGATATTGTTTGCTATATCTGTTCACACACATCCTCATGTGACCAATGTATCCGTCCCGACGAAAGACATGATCGTCGACGAATGGTGCCGCCCCCGACGAATGAAGCCTCCCCCGACGAATGTCGCCGCCCCCGACGAATGTCGCCGCCCCCGACCAATGTCACCTCCCGCGACCATTGTTGCTCCACACGATCAATGTCGCCACCACGGCCAATGTCATCCTCACGACAAGTGTCACCCCTACGACAAGTGTCGCCCCCACAACAAGTATCTCCCCCACCACAAGTGTCGCCTCCACGACAAGTGTCGCCCCCACAACTACTGTCGCCCCTCATGACTACTGTCGCCTCCCCGACAAATGTTTCCCCCATGACAAATGTCGCTCTCACGATAAATGTTGCCCCATAACAAATGTCTCGCTAATGACTAATACCGCCCCCACGACAAATGTCGTATCCCCGCTGAATGCCCCACGACTGAATGTCGCCCCCACGACGAATGTCACCACCACGATGATATTAGCCCCCACGACGAATGTCATGCCGACGAAATATGTCGCCACCACGACAAATGATGCATCGACGACAAATGTCGCCCCTACGATAAATGTCGCCCCCACGACAAATGTCGCCCCCACAACAAATATTGCTCCCAGAAAAAATGTCGCACCCTCGTCAAATATTGCTCACTCGACAAATGGTGTCCGCACGGATCCCCGTGGACCGTGGACGAAGGCTTGTTTGTCTATAAACAACGAAACTATATGTAAATAAATAATAAATTCTTCCCTTATTTTTTTAATTATTTCTTAAATTTATTTTTATTTTCTTAGTTCTCGTGGTGCAGGCAGTGATTGTCCTGGTCCTGGCCTTTTTCCATGTGTACGGCTACAAGAGACGAATCCAACCACTGGCGAGGAAAATGCCCGCCAAATGATATTATAGGCCACAGGAACAGCCACTCCGCCCACGTTGGACACGCTGATCACTGTGTGCCGTTCAACAGGCCAACGCGCTTTATCCATTTTTACCCTCCCTTCCGAAACCCGGCCCCTTAATGCAGATACAAGACGAGAGAGCAGCAGTTAGAGCGAGGAAGATCAGAGGAGGCGATGTAGAGAGGAAGAGCAAAGAGATGAGCTAAGTAGAGAAGGCGATGTCGGTGTCTTTTGGCAAACCTGTCTTAGACTCCGCGTGACATCTCCTTTCCTTTTCAGATTTGTTCGTGTTCGTTCTAGCGCTGTTGTATGCTTCTGGGATGTCGCAGAAGCGGCATCCTCCGACCGAGGAGCGCTTTGCTGGATCCGCGTCAGGCGACAGTGGCAGCTTGCCTGAGGAGAAGCGGCAGAGGGTTCCTGCTCTCAGGGGGTCAGTTCTCTCCTCCCTATTCTCTTGTTTGTACGGATCTTTTGTGGTGTTCTTAGCTGTAATTTGATTGCCAATTTTGCTGAATTAATATCCATTCAGAGGCAAAGAAGGGAGCCGGCAGTTCAATGCTCCGTTTTAGTTCGTTTTTTTTAAAAAAACTAAGTATGTTTTCTTGCAATGTATTTTCAGGATATTCATGGAGGTGCTGAAAACAGACGCTTTGAAAAGGCTGCTCTCGGCCCTAGAGCCCTTGGTTCGGAGAGTCGTAAGTGTCATTACTCATTATCCTTATAAAATGTTTCTTTCAAAAGTCCGTTGATGTCATGCTTACGATAAATTTTCTTGCTATCCATTTGCATGGTTTAAAATTTTTATTGAATATTAAATCTATTTGAGTTCTTATAGAGTTTGGAAGAAAGCAACCTCTCTGGAAAGTTCTATATTAGTTGTACATATAGAAGTATTTATATTATATGTAGAACAAAAGCTTAGTCCAGAAAAAAGGTTATATCATGGAGACTCTAAAGTGGTCTAGAAATGTTCTCTCGCACCTATAAAGCATGTGAATCCTTCATTCATGATGGAGGGTGAGCAAAATCAGAAGTTGTGAATTCGTGTCAAGATATCTTCACTGAATTTCTTTGTCTAATTTTTATTTTTCTGTCCAACAAACTGATGTCATAGTGAGGTTGCCATATTTGGAGGAGATGCTGCTTGATAGCTGAAGTTCTGTTCACTATAGTCGCTGTTTGAGATCCCATAAGGTGACATCATACAAAAATATCTGAAGAAGGCGTACACGTGATGTACTCAAAGAATCTGACAAAAGAAATGATGAATTGTTCCATCCCCAAAGTTTTGAAACCGACAAAAAGGAATTTTGGCAATTGGAGTATTCAAATGAAGATCTAGCTTGGTTCGCAAGATTTATTAGATTGTTGAAGAGGAAATACTGAGCCAGAGAAGACAAATGTAGAAGTAGGTATGATCAATGCTCAGAAAAATGAGGTAAAGGAAACTAGGAAAAACAACAACTCCCGTTTCCTCTTCCAATGGCGTATCGAGTTTGCATTTAGGAAGATCTCTGATGGAGAGTCTTGGATGCATGCTTTGGAAATTTTGAACGGATCTTTTTATAGAGTCGATAAGACAAAGAGGTACGCCTTCAAGCCTTTTGAGTTCAGTTTGACACTTTAAAAATGAAAAGTGAAGACTATGTTAGGATTATTCCAATCGAGCTCAATTTGTATCAAATCAAATGAAAAGAAATGGATAAACATTTGATGATGTTATAATAACATGGAAGTAATTATAATCTTTGACTTCTAAATTTGATTATTTCATCATTGAAATAGAAGAATCAAAAGATCTCTCCACTATTTCTATTGATGAACTCTAATGATCACTTCAAATACATGAGCAAAGAATGAATCAAAACCAAAGACAAGTTTAAAATTTGGAGAAAGCACCACAAAGCAAGGTTACTATTAGAGGAGATTGACAAAGTGGATGAAGTTGTGATTATAGAGGATGAGGCAGTTTTAGAAAATCCTCAAATAGTCAAAGGGGAATTGACAGAAATCATAAGAAGCAAGGCCTTGAAATATATCATGAATGATCAACTACTTGAGAACACAGTTGGGGAGTAAGAATCAAAGAATGAAATTTTGAAACAAGTAGACCTCAAAGTCACCGCTTCAAATGCAAAAGGCACATTCATCACAACTATGACTGTAGAGAAAGGGCAAGAAGGGTGGAAGAAAAGACACTTTCTTGTACAAAGACAACATAAGCATTGAGAATAATTTTTGGCATCTTGACTCAGGAGCAAACAATCACGTGTGGAATAAGGGTGCGCTTCGCAGAGCCTGAATCTACGGCTTAAATACTAATTCTGTCAAAATTCCACCCCAAAGGGTTTCTGATGTAGGGGTAGGCTAGTGGTGCACAAACCTACAACACTAGGTGTGAGTGCATGGGTGACACGCTAATCCAAGTCTATATGCGATGCGATAATCAATGTTTCGACGAATGAATATAAGCAATGAAAATTCAGCGCCACACAGATATTAAAGTAGAACAAGCAAATATTTTTTAGGCAATATTTTAATGACTTTCCTCCGCTCGGAGGGCCAAAGCGAAGCGCGCAGTGAATGTTTTCTCTTGTAAATTATTAGAGTACCAAAACAAAATTCTACAAACAGGAATCACAACAAACTATAATAAATCACAAAGTGAAAATGCTGAATCAAATAGTACAATACTACGAAAAACTCACAAAGTAGAGGGCTGAACTGAGGCACTGAAAATTGGGATGGATGGATGTGTAGATCGGCGATCAGAGATGGAACCGGTGGAGAGGCGACGGTGACGGTGGTTGTCCTTGGCTTAAAACGGTGAGAACGGGCAATAAAACGGTGGATCCGGCCACGAGTAAGTAGATCCAGACCAGGGATGGGTAGATCCGTTATTTAGGGGCGGATCCGGGCAAAATGAAGAGTATGAGCGGTGGAAATAACGGATCGGGGGCTAGAACCGTAGATCTGGACTGATCTAGAATTTTAGGGTTATTAGAATGGTGGATCCACGAAGGAGAAATGAGAGGGTGGTCGACTAGGGCAAAAGGGCCCTTTGCGTGGCCGGATTAGGCAAGGGGAAGCGGTGGTAGGGTGGGGTGAGGGAAATGATGTCGGCGGCCTAGGCTGGGGAGCAAGGGGGCGGCGGAACCGGGGGTGGAGGCTGGCTGGCTGGGCGGCGGTACAGGAAGAGGAGGAGCGGCTTGCTGGAACCTGCAAGAAGGCGGTAGTGTGGGGGGTTTTGGAGGGGAAATCAACGGTAGGAATGGAGGTTTGATGGGTGGAAAACAAAGGTGGGGGTAGGGGTTACCTTGGGGAGGAGTTCAGAGGCCTAGAAGTCGTCACTTAGGGTTCCACGACATCGGCACCGGGGAGGGATCACTGGAATCCGGGAATGAGTGTTCTCCAAATTCTGCAATGCTTCATTTTAGCCCTCTAGACCTATATATAAAAAAAGATAAGTTAGGATTTCCCCATCAACGACTATGATTGGCCGGTGAGTTTCGGCTCTTAAAATACATCGATAATAAAATGAAAAAAATAAACTAATATAGTTTTTTGACTTGCGGCGACGTCCCGGACGCAACCGCTGAGTCTGATCGGCGATCCGATCAAATCTTCCTGCGCGAATATTTGAACGTGCGTCCCGCCTTGCGGCGAACCCCTCCAGGTGCATGATTTGATGGATTACCATCAGTTTCGATCGAAATTCCCGTCAAAAGACAGAAGTACTTGAATCAACCTGAGTTTGCGGCTTAAATACTAATTCTATCAAAATTTGTTCGCGTATGATCGTGCGCGCGAATGTGCGTCTACCTTGAAATGAGAGAACAGTTGACTAAATTCTCAGAGTTTTCTCTAGAGGGGGTGAGGGTGAATAGAGATTAAAATTTAATTTAATTTTAACTATACTTTTCACAGAAGTTGCATATACTCAGATGATCAACCAAAATTTATGTTAATTAATTTTAAACATAGAACATCATATAAGTAATCACAGAAAAATGCACTATTACAGAAGACACAAGAAATATAGTGGTTTTCCAAAATCTGGGTACATCGACTCTTCTACCTCCTTTGTAGGAATTCACTATCACTGCGTCTGTGTCTTTTGATAAGTAGACTCTTAAAACCAATCACTAGATCTTTTGATAAGCAGATCTTGAACCAATACAGTTTGAGTCTTTTCATAAGAAAACTCTCAGAACCTTTATCTGAATCATTTGAAGTGAGATTCTTAAAATTTTTTTCACAAACTGAATAAGTTTAGAAAGAAGATATTAGAAGAGGATATGAAGATGTAGTAATCTTCTTGATGAGTTCTCTCAGCAGAATCCTGAGGACTTGTTGGCACTAAGTGAATTGACTTCTGGAAAACTGATGAATCCTTGAAAAAGAAGAACTCAAGGATTATTAGTCCTTTATTCCAGATTATGCTTTAATCTTCATTGAATCAGATGCAGCAATTGATAAGAGCTTGAGAAGAAGAAGAACTGATTCTCTATTCAGATTCAGGAACACGTTGATGATTGATTGATTCAAGGAAAAACTTCAATTGTAGATGATAATCTTCCTAATTTTCTCTGCCGAATTCTATCTTGCAAAACTACGATCTGATCTGTGTGTAATGATCGATGTAGCTTATTCCTCCTTTATGTTGTTGATTACAGATCATCATGTGTTTATATAATATATAATCATCTTCTAACGTCTCCAAGAAACGGTTATTCAGTTTAAAACTTTCTTGAATAAATTCTGATTTAATCACCCGAACAATTCACGTTCAGAATATTATTCAACGTAGCATCGAATTCATATTGAAGTAACATCTGTCAAATTAACTCTGTAATTGACATTATGTCGACATCATATCGAAGAATGCTTCGATATAGATCATGAAGTAATGTCAAAAAAAATTATTTTGAAGCTCTGACATATAATCAAAGTAGCGTCAATATTGAGTCAAAGTTGTGTAGACTTCCAGTCGACGCATGTTGACATTTTCTGACTTTTCTCATAAATTCAGTGTGTCTTTCTCATGTCCTTTACTCTACTGACATCCTATGACTTCTAAGGCCATATTACCCCCTCTATACATTATGGGTAATAAACCTAGGATATAAAGTCACTTAAAGTAATTTGTTAAACTAAATCATAAGAGTTTTTCTCAACAGACCTGTTCCTTTATGTTGCCAGATTTGGAAAACATTGAGCCCTTACAATTTACTCACGCACGGTTAAAACCAACCGTGCGAGAAAGAATCACACAGGCGACGACAAATGACAATTTTCCAGACAAACATAAATAACTTGTGTGATTTTGTTTGCGCACGGTTAAAATCAACCATGCGAGGCAAAATCGTATGGGCCGCGATATATCACGTATTTTTAACATTATGACCGCGCACGACCAGAGAAGGCGTGCCCAAAGGATTTCGCACAATTCTGCGATAATGCATTTGATGCAGCGTTGAGTGATCACGACAAGTGCATGATCTCGCACGGGCAAAATGCCTCGGCGCGAAGGAAAATCGCACGATCGTGCAATATGTTCATAATTCATTTTATGGGTTGAGATTTGCCTTATGTGTTCAATACAAGATTTCTAGGGCCAATTGCCTCCTACATGAGCAGCAATTTGCCATATTACAAAGATGAAACGATGAGGGAAGCAATGTGCTCACCTCGATCACAGTTAAATGCTCAATTGCACACCAAATTGGGCGAAAAATACACTTCGTTTGTGAAACGTGTTTTAGTGAAATATGAGCAATAACATATCGAAAGTGAAGTGATTATCCAAGAAAATATACCCATATGAGTCTAGACTCATCACACCCTCCTCAGACTTACACATTTGCTCGTCCCGAGCAAACAATCTTCCATCAAGACCGAAAAAATCTCATGCTGGTTAAGACATTAAATGCGAAGAGTGCAATGCAAAGTCTCTTACACGCGTGCGTAGGAATTCTAGTAGAAAGATCTTCTACGCATGCTAATTTAGCTTATAGTTTCTGAATTGCGTTTCGACCTATTACACCTACTCGTAATTGAAATCGACCGTAAATACTCGTCACATACAAGGAGAAAGTAGTGCGATCGCATGGAGCTATGTTACTAAAGATCAAAGATCGGAATAGTCTCCCAAGAAATCCATCAATGACGATGACCATAGGCTTGCCCGTTCACACCCTCTCCACGACACTAGTTAAATTCAACAACACGAACCAATAGGACTTAATAGGTGATAACGTGGGCTTAGGTTTATGGTGCGGTAATCAAAGGATAAACGCGAAGGCTTTACACACCTAAAACAACAATGAGCTCGCAAGAAAAATGATATCCATGCAAAGAGTAACATGCACATGACACCCCCAGACTTAAACGAGATACTCTGGGCCGTGTGCACTCCCTATTCCCAAATACAATTTCTTTTTCAATTTTATATGTTTTTTTCGGGTTTTCACTTGGCAATTTTTTTTACATATAGGTTTTCTTTGCACAAGTGAAAATGAATTTGACCACTAATTTTTTTTTAAGTGAAGCACAACAACCACATCCATGAAAAACTCCTGATCACTCCCAATTTTTATTTTCAATAAACAATTTTTGAGCTCACCTTAGTTGAGTGATTGGGATTGTCGTGTAGGCTTTGGCGAATTGTTGGCATAGCTGAATCAAATGGTAGGGTTTAGGCACAAGTGGTGTGAGCAAAGATATTATATATAGGAATGGTGCAAAAGCTCAACCGGGACAACAGGTGAGCTAAATCACGTTCGCACTAATAAAATAAACCTATACAAATGCTTCGAGAGTCGGTAGGGGTAAGTTCTAGTCATCGAGAAAGAATATTCTTCCTCCCTACTCGAGCAATACAACTATATCGCTCGCCTATACACTCACCTATACTACTGTTGGATTCTACCAGATTCATGAATTAAGAGTATAGTAAACGATTTCCACGCAATTAGAAAATTATAAAACTAAAAGTATATGAAAAAGCTAGTTCTACACAGAATTCTACACGTGACGCGTGCATTTGACTAAGAGCACTGCACGAGTCAACATGTTACTCTACGATTCAATCCTATGCCAGCACGACAACTTTCCAAATCCACATGAAAAATCAAAACTTACTCAAAACGCTCAAACAGGCTAGTGCGTGCTCGAGTGGGTGCAGTGGTGTAAATGACAAATGCAAATGAAATAAATTTTTTTCTTCTAGTATGTATATGAAGTTTTGCACATGCAGTGCGGGTAACTACGCTCACATGCTCTCCCCAGACTCATGATATGCTATGTGTTAAATGATATAGAATTAATTTTTTTTTAAACAAGGAGAGGGGAGAGGGTACCCAATGCTCAGCAAGTGAGCATACTAGAAGGAGCGTGAAATCCATGAGCATCACTGCAATCCAGTATAGCTACCTACAGGGTGAATAACTCCAAGAACAAAGCATGATATTAAAATTAATAACGGATTAGAAAAATAAAATAGCTCAAACACGTACCTAAATGAGACGAACTATAACAATTGATACTTAACACATGAAACGATTATTCAAACATGCATCACACCGAGAAAACAAAGAATTGCAGCACAACAACAACAATAAATAAACAAAGATTCCCGAAAGGAATCCATAGATCCACAGACGGGAACATAAGTCTCAATTATCAAGTTTAATACAAAATATACTTAAATTAAAAATAGCTTCATTGTTCTCGCCACGAGGATGTAAGATTAATCAGGGGGAGGGGGGATGAGTTAGAGATGAAGGAGTGGGCGTCCTGCGGCCCCAAGATGTTGAAGCACGACCAAGTGGCATGGATGATGCCATCCCCATGTGCTCCCCCATATAGTACATCATGTCACTCTGTCATGCAACAATATCCTCAATCTGCCGAATTCTTTCATAGAAGTTAGGGAACTGCTCCTCGAAGCTTCTCCGCACGACGCTCCACTGAGGAGCTAGGGCAACAATACACTGATTGGTGCAACAGAAATAGGTACATCACCCTTAGAAGACGACTCCACATCCACAACATCGGCAGGGGATTGGCCATCTGCAACAACATCCCGAATTTGATAAGACCAACTTCCACTATCCTGAACTTTCTGGATCAGCCTAAATGTGGTCATCATAATAATCGTAATGGGATGACCCGTAGAGACAATAATCATGGGAGGCAACGAGTACCAAACTCCCACGCCCTTGGTGATCCTAGTGATATAATGGGATCCGCCGATGGATTTCAAAGGTAGGTAAGTGGCCCAATGGAGGAGATAACAGGCCAATATGTTCCCGAGATGCATGTTAAAAGATATAATAAATCTTGCCATCCCGGCACATTTTGGCTCATCGCGCGGCAGTTGATACTGTGGCCGATAAGATGCTGGACATATCAGAGTGCGGGAGAGATAATATTAGTCGACTTAGGGGCCCGAGCTTCATACGCTCGGTTTCTTCCCGTAATGGATTGCCAAAATTCGCTGAAAGAGACCCCATCAGGAAACTCATACGGTCAAAAGTGGATTCCTGTCTCCAAGATTTCCTCATGGGAGTAAATCCATGCATAAGCTGCCAAAGTGCCAACACCGCAAGTGTGCGTGCGACCCATTACTCGGAAAGAGACCGAGGTTGGATCACCGGTCGAATCGTCCACTGAATCTAGAATGCAGAATGTGGACAAGAACTCGAGGGTGAGTTCTCGGAAACCATCCTCAAGTATAGAGAATAGTTGATTACAATTTCCCACCTCAAGCAACCTATTCACCACCGCATTAAGTCCTACGGTTTCGAGTGCGGAATCCATAACAAACCTATAATCCAAGAATCTCGTCTGCTTCAGCTTGTCAAACCTCTCTATGTGCTCCGACCTTGAAAACCGCAACATTATCTCCGCTGATGAGGATTCCGACCGAGAGGAAGAAGAGCCCGGTCTGAAAGCAAATCTCTTTACTGATTTCTTCAGCCCCATGACAATGATAAGGAGCGGATTGAAGAAGGATGTAGGATGATTGGAAGAGGAATTGAAAGAGGAAATGGAGGAATCTACCTGGCGCAAGACAGGCAGAGCGGAAGCCGCAGATCGCGCACAACGATAGATTAGGGCAAGCCATGTGAAACAGTGTTGTGCAATCTCGCTTTTTTTAATTTTAAAAATCGCACGATCGTGTGATTTGATTACACACGGTCCATCCGCCCATGCTATTAACAATTCAGCCAAATGACTGTAAAAATTTTCTATTTGTATTTTTTGAGTGCAAGAATGATGAAGGAATTTGAACAAATTGATTTAACCGCCACAGTCTCCTGGAGAGAGAGAAATGATGCAAATGACACACCATAAATTCAACTAAAGTCGATATCATAAAGTAATAAAGATACTCCTATGCAATCAGACAAAGTTAAATGATAGAAATAATTCTATATTCTACTACAAGATAAATGCTGGGGTTATTGTGCTCTCAGCACCACATATTTAAAATTTAAAAAGTTTTATCTGATAGGTCTATGAAAAGCGAAGTGAACATGTAACTGCTCAAATAGCCATGCCGATAATGAGTACCGATACAACGACATAACAGTTACTCCTCTACTTGAATAATGATACCTGAATTTCACGGGTAGAGCAAGTAGGAAGTAAGAAGAGGAGGGGGGGGGTGCTCCTCGCTAATCTCACCACAGAAGAACTCCTTGCCCAGCAAGATATCATCATCAACAGGGAGGATATACGAGGGAGCAACAATGAACGGAGCTTCCTCTATGGAGGAAGAATCACCCTCCTTGCACAGGAGGATACACTGATCATTGAATTGAATAGATGTCTCCACCTCCTCCTGAAGTGCTTGTGATGAATTACCCTGCAAAGGCTCGGGCACAGAAAGGATGTCAGGTGATAAAATAAAAGAGCATAAAGAACCAACATTTGCATGAGTGGTCTCGACTTCACTCCCGATAGGTGAACAAACAGAACATTGTCAGCGACTTCCATAACACAACAAGACTCAGGTAAACATTCAGAGACTTCATCAGTGGTTTGGATCCCCTCCAAAGGTGATGACGTAACATCTCCTCACAATGGTAAACATCCTCCTGCACAAGATTAGGCTCGACATTAGGTTTCTCCACCTCAGCCTGCATTATGACTTCAACAAGATCATCCACAACAATTATAGTAAGAATTTGCACAGAAAGAGAAGGAACGGTGCTCGTGATAAGATCACATAATTTCTATATTATGTAACAAATTCACAAATTGTGATGAATCTACGTGGGAGAAAGGCTCGATCATATCAGAGAATGGATCAACAACAATCTGAATGGGCATATCAGCAATAGTCCCATGAAAACATGGTGGTGATGCAAATAAATCATTAGAGGTTGAAGGGGTGTTGCCCAAAGAAGGGGTAGAAAAAATTCAGATATCCAGTTCATCATCTTTCTCCATTTGGTGTTTAAATGCAGCACAATCCTTAAAAGCGTGATCCGTGCTCCGACAAAACAAGCATTGTTTTTCATTTTTGCTCGGCCCTTGAGGGGCTGGAGATGAATAGGAAAACGATGTTTGCAGTGGAGGTGAGTTATAAGAATTGGGCGCACCGTATATACCGTAAGATAACGGTGCTCCATATGTTGAGTCGTATGAATTATATCTACGGTCTCTAGCATAGCATTCATCGCTCAAATGATAATAATCCCCACACCATCGACAACAAGAATATAAATTTGAGTGCATGATGCTATGAGGAGCAGATTCAAATGCTTATATCAACACAGCTTTGCACAACTTACTACACCCAACAATATCTCACTAGAGCAACCTCAGACTGTAAAAAGAAAAACAGAAGAAAAGGTTTGCAAAATAAATTGAAAGAAAACCCTTACCACTACTTTTCTAACAACAAAAACACTAAATCGCATGCATTCCCTGGCAACAGTGCCAAAAACATGGTGTGTATATCCAATGTTTTAAATATCGGATATCAAACACATATCGAATTGTGTTTTTAAATGTCGGAAGTCGGAAGTCGGAGACATGTCAGAGATATTGTAAAATATCGGATTTCCATATATTATAAATAAAAATTTTATTTAATATATACTAACTATAATTATATGTTATAAAAATAGAAAAATAATATAACAAATAGATAAAAAATGAGTCATTTATATTATGAAATAAATTTAAATAGTATTTGAGAAAAAATATTATTAACAAATACAAAATGATACATTGTAAAATATATTTAATACCATACATTAATTTTATTTTGATAACAATAAGTTTATTGCAAATTAAAAAGATTTAAAAGTTAAAAATGCTTGATTTATTATAAGTTTTTCAAACTTATAAATTTATATGAAAATATGAAACAATCACCTAATAAATGTATTAAATATTTTCCTACTTTTTATAATATGAAATTAAAAATTTGTGAAATAATTATGTAAAATTGATTGTAAGAATAAAACGTTAAAAATTGAAATAATAAGTTTAATCGATTTAAACATACATAATATAGTATCCATATGTGATTTAAATATATGATGTTTGTCTGCAAATATAACATAAAATAAAATAGCTGGTGATCTATTTAAAAGTCGTGTCGGCTGATATATCGGAAAAGATCGGACATGTCGGACTATATTTTACAAAAAGACATAATCTATTATTTTGAGAAAAAACATATCGTTTTACTCTAAAAAATGACATGTCGGACATGTCAGAGGACATTTAAAACAATGTGTATATCAACAAGTGCACCGGTCGGTTAAATAATATAAAACAGGAAAAGTTCCCCAAATATCGATCTCTCAAGGAATGCATGTTGAGGCTGTGCTTCAATTGTTAAGAAAATTAATTATGAGGTTTGAAAAAGATGACTTTAATTTGTGGCGGTGGTGTGCGTGTAGAATTAGAATTTGGTTGCGGGTCTCCTTCACCGCTTCACACGAGGCTACACAAGCCTATCTCAACGAACACAAGTGCGGGTCCCCTTCACCGCTTCACAATCACAATGGCTTATGCGGGTTGTTAATACCGCTTCGCTAGGTCGAGTGGGAGTTAGTGAGAGTGCAGAAGTGGAATTAAGAGTCGCAAGCACCTCTTCGCTCAACAAGCAACTTAAACAAAGCTCACTCGATTCATTCTTCATCACATTTCTCACAAGCTTGAACAAAATCATCACAAAAGAAACCACAAGGAAATTGCATGATATTGCATATTATGTTCAACAAGATTCAACATCAAAATAATGAAAGAGATTCTACTCCGAAAACCTAGATCCACGGAAGGGAAAGATAGAGATACAAACAACGATGAGACTTTTCCGTCGACGTGGGAGGTTGCACTGGGTTGTCAAGCCATGACCTGCAGCCACTCATCGGTTGCGTCCGGGGTCGGGGAAGGCTCTCACCACTTCCTAAGCGGCCGTCTTCTCACTGGGACATGCTGTTCACGTCACACACTAGCTATTCCTTGCTTTGCAGAGATCAGAGAGTAAAAACTCACTTCCTTAGGCCTTGGATGCGAGGAAATCCCATAGGGTATCAAACCCTACTTGGAGGATGAAGGGGGAGTGCTGGAGATCCACCCCGAAGGGTTTCAGTAGAAATTCCCGTCAAAAGACAGAAGTCCTTAAATTAGCCCGAATCTGCATCTTAAATACTAATTCTATCAAAATTTGGTCGCACACAGTCTATCGCAAGTTCGTGTGTGCAAACGTGCGTAGACCTGTTCTGTTAAGTTGCCAGATTTGGAAAACATTGAGCCCGTACGATTTACTCACACCCGGTTAAAATCAACCGTGCGAGAAGATATCACGCGTGCAACGACAAATGATAATTTTCCATACAAACACAGGTAACTCGTACAATTTTGTTCACGCACGGTTAAAATCAACCATGCGAGGCAAAATCGCATGGGCAGCGACTGATCATATATTTTCAGCATTATGACCGCGAATGACCAGAGAAAACGTGCGCAAAAGATTTTGCACGATCGTGCGATAATGCATTTGATGCAGCGTCAAGTGATCACGATGAGTGCATGATCTCGCGCGGCAAAATGCCAGTGCACGAAGGAAAATCTCACGGTCATGCGACGTGTTCAGAATTCATTTTATGGGTTGGGATTCGCCCCATGTGTTCAATGCAAGATTTTCGTAGCCAATTACCTCCGGCATGAGGAGCAATTTACTATATTGCAAAGATGAAATGATGGGGGAAGAGATGCGCTCACCCCGATCACAGTTAAATGCACAATGCACACCAACTTGGACGAAAAATACACTTCGTGTGTGGAAAGTGTTTTAGTGAAATATGAGCAATAACATATCGAAAATGAAGTGATTATCCAAGAAATTATGTCTATATGAGTCTATAAAATTCTATATAAATTGGACTCATCAATGCCCCCTAATTTTCGCGGATCGTAAAACATCGAGAGACGAGCCCGAAAATTATTAATTGCAAGTGTAACGTCTTTGAGCCGTAGACTTTGAATATGATAGTGCGTGCACGTTAAAAATTATTATTCGTTTGCGTCATTATGTTACGAGTATCTTTCTGATTGAAATCAAAGATTCGTTGTGATTGGGGTGGATATTTTCTTCCCTTTTTGCGAGATAATTTATTGGATTGTGATTGGCTCTGTTTCCTCTTTTAAGAGAAAAGAATATGACGGAATATATTGACTTTAATTGAGCCTTCCTTTATAGGTCATATGCATGACTTTTAAATTGGAGAGTATTCTTGTCCTTTTCATTACGTTGCTGCGGAGCCTTTGGAGAAAGTCTTGCTTGGAACACGAGGAGGTTCCCTGTCTAAGAAGGTGAGTCTTTCATAATTTTTCACGCAAGGATGAAAAGCGATGTGAAGCGTGAAAAAAAGGGAGGAAGAGAGGTGTTAGTCGCCTCGTGCGCGAGGGGAGTCACGCAGTGTGCGGGCAGTCCAATGCGCACGGGTGGCCGGGTGGTACCCGTGCGGTCACTGTGCCACGCGCAGTACGTGCTCGTGTTTAGTGTCGCGCATGGTCGCGCGGTGTTGTGTCCGAGCGCGGTTCTGTTTCTGTGCGCGGTTCTGCGCGCTCGTGCGCCACGTTCGGTTCGCATGCCACAGAGCTGCATGCGTGCGCGTAGTGTCGCGTGCTACGGAGCACACACAGTGCTGCGCGGTGTGAGCGCTTGCCCTGTGTTGTGCGATCGTGCTTGGCCTGCGATGTTGGTGTTGCACATGTGCGGCTTATTGGCGGCGTGAGTTGACTCCGTACGCCTTGGAATTTTTCTATTTCCCTCTTTTTTATGTTTGTCGTGCCAACTCTTGCATTTGTTTTGGGTTTTGAAGCGTTACACTTCCGCGAGGTCGATGCGTCGTCCCTCAACTTTGAGCGAGGATAAGATTGGCATGTGGCGGAAGCGCTTTGACCTTATTTCGGACATCGAGGTGAGGATTTCGCTCCCGCAAGAGAGTACTCATAGTTCGCTCAATGGTTATGTCACGATTTCGGAGGGATGCTTGAAAGCTGGCATTTGGATCCTTCCCGCTCTGGAGGCTGCGAAGATCTTTCGATTCTGCGGCGCTATAATTACACAGTTCTCCTCGATAGGGATGACAAGGATCATGGTGCTAATCTGTTTCTTTCGAGAACATGGCTCTCAACTGGCCGTCCAGTTTTTCCGAGAGTGGTGTGAAGTTTGCTCTGGCTCCGACGATCAGATTGAGGTGAAGAGTAATAAGAAGTGGCTTGCTTTCGAGGACAAGACTGACTACCGTCATATGGGAACACTTTTTGGGTTCGTCAAGAATCCTTGGAGATTGCCTGAGGTTAGCGGGTGCTCCTGAGGCGCTGCTACAGACATGCGGGTCAGGAGTACGATTTCTCTCCCGTGCTGGGCTTTGAGGATCCGCGCGAGTTGGCGAACTTGCTCCTGGTGATTGGTGCCTTTGTTGGTGAGAAGAGACTGGTCTTTGCAGGTCTTTCTACTGACGTCGAGCGGAGCAACGCCGTCCCCTTGGAACAGGGCAAGAAGAGAAAGTTGGTTTTTTTGTTATAACAAGAGGAGGCAGGGCCGTCTTTCGCCGCTCCCATGCCCGTTGTAGAGGTTGCTGATGACATCCCAGGCGAGTTTGAGGACGGACCCCCTCCTCTGCTCCTGAGGCCGAGAAAACTTTAGAGTTGCCTGCGGATGAGCTGATATTGCAGGATGGGCCCGCGTTGCCGTAGGTTGTTGTGAAGGGCAAGAAGCGCGAGTCCTCTTTTCAGGCTGCTATGCCGAAGGTACGTTGGTCATTTTGTTTGATCGTTCCTTGACCATGCACTTGTCACCGTTCTGATCCAGTGTTTGGTTTATTCAATTAGATGAGATGCATGATGCCTTGCTTACGTGGGACAACAACTACATGATTTTTTAGGACAAGATCTTGTTTCGGGCGAAGTTGACCTCATCAGAGGAGTCCCTGACCTCTGCTAGGAAGAGGAGAGAGAAGACCATCTCTCCCTTGGATGGGTTTGAGCCTGATCTTACTACTTCCCAGGTCAAGAGCGAGGCGCTTCAGGGGAAGCTTGTCATGGCTGAGGGGAGTATTTCAGAGGCCCTCCGCTGTGTTGAGGCGGCTGGGACGGAGATGTCCAAAATGGAGGTTGATATGACTCAACTAAAGGAGGAGAGAGCACACATGACTACTACACATAAAGACATTGAGGTCGCACGAGCTTCTGCAATTGCTGAGTGCAAGGAGTCCCGCGACTTTAGACTGGAGCGAGCTCGGATTGTAGAGGGGCTCGTTCATAGATGATGGCTGCGGAGGTCGATCTTCTATTGGAGGATGTGCACGAGGTCGTGCTCCGTCTTGAATTTGGTAAGGTCTTTCGTCTGGCACAGAGGATGTCAGAGCGCTCTGACCTTTGGGTAGAGGTTGTCTCAGATGACGATCCTGACGTCAATATCCCGGGATGACTTGCTCGCATCCGCATTGTGCTTGCGCGTTGTATATTGTGTTTTCCTTTTGCTTTTGTTGTTGTAGGTGCGGCTTAACATCTTTGTATGTTTTTGTTTATGATGTAGTCCATGAAATGTTTTTTTTTTGAGATTATAAGGATGTTCTTTTGCTATGGTTTAAAAGTGTTTTTCTTTTCACTTTCCTTTTGTTTGAATGCATGTGCGTGATGTTCGACATCAACTTTAGTGGCCGCTATTCGACATCGAGGTCGGGGGTCGACGCTTGAGTGTGGTGCGGAGGGATTTTCCCCTTGTTCGCATGGTGCGAAAGGATCCAGAGTTTGATTTTGACAAGGTGGCGCATGGGTACTCGTGGTCTGCCCTGCTGAGGTTCTGGAGGATGACTTGTTGCTTGTTTTTATCTTAAGGTGTAGAAGGGTTTGGGGTCCGTTCATTTGAGTAGTATATAAGGACTTTTGTCCACTTAAGATGGTAGTGCGACGATTATCTCCTTAAGGCGCGACGTGCTACCAGTAGGCGATTTGCTGAAGGCTTGAGTGTCAGGCTCCTTGCAAGTTGCCTAGTCTGCGACGTGTGCGCCTCCCTTTGTCATTGCTGTTAGTTGAGGGTGCTTGCGCAGGGCAAGCACAGTCCTCAGAAATTTGTTTCAAAGTTAGGAACACTTTCCCATAGACGGAGCCAAATTGTTGCGCCTCACTCGATTTTCCTCCGATCCAGAGAATCAGACTGTCTTAGCTCGAGAGTGAGCCAAGTGCGCAAACTGTCAAATGAAAAGCAAACAACAAGGACGCAAGGCGTTTTAGTGTGGAAAACACGAAGATGGTGAAACATCATGTAACCAGATCCGCGTTAGGTCAAAATTCACTATATTTCTTGAGGTTACAAAAGTTTGAGTTCCCAGGAGGGTGACAGACCACCTGTCCATTTACAAGCTTTGAAGGCAGAGAAAAGAGGAAAAAAGAACATGTCCATGGAGCTACTGCGAGAGCCTCCACGAGAGCCTTCTCATGTGCTTGCTGAAGAGTCTATGTGAGCGTTGAGCATAAGCAGACTTGAGAGAAAACAAAGGGAATTCAGTACGAAGGAACGAACTAAGTCTCATGTCCTCACCGGAAAACCTCAGAGCTCTCTCGTCTCTCTGGTTGCTTGTCTTTAAATGAAGGTTTGGAGGCCTTTTTATAGCTTTCTTGAAGTGATACACTGGTAATTGCGCCCGGTTGAATCTAGAGTTGACGAATGACGTTGCTTGGTTTCGGTCACCTGGATCGCCAATTTCCCGAAAATGAAGAACATGCCACCGGGCGGTCCAGGCGGCCTACGCATGTTGCCCGGTGACGGTGGCGGCCGGAGGCGGCGACAACGATCGGGAGCTGCGGGGTGTCGGCTGCGCGCACGGGCGGGAAGAGGCTGCATGCGTGAGGCCTTACGCGCGGCCTTGCGCGTCGACATTGCGCGCGGCCTTGCGCGTCGACCTTGCGCACGCTCGCGAGTAGGGGCCTTACGCGCACGACCTTGCGTGCACGGGCGGGGAGGCCGTCCGCGCGGCTTCTCTCGCGAGTGCGCGCGGGGAGGCCACACGTGGTGCCTGGCCTCGTGACTCCGTGCGCGGTGCCTTGCGTGTGCTTGGTCCGAGCCCCCCTTTTGGCTTTGTGACCCTTCGAGCGTGCACGGTTTACCCGCGCGGCTCATTTGTTCGGGCTGACTTGTTTAAGTGCTTCGGTCTGCTTTGACTCGGATAATTTTAGGGGGAACCCCATAAAATGAAATTAATGAAGAATAATCATGAGGAATATATTCCAAACTTGGCGTGGAAAACAAAAAGAAGTTGATCATTGTGGAAGAACTTAGAGAAACCTTAATTGTCAAGGACCGTAAGAGAAATTTGAAATTTTAATGATGGAATAAGTAAATACACAGTTCGTTATAGTTGTAGTTGGTTTTTAAGCTTTCAGAGTAATGAACTAAGTTTCTATAAATCTAACTTGGAGGAATTTGAATTTTACATTTCGGATTGCGACAATATTCTCCATTAGTGAGATTAGAAAGTTTTGGTTTCCTCCCATTATCTCTATCATTAATCTTTTTGATAGATTCAACATACTAAAGAATTGTATTTTACCTCGTGCTCATATAATTTCCATTGATTGAATGATAACATGAATCATGGCTACTTAGAAACTAGACTTTGAAGTCTGGAATTAGTTCATTTACAAGCAGAAATGTATTTAAAGCTTTTTTACTAATAGAACTAAGTGTTACAATTCTCTGATTATGATCAGGTGTGCAGTCTTGAAAGATAGGAAAGTCTTGGAAATGATCGTCTCGACCCTTGCTTGACCCAACCTTCCCAATGGCGGAATATACAACAGGATCCAACCTCGAGTGAGAGAGGAGGTGAGAAGGGAGCCTTGCTCAACCCTATCCCTAGATTAAGAAGAGAGATTTAGGATTTTTGATTCATTCTACCTTCCATGACCCCTCATTCACATATATAGTGGGTGGGAAATGTTACACAATAAATCTTTTATGCCCCTAACCCAGGCTACAAGATATGCGAGTAAATTAAGGTGGACGAAAAGACACAATACAAAAATAAGAATATAGCGTTACCTGCGGCCACACATCGTCACCCCTTATGTGGGCCCATAACATCACCTCCCCCATGTGGATCAAGGTTATCCTCAAGCTTGGGGTATGAGATTCTCGCCGACCTGACATCTGGGTCATCGTTGTCGTCCGAGGGGTCATCAACTTCTAGCAAAAAGACACTATCACCAGTGGCCAATTACATATGGTTTATTGAAGCTGAGATAAAGTACTTGTGCGCGTCGTTCTGTTATCTCCGCCCATGAAATGTGTTTGATGGATGGGGTACCAATGAATCCTTACCATTGTGCGTGGTGGAAAAGGTACTCAGATGAGAAAAAGGGTGTCCTTCCCCTTACTACCTTCGTACCCGCCGTGGTAGCTACTATACTGAGTATCCATGAGGAGACATTTCTCATAGATGCAGGCTAGTCTTATGGATGTACTAAGGCCCACAGAGTTTGAAATTCGACATCGAGACGCATTCGTTCATGTAGGATAACATTGAAGATGCATAATTGATGTTCTGACAAAATAGAAGGAACACATACTAATAACATCTGAAAACTTTCCAAGTGATCATTTACATGCTCCAATTGTTGTTCATGAAAACTCTCCAAGTGAAATCGTTCATGTAGGCTAACATTGAAGATGGATAATTGATGTTCTGACAATATAGAAGGAACACGGACTAATAACATATGAACATTGTCCAAGTGATCATCGACATGCTCTAATTGTTTGCGAGAGATGAGATCGCCAATAGATTGCTGCATAGAGGTGAGACGAAGCGCTTATCGTACTAATGTTTGAAGGCCGCACAATCTAACTTGAGTGTTTCACGCGAGTTGGATGTACCACAACTGTGTCGAGCACATGAGGTGAAAGGAAACCAATCCTATCCGATCTTTTAGTGACGGGAGTTGGTTGGTGGAGAAGTACTCACATCGGTATGCCACGCCAAGGGATCTCTCTTGCCATCAAATAAAGGAAAATCCAGCTTCGTGTAGCGTGTAACGCTACCGCTTGCAAACTGATATCTGTGAGAATCAGACTGTATGGCATCCAGCAGACCGCCGACAAACTGATGTCTGCGAGAATCAGACTGTATGGTGCCCAACAGACCGCCCTCAGTGGAAATTGTCATGCGCCTCGGTCAAGGCAGCGAATGCTGATTGTTGTTGACCTTGGACGCTCATCATCTTTTGCATGGCATCATATTTTGCATGTGGGAGTTGTTCATAGGTGGCGGTAGAAGTGGTCGACGATTGGAAGGATCGATTTAGAGTGTTGAGCACTTGGGTGTCGGGGGAAGAAGCGGGGGAGTGCGACAGAGTGGCTGAGAAATCCTTCGAAGTTCAGTATTAGTTGGTCCATCTGCTTGAAGTGGAGTTACAACGAGACCATTACTACTGGATTGAGGGTCGGGCACTAGGATGGCCGCTAAGCTACAATTGAGCTGCGGGAAGCGAGTTGGAGTTGGGGAGAGGGAAGATGACCATCCTGGAGCACGATTAGTGACTTGCTAGGATCAAACAGGAGAGGGGGGAAGTTGAAACAGTGCTATATACAGGGTTAGCGCCACAAACGAGGTCGATGATAGCTGCTGGCGTCGACCAGTCCGTCATTTGCGGTTGGGGAAGAGAACAAAGGTATTAATATTTCGGTTGTGTTGCTTGCTGGGAAGTGTTGGCTAGTTATTTGGAGTCGGCGGAAGAGCGGAGTCCTAATTGAAGTTGGGGGAAGAGCAGAGTCCTGATCAAAGTCGGCTAACTGTGAAAGTGAGGAGAGGGGATCCAAGTGCTGCTCCGATACCAAGATGTGATGATCCTTCGATTGCAAGTTGATGTGCGGTGTTGAGAGGGAGAAATCTCGAAGCGGATTGACTTGATTTAGCCTTCCCAATGGAGGAATATACAACGGAAACCAAGCTTGATCGAGACAGGAGGAGAGAGGGGAGAGTCTTCCTTAACCCTATCCCTAGCTTGAGAAAATGAGAGGGGAAAAAGATTAGGAGATATTTAGAGTTTAATTCATGCTATGCTCCAAGGTACCCTCACTCACATATATAGTGAGTGAGAAAAGTTTCACAATATATCCATTATGACCCATCCAGGCTACAAG
This sequence comes from Platanthera guangdongensis, assembly GCA_039583875.1. NCBI lineage: Eukaryota > Viridiplantae > Streptophyta > Magnoliopsida > Asparagales > Orchidaceae > Platanthera > Platanthera guangdongensis. The sequence continues at coordinate 107,595,158 of CM077152.1, forward strand.
ATGCTTGAGGAGATTAAGGTGCATGAAAACATAAAATGTGATAAATAAATATACAATGCAAATAGAAGAAGATACACATCATCCGCGTCCACGCGTCATCACCCCCTACGTGAACCCATAACATTATGTTTAAGGTTTATATTAACTAATTCAATTTTTTGGACTATAAATCTGGACTGATTAGAAGATAGAGTAATTGCTCATTCTGTGCAAAAGAAATATCTGTATCTACGAGCATGCTATATGTTCTTTATGAAACTTGAACATTAGCCTGTACTTGATGTATTAATATCTCAAACAGCTTGTGTTGCATTTGCCACCAGGTGAAAGAAGAAGTTGAATTGGCACTAGCAAATCACTTGGCTAGCATGTCAAGGTATGAACAAGCAGATTTTAGTGAACATTGTTTTCTGTCAATGCCTATAAACAACAACAACAACAACACTCAAGCCTTTGTCCCACTATAGTGGGGTTGGCTATATGGATCCTTTGTCACCATTGTGACATATCTTTTGTCATAATATCACTAATGACTAAGTACATCATGTCTTTCCTTGTAGTTTCATTCCAAGTCTTTGTTGGTCTACCCCTCCCTCGTTTAACATGCCCAGTGACTAGACTCCCACAACGCGTAACAGGTGCCTCTAATGGTCTCCTTTGTACGTGTCCAAACTATCTTAGACGAGCTTCTCGCATCTTCTCTACAATTGGAGCTACTCCTGTCTTATCCCTGATACATTTATCCCTAATTTTATCCAATCTCGTGTGTCCACACATCCACCTAAGCATTCTCATCTCCGCAACTCCCATTTTTTGCTCATGTACACAATTCACTGCCCAACACTCAAAACCATAGAGCATCGCGGGTCTAATTGTAGTACGACAAAACTTGTCCTTAAGTTTTAGTGGTACTTTACGATCACATAAGATCCCTGACGCGCCTCTCCACCTCAACCAATCCGCTTGGATTCTGTGTCACATCTTTGTCAATACCTCCGTCTTTTTGAACTATCGATCCAAGATATTTAAAACACTCAATAAGGGAAATATCTTGATCACCCAACTTAATAACGAAGTCATCCGCATATTTGTCAATTCCTATAAGAAAGAAAAAAACTGTATCTTGTTTTATGTCGTCATTTTATACCTTTTAAATTTACGCCATTTCTTAATCGCATATTTGTTTTTACTATAATCATTTGATGTATTTATGTTTAATGTGTACTTGTTCTTTTTTATCAGAGAATGTGGAAAACAGATTAATCCAGCTTGCTCCAGAAATTTACAGCTGCAGTTCTTGAATAAGCTCTCTCTTCCTGTGTTTACTGGTACTAGAATTGATGGAGAAGACTCTTCTTGTATAAGTGTAGTTTTAGTTGATTCTTTGACTGGAGAAAGAATTACCTCAGGTCCGGAGTCCACATTAAAAGCTGAAATGGTAGTTTTAGAGGGTGACTTTGAAGGTAATGAACTGGGGAATTGGACATTTGATGAGTTCAAAAGCAATATTGTAAAAGAAAGGGATGGAAAGAGATCACTCCTGACGGGGGATATTTTTCTTGATCTCATTGAGGGAATTGGTGTAGTTGGGGAACTTTCATTTACAGATAATTCTAGCTGGACAAGAAGTCGAAAATTTAGACTTGGTGCAAGGATTGTGGATGGTCACTTCAATGGAGTTAGAGTTAAAGAAGCGAGGACAGAAGCCTTCATGGTCAAGGACCATCGTGGGGAATGTGAGTACTTGTGTTATTCTTTTGAGAATAGAGTGGTAAAGGTAGAGTTTTTTCTTCCATGTTCTATATTCCTGATTACTAGCGGAAAGGGCCACATAGCATATTACAATACAAATATCCGATCATTCTGTGACAACTATTATGCTACTGGTCTCTCAGTATTGTTGTTTTGTCAGATTGAAGCTGGAATGATTCTCTTATGTTCCCTCCATTCTTATCTAAGACTTATCTATAATTTTAGCATCATATCACATGTGTAACATTCCATTCTAAATCCATCAAATTACATGAGCCCAGTCAATACTGCCACAAAACTTTATTAGACAGTTTCTCGAGATGATTAACAAAAAATCACTACAAACTAATGCCAAAATATCTGTTGTGCGGCAGTGGAATCAGCACAATAACATACAATGTTGGCGATTATCCAGCCAAAACATCAAAAGAACAAATATACTAATCTCTGTAGTTCTTAATACATTGATCACTTGCTTAGGAGAAACATGTACAACGTGAGTATACAACATATATTACAAATATGTTTGTCTACCCCGAGTTTTGCATCCCTCTCCGCTATAAGTATGAAGAGGTATTCGCCGACACCCTGACGTTCAATACATTTTCAAGGCAAGTTAAAGCCCAAGGATCCCAGAAATATCCGCGCGACATCTCAAAGCCCCACTATCTCTGAGAATATAGCCCTTGCTAGCATCTCATTGCATTCACATATGCTATGTTGCTCTTGAGTGTACTCCTATTGGTCTCACGGACACCTTGATGCGATCCGCGCTTCGCGAAGCTTTAAATTTAATTAGAGAAGAACTTGACACAATATCTAAATTACTATTAAGTTAGCACCCCACCACTTAACTGAAAAAGCAACTTTTCACCACACAAAGCAATTATTAAATTTAGTCAAATGCCGTAGATTCACAATCTAAACAACAAGAGAAAGCCCAATGAAAAATAACAACAAGGAATGATAGGAACGGATGGTGCACTACACTTGAAAGACAACATTTGCTAAAACTAAGTTAATAAGCCACTAGTAAAGAGATTGAGAAGAGGGCAAAAGGGAGATCTCACCGGGAAGCCCTAACAGCGTAGTAACAATCCTCCTCCGGCGCAGTCACGGCTAGACGAATAGTGGCTTCAAGGTAAGTAGGTAACATATGTTGGCGTTGTTGCTGAGGAAAAGTTGGTGATTGGGTAGTGGTTCAGTTAGGGTGGAGGGTTAGTGGCTGTGCAAGAAGGAGCAGGTGGGATCAAGGCCATGGAATACTTGCTGGAGGAGCGGAGAAGGCCAGGGAGGCGTAGCTGCGACTGGGAGTCAGGCGGCTTTGCATCTGGGTGCATGTAGATTCAATCGGCTGGAGCGCAGGTGCGACAGGCTTCAACTACCACGAGGAGGATGCGGCTCGACTGTTGCTAGGAGAGAATAGTCGGATCAGGCGTTGACGAGACGTAGGAGCCGGCGCACATGAAATGGATTCTGGCGGCTTGGAGTACAGAGGAAGGAATTATATTTTTTTCTTAATACTCCAAAACCATCCCGTGCTTTGGGCATCCATAGGAAATATTTATAGGATATTTTCCTCCTTTTCTCAAGTAATATTTTTAGGTTGTTTATTTTATTCCCATCATTTCAGCAAACCTAAAAAAATAACACATCGTCCCGCTCCGCTCACTCTATTCCGAACCATTTTATTTAAGGTCACATGAGGTGGTTAATTTCACGTGCCGGACCACTAAAAAGCAAGAGGTTGCTTCAAATGAATACAATAACTTGGAAATAAAAAAGCACAAAAAATGAACACAACAAAAACAGAGCTAGCTTGCCCCAGCCAGGGTTACATTAGTTCCTTAGGGGTTGAGAGAGAACTCGACTCCGGAGAGACTGTTTTAAAGGCTGCAATTGAGAGATTTGGTCATCGTCGTTGTCACTCCATAGCACTGATCCAACTGCTACCTACCCTGGAGACTGTTTTAAAGGCTGCAATTGAGAGATTTGGACATCGTCGCTGGCAGGCCCCAGCACGAGTCTAGAACTCCCCAACATCAAGCACCTGATCAATCTCCTCTATAGTGGGTGTGAAGGTCGGCAGAAAACATGTCGTTACCCCTGGCTCCAGGGTAGGTAGCACCGTGGCGGTATATGGACGGTGGGTGGGGATCCATGGAAGGAGTAGAGATCTGCCACATTGAAAATCAGTGATGTGTCGAATTCCAAAGACAAATCTAAAAGGTAAGTGTTTTTCCCAACTATTTCCTCGCCTGAAATGGACCGAAGCGACACAGATGAAACTTGTGCTGTCTCAATGGGAAATCTTTCCTTCCTAAAATTAACCAAACACCTAATCTCCTTTTGAAAAATACACTTCACACCGATGTATATCAGCGTCGAACTTGTATTTTTCAGATGTTACCTATAGTTTATTGCTAATAGTTTTATGTAATGATCATTCTTGTCATGGCGTCGCCTAGGCGTCCTGGCGCCCAATTGTTGAAAAGGCGATGAACGCCTTTTTTTAAAAAAAAATATGACAATACACTGCGGTTTATATATAAACCGCAGTCTATTCTGTTGGATCCCTAGTTTGATTTGGGATAGGTTCACTAACTAGGATAATTGACCCACCATGTATAGCCAAGGTCATGTCTGTGTCCTACAGTTTAGGCTATGTCCTTAGAGTTAATATCACATGGACCAGCCAACAGAAGACTGCAGAAGACTCCAGACTTAGAGAAAAATAAAGGTTCAGGAAAGTGAGTTCGACGTTCGTCGAACTCAGCTCGACGAAAGTCGTGCTCAGCTCGACGAACTCAGAGAATTCTCCGAGTTAGCTCGACGATATTCGAGCTAAGGTCGACGATTTCTGGAAGTTCAACTTCAACATTCTAAGTCCAGAATCCTTTCTCTGAACTCCAGTCGACGAAGTTATGTTATCAGCTCGACGAACTTAGAGCACAAAATTGACAAGCTTTATCAGAAAGCAGTTAGCTGTTCTCAGGTCGACGAACCTGATGCTCAGGTCGACGAACAAGAATTATCTGGTCGACGAACATGATTTGTCTGCTCGACGAACTCTGGATCTAGGTCGACGAAATCTGTTCTTTGCTCGACGAATTCTGTGCAGATCCAGACTTAGATTTTTCATTCTTTTGTCCTTATTCTATTGTAGTAATTCCTGAATAATCAATGCTTAATATTCTCTGAATATAACCGTTAGAAGCAGCATTGATTATGGTATTCATCAGTATTATTACTTGCCGCTTTTCAATAGGACAATTGGGGAAATCCATTAATGCAGATATTATATCCAGCCGTATTTCATTCTCCAGGCGGTCAACAATCAATGCAAAAAGGAATTCAAAAATTCAAAGGAAAATTTTGACTAATCATATAAAAGAGATTTTCTCTTTTCTTTTATTAAAAAGGAAACAGTCAAAACAAAAGAGAACACAAGGCATACAGAGAAGATCAACATCAATTATTATTCTAATCCTTCTCTGTACAGAAAACAATCTCGTCTTCCCCTTGACATTGCTGAAAAAGAAGAAGAACATCCATTTCAAATCAAGAGTCTTCTTCAACATTCACTCCAGGACTTTTCAAGGACAACAAACTACTATCAGTCAAGAAGTTTCTGGATTTGTTCAAATCAAGGCTGAAGATAGAAGACCTACACCCTGAAGCAAAGCTCAAATCTTCATGAACAATTTAATATCTCAGGGGGTGCTTTGACAACATCAAGATCCACTAGTCTTCTCTGTTGTTTTGAGAAAGAGAAGACACCATAAATCTCTCACCCCCTCTCTGTATAAAGGGTTCTTAAACTCCCTTCAAAAGTTATTCCTTGGTTGCAAGTCTCCTGACCAAAAGACTTGAGTTGGTTTTTGAGCACCTGATCAAAAGCTCATTGGTGCCAGTCACCTGATCAAAACTTGTTAGTGGATTCCTATCAGGGTGGTAGAAGAGTGGATGTACCCAGGTTGGGGAACCACTATAAAAATTCTTGTGTTGTCTGGTTGCACTTTTTTTTGCTGTAGCTGTGTTAGTCTAGTTTTGTTGTTGCTGTGTTAGATTAGTTTATCTTAGGTTGCCATTTTGCTTACTGTTAATATTAGTATAAATTATTTGCTCTACTCTGAAAATTGTATAAGCAGCAAAAAGTTTTAAAGATACTCTATTCACCCCCCGCTAGAGTATATAAGGTCTAACCCTCTCTTTCAATTGGTATCAAAGCAGTGTTTCTTTGGTTGTGCAAGCTAACTCTTGAACCAAAAGATCCTGTGTTAGATCTGACCTTTTATTTCTCTTAAGATTATTATCACAGCATGACACAGAACAAGGATTATGCAAGCACCAGACCTCCAGTGTGCAACTTGAATAAGTTTGCCATCTGGAAGGCAAGAATTAAACTTTATATGAATTCCATTAATGAGGACATCTACAACTCTATTTTGACAGGTCTTTCTCAACCAACTGCATCTACATCTACATCAACATCAAGCACACATGCTGTTCCACCACCTGAGTGGACAGATGCTCAGAAGAAGACCAAAATTACTGATGCAAAGGCCATGAATATTCTGACTCAGACTATGTCTGATGACATCTTCCAGAAGGTGGCTGAATGCACATCAGCCAAGGCTATTTGGGACTTTCTTAACCAGATGGTAGCTGGTTCTGCTGATGAGAAGAAAGATAGAAGATCAACTCTCATCTCCCAGTATGAAAATTTCAAGAAGGATGAGTCAGAGTCTGTTGCTGACATGTACAACAGATTGAACTCAATAATCAATGAACTGAAGACTTTAGACAAGGACATCACTCTTACTGAAGTGAATGATAAGATCCTCATGTGCTTCCCAAGCTCATGGGATTCCAGGATCTGGCCAATAAAGGAGGCCAGGAGTTTAAATGAGATTTCCACAGAATCTCTATTGGGAAAGCTCAAATCTTATGAGCAGCTGATAAAGTCTAGAGAAGCTGCAGAACAAAAGACTCCTCCACCAGCAAGAAAGGAGCAAAATATAGCATTCAAGGCTACTGAAGAGACTGAGCCTTCAACAATTAATAAAGAACTAATGAGTCTCTTTGCCAAGAGATTCTACAAAATGACAAGAAAAGACTTCAGGAGAAAATAATTCAGGCTGGATGATAAGCCCATGTATGATAAAACCCCCACTAAAGAAATAGTGTGTTTTGGCTGCAGAAAGCTGGACACTTTATCTCAGAGTGTCCAGAGAATCAGAAAAAAGAAAGAAGAAGAGAGTACTCCAGAAGACAACAATACAGCAGACCTTCCTCCAACAAACAGAAAAGGAAGGAGAAGGGCTTTGTTGCTGATACCTGGAGTGACACAGAAGATGAATCCACATCTTCCAGTTCCAGTGAAGAGGAAGAAGAGACAAAGGCCAAGGAAGTCTGCCTCATGGCCATCAATGCCTCTAGCAGTCCATCAGATGATGAAGAAGAATCTGATAATGAAGAAGCTTCAGAATTAGAAGCTGATCAGGCACTATCATCATTTGATTATAATTTTGATAGTTTTAAAATTGAATTTAAAATCATGTGTATAGATTTTATTAACTCTGAAAAAGAAATCAAAATGCTTAGAGAAAGACTGTCTAATCAAGAAAATTTGATTTCTGAAAATACTAAATTAAAAGATGAATTAACCCGAGTAAGTGAACAAAATATATCTCTAAAATCTGAACTGGCTGAGGTAAGGAAACTTGAAGAATCCCTGAATAGAAGAACATCAAGCTGATGGACATCACTAACACAGTGAATGTCAGACTTAATGGCAAGCTGAGCTTAGGTGCTTCATCAAGCCTACCCCCACTCATTCAGAAAAACATATTAACCACCCCAATAAAATTTGTGTCTGAAAATGGTAAGGAGAAAGTAGAAGATAATAATTTTAATCAAACTGAAATTATATACAAGAATAAGAAAAGAAGAAAGAACAGGAAAGATAATAACCAGAATAATGTTCAGCAGTTTTCGTCGAACTCCGATTGACGAAACATGTACAGTTCGTCGAACTCAAGTCGACAAACTCCGAACGCAGAATTATACTATAATAATTCGTTGAACTACGATCGACGAAACCAGTATGGTTCGCCAACCAGAGATCGACGATTTTGGGGCTCAGAAAATGACTTCTATCATTCTCTGAATGGAGTTCGACGAACTCGTCCCAATTCGTCGAACTCAGGTCGACGAACATACCAGAGTTCGTCGATCTCAGGTATTATTACAGAAACTCTAACTCTAACAAAAACTTTAATAAAGATCTTAACTAACCAAGGGAGAATATCAACCCATTCACCCAATGGATAATTCCTCCCAGAAGATTTCACCCCTTAGGATATAAAAGTCAACTTGAATATTCTTACATTTCAAGTTTTTCTTATGAAAAGAAACAAGGACCCAAGGTGACCTGGGTCAAGAACATCTAACTTATTTCCTTGCAGGTGCAGAACTATCCTATCACTCAAAATAAGTGGTATCTGGATAGTGAGTGCTCAAAGTACATGACTGGATGCAAGGACAACCTAATCAATTTCAAGGCAAAGCTGGGTCCAAGAGTGATCTTTGGTGATTCCAGCTTTGGACAAATTGAAGGCTATGGAGACTTCAACAGTGGAGCTGTCACTTTCAGAAAATTGACATATGTGAATGGTCTCAAACATAACCTAATATCCATAAGTCAGTTATGTTATACAGGTTATCAGGTTTGCTTTACTGATTCAAAATGTATTATTTCTTCAAATAACCAAACTATTTTAACAGGTTGTAGACAAGGGAATATATATCTAGTAAACTTTGACTCTGCTAGCTCAGAACTATGTTTATTCAATCAAGTTAGTAATAATAATATTCTTTGGCATAAAAGACTAGGTCGTGTTAACCTTAAGAACATATTTAAGCTATTTAGGGACAATCTTGTCAGAAGATTGTCTTCTGACCCCTACAAGAAGGAAAGCCTGTGCAAGGCTTGTCAAGAAGGCAAACAAACTAAAAACAGCTTTAAGTCAATTAATAAGAGTGACTCACCTAAGATTCTGTACTTGCTACATATGGATCTCTTTGGACCCATTGCTGTACAAAGCTTAGGAGGGAAGTCTTACACTTTAGTTATTGTAGATGACTCTCTAGATTCTCTTGGGTGTTCTTCTTGAGAAACAAGTCAGATAACTTTAAAGTCCTTACAGACTTTCTTAAGAGCATAAAGATTGAGTATTCTACTCCAGTTGCATTGATCAGAAGTGATAATGGTACTGAGTTTGAATCTCTTCCCATGCAAAGATTCTGTGAGGAGGAAGGTATCAGACATTGTTTCTCTGCTCCTGGAACTCATCAACAAAATGAGGTAGCAGAAAGAAAAAACAGAACCCTCATTGAATCTGCAGGAACATTGCTTGCAGATGCATACATGCCCCTATCCTTTTGGGCAGAGGCTGTGAGCATAACAAACTATGTGCTGAATAGGAATTTGATACACAAACTTAAGGGTAAGACCCCTTATGAATTACTCAAAGAGAAAAAACTTAAAATTGATTACTTTAGAATTTTTGGGTGTAAATGTTTCATTCATAACAATAATAAAAAACACATTAGAAAATTTGAAGCTAAAACTACAGAGGGAATTTTTCTTGGATATTCCCAAGTTAACAAGGCTTATAGGATTTTCAATAAATCATCCTTAGAAATGGAAGAATCTGTACATATTTCTTTTGATGAAGCTAACATGTATTATAAGGAGAAGGACTCTTCTATCTCAGATCTTTTGCAGGTATCTCACTTGTGTAAGAAAATAGATGAACTAAACCTTGCACCAAATGTCATATCACATCCTCCTCCACAAGCTGATGAGGGCAGTGAAGAAGAATTTTTGGAAGTGATTGAACCTCCTCCAACAACAGATATTGCTCCACAAGAGGAGTTAACTCCAAATACTGTTGCTGAACCAACTCCACCCACTGACCTTGTCACATTGAGGGATCACCCTAGATCTCAAGTGATTGGAGACATGTCAGTAGGTGTACAGACAAGACATCAACTCAATCAAGATGTGATGCATGTCTGTTTCCTCTCTCAAGTTGAGTCTCAATTCTTAAATGATGCAGAGCAAGATCTCCACTGGATCATTGCAATACAAGAGGAGCTCAATCAATTTGAGAGATGCAGAGTTTGAGACTTGGTTTCAAGACCCAAAGGCTATCCAGTAATTGGAACCAAGTGGCTATTCAGAAACAACTTGATGCCCATGGTGTAATTGTGAGAAACAAGGCTAGACTTGTTGCTCAAGGCTATAAGCAAGAGGAAGACATTGACTATGATCAAACCTTTGCTCCTGTTGCAAGACTAGAATCAATCAAGATTTTTCTTGCATATGCTGTCTACAAGAAGTTTGAAGTCTACCAAATGGATGTCAATGGTGCTTTCTTGAATGGAGAACTAAAGCAAGAGGTTTATGTTGAACAACCCACAGGTTTCAACTCTCCAACTTATCCTTCATATGTCTTTAGATTGCATAAAACTCTTTATGGTTTAAAGCAAGCTCCAAGAGCTTGGTATGAGACCTTAGCTAGTTTTTTGATAGAGCATAAATTTACTAGAGGCATTGTAGATATGACATTATTCACTAGACACCATAATGATGAAATATTGTTAGTACAAATTTATGTAGATGATATTATATTTGGGTGTACAGATTCCAAACTATGCAAAGGTTTTCTGACCTCATGCATTCAAAGTTTGAATTGAGTAGCATGAGTGAGCTCTCCTACTTCCTTGATCTCCAAGTGAAGCAGCTACCTGATGGCATCTTCATATCCCAGGCTAAGTATGCTAAGGAACTTTTCAAAAAGTTTGGGATGGCTGATGGCTCAGCAAAGAAAATACCCATGACCACTAATGCTGTAATAGACTCTGATGAACACGGGAAACCTGTTGATCAGAAATTATATAGGAGAATTATTGGATCCCTATTGTATCTTACAACAAGCAGACTTGACATAATGTTTGCTACATGTATTTGTGCTAGGTTCCAAATGAATCCTAAAAAATCTCATCTAGTTTTTTTTAAAAAAATTTTGAGATATATAAAGAGTTGTACTAGTCTAGGACTTTGGTATCCTACTGAGTCAGAGTTTGAGTTAACTGGATACTCAGATGCTGACTTTGCTAGATGCCATAGTTGTCAAGGCGCACGCCTAGGCGCGCCTGAGGCGCCGGGCGCACCTGAGGCGCCGGGCGCACCAGGCGTAGCCCTCCGCGCCTCAGCACAGCTGAGGCTTGTGATGTGCCCCAGACGCACCTCAGGCGCTCCCAGACGCGCTTAGGCGCGCGCCTTACAGGCTCCCAGGCGCGCCAAAGGCGCGCCCGGCCTTTCAAGGTATTGTTTTTTTAAAAAATTTTGATATGGGCAAAAACATGATCTTAGACGTACCCGAGGCCCCCCTAGGCGCACTTGGGCGCCCAATTCGCTGAAATTGAGCGAATTGGGCGCCCAATTCGCTCAATTAATTCGCTGAAATTCCGCGAATTCAATTTCAGCGAATTGGGCGCCAATTCGCTCAATTTCAGCGAATTGGAAGCCCAATTCGCTCAATTTCCTTTTCCCCCCAATTTTGCGGCTCACGTACCTCAGGCGCGCGCCTGCGCCTTGCGCCTAGGATCCAGGGGCCCTCTGCGCCTCGGTGCGCCTTGTGCCTTTGTAACTTAGCTGGATGCACAGTAGACAGAAAAAGTACCTCAGGAACATGTCAGTTCCTTGGTATGAGATTAGTCTCATGATTTAGCAAGAAGCAGTCATCTGTGTCTACATCAACTGCTGAAGCAGAATATATAGCTGCTGTCAGTTGCTGTTCCCAGATGCTGTGGATTCAGAACCAACTCCTGTACTATGAGTTCAACTTAAATAATTCAACTCTATTATGTGACAATACAAGTGCTATATCAATAACACAAAATCCAGTGCATCACAGTAGTACCAAGCATATAGACATTAAACATCATTTCATAAGAGAGTGTGTAGATAAAAATAAAATTAATCTTGTCTATATCTACACTGATTACAAATGGCAGATATCTTTACCAAATCTTTGGATGAGAGAAATCATCTGTTCTTCATAAATCAGCTTGATATGATAAATGAAGAAGACTTAATTTGATTTCTGTCTATGGTCGACGAATTTTCCAAAGTTCGTCGAACGGAGATCGACGAACAGAGAAAAGTTTTAGAGAAATCGTCGAACGGAGTTCGACGAACTCTCTGTGAGTGAAGCTATTTTCGTCGAACGGAGATCGCCGAATTTGCTTCAGAAAACTTTCGTCGAACGGAGCTCGACGAAATGTTTTCACATCTTCTGACAGAGATCGACGAATTCTTTTGACCATCAAATATTTCGTCGACCTCAGCTCGAAGAATCTTTAATTTCTCGCCGAACGGAGTTTGTCGATTCATATTCTGAAAAATAAACCTTATAACTAGGTTTTCTTCAACCTCCGTCCCGCGCTTTCAGTTCCCTTTGTACTTGATCTTTGTTTTTCTCTTACAGGTGCATTCATGGCCATTCCAGCAACCGCTCTCTCTGCCATGAAATTTGATTTGGCCTTTGACATCGATTTCGACTCCTTCCAGTTCTCTGACGCCATCTTCGTCGAAATTCTTAAGTTATTCGAAGACCAACATCTGAAACAGTTCATGATAATGAGAATCGAGATCGCAATGACTGAAGTCAAAGAATGAGTGTATACATCTGCAACTACAGAAGAAGATAATATGACTGGATCAGTTTCTGGTAATCCAGTTACCCTCTCCCCTTCCGTACTAATCTACATTTTCGGTCTGTTAAATGGTGAAGAAGAAATTGAAATGGACTTTGAGGAGTATGCTAATATGCTGACCAAAATGGGTTACTCTGGCGACAACCCTAACAAACTGCTGAATAAGAGCTTGTCTCCTTAGTACAAGTTCTTGGCTGACGTAGTCGGCAAGGTGCTGCTGGGCAAACACACCGCCCACGACTACATAACCAGGCACTAGTTCATGGTGATGAGTGCTCTGGTCGAGAAGAAAGCAGCACATTGGGGAAGCTGCTGTTTGATTTGATTAAAAAGAAAAACAACAAGAAAGAGGTCTGCTTTGACAGAATTCTTGCGATATTTCTGCAGGAGAAAGCTCAAGAACATCTGGTTACTTCACCAGTGTTCATTAATGCCTCTAAGAGGCTCACCTCTGCCCTCTTTGGCAGGTGGGAGAGGAGGATAACCAAGCCAACCAAGGCTTCCTCTTCCTCCAGACCTTGTGAAAGTATAAGGGCTGTTCCAGCCACTCCCCACCCTGCTGAAGATGTTCCACCTCCACCTCCTCCAGCCTCCCCAATTCATCTCTCTTCACCAGTTCACACCACAGTCCATACTCCTACATCTCCATCATCTCCAGTGCATCATCCACAAACTCATATTCACTCTCATACACCAACTCCATCACAACATGGTACACCAACTCCATCACAACATGGTACACTAACTCCATCACACCCTGGTACCCCACCCTCATCTCCTCTAGCAACACATCTAGACAACATACCCCTTTCCAACCTCCTCTCACTCCCTTCTTTTGACCTACTGTCATCCCCCCTTCATACTCCATCACCTGCAGATGAGCCAATGCCAGATTCTCTACCTTCCCCTCCACCATCCTCTTCCCTCCATACTTCTGTATCCACTCAGACACCTTCTGAGTTCATGCCATTGGACTCTCCTTCCATTCCACATCTTCTGGTAATTCTCACTCCCCTCATCAAAAACTTCATAGCAGAGGCTATTTCACCTCTTGCTTCTTCCATCTCATTCCTTGCTGCTCAGATTTCTGCCCTCTCTGTCTCTCCTTCAGTCAGGGGCCTGGCTCCAGTGCCTACTGAAACCAGGCAGGGGGAGATACTCTATGAAGAAGTAGCTCCAGTCCCAGCAGAAGAAGAAGCAGAAGCAGCAGCAGCAGATGCAGCATCAGACTTAGCTATTCCTACTGATTTACTTGATTTTATTGAATCAGATATGGATATGGATGAGCCAGTTATAGATGAAATAAACACTGTTGGTGATTACATTATAAATCCCATAGTAAATATTTTGAGTTTGTTAAATATTTTTGATACAGTTTATTTGAACTTCCTTCCAGAAGACAGCCCTAAGCCTTATATGGCTATAGTTCTTTATACTTCCCCAATAAGCCCCAAAGTTGCCATGCAACTCAATGTTAGTTTTGCAAGTATAGAGGCTCCAGTTATTCCATCTCCACCAAGAGAAGATTCTTTCATTATTCCATCCCCTGCCAAAGCCATCTCTGCTCCAACATATATAATGGATGACAGCCCCATGCCAGATCTAGATGAGTTAATAATGACAGATATAAAGGCAGAGAACCAATCAGCTATTGCATATAGTCCTCTAGCTCCAGCTCCAACTCCAGCTCCAGCTCCTCCTCAGGCTGAATAATTGTTGATATCTGCAGAAGCTCTAAAGAAGATTAATGCTTTATATGATAATCTCCAAGATCTTCAGATGATGATGATGATGAAGATGATTCAGATCAGTCCCTCTGCAAAAAAAAGGAAAATCTCTAAGAAAAGGAAAGCCCCTCCAATAGCTGCTCCTAAACCTAATCCTACTCATGATACCCCATACTACATTCTTCAAAATATTACTCCTTACAAGGGCATGCCAGCTTGGATGTGGCTGTTCAAAAATCAGCAGAAGGATAGAAATAAAAGCAAAAGATATTCTCCTCCACCACAGAAATATAAAAAAGGACCTCCTCCTCCTCCTCCACCTGCTGCTGGTGCTTCAGGAAGTTCCTCTCAGAGGTCTACCCAATATACTCAAACTTATCAGAGACAACATGGTAGATCCTCTTCTCATTCTGGAAGCAGCCAGCACAGGTACTCCTCAAGCAAGCAACATCAATAACCTCAACAACATCTACAGAAAAACTGAACATCTTGAGGTTGCATGACCATGCAACAACCTCAACAGGTACTCCTCAAGTATACACTCTTCTCATTCTGCAAAATATTTGTTGCATGGAAGGAAGTTGACAAACAAATTAAAGATCAAATATGAGCAGAATTAATAGTACGTGACTTTGTTTTCAATGATTAGTGATTAGTGAATACTGAATAGTGATTGCATAACTGTAGTATTTTAGTTAATTTTTAATTGATAGTCTATTATTTTCAGATTTATTTTGATAATATTGATGGTCAACGCAAAACATTACTGAAAAGCATGAGTGAAATTTGGAGAACTTGGAAATCTACACTCTTTATCACTTATGTAAAAAATGTTGATTTGGAGCATCGATACAATGTTCCTTCAAGTATAGCTTTATTACTCCCGAAGACTGGAGAGTTTTTGTCGACCATCGCACCACTATAGAATATATAGTATGTGTTCTTAACTTCTTATTAAATTCAATATTTTATATCATTTTTTATCTTTATAACTTATAAGTAATATAAGTATTAACAAATATTTATTTGTGTAGGAGAAAAGTAAAGTTAATACAGCGAGAGCAAAAACACAAAAGTCCTTTCATACTACTTACAGAATGAGTTATTCTGCATTAGAAAAAAGAATGGTATTATTTCTTTATATCTCTCTCGTATTTTTTATTGTACATATTGGTTTTCTAAATAATTAAAATGACACTTTACTTTTATTTTATTGTCAAGATTGAACAAGGGGAAGCTGCACCAATTTCACGTGCAGAGTTATGGAAAGCCGGTCATAAAAGAAAGAGCGGTAAATACATTAGTACAAATGCAGCTGAGTTGACATCTAAAATTGTAAGTTTAAATATTTCATTTCTTCATTTATAAATTATCAATACTTCAAGTCTTCAATAGTAATATTGCTTGAGAAGTATAAATGTATAATTTCTTATCTGTAATGAAGAAATTAATTTATATTACTTATTTTAAGAATGAGTTGTCGAGCCAAGAGTCCCAGACTCAGAGTGCTGAAATAGTGTCACAGGGAAGAGATGACATCCTTGCTTCTGTTTTAGGCCAAGAACATCCGGGTAGAGTTAGAGCTGGTGGAAAGTTTTCCACCATTACAAATTTTTTCAAGAATGATAGACGGAGCCGGAGGACATCAGTAACTCACATTGAAGATGTCGAAGCTATAGTTCAAGAAAGATTAAATCAGCAACAACAATTATGGAGCAAACAACAACAAGAGCAACAATAATTATGGACCCAAAAATAACAAGAACAACAATAACTATGGAGCCAACCGTAACAAGAGAAACAACAAGCGCATGAAGCCGAGATAAGTAGTATAAAGAATCAAATGGAAGAAATTATGCGCATGTTTAGTGCTGGAGCTAGAACTGGAACTTCACAGGTTTCTCATGTATCATTAATTATTATGTTTATATATTTAATTATTTATACTTTTATGAAATGTTATGCTCTTTTTTTGTTGCGCATGTAATAAATAATTTTTTTGTTTTTTGTTTCTCAGCTAGAGCGTGAAACCAAGTCATTTAAACCTGAGACATCACATGAGCGTTTACCTTCTCCGGTATTATAATATTATTTTTTAGTTTTATGTAATCAAAGAATTCAATAATCAATTTTGATGTTCAAAATACTAATTCTTTTTTTTCCATTTTCCATAGGCTGTGGAGACTACAAATGACTTCATTTTTATGTTTCCCGGTTTCATAACTCGGAAGGTAAATGAAAATGAAGCAATAACTCTTGTCTTACATTCAACAGTATTTGGGGGTGTTGAATCAACAAGTACATACTTTGAAGTATCAGAGTTGCACGATTTTCTAGATTTGAAAAATATTGGAGTTAACATCATATTCGCATGCATTGGGTGAGTATTGACTACTGACTACTGAATATCAATTATTACAAATGACTTCATTGTTAAATTTTTTTATTAGTATATAAATTGATTTTGAATTTACATGTTTTATTGCATGTACCTAGATTCTCAATTGAAAAAAATTACATATAATATAGATGTATATTTTCATAATCCAGTAGCCATTTGTAATTTTGATGATCCCTATGCCAAGACTAATTCAAAGTGAAGAGTTGATAATCTAAAAAATAGGCTTAGTCAACTTCAATCACAATCTTTATTATTTGTGGCCTATCATAGATTGTAAGTATGAAGTATCTCTAATTATCTATATCTAATTCTCAATATCAATGATTATTACCATTTTTTATTCTAGTTAAGTTATTAATTTTTTTCTTTTGTTTCACAGAGAACTTTGGATGTTGGCTATTATTGATTATGATAATAATACAATTTATTGGCTTGATCCCGTAAGTCATGACATTCGTGATGATATTAAAAATGTCATTAAGTTTATTAATTAGTTATTTACTTTCCTATTTGAAACTCAGATTTGGCTATGAACTAATTTTTTTAATATTTTATGAAGTGCATTTAAGGATTTAGCAAAAGATCGGCAAACAAATTTTCGCAAACCAAAGGTTTTAAAGTGGAAGCCGGTAACTTATGTCAGATGGTTGGACAGGCAGGAGAGTGAGACATTTGATCAATTTCCTTGTCAACTGTCCAGAAGGATCCTATTTTATGGGTTCCGTAGATGCATCCAGTCATATTCAAGATGCCGCAATGTTATCCGAGTTGCTTGATTGTAAGATTAGAGAGATATGAGCTGAGTGCGTTATTCAAGTAAATTTTTTAGTCTCACTAATTTTCATATTACAAGTTAATAGTCATAGTCTACAAGACTACAACTTTCAATATATACAAATTACAAATTTATATTGTATTTCTTGTATGCAGCGTCCAATTACAAGGCAGCTGGTAAAATTTTAATGGAGAGAAGACCAATATTATTTTGGACTCCGTGTGCAGCTCATTGTATTGATCTTATGCTAAAGGATATAGGCAAGCTAAAACAGAACAAAATTGTTATAAGAAAGGCAAGGATGATCACAAATTTCATCTACAGACACACTCGTTTACCTGATGCAATAAGGACTAGTATAGGTGGTGATCTAGTGCGACATTCAGTGACATCATTCCTTACTCTACAAAGTGTGCTTAAGCACGAGGAGAAACTGAGATTATTCTTTGCGTCGCCTTCGTGGAATATCGCTAATTTGGCAAAAACTGAAGCCGGAAAACAAGTTGTTGAAATAATACTTTCAATCGTTTTTTGGAATGAAGTAAGAGATTGTCTAAAAGGAGGAAAGCCAATGATTGCTGTTTTGCGATTAGTAGATGAAGGTGAAAGGTCGGCTATGCCTGAAGTATATGTGACAATGAAAGAAGGTAAACAAAAGATCAAAGATCATTTTGATAACGAAGAAAGATTATTTAAATAGATTATTGACATTGTTGAAAATATGTGGACAAATCAAATAGAACAAAAGTTGTATAAGACAGCTTTGTTTCTAAATCCAAACAAATATTTTGAATACGAGCAAAAACATAATGATGATGTTTGGAAATTTCAAGATGCTTTCAATGATGTTATTGCAAGACTAGTGTCCGATCAAGAATTGCAAAACAAGATTGCAGAGCAAGACACTAACTATAAAGCATCTCAAAATAGTTTTGGAAAGCCTATGTTTATTAGGCAACGAAGCATCTTAAATCCAAGTAAGTATTGATTAGACTTTTATTTCTTCTTAAATTATTTATATGTCAAATAATTTATATTTTTCTTAACTCTTAAATGAATAGTGAATTGGTGGGGTTAACATGGAGAACCGAATGTTGTCTTACAAAGATAGCATTGCGCATACTTGACTTATGTTGTTCTTCTTCTAGTTGTGAGCACAACTGAAGTACTTTTGAGTTTGTAAGTATACAAATATTCAATATAAAAATTAAAATTTTTATATTGACAAATAAGTTTGCATTTATCTTGATTCAGATTCACACCAAGAAAAGAAATAAATTGGAGCATCAAAGACTTAGTGATCTTGTATACATCTAATATAATCGTCGTCTACAAGCACGGTTCCAAGAAAGACGGGAAAGGAGAAGAAATTACAACCCTTTAGTGCTTGATGAGCTAGATTGGAGTAGTGAGTGGATGATGAACAAACCAGAGGATGCACTAGTTTTTGAAGATGATAATCTCACATGGGAAACTGTAGAGAGAGCTATTGGAACCGAGACTCGAAATTTACGAAGTGGAACTGAAACTAATCGTCAACTATTGGATGAAGATGATGAAAATTTCGATCATTTTTACTTTGCCAATGATGATGAAAATATTGAAGATAATTATGGGCAAAAGACAAGTAACTCAAACCAACCAAGCACATGCAATGCAAACGACGACATACTAGATGATGATTCTAGTTAATCTTTTGTGATTGTTTAATTTAAAAAAAAACATTATTCATTCTAATATGCTATTGTGCACTGGATGAAAACATTTAGGATTTGACCACAATACTATACCATGATTTGTTTTGTGTTCCCTTTTCTGTTATTGCTTTCTCTGAAGTCTGTATTCAACTACTGAAAGACATTGTTTTTTCTTACTGCAAAGTGCTAACTGCCCATATATCAGAAGCTACTGCTTACTGTTATGAAGAAAAAAATTTGTGGCCGTGTGTTTGTAACTTTGTACTTTGTATTTGACAGTTTGGTAGATTGACATTGTTTTTTCTTACCGCTAATTGCCTATATATCAGAAACTACTGCTTACTTCTATGAAGAAAAATCTGTGTGCCTGTGAGTTTGTATTTGGTAGTTTGGTAGTTGGTAAATTTTCTGTTTAATTTAAAAAAAAAGAGGTCTCGACAGCGGTTATTATAATAACCATTATCTAAAGTCCACCAGTTGGGTTTATAGACAGCGGTTATTATAATAACCGCAGTCTATAAAACACTATATACTGCGGTTATTATAATAACCGCAGTCTATAAACATATAGACCGCGGTTATTATCATAACCGCAGTGTATAGTTGGCATTCTATTCAATGCCAACTATAGACTGCGGTTATTATAATAATCGCAGTCTATAGTATACAATATAGACTGCGGTTATTAGAATAACCGCAGTCTTAAAGCCTGCAGACTATATGATGGAGACATCGTCCCACAACTTGCTAAGGATGACGACATGCTAGCGGAAGATCCTCCTTCGTCGCCTTCAAAAGACTTGCGTCGTCATGGTGATCGTGGGGAACGACGCTACAACCTCCGCCCTTGGCGCAAGCCCGCTTCTTCATAATTAGTGGATGACTATCTATTTTATTTGAGTGAATTTATTTCGGTTATTTGCTTAAGACTTCCTTATTTATTTCCTTATTGTTTAACTTTAGAGTGCATGTTATTTAATTGGGCTGCATGTAGCCTAACCAATGTTGTAAGCCTATATAAGGCCTAGGATATTTCATTATTTTTTTGATTAGGAATGAGATATTGAAAACCCTAAAGCTTTCCCCCCTTGCCTCCTCCTTTTCTCCTTCTCTAAGTTTCGGCCGACCCAACCTCTCCTCCCTCTTCCCCCCTTCACCACTCGGCCACCAACCCTCCTCCACTCCAAGCCGCCACCCAACACAAGCCCCTCTCTCATCCTCCACCTCCAACCACAAAAAAACCAAGCCCCCCCTTTCCCTTTCAAGTCTTCATCCAACCACCACGAGCGTGACGCGACGACGACGGAAGAACTTTGCTCCATCCGGCGTAACTCCGACGGAACCGTGGACGAGCGTTCCAAGCGAGATAGTCGGAATCATCCATTCCGACTTGGGTAACAAAACTTCTACTCCCGTGTGTTTCCCTCTTGATAGTTTTTGTGGCGGCCAATTTTTGCGTTGGATTTCGAAGCTTGAAAAATAAATCGTGGGTTCTTTCATTTGAATCGTGTTCATCATAATTGATTTATTTTTCGAAAGGTTTGGCGAATCTCGTAGCTTTTTGTTGGGAGAGATCTACCGTTTTTCGGATCGCAATTTTGGTAGATCTCTTTTGGTACAACCCGCTCGGTCGGATCTAATATTGATCTTTTTAGCCGGAACGGATATTGGCCTATAGCCTCTAGTTGGTCCCTAACGGTTTGGCTACCCGTTCGTTAGCATATTCGTGATAAAATTGCGTGGAGTGTGCGTTGCGGGAACTTCTGTGCGAGTGTCGTTTTAAAATCTTCGAGGGGCGAACGTATTAATCCGTGGGTTTCCCGGCGACGACGCTTAGGCCTACATCAATTTGGTATTTGAGGGAGGTTCCAGTCAATTTCCTAATTGACTCCCTCCCCCTGTTGTTTGCACGCACTTATCTTGCACGTTTAGTTACCAAAAGTTACAAAAAATTTTTCCTGGTCCACCAATAACGGCCTAATTTTTGTATTTCTGCAAAAAAAATTTCCAATTTTTTTTTAATAATCTACGCATTATTTTCTTCCAGAAAATCAGAAAAAAATATTTTCGACCTTAGTTATATTAGCGGGAACAATTCCTTCTGTGTGTCACCTTCGCTGGACACAACTTCTTTTAGTTGTATGCGCACTAGATTAGGCACAGAGTATTCCCCGTCTTCTTCCAGTATGGAGGACGATTGAGATGTGGGTCACGGTCTCACAGCACTTGAGGAACTCCGCCGGGATTTCACGGAACAAATGACGGCTATTAGGGAGACACTGCACGCGATGAGATTACACCTTGGGAATCTCCGTAATCAACCCGTAAACCAACAGGCAGAAGGAAATAATAACCCTGATAACAACCATCATCACGAACACGCCCCACGGGCACCATACGAGTTTGATCTTACTAGGGCCGTCCGCGTCAAACAACCATCATACGATGGGTTGGGAGAACCTCAAGTGTTCCAAGACTGGGTTATGGAGATAGAGTGCTACTTCGAGTGGTACAATCTGAACGACGCGGATAAGGTGCGCGTGGCGAGGATGAAATTGTTGGGTAGAGCGAAAATATTTTGGCTGAATGAGTAGCGGCGTCTAAGAGTCGAGAATGGAGAGTTACCCATTGCTTGGGAAGACATGAAGGCTTTGCTGACAGGGCAGTACGTCCCCACATATCATCGAACATAGATGTTTGACGATTTGGCTACCCTTAAGCAAGGGAATAGGTCGGTCTCAGAGTATATGAGTCTGCTGAAGGACATGATGGTTAGGTGTGGAGTGAAAGAGATGCCTGAGATCACCCTCTCCAAGTTTCGTAAGGGGTTAAACCCCGACATCCAGGGAAAATTGGCGATATGGCCACACTGACTTGCAAGTCACGTTTAACGCTGCATTAGATATTGAGAAACACAACGCGCATAAAAATAAGTCTCGCCTATTTCAGAAGGGAAAGTCCATCTTGGGACCACCTCCCACTTCCACCTATAAGGACACAGGGAAGATCCGGTCCACTGACTCGACCTCCATAGTCGTGACTGTCAGGAATAGTAGAAACCCGACGGGTGAGAGAGTCCCAGTAGGACGGGTCAACAAATCAAACGCTACTTGTTTCGCTTGCGGGATTCAAGGTCACTACGCTAGTGAGTGTCCTACTAAGCCCAAGCCTTTAGCCCTGTTAGATTCCACATGTGAGTCAGACGATCTTATTTACGAAGCAGTAGAGGATAGCGAGTCGGAAGGAGTGCCTAGTGACTTGGAGGATGACTCTCACATGATGGTCATGAGGTGTATTCTGGCGACCCCGCGGGCGTTAGATGACTGGAATAGGACGAACATATTTTCGTTGCATTTTAAGAGTGGGGAAAAGTGATGTAGGTTGATCATAGATAGTGGAAGTTGTATGAACGTCATTTCGGAAGCTGCGGTGACCCGAATGTCTTTGGTTACTGAGCCGCACCCTCACCCTTATAAGGTGGCATGGGTAAACAAGTCATCCCTCCCAGTGTCAAAGCGTTGTTTGATACCCCTTACCATCAAGGCTTATTCTGAACAGATTTGGTGCGACGTCATCCCGATGGATGCTTGTCACGTTCTATTAGGTCGCCCATGGCTTTATGATCATGATGTTACCCACTTTGGTCGGGCTAACACTTACAACTTTAAATTTAATGGCAAGACCATAACTCTAAAACCCACTCCGCCTAAGGACCCTTCGATCCCCTCTAAGGATACGATTGTCCCGGTCGAAAAGAAGGCGTTAAGTTTGATAGGCAAGAAGGAATTGGCTCGTAACACCTTTATGGATGGCGTCATATATGCTTTAGTTTGTTTGCAGGCTAAGGACGATGCAGCGTCTGTTGAGACTTTACCTCCGGCATTGAGCAAACTCCTAGATGACTTTAAGGATGTGTACCCGGACGAGCTTCCATCCGAGTTACCCCCTATGCGGGACATCCAACACGCGATAGATTTCATCCCGGGTTCCTCTTTGCCCAACCTTCCTCACTATCGGTTAAATCCCTCCGCACACTTAGAACTACAAACCCAAATTTCTGACTTATTGCAAAGGGGATTCATTCGTCATAGCAAGAGTCCATGTGCCGTACCCGCCTTGCTTGCTCCCAAGAAAGACGACTCTTGGAGGATGTGTGTGGATAGTAGAGCCATTAATAAAATTACTGTTAAGTATCGTTTTCCCATCCCTCGCTTGGACGATTTATTGGACATGTTAGCGGGTGCTACGATCTTCTCGAAATTGGATCTTATAAGTGGCTACCATCAGATCCGAATTAGGGAAGGTGATGAGTGGAAGTCGGCTTTTAAGTCGAAGGAAGGTCTCTACGAGTGGTTAGTTATGCCGTTTGGGCTTTCCAATGCCCCGAGCACATTTTCTAGGATGATGACTCACGTCTTCGAACCGTATATGGGAAAATTCATCGTGGTGTATTTTGATGATATTTTAGTTTTTAGCACATCCACGCTCGATCACGAGGCCCATCTGAAGACTATCCTTACCACTTTGCGGTCAGAGAAATTATTCGTCAATATTAAGAAGTGTACTTTTCATGTGTCGTCTGTTGAGTTTCTCGGGTATATAGTGAGTTCGGACGGCATACATGTTGACCCCAAGAAGGTCTAAGCTATTAAGGAATGACCAGAGCCCGCCAATATTCGGGATGTTAGGAGTTTCCATGACCTAGCTACGTTTTATCGCCGATTCATTCGAGATTTTAGCAGCATCATGACCCCCATTACTGAGTGCATGAAAAAGAGTGAATTTTCTTGGACGGCTTCAGCCGCTAAAGCGTTTAACACCATTAAATCCCGTATGTCGGAAGCCCCCTTACTGCGATTGCCGGATTTTAATAAAGTCTTCGAGTTATCATGTGATGCGTCAGGTGTGGGAATTGGCAGGGTATTGAGTCAGGAATGCCACCCTATTGGGTATTTCAGTGAGAAGCTGGCAGGGCCTAAATTGAATTATTCTAATTACGATCGAAAGTTTTACGCAGTCATTCGGTGCCTCCAATATTGACGGCACTACTTACTTCCTAAGGAATTTGTCATTTTATCCGATCATGAAGCGTTGAGATTTATTAACTCTCAAACTAAGGTTAGCCCTCGACATGCAAAATGAGTCTCCTATCTTCAGGAGTACACATTCATCATCAAACACCTTAAGGGTACTCTCAACCGCGTAGCCGACGCTCTTAGTCGTGTTTCTTTATTATTGTCTACGCTAGAAGTTAAGGTGATCGGCTTCGATAGGATTAATGATGAATATGTCCACTGTCCGGATTTTAAGGATATTTATTTAGCCACTCAGGACAATTCGCCTACGACCATTACGTCTTATTATATTCGTGACGGCTATTTATTCAACCACTCAAAGTTATGCATCCCACGTTCCTCCCTACGTCACTTCATTATTTGGGAGTTGCATAGTGGTGGGTTAGGTCGTCATTTTGGCCGTGACAAAACGATCACATTGGTAGAAGACAAGTTTTATTGGCCCGGTCTTAAGGCAATGGTTAACAAGATCGTGGGTAGTTGTCGAGCGTGCCAATTGGCCAAGGGTAACAAAACCAATGCGGGACTTTATACCCCTCTTCCGATTCCATCCATACCTTGGGAAGACGTTAGTATGGATTTTATTCTAGGCCTACCTGTCACGATTAGACGTCATGACTCTATCTTAGTCGTCGTGGATCGCTTCTCCAAGATGGCCTACTTTATCGCATGTAATAAAACAAACGATGCGTCACACGTTGCACAATTATATTTTAAGGAAGTAGTTGGCCATCGAGGTGTCCCCAAATCTATAGTTACCGATAGAGATGTGAAGTTTACTAGTTACTTTTGAAAGACCTTGTGGAGGATTATGGGCACTAAACTTCTGTTCTCCTCAGCCTACCATCCGCAGACGGATGGACAAACGAAAGTGGTAAACAGAAGTTTAGGTAGTTTATTACGATGCCTTGTGGGAGACCACAAGGGTACATGAGTTCTTCTCCTTCCTCATGCCCAGTTAGCGTATAATAATTCCAAAAATAGGTCCACTAGCTTGTCTCCGAATGAGATCGTGCACGGATATAAAGCGCCGGTGCCACTCGACTTGATCTCTTTACCGCCATCGTTTAAATCAAGTCAATTTGCACTAGATTTTGCCTCTCATATTCATAATCTGCATAAGCACATAAATGAAACGCTAACCGCACAATATGCGTCTTATCAAGTTCATGCTAACGTACATAAGAGAGCATCTCACTTAAACGTTGACGATCTAGTCATGGTGCGTCTCATCCCTGAGCGGTTGCCTACGGGCACCTTAAAAAAGTTAGCTGATCGGCGAGCGGGACCATTTCGGATTTTAAAGAATTAGGAGACAATGCTTTTCTTCTGGAATTACCAACTGATTGGGGTATTTCCCCTAATTTTAATGTTTCAGATTTAACGCCATATGTTGCTCTGCCACAAGAACTATCTTCCTGTCCGTTTAGCTCCACTACAGGTTCTACTGGGTTGGGGGTTGATGGTGTTACTGGATCGCTCGCTCCATCGGTCTCCAACGGAGGTACGTTGCATGTTGAAGATAAAGATTTTCCTCCTTTGTTGCCTAACGCTTTTCTCAGGTTTCCCCAGACACACTTTTTGCCAGACAGGATTCTACAGGATGAAGTGCTTCCCTCTCCAGATGGCGATGTGCACCGCTAATTGATTCGGTGGCGCGGTCGTCCCGCCTCTGATGACTCTTGGCTCCCGGAATCGGAGGTGGCTCTATTGGATGACGCTCTTCTTCGACGGTACCTTCGAGACCACTCATCGGTGATGAGTCCTTTCGAGCGGGGGAGGATTGATGGAGACATCGTCCCACAACTTGCTAAGGATGACGGCATGCTAGCGGAAGATCCTCCTTCGTCGCCTTTAAAAGACTTGCGTCGTCATGGTGATCGTGGGGAGCGACGCTACAACCTCTTCCCTCAGCGCAAACCCGCTTCTTCATAATTAGTGGATGACTATCTATTTTATTTGGGTGAATTTATTTCGGTTATTTGCTTAAGACTTGCTTATTTATTTCCTTATTGTTTAACTTTAGAGTGCATGTTATTTAATTGGGCTGCATGTAGCCTAACTAATGTTGTAAGCCTATATAAGGCCTAAGATATTTCATTATTGTTTTGATTGGGAATGAGATATTGAAAACCCTAAAGCTTTCCCCCCTTGCCTCCTCCTTTTCTCCTTCTCTAAGTTTCGGCCGACCCAACCTCTCCTCCCTCTTCTAGCCGCCTACACCTCTCCCTCTTCCCCCCTTCACCACTCGGCCACCAACCCTCCTCCACTCCAAGCCGCCGCTCAACACAAGCCCCTATCTCATCCTCCACCTCCAACCACAAAAAAACCGAGCCCCCCCTTTCCCTTTCAAGTCTTCATCCAACCACCACGAGCGTGACGCGACGACGGTGGAAGAACTTTGCTCCATCCGGCGTAACTCCGACGGAACCGTGGACGAGCGTTCCAAGCGAGATAGTCGGAATCATCCATTCCGACTTGGGTAACGAAACTTCTACTCCCGTGTGTTTCCCTCTTGATAGTTTTTGTGGCGGCCAATTTTTGCGTTGGATTTCGAAGCTTGAAAAATAAATCGTGGGTTCTTTCATTTGAATCGTGTTCATCATAATTGATTTATTTTTCGAAAGGTTTGGAGAACCTCGTAGCTTTTTGTTGGGAGAGATCTACCGTTTTCCGGATCGCAATTTTGGTAGATCTCTTTTGGTACAACCCGCTCGGTCGGATCTAATATTGATCCTTTTAGCCGGAACGGATATTTGCCTATAACCTCTATTCGGTCCCTAATGGTTTGGCTACCCGTTCGTTAGCATAATCGTGATAAAATTGCGTGGAGTGTGCGTTGCGGGAACTTCGGTGCGAGTGTCGTTTTAAAATCTTCGAGGGGCGAACGTATTAATCCGTGGGTTTCCCGGCGACGACGCTTAGGCCTACATCACTATAGTCTGTTTTTTTAAAAAAAATAAATTGACGCCTTGCGACTTGCTCGCCTTGTGGTCGCCTAGGCATCCGCCTTGTCGTCTAAGCGTCAAGGCGCCCGACGCTCGCCTTGGTTCGCCTTGACGCCGTGACAAGAATGACAATGATTTTAAGTTGTCAATTAAAGTGTTTGCATCAAAGGAAATACACTCATGAGAAGGCAAGGAGTGGTAATCAAAAAAATGAGGAATAGGAAATCCATAGGAAATCTCAAAAGGTGACATTTGGGTGGAGCAATTTAATGTACTGTTGTATACAAATTGAACTAGTGCTAGCACCAAATCCCACTGGTTAGGATGCTACAAAAATGGAGTCAACCCTATGGGACGCATCGTACAACGGAATCCACTAACAAAGACCACAGAGACGTCATTCCACGATCTCTCAGGGATGGTCAATAGAGTGTATAATCTAGATTTTTGTGGTTGTCCCTTTGCATAACTGACAAGTGTGCCAGGTGCGAATGAGTCTAACGATGTCTTGCCTCATTCGAGGCTAATAATAGCGTGTAGATGCTAGATCCAACATCTTAGCCTGCCCTACATGCCCCCCAACCCAGATGAGTGAAGGTCGGTGATCAAGGTCTCTCGTAACGATCCCTGACAAATGCACAACCTAGTGCCCTTAAATAGGTAGCTCTTGTTCATACAAAAATGTCCTGTCGCATCCGCTCCCTGTATCCTACACTCCGCCCACACATCACTGAAATTGGGGTTAGTAACATGTAGATTTTTCTGGGAGTCCAAGTCATTCAATCTAGGTTGTAGAGTCACTAATAGATGTGCACGACAGCTAAGGGCGTCGACATTTATGTTGGCAACTCCGGGCACGTGCCGAATGTGAAAAAGGGCTCCTGCAGAAATACGGCCCACTTAGCGTGGCGTATGACCTCCTTTTGGGAGTTTAGATGGCATAATGCATCGTGATCTGTATTTAGCACAAACTCGCGTTGAGTCAAGTAGCGTCGCCAGTGTCGAAGGGCCCTGAGCGTAGCGAAAAACTCAATATCATAAGTCAAATACCTAGTCTTTGGCTCGTTCAGTTTCTCACTGTAAAATGCGACGGGTCGACCCTCTTGGCTTAGCACAGCTCCAATACCTACGTGAGATGCATCACAATCCACCTCAAAAATCTTCGTAAAATCGGGAAGGGCCAGTACATGCGTACTAGTCATCTTCTTTTTCATGAGGAGAAATGTCTGCTCAGCCTCAATAGTCCAGGTGAATTGGCCTTTCCAGAGGCAATCTGTGATGGGTGCGATGTGAGTGATAAAATTATAGATGAAACATCGATAAATGACGCTGATCCATGAAACCCTCGTGCCTCAGTGAAGTTCCTGCGGGTAGGCCTTGACTCTATCACTCATATCTTCTCTCGATCCACCTTAATCCCTTCAGAAGAGACAATATAACTCAAGAACGTAAGTCTGCTAGTCTAAAAGGTGAACTTCTTTTAGGTTGATAATCAATCGATGCTCTCTCAATATCTTAAGGACCTGACGAAGATGTCCATGGTGCTGGTCAGGGTTGAGACTACATATGAGACGAGGACACAAGTCCCTATCATGAGTCTAAGGACTTGGTTCATCAGTCTCATAAAGTACTTGGTGCATTGGACAAGCCGAAGGGCATGACCAACCACTATATGACACCAATCGTTATGTATGGATGATCTCTCTCTTATCTTGAAAGCTGTTTTCCATTCATCACCGGGTCGGATCCGAATCCGATGGTAACCGCTCCTAAGATCGATTTTCGAAAAGATCTTAGCTCCGCTCAGCATATTAAACATGTCATCCAATCTGGGGATCGGAGAACGATACTTGATAGTGATCTTGTTGATAACGTGGCTATCAATACACATACGCCAGATTTAGTCCTTGGGGACAAAAAGAGCTGGAACAACACGGGCTAAGACTCTCCCGTACATGACCTTTCTGGAGAAGCTTGGATACCCGCCTCCTAAGCCCCTTGCGCTCCTCCGTGTTCATGCGATAATGAGGTAAATGAGGTAGGCTCACTCCTGGGATTAAGTCAATGTAGTCCTGAATGTCCCTGAGTGGAGGTCTGGCAGCTCGTCATCAGTGATTGGACAGCTGCAGGAATCTCCAAAATAGAGGTGGGGGACTCCATTCCAATTAGCATGTACGTGATATTGCTCTCTCTCATCTCTTGACCAAAACAACGCTCCGTCAAAAGCATAGCGATTGACGGATATGATATAGAGGTGAGCGTAAAAGTGGAGGTAGGAGGCTTAGTAGGAATTGAAACAGAAGGTACTAACCTTTGGGGCACAAAGCTGTTCTTTTGGGGAAGAACTATCTTGCGGCCGTGATGATCGAAAGAATAAGAGTTCCTACGACCATCATGAGTAACGTGTCTATCATACTACTACACATGTCCTAACAAAACTTGACACACATCTAGAGGAGCGATGTCATACCATATCGAGTCAGAATAGGAAGGTTCAATAACAAACTCTATGAGGCATCACTGGGAGATAACCATCGTGGTGTCGTTAGTCACCCATGATAAATCATAAGATCACTTAAGTTTCTGAATTTTGAGATTTAACTTCTCCACCATGCGCTGAGAAATCAAGTTTTATATACTCCCGCTGTTTATGATAATAGAACAAAAGTGCTTTTGGCTACGAGCGGTAGTATGAAAAGGATTGTGCCCCAACCAGGCATCATCAGTGGTGACTTGCGAAATCAGTAGGCTATATTGTAGAACATATATCAATTGATCCGGTTGTTCACCCTCAACCTCATACTCTCCCTCGGGTGGGGCCTCCGAAACTCCATCAAAATCACTCCCAAATACCATACTCAGGATCTTGACCATCATTAACCTCAATATGGTGATAATATGATGCCTCAAACACTCGGATGATTTGTGTTCTAGGTCCATACACTTGTAACATTGAAACACAGGTCTATTGGTGACAACTTCCTTCCCCTTAGTGGAAACTAAGGATGGTCTTGTAGTGGTAGGAGCTGGTAAAACAAGTCTAACAACGGAAGGTAGTTTCAGTGTAAATGTGGAAATCGGTCTAACTGTCGACGTCGATGAGGAGGTGTGAGTAGTCCTATCAGTAGGTCTCTAACCAGATGTCCTCTTTTAGAGGGCTTCCACTCGGTGGGCCCGACTGGAGATCTCTCCCAGGTCCTGGAAGTCATGAAACTCTAGCTGATCTCGTATCGCATATCGTAGCCCATAAAAATAACGGGCTACGACCATGTGGTCTTCCTCCCTCAGATCTAAACGTGACTCGAGTACAAGAAATTCATTTATGTACTCTTCAATGGTCTGATTTTCTTGTCGTAGGTTGTGATATCTACAATATAAGATCTGCATGAAATCGGCGGGGACATGTAGTGTTTTCCTTAATGGCACATCAAATGTGCGCAGTGGAGTAAAGTTCAAGAAAAACCCTGAAAAAAACTTGGATCTTGCGATGAACATTGATCAAGAAGTTTGTATAACATAAAATAGGAGTATACCTGAGTGAGATTGAGTCGACACTCAATCAAGATGCTCCAGAATAGTTCTTGGTTGGCGGGTGAGTTCACGCAAAAAAGGGATTTACGGCTCTACAAAAATCCACACTAACGGGTGGAACACCGACACCTTATCAAACAAGATCCAAGATGGATAATGGAAAGCCCTCTGCGTCTCCACAGACTGTTAGGTCTGCAGCAGGAGATGCGGCGGTGGCCGGCGCCGGAATTGGGGCTTACGGGAGCGACGGGATCAGCACTTCGGGAAAACCTTCCGTCAGTATCGTGTCTCTCGCCTTATCTTACCGTGGACAACCCTAAGACAACTGATATATATACCCAGGAGTATAAATAAGCTTGAACCGTCACTATCCACAGACACAGAACCAATTGAATTAACTCGACGAATCATTGAAAGAGATGACTCGACGAACAGATGAGATGACTCGACGAATCGACGAGATGTCTCGACGAATCGACGAGATGTCTCGACGAATCAGCTGATATCTTGATGCACAAAACAACTTAGCCGTGATGTCTCGACGAACTTAACGTCTTAGCTGTGAGGTCTCGACGAACTTAACGCCTTCGCTGGGAGTTCTCGACGAACTCGACGTCTTAGCTGTGAGGTCTCGACGAATCAGCTATGATGTCTCTACACTCTAGACGATTCAACGAGATGTCTCGACGAATTCCAATAAGTCAAGTGCTTGGTGCTTCACTCATCACATCGAGTAAGACCAACACAATCCATTTCTCCAACTTCTCCAACCGCTCTTATGTGTGACCCTACAGGCTCATATTGCGTTGACAGTGAAACTACCTGTTTGACCACATTCAGATCACCATGGTAACACCAACAGTCTCCCGCTTGATCTTGAACGTATCAAATAAAAGTCTCATAAACAATGAGCGACATCTAGCAATACATCATTGCTCCCCAAGCAATATGAGTTCAAAACTCAATAAGTCTTTACGACCAATGTATCAGTATTGTCATGTCCCTTTATCCCTTAAATCCTGATAGAACTAGAGGCATGGACCGTGTCACCCTCATAATTGTTTAATCCAAGTTTTTGATCTAGAATGGACTTCTGAAAATTGGTGAGCTTAATATCACATATTGACTCAACCCAGCATGGTCGTGCATTTCTCAGTCTCATTCCATAAAAGGGCCCATGGATGTAACTTATGTCATATAGGAGGACAAATCTCATTTCTGTCCACACACAAACAACCAAATGTCTCGTAACATATCCAATAACCACCTTTATCATCAACCTTTCTCAAGGAAGATTTTTGATGACATCAAAGTACGCTCTCACTCACTTGATGAATGTTGTGACTTCAGGTCAAAAAACCACAAACACCATTACCACTTGAGACCTACTTGTGTCACGTTCATATAACAATCCACAAAGTAGTCTCATGATGGGTCTGTCCAGTACAACTTAAAAAACCGAACCGCGCCGTTCATGTAAAAATATTACAATAATATCTTTGAACTATTTTTATTAACTAAATAAGTACATATCAATTTAATAATTTTATATCATTTGAACATTTTGTAATGCATATTTTATGCATGAAAAAGAATTAAACATTTTGTTTAATGATTTTATTTATACTTTTTATATTTATCACTGATAACATGAGCTATTACTATAATATATCCTATATAAAACTTGATGACTTGAGATATTTAAGTACAAAATTATTTTAAATAGTATTTAAACCGACCAAAAAACCGAACCGACCGAATCGGTCATCAGTCAACACACATGTTATTCTTAATGTATCATCATTGCCCTAGGCTTGTAAGATGATACGGCGACTATGGACCATTTAAGAATGAAGTCTCTAAGAAACATAGACCCTCACATTCAAGTCATCAACTTAAATCCTATGAAAGCAAACATTTTAAGAGAATTTATCACGTTAATTAATCTAACACAAAAAAATTGACATAATAAAAGAACTTGTCATAAATATAAAATGAGATACATAGTACTATATTCATCAAATGAATTACAATAATTGACAATCATACAATCTAGAAGACTCCCACTAGAGTTGATCATTCATGTATCTAATACTCATTGATCTAGTATGATCATCATGTTTTCTCTGTGCAAGAGATTTCGTCAGTGGCATCCACAATATTTTCTTCAGTTGGTACTTTGCATATGCTCACATCTCCTCGATCGACAATCTCTCGAATAAGATGGACCGACGAAGTATGTGCTTGGAGCGCTGGTGGGATCTAGGTTCTTTAGCTTGTGCAATTGCATCAATGTTGTCACAGTAGAGAACTATAAGATCAACAATGTTAGGAACTACATCAAGCTCGCCGATGAATTTCCTAATCCACACAGCCTCCTTTGACGCATTTGCAGCGACGATATACTCAGCCTCAGTTGTAGAATCAACAATTATCTCTTGCGTAAAACTCTTTCAGCTAACAACTCCTCCATTCAGGCAAAACACAAACTCTAACTGAGACTTTGAGTCGTCCCTATCAGTTTGTAAGCTAGCATCCGTGTAACCCTTTACAACGAGTTCTTCCTCTCTACCAAATACTAAGAATACATCTTTTGTCCTTCTCAAGTACTTTAGGATGTTCTTGACGGCGATCCAGTGACCATCACCAGGATCAGACTAATATCTGCTAGTCATGCTTAAAGTATAACAGACATCGGGGCGAGTACATAACATTGCATACATGATTCATTTAATTGCCGAAACATATAGAATCAACTTCATGTGGTCCTTATCTTCAAAAGATTTCAGACACTGGTCTTTGGAGAGACTCACACCATAAGACATGTGTAAGAATCTTTTTTTGGGCTGAAGCATGTTGAATCGTTTCAACATCTTCTCAATGTATGTACTTTGGATTAACCCATCAACTTCTTCGACCTATCTCTATAGATTTTAATACCAAGTATATAAGTCGCTTCACCCAAGTCTTTCATAAAAAACAGTCCCCTAGGTTATTCTTAATAACTTATAGGGTCGGAATGTCATTCCCGATCAACAGTATATCATCTACATACAATATCAAGAAGACAACAATGCTCGCACTAATTCTCTTGTAAACACAAGACTCTCGTTCTTGATAAAATCAAATTCTTTGATTTTTTCATCAAAATGTAGATTTCAACTTCGAGAAGCTTGTTTTAATCCATAAATAGTTCTCTATAGCTTGCATATTTTAGTGACTTCACCTGAAGATACAAAACTCTCGGGTTATGTTATATACTCTTCCTCAAAGAGGTTTCCATTTAAGAAAATTATTTTGACATTCATCTGTCAGATCTCATAGTCATAATACGCAGCAATAAAGAGCAGAATTCTGATGAACTTAACAATAACAATAGGGGAAAAGGTCTCATCATAGTCAATATCATAAATTTGCTTGAAACATTTAGCCACTAGTTACCCTTTGTATGTCTGTACATTCTCATGCATGTCAGTCTTCTTCTTGAAGATCCACTCATACCCTATGGGTCGTACCCTTTCAGGTGGTTCCACCAAGGTCCAAACTTGATTTGCATACATGTAGTCCATTTCAGATTTCATGACCTCAAGCCACTTCTCGGAGTCTGGTCCAATCATAGCCTCTTGGTAGATTGCATGCTCATCATCATGATCCATAAGCAACACATTACCTGTTTTAGACACTAGAAATGCATATCTCTCTGGCTCAAATATAAGTGTACCGGATCTACGTAGGACTTGTGTTTCCTGAGCAGGCTCTCCAACTACAACAACTTGTAGTCCTTGCTCAGGTTCCAATTCAGGTTCATTCACTGTTTGTGGTTCCTGAACTTGTTCAAGTTCCACCTTTGTAGTATTTTTGGATAAGAACTTTTTCTCCAAAAAGACAGCAGTACTTGCGACAAACACTTTACCCTCAGACGATAGGTAAAAGTAGCACCATTTAGTTTCCCTAGGATACCCCACAAGATAACACTTATCTGACTTGGGTTCTAGCTTGTCAAGTATTTGACGTCGCACGTATGCATCACAACCCCAAATTTTCATGAAGGACATACAAGGACGCTTCCCAGTTCAAATCTCATATGATGTCTTGTGAACCGTTTTCGTTGGAACACGATTTAATGTGAAAGCAGCAGTCTTTAAAGCTAAAACCTAAAAGGAAACATGTAAATCTGCATGACTCATCATCGATCGCACCATGTCTAATACATTACGATTCCTCCTCTCAGACACACCATTATGTTGTGGTGTTCTAGGTGGAGTGAGTTATGATACAATACCACACTCTTTTAGATGATCACAAAACTCATGACTTAGGTATTCGCCAGCTCGATCAGATCGTAGTGCTTTAACCCTTTTTCTCAACTGGTTCTCTACTTCACTCTTAAACTCTTTGAACTTTGTGCAAATGTGAGAATCACATCCGGTATCCAATACCCAAGATGAAGGAGCAGAAAAATTTATCTCTATAACATAAATACTTGAAGTCAATGTTGCAGATGTCGGATGTCGGGGACACGTCGGTTTGAGTTTTCATGTAGGTTTTTTATATATCGGGGGATATATCAGGGATATTTCATATATCAGATTTTAATATTTAATTAATTATATATGTAATTAAATGTTATTTTTTAATTTTTATACATATCGCTGTACTACATATTTTACAACCTATTGAACTTTTAAATATTAAAATATATATGTAGCATTTAACATACAACACTTTAAAGATGAAAACTCAAACATACCTCATTCTTCATCACCTGAAAACTCATCTATAGTCAGCAGAGTAGATAAAATATGATCTTCATCCGATGAACCCTCTAGATCTCCCTCGTCCACTTCAGATATTTTTCTCTTTCCCCTTCTTTGATAACTAATTGCCACTTCTTTGCTTGTAACTAATCTTTGAGGTCTCCTTTCATCATGATCAGCGTCGACTATATTGCCAATTTGCGCCCATGTCAGCCCCTCGCAAGGAAAGACTTCATCATTGTCATCTTCATCTTCATCCTCCTCAGGATCAACATTCACCATCCACTCTTGTACCATTCCAGAATCAACATTCTTAGCTGCCAATGGATCCCGAGATGTCTCTGAATATTTCGACTTTAGCTAAGCATTGAACTTTATAAATACTAAATCGTTCAATCTCTTGCTATCAAGTTTATTTCTCTTTTTAAAATGTATTTGTATATTATCCATGCAATACTTTATTTATCCAACAAAATTTTGCATTCTCAGTAGTATACTAGTATACAAAATTATAACTATCATTCAAAATTTTAAAGTATCCAACAAAATGAACAAAGCATTCAAGTATCATTCAAATTTTCAAAGCATCTCACATTTTATTTATTAAAAGACACAAAGCAGCAGGACAACTAAAAATGTGATTGGATATACATGCATCATTGATTGCAAAATGAAGTTGGATAAATAACTATTAATAGGGGTATTTCAAATCATTTGTTCATTAATAAATGTGTCAAATAAAAATAAAGCAGCAACTAATATGACAAATAAAACAACAACGCAGCCACTATGCTACAACCAGTAAGACATCCACAAATAAAATAGCGGACCGACATGTCCGACAACATGTCTCTAGTTCTTTCTTCTAGCCAGAGAGTTTGCACAGGGCAATCAATGAAAGCTTCCGGCAGCAACTAATAAGACAAATAAAGCAACAAGGCAGCCACCAACAACTAAATGGGTCGGCAGCCACCAGTAACAACCCACAAGGCAGCCACCATGCTACAGCCGACAGCTAGCACAACAACCAACACACCAAAAAAGAAAATGCAGAGCGATAGAATGAGGGGGAGGTAGGGAGAAGAATGAACCAGCCGAGAGAACACCAGCGAGCAGGGAGAAGAAAGAACCACTGAGATAAAGTACTGACAACACACGAGAGAGGAAGAGCATCAGAGAACCAGAGAACCAGAGAACCAGAGAACCAGAGAACCACAGAGCACCAGCGAGCAGGGAGAAGAAAGAACCAAAGAGATAAAGTGCCGACAACGCGCGAGAGAGGGAGAGCACCAGCGAGCTAGAAAGCACCAGATAACTAGAGAATCAGAGAACCAGAGAACCAAAGAGCACCAACGAGTAGAGAGAAGAAAGAACCAGAGAGATAGAGTGCCGACAGCGCGCGAGAGAGGGAGAGCACCAACGAGCTAGAGAGCACCAGAGAACCAGAGAACCAGAGAGCACCAACGAACAGGGAGAAGAAAGAACCAGAGAGATAGTGTCGCAGGCGCGCGCGAGAGAGCTAGGGCAGGAGCGACGGGGA
The DNA here is from genome assembly GCA_039583875.1 of Platanthera guangdongensis. Classification (NCBI taxonomy): domain Eukaryota; kingdom Viridiplantae; phylum Streptophyta; class Magnoliopsida; order Asparagales; family Orchidaceae; genus Platanthera; species Platanthera guangdongensis. The sequence continues at coordinate 107,632,152 of CM077152.1, forward strand.
GAGCTAGGGCAGAGCGACGGGATGAAATGAAATGAGCGGGGTCGGGGGTGTTAAAATAGTAGCCCGACCCCGCTCATTTCATTAATAAAAATTAAAATATAAAATTAATAATTAAATAAAAAAAATAGCTTAAAAAAACGCCCGATATGGGCGTTTTTTGGGGCCGACATGTCGGTTAAAACCGACATGTCGGTCCGATATTTTCAAAACGCCACACATATAATTTGTACCGGTTTTGTGTCGTTTTTGCTCCCAAACCTTCATGTCGGCCGACATGTCGGCCGATATCCACAACACTGCTTGAAGTAGAAGTTATACCTTCTTTCATCTTCTGCAGACCTTCAATGTAAGAAGGACAATTCCTCCTCCAAAGACCAGCTTTGCCACAGTGGTGACATTTCCCTTCCTTCGCCACACCCTTCTTTTTTAGTGCTGAAGACTTGGGGTCCAGAGATGACTTAGGTCCAACCTTTGTCTTCTTGAATCCTTGACTTTGCCCTTGCCTTATGCACCATCAGTATGAGGCTAGCAGACTTGACCTTCTTCATATTGATCTCAACAGTTCTTAACATGCCTAGAAGCTCGGGCAGTGTCTTGTCTATCACATTCATGTTGTAGTTCAAGACAAACTGCTCATAGCCGCCCAACAGCGATTGCAGGATCAGATCAGTAGCCAACTCTTGGCCCAAGGGAAAGCCTAGTCTTTCAAGGTTCTCTATGTACCCAGTCATCTTGAGTACGTGATTTCCTACTAGGTCTCGAGCTCCCATCTTGCACTGAAACAACGCCTTGGTGACTTGGTGACGTCAAAACTCTTTTGTCGAGCTTGTTCTTGAAACATTTTCTTAAGGTGCTCCTCAATCTCTTTACAACTCATGTTCTCTTGTTGCTTCTGAAGCTCAGAGTTCATTATGACAAGCATGAGACATTCGACATCCAGGGAGTCGTCACCATATTTTTTATAAGCATCTTTATCTGCCCGAGGGGCAGAGACGGTTGGCTCAGCAGGGGGATTTACTTTCAAGACAGAGAGCTTACGCTCTTGCTTGAGAACAATTCTTAGGTTCCTATAACAGTCCAGATAATCAGTCCTGCTCTGTTTGTTCTGCTCAAGGATAGCTCTGAGGGACAGAGTGGAGTGAGATTCATTTGCCATGAAAATTCTATAAGGATTTTATGCAAAGAAAAACTTTGTACTACTTTTCAAAATACATCTTTATTTTAATGTGCACTTCAATTAAATACTCACACTAATTTAATCAAATTGATAACCTTCAATATCAATTCGGAGAGTTTATGCGAGCTACTCTCTTATGTACAAGATCTGTATTTCACCAACACCATGAGTTAGCTTTGACTTTTCTCTCACAATGCGGTTATTTAGGTAGGCAATGTTTGCCAATTGCATCATCATGCAACTCTTGTATGGTTGATGAATAACTCTTTACTCGCATCAATCATATGGTGCATGCCAATCCCATGCCTCTGGGCACTCAACCTTTGAGGTCACTCCGTTAAGTTGAACCCGATGTCGACAGTGGGATATCACAATTATCCGCTCACACCCTTATGAAGATAGATTAATGCATTTTCTTTGTCAAGTCTACACTTCATCGATTGAGGCAGGAAGAGTGTCATCCATTGGAAGACATCCGCACATTTTATATTGAATAAGAGATTTTATAATAATTGATTAACATTTAATCATGATTAACAATTAACCATTATGAATATTCACAAAATTGCAATAAAATCACATGCGCTCCTGACGGGGTTCCAAGGGGCTGCGCTCCTGGTGGGGTCTCGCTAACCGATCAGCGAGCAGGGTCAAGGGGCAGAGCCCCTGCGGGGTGCGGGGCAGCGCGCCGACCAATTTTTGAAAAATTACCACCTATTTCACTCAAAAACTATCAACATTTTATGCTCCAGGAATAGATCTGGGCATTTAGAACACTTCTAAATCTCCAGATCTACACACACTTGATGTAGTAAACTTCTGAAACAATGATCATCGGGAACCTGGCTTTGATACCACTGTATGGTTTTCCTTAATATCATATCAAATGTGCGCAGCGGAATAAACTTCAAGAAAAACTCTAAAAAGAAACTTGGAACATGCGATGAACATTGATGTAGAAGTTTGCGTAACATAAAATAAGAGTATACCTGAGTCGGATTGAGTCGGCACTCAATCAAGATGCTCCAGAATAGTTCTTGGCCGGCGGGTGAGTTCACGCAAAAAAAATGATTTGCGGCTCTACATGAATCCACACGAACGGGGAGAACACCGACATTTTCTCAAACAAGATCCAGGATGGAGAATGGAAAGCCCTCTGTGTCTCCAAAGACTGCTAGGTCTGCACCAAGAGAGACAACGGTGGCCGACGCCGGTATCGGGGCTTACGGGAGCGACGGGATCGACACTTCGGGAAAAACCTTCCGTCAGTATCGTGTCTCTCGCCTTATCTCACCCTGAAAAATCCTAAGGTAACTGATACATATACCTAGGAGTATAAACAAGCTTGAACCGTCGTTATTCGCAGACCCAGAACCCATGAAATTAACTCGACGAATCATTAAAAGAGATGACTCAACGAACAAATGAGATGACTCGACGTGATGTCTCGACGAATCAGCTGATCTCTCGATGCACTCGATGCCTTAGCTGTGAGGTCTTGACAAACTCGACGCCTTAGCTGTGAGGTCTCGCCGAACTCGATGCCTTAGCTGTGAGGTCTCGACGAACTCGGCGCCTTAACTGCGAGCTCTCGACGAAACAGTTGTGATGTCTTGACGCTCTCGACGAATCAACGAGATGTCTCGACGAATTCCAATAAGTCAAGTGTGTGGTACTTCACTCATCACATATGAGTAAGACCAACACAATCCATTCCTCCAACTTCTCCAAACGCTCTTATGTGGGACCCTACAGACTCATATACCGTTGGCAGTGAAACTACTTGTTTGACAACTTCCAGATCACCATGATAACACCAGCAGGACGTACCTTCTCTTGAGTTGAGCTTTGAACTCAACCCAAGTAGTGATGGGTGGTTGTCCCATAGTGTAACACATCCGTTCGACCTGTCTGCACCATGTGTGCCAATCTAGACAGACGTGCGCATCCCATACTCCGTCTGCTGGGGGCAGATGTGCGCTTTCAGCTGGGGAATCACTCTAATCGGTCACAACAATCTAGACATCCCTCAGGTTCAAGTGTTCCCTCAGAATCCCCAACATCTAATTTTATGCCCGCATCTTACCTAAGTGGATTCTTGTTCTCTTGATCCACTGGTTAGAGTTCTTGTTTTGGATGTGTAGGGTGTTGTGCAGGAAGACCCTCTAAGTGAATTTGGGCTTCAAGATTATTGACAGACGTGCACAACCCTAACATAACTTGATTTGTATCTCTCATGATGATGATGAGTGCGGTGACATCGGTCACGAGTTCTTCCATACGCCTGTTCATGTCATCTAAACCCTCCTCTAGGTTTTTGAGTCTCGACTCCATGAATTATATTTATAACTCTTAAAACATAAAATTTCGAAAGTGTATATGTTATTCTGCTATCCCACAATAAGAGTGAGATATCTCAGCAAACACACCGATTGATTCGAACCGCGCTTCACGTGGCTTTAAATTTATTTAGAGAAGAACTTGATACAAGATCTAAATTACTATTAAGTTAACACGCCACCACTTAACTGAAAAAAAAACTTTTCATCTTACAAAGCAATTAACAAATTTAGTCAAATGCTGCAGATTCACAATCTAAACAACAAGAGAAACAACAACAACACTTAAGCCTTTATCCCACTATAGTGGGGTCGGCTATATGGATCCTTTGTCGCCATTGTGCCCTATCTTTTGTCATAATCTCACTAATGCCTAAGTACATCATGTCTTTCTTTATAGTTTCGTTCCAAGTCTTTATTGGTCTGCCCCTCCCTCGTCTAACATGCCTACTGACTAGACTCTCAGAGTGCTTAACAGGTGCCTCTAATGGTCTCCTTTGTACGTGTCTAAACAACAAGAGAAAGCCCAATAAAAAATAACGACAAAGAATGATAGGAATGAATGGTGCGCTGCACTTGACATACATCATTTACTGAAACTAAGTTAATAAGCCACTAGTAAAGAGAGTGAGAAGATGGGGAAAAGGGAGATCTCACCGGGATGCCCTAACAACATAGTAACGATCCTCTTACGACGCATTCACGACTGAACGAATAGTGGCATCAAGGTAAAATAGGTTGGCGTTGGTACTGCGAAAAAACCAGTGATTGGGTAGTGGTTCGGTTAGGGTGGAGGGTTAGTGGTTGTGCAGGCGGGAGCAGGTGGGGTCAAGGCCAGGGAATACTTGCTGGAGGAGCGGAGAAGGCCGGGGAGGCATAACCGTGACAGGGAGTCGGGCGGCTTCACAACTGAGTGTAGGTAGATTCAATCGGCGGTTGGGGTCAGGGAAAACAAACTTCGGTGGCTGCAAAATGGAAGTGGCGGTAGGAAATATAGTGGTGGAGGGGACGGTGTAAGAGCAGAGGGTGGCTTGGAGCAGTGGCACGGAGGGAGCGCATTCGCGGCAGGCTTCAACGACCCCTAGGAGGATGCGGCGAGGGCTTAACTGTTGCTGCTAGAGAATAGTTAGACTGAACATTGATGAGACGTGGGAGCAGGCACACGCGGAAGGGGTTCTGGCGGCTGGGAGTACAGAGGAAGGAATTATATTTCCTTCTCAATACTCTAAAACCCTCCCGGCTCCCGTGCTTTGGGCATCCATAGGTGATATTTAAAGGTTGTTTTCCTCTTTTTCTCAAATAATATTTCTAGGCTGTTTATTTTATTCCCCTAATTTTTGCAAACCTAAAAAAAGTAAAAGAACACACCATTCCGCTCTACTCACTCCATGCCGAACCATTTTATTCAAGGTCACGTGAGGTGGTTAATTTCACGTACCGGACTACTAAAAAGCAAGAGTTCGCATCAAATGATCACAATAACTTGGAAATAGAAAAAGATGAATATAAAAAAATAGAACTAGAGTGCCCTAGGCAGGGTCACATCACACGTAGCCTTAGTCTCCATCATCTTCAAGCTTCTGCTCAACATATTTGTATTTACCTAGTTTGTTTTCCTTTATCTGATTTCTCGGGCAACCCTCTCTTCATGTAAGCGCCCCCAAGTAGGCACCCCCTCCTAGTATAAATAAGGGTGAAATGTTCTTTGATGGGGATTGGCAGATGACTCTTAGCACTCGTGCGACAACCGCATCTCTGAAAATAGTGTTCACGAGCTCAATTTGTTACTAAATTTTCAATCAATAAAAACACGCACGAGTAAAGGTTTGCATTGTGCGAAGGCTCGTCTCGTCATCTCCGAGCCATTCATACCATTCCATTTGTGACTTGAAGTAACATACGACCGATAGTACCCTCATTTTCACTTTTTAGTGTTAGGAGTGAGACCAGAGGACTTTTTGCCCTAACACAATGAACACATGATCTTCAAATTCTCAATTGTTCACAAAAATTGTGTTACCATAGTTGAAGCATAACAAGAGCTTTCTGAACACCTTTGCGAAAGCTCATCACTAACTTTTGAGCTGTCGCGACCACTTGATTCATGAGCCTATCTCCAGGCTGCTCAAATGACCAAGAATGTTACTCAGGTTAGATTTTTCGGAACACCGTTACACTACCACACTACCAAGGTTGGATTTTTCAACATATGATGGGAAGATGGACCCCTTTGGTTGGCTCACTAAGTGCGAACAATTATCCCCTCACCAACAAACATTAGCCACAGATCAGATTCATCTGACATCGTTCCCCCTACTCGAATCAGCTCTACTTTGGGCCACTCATCTCCTCATCGACCATCTAGGTCTTACATGGGAAAACTTCAAGCGGTACCGCAACTTCTGTTTCGGTCCTCCCACCCGCAACAACCCCCTTGATGAGCTTATGACTTTACGACAAACAAGATCTGTGGACGATTATTTGAAACAATTTCAGCTTCTCCTGGCACACGGGATGTACGTCTCCATCTGGCCTTCGCGACCATCTATGGATGGATGATGAATTTGAGATTCCTCAAGACTTAATGACTGCTATGAGTTTGGCTAAGATTTGCGACCGTCATCTTGAGCTGCCGCAGAAGGCTTACTTTTCTGCTAACACGGGGGTTCCTCCAGGACATACCGAGGGCCCTCCAGGCCCTTCGATTTGTCGACTCTCTCGTGCCGATATGAATGAATGGTGAGCGCAAGATTTGTGTTATAACTGCGACGAGTAGTATACTCACGACCATTGGTTTTCTATCTGCACGTCGAGAACTCTGACGATGAGGCTGTCACCATCGTCGATTTTTGTAGAGCTTGAGGTCAAACTCTTTTTGTTGAGCGGGAGAGATGCTATGGGCCTCGAGCACCATGTCTAGTTATTTATTGTTCTCTTTATTGTTCTCTTTAGTGGTTTGAGGTTAGGGGTTATCATTGTTGTTTGTATTTTATTAGTATTGTCTTTTAGTAGTTGTAAGCATATATAAGGACAAGGGTATGTTTGTATGTTTTCATGAATGAAGAAATCTAATTCCCAGTCCCCTTTATTAGATCTTGGAAGCTCTCTCTTTTGAGCAAGCCCCGCTTAGGTAGCCACGGTTTTGGCTCCATTGTATCCTCTACGCTCTCGACTCCGCCTCCGGTCTTCCTCCGATCTCCTCCGAGTAAGCCCATAACAACTTCATCCACAAATAGACTTCGGGGGCCTTGGACTTCATATATCAGAATGAACAATCTCAGAAGGATGTACATAACTCTTACATAGTTTGACATGAAAACTAGTACGATGATGCTTGTCATATTGACATGCTGCACTTTCTAAAACAAAATCAAACACAAAGGATGACAAAATCTAATGATGAAGATGAAAATGATGACTAATACATTGGATGCCCCTAAAGTAGATACCCTGCGACAGTTGCTTAGAAAGTGGGAAATTGTCCAGATATTAAATCCCCTCAGTTTTGTCCCAATAACAATCATCTTCTTCAATTGAAGGTCTTGGAAATAATGACTTGGAGAGAATGAGACAACATTGCAAATATTTCGTAAGTGCACTGGCGGGTGATATATTGCAAGGAAAATTGGTTGCATATAAAGTATTGTCTGGTTTGAGAAGGAAGAGTACCGCATACTAGCGCATGAGAACCATCCACAATCACCGGTAGTAACCGGGTATGCTTCTAGAGGTGAATGAACCCAAAAGAGTTTCCATTTATATGATTGTTGACACTAAAATCGATGAACCACGTACCCGGATCAACGACACATGCGTTGCATGTAGATTGTAGAAGTGGCATTGGAGGAAAAGTTATTTGAAGCATTAATTAGAGCCTCAACTCGAATTGTTTTGCCAGTGTGATTTGGGGATTGGGGAGAAGTCTCAGACTCAATAGTACTGACATGAGCCTGAGGTGGAGTGATGATACTTCGCAAATCAATGCTTGACAAGATAATCAAGTTGAGCATAATTCTCAGAGGGTGGAGATGGTGTTGTCTATGGTCGACTCAGACGGTGTCACATTGGAGAGATGATTTGCAGTTACATCTAATGTGGGAATGTCAGGTTCTCCCAGTATTTATTGACTTATCTTCTCGTAGGACTCCGGAAGCCACAAAAGACAACATACAATGAGGAGCTCCTGTAAATGCTTGTGTTGGGTTACATTGAAAAACTGCACTTCCCAGAAGATAGAAAGTGGATCAGTCTAGCAATACGAATTAATTTGTATCGGCTAGACGTTTTTGCTCCTTTGGAGTAAAGAGCAACAAGATGATCTCATGCATCCTTTATAGTTTCTTCAGGTCAAATAATAGGCAAACATGCATTAGAATGATTGTTTGCAAGCCACATGTGAACAAGAGCATTACTAACATCTCAGTCCGCATAGGCGGGAGATGTAGGGTTGAGAGGAGCTTCATTGAGTTGGTGTCTATTGAATTGAGATCGCATAAGGAGAAGCTCCAATCAACATAGTTGGGTTCAGTTAACTTGGGATACGTCCCGATATATTCAGAGGCATTATGAGAGTGATGATAAATGGCGAGAGCTGGAGTTAGGCTAACACTTGAGCTCGACGAGAGCTGGAGCTTGGCAGGAGCTGAAGCTTGGTAGAAGCTGAAGCTTGGCAGGAGCTGAAGCTTGGTAGGAGTTGGAACGCGTTGAGTATTAAAGCTCGACAAGAGCTGGAGCCCGTCGAGACCCGAAGCTCACTGTGAGTTGGGACTTGGTGGTTGTTGGAGTTTGGCGAGTGACAGATCTTGCATTGATGGAGGCCGCGAGTGCGGAAGGTCAGTGAGAGATAGAGCTCGAGGAGTTCTAGAGATCCAACAAGGTGTAGAGTTCAGCAAGAGCAAAAGCTCTCATAAATGTTGTTCGGTATTGTATCCACAATAACACTGATTTGAAGAAGCGTTCCTTGAATTCAGTTGAATTGATGGTGTATTTGATGTTAGTTTTAGTTGTGTGTGGTGCAGGTTTTTATTGCCAAGTACAAACCATTGTCAGGTTACAATGAGTCTTCAAACACAGTTCTGTGCAATGTAATTCTTTATTGTATAAAATATCGTGTTGACCCATGTGTAATCTTTTTAATGAGGTGTACTTCATCTAACATCACAAAGGAAGTAGACATTCAGAAGTTGCAGATTTTGTCTAAGGAAAATTCGTTGAGTGATCACGCGATGTCTCGTTAAATTCATCGAGGACTCACGTAACCACTCGTAGTATTCGTCAAGTGATCTCAGGAGTACTTGAGAGATCACTGAGAACTGCTGATCAGAACGACTAAGTAAAATTCGTCGAGTACTCAAGGGAATTCGTCGAGTACTTACGTGAGTACTTGTGGAATTCGTTGAGTCTTCTCGAGATGTCGAGTGAACTACCTTAATACTCCAGAGATAGTTGGGTTAGCTGGTTCCAAGTACAATTCGTCCAGACGACATGTATATTCATCGAGTACTCTCGAGAGCTTTCAACTAATTCTTCGAAAGGCTCATGTAGTCTCAACATCTCACGCAAGTTCTCTTCAAGTCATTTCGACTAGTTCGTCGAGTAGTCTGGTGAGTACACGTGATATCTCGACGAATTGGACTTAAGTAACTTTTCTTTCAGCATTGTTCTCGTTTTCACGGCTTTCCAAAATTAGGATTTCCACCATGCACAGTACACGTGGATGGAAGATCTAAGTTCGAAATCAAGCCGTTAGTGAGAAATCGTTTATAAATAGTCTTGAATTATTTCAGAGAAACTAGAATCGCAATTCAAATTGCAAATCTAATCGTGTTCTTATTGCCAAAAGAGATCGGGATTTCAAATCGATTTCACGAAAAACTTTGTCGTCGACTACTCTCCCGATCCGCGATTCCTTTTGAAAAGAAAACACTCGATAAATCTCAAGATTTCATATTTACATTTGTTTAGAGATCAATCGTTTCTCAGATCCGATCCGTGCAGAAAATTCAGATTCTTTTTCTTTTTTTTCAAGAATTCAGTCAGAAATTTCAAGCAACGAAGGACTATTTTCAGATCTGAGAAAAAGGAGTTTTCTTTCACATAATATTTTTCGTATTACTTTGTAGGAAGTTTGTTCTTTCGCGTTTTTGTAGATCTTTGTTGAAGGATCGAGTGTAGGGGAAGTTGTTCTCCGAGTTTGTAGGAGTGAAAGACTCCGAGTTGTAAGATTATTGTTAATCTGAGTTTTGGTGAAGTAGTCGAGTATAGCCCGAAGTGCTAGATAGGCGAGGCATGTCAGTGGACGTACCCAGTTTAGGGAACCACTATAAATCCTTATGTCTGTGCTGTGCTTATTCTCTTGTTTTGTGCGCTTTTTTTACTCGATTTTTATTCCTCTATAAGCCGCATGATTCACTTATTCACCCTCCTCTATGTGATTTAAGTTGTCAACTAGATATTTTCAGTTGGTATCAGAGGAAGACTGTTCGTTAAAAGGTTAACACGTTGAACAGATCTTGATCTAGCTATCAAGAGAGAAATGAAGAGGAGCAAGGATTTGTCCTCGATAGTTGCCATTGTCACTTTTTCACCCTCCTCTAGATGATTTTAGTTGCCAGCTAAATATTTTCAGTTGGTATCAGAGAAAGGCTGTTCGTTAAAAGGTTAACAACTTGAACAAATCTTGATCTAGCTATCAAAAGAGAAATGGACAGGAGCAAAGATTTGTCCTCGATAGTTGTCATTGCGCACCAAGGAGAATTTCCCCATGTGGAAGGAAAAGGTAAAATTATTCATGGAAGCTTCTGACCCCAGAATCTTCATCATTGTTGAAGAAGGCACGCATGTTCCCATGACTCCGTCAACCATTGATCCAAATTTGATGTTTCCTAAAAGGATAATGGATCTGAACAAAGATGAGATAACTCTCGTTGCTCTGGACAAGAAGACAAAGAACATAATTGCCAGTGCGGTGGACGATTTTATGTTGCAAAACTTAATTCATTGTAAGTCTGTAAATGAGACGTGACAATCTCTAATTGTTCTCATGGAAGGACGAAAGAAGTAAGAGATGATCAAAAATCTCTGTTAAATCAGGAATATGAAGCATTCAAGCAAGACAAAATGGATACTATTGCTGACTGCTACGAGAAGTTTTTCAAGATCGTCAACGGCCTAAGAAATTATGGTCGGGGAATTTGGCAAAATGGCTACAATAGAGCTACAGATCTTGTTCGGGAAGCTGCTATCCCATGAGCTGAAGCTCAATATCAGAAAGGCAGAAGAAGAGGGAAGCAAGACGTTAGTCAGAGATAAATCTGTAGCACTAAAGGCTGAAGGGTCAAGAAAAGGGAGAGCTGTGTCACCAGCTAGGACACATGCCTCAATTGAATATGAAGATTCATAGCTAAGCTCCTCTAGTTCTGAAATGTCAGATGGAGAGTTCTCCTTACTCTCTAGACAATTTAAGAGGTTGCTCAGAAAGAGTAGACAAATAAAAAATCAGCCCTCCTCATCTGATTATAGAAGATCACGACGTGATGATGATCATCACAACATCAATGACAGGTATAAGTCGAAACAGAACAAATATGTTTCTTCTGACATTGTTTGTTATTGTTGCAATAAGTCATGACACATGATCGCCGACTGTCCTCATAAGAAAAAGGAAGGATCAAAGAAAGAAAAAAAGAGATTCTTCAAAGGAAAGAAGAAAGAAGAAAGTAGCTTCATCGCGAAGAAGTCAAGTACTCTCAGCGATAGCAACTCAATTGAGTCGAGCTCAGATGAAGAAGCCTACTTTGGGTTTATGACATACTCAGATGAGGATAACGACTCCCAAAATAATGAGAAGGTAAATTCTCACACCCCCTATCTGATTCTGATTCAGACTCCGACGGTCATGAAGATCACCTCTTTGAGGATGAGTCAGACTTAATGATGCAATATCGAGCACTACTGAAGGGATTTGATAAATATCGCAAGGTAGTCAAATCTCAGGCCAAAGAGATTGTAACTCTCAAGGCATTGGAGTCATAACTGAGGCATGAAATTAAGAGATTGACTCCCCTCAGAAAAGAAATCCAATCCTTGAAAGAGGAACTGGAGTGCTCTGCTGAGTTGATAAGTCTGAAAGTAAAGGTCATAGATGAACTGGAAGAAAAGTTATTGATTGAAAGGAAGTTTGTTGAAAGCTTCTCGAAATCAAAGACTGATCTTCCTCTCATCGATGGATTTGCAACCTCTAAGACAGGTGGTGTTGGATATATGACTTCTAGAAACAGAAGGAGGGCTCCTCAACGTCAATTAGTATTCAAGAAGGTAATCCTTCCTACCAATAAAAAGGACCTTGAAACATCATATGGTCATTTTGCTAGACCAACGCATGTTGTCTATAACAAAAATAACCAAGGGTGGAGCCGTCCCAGAAATCTCGGAACGAGTGCTCTCAAGGCACCTTATGAAGAGATTGTTCTGAAGCACTATGCTCCATTTGTTCATGGACCGAAGGAGAAGAAAGCACTGAAAGCAACTTATTTTCCGACATACGTCTGTCTGTTGAAGTTCTGTTGAAGGAACAGCTTGTTGGATCTGGTGGGCAAACTTAGAGGGGGGTGAATAAAGTTTTCAATTTAATTTAGAAATAAAATGATTTTGAGCAGGGCAACTTGCTCTGGAATCTACCGCGTGGCGGTAGGTCACAGAGAACAAATTTCCCTGCAAAATTTTGTTTTCTAATTCACACACAACACTCAAAACCCTAGCAACATGCAACCACGAATTCACGATAAAATAATAGAACTTTAATTATATTCAAATCTCAACAGAGGTTTACAATAACAAAACAGGATCTCCATGACGCCGAAGATCGGAAGCGATGAAACTAACAATTTTCTTTTAGGTTTTTATACCGAACTTCAACCAGCAACGGTTGGCTCTCTCTCAGCTTCCTAAGAAGATTGACGAGCCGACTCTTCACCTTTCTCCCAGGAATGGTCTTAGAGCCCACTAAATCTCCTAGATCTAGACGTCCTCCCAGGATGTTTTCTCACAGATTCCTCCTAGAAATTGACGGTCTTCCATGTCGATGTCTCACGAATTCCTCCCAGGAACTCGACGTTCACACCGGACGGATATCTTCACACAAAATACAACAAAGTTAAAGAAAATACAAGAAAATAAAAGAGTTTAAAATTGTTGCTCCCTCAAATAAGAAATCATCCGTAGACCGGTGCGAAATCGAGGCTTCTGAATGCCATTCTTCTTGCACTCGATCAACTACTGATGGTCGTTGTAAACTTCGCTCTTCGGAGTTCTTCGATCACAAACAGGAGGGAGAAATTTCGCTTTTCCCTGCTTGGAGACCGGTGGTTCGCACCAACAGAAGCGGTAGCCGAACCTTAGACGTCAAATACTTCTCCTTCTTGTCGTTGTCTCTTCAGAAAAAGAAACACATGTTTTTATACTCGTCTTTAAAAAAGCTACCGTCGGCGGTAGAGGTAGCGCCCGACTGTAGGTCTTCTCACGCGGTGTCGCCAACTGTCCATTAAATTAGAAAAAATATCCTTAAAATATTTGCGCCACTTTTGGATATTGCGGCGCAGTAAGGCTAGCGCCCGACGGTAGTGGTTCCTCCTCGATACAGTCGATTCGACCGGATAGCGCCTGGCGGTAGCGATGCAGTCGAATTGGCTAGCGCCCGACGGGCAGTAGAGGCTTCCCCTCGATGCAGTCAAATTGGCTAGCGCCCGTCGGTAGGGCTAACGCCCAACGGTAGGTCACAGAGAAGACTCTTTGCGCACTCAACATTAAATCTTCAACGCTAGCGCCAGCGGTAGTGCTAGCGCCCGGCGGTAGGTCACAGATCTTGAAATTGTCGTTTTTTATACCTGTAAATCTGCACACTATAACCAATACAAGTATGATCAAATACAACTTGAGATTTGATATTGTCAAACTTAAGAGAATGTGTACCATAAGTTCCAACAAACTCCCCCTTTTGATAATATCAAATCTCGTTCACAAGATATAAATTATTAGTAGCATAGTATAATGTAATTCAACAATAAACATGAAATACAAACATAAGTACGAAGTACGACTCCCCCTACATGTGCGCTCCCCCCACACGTGTGTTCTCCCAACACGTTATCTTCCCTTAGGTGACTAGTATGACATAGAGTATGTTTGGCGCAGATTATTTGGAGCTGCATACCGCAGCTTCTCTAAAATCCGCGCCAAACAGTTTTGAGGGCACTTCTACTCCCACCGCCTAATTTCTTTATTTCGCGATTTGGAGCTGTTTTCGCACAGCGCATCAGTGACCACGATGCACTGCTGCTTTTAGGGTTTCCTTCTCTTTGCGCGAGCTAGGGTATTCTCCACTTCCGATGGGTCACGCGGACGACTACAAATTAAGGAGAATTTTTGCGTCATCTTCTTCCTCGCAGGTAACCTCTCTGGAGTTCTTATCCTAGATCTTCCGCTGGTTTCTTAGTTTTGCCGATGGAAGTCCAGCTTTCTGGTTTTGCTGACAGAAGTTTGATCCATCTGTTGCCCTTCAATTCGATAACTCAATGCAGTTTTGCCTCTTTGTCAGTTGATTTATAGCAATATTTTTTTACTCCAAAACTAATGCAATCTCAGCTCATCTCAATTTCTCCTTTATACCAAATCTTTATTTTTTTGTCTTTTGTTTTCTATTTCAGTTGATTTGCTAGATTTAGGGGTTTTAAATCCCTTTGGTAAACCACACAATATTTTAGGAGTTATTGTTTCAGAATTTGGTTATTACGCAGGATTCTTTGAACACCGTTGGAAACAAAAGGGATTCTTTGAACACCGTTGGAAACAAAAGGGATTCTTTGAACACCGTTGGAAACAAAAGGGATTCTTTGAACAGCAGTCCGATTGATTGGTGTGGAATTTCCACAAACACCTTGTGCGCGAGTTTTCTCCATACTGCTTCTATATTCTAGCCAAGGGTCGTGCCTTCCAATATCACCAGCGGCCCGCTGATGATTGTTTCTTAATGCAATTAGGCCTGAGTGATTTACCGATGCAGTTTTTCATTAAAATGAACAAGAAGAACTCAACTTTCTATCTCTACTAAAAGCTAATGAAATTTGCTTTTTTGAATCTTTGATTTTTTTTTCAAGATCCAAGCAAAGATATGTTTTTTTTCAAGATCCAGACATAAATTTGAATCAATTTCTTTTTTTAGGTGAATGAAATTTTGCTTTGATATGAAAAAAAAATCTGAAATATGAAATTGAAGAACCACTAATGTATATCCAAACATTGACCCTATAACAATTCAAGGAATTGGAGCAATTTCATGTACTTCCGTGTTAAATTTTATAAATTTGTTATGTTTGCAGTGATCGCGATATTACTATTTTTCTATATGGGTAAGCAAAAAACAGTTGGTGTTTCAGCATCATGGGAGAATGCCCAAGTTCATGTATTTTGTGATATATGTATCCGAGAAATTGATTTGGGAAATCGTCCAACCACTCACTTCAGCAAAGAGGGTTGGAAAAACGTAATAGATAATTTCAAAGCACACACGAGATTAACATATGATCGGGCACAGTTAAAAAACAAATGGGATCAATTGAAGAGAGATTGGAAGTTATGGCGTGATCTAAAAGGAGGGGAGACTGGGTTAGGGTGGAATCCAATTAAAAAGACCATTGATGCCTCAGACGAATGGTGGAAAGAAAGAATAGTGGTTAGAAACAAATCATGATGTAAAGTTAATTTTGATTAGATTTTTTTTTAATAACCTAAATGCCTTTTTTCAGATGTTGCCTGCCGCCAAAAAATTCAGATTCACAGGAATTGCTCCCAATCTTGAGGAGAAACTAGATCGAATGTTTAGCCAGGTTGTTGCTACTGGTGAGAATGTCTGGATCCCTTCTACGGGAGCAATGCCTCCTGCATTTGATCAGCCCGACCATATTTCCAATAATGTTGGGTCAAGCGATGTGCATGTTGTAGATGATTTAAATACGCCACCACCTGCTGTTGCTGATAGCTGTTCTAGTAGGCCGAAGGATCCGAATAGTAGTACAAGTTCACAAGGTTCCAAGAGATCACTCATTAGGAGGTGCTTCAAAGACAAGGGTAAAAAACAAGTAATGGAATCACATGTAGAGAAGCTAGTTGAGACCTGCAAAAGTGTTGCTAGTTCTTTCCTTATGCCCGCACCATCACAAAATGTGTATTTGCTGAATGAAGCGTTACAAGAGCTTATGAAATATCCAGAGATTCACGAAGATTCACAGTTCTACGATTGGGCTACGGTTTTCCTAATGACGATGATCAACAAGGCTACTTTTATGGGCATTCCAAGTGATAAAAGACTTGAGTGGCTGAAAAATCGCTACATACATAACACCGCTTGAATCAAATCTGCACTATCTCACATTTTTGGCAAACCTATATGCAGTTTTTATATTTTGCAAACCTCTATGCAGTACTTTGATCTGTTTCTATGTTTAAGTAATGGAATCAAGCATGTTGTATGTTTTACTTTTCAATATGTTTAATCTTTTATTTACTTCTTTGGATCGTTAAAAAGTAGTATGTTTGTTGTGTTTATAGGTAGTTTGCAATGACGAATGATAACGAAGAATTTGCTCTTGATGATGATGAACAAATTTTAGATGTTGCTTTTGATCGAAAACGACAGTTTGTATTGTTCAACACTATAGTTACCACGTCAGCGATTGTGATTAGAGAGTACATGTCGGCATACGGTGAAAAAATACCATGCATGACGTCTGCACAGACTGGAGATAAGTGGGTTGGTGAGTTGTTAGTTGGTCATCCAACGAGGTTCCACATTGCATTCAGGATGTCACCTGAGATATTCAGGGATTTGTTATATGTACTTCAGACATCTTGTGGTTTACAAGGCTCACAAAGAACACCTGCGAGAGAGGTATTGGCTATTACCATATATACTTTGGCGCATAAAGGGTCAATGAGGTTGACAAGTGAGCGTTTCCAGCATTTCACCGAAACAATAAGTAGGTTATTTGCGATAGGACTTGAAGCATTGACTCTTCTAGCTGTTGATATGATAAAACCACTAGACGTGCAATTTTTGAATATACCGGCAAAAATCTTGAATGATGATCGATACATGCCTTACTTTAAAGATTGTATTGGAGCCATAGACGGAACTCATGTAGATGCATGTGTTCCGGTGGATGATCAAGTGCGATATATAGGACGTCATGGTAGACCAACTCAAAATATAATGGCAATATGCGATTTCGATATGTGCTTTACTTATGTGGTCCCAGGGTGGGAAGGTTCAGCTCATGACAGTCGGATCTTTCAACGTGCAGTTAATGATCCAGCTTGTCAATTTCCTCACCTGCCTCCTGGTATGTACCTTTTTGGAAGTCAAAATATATTACAAATGCATTTCATTTTAAATTTAATAAGTTCGTAATGTAGGCAAATATTACTTGGTGGACGCTGAATATCCACTTCAGCGAGGAATTTTGAAACCATATCCAGAGACTCAGCTATCACTTACCTGATTTTGCGAGGGGTAATCGGCTAGTTACAGGACGGCGTGAAATTTTCAATAAGGCTCACTCATCACTTCGTAGTGTGATCGAGAGAACCTTTAGAGTCTGGAAGAAGAAGTGGGGCATACTGAGAAAAATGCCACAATACACATTTTCAAAACAGTGCGTTATTGTGGTGACAACAATGACCCTACATAATTATATTCGGAGGCACCCCTCACGTGTGGATCGGGAGTTTAATGCATGTGATATGGATGCCAACTTTGTGTATCGACAAGCGTATGAGATTCGAGCTACTCGGAACCGAAGAACCACAAATACAAATCTAAACCCAAATATTAATCCGGTAACAATTGAAGGAGTTGGAGCTAATGAAATGACTGCATTACGAGATTTTATAGCCGATCAGCTACAAAACGATCACAGGTACAATATTTTGTAGCAGTACATTTTTTTATCATAATCAGTGATCATATATTTTTGCATTGTGTAGATAAACATCATCGGTGCACTAACGCATGGATTTAATGATGCAACCAAAATATTGTCTTATGTTTATTATTTTGAAGTTTAGACATTCTTATTATGTAATATTAGTATTTTGCAAAACATTAGAATTTGAAATTCTGAGAGCATTTACTTTTGTTTTGAATATGCTACGGAACAGCTACTCTGCCAAACAGTTTTGACAGATTATCTGTTCGAACAGCACTGAAAAAGTAGAACTTCCAAACAGTTTCACTGATTCTCCAGTCGCTGCAAATCAGCAGATTTTCCCACCACTCTGCAAATCAGCTGCTTCTCCAATCGCTTCAGCTGAGCCAAACAGAGCCATACTCATGAACAAATAAATCTCCCCTTTTGATATTATCACGAGGGCGGGAAACTAACGGTAAAGGCTAGAGATGAAACAAAGAGATGAAGTTTGGGCACAACAAACACACAAACATGGAGAAAAAGTATATTTTGGACAGACCCAACCAACATAAGAAAAATATTTGATTGAAATGATGGTAGAGCATAAGAAATTTTGGACACATCATGTGAAACTAAATACACAAAATTTGACGTACAATGTCAGGTGATTTACAGAGTTAATACAGTGTAACATTGTAAGTGTCATGAATAGTAATCTTGTACTAGTACACTTATGTGATTAATAGTCAGTGCAATTTTAAGTCCAATTCTTATGCATGGAAATTTGTGAAAAGTTTATGATATCATTTATTATGTAAATTTAAGAGAAATTTAATATACCACTTGTTTAGAAATTTTCCATGATCAAGCTTGAAAAAGTAAAGCATGCATCTCATATATGATCATTCTCCCTACATAGATGCTTTCTATGAAAATTTTAATGTTACTCTTCTCAATTTGTAGATTTATGCAATATGTTCTCCCCCTTTGTGGCAAAATAAAAAAGATAGAGATGAGTGTATGCAATACAAATTAATGAAAAATTATGTAGAGAGGAAAAATATGATGCATTGTGCAGGCTCATAGATATCACTTCACCATTTGTTGACAACATGTATGCTTGGTTAAATAAGGTAGACTGGTGATAAAATATGAGAATATCACTTGTAAAGCAAATAATATTAACTTGATGAATATACTTTACCCCTTGTTGAGAAATTAGATAATCATGATTCAGTACAAGTAGTACGCATAAAATTATGGTAGCACTCATAAAGTAAACATCATTTTAGAGATAAGACCATATAAAATATAATAAGTTTTATGAACAATAAGATGTTTTCAAATTTAGTACAAGAAATGCTATTTAATTGAACTTTTGCAAGCATAGTTTCAAAATATCACAAATAGATAAGAATTACAATGTAAGTTAATTTATATTTCAAGTAAAAATAACATTATAACGGTCATGCTTTGCTATCTAGTGCATTTACTTAAGATTTTAGAGAATAATGTATGCATGCATTAAAATCTAATTCTCATAAATAAAAATATAATGATGTGTATAAATAGTGTTTTGATAAAATATACAAGTGAATTAATCAAAACACATGACATATATAATAAATACGTGACATTAAAATACAAAAATAATATTACTCACTATTTTTCAATGCACATGAGTAAGAAGTATAACTACCAAGGTGCTCTACACACACAATGCTTATTAAGACTTATTAGGGAGTAGAGTAGTGTTTGAGGTATCACATTTATTCTTTTTAACATTATTTTTATTGTTGTGATCCGGTGTATAAAGAAAATGATGTATGATTTGTTTGCTACAAGACACTTTATAATTCTTTTTTCAAGATGCTCAACCTCACAATGCTCATTAAGAATTATCAGGAAGGTGAGTAGTGTTAGATGGAGTTTTCTTTGTCAATTGTTATTTGATTTTTTATTTTAATAACAAAGGACTCTGAATTCACTTGTTACGCAAACAATAACATTTTTTTTAAAACACCTTTCTTCAATGAATAAGTGCATGAAAAAAAATAAAGAATTGAAATAATCATTTCAATGTAGTGTAGGTAATCTATTTATGCATTTTAAACTATCATGTTATTACATTACACAATCATGCAAGTATATGATTAAGAACATATGTAGGTTATTAAAATGAGTGAGTGAATAAAATCATTATTAAGCATAAAAATTACTCATACTTAAAGAGATGTTAAGAAATGCTACTTATGTTTTTACATTCAATTTTATTGCACATAACAAGATAATATTCAAGACATGACATACACAAAATAATGTCTACGGAAATTTGAAAATTAAATTAAATATTATATTTAATCTTTAAATGATATAATTTTATTATCCTTGACAATGACAATGAATAACAAGCCGTTTTTATAATATTTTTTTTTAAAATACCAACCAATACACACAAAGAGATATAGAAGAAACATATTTTTGTTTTTTTAAATATAATACACTAATTACGGCAAAGAGCTGAATAATAATGAAAAAGTTGCGGATTTAATTTTTTTGCCTAAGGTGTCAAGAATTGTTTTTCAAAAATACTTCTGTTTTTAAAAAAAAACATGAATGTCCAAATAAATATAAAAAACATAAGATACGAATGATCGAACAATGGATATACATGACATGATAATAATATGATATAAAATAATGTTCATGCACTGTATATGAGTATGCCCTAGAAGAAGATATCCTAGCAATATGTCAGCACCCTAGCCCCGTATTAAGTGACGGATGGGCATGCGGAGTTGCACACTTGTCGTAGGTTGGAGTGTTAATCTCATAGGTATATAAAATACGTCTCTCAATCTTGCACTCTTTCCCCCCAGTGCCTCGCAAGGCCCCACTAGAACCCTCCCCGGTTAAAAACATGACATGACTTAGAGGTTAGGTCTTTAATGCACTCAATCATACGCCCCCGCTATGGTGTGACATATGACATGAGTAAATGATCACAAGCATACTAAGCGTTTAATCGTAATTACCAATTTATTACATATGACTTTTTTAGGTAATGATTTTTTAGATTTTTAGTTTATAGAGAATTCAACCAACACATATGTATAGGTTTTTGAAGATATAAACATTTAATAATTATATAATGATATTAGAGATTAGAAAATGAGTTTATTTTAGGCGATTGTTAACCACAACCCGGTTTTGGATGTTCGCACCTCATTGTTAACCGCAATCCGAAAATATAATCGCACCTCGATATTTGGCTTGCCGTATCCTGTTGTTAACCGCACCCCAAAATATTTGAAAATTTTATCCGCACCCCGAATTCACTAAAAGTCTTTTGCAAAACAAATATATGAGAAGCAACAATGCATATGCGGATATTTTGACAATGGTGGAATTGCTTCAACCTACATAGCTGTTATTGCACATAACATTTCATTGAAACTTATCCCGAGGAATTACCTTCATAAGATGATCGATTAATTTCAAAATTCTTCCAACAAATGTCACTCTTAAACCAAAACTTTCATCATTTATTATATCATCAATTCATTAAAAATTTTTAGATAACAAACTACAAAAGCAAACATAAAGAATGTTATATGGTCTAATCATGCTGCGCAACAAAGGACAAAATAGGGTCTAATCTAATCACAAAATAATAGAAGACAACAAAGCCTCAAAAGATTGATTAAATAGAACCGGACTTGTGCCAACAATAAAAACAACATTATCCTGCTATTGCACATACCAGTCCTATTACACCAAAGATTATATAGCCAAACATATTAAACTTGTCTCCTAGCTATATCCAACAATATATCCATTAAAATCAACACAAAATCATGCTAGTTATAAACAAAAAAAATACAAAAATCATGCACTTATATGTCCCAAAGTCCTGCTTTGTTTGCAACCCAAACTTGATTTTTAACCAAAAATCCTGCAATCATACAAATGAACATATGTATACCCATCAAATGAAAATATTAATTTGTTCATATGAATGTCCATACCTTGATATTGATATTTGCAAAACATTGAAACACCGACCTTGATACTGATATTTGCAAAAGCCTCGCAATATCTTGTATTATACTGTTAAAAATTAATTGAATATGTTATAACAATAAAATATCACGAGTAACATTGCTTAGTCAAAATGAATTTAATATGTTATATTTTTGGAACAAGAGTCATCCAAATTTATCAATGAAGGTGAATGTCCAATATTCCTCTCCGTCATTACAATCTTTGATGCAAATAAAGTTTCTTATGTTTGTGTTATTTCTCCACAATACCTTCTCCAAAGAGGGTAAATCAACGATAACGGGTATCCATAGTTGAATAAAATGGGAGAAAATAATTGGGTGCTTTATTCTTCCTCAAAGGGGCTATTTATAATGTTACAATGAGGTGACACGTCATCAATCCGTGTGCACCAATAATTCCTAAGTGGAATCACACTATTTAGGATACAAAAATATTCTCTGAATATTCTCTAATTAAATATTGTACGAATATTCAACTCTCCCCCTCAAGTTGGGAATATATATTGATCAGTCCCAACTTGTCAATATTAACCTTGAAGTTGTCACTGCTTTGCCCCTTGGTAAAGACATCGACAAGTTGATCAAATTAGTTTACAAATGGAGTGCAGATATTTCCCTTGTCAAGGTGGTCTCTAATGAAGTGTCTATCAACTTCCACGTGTTTGGTCCTGTCATGCTGAACTGGATTGTGTGCAATACTAATGACAACCTTGTTGTCACAGTAGATAGTAATAGGTTTGTCCCCTTGAAGGCCCATATCTCGAATAATAGCTTTCAGCCACAGTCCCTCGCAAACTCCTTGTGTCATAGCTCTATACTCTGCTTCGGCACTTGATCGGGCAACCACATTCTGCTTCTTGCTTTTCCATGAAACCAGGTTGCCTCCTACAAAAGTGCAATACCCAGTGGTAGACTTTCTATCATCTTGACTACCAGCCCAATTCAGCATCTGTAAATACTTCAACCTTTAGTGATTGGTTGTTTTTGAAAAGAATTCCACGTCCTGGTGTCTTTTTTAGATACCTTAACAGCCTGAAGGCCGCCTGCTGATGACGAATCGAAGGAGAGTGCATATATCTGCTTAGAACACCCACCGCATATGTAATGTCAGGTCGTGTATGAGACAAGTATATGAGTCGTCCAACCAAGCGTTGATATTTTGAGACATCAACCTTTTCTCCACCAGTATCTGCATCAATTCTGTGATTAGCCTCAATAGGGGTGTCCACGGGGGCACACCCAAGCATCCCAGTTTCTTCAAGAAGATCCTAAGTGTACTTTCTTTGGGAGATGAAGATCCCTTGTTGAGATATTGCGACTTCAATTCCCCAGAAATACCTTCAGCTTTCCAAGATCTTTAACTTCAAATTCTCTGCTTAGTTGCTCTTTCAAGTGGATGATCTCCTCCAAGTAATCCCCAGTAATGATGATGTCATCCACATATACAATAAGGATAGAGATCAGGTTACCCTTCCTCTTGATAAAGAGAGTTTGATCAGCTTGGCTTTGAATGTATCCAAGTTTCAGCATGAACCTGTAGAACCGTCTGAACCATGCCCTCGACGATTGTTTCAAGTCGTACAAGGCTTTTAGAACACGACATACCTTTCTCTCGGACCCTTTGATAACAAGGCCAGGGGGAATGTCCATGTAAACTTCCTTTTCCAGATCACCGTTCAAAAAAACATTCTTGATGTCGAACTGAAGAAGATCACATCTTCGACTCGCAGCACAAGATAAAAGTATACGGATTGTGTTCATCTTTGCAACAGGAGCAAAAGTATCCTGGTGGTCAATACCCTGAGCTTGTGTATAGCCCTGAGCCACCAAACGGGCTTTGTACCGTTCCACTATACCATTTTGGTTTTGTTTGACTGTGAAGAGCCAACGGGATCCAACCGTCCGCTTCCCAGGAGGAAGATCTACAAGCTTCCATTTGTTATTTTTGTGCAAGGCACGCAATTCCTTCTCTATTGCTTGTTTCCACTCAGGTACCTGAACAACCTCCTGCCATGTCTTAGGGATCATAATAGATGAAAGAGATAAGATAAAAGCTTTATGGGTTGGAGAGAGGTGAGAATAACAGATGTAGTTGGCAATAGGGTGTTTGATGCTACCCTGTTTACTTAAAAGCCTGGCAAGAGGAATATGAAGATCATCATCGGAATTTGGTGTGGATACGGTCACCGGTACTGGAGAAACATCCTCAGTCTGTACTTGCTCGACATTTTTGGGACGGCAAGAGTAAGTGTATAATATAGGTGGAGCGGAAGTGGAAGCAGCGGGAGAAGAAAAAGGAGAAGTGGCAACAATAGGAAGGGGGGACTCGGTGGTCTCGTCACTGGTAGTAGAGATCTCACCCTGACGAGGACCAAAGTAGGACTCCCCCTCACGAAAGGTAACATCCATCGTGCAATAGTAGCGACGAGTCGGAGGATGATAACATCGATACCCTTTGGTGGTAGAGGAGTATCCAACGAAAACACATCGGAGGGAACGCGCATCCAGTTTATCGCGATGCGGCGTATGCACATGGACAAAACAAACATAGCCAAAGATACGTGGAGGAAGATGAGAAGTGTGGACTACGTGGTTTTTTGCAAGATGTGAGAGGGGCGTATCAAAGGAGAGAGCACGAGACGGAAGACGATTAATGAGATGCGCGACCGTGAGGATGACATCACCCCAGTAGGATTTGGGAAGGTGCATTGCAAGGAGTAAACACCGAGCCACTTCCAGCAAGTGCCGATTCTTCCGCTCAGCCACCCCATTTTGGGTAGAAGTATGAACACACGTGGTTTGATGTAGGATGCCATGATCAGCAAGATAGGCTCCGAATGCACCTCGGTCATCATACTCCCCAACATTATCACTACGAAGCACACAAATTTTCCCGACAAATTGTTGGGAGACCATTTTATGAAATTTTTGAAAACAGAAAAAAACATCACTTTTTTGTTTCAGCAGATATATCCACGTAGTGCGTGAGTGACAATCAATAAACATAACAAATAATTTATAGCCAGATAAGGATGTGATCCTGGATGGTCCCCAAACATCAGAATGAATAACATCAAATGAGTGTAAACTGGGAACAGAAAGATGACTAGTTTTTTGACGAACATGCTTAGACTGCTCACAAGCATCACAAGAAAAAGACTGAATTACATGATTAAAGGCAGGAAACAGTTTAGTAAGATATAAAGGGGAGGGATGACCAAGGCGTTGATGCCAGCGTCGGACGTCACAGATAGTAGGAGTTTTGGTGGATGATAGAGCACTGGGAGAAGTTTGGTTTAGCAAGTACAATCCGCCAATATTTCTACCACTGCCAAGTGTCCGCCTCGTAGCCAGATCCTGAAAAATACAAACATCAGGAAAAAAGGTTACAGAACAGTTCAGCGAAGTAGTCAAGTGACTAATAGAAAGCAAATTGCGAGGAAAAGACGTGACATGTAAAACAGAGGACATGGATAGGTCGGGAGAACAAGTGACAGTCCCTTTACCAGCAATTGTTGAGAGGGAGCCACTAGCAGCAATAACCTTATCTCGACCAGAAAGAGGGGTATACGAGGTAAAACCTGAGGCAGATCCAGTCATGTGGTCCGTCGCGCCGGAGTCGATAATCCACTCGGAGGGGGTGGAAGACAGAGCATGAGCATTGGACAAACCTGAAGTAGCAACGGCAGCATGAGAGGCAGCAATAGTAAACTCTGTGTGGGAGCGCAACATACGTCGGAAGGCCTCTAACTCGGCCGCAGACAAACCACCAGAGGTGTCCTCCAGAACCTCAGTAGAGTGTGCAGAAGACTGAACACGGTCACCAGAAGAACGGCCACCTCCACGATATCCACCTCTACCACGAGTACCAGAACCTCCACCGACTGGTGCAAGGTGCGGATGCAGGAGAAAGCAGGAGTCTTTGATATGGCCTTTTTTCCCGCAGTGACTGCAAACAGGAGGGGGGCCGCGGGAAATCCCAGCGAGCGCATAGTGGTCAGTAGTAGAGCCAAGAGTGTTGCGACGGTTCTCATCACTGAGGAGCATGCCGAAGGCCTCCCGAAGAGAAGGAAGAGGCTCGCGGTGAAGGACATGCAGGCGAACAACGTCAAACTCCATGTTGAGCCCCATAAGGAACACGTGAACACGGAAGCGATCTTTATCTTTCGGGAGGGCCTTTGCATCAGTAGTACAAGCAGTAGTGAAAATGTTGAAGAAGTCCAACTCCTGATAAAGACGCTCAAACTCAGAGTAGTATGCGGCAACGGTCATCGTACCCTGCTTTAGCTCAAGAACACGGCGAGTGAGCTCATAGACTTGCATCGAACTGCCTGCCTGAGAGTAGGTATCACGGGCACGGATCCAGATATCATAGGCGGAATCCAACAACATATAACTGCGATACACCTGAGGGGACATCGAATGAAGTAACCACGAGACCCCCAGAGAATTGTCCGCATCCCATGTTTTCCATGAGGGATTGGTACGCGGGGGCTCAGTCGTGGTACCATCAATAAGTCCATATAACTGGTGACTGCGAATAGCATGTTGGGCTGCCCTGGACCATTCCAGGTAATTCGTGCCATCCAAGGCAACTGTGGTAATCTTCAATGAGCCAGATGGGCCATGACTCCGGGGTGGATCGACAGTCGCCGGCATGAGCGCCGGTCAGAGGAGTCGAGATTCCGGGAAGAGTACCGGATTGGGAAGCCGGGGAGACAACAGATTGATCATCCATCAAGGTGAAACACAGATCTGAACAAGCAGACGAACAAATGGTACACCCTACGAGTGTCCCTTAGATCATGACGCCGGATGGAACACCGGAGGGCGAGAGCACGACGTGTCCGGCTGCATCCATGGTATTCAAAAACGGATGGGACACCAGGGACATAGGAGAAGAAGGTAGAAATCCCTAGGGGTCCGAGATTCCGGCGAGGGCCGTCCGTTCAGGCCATCGCCTGGACCAAGCGACACCGTCGACCCCGCGGGAACAAACGACGGAACCCGCGAAATATGCGAACCCGCAGGATTCCGTCGTAAGGGCTGCGTCCGCCGCTAGGTTTGCGTCCGGCGTCGGCGTCAGGGAAAAAGAGGGGGCTCGGTCGACGGAAGCCGGCGATGCAGGAGCGACACGGTCGAGCGAGATTTGACGGAAGGGCGTGGGATTCAACCTTGCTTTGATACCAAGTTGAATAAAATGGGAGAAAATAATTGGGTGCTTTATTCTTCCTCAAAGGGCTATTTATAATGTTACAACGAGGTGACACGTCATCAATCCATGTGCACCAATAATTCCTAAGTAGGAATCGCACTATTTAGGATACAAAAATATTCTCTGAATATTCTCTAATTAAATATTGTACGAATATTCAACTTCCATCACGCATGTGAAGTTCAGTGAAATGATTACCATCGATAAATCTAATGAAAACAATTTTTGGTTCTTCCAATGGATTTGATTGTAACGAAAGAAATGTGAATGATTAAAATTTAGATAGTTGAACTAATACTATATTGTAGTATGAAGCGATAATGAGTCTCATATCCAACATCGACATCCATTTGTCCAAAGTCGTCGGAGTTGTATTGCATTCAAGTGAACATAATAATTCTTCCCTTCTTGTTTTTCCAAACGTGATATCGTACAATGACAATTTCGTTTCAAGTTCTTCATTGAGATCGAATCGGGCTTGTGCCCAACCACCCTCAATTTTTAATGTTTGGCCAATGACTCTATAACCGCAATGCCCATCGCCAAGTACATCAATAACCTCCATAATGTAATGTGATAAATAAGAAGGCATGGGTAAATTTCTGAATGATTGCTTCTATTTCATTGTTTATGTCGTTTGACCCTTATATATCAACTTTCTCCTCGACAATGTGCCAGGATAATTGTTTCCAATATCCATGTACAAGCCATGATGGAATTGCTCTTGATTGAGCAACATAAGACCCCCATGCATATGCTTCCAGATAAACTCTCTCGTGATTGTGTATCCCGCATAATATGTAAACCATCCATTTTTCAGTAATTAAATCTCTTTGTCCCTTAAGTGAAAATAAAAAACCACAGTGCGTTGAAGAGGACCTACGCATACCTTTATTCACCCAACTTTTCTTATTCTGACTTTCTCTGTATTTACCTCCTCTATCACAACCAAGAAACACACGAGATTTTGATCGTTCATTTAGATTATCAGACGATTTTATGGTTACTACGTAACTCAAACTCCTACCAATAGCACGAGCCCATTCGATTTACTCTTCTTTAGAATCGAACAATAAATCTGTTTCAAATTAACGACCAACATCCACTTTTATCTTTTCAAAGGTTTCTACATTTCCATTAGTGACATCTAGATGAATATGAAAAGTACGTATGAGAACTCTATGCAAAACCACAATGTTATATTGACATCAATTAGTAAATAAATATCTCTCACTAGTCATAGGTAAAGACAAAATTGTCTCATACTACAACAATTTGATGATATCACTTGAAAATTCTTCCATAGAGAAATAAACTAAAAATAGGAAAATAAGTTGAAAAACTTCAATAATAACAACCCGAACAACAATATTTGCACAAAATATCCCCCATTCCAAATATCCCCCATTGAGAGAGAGAGAGCAAAAAAACCTTTTGATATCTTTCTCCATTTTTAGGTAATTAGCATATGAAATGTGGTGTATGTAATCAAAGTGAACTGTAAGATTATTCATCACACTTGGAGAGTGTAAGAATATGGTGACTTGGAGATTATCACCAAGTGATATCATTTCATAATTTTTGGTAATTACCTAATACTTATCATAATCTTACAGTCCAGAGGGGTAAATTCTAATATTGGTGAATCTTACATATTTCATTCCATAGTTCAGTAATCACCAACTTTATTATTCAATCACCACATTTCATGATCTTTACCAAAATTACCTAATACATTTCATAATCTTATAGTTCAGTAATCACCAAGTGACTATTATTCAAATCATTCTTAAAATTATCTTACAGTCCAGAGGGGTAAATTCTTACAGTTCAGAATGATATATTTCATAACACTTGGAGAGTATGTAATTTATTCATACATGAAACACATTTCATATGCTAATTATCTTACCGTTCAGTAGGTAATCTATTCAGTTCAGTAAGAGAAACCCCTTTTGATATCTTTCTCCATTTTTAGGTTAGGGTTTACCTGAAAGGGATCTGCCTCCGATGTCCAGATGAGAGTGAGATCTCGAGTATGTGATGCGATTACGGCACGATCTAATGTCGAATACGTACAAGGAAGCGCGACCGAGCGTCGAGAGAGGAGCTGGGTCAGCCGTCGCCGGCGGGAACTCATAGACGGGGTGCGACGTCCGTGATGTGATGCCAGAGACGGGAGAGGCTTCCGCGATTTGTTGCCGGACCGGGGAGCGGCTTGGCGAAGAGGGAGACGGGATGCGGCGTTCGCGAATTAGGGGAGACCGTGCGCGACTTCCGTGAATTGGGAGAGAGAAAATAGGTTAGGGTTGCGATTAAAGTTCTAGGAAAAGGTTTTTAAAACGAATTGGGGTGCGGATAGCGAAAACCGGGCTGCAGTTAACAATTGCCTTATTTTATCCACTTAGGAAGGATATGACTTTTATTCGAATTCATTCATTTAAATTGATTTATCATTAAGCTTAATATATAGAAGTCGTATCTCAATATATATAAAGTGATCATTGCGTAATAGCTCAAAGGAAAGTACTAAAAAAAATTAAGCACATCGTGAAGTAGATTATTGAATATTTCAATTTGACATGTTTCTACTTCACACATTTTGAAGTTATCTAATAAATAAAAGATTTAGGTATCCAAAGGGAACCAAGTGTGACGGTTCCTTTGGGTACCCAAATTTAGCGTGATAATCTATGGGGAGATAATGATGAATGATCTCTTTCAACTAGAATAGGTGCGTCATTTTTAAAGATGGACCTCCATTCATACTTTAGTTGAAGATTCCTTATATATAACAAATTTCCATAATCATTAAGTTGAGGTTTATAATGATAATCATTTTTAAAATTATTATTAATAGGAAATTTGTTGATATTTACTTTAATATTAGGAGTAGGTAAATGCAGATTAAATATTTTACTAGGTGTATGCCTTATGAAATTTGAAACGCTAGTAGATACCTTATATATCTTTGATGATAAACTAGACATAAAAGATTTTTTATTATTTGAATTTTTTGCACAAATAATTTTAGTGATTCTAGTTTAGGAGTTAATTTTCATTAATCAATTTTTCACTATGTTCTTTCGAAATATGTAGTTATTTTTCAAAAACCTTGAATTTTTCTTTTATATTATTGCAATCAATACAAGACGTAGAAATTTTATCTAAAGAGCATGTGGGAGAATTAGACACAACAATACTAGATTCTGCATTGACATTTGCTTTTAAAATGTTATTTTCTAAAGTAGTTTTGGGTTAATATTTTTCAAATTCTTGATTTTATGTTTAACATTTTCTAGCACACGCAATATAGATATAGATGTCGCAGCAAATAAGGACTCTCTACTTACAATGTTCTCGGATGAGGCTTGATTTGAACATAAAGTTCCTTTAACGTCTTCACATAAGCACGATGTACTTGTTGTGTCCCCATGTAAGCATGATCGTGCAACCTCACATTCCTCTTCAACGATTGAGTTTGCCTCTTCCTTTTTGCTGCATGTGTTCGATCTGTCTTCGCTTGGGTCCATAGGAAGTTGCTCTGATTCACCATCTGCAGAAGGAGAACTGTAAGTAATCTTAAGAAATTTTCATATATCATAAGCACTAGAAAACGTGTAGATGAATTTGAAATTTTTTAATCAAGCCCACAAAATAAATTATTCATAACTTTGTCATTTAAATAACATTCATTTCTATTTAAATTATTTGGGGACTTGATAATATTCATATTCTAAACTTCTAGGTCTAATGAAATATGAAATTTTCTCATTAAAATTTTTCACCCATTATAGTTCGCACCTGAAAACAAATGTGGTGCTAGTGATTATTCAGTGTACAAAATTCCATCCTCACTAGTCGATTCGAGATAAGGATTGGTCATTATTTCTGGTGATGAAACCGTTTTTGGACTAACCTGGCTCTGATACCACTTGTTGGATCTGGTGGCCAACCTTAGGGGGGGGGGATGGGGGTGAATAAGATTTTCAATTTAATTCAGAAATAAAATGAATTTGAGCAGAGAAACCTATTCTGGAAGTTATTGCGGGGCGGTAGGATACTAGCGCGTGACGGTAGGTTACAGAGAACAAATTTCCCTGCAAAATGTTATTTTCTAATTTACACACAGTCCTCAAAACCCTAGCAACATGCAACCACGAATTCACGATAAAATAAAAAAACTTTAATTATATTCAAAACTCAACAGAGGTTTAAAATAACAAAACTGGATCTCCATGATGTTGGAGATCGGAAGCAATGAAACTAACAATTTTTTTAGGTTTCTATACCAACCCTCTGTCAGGACCGGTTGGCTCTCTCTTCTACACAAGAAGATTGACGAGCTGACTCTTCATTTTCCTCCCAGGAAGTGTCTTAGAGCCCACTAGTTCTCTCATATCTAGACGTTCTCCCAGGACTATTTCCCAAAGATTCCTCCCAGAAATCCGACAGCCTCCCAGGCCGATTTCTCAAGAACTCCTCACAGAAACTCGACGTCCACATCGAATGATTTCTCCGCACAAAATACAACAAGGTTAAAGAAAATAGAAGAAAATAAAAGAGTTTGAAATTGTTGTTCCCTCTAATAAGAAATTCTTCGTAGAACAGTGCGCGATCGAGACTTCTGAATGTCGTTCTTCTTTCACTCGATCAACCGCTGATGGTCGTTGGAGACTTTGCTCTTCGGAGTTCTTCAATCACGAACGGGAGGAAGAAATTTCGCTTTTTCTTGCTTGAAGGCGGTGGTTCACACCAACATAGGCGGCAGCTGAACCCTAGATGTGAAATACTTCTCCTTCTTGTCGTTTTCTCCTTAGAAAAAAAACGCGCGCTTTTATACTAGTCTTTAAAAAAGCTACCGCCGGCGGTAGAGGTAATGCCCGACGATAGGTCTTCTCACGCGGTGTTGCCAGCTGTCCATTAAATTAGGAAAAATATCCTTAAAATATTCGCGCCATTTTTGGATACCGCGGTGCGGTAAGGCTAGCGTCCGACGACAGTGGTTCCTCCTGATGCACTCGATTCGACAGGATAGCACCTGACAGTAGGGCTAGCGTCTGGCGGTAGCGATTGATGCAGTCGAATTGGCTAGCGCCTGACGGTAGGGCTAACGCCCGGCAGTAACGGCTTCTCCTCGATGCAGTCGAATTGGCTATCGCCCGACGGTAGGTCACAAGGAAGACTCTTTGTGCCTTCAACATTAATTCTTCAACGCTAGCGCCAGTGATAGTGATAGCGCCCGGTGGTAGATCACAGACCTTGAAACTATCGTTCTTTATACCTGTAAAACTGCACATTATACCCAACGCAAGTATGATCAAATACCACTTGGGATTTGATATTGTAAAACTAAAGAGATGCGGATCATGGGTTCCAACACTGCAAGTTCTCAGGTGCGTGGACGAGGACGAGGTGACGGCCGTTGATCTTAAGGTCCTGCTACTAGGTCACGATCCTCCGAAGGAGCCGACGCCGCTTGGCCTTCAGCGTTTGGAGATTTCTTGTTCTTCTACGGGGGGCATCTCCGAACCCGCACTATGAAGCTCCAGGGAACACCGGGGGTGTTTATGATTGATAGTGGCACAAGCCACAACTTCATCTCCCACGACTTTGTGACGCGCTTCCAGTTATCTTCTGACTCGACTTCGAGTTTTGTTGTCTACCTTGGTGATGGTCTCCGATCGTCGACTCGAGGCCTCTGCCACTGCCTCTCTCTGCAGTTGGGTGAATATGGCACCTTCGCAGATTTCTATGTTTTTTCCTTAGGCGGGGTCGATGCCATTCCAGGCATCATCTAGTTGCAAATATTGGGCGACATCAACCACAATTGGGCCTCCATGCGTATGACTTTCCTGTGGGCCAATCGGCCATGCACGCTTTATCGTGATGCATCCCTACATCGGATCGTCATCTCTTCTCGCGCAGCTCGCACACTCACTCGTTAGATTTTTATGCTCTCCTATGGCAAATCGCGACGCCGGGGACCGAGAAATTACCCCCGCCACCTGCTTCCCCTCTCCCGCAGCTATCTCTCCTCTTGGAGGCCCTTGCTTCAATGTTCGAGCCACTTCCAGGCCTGCCACTGCTGCGCACCACCGGCCTCCGTATTCCACTACAGGAGGGCATCCAGGCGATCTCAGTCCGCCCTTACCGCGACGGCCACATACAGAAGAATGGGAACGCTTAGTGACTGATATGTTGATCGCCTGCCTGTTCCGGCCAAGCGCGAGCCCAGCTGCCTGATCCTTCTTGTCCGTAAAAAGGACTGTAGTTGGATATTCAACGTGGATTATCGTGAGCTTAACAAAGCCACTGTAGTGGATAAGTATCTTACTTTAGTGATACATTAGCTTCTGGATGAGTCGAATGAGGCTACTTATTTCTCCAAGATCGACATGTGTTCCGGTTACCACCATATCCGAGTATGTCCGGAGGATGTTCCGAAGATCACTTTCCGTACACATGACGACTACTATGAGTTCTTGGTTATATCGTTTAGCCTAACCAATATCCCGATAACCTTCCAGGATACCATGAACGACATCTTCGGGATGATGCTTCGTAAGTATGTTCTAGTTTTCTTTGATGACATACTTGTTTATAGCTTGATGTGGTAGGATCACCTACACCACCTGGAAGTCCTCTGGGAGCCCTATGACAACATTCATTGGTCGCCAATCTGAAGAAATGCGTGTTTTCTCAACACAAAATCTCCTACCTGGGCCACACTGTCTTCGCACAGTGCGGCGTGCCAGTGGATCCATAAAGGGTTACACCAACTCTGCAGTGGCCGCCACTGCACTCCTTACGATAGGTCTGAGGTTTCCTCGTCTTGACCGGATACTACCGTCGTTTTATCCGCGACTACGACAAGCAGGCACTTCCTATCATACGTCTTCTGCTCAAGATGATCGACCAGACCTTACAGTGGTACCCCTGCGGCAGCTACCGCCTTCACAGCCATACATCCGACCTTGGTGATGGCCCCAGTTCTAGGCATGCCAGATTTCACTCAGCCATTCATTATGGAGCGTGATGCCTCCGGCTCGGGCATCAGCGCAGTGCTTATGCAGGCCGGGCGAACTATCATTTACTTCAACCGTTCTTTCTCTTTTACCATTCAGTCCCGCTTGGCGTATGAAAACGAGTTGTTGGCACTCATTTTAGCGATTCAACATTGGCAGTCGTACCTCTTGGGACGATACTTCATCGCCCGTACGGATCATCGCTGTCTTTTTTACCTTCTCAGCCAGAAGATGACCACCCTGTCACAACAACTTTGGGTGGCAAAGTTATTGGGCAATGACTTTACGGCTAAATTCCGCTCAGGGAAAGTTCAACGTAGTGGCAAATGCCTTATCCCTTCAGATAGCGTCCGCGGAGTTAACAACTATATCACGCCCAGTTTGACAACAAAGACTTTACAAATGGAGGTTGAGACTGATCCGACCTTCGGAGTCATCATAGAGTGCTTACATACGGATGATGACGCCTGTCTTCCATACACCTTCCTTGGAAGTCACCTGTTCTATCTGGGTCGGTTGGTCATTTTATCATCTTCTTGCATTCTGCGGCTTTTGACGGAGTTCCATGCTACACTGACAGTAAGCCGTTTTGGAGCATTTTGTACTTATCGTTGTCTTGCATTGACAGTCTATTAGAAGTGAATGATGCGACACGTGGAGGAATTCGTGGCAGCATGCCTCGTCTGCCAGTGCTCGAAGCCCGCCTTTTCAGGAGGCCTTTTGTAGCCTTTACCCATTCCCAACCTCATGTGGGAGGACTTAGCGATGAATTTCATTTTGCACCTCCCTCAGTCCCCAGGGAATGACAACATCCTTGTAGTGCTGGACCGACTGTCCAAATTGTTGAAGTTTCCATGATGATTTAGAAGTAGTCAAGCAGTTTGTCTCACTGTCAACGCGATATGAGCCTATAGAGTCGCACATTAGAACGTTGGAGAAGTTGGAAGCATTGTGTTTTTCTTACTCATATTGGATATGAGTGAAGGACCAATCATATGACTCATTGGAGTTGGGTTTATCCAATGATATATTGTCGAGACAACAAGACGATATTATGAATATCGTCGAGTAGTAAAGATGATGTCTGATGGATCATTCTTGTGTGAATGAACAAGACGATATTATGAATATCGTCGTGTTGACAAATAGATGCTCCAGACACATGACTGGAACAAGAAGACTTATAAAGAATTTCACCACAGTCGAAGATGGAGACATAGTCATTTTTGGTGGATCTAACAAAGACATTATTAAGGGCTATGGTATGATTGATTACCAATGACATAGTCTTCATTACAAAAGTAGTTTATGTGGAAAGATTGCAACACATGCTAATAAGCATAAGTCAACTATATAATATAGGCTATGCCATTGAGTTTCACAAGGATAAGTGTCTAATTAAAAATTCCGTTGACCCTGAAATTGTCCTATCAGACAGTAGAAGTGGAAATGTTTGTTGTTTAAACTTTTTATTTTTAGATATTTCTACTCATGTATGTCTTGTAGTAAATGAGAGCGATTCTCTGTGTGTTTAATGATACAAGAGGATTGCTAACATGAACTATAAGATAATAAGCAAACTATTTACTGAAGATCTAGTTATAAATAAACCCAACTTAAAATGCATTTAAGAGGGCATTTGTCATGCCTACCAAATGGGTAAGCAAACAAAAATCACCTTTGGGAGCATTGGGTCCAAAAATTGTGAAAGTTGTCTTTATCTGCTGCATACGAATTTATTAGGTCTTATGTCAATTCTTAGTTTAGGAAGGAAATCATATACTTTATTGATAGTTCACGTCTTTTCTAGATTTGCTTCTGTACTCTTTCTTAAAAAAAAATCTGATACCTTGAACATCATTGTGTTTTTTGTGAAGCAAATTCCGAATGAGAAAAGCTGTACAGTGGTCAAAATTATAAGTGACCATGGTAGAGAATTTAAACCTGAAGTCATGACAAACTTCTGCGAAGGAAAAGATATCCTTCAAGAATTTTCTTCTCCAAGAACACATCAATAAAATGGAATTTCCGAGAGTAAAAATAAAACTCTCATAAAATTGGCAGAACCATTCTAAGTGACTCTTCGCTATCAGAGTATTTCTATGCTGAAGCTATTAATATTGTATGTCATGTACAGAACGGGGCTTCTATCAACAAATTTCACAAGAAGACATCTTATGAATTAATGAAGGGAAGAAAATCAAATATAACCTATTCTAGAATCTTTGGAAGCAAGTAATTATGTTCTAAATAATGGAAAGTCTTATCTAACTTATTTTTTGCTTAAAAAAATATTTTGAGAGCATTTTTGTTGGATATAGTCGTCACATCAAGAATTATAAAATATTCAACATAAAGACTCATGTTATAGAAGATTCCATTAATGTGGTATTTGTTGAGACAATCATGATACATGAGGGCTTGTCTAGTTCTTCTACTATTATAGGTACAAGTCAAAGACTGAAAGAGCTGAGGTTAGAAGACACCACACCTCCAGATGTGGTGATTGAAGATAGGGAGCAGGTTCAAGAGGAATCACAAGAAGATGAGCAGGAAATATAGCATACTGGAACTAAAGCTGCAACTGATCAAAGGAGATTTCCAGCAGTCATCACACATCTGAAAGACCACCCAAGCGACCTGATCATTGGAGATGCAGGTCATGGGGTCAGAACGAGGAACAATGTTTAGAATGAAACAATGTTCTTGAGGTTTTTGTCTCAAATAGAGCTCAAGGAATTTGAAGAAGACAATTCAAACCCTTCCTGGATCATGGCAATGCAAGAAGAATTGAACCAATTTAAAAGATACAAAGTTTGGAAGCCGGTCCTTAAACCCCAAGGACACAACATTAATTGGAACAAAATGGATTTACAAGAACAAGTTTGTTGAGAATGAAGTAATTACAAAGAACAAGACTATGATGGTTGCAATGGGGTACAAACAAGAAGACTGTATTGATTTTGATCAGATCAATGCACCAATAGCAAGACTAGAAGCCATCAGACTGTTCCTGTCTTTTGCTGCATACAAAGGATTTAAGATCTACGAGATGGATGTAAAGTCAGCTTTCCTGAATGGTGACCTAAAAGAAAAAGTGTATGTAAAACAACCATTATGTTTTATTAATCCTTCTCATCATAGTTATGTTTATTTTCTTAGAAAAATATTATATGGGTTAAAGCAAACTCCAAGTGCTTGTTATGATACCTTGTCTAGCTTCCTCATTAAGAATAGATTCTTAAGGGAGAAGATAACCTAGACAATTTTCCTAAGGGAAATAAATGACAAGATTCTCCGAGTCTGAATATATGTTGATGACATTATATTTGGGTCTACAGATGATAGTCTTTGCAAGAAGTTTGCTAACCTGATGCAATGAGAATTTGAAATGAGTAGCATGAGAGAGCTTAAGTTTTTCTTAGGTCTTCAAGTGAAACAGTCTGAAAATAGAGTATTCATCTCTCAGACTATATTCACTCGGGAGTTAATTAAAAAGTTTGGTATGGAGAGTGTCTCCACTATGTAAATTCTCATGAGCTCAAATATATCCCTGAACAAGATGAGAAAAAGAAACTTTTTGATGAAACCATGTGCATGTGTATAATTGGTTCTCTACTTTATTTGACTACCAGTTGACTTGATCTTATGTATGTTACATGTGTCTATACTAGGTACCAAACATGCCCCCAATGAATCTCATCACTCAGTTCTTTGTACTTTAGGAATAATTATTTTGAACTAACATGTTATTCAGATGCAGACTTTTCAGGCTGTAAGGAAGACAAGAAGAGCACATATGACACCTATCAATTTTTAGAAAAAAAACTAATCTCTTGGAGCAACAATGAGCAAATTAATGTCGCTATTTCAACACCAGAATCTGATTATATCTCAACAGGGAGCTGTTATGCTCAGTTGTTATGGATTCAACCCTTGCTGGAAGATTATAACATCAAGATAAGTAAAACACCAATGTACTGTGTTTCATCAAGTGCAATTTCAATTTCTAAGAATCCTGTGTTCCACAGCAGGACTATGCATATTGAAATCAGATATCACTTCATTAGAGAGCGTGTTGAGAAAGAGAATATTTGTCTCGAGTATGTGTCCACTGACAGACAAGTAATATATATCTTTACCAAGCTTCTAGATGAAGCTAAGTTTAACTTCTTTAAATTCGAATTGGGAATGTTACAATTCGAATAAACTAACTAAGGAATCTTTTGAAATTGTTTCTACATATGCATATTGCCTGGATAGTAGTTTTTAGAATACTAACAATGTATGTAGGAAATAATAGAGAAAGTTACAGGAATACAACAACATTCAAGCCTTTATCCCACTATAGGTGGGTCGGCTATATGAATCCTTTGTCGTCATTGTGCCCTATCTTTTGTCATAATCTCACTAATGTCTAAGTACCTCATCTTTTACTTACAGTTTCATTTCAAGTCTTTATTGCTCTACCCCTCCCTCGTTTAGCATGTCTAGTGACTAGACTCTCACAACGCCTAATAGGTGCATCTAATGGTCTCCTTTATACATGTCCAAACCATCTTAGTCAAGCTTCTTACATCTTCTCTACTTTGATGCTACTTCTGTCTTACCCTTGATACATTCATTCCGAATTTTATCCAGTCTCGTGTGTCCACACATCCACCTAAGCATTTTCATCTCCGCATTCCCATTTTTTGCACATATACAGAATTCACTGCCCAACACTCATAACCATAGAGCGCTGGTCTATTTGCAGTACGATAAAATTTGCCCTTAAATTTTAAAGGTACTTTACGATCACATAAGATCCCTGACGCACCTCTCCACTTCAACCAACCCGCTTGGTGGATTCTATGTGTCACATCTTTATCAATACCTCCGTCTTTTTAAACTATCGATCCAAGATATTTAAAACACTCACTACGGGAAATATGTCGATCACCCAACTTAATAACGAAGTCATCCGTCCTTCTTGCACTACTAAATTTAAGTTCCATATACTCCGTCTTTGCCCTGCTCAACCTAAAACCCTTCTTTTCTAAAGTGTCTCACCAAGATTCAAGTTTTGCGTTTACACCCTCGCACGTCTTCTCGACCAAAACGATATCATCCGCAAACAATAAACACCAACATCACCAACAACAACACTCGAGTCTTTATCCCACTATAGTGAGGTCGGCTATATGGATCCTTTGTTACCATTGTGCCCTATCTTTTGTCATAATCTCACTAATGCCTAAGTACATTATGTCTTTCTTTATAGTTTCATTACAAGTCTTTATTGGTCTACACCTCCCTCGTTTAACATGTCTAGTGACTAGACTCTCAAAACGCCTAACAAGTGCCTCTAATGGTCTCCTTTGTACGTGCCCAAACCATCTTAGACGAGCTTCTCGCATCTTCTTTGAAATTGGTGCTACTCTTGTCTTATCCTTGATACTTTCATTCCTAATTTTATCCAATCTTGTGTGCCCACACATCCACCTAAGCCTTCTCATCTCTGCAACTCTCATTTTTTGCTCATGTACACAATTCACTGCCCAACACTCAGAACCATAGAGCATCGCGGGTCTAATTGCAGTACGGTAAAACTTGTCCTTAAGTTTTAGTTGTACTTTACGATCACATAAGATCCCTGACTCCCCTCTCCACTCCAACCAACCCGCTTGGATTCTATGTGTCACATCTTTATTAATGTCTCTATCGTTTTGAACTATCGATCCAAGATATTTAAAACACTTCACTACGAGAAATATTTTGATCACCCAACTTAATAACAAACTCATCTATCCTTGTACTGCTAAATTTAAGCTCCATATACTCCTTCTTTGCCCCGGTCAACCTAAAACCCTTCTTTTCTAAATTATCTCGCAAAGATTCAAGTTTTGCGTTTACACCCTCGCACGTCTCATCCGCAAACAATAAACACCAAGGTATTGCTTGTTGGATATGTCTGGTGAGCTCATCTAAGATAAGGGTAAAGAGATAAGGGCTTAAAGCTGAACCTTGATGTAATCCAACAGTAATAGGGAATTCCTGGTTAATCATCCAGATGTCCTCACCCTTGTCTCTGAATTTGTAACATATCTTTGATTATGTCAATATATGATACATTTATACCTTTCTTTTCTAAGACTCTCCATAAGATCTCTTTTGGAACTCTATCATAAGTCTTCTCAAGATCAATAAACAACATATGCAAATCTTGTTTTCTTTCTCGATAGTTGTCAATGAGTCTCCTCAAGAGATGTATAGATTTCATGGCCGACCTCCTTGACATGAATCCAAATTGATTCTCCGAGATGTTAGTATCTCGTCTTAATCTTATTTCTATTACTCGTTCCCATAGTTTCATGGTATGACTCATTAATTTAATTCCTTTATAATTAACATAATTTTGTATATCTTCTTTATTCTTATACAAAGGCACCAAGATACTCTCTCCATTGGTCTGACATCCTTTTTGACTTCGGTATTTTATTGAAAAAATATGTAAGGCACAAATTTTTTTCATTTCTTAGACATTTCCATAATTCGATGGGTATATCGTTTAGACCAAAGAAAGTTGCAGGAATATTATTTGAAAATCAGTCCTTGGCATCGTATTCACTGAACCTAATGAAGTTAATGGTGTCATGATGTTACAACCTCAGGACTCTAATAAGCGGCTCAAAGTACAGAAATCCTGTTAAGCGACCAAATGATCTGATAAGCGGCTCAATAACTGCGACAAGCTGCTTCATAATTCCGCTAGGCGAGGCTATTATCGATAAGGGTAAATCCTGACCATCAATCATACTCTTAACAACAATAAACGGTTCATATGAGCAAACAGCTACGCGACGTTTCGCATTCCAAGGATATATATATATATATATATATATATATATATATATATATATATATATATATATATAGTGTTATAGTTATAAATGCAACACAAGGATTTGCAAACTCATCTCCTGCACCCTTCCGCTAGCTTCGTCTAGTCTCCTTTCTAAAGACAAATCTCAAGCACTCGGACAAGATCGTTTTGAATTCCCTCGTGTGTTCCATGTGTTTCTTGCTGAAATTCGTACACAATTTCTACACTCCATTAAAATTATTCACACTGACAATGCGCGTAAATACACGAGTCATAAATTTAATAATCTGTGTACTAAGTTGGGGATCATTCATCAAATCTTATCTGCTTATACACCCCATATTGCCCAGTGGACAATTTTTGGTCAACATTGATATTTTGTGTCCGTCGATCTTGCACAACAATTGAAGATGGAGAAAAGGTTACAGTACAGTCAAGATCTTGAGTGAGGCGACTAACAAAAAAAGGTTGAAAGGAGAGTCTGGAACATGAAGAACCGAACGAAGGGAGATAGGAAGTAAGTGGCACATCAGCGGAACCAGAATTGGGGTGGTGTCACCGTTGGTCTGTGTTATGAACTTAGGATGTACTAGTCCAAGCCTCTATTTGGCACAGCTCTAACAGATGAAAAAGCTACTGATCGAATATAGTTGATTGAACAGAGTTCTTTGAGAGGTTGTTTTGAAATAGCAGTAGACTGTTTTTGAGCGTATGCGCATAAGTGATGATCACATAGAGCTTTTTCAAAAAATTGTTTGGTTGAACAACTCTTTGAAAGTTGTTTTTTTACAAATTTCTATTCAACTATGCTTTCAATCTGTAATGGAAATAGTGAAACTGTTTAGTTGAACGGCTTTACCTATGTTTCCAGGCACTTGTCCCGGGTATATTGCATCATGTAGTCGATGATTCTGCCAACTTTGTTTCATCAAGCAAAGAAGCATTGGTTTGTACGGGAGTTCACTTTACTTTCAGTCACTACAGTGTTGACGAATGTGGAAGGGACGAGCTTCAGAACACCAATCAAGCGACGGGGAGTCGATTCCAGCAGCGTGGAGGTTATAGGCGAGGCCCAGAAAGATGGAATCGGGCCAGATGTTGGAGGCTAGTTTCAGAGAAGTGCTCGAGGTGTTTTCCGACGTCGGTGAGGTTCAAAATGAAGAGCTT
The DNA here is from genome assembly GCA_039583875.1 of Platanthera guangdongensis. Taxonomy (NCBI): domain Eukaryota; kingdom Viridiplantae; phylum Streptophyta; class Magnoliopsida; order Asparagales; family Orchidaceae; genus Platanthera; species Platanthera guangdongensis. Next base: position 107,673,968 of record CM077152.1, read on the forward strand.
CTAGGAGAGAACGAGGGAGGAGGGAGACACACCGAGAAACCCTAGCAATTTGCGGGTATCGCACGCAGAGAGGCAAATCAGGAAATGGAGCTCTCGATGTCACTTGAGATCGGGAAGAGGAGAGGCGGATCGGGAAGATACTTCTCGTTGTTGCCTGGGATTGGGAAGCAGAGAGCTCGATTTTGAGAGTGCTAAACGTGGGTGCTCTACGGATTCTCTAATGGAGGATTAAACCGCATATCTAAGATCCACAATTTTGGAAAAGTAGCTTAAACAAACGGACTAAAACCAGCTCTAGCGGTTAGAATGTAGATTTTCCATCCTCTAGAACTAATCCCAAACAGAGCCCAAGTACTGCGGTGATTTCTGCGGAATAATATGGTGGGTGGCACCAGAGTTCACAATCCAACTGGAGCTATGGAAGAGACAGGAGATACTTTTTTTAGAAATAGACGCAACAGATCCAGATGTGCGACTGCGCATCCCCTAAAGATTTTGCATCTGTGTTCGCAAGTCATCAATGTCGGAACTGGTAGTGGAAGTGGGTACAGCCGCAATGAAGGCATGGTGTTGCGGGGGCATACCATGCTTACGGAAGCATGTGGCCTCAAAATGACCAACTCGACCACAATGAGAACAACGCGGATGAGGCTTTCCGGTGCGGCCTCGTCCATGAGTTCCGGTGCGAGCTCCGCAAGCTATTGAAGAAGTGGGGTGAGAGGGAGAAGCTTGCTGTACGAGAGCCAGATACAGTCCCGGGAACGATTATGAGCGTGGCAAGCACTGACGGCAAGCACGGCTGGCAGAGGATCAGGCGGCAAGCAAGACGACAAGTACTAGCGTCAAGCATTGACGACAAACACTAGCGGCAAGCACTGGCATAAGGTACTGCTGGCGGGGGATCACACGACAAGCACTGGGGGCAAGAACGATTGGCAATGGATCACATGAGGAGTCAGGCGATCGCGTGAAGGTACTTGCAGTTACGCGAGAAGAGGAGCCCATCAGGAAAGTGATCTCTTCGGTGGATCGAGAAACTCGGCGACTAGGAGAGCAGCGGGAAGTGCTCGACAAGCAGGCGATCTCGGCTGACAGAGGGTCACACGAGAAGAGGATCATGATAGGCGATCTCTTTGGAGGACAGAGAGTCTCGACGACCAGGAGAGCAGCTGAAATCGTGGCGAGAAGGTGATCTTGACACGATCTTGCGAGCTTGGCGGACAGGCAACCTGAGATCCAGTTTGGAAACCAACCAGGTGGGGCCTAGAAGGTAGCAGCCGCGTGCTAAAAACCCAACAAGGATGAGGGACTGCGCAAGCGAGAGCAAGCGGGAGAACTAGAGCCGCGGACAGGAATGGGAGATCGCAGGAGCGTGCAGTCAGAAGTGGCGTGCACGGGTTCAAGCCAGAAAAACGAGGACAGGAAAAAACTGTAGGTGTCGTTATGACTTTGATACCATGTAGATAAGTACGAAAAAGAAGAAATAAAAAGGAATTTTTTTATTTATTTCTCTCATAATCTTGTACATAGAAGTATTTGTACATTTATAGGAAGCGAAAAGGAAGAAGCAATCCCATTCTAAGATGTGAGACTAAAGACCTAAAGAGATGGAGCGCTCTAGCTAGGCCTTGTTATTGGGTCTTGTTACATTGTTTATTCAACATTTTGCATATCTTCCTCCTTTCTGAATCTTCAATGCACTAGCAATGCCACATTTGCGGTATGGGTTTGTAAATATTTGTTTTTCGCCGTTCTTTGAGAACATATTTTCTCATGACCTACAAGATCTGTCAATTTTACTTTAGACCGTAGACAAAATTTTCAATTTCTTTTGATAAGAAATGATTGTTAAATGGTGTCGGTGTATTCCATTTTTGTGACTTCAATGATGAGCATCCTCTGTTTCTTGCAGTATATAAGAAGCATTATCCACCATTACTTTTTGATGATGTCTGGCGCCTTGAGAAGATTGGGAAAGATGGCGCATTCCACAAGCGTTTGATCAGCAAGAACATTATCACTGTCAAGGATTTCCTTACTTTGCTGGTCACAGATGCTCCAAAGCTCCGAAATGTATCTCACTCAATCATCTTCGTGTCATTTTTTAGTACTTAATGTTATCTGATTCTTATTCGTGACTTGATTATACTCACGAAGTCTATCACAAAGTGCCAAGGCTTATTACTCATAGTTCTGCAAAATCAATCCCTCCTATTTATTTATTAATTTATGACTTCTAGTTTTTTCTTTCCGCCGGGGGAGCATGCAGATATTAGGAAGCGGCATGTCAGCAAGGATGTGGGAAATCACAGTAGATCATGCTCGGACTTGTACGCTGAGCAACCAACTGCATTTGTACTATTCGGACAACCTACAAAATACTGGTGTCGTCTTTGATGTAATTGGTGAACTAATGGGCATCCTAAATGACCACAAGTTTGTCTCAGTAAATGACTTGACAGATGTCCAAAAGGTTGGTTTCTACTGCATTTTTTTGCTTGTTGTCTTTGCTTCATCACTTGGCACTCATGATTTTGCCTATCAGGCAGATGCAAAGATGCTTGTTAAACAAGCCATCCAGAATGGTGATAATGTTCTTGCATTCGACATTGCTGACATCATGGGTGTCTCTTCTCAGGCATTTCCCACTTTTCCTCCCCCGTCACAGTTATTGGCTGAGGATATTTATTGCAGTTATTCAAGTCCTATAAAGGCTGATGATGTTGGAGGCTTCAGCTTCTCAGCTGTCTCATCTCCCGATATCTTTGTGAGGGGCCTTGATGTTTTCTCTCAGCAAACTTCTACACAATGTTTGGATTCTAGTTATGAACCAGAGTCTCATGGCAGCATTCTTCACAGCTCCACAGCACTCGAAAAAATTTCCATCCCTCATGACATGTTGGGGGAGTGCAGGAGCCAAGAATATTTTGGTGAGAATTTGCATTTCTATAATCCTGATATATCTTTCCTATCTCAGGCATTCGGGATAGACTCGCAAGCCGATCTTGGGTCAGCAGTGGCCAGCTTCATCACAAGATCTCGTTGGAGTCCTTATGCTTTGTGGGGAATATTGCTGCTAGTCCTCAAATGGAGATTTTCCATCAAGAAGAAAGTCGCTACAAAGAAGATAACAACACCCCATGAAGACAGACTTAGATGAGGAATTTATTGGCAGAGGTAGACAGCATAGGCTATAAATCATGAATTTGTTGGGGGTCTTTTTTAATAAATTCTTATTGCTCTTGATGATGTAAATATTAGTTTCCACAAGTCAAGTGCGCCTATTCTTCAGTTATCTCGTTCCACAAGGAGATGAAAGTCGCTACAAATAAAGGTCCCGGGCAGAAAGAGAGTTCTGGATGAGGAATTTGATGCAGAAATTAATTAGACAGCAAAATAGGCATATAAAACAGAATAATGTGGATTAATTCTCCGGTTAGATATTAACATGACACTCTTTCTTGATGTAAATATATAGCAATCCATAAGGCTAGGGCTTCCATGTTTTACTTTAAGTTTTAAATTCCGAGCTTATATTGTTTCTTCAACTGTACATACTCTCGTTTATGTAGTGTTGAATACTTTATTCAACAATGTGGTGGACTGGGTAAACTAAAATTGACGGGCTACTAATGCTGTGTGCGGGAGAGTTGTGAATGAAGTGGTGAGAAACAATGTGATATTTGGGTAGTAGCCGCAATGGACAATTCTCAAAATGATGTTCAAGTTAAAAATGTCATCCTTGTTAGAAAGTAGAGAAAGGAAGCGAAAAGAAGAGAACAAGTCGAATAAACTTTTGAATAATCGAAATTTTATTATCCAAAAATGATAACTATTACAAAGGTATGCCCTCCCTTATATAGAATGGAGGAGAGAAGAGAGAATACAAATAAGAGATGTGGGACTAAAATTTACAAGCTAAGCGGACTGTACAAAGTAAACCGCACAGGCCGCGCGGTTAGACAGAAGCACTAACCGCACGGCTTACAATAAGAGATGCAGAGAGGTCGCCTGGTTTACAAGTCGCCGAGTCAAACCGCCAGACCGCGCGGTCTCTAACCCGCCAAGACAGACCGCCCGGTCTCCAACTTCAACACTCCCCCTCAAGCTGGAGCATATATATCAATCATGCTCAGCTTGTCGCAAACATGCAGAAACGAGGCGGAGACTGGCTTGGTGAAGATGTCGGCTAGCTCTTTATCAGATGTGACAAACGGAGTGCAAATCTGTTCTTTTAAAATCTCTTCACGAATGAAATGGCAGTCAACCTCAATGTGCTTTGTTCTTTCATGGAATACCGGATTTTTGGAGATGTATATGGCGGCTTTGTTATCACAGAACATAGGTAGAGGATGGTTGTACACCTCTCCTAAATCTAGCATGAGAGCCCGCAACCATTTCAACTCACAAGTGGTTGACGCCATACTGCGATACTCAGCTTCAGCACTGGACCTGGAGACAACAGACTGCTTTTTACTCTTCCAGCTCACCAGATTTCCCCCAACAAAGGTGCAAAAACCTGAGGTAGACTTGCGATCCCCTTTGTCATCAGCATAACTTGCATCTGAGTAGGCTTCAATCCTCAGATGACCATTCTTCTGAAACAGTAATCCTTTCCCAGGCGCTGCTTTGACATATTCCAAGATCCGCAAGACGGACTGAAGATGACAATCCCTGGGCGCTTGCATGAATTGACTCACCTTGCCCACAGCATAAGAAATGTCGGGTCTGGTCACTGTGAGATATATGAGCTTACCAACCAGACGCCTGTATCGCGAACTATCTGAAAGAAGAGGCGAATCATCTGTCCAGGTTTTGTCCTCCCCAATAGCCATGGGACATCGGGCAGGTTTAGCTCCAGTCAATCCTGCCTCTTTTAAAAGATCAAGGGCATACTTACGCTGAGAGAGAACTAAGGAGTCGGGCTTCCGAGAGAGTTCGATCCCCAGAAAGTACTTTGGAGAGCCCATATCTTTAGTGATCAGATGTTGGCGAAGATGTAGCTTTGTCAGGGCTACCCCTTCCTGGTCATCGCCAGTGAGAAGAATATCATCGACGTATACAGCAAGAACAACCAGCCCAGAAGGAGTTTTGCGAATAAAGAGAGAGTGATCAGCAGAGCTTCGCACAAAACCAACAGCCGCCACAATACCGCTGAACTTGTCAAACCAAGCTCGAGGACTCTGCTTGAGGCCATAAATTGCCTTCTGCAGCCGGCATACTCGTGTCTCCCCCTGAGCAACATACCCAGGAGGTTGCTCCATGTAAACGGCCTCGTGAAGATCACCATAAAGGAAGGCATTCTTGACGTCCAGCTGAGAAATTGGCCAATCCCGATTGACGGCCACAGAGAGAAGAACCCGGATTGTGCTGAGACGAGCCACAGGGGAGAAGGTGTCAAAGTAATCAACCCCATAGGTCTGAGTAAAGCCCTTAGCCACAAGGCGAGCCTTATACCGATCCACAGTGCCGTCTGGGCTAAATTTGACCACAAAGACCCAGCGACAGCCAACAACATCAGTGCCAAAGGGAGGAGGAACAAGAGTCCAGGTACCCCGCTCAGTGAGGGTCGCCATTTCCTCATCCATGGCCATCTTCCAGTGAGGAATAGCAAGGGCCTCCTGATAGGAGCGGGGTGTGGCAGTGGCAGAGATAGCCAGTGCAAAGGCCCTGCGAGAAGGAGTAAGACGATCATAGGAAACAACAGCAGCAAGGGGGTGTAAGGTGCACGTCCGCACCCCTTTGCGAAGAGCTATAGGAAGATCCAGGTCAGCCGGGCCCGCGGCATCCGGAGCATCCGTGGTAGAGAAAGCTGGCCCGGGAGAAGAGAGCGACGGCAGCGGAGAGGAGGGAGAGGGTGGTGGAGAAGGGAGAGAGAGAGGTGGAGGAAGAGGAGGGGGTGGAGACGGTGTAGTGGTGGAGAGTGTAGGAGGAGACGAGGGAACGAAGGGAATGGCAGGAGAATCAGAAGCTGGGAGAAGAGGAGAAGAGGCATCCGAGAAGTAGGAGGTATTCTCGAAGAAGGTGACGTCAGCAGAGACGAACTGCTTACGAAGGACGGGATCAAAGCAACAGTAGCCTTTCTGAGTGGTGGAATACCCCAGAAAGACACATTTGGTGGAGCGAGGGGAGAGCTTATCACGGGTGGCAGAAGGGGCATGCACAAAGGCAGTGCATCCAAAGATTTGGAGAGGGAGAGGAAACGGCTCCTTGCCCGGATACAAAATGGAGAACGGGGTTTGGCCATGGAGAACCGTGGAGGGAATGCGATTGATGAGGTAGCAGGCAAGGAGAACAGCATAGCCCCAATAGGAGCGAGGAACATGCATCTGGGTCATCAAGGTGCGAGCGACATCGAGCAGGTGTCGGTTTTTGCGTTCGGCTACACCATTTTGTTGTGAAGAATAGACACAACTAGTTTGATGAAGAATCCCATTTTGCATGCAGAATGTAGAGAAGTCACGACTGAGATATTCTGCGGCATTATCAGACCGAAAAACTTTGATAGAAATATCAAACTGAGTTTTGATCATGAGATAGAAGGATGTCCATACAGAGAATAATTCAGAGCGATCTTTTAACAGATACACCCACGTACAGCGAGAGAAATCATCAATGAACGTGACAAAATAGGAACTACCCCGACCAATGGTAAGAGTAGGAGAAGGACCCCAGATGTCGGAGTGGATAAGATCAAACGGACGGGTAGAGCTACGAACGTGCTTTGGAGGGAAGGAGGAGCGGTGATGCTTGCCAAGCTGACAGGCCTCACAGTTGAGCGGAGGACTTTGAGGAGGAAGGTGGGGCAGAAGTTGACGAAGAAGACGGGGAGGAGCATGACCAAGGCGGAGATGCCATTGGAGAAGATCTGTGGAAGTGGAGGAGAAGGTGGAAAAAGCAGAAATGTTGTCGAGGAAGTATAAGCCGCCACTCTCAGTCCCAGTAGCAATCGTCCGTTGGGAGTCCGGATCCTGAAAAGAGCAAGAAGTAGAAGTAAATGTGACGGAACACTGTAATTGCTTGCAAAGAGATGTAACAGATAATAAGTTGCACGGGAACTGGGGCACATATAGAGTATCCGCCAAGTGAAGAGACGGGGTGACATGAACTATCCCTGTGCCATGAACAGATGATGAAGAGCCGTCAGCGAGAGTAACTGGGGGCAAGCGAGCATGTTTTTCTAGGAGAGAGAAACACGGGAGATGGCCGGTCATATGATTCGTAGCACCAGTGTCGATCAGCCATTTGCCCTGAGTAACAACGTGTGCACGACCAGAAGACGTGACAACCGAGGCGAAAGCCATGAAGGGAGGAAGAAGAAACTGCAGCGGTCTCGGTGACAGCACACCAGCGGCACGAAGGGCCACGACCAAGGTGCAGAGCACAAGCCGCGCGACTAAACCAGGAGGTCGCGGCGACTAACAAGAGAAGCGGCTAAGAGCGAAGAGGCGGAGAGGCCGCTCAAACAAGGAAGAATCCGCGTGAAACCGCGGCGGGAACAAAAGGGAAGAAGCCGCTTGAACACGAGCGGCTAGGATCCAGATCAAGGCACAGCGGGGAAGAAGTCGCGCGGACTGCAAAGGGCCGGGCGAACAGAAGAGAGGAGAAGAGCAGGTGACCGCGACCAAGATGCGGGTAAGAAAGGGACAACCCGCACGGTCAGGCAGATCACAGCAGCAAACCGCGAGTGCAGAGACAACACACGCGGACAGAGACAGACCGCAGCGACTAGGAAGTCGGAGCGGCAGGAAAGAGCAAGGAGCGCGGCGACACGGAAACAGGTCGCTGCGACAAAGAGCAGGAGGAGAAGAGAAACAAGAAGAGCAAGCCGCGTAAACAGGCAGCGGACAGAAACAAGCCGCGCGGATAGAGACAAACCGCGCGGACAGAGGAGAAGGCAAGCCGCGAACAAGCCGCAGAACGCGGAAGACAAGCCGCGAATAACAGAGAGCGCACAGAATCAGGAGGAAAAGACCGTGTCCTCTGATACCATGTTAGAAAGTAGAGAAAGGAAGCGAAAAGAAGAGAACAAGTCGAATAAACTTTTGAATAATCGAAATTTTATTATCCAAAAATGATAACTATTACAAAGGTATGCCCTCCCTTATATAGAATGGAGGAGAGAAGAGAGAATACAAATAAGAGATGTGGGACTAAAATTTACAAGCTAAGCGGACTGTACAAAGTAAACCGCACAGGCCGCGCGGTTAGACAGAAGCACTAACCGCACGGCTTACAATAAGAGATGCAGAGAGGTCGCCTGGTTTACAAGTCGCCGAGTCAAACCGCCAGACCGCGCGGTCTCTAACCCGCCAAGACAGACCGCCCGGTCTCCAACTTCAACAATCCTGGACATACGTTCCTGAGCCAGTTGAGGCTGTGAAAACTAATTTTGGGTAGGTGCACAGGCACCACGTTCCATTTTGTGGCATGGTTCCATATTATCATTGCTCAAATATCACAACTCTCGAATCAATTGAGGCGGTGAACACTAATTTCCTTTCAAGTTAAACATTTCCTACTGTATGCGGTAGTTTGGATGATTTTTCCATAGTTAATTCCTATTAATAATTTAGGTAGCACTGCACGCTTATGGTGGACCTCAATAAGATTAAAAGAGGGAAGATGAGTGAATGCTAGTTGTTGGATCAAGTGTTTTAAATCCCGTATGTAAATTTGAATCAATGATTGTGAATGGACAGCATTATAATCATGACAAGCCTTTGCATAGTTTAATGAGCCCTTAGAGCCTTCTTTTATGGATAATACTTCATACACATAATAAATAGTAAAAATACACAAAAAGTCGGCCCCACTTAACAAAAAAACATTCACTCCAATCCCTTATTTCCCCCAAACCTAATTTTTTTCAGATTACCGCCCATGCAGTTCCCCCGGCTTCCCTCTTCCGGCGTTACTGCAGGCGGCCTTCCCTCTCCACCACCAGCGTGATCGGACGGTGAGCGTCGTCTCCCCTGCTGCAGCGGACCCCATCCGCCCCCTCTGTGCTGGTGGCTTTGTCAAGGAGCTGGTGGCTTCGTCAAGGAGCTCGACTGCTTTGAACATTGTACCAACCCCACCCCCATCCCCTTCTTCTCCTTCCAAGCCGGCACCTGGTATGTTTGGATGAGCTACATGCCTCCTTTCCCTCTATCTTTGTAAATCTCACTCTTTCCTTTTTTGAGGTCAAGAGGCGGAAAGGTTGAGTGGATCAGAAGACAAAGGAGTACCTCCATACACTGTTTATTGGAACCCTGAAAAATTAAAATTCACTGTTTATTGGAAACTTTTGAGTATTTTTAGCTCTCTGAATGAAATGAAATCAGATCAAAATGGTAAGGGGACAAGAGAGATAAATGCGCAGTGTCCGGTCGTTTTCCAGTGAGTGGGTCAAATTCCGGCCTAGCCAAAAGAGCAAGCATAAGTCCAATTGAATTCTATTCTATTTTTCGGTGTTTTGTTTTTGTTCGTGAGGTCCACTTTTTGTGAGTTTTTGCTATCTCTTAGGTGTGTGTAGTATTATCTTTTTATACATTGGCAAAATAGGTAAATCAGTACCTCGATTTTATCTATTTTATGAAATTAGTTTTAATAAAAAATTTTAACTGATTTTGGTCCCTAAACTTCTTGCTTTTATGAATATTAGTCCTCTCTGTAAATATGCGGTTCTTCAAGCTCGTATCCGCATTCAACTCTGTTATCTTCGTCTCCGACACTTTCAGATTCGCCGCGTGCAGGAAGGCATGGCAGGAGCATGAATACGACATCGCCGTCACTAGCTTAAACTCTGTAGCTGAGGGGTGGGATCAGGAGCTCACATGTAACATTGTCTTCCGAGTTTCCTTCAACTGTGTCACCTTGAATCCCCCAAGGGCTTCTCCTAGGCACATCCAACTAGGTTTTGAGGCGTGGCATATTTGTAAAGTTTGAGCCAATTGAGAACATTTTTCTCTCGGAGAAGAAAATAAAAGATTACAACTTCGTAATTACAGAAGAGCTTGTAAGGGCTCGGTAGGCGATGGTGGTAGGATGACACCAGAGCTGTGCCGGAGTCGGGGAAGAAGATTCAGATAGGGAGAGAAACAAGGAGGAAGGGGAAAGGGAACTGGAAGTGGGGAGAGAAGCTGGAAGAAAACACGTAAAACTTTCTTATTCCATGCATAATCATTCTTACTGTTGTCGTTTCTATATATAGGTCAAGATGTGACAATTACATGTAATAAGAATAATACTAGAATTTTTAAAAAAATCTAATAAAAATCAACGGCTACAAAGGTGTTAAACTAAGAGCCATGTTGCTCCGATGCCTGCCACTTGTCATCCTCTAGTGTGATAACTTCCCGGTGATGTCGCATGAGATCATGGCACATGCCCGGTCCGTAACAATACTATCCCCTTTAATAACAACGATGTTCTCATCGTTTCTTCATTCCTAGGAGAGATTTTAGGGTTTTAGCAGGGGGAAGAACAACGAAAGCGGCTAGCAGATTTTGTAGCAGATCAAAGAGATATACGCCAGATGAAAGACTCATAATAGACGGTGATGAGGCTCCTCCAGTGAAAATCTGTGGGAATATTGAACTTGAGGGGAGGTAAGTTCTTCTCTACCCTGTTGGTATTAGAGCGGCTAAAGCACGAGTAGATTTTTGTGAGTATTTACCCTTTTGGATCCAAGTCGGAGTGAGTAGATCTGAAATTCTTTAGTTTTCAATGGCAACTAAACACCTAGAGGGGGGGGGGGGGGTGAATAGGTTTTTGGTCTCTTTTGAGATTTCCTACCTTTATGTGAGTTGTAAGTTAGTTACTTTGAGCTTTCAAGGCACAAAAGCACACATAAGGTTTATAGTGGTTCCCTAGACTATGGGTACGTCTACTTTCCCTCCCACCTCTCTAATAGTGTGTTAGATAAGACACTTCTCCAAATCTCAGCTCCTTGGAGCTTACAACATAGATCCCGCAGGATCTCTCAGTCTCCTCCAAGACTTACCTCAGACACAAGGCCCTACCTCAGAGCAAACTACTACAACTCAATGATCAGCAGACTACATACCTTAGGAACACAAGATGCACTACACTCAGGCTAGGAGGATAGCCCTACCTAAGAGAGAATGACTCTCCTACAGCTCAGGCACAAAGGCCCTACCTCAGATCCAAAGCTGGACCCTACCTCAGACCCAAAGGTCCTACACTCAGAGAGAATGACTCTCCTATCTCAGGCAAACTGCCCTACCTCAGGCCCAAAGGCCCTACAACTCAGATCCAAAATTGGATCCTACCTCAGCCTTTATAAATCAGGCCTACAACTCAGATCCAAAAGGATCCTACAGAAATGAGAGGGTTTTGTTGGTGTTGATTTGACACTAGAGAAATTTATCTATGTCAACAGCTTCCTGAGCTGAGTTATCTCAGCCCTACCTTCTTCTCAACAACAAGATAATTTGTAACACCTTCGTCCGTCACATGTAATATAACAGAGGGTCCGGCCGGGGCCCACACCATATTCTACAAACAAGCGACGAGATTACATGCTAATATCAAAGACTACTCGAATCCTAACTCAGAGCATTCTCGCAAAAGCTTTAGGGTTGCATGAAATCATATCAATTGAATGTCCACAATATATATAAACTATACCATTTATATACATAATAGAAATGTCATCTACAATACACAAAAGTTACGACCTTAAGACCTTATAATTACATTTCACAAGTGTGGATTACAAACTTTGGCGCGCAGGTGGGTGATGAGTCCAAATATTACACTGATTTTTGGACTCATCTGGGTCAATTTTATTGTCTTAGCACTGCACTTGAGATCTATAACTGCTTATAATTGCTTATTTGCCTATTTTATGATTAAGTGCACTTTAGGCCCGTTTGCTGTGTGCTTTAGATGTTTCTGTATTTCCGTTTGTTTTACTTGTTCTCTCGCCGTGTCTTGAGAATGTGGTGTGCACTTTTGGTGGCCTATCTGCCTCTTATGCTGGTGCATGGGTCGTGTGCGTGCTCCGGAACCGCTCGTGAGACCCCGACGATACATGAACACTACGCACGATCACTAGACTCACTGCGCACGACCACTGGTCGTGCGCCACTGATCATGCGCATTATATTCTCCTTTTCCACAGTTCTGTCTTGGCCAATCGCACGATCAGTGGATTCAGTGTGCCCGACCACTGGTCATGCGCCACTGATCGTGTGCATATCTGTTGATGTTTCTGTCCAAGTTGCAGGTTTAATTGGAAATTGCGCACGATCATCGACCGACAGTGCGCACGACCACTGGTCGTGTGCCACTGATCGTGCACTCTGCTTATTCTGCCTCCGTGTTTATGGGCCTGCTCCGCGATTTAGGGCAACGCTGGTCATTTCTGCGATCGGAGAGTGCACGGGAAGTGTCGTTCTACTTCTCCAGCTGCTCCATCCACCTCCACCTTCATCGGGAGTCCGTAGCCGGTGATTCCGAAGCTTTCCAAACCCTCCGGCGAACTCCCGGCCATTGATGACCTCAACTCCAAGCTTTCCACCGGAATTGGATAAGAAGACGACCTAGAGAACGAACTCAAAGGCCTTCGAGGTGACAGCTCGTTGGTATCAGAAGCCTCCTCGGACTGAGCCCGGAAGCGGATTGACAACTCGCTATTCTGGCCACGACCTCCCCCTTCCTCCATTGTATGGAATGATTTGATATTGTAATGAACTACATTTTCTACTCTATATCTAAGTGGATGTTTGTAGTTCTCATTTGCTTTTGAGTTGTGTGTTGTGAATGCACCTCTCCCACTCCACATCCACTCCATACCCTTATTTCACCCGATTGCACTCCGCACAAGAACACTTCCATCCATTAGCTTTCCGTCCACTCGCCCAACCGAAGTTCGGCATTGCGGCCGATACACTCACCTCACCTTGCGAAGCGGTGCCTTCGACCCGCATAACCTTAATTAGTTTATTAGATCAAGAAACCACAATTTCACAAGCCCCCTTTTTAATCTTTTCTAAGTATAACCCTCATAACGATATTTTCTGAACTGTCGCCGCTCTATGCTAATTGCATTCCTCAAGAGACCGACACTCAGGGATTTATTCCCAAATTTTATAACTTGTGCGACCGGTGCGCTTGCCGATTTCCACGCATCAAGTTTTTAGCGTCGTTGCTGGGAAATGCAACTATAGAGCGACTCAGGATGATTGAAAATATTGTTATAAGAGTTAGTGTTTTTGACTGATGTTTCCTTGTGTAGTTTGTCGCAGTGAATGAAGGGTCGAGGCACAAGAGATCTAGTAGTCTACTAACCCCTCTTCATTCAAGCCACTTTCAATGACTACTATTCAGAAGCAGACTTACAAAGCAAGCCTTACCAACCTCATATACCGAGCAGAAAAGAAAAATAACAGTTTCGAGATCTCGCCTGACCTCATCGAATAAATCATTGAAAACTGCCAATTCAGCGGAGATGGAAATGTAGATGCATTATGCCATGTACAGAGGTTCTTAGAAATTTACAACACTTGTACGCCAAACGCTGCCAAAAGCGAGCAGCAGAGGATCCGACTCTTCTCCTTCTCCCTGAAAGACAAAGCAAAGCGATGGTATCAATATATCCGAAAGGGAATATCCTCATCCTGGAAACAACTCGAAGGGAAATTCTTGGCCAAATTCCGACCACAAATGCTAGCAATAGACAATTACAAGGAGCTCATCAACTTCACCCAAAGAAATGAAGAGACCTCGTTCGATACATGGTGGGAAGTAATAGACAGCATTGCCCAAACTAGTAGGCATTGGAACTCTCCGCCTTCTCCCGACCTTCCGGTATAGATAAATTCAGTAGTCTCTGATGAAGCCACCGACCGCAATCCCTTGCCAAAAATAGAGCAATTTTTTGCTTATGCGTGCAAAATGATGGAGATGTTCAACGACCAAGCCACCACCATTCAATGCCTACAAACCGCCATAGGGATTCTCACGGAAACGTTATTATGTTCAGTCGATCAGAAACAGGAAACGGTACATACAATGAGATTGAGAAGCGAAAAAAGCCTAGAGAGGGCCTCGCCTCCTGATCCTCCCGCACAATCACTCCGCGAGCCCATTGCCGATTCGATAAAGGAACCTCCGTCCTCACCGACCGAGCAAGAACCCATGACAGTACCACAACCTGTGAAGAACGCCGTGAAGCTGCCATTTCCCCACCGACTGCAAAACGAAAAGGCTGAAAAGCAATTCCATAAATTCCTCGAGATAATGAAAGGAGTCCAAATAAGCATACCTCTGATAGAAGCTATCACTCAGATCCCAGGATATTCCAAGTTCCTAAAGAACCTCATCTCGAGGCGTAAATCTTTAGGACTGAAAACGATCAACCTCACCGAAGAATGCTCAACTCTCCTCGCCAACTATTCCCCAACCAAACGCAGAGATCCGGGCAGTTTCACCATCCCCTGCAGAATCGGCCTACACAGATTCGGCCACGCATTATGTGATTTGGGAACTTCGATAAATCTAATGCCGCTCTCCATCTTCCACGAGCTAGGAGTTGGTATTCTACAGCCCACCCACCTGAGGTTGCAATTAGCTGACAGATCGATAAAAAAACCGGCCGGGATAGTCGAAGACCTCACTGTCATGGTCAACAATCTCGCCTTCCAAGCAGATTTCGTCGTCCTCGACATGATGGCCGATCCCAAAGTACCTATAATCCTAGGATAGACCTTCCTCGCCACAGCCCGTGCCATTATCAACGTCGACCAAGGAGAGCTAACCCTAAGCCTAGGGGAAGAATCAATTTCTTTCAACGTCCACGAACCTCCCCAATATCTCAGAATCACCAACTGCGAAGAAGCAGATTTGATAGACGAACCAGACATGCACAGCGAAATGATTCTTGACCAAGCCGAGCCAGTGTTGGAAGAGGAAGATGCACCCGACACAACCGTCCAAACTAATATCCCGAGAACCTCGCATCCGACCAAAGAACCTTTCATCGCATCTACCATCACACCCACTGCCGCAACTCTGAAGCCGCTGCCCGAATCCATGAAATACGCTTTCCTAGAGGAAGGCACAGCGTGCCAGGTCATCATCTCCGCATCCCTCTCCTCCGACAATGAACTCGCCATGGTCGATGTCTTAAAGAAATACAAAAATGCTTTTGGACGATCATTAGTTGACATAAAAGGGATCAGCCCGGCGTTTTTCATGCACAAGATTCTGCTTGAAGATCAATACAAAAAATCGGCACAACCTCAAAGGAGACTGAACCCCAAGATGCATGAAGTGGTACAAGCAGAAGTAATAAAATTGCTTGACGCTGGTATCATTTACCCAATCAGCGACAACAAATGGGTAAGCCCAGTACAAGTGGTGCCCAAAAAGGGCAGGATTACTGTGGTGGCCAACGAAAAGAATGAATTATTACCCACCCGCGTGGTCACCGGGTGGAGAGTCTGCATAGACTACCGGAAACTGAATGAGGCTACATGAAAAGATCACTTCCCGCTACCCTTCATCGACCAGATGCTGGAAAAATTGGCCGGTCAGGAGTACTATTGTTTCCTCGACGGGTATTCAGGATACAATCAAATCACAGTTGACCCCGACGACCAAGATAAAATGACGTTCACGTGCCCATCCGACACCTTCGCGTTCAGGAGAATGCCATTCGGATTGTGCAACGGCCCAGCAACCTTCCAGCGATGCGTGATCGCCATCTTCGGTGACATGATCAGAGACTTTCTCGAAGTCTTCATGGATGACTTTTCCTTTTTCGGGAACAGCTTCGATTCATGCCTCGCGAATCTAGCCAAAGATCTGAAGTGGTGCGAAGATACAAATCTCATCTTGAATTGGGAAAAATGCCATTTCATGGTTCGTGAGGGCATCATCTTAGGCCACAAAGTCTCTCACAGGGCGCTCGAAGTCAACCAAGCGAAAGTCAGCATCATCAAAAATCTTCCTCCTCCGTCTTCCGCCAAGGGTATCCGCAGCTTCTTGGGACACGCCAGCTTCTACAGAAGATTCATCAGTAATTTCTCATCAATATCCAACCCCCTCACAAATCTGCTGGCCAAGGACATTCGGTTTGACTTCGACAAAAAATATATTGAAAGTCCACTTAGTGTCAACTACCTTCACCTATGGGGGGGGGAATAGGTGTCTTGCAGCATTTTTGCGAAATTAAAATCGTACCTGCACAAGAAAGCAAAACAACACAACACAGAAAGGACACAAGCAATTTATAGTGGTTCCCCGATTTGGGTACATCCACTTTCCCCCTTCGACCTATCTCCCAACCAGGGATGACTCGGTCACTTCACCAACAGGATTGAAATCCAATCCTTGCACTAACGGAAGGAACCCTTCCACACGTAGGAGTCACCACTCCCACAACACGGGTTGCACCCAACCCTTACAACTAGGAACCAACGTTCCTTTACAACAAAATAGAAATTGGAGTGTATTAGAAATACAAACTACTTATGGAGAATAAGGTGTCCCTCTTCGTTCGACGACGTGTTCTTGAAGTCAACAAAGAGTCCACAACCCTAAATCTCACTTAGAGAGAATCTCTTCCGAACCCGGCGGCGGCAAGAAGGGCAGCAGCTTGGTTCTCGGGATCGGCAGCGACAATGGAGTGCTGCGGCTGTTCTTTGGAGATTCAATCTGCGTAGCAAAGCTAGCAAGATCTACCAACAGTCACAGTAGGATCGATCGTCTCGATCGATTCGAAAGGGGAAGGTTTTCCCGATCAACGAATCAAGAGACAAAGGATCTCTGGTTAGACGCGTGAGACGCTGTGCTGGGCTAAGCTTTTGTCGACGGGAGATCTGGAAGAAACCACGATCAAAGTCGGCGATCCACTGGCATGAGCGGCGACGGCGGCGGAGCAGGTTTCGCGATCTTGGTCACGTCGGCGGCTCGGCTTCGTATTTTTCAAATCTTGTTCTCTTACTGTTCAAAAATACCGATGTATTTATACATTAGGTCTTCAAGATGACCGTTGTGGGCCCCACCAACAAGAAACCCTAAAACCGGTTCAAAACAGCTCCTTAACATTTGATCCGGTCCAGCAGCTTCAAAAATTCGCCTAAGGCAAAATCGGCGAGAATCGAAGGTGATTCTCGTCGATTCGGCGAGAATCAGCCAGTGATTCTCGGCGAGTTTGACTTAGTGACAGAGTTGCACGCGCTGATTTAGCCGGATAGAGTCGGCGAGAATCAGCCAGTGATTCTCGACGATTCGGCGAGAATCACTAGTGATTCTCGCCGAATCGGCGAGAATCACTTGGTGATTCTCGTCGATTAATACTAAGACGATTCTTCGTCTTTCCACCCATGAGCTGCTCTTTGACCCATCCTTGCTCCTTGTCTGCTCTTGCATTATCATAGCCCTGTACTTGAAAATAAGTACACTCCAATAGAAAGAGTACACGTAGGCCAACACACTGATCTGCTCAATGAGGGATTACGTCGCGCAGACCCGTGTATATTGACCTACTGCACCCTGACATTGGTGTGTACTTAGCGTGGAATAACTGCAAGCACAACTTGAAAGATTTCATCAAATACAATGTCTATTTACCTTAGCTTGTTCAGGGGATTCTTCAAATCAGGTACGTTGTGGATACAATACCCAACAATCTCCCCCTATTTGAAGAAGCCTAAACCCTATAAGCTAAGGTGAATAGAGCGTATGGGAATGAAAATCATAAACTTAAAATTGAGATGAGAGAGATATTCATTACCAATACCAAGTTCTTGAGAGCAAACATGGAGCCACCTTAGCCTGAGCCGAGAGGGTAATCTCCCCCTTTTCGGCTTCTGCAAATCTGGGTTTGTTGCATTTGACCCCTTGCTCCCCCTCAGTTCTTGCACCTGTGCGCACACTTGAGTTCCTGGCAGAGGCTCCCCCTAGATGCACGAGCCTGGAGCTTCTGTAGTCTTTATTCCTCATAGTTTAGCATCCCCAATTCAGTTTTGAAAAGACTGAACTTGGATTCGTCTAAGGGCTTTGTGAAAATATCTGCAATCTGCTTGTCCGTGGGGACATAACAGAGAGAGATGTCCTTGTTCTCCACGTGATCCCGAATGAAGTGATAGCACACTTTAATATGCTTCGTTCTGCTGTGCGATACCGGATTGTTGGCAATTGCAATTGCACTGGAGGAGTCGCAGTACATTGGTACTTCCTTGAACTGAAGGTCGTAGTCGGCTAACTGGTTTCTGATACATAGGAGTTGTGCGCAACAGCTGCCTGCCGAGATGTACTCAGACTCTGCTATGGAGGTGGCTACACAATTCTGCTTCTTGCTGTTCCATGAGATAAGCCTTCTTCCGAGGAATTGACACGTCCCGAAAGTGCTTTTCCTGTCATCCCTACTCCCTGCAAAATCCGCATCTGAAAAACCTATTAGCTCGACATCATTGTTTCTCGGGTACCACAAGCCAAGATTGGGAGTACCTTTAAGGTATCTTAGAATTCGCTTTGCAGCGACATAGTGAGATTCCTTAGTGTTCACCTGATATCTGGCACAGACACATGTGGAGAACATGATATCCGGTCTACTGGCAGTAAGGTAGAGCAGGGATCCAATAATGCTTCTGTATTTGGTTTCATCGAAAGGTTTACCTTTCTCATCCTTATCCAGAGACATAGTGGATCCCATTGGAGTCCTCATAGAGGTTGCATTCTCCATACCGAATTTCTTGAGGAGTTCATTTGTGAACTTCGTCTGAGAGATGAAGATTCCATCCTCAGACTGTTTTACTTGAAGTCCCAAGAAATACTTTATCTCTCATATACTGCTCATTTCAAACTTTCCTTGTATAAGTTTAGAAAACTTTTTGCAAAGATTGTTGTCCGTTGAGCCGAATATAATGTCATCGACATAGATTTGCACCAGTAAAATCTTGCCTTTGACTTCCCTGAGAAACAATGTCTTATCTATTTTACCTCTAGAGAACTTGTTCTTAAGAAGAAAACTAGATAAAGTCTCATACCAAGCTCGTGGAGCTTGTTTTAAACCATATAGAGCTTTATTAAGAAAATATACATGATTGGGATAAGTAGGATTGACAAAACCTGGGGGTTGAGCGACGTATACTTCCTCTTTCAGGTCTCCGTTCAAGAATGCTGATTTCACATCCATTTGATAGACTGTGAATCATTTGTGCGAAGCATACGCCAGGAACAATCTGATTGCCTCGAGCCTAGCCACTGGTGCAAAGGTCTGGTCGAAGTCAATCCCCTCCTCCTGTCGGTAACCTTGAGCCACCAGCCTGGCCTTGTTCTTTATGATGACACCATGTTCATCCAGTTTGTTTCTGAAGATCCACTTGGTGCCAATCACATTCTGCTTCTGTGGTCTGGGAACCGGACATCCAAACGTTGCATCGTTCGAATTGATGCAGTTCATCTTGCATGGCCAAAATCCATGCCGCATCTTTGTTCGCCTCGTCGAACTTCTTTGGCTCAACCTGTGACAGGAAGCTAAGATGCAAAATCTCGTTAATAGTACCTCTTCGAGTTCTGACACCGTCACGAGGATCTCCGATGACCTGATCTCTAGGATGATCCCTCACGTGCCGGAGCTCTAGAAGTCTGGCGTCTGGAGCTTCGACTACTTCTTGGGCTTCTCCTTCTTCTAAGAGATTTGCTCCATTTTGATCTTCAACATTCCCAGTTGACATTGAGGTGGAAACTTTGACGTACTTAGGAGTTTCATCTTTAGCGGACTCATCGATACTCAGCTGTTCAAGTCGTGCACCTACATCTTCAAGAATACCGCTGGAAGAATTGCTGTTAAGCAAGCTTCCTTCATCAAATACAACATTGATTGATTCTTCTACCACTAGGGTTTTCTTATTGAAGACCCTATATGCCCGACTGTGGATACTATAGCCCATGAATATGCCTTCGAAGCATTTTTCACCAAATTTAGTACGCGGATACTTCCCATTATTCAGTACATAGCATCTGCAACCAAAGATCCTCAAGTAGGACATGGTTGGTTTCCTGCCTCTCAGTAGCTCATAAGGCGTCTTACGATGATTCTTGTTGATCAATGCTCGGTTTTGTACATGACAAGCCGTATTGACCGCCTCTGCCCAGAAGTATTCTGGGAGAGAAGCGTCTTTCAACATTGTCGTACAAGCTTCAATGAGAGTTCTATTTCTCCTCTCCGCAACTCCATTTTGCTGAGGAGTGCGCGGGGAGGAAAACTCATGAAAGATACCTTGTTCTTCACAAAACTCTGTCATAGCACCAGATTCGAATTCTGTTCCATGGTCACTTCTGATTTTGACCACTGAGCAGTTAAATTCGTTCTGAACCTGCTTGACAAAACTAGTGAAGATGTCAAACGTATCTGACTTTCGTTTTAAGAAGAACACCCATGTAAACCGAGAGTGATCATCAACTATCACTAGCGTATAGGACTTGCCTCCCAAGCTATGAACTTGCATTGGACCAAACAAGTCCATATGCAGAAGATAAAGACATCGGAAAGAGTCTTTGTCTGCAATGCTCTTAAAGGTAGCCCGAGTCTGTTTGCCCATCTGGCATGCAGAACAGGGGCTATCTTTGATGCACTTGATAACGGGAGCATCCCTTACTAAGTTTTTGGAAAACAGCATACTAATTGTTTTGAAATTAATATGTGCCAATCTCTTGTGCCATTGTTCACAGAGAGATGCACTGACTGTTGCCACTAGGCATACAGGGGTAGATGAATCTAAACTAAGAAAATTTAAGCAGAAGATATTTCTGCTCCTAATGCCTGTTAATACCGTCTCAGAAGAGGCACATGAGATTATCAGACATTTATCCTTACAGAACTTAACGTCATAACCTTTATCACATAACTGACTTACACTGATCAGGTTATGGTTTAACCCTTCAACATAAGCCACGTCGGTGATAGAGATTATACCGTTGGAAATCATACCATAACCTCTGGTGACTCCTCGATCTGACCCCCCAAAGATGACTTTGGGTCCATTCTCGACTGGAGTGTAATCACGCAGCAGGCTTCTTGTCCCAGTCATATGCCGGGAGCATCACTGTCCAAGTACCATATTGGAGTTTTGGTGGCCTTTGGACATTCCTGCAAAACAAAATTAATTTTCCTTAGGAACCTAATCGAACTTGGGTCCTAGATTCTTGGTTAGCATACTCCCCCTCGGGTGGTTAACCCTACGAGTGGTCGGCCTCACATAGCTAACATAAGGAGTCTCGTTATACCTCGGATTAAACCAACAATCCACAGCAAAGTGACCGACTTTGCCACAACACCAACAGTCAAATCTGTTGTACCTCTTCCTAGGCTCCTGCTTTACCCTGGGAATGGTGGGTACAGCCGGGGCCTTGGATCTGGAGGTGGAGGCATCATAGTGATTGCAGTCACATGACTTCTTCACCTTCTGTTTCTTCAGTATAACAGGCTTGGCTTTTGGTGCCTGCTTTCTATTATGGCCGCTAGAGAATTGACCATAATTTCCCATGTGGATTTCCTCATAAGGTGCCTTGAAGACACTCTCACCGAAGTTGCAGGGAAAAGTCCAACCATCATATCGGCTCTTTGGCTTTGCAACCGAGGGCCGGAAATGATGACCAAAGGTTGACTCAAAGTCATGTTGGTTGCAGGAAAAGCTAGGCTTTCTGAACGCAACAGGACTGAGTGGGGCCTTTCCCTTTTCAGCATCAGAGGCCTTCTTGGCGGCCTTATTCTTTCTCTGGTTCCTGTTTCTCCTGGATGAGGAACCAGATACCCCTACATGCCCCAAGCCAGCTTCTTTGGCCTGAGCAGAGAAGGTATCAACTAATGGAAGAACTGTTTTTGGCATAGAGAAGCTCTTAACGATCTTCCTTTCTGCCGCAAGTTGTTCTTCCAACTTGTCGACTTCCTCCTGCTTAAGATCAAGGAGCTTAAGAGACTCTGAATGCTTTGAAGTCAGGTCTAGGTGCTCCTGTCAGAGAGAGATCAAACTGGTGATCTCTTCCCTTAGGGAGACACTCTCACCCTTAAGGAATTTCACTTCCTTTTTCGCAGCCTTCAATCTCTTATGGCACTCCTCGAAAGTGTTGAGCAGAAGCTCATACTTCTTGAGGAGCTCCGCTTCACGGGCTGAAGGGCTATCCTCAGGGTCATCATCCTGAGACTCAGGATCAGATTCAGAGTCGGAGAGAGGGGTGTGAGCTTTTACCTTCCCAGTAAATGGGGGGCATTCTCCTTCTGAGTCGGAGAGACCCACCAGCCCGAAGTAGGCTTCCTCATCATCACTGGAGTCTGAGGATCAGACTCACTCAATGTCTTTGGCTTTTTGGCGATGTAGCTCCTCTCTTTCTTCTTATCTCTAGAGGACTTGTGCTCCTCTCCCTTCCCCTTTTCTCTCTTGCCTTGGTGGCAGTCGGCCACGATGTGTCCTGGCTTATTGCATCCAAAACAAATAATGTCAGAGGAGCGATGTTTGTTCGGTTTAGAAGCATACCTGTCAGAAGAATAATTTTTCTTCTGATGCCTGGAGGAGGAGCCGTCTCTCTTTCTTTGATTCCTCATCTTGAGGAACTTCTTGAATTCTCGGGTGATGAAGGAGAAATCTTCCTCAGACAACTCTGAGCTGGAGGAGCATGGCTCGGAGTCCTCCTCCTCATCCTTTTTCCCGGCACGGTATGAAACCGCACCCTTGCCCTTCCTGGAGTGAATGGATTTTAGGGCCACAGTCTTTTCCTTGGCTGCAGCCTTCTCTGCTTCTTCTTCTACTTTCCTGGTGTTCAGTTGAAGCTCATAGGACATTAGCTTCCCAAACAGAATTTGCGGGTCTGTTTCAGCAAGTCTGCCAAACTCTCGGATGGCGCAGATCTTTGTGTCCCATTCCTTAGTAAGGGACCTAAGGAATTTATCATTAAGTTCACCATCAGTAAACACTCTTCCATATCCTTTGAGGGCATTGACAATCTTGAGGAAGTTCTCGAAGGTGACTCCGATCTCTTCCTTAGGCCCTTGTCTGAAGGCCTCATATTTCTGGTTCAGGAGGGATCTCCGATCATCCCTCACTTCATCAGTGCCCTCCATTAGGATAATCAGGCAGTGCCAGATCTCCTTTGCTGTCCTGCAGTTGCAGAAGTTCTGCATCATTGAGTCATCGACCGCGCTGACCAGAATGTTCTGCGCCTTCTTGTCAAGTCCCACCAGCACCATCTCATCCATGTCCATTTCAGAAATTTTCTTTGGCACTTTCTTGGTAGGATCAATGGTGGAGGCCTTAGTGGGGACATAAGGTCCCTCCTCCACGATCATGAAGAGTCGGGGATCGACCGCTTCCATGTAGAACCTAATCCTTTCCTTCCAGATAGGAAAGTTTATCCTGGTGCACACTGGGATCTTGCCTGTGTACTTGAGTCCGTCCATAGTAGAAGTCTGCCTTCTTCTTGACACTAGTGGCAGGAACTTACTCAAGGCGTTAACCTTTTTGATGAGTAACCTGCCTCTGATACCACTTGAAAGTCCACTTAGTGTCAACTACCTTCACCTATGGGGGGGGGGGGAATAGGTGTCTTGTAGTATTTTTGCGAAATTAAAATCGTACATGCACAAGAAAGCAAAACAACACAGCACAGAAAGGACACAAGCAATTTATAGTGGTTCCCCGATTTGGGTACATCCACTTTCCCCCTTCGACCTATCTCCCAACCAGGGACGACTCGGTCACTTCACCAACAGGATTGAAATCCAATCCTTGCACTAACGGAAGGAACCCTTCCACACGTAGGAGTCACCACTCCCACAACACGGGTTGCACCCAACCCTTACAACTAGGAACCAACGTTCCTTTACAACAAAATAGAAATTGGAGTGTATTAGAAATACAAACTACTTATGGAGAATAAGGTGTCCCTCTTCATTCGACGACGTGTTCTTGAAGTCAACGAAGAGTCCACAACCCTAAATCTCACTTAGAGAGAATCTTTTCCGAACCCGGCGGCGGCAAGAAGGGCGGCGGCTTGGTTCTCGGGATCGGCAGTGACAACGAAGTGCTGCGGCTGTTCTTTGGAGATTCAATCTGCGTATCAAAGCTAGCAAGATCTACCAACGGTCACACTAGGATCGATCGTCTCGATCGATTCAGAAGGGGAAGGTTTTCCCGATCAACGAATTAAGAGACAAAGGATCTCTGGTTAGACGCATGAGACGCTGTGCTGGGCTAAGCTTCTGTCGACGGGAGATCTGGAAGAAACCACGATCAAAGTCGGCGATCCACTGGCACGAGCGGCGACAGCGGCGGAGCAGGTTTCGCGATCTAGGTCACGTCGGCGGCTCGGCTTCGTCTTTTTCAAATCTTGTTCTCTTACTGTTCAAAAATATCGATGTATTTATACATTAGGTCTTCAAGATGACCGTTGTGGGCCCCACTAACAAGAAACCCTAAAACCGGTTCAAAACAGCGTCTTAACATTTGATCCGGTCCAGCAGCTTCAGAAATTCGCCTAAGGCAAAATCGGCGAGAATCGAAGGTGATTCTCGTCGATTCGGCGAGAATCACTAGTGATTCTCGTCGATTCGGCGAGAATCAGCCAGTGATTCTCGGCGAGTTTGACTTAGCGACAGAGTTGCACGCGCTGATTTAGCCGGATAGAGTCGGCGAGAATCAGCCAGTGATTCTCGACGATTCGGCGAGAATCACTAGTGATTCTCGCCGAATCGGCGAGAATCACTTGGTGATTCTCGTCGATTAATACTTAGACGATTCTTCGTCTTTCCACCCATGAGCTGCTCTTTGACCCATCCTTGCTCCTTGTCTGCTCTTGCATTATCATAGCCCTGTACTTGAAAATAAGTACACTCCAATAGAGAGAGTACACGTAGGCCAACACACTGATCTGCTCAACGAGGGATTACGTCACGCAGACCCGAGTATATTGACCTACTGCAACCTGACATTGGTGTGTACTTAGCGTGGAATAACTGCAAGCACAACTTGAAAGATTTCATCAAATACATTGTCTATTTACCTTAGCTTGTTCAGGGGCTTCTTCAAATCAGGTATGTTGTGGATACAATACCCAAGATATATGCAAGCCTTCGAGACTCTCAAAGACTGACTCATCTCCGCTCCAATCTTGGTGGCACCATATTGGACTTTACCCTTAGAAGTCTTGTGCGATGCAAGCGATGTTGCAGTCGGAGCTGTGCTCGGTCAAAGGAAAAACAAAATCTTTTATACTATCTCCTACGCCAGCCATACCCTCAACGATGCCCAACTGAATTATACCACTACAAAAAAGGAGCTATTGGCAGTAATCTTCGCTTTAGAAAAATTCCATTCGTACTTAGTGTTATCTAAGGTCATTGTCTACACTGACCATGATGCACTAAGGTATTTATTCAAGAAGAAAGACGCCAAGCCCCGGCTAATCCGTTGGATTCTTCTACTACAAGAATATGACATCAAGATCCGAGACAAGAAAGGGGTAGAGAACGTCATCGCCGATCTCCTATCAAGATTGGAGAGCGACACCGAAGGAGCTGCACCCATCTGTGAATGCAACGAGATTGTCGACTGCTTCCCGGACGAAAGATTATTCGCCATCTTTTTGCTCACTCCGACAATCCCGTGGTACGCAGATATGGCCAACTACCTCGCTTGCAAATCTGTCTCCCCTAATCTGTCATCGCAGCAAAAGCGAAAACTACTATCCGACGCCAAATACTATTTATGGGAAGACATGTTTTATTCCGTACTTGCAACAACGGCATCATCAGGCGCTGCGTACCCGAGACCGAATTCCAATCCGTCTTAACACACTGCCATGACCGGGAGGCCGACGGCCATCTCGGTGCCACCAGAATGGCACGCAAGGAACTGCAATGTGGCCTATTTTGGTCAACACTTTTTAGAGACACCCAAGCATACGTCGCAAAATGCAATGAATGCCAAAGGATAGGAAATATCTCCAAGAGGGATGAAATGCCTCTCAACAACATGCTCGTCTGCGAACCATTCGATGTTTGGGGGATCGACTTCATGGGACCCTTCCCAATGTCGCACAGAAAACTCTATATTATTGTCGCAGTCGGCTATGTTTCCAAGTGGGTTGAAGCCGAAGCTGTCGCCGCAAATGACGCCCGCACCATATTGAATTTCATACACAAGAACATTTTCTCCAGATTCGGCGCCCCGTGCACCATCATCAGCGACGACGGGAGCCATTTCTGAACCAAGTCGTTCTTGCAACTCATGAAGAAGTTCGGAGTCCACCACAAAATCTCTCTTGCATACCATCCCCAAATCTGTGGGCAAGTAGAGGTCTCAAACCGTGAGCTCAAAAGAATCATCGAAAAATTCATCCATTCCAACAGAAAAGAGTGGGCCAAGAAGGTCGACAATGCCTTATAGGCGTACAAAACCGCCTTCAAAACCCCTATCAGTATGACCCCTTTTGAACTAGTCTACGGAAAAGCTTGCCACTTGGCGGTCGAGCTAGAACACAAAGCGCTATGGGCAACCAAATTACTAAACATGGACATCGAAGTCGCAGCAGATAAGCACCGCTCTCAACTGAACGAATTAGAGGAGCTCCGACATTTCGCATACGAAAATGCGCGAATATACAAAGAAAAAACAAAAAAAATAGCACGACTGTCACATCATCCCAAAAGAATTCCAACCAGGAGACCAAGTCCTGATGTACAATTCCCGCCTCAGCTTAATTCCAGGAAAGCTAAAATCGCGGTGGAGCGGCCCCTTCACAGTGATCGGAGTCTCCCCCTTTGGCGCCATCGAAATAGCCGGGAAAAGCGGAGACAATTTCAAAGTCAATGGGCACCGGCTAAAATTATATGATGGCGGTGCAACCACCGGCGAATCTCAAAGACTGTAGCTCGCCGACCCCAAGCAAAGCGATAGCGACGCTCCTTGATCAACAACGGCAGCAACGACGAATGAGGACCACCCCTCCACTCCGCAGCTACCCCTGCACGTTATTCACCAAATTTTGTATCTAAAGAACATATTTGAGCTTTTATATTTATTTCTTTTTCTTCAAACTGCAAAGAACTCTTTATTATAACTGCTAATATAGGTATTTGGTCCACCTTAAGGACGGTAAACAAAAGGGCTTTCGGGAGACAACCCATGTTGGACCATTTGGTCCTGTGCTGTGTTTTGAGCTCTTTTTCTATATATATATATATCTGTGTCCATCTTTTGTTTTGCGTATGTATTTAAATCGCAGGTGCAGGAATTTTTGAGGCGCGGCAACTTGGCCGCACTTGGATATCTCGTCGCACAACCGGTATGCTCAATTTTTAGCATGTGTACTTCTTCCCCTAGCCCTTTATTTTTATTTACATGTTTTACTTTTTCGTATTGTCATATTCTAGTCTGGGGGTGGAGTTATAACGGTCCAGGCCCATCCCATGGGAACCCGCTGGCACCGCCGGCCTAACAGGGTCCAGACCCGGGCCCACCACTGGTAGTCAGCCTTTCACATGACTACCAGTGGTGGGCTCGGGTCTGGACCCTGTTAGGCCGGCGGTGCCAGCGGGTTCCCATGGGATGGGCCTGGACCGTTATAAAAAGTGCACTTTTTATAACGGTCCAGGCCCATCCCATGGTAACCCGCTGGCACCGCCGGCCTACCAGGGTCCATACCCGGGCCCACCACTGGTAGTCAGCCTTTCACATTCAAGCCTGCAGGCCATGCACCCCAACCCCTCTCCGGCCTATTTATCAGCACGGTAGGTTGTTGCCACTGGGTATCGAACCCAGGACCTTGATAAGAGGGCTTTCCGCCACTCCCTCATCACCAACTGAGCTGCAGCTCAGTTGGTGATGAGGGAGTGGCGGAAAGCCCTCTTATCAAGGTCCTGGGTTCGAGACCCAGTGGCAACAACCTACCGTGCTGATAAACAGGCTGGAGAGGGGTTGGGGTGCATGGCCTGCAGGCTTGAATGTGAAAGGTTGACTACCAGTGGTGGGCCCGGGTATGGACCCTGTTAGGCCGGCGGTGCCAGCGGGTCCCCATGGGATGGGCCTGGACCGTTATAAGACCCAGTTTGTAAGACCTAGTTTGAAACCTAGCTCTGATACCAGTTTGTAAGTCCCCCCTCCCCCTTACCAAGGAGTCTACCGGGTCTTATGCCCAGAACCGCCGTCTTACGGTGGCACTAACGCACGGGTTAGTCGACACCGCAACACGCCAATTCTGCAGGCTAGTACGATCATAAACCTGTAGGCCAATATGAGAAAAGAGGTAATACATAGCAGAGTACAACATAACTAGTCCACAGTCTCAGCATATATATAAATATATGAAAGGAAAGCATCAGTCCAAATGAGTACAAAAAAATGAACAGTAATAAGGGCTTATGCCCAATACATCAAATCAAATCTCTCTCTCTCAACTCTAAACAACGGAAGATATCTATCATCACCAAGTAATCCCACCTGAGGCAACTCTGCAGTAGTAGTAGTCGGTGGTGGTATCAGCTCCTCACGTCCTGCCATCTTGTCCTGCTGGTCGTACTGGTGCTCCATCTCCTCGAGCTCCTAAAACTAGTTTGGTCACCGACCATTAGTCAAAAAGACTAAGTCGTTTCCTCCACACCTCGCCCCACAACTCCTAGGCACCGTGCGAGAGGACGAAGCGGAGGACAACAAGGGGTATTAAGAGTAAACAGGTAGCAGTGACACTATACTAACAAATATATGAGGAGTAATAGTAGTTCTACTCTAGCAGTTCTATGTAAGAAGTACAAGTGCAGTAATGAAGTATAAAACTGAAGTAAGAAAAGTGCAGTACGGTAAAGTAAGTAAAGAACTGAAAGTAAGAGCAGGAAAGTAAAACTATGCTACCACTACTCTATCATCACAAATCGTACCTTAACTTATAAAAATGCCCATACAAATTTATAAGTTAAGGTTTCCAGGAAATTTAACTTATCATATAAAAGAGCTCATACTAATTTATATGATAAGGATCTATGAAGCGTATGACCTAATATGAATGAATGTTTATGATGCAATTTATGCACAGGCAAGTGCAACTCACACACAACGACTCTGTGATCACATACCTTTATTTCTCACTTTTTGAGAGCTAGCTTCACTCTCGGGCACCACCGTTGTGGCTACGGCAGCAGTGGAGCGGGCATCTCCATTTCTAGGCCGGTATGCACACTACTAAACCTTAGACCCCTCTCATACGCCTCTATACACGTCCAAGGTGCACAATAGAGTCTATGCATACGTACTTTTCTGACAACCCGTCAGTCTTGTTGGGTCGGGTGTGCGTTAACGGGGATCGTCCTCCAGACCGCAGTGTAAAATAACCCACTGGTCCATCAACCCTCACACCCGCCTGGTGCACCGTACTACCGTCGGTGTTATGAATGGCCAGTACCGCATGCCCCGCCACTAAATTTATCCACATGCAAGTATTTCATCCCGAGCCTTCAGCTCGCAGGACCAACCTGTCCTGAATCCCTCAAACCCTACATGGGTGAGCATTTACCACAATCCCTCCAACCCTACACGGGTGAGAATGCACAATAGTGCCTTTATTCCAAATCCCTCAAACCCGTCATGGGCGAGAATGAACCACAATGTCCTAACATATTAGACTACTCTTGTATACAGATTATTATACTTACTGATTTAAGGTTAATCCCAGGACTGCCTAGGGTATACCCGTTGAAGGGCTCTTGGGGGCACTAGGAACTACGATGGGATTACGCCCAAAGCTCCCTTTCTCAAGGATGTTTACTTTAATTGATGGCTACCCAAAATTCTCCCCCAGCTCTCGTTATTACTCTTGAGTGATCCTAATGACTTAAGATGTTCTCAGAAGGGCGACGGTCTTCCGCCGGCCTCCACTCCAGTTGCTATCCAAGGGAATGCGATTTACTCTCGTCACTAAGATAACTCTACCTACTAGGGTCATATTCCCATTGAAGTCTCTAGCTCATTTATTGATCTATCCCCCGGTGGTCCTTATAACATGACCTACTCACACTATGCGCAACTCATGACCTAATACCACCCCGAAATTTAAATTCCAATTCCTTGGGCCACCTTCCCCTAATTATTTATCCTAAGATGGTATGGACTAATGAAGTGAGCCTATTGATTTTCATAATTTTCTTAAGTCATTAAGGCCTCTAATTAAATCATTTAATTAATCCCCTAGGTCATTTAATACATGAAGTATCACAATTTATAATCCACTGACCTAAGGAATTTTTGTTGAGTTATATCTTGGTAAAATAGTACTGTCTACCAAAATTTATAATTTTCCTTTTATTATTTCTATTTATTCTTTAATTAATACAAAATTTATACAATTGTCATTTTCCAAATGAAGTATAAGGAATACATTACTAAAAATTCTAGGAAAATTACAGGGCTTATATATCATGAATTTAAGGCTAATGGAAGAGTTTCATCAACCTCTACAATGTAATGGCTTACAAATTTCAATTCTTAATAATTTACCAAAATGTCATTATAAGGTTTTAAAAATTACTGATTAATCCACAAATACTGAGAAAATTATACAAGGTTATTCATACTCATATATATCATCAAGAAATTTTCCAAAATTTTCTACTAAGTATTTTCTCCAATTTGCTAATTAAGTAAAATGAGGGTAAAAAGGTAATTTCCACATAACTCCTATCAAAATTCTTCAAACAGAGACATAAAAATTTTCCGGAGTTACATCTAACATAATATTGACCTTGACAAAAATTGAGGATTTTATCTCAATGATAAGCCTATTTTTACATTTATTTTTCAAAAGTTCTAATATTCTAAAAATTCCAAATAACGAGATTTTTGCTTCCAAAAATCCCATTATTACAATGTGGGGTATAATTCACCCTAATGACCCTCTGAAATCAATATCATGATTTTTGGATGTTCCAAATAGGCTTAATACACAATATTTCAAAATTGGCTATTTGCACCCCAAGCCTATATATAACCATCACATGCAAGTGAGTTTACCCAACATGAATTGGTCCAAATGTGCTGAACGTTTTACCATGCACATGCATAATCCCCAAGGACATTCCACCAAAATTTGGGGCCATTTGGAGCCATAACCCTCCAAATATTTCATTTATTTAATTTTGTGTATTATGAATAAAACTATAGAAAAAGTTTTTCCACAAATTCTCAATTTTTGGCAGGGACTAAATATGCCCGAAACATGCATGCACCCAAAATTTGGCGTCATGTTGATTAATGGTTTGGCTTGGGCATTGGTTTTAATTTCTTCCATAGCCTAGGACCAATTCTAGGAAAACTGACCTACAGGGCAGTATACTGCTCCAAATTACAAGATTATTGTGGCAAAATAAATAAGAGGTTAAGCTACAAATTTTATTTAAGGATCATGTCCTATAAATGCCTCTAAGGGCCCTAAACATAGCTTGCCATATGACTGAAATAGTGTGACAGATTATATATAATACTATAGTTTTATATTTGATTTAATTTAATTGCTGAGCACGAATCTTAAAGCAAGATAAACGGGATCCGGTCATCGTCCCCAAACAGCCAACGACCCAGATTGATTCTGGATGGGCCACCTTGCCCGACTATTTCCGACCAGATGAGCCACCACCACCGCCGGTGGATGTCGCCACCACCTTCACTGCGATGGTGGCTAGCGATTTCCGGCGATGAGGACGCCGGAATTGGCTCCTCCGGCGAACCCGAGCAAGAAGTAAAACTCGGAAAAATTGCCATTTCCTCACATGGTATCAGGCTCAATTGAGCCCGATGTCTCTCCCTAAAGATCTAGAAAGCTAGTACGAGTAGAGGGGAGGCGAAACAGACCCGAATGGCGGCATGGCGGCGAGGTTGGCGGCGGTTTGCCATGGTTGAGCTGCTCCGGCGATCTCCTGCTCAAATCCTTGATTCTCCACCAAAAGCTTTGATCCAGGACTCGTTCTCCACTCGATTCTACCCTCTGAAGATGATGGTGTGGTCGGTTTGAGCTGGAAGTGGCTGTATAGGGAGATACAACCAAGGTGAGCTCGCTTTGGGGATTTGGAGGCTTCACCCCTGGTTCCAAGTGGCCCCCATGCTGCCAAATTCTCTGGAAATCCTTGGGTGGCCGGCCAACAAGCTTTTGGGCTGATGGAGCCAAGGCCAAGTGGCCTCCACCTCTTTAAATTCACTTTCTCTCTCCTCTTTTGGGTAATTTCTCCAAAATGCCCCCTTACATGTGTCCTCTCTCCAAAACCAGAGGGGTAGGGCTGGTCGTTGACCACTTGGGCTAGCCATGGATCAAGTTTGGTGGGCTTGGCCCAAGGGGAGTGGGCTTAGCTATCATTTTCTCCTTTAGGTTAATTAGGTTGACTAGGTTGACTTGGGTTGACTTGGTCAACCATGATGAGTGGGCTGACCCCACTTGGTGGTCATGAGTCTAATGACACCACCCAACTTGGGTTGGGTTAATGTGGTGCCCTACTTGGGCTAATTGGGCCTATAGGTATAGGTTTGACCAAATTAGGGCCATGGTTGACTTTGGTCAACTAGGGTCAAAGGGTTGACCTAATGACATGCCCTAAGGTCCACTTAGATTATTTTAGGGTTAGGGCAATGTGGTGGGGTCATGGTGTGGCTAGGGTTCCTATTTAGGCTAGTTTGACCTAGTTTGACTTTGGCCCCTTAGTGGGCCCCACATGGCTACAACCCACTACCTAGGGTCAAACCTAGCTAAATTCTCTATCACCCACCCCATGCCTAACCCAATCTAAGTTGAGGGGGTCTAGAAGTAACATTGGATGTTACAGGAGTTGCCTGAGATCACTACACATCACAGTTTATTGCATACTAGTCTGCATTTATTTATTTCATGATCACTAATTGCACACACTGAATCACCCACATGAGTGCGCACTTAACCATGCGCGTGGCTCAGGGCAAATGTATTACTTTTGTGTAAACTCTAAAAAGTGGTGCTGAATTAGGATTTTGGGATATAATAGTTTGAAACTCATGTAATGCTCCTAATCAAGTACTCATGATTTGCATAGAAATAATATAAGATTACTTTTTCTTCATGCTCGTAGACTTAAATTTATTCTGCAAAAGTAAATTTTGTTTGTGCTACTTAAAATTGTAGAATCTGGAGTAATCGAACGGTAGTGTAGAGATGAGTGTAGCCGTCACTAGACTCGTATTGCTCGTGTTGGGGGGAAGGATCGTCTTTTTTGAGGACTGAGAACTTGCCCCAAGCTACTCTCGAAGCATTGGTGCCCGGTTAGTCGAGTGTGAGTGTGAGGTAGGCCATCATTTTGGCTATTTTGAGCCTTTTTGTATCTAGTCCTAGCAGCTGACCCTTGCAAGCCAAATTTGCGCCTACCCTCCTTTTGTTTCAGCTCCACCTATATTCACCAAAGCCTAAAAGCCAACTCTTTTGTCACAACCAAAACCTTGAGCTTGATCGATTTCAAAAATTTGATATGTTGTGATATTTGGGATTCATGTGATGTGGAGATGAATTCATGTATTGCTAATTTTTAGATTTGGGGATTGCTGAATGAAAAAGAAGAAAAATGAAAAAGAAAAAGATGTATAAAACAGAAAAACAAAAGAAAATTTAAAATTATTACAAGGAGAATTGCAATCCCCATCTTGTGTGTTAGTTTTTGGTCGGGATAGGCCGTGTGCATACCCAGTTTTCAAGCCAAGTCTTTGGGTGTGTCACACATGCATTTCTTAGTGGCTGTTTGGGTTTAGCTCTTGTTCGCTCGCTTTGGTTGTGTGTAGCCTCCTTGTTTATCATTGACTACCACACCTTAGCCTTAGCCCCATTCAAACCTACAAGTCCTGCTGATTCACATTTGAGTCTACTTAGCATTGTGGAGAGAGTGTGAAAGGGCAAGCTTATGGTTCCCGGCATTGATGGATTTCTTTGAAGGTGATCACGAGCCCGGTCTTGGGCAATGCTCACCTTAGTGGCTTGTCTAATTTCTCCGTACACATGACCGAACGATTCTCCCGAATTCTAATTTTAAGTAGACACAATATTTATTTACCCCTGTCGAATAATTTAAGCTCCGTAGTATAATTAAAAAGTTTTTTTATTCTATTTTCTATGCACATGATGTATTTGATTTCTTGTCCTACTTTATTTTGAAGTTTCTAAGCCAGCTAGCTGTTTTTACAGTCCACAGAGTAATGATTTGCGCGGGACACGCAAATGGTTAAGTCTGGGGGTATGATGAGTCCAAATATTACACTGATTTTTGGACTCATCTGGGCCAGTTTTGTCGTCTTAGCACTGCACTTGAGAGCTATAACTGCTTATATTTGCTTATTTGCCTATTTTATGATTAGGTGCACTTTAGGCCCGTTTTCTGTGTGCTTTAGATGTTTCTGTATTTCTGTTTGTTTTACTTGTTCTCTCGCCGTGTCTTGAGAATGTGGTGTGCACTTTTGGTGGCCTATCTGCCTCTTCTGCTGGTGCATGGGTCGTGTGCGTGCTCCGGAACCGCTCGGGAGACCCCGACGATACAGGCACACTGCGCACGATCACTGGACTCACTGCGCATGACCACTGGTCGTGCACCACCGATCGTGCGCATTATATTCTCCTTTTCCGCAGTTCTGTCTTAGCCAATCGCACGATCAGTGGATTCAGTGCGCACAACCACTGGTCGTGCGCCACTGATCGTGCGCATATCTGCTGATGTTTCTGTCCAAGTTGCATGTTTAATTGGAAATTGCGCACGATCATCGACCGACAGTGCGCACGACCACTGGTCGTGCGCCACAGATCGTGCGCTCTGCTTATTCTACCTCCATATTTAAGGGCCTGCTCCGCGATTTAGGGCAATGCTGGTCATTTTTGCGATCGGAGAGTGCACGGGAGGTGCCGTTCTACTTCTCCAGCTGCTCCATCCACCTCTACCTTCATCGGGAGTCCGTAGCCGGTGATTCCGAAGCTTTCCAAACCCTCTAGCGAAGCTCCCGGCCATTGATGACCTCATCTCCAAGCTTTCCACCGGAGTTGGATAAGAAGACGACCTAGAGAACAGACTCAAAGGCCTTCGAGGTGACAGCTCGTTGGTACCGGAAGCCTCCTCGGACTGAGCCCGGAAGCGGATTGACAACTCGCTATTCCGGCCACGACCTGCGGTGGACCTTCACCCTCTAGTGGTTTACTCCTCTTCCCCTTCCTCTGTTGTATGAAATGATTTGATATTGTAATGAGCTACATTTTCTACTCTATATCTAAGTGGATGTTTGCAGTTTTCATTTGCTTTTCAGTTGTGTGTTGTGAATGCACCTCGCCCACTCCACATCCACTCCATACCCTTGTTTCACCCGATTGCACTCCGCACAAGAACACTTCCATCCATTAGCTTTTCGTCCACTCGCCCAACCGAAGTTCTGCATCATGGCCGATACACTCACCTCAACTTGCGAAGTGGTGCCTTCAACCCACATAGCCTTAATTAGTTTATTAGATCAAGAAACCACAAACTCACAAGCCCCCTTTTTAATCTTTTCTAAGTATAACCCTCATAACGATATTTTCCGAACTGTCGCCACTCTATGATAATTGCATTCCTCAAGAGACCGACACTCGGGGATTTATTCCCAAATTCTATTACTTGTGCGACCGGTGCACTTTCCGATTTCCACGCATCAGCGGGCCACATATGAAAATAATAAAATTTCTTCGCTCGGCCTTCGAGGGCCAGCAAAGCAGCAGCAAGAGCTTCATCCCGCTATTTACCGCTCGGCTCTCTAGCACCTGCACAAGGACAATACACCGCAATGGTGGCAAACAAAGCAACGGTCAGAATTCTGCTGACCAATTTATAACGACCATACCCCTTTCCCGGGGTAGTTGTATTCCTTCACTACAGGCATAGCATTAGCACAAGCAGATATATCACAAGAACGTGCACTCATGCATAGTTCAATATATCACAAACGAATGCCTCAATGGCCAAACATTCCGTGCACTCAGGGCACATTTTCGGTGTACCTGTTGCCAGGGTCCTACAACCGTTTAGAGGTCCCAGACATAACGGTTAACTTTGAGCATTTATAGTCTCTACAGCTGTAACGACCCGGGTTTAGGCCCAGTAGGCCGCCCCAAGGCGTCACCGGCCTATCAGCAGCCTGGGTTTAGAGCTCAGTGGCCCACCACAACCCTTTCTGGGCCTGACGGCTTATCTCGCCCCACGACACCACTGGTAGTAAGCCTAAACATCAAGGCCTGCAGACCCAATGCACCCCAACCCATCTCCGTGACTGTTTCTCACAACGGTAGGTTGTTGCTGGGTATCGAACCCACAACCTTAATGAGAGCTGGTTGAAAGAGCTTCTTATCAAGGTTGTGGGTTCGATCCCCAACAACAACCTACCATAGTGAGAAATAGTCACGGAGATGGGTTGGGGTGCATTGGTCCTACAGGCCTTGATGTTTAGGCTTATTACCAGTGGTGCCATGGGGCGAGACAAGCCTCCAGGCCCAGGAAGGTTTGTGGTGGGCATCTGAGCTCTAAACCAGGGCTGCTGGTAGGCCGGCGATGCCGTGGGGAGGCCAAGTGGGCCTAAACCCGGGTCGTTACAAAAAAGTGCACTTTTATGTAACGGCCCGGGTTTAGAGCTCAGAGGCCCACAGAAACGTGCAACTTGTCTCGCCCTAGACCCCCGTTACAGGACTGCAGCCCAGGAACCCAAACCCCTATCTGGCCTGTTTCTCAGCACGATAGGTTTTTGAGCATGTTAGGTTTCGAACCCAACACCTCCCTAACAAGGCGCCTTCAACAACCCTCATCACTAACTAAGCTCAGTTGGTGATGAGGGTTGTTGAAGGCGCCTTGTTAGGGATGTGTTGGGTTCGAAACCTGGCATGCTCAAAAACCTACTGTACTGAGAAACATGCCGGAGAGGGGTTTGAGTGCCTGGGATGCAGCCCTGTAATGGGGGTTAGGGGCGAGACAAGCTGCATGTTTCTATGGTCCTCTGAGCTCTAAACCTGGGCCGTTACATAAAAAGTGCACTTTTTTTGTAACGATCCGGGTTTAGGCCCACTAGGCCACCCCACGGTGTCGCCGGCCTACTAGCAGCCTAGGTTTAGAGCTCAGAGGCCCACCGTACCCTTCCTGGGCCGGTGTTGGGTTCGAAACCTGGCATGCTCAAAAACCTACCGTGCTGAGAAACAGGCCGGAGCGGGGTTTGGGTGCCTGGGCAGCAACCCTTTAATGGGGGTCAGGGGCGAGATAAACTGCACATTTCTGTGGGCCTCTGAGCTCTAAACCTGGGCCATTACAGCAGCCCCCGACCTGAGACTTTAGTCTTGAGGGCGTACAGCCTAAGACTCTCATTATGCGATCCTAACAAATTAGCCGCGCAGTCTCCCAGAGACAGGATTTTCAATAAAAAGGGTATCTGGAAGCTATCGCCAGCGATAGTCACTGTCGCCAGACGTTAACCACAGAATTCACTTTCTATACTAGACCCATCCAAAAACCCTGCAATAACCTGCAGTGCCAGAAACATTGGACTTTCACTACACAAATAGCTCACCAAGAGCTATCATCATTGGCGATACTCACTGTCGCCCGACAATATCCAACAGTCATTCAAACAGTGGTATTTCATGGGTATTTTGCTGGAATGCAACTCCAGTACTTCCTGTTACTTTCAGTTCATAGGTACAACCCCGCAGACCCCGTAAACTACTCGTTTATACTTGGAGTCTTCTCTAACACGCAAAATAAACATCACTAATCCAGACCAACCTGTCCAGATAGGATTCACACAGCATGCCTATTGTAACATCCCATTTTCAACTAGACCCCTAAGAGAGGTTTTGGCCATGACTAGGTCATGACAAAACCCTAGGAAGCTAAGAAGGGCCAAGTGATAGAAGGCCAAGGTGAGAATCACCTTGGTCTGCCTATGGCACAACCTCATCACAAAACCTAGGGTTTGACCTTAGGGCTTCACCATGACTACATGACCCCACCAAAAAATCACTAACCTATTGGAGGGTCCACTAGAGCCTTAAGGGTCCATTGGAGTCAACCCAAAGTGGCCAATTTGACCTAGGACCACCATAAGCCTAAATTGGGCAAGGTGCCCTAACAAAGGGGAGTTGGCCTCTAATGTGCCCAACCAACCTCAGGTCTTCCTAGACCCAACGTGAGGTCAATGGGTCACTAAGGACACATTGGGTGCAGTCCTAGAGACCAAGT
Organism: Platanthera guangdongensis; assembly: GCA_039583875.1. NCBI lineage: Eukaryota > Viridiplantae > Streptophyta > Magnoliopsida > Asparagales > Orchidaceae > Platanthera > Platanthera guangdongensis. Next base: position 107,712,207 of record CM077152.1, read on the forward strand.
TGACCCAAGTCAACTCAAGCTCCAAAGTGGTCAAAGTGCCCTTACCAAGGGTCAAGTGACCTCCAAGGTGCCAAGTCAACCCTACACAACCCTACATAGATCTTAGGGGAGGCCAATGGGTCACCAGGGACCCATTGGGGTCAACCCAAATGGTCATGTTGACCAAGGTCAACTCTACCTTAAGGTTAAGTCAAATTAGCCCAAATAGGCTAACCCAAGCTCAAGCCCATTTCCCCCCACTCGGGCTAACTTTATTTTAATTAATAATAATGATTTTATGGGCTGCCAATAGGCTAGGGAGATGAACAAATTCGTTCATGATGACTAGGAGAGAGAAAACTCCATTTGCCCTTTAATGGAGGAGAGAGAAAGTGAGAAAGAGAGCCATTCATGGCCAAGGGAGGCCAAGGGACTTATCCCTTCATTTCCAAAGAATGGATTCATCTCCCTTGCTGAAATAGGAGAAGTTCAAGGGGTTTTCAAGGCTATTCAAGGCTGGAAACAGTGAACCCAAGGCATGGCCGAAATTATCCTTCATGGCCATAAATGGCTTTGAAGCCATGACCTTCCTCTCCCCCATTTGATGCTTTTAAAAGATTCCCTGGGCTAAGAGAAATCGTTTCCACCCTTCACCTAAAGAAACCGGGCTGTTTGGTAGTGAAGTTGCAAAGCATCGGAAAGCTGCACCACCGGCCATGGCGCACCACCACCACACTCGCCGACAAGCTCGGTTAAAGGTCCTCCTCTACTCCTCTCTTCGTGGGCTAGAATCCTAGATCAATTAGGAGAGAAATCGGGCTCAATTGAGCCGGATCGGGTGAGGAAAATTTCAGTTTTTCATGGCTTTTTATACCTCGTGAGTTCGTCGGAAACCGCTCCTCCGGCGGCCGTGCCGCCGCCCGACAATAGCCGCCACCTCAACGAAGGTGGTGTCGGTGGTGGCCAGCCAGGGAGGTGGCCGGGTGGCCGGGAAATGAGCTTGGAATAGGCTCCACGTTTGGCCAATCGTAACCCTTGGCTAGAGGAAGAAGATGAGCAGGAGCCCCACGATTTTGCTTTAAGATTCGTGCTGGATTAGATTTTATTAATTCCTGTTTATTTAATTTCTGCCTCATTTCTGGGCTGTTTGTAAATTAAATATTAAAAATACTTAGATGCTAGATAAGAAAAAGTGGTCAACATAGAAAATGTAGCCCTTGCTATCTAGTGTAATTTAAAATTAATGTCACTCAATTTAGAGTCCTGGTTAGACCACATCACTCATTTTGGTGAGGTCTATCCCTAGGGCTATCCTGAGATTCAAATGGATGCCCACCCTTCATCCTTTGTCCAAATGATGTGATATTTGGGTAGGGAGTCTACCCTAGCTATACCGAGGAACTGGCCAAAAATCAGAATTTTTGGAAAAAATTTTCAATAGTTTTTAGAAAACTTTAATAATCCATGAATAATTTAATTAGGAGTCATAAACACCTCAAAATCCCCCCAAATTTGGGTGGGTGGTCTTAGAGATCATGTTAGGGCTTGGTAAAAGTTTCATCTAATTTGGAAATGTTTTGGTTAGGTATTGATCCAACCCTAGGTTGACCCCTTTTAGGGTTAACTAGGTCAAGCACCCCCTTTGGATTTTGAGTGGTCAAATCACCTCAACAGAGGCGTATATTTTGGCCACTGACACTCTATAGTATGACTCACCCTCTAATGGAATTTGGGATGGTTAAGAGTAGGGTAGCCCTAGAGCCCTAGGGTAGGTCCCTTAATGAGGATTCTTAGGGTGTGAAGGTCATGGGGTCAAATGACCTTGGAATGACTTGAAAGTTTGTGGAGAGGACCATATGATTAGTATGGTATTATGGTTAAAATTTTAGGGAATTTGAAAGCCTTAAACCCGCTCAAAACCCTAACCCTAGCTTAGGGCACAAACTTTGTGGTGAAGGAAAATGTCACTAAAACTCTTTGCAAAGTGATGAGATTTGGGTTGAGAAGTGTTTAAGGTTAGAACAAACTCTAGAGATTTTATTATGAATTTAGGATTATTATTTTGGATACTTCATTAACAATTTAGTAAATTGTATTATTTACTTAGAAATTTATTATGAAGCAACTACTTACTGGAAATTGATGAAATTTAGCCAGAAGAGTTTTTATTATGTTTTAAAGCTTTGTAAAGTTTTATGGGATTTTTGGAAGAATATTTCTAAGGGTTGCTTCATTAAGTATGGTATCCCATGAAAATCTAATTAAATTTATTTTGATGTCTAGCCAGCCTGTAAAATTATGATTTTTGCAAATGACCATATCTGTACCATATTAAGATTCTTTAATTTTTATATAATTTTCTGATGAATAATTGTGGTACTTCCTTCTTTACATATGATTGAGGGAATTTTTTTTGATAAATTAATTAGAGGTCAAATAGTTTCTGAAAAATTATGAAAATTTGTATCTATTAATATATCTCTGTTATTTAGTGATCAAAAGTTTTGGGTGACAATTACTTGAGTAGATCATATAGTTCATGTTCAAAATTGCCCATGGCCAAACATTTGGGAAAATTCAATAAATATCAAATTAATTAGAAAAATTATGAATCTATGATTTTAGACGAAATTTGTTATGATAGACCTCTGGTAAAGTTTATAGGAGATTTGGAAGACAATCCGGAGTACCTCCTTTATACATCTCATATAGTATTGGGTGGTCTGCATATAGTAACTGCGGAAACTGAACTAGAGTGGGTAATGAATTTTGAAGAGTTGAATCCTCAGTAGGTTGCTGGTTTGGGTAAATAAAGGAGTTCATTATTGGAAGACAGGATTTGTAGAGTGAGAGGTTGACTAGTGTTAGGTGGCGCTCGGGATCGGCGAAAGATCGTCCTTCCCGTAGGGAGGAAGTGTTTAATGCACTAGGGCTAGATTCAGTAAAATTAATTAAGGGTTGGGAAATCGGGTAGCAACCAATAATAGTAAGTGCTTTGCGAAAGGGAGCTTTGGGCATAATCCCATCGCAGATCCTAGTGCCTTCGAGAGCCCTTTACGGGGTATACCTTGGGCAGTCCTGGGCTAACGTAAACTGTAGGAGTGATAAATATTAAAGAGCAACTAGAATAATTATGGGTTCACCTTCACACACCCCGGTGTCTCGGGAAGTTGGTTTGACTAGGATGTCCGAGCGTTAGGACTGGTGGTTGTGGAAATGGGCAGGATGGCCCGGCGAGCTTTGACTCGGTTGATACTTGTGAGGGGCAGGATGGCCCGGCGAGCTTTGGCTCGGTTGATGTTTGTGACGGACGGGATGGTCCGGGGAGCTTTGGCTCGGTGCTGATACATAAGGTTGCATGTGCATAAAATAAAGGTGGTGGGTCATCGGTATTGGAGTGTCGATGCACCGACGCCAATACGTTGACTCGACAAGTGTGGCTAGCACTTCGCTAACAAAAGTCCGGTGCGCCAGCCGACAAGAGTACGCAGGAGCTCCGCTTAGTGCACCAGCATTGAGGCGTACGATAGGTCTGACTGGTAGTGCTTTACCAGTTTAGAGGTGGGCGAGGCCCAACCCACCGCTTCTGTCTGCCACTACGGTGGTATCCTGGGAGGTTCGGCTCCAGAAAGGGGGAACTAAAGGTCTGTGTGCACAGAGTCGGGTGGGTGAGTTGCACTTGCATGATCGCATCATAACCCACTTGCATGTCATAACATAATCGTAGCATAAAACCCCTGTCACCTATTGTATAAGTGGTATGAGATGCTTATACAATAGGCCCTGCAAAACGACCCCTTGGTCTATAAGCTTGTGTGGACAAGTTTATAAATTAAGGTTAAAATACTTTTTTATATATATTGCTGATAATAACCGACACCCCAACGTATAAATTGGTATGAGACTTTTTATACGATGGGAGCCTTGTAAAAGATCCCTTGCTTATATGCTTCCGTATAAGTTAAGGTTACTTTTCGTACTTTACTTTACTGCCACATGTACTGTAAAATTCCTAGTATAGGTCCGCTGCAATCTGTTTCTTGATTACTCTCCACCTTCAAGTCCTCCCCTTTCTTCCTCTCCGCTTGGTGCCTAGGGGCCATGGGGGAAGGAGTGGGGATGATAGGACTCAGTCTTTTAGACTAACGGTTTTCGAACCACATCATTTAGGGGGTCGTGGAGCCCAGCATGGAGGAGCAGCCCCGCATGTCAGCATGCTTGGAAATGGGGGCAGTCTAGCACCAGAGTTCAGACGACAGGGACTGTGAGCCCCTGACCTTAGTTGTGTTTTATTTTGCTTCCGCTTGAGTGACTATGTAGTGAGAATTTGATGTAGCGGGCTTAATCCCTTATTTTTAGTACATTTATATATTTTGTGGACTCTCCCTTCATGGAGATATATTTACTTTGATGTGGTATTTATTGTGGACTTTTGGTTAGAGTTTTACCACTCTTGTGCTTACACTACTTTTGTTGCTTTTCTGTGATCGAATCAGCCGACAGAATCGGCGTTTCGCGGTGATGGCCCTTCAGGGCGTGAAGGAGTCACCGCTAAGCGGCAGTTCTGGGCCTAAGACCCCGGTGTCAAAAAGAAAAAAAGGGCGTCTTACAAGTGGTATCAGAGGAAACTTCGATCAAAAAGTAACTGTCCACAACCCCTGGGTCACCCCCACGCAAGTTTAGTTTGGGGACAAACTATGCAGCGGAAGCAGTGGTGTGCCCATATGGGGGATCACATGTAAATTGTCCACTTTTTATTGAGTCGATTACCTACTAATGTAGTTTGTTTCGCACCCCCCAGCAGGGAGCACCTCCAGCTGCGAAAATCCCATCTTATAATTCTCTAGTCAACGAGTTAGACTCAACCCACTAGGATACATGACTAACCACGATAACTTATAGTATGCTATAGTCTGAAATAGTCTTTGGGTATGAACTTGGTTAAGCTAAGGAGATAACTAAAGAGAATAAAGGAGGAGTATAAAATGAAAATGGCTACGTAAGCCATAAACTCAGGTAGCCCTACGGTCCCTATCAAGGATTACTCAAACCGGAAGGACTGCTTTAAGGAGAATTGAGACCAAAAATCCATTAGCTGAATGGTAGAAGACATATACTCTCAACCCTCGTACCAGTAACAAGATTACCCGGCGACAACCACCATGACAAGCACCGAGGGTCGGATAGGAATTCAAGTTCGGAAGAGACTCGGTTGGGATTGGGAACTTTTTGACCCGGATGAGGTTATCGTAAATGTGACTCTGAGAGTTTAAAGTACGAAGTATATCAACAGATTTCAGGTTGGAACCACAAGTCGAAGATTGATTCCCTAAGGATTGTGCACCCAGCTAGGACGGATATAATATGATAATATCAAAGATACTTAGCCCAAGGTAGGTAGGGGCTTACTTTTGTTTATTGGGGGCTTGTCTTTAGTGTATTGGGCAATTAGTTATTGATTTGGGTTTCCCTTAGACCTCATCTAGAAAACTTTGTGTCGTGAATATAGTGAAATGGACGTAAAACATATTCAGTGCTACTCGGGCGTATTCGTAGGGATAAGAATCTGATTGTGAAGTGGAGATTTTATAGAGTCGTTGACTACCCATACAAATGAGAAATTTAATCACGGGAAGTCCCAAGTGTATCTTAGAACGTGTATCTGAAAGTCCACCTAGTGTCAGCTATGTGCACCTATGGGGGGGGGGGGGGGGAATAGGTGACGAGTAGCGCTTTTGCGGAATTTACGAACGTACCTGCACAATAAAAATAAAAAGCACAGCACACAGAATACACAGGCAATTTATAGTGGTTCCCCGACTTGGGTACATCCACTTTCCCCCTTCGACCTATCTCCACAACAAGGGACGACTCGGTCACTTCTCCAACGGGATTGAAATCCAATCCCTGCACTACCGGAAGGAACCCTTCCACACGTGAGAGTCAACACTCCCACAAAACGGGTTGCACCCAACCCTTACAACATGGAACAAAAGTTCCTTTACAACGAAATTAAATATAGAGTGTACACGTGATACAAACTTCTTTTGGAGACTACGGTGTTCCTCTTTGTTCGACGACGTGTTCTTGAAGTCGATGAAGAGTCTACAACCTTGGTCTCTCTTGGAGTGGATCTCCCCGGAACCGGAGGCGGCACACGAGCGGCGGCTAGCTTCGGGATCGGCGGCTACGATGATGAGCGGCTGCTGAACTTGGAGATCCAAACTTCGTAGCGAAGCAAACTTGGTCTACCAACGGTCACTCTAGGATCGGTCATCTCGATCGATTCGGACGGGGGAGTTTTTCCCGGTCAACAAATCGAGAGACAAGAGATCTCTGGATAGACACGTGAGACACAAGCTTTGCTAAGCTTCTGTCGCCGGAGATCGGGAAGAAGAGCGATCAGCGGCGGCGACGGACTTGCGCGAGCGGCGACGGAGGCGGCGGAGAGATTTCGCGATATTAGGGTTTCCGCTTGCTCGGCTTCTTTTTGTGTTCTCCGTGAATTTACTGTTCAAAAATACTGGAATATATATACTGTAGATAACTCCAATATGACCGTTTGTGGGACCCACACTAGAAATCCCTAAGTCCGGTTCAAACTAGTCCAGAGGCAGAATCCGGTCCAGCAGCATCCTGAGAAAACGCCAATTGAAAATCGGCGAGAATCGCATGCGATTCTCGACGAATCGGCGAGAATCACCAAGTGATTCTCGACGATTCGTCGAGAATCGTTAGTGATTCTCGCCGAATCACTTATTGATTCTCAACGAATTTCACTTTGTATACATGAGCTGCTTGGCCACTGGTTCGGCGAGAATCACTAGTGATTCTCACCGAATCTTACTTGGTACCGTTTTGAGGTAGCCAGAAGGAGTCGGCGAGAATCACTAATGATTCTCGTCGATTCGGCGAGAATCACTAGTGATTCTCGTCGAATCGGCGAGAATCACTTGGTGATTCTCGTCGAATTTTCCTTGGACGAATTTTCGTCTTCCACCCTGGAGCTGCTCCTTGACCCATCCATGCTCCTTGTCTTCTCTTGCATATGAACGGCCCTGTACTTGAAAGTAAGTGCACTCCAATAAAGAGAGTACACGTAGGCCAACACACTGATCTGCTCAACGAGGGATTACGTCTTGCAGACCCGTGTATATTGACCTACTGCACCCTGACATTGGTGTGCACTTAGCGTGGAGGAGCTGCAAGTACAACTTAAGATGTTTCATCAAATACATTGTGAATTCATCTTAGCTTGACAGGTGGCTTCCTCAAATCTAGGTAATCGTGGATACAATACCCAACAATCTCCCCCTATTTGACGAAGCCAAAACCCTACTAGCTAAGATGAATAACACATATCAAATAATAAACATTGCATTCAGAAATTAAACATGCAGCACAAGAGAATATATGCAATCAGATCAGGACTTGAGTTATTCACAAATTCAAATATATATACCAATATAAATATATACACATATAATTCAGAATTGTTTCTATGACAACAATAATCATTAAATGTTCTTTAGACAAAGTGACAAGCTATAAGTTTTTGACTATTTTTCCTTAGCTAAGTCACCCTTAGGATTTTGAGCCAAGTACTTCTTGCTTTGCCTCTCCATGTATTCTTTGGGCTTCGGGTAATACCTAGGAGGAGCAACTTTATCTGGATCCTTGTTGTTTCTGAAAAAGATGTTGCGTTTCGCTTCAAACGTTTTGTGCGTTTCCCACTCATACTGGCTATATACTTCGTTTCGATTGATCTCTCCTCTTTCTTGCAGCCAGAAGGTGTCTAAGATGATGTTCCTTGAAACTGGACTCCACCTTTCGTTTCGTACATCCTCCTCATTCATTCGAGTTCTCTTTGCAGCCTGTGTCTCCTTGGAGGTCCCTTCTTGAACTTTTCTCTTTCCCCTGGCTTTTGCTAAGGCCTCTTGGTCAAACATGCTCCTCAGTTTAGCTTTGGAGAGAGCCCTAGCATCAGCGTCATTTGTGGGAATATCTGCAGCACTTGCACTTACATCCTCAACAACACTTACTTCCTCAGCGGCCTTAGATGTCTCAGGGACATGAATACCGGCAGGATTGTCAGGCAGAACGACGCCTAACGTACCTAGCGCCTGGTGGAGCATCCACCAGCAGCTCTCATAGACATATTTGCTTGATTGTGCGAAGTTTGTGTCCATGCTTTCTTGAAGCTTGGCCAGCTTAGCTATATACTCTTTCTCCCCCTTTTTGGCTTCGACAGCTATGTAGTTGGCATGTGAGTGCAGGGAGTCATCAATATGCTTCGTGGTCTTGGTGAATTCAGTGATCAGGGCCTGCTGATTGGCATTTAAAGTGACCATATTACCATCAAACTTCTGAATGTTGTTGGCTACAACGTGTGCGTTCTGATTTACGACAGCCAGAGTATCAGTATTCTTTTTTAAGCCGGCCATTAAGAGTGTGACAGCTTCGCCGGCCGCGGTATACTTCTCTTCAAATTTCTTCTCCATTACGTCCAGTTTATGGTTGATTTCCACCATATTCTTAAGCATGAGATTTTCAGAAGTCTTAATCCTTTTCAGCAGTGTTTTCTGAGCTGTATCAAAAGAAGCTTTAAGTTCATTCACTATACCTTGAATGACACTGACCGTGTGAGTGGCCAGCTCATCTCGTAACGGTATAGTCGGAGGCACTTCTTGGCCTTGCTCTTGCTCTTCAGCAGACGCATCGGTAGAACTGGATACAATCACTGGCTCTAAAGGAGGAATGTTGGCGGCCTCTGTAAATTTATCTAACTCCCCCTCCACGGGTGCAGACTTGTCAGATGGAGGTTCAACAGGATCCGGAGTCTCAAATACTTCATGTCCCTCATTCTCATCTTCCTCTCCATCCTCATCCAAGAAATCATCGATATCAGCAGCTTCTTCTAATTCTTGATCACCAGTCTCCAGCACAGTGTCACTTTCTTCTTGAATGTCGGCCACAGCATCCCTGGCCACTTGGGCGATTTCAGATAATACATCCGTATGAGGGGGTAGAGTCTCCCCCTCGATTCCTGCAGTCACGGTATCAGGAATTTCACCGGGGGAGACTGCTGGAGATACTTCCTGTTGCTCTTCCACAGCAGGCTGCCCGATACGCCGCTCCCATCGATCAAACACACTTGCATCCATCTTCTTCAAGTAGTGGAGAGGGACGCCTTTGCTCATGTCAAACTTGTCTCCGTTCAGCTGGTTTAGATATAAGCTTATGATGCGGCCGAAACTAGGAGTGCCCAGAGTGTCCTTGATCTTCTCGAATAGCAACTCCCCCCAGTTGAACCTCTTGCGGCAGACAACAGCTATGAGAATCTTGAACATATCACCTGAGATATGGTCATGTGAGCCCGGCTTGCAGATGAGCACTTTTCCGATAATGTCAGAGAGGAGCTTCCCTTCTTCATTCATTTCCTTTCTCTTTATTGATCGAGTTCCTCGAGGAAGGCCGCAGAACAGGAGAGTTCTGGTTTTGTCCTCGTCCTCCAGATAGTCCTCCTACTCCGAACTAGAAAGCTGCAGGTAGCGAGTCAGCTTGCTGGCAGACATCTTTACTTTTGTCCCAGCCACCTTGCTCTTGATTATGGAGTCTCTATCTCGGAGTCTTGCGGTAGAGAAGACCTCCAGCACCTCTTTGTCCAGAATTTTGCAAGGGTGCTCCAGGACGAAGGTTAGCCCAGCCTCTTCCAGCATTAGAATGATATTGCGGAATTCGTCCGAGGCATGAGAAAATCCAGTTCGAACCAGCTCGCAGCCAGAGACCAACCCTGCAGTCGTCCTTGGAGCCATTGTAGATCTAGAGAGAAGCCCTACTCAAAACGTTAATGAACTTTCAAAAAGAAAACTCCATTAGTGGATGCTTCGGGTGAGGGAGAGGTTACCTAAGGACTTATATGGAAGTGAGTTGAGGAGCTTCGGAAGGACCTTCCGTGGATGGAAGAGTTTCCTGTGAGGTTCGGCCTTGCTAGAACGGTGCGAGAACCTTCTAGATTTGAGATGGACCTTGCGAGTACCTTGCGGTCACAGGGAGACTTCACGATTCGACGAGAGCTGCTGCGGGTTTCGGCGAGTCGGAGGGAGAGCTCCTGCGGGTTGCGGCGAATCGGCGGAAGAACTCGGGAGAGCTCTTGCGGGTCGTCGGGAGAACTCTTGCGGGTCGTCGGGAGAGTTCTTGCGGGACTCGTGAAGAAGGCGAATAGGCGGAAGAACTCTTTCGGCGGGATTTTTCTAATTCGTCGGGATTCGGGGTGAATGCCAAGGGTCGGCGGGATTAGTCTGTCAGGAGATTTGTTTAATTCGAAATAGAGAGGTCCCTTGACTAGAAATTTTCACGTTGAGAATGCTTGCAACATTTTTGAGATTTTATGATGTCACGTCAATATACACATGATAAATACATGTATATTTTACAGTCAATTTATTTGGATTTTAACGAGGCTTTTTCAAAGACTTCTTGATGTCAATTGTGAGTTGTCGAGATTCATGATGACATAACTTCGTTAACCCTTTATTGATGTGTAATGGTTTGCATGCATCGAGTTAATCTCTTCGTAGAGGTGCACACATACATGATAAGCATAAGTATACGTATACACATGGATAGAATATATATATATATATATATATATATATATATATATATATATATATATATATATATATATATATATATATATATATATATATATATATATATATGTTGAATGGGGATGCATCATGACACAAGTCCTTGAACTGATCAAAATTACCTGGGATTTTGAGAGTCATCGTCGTAGTCCCACAAGTAGAACACATTAGAGGCTCAGTGTGAGTATGCTCAAACAGATAGCAGATCTGGTATTGCAGATGCTTGTTCCAATTTAGTCTTGAGCCACCTACTGTCTAGTTCCCATCATATTCACGGGGACCTAGACTACCCTGCAAGAAAGAATTACTTTACCTTAGGAACCCAAATCATTTTGGGTCCTAGGTTCCTGTTAGCAAAAGCACGCAACTGCCTTCCTTCAGAAAACCTGTCTGGAAGACTACTTCTATCCCGAGAATGTGGATAAGCCCTAGCTGTGGGCACAGAGGGGTTGTGCCAACAGTCGATGGCAAAGTGCCCCACTTTGCCGCAGCACCAACAAGGGTGAATGTTGTATCGCCGTTTTCGACCTGATCTAGTGACTGATGTAGTCACGGTCCTAGGTCTAAATGGGATAGGGCATGTTCTTGTCACACAAATTCCTCTTCCATCGAGACACGTGTAAGGGTGGAAAGAATACATGGTGTGAGCGTTATGAGGCCGGGAAGGTGGTGCTATTCTTTCAGGCATCTCCCTTACTGAGGCCCCATGGACCCGGACATCATGACTTCTATCCTCTCTATCCCGTGTCCTCGAGTGGTGAGAAGTCTTCTGTGAGCTGGGACATGCTGATCCACACTGTGTTGAGGCAGTGGCAGTGAATATAAAGGGCTCAGAATGAGCCTTAGGTATTCTCTCGTGGGTGGCCATGCCGGCCCTTGCACTCCGGGTGTCTCCACATGGGGACAGATCACCCTTGCAGTGACCACGACTATTCCTGAGGTCATACCTGAAGGCATGATGAGTTGCCTTCCTGCTTGGAGTGGGGGGTCGGAAAATGGTTTCCCCATTTCTCCACGAATTGATAATCCGGGAGATCCACCCGTTTTCTTGCTTTCTCTTAATAGCATCAACCTTGGAGAAGTTTGATACTCTCTAGAGCTGAGATCTTAGAGTCCTTGGCCTTGTTGGACGCCAATTGGAGAACCAACAAGATCTTCAGTCGAGCAATCTCTCGAGCTTGCTCCTCAGCAAGTAGGTTGCTTTCCTGAAGGGTTCTCTTCAGGGAGTCAGAATTTTCTGAAGGAGAGCAGTTTCTGTCTTCAGAAAGGTCAAGAGATATGGGGCGGGGTGAAGATGTTACCTGCTCATCTGTGTTATTGTCATTAGAATCAGTGACCATTGTTTCATCCTCGTCTGAGCTGCTTTCCTCACTGGTCTCGTCAGTCTCTGACACGGACACGGGAGCTCTGATGCAATCCGAGGGATCCTTGCATTCATCTTCAGAAGTGAAGACCCCCACATACGCTTCATCCTCTGATTGGCAGCATATTTCAGCTTTCTCTGACCCCCCCATCAGCTCTGAGATCATTATCCACAGAGATTTAGCCGTTCTACATTTTTCTAATCTAGAGCGAGAGGCTCCGGACCAGACATCCATGATAATTTGTCGAATCCTCTCGTCCAAGTGAAATAGAGATAGTTCCGTCTCAGACATCTCAGCAACGCCCATGGGCACTTGGATCCCAGAGTCGGAGGTCTTCATGGGGATAAACGGACCCTCTTCCAGGATGAAGGATGCTCGAGGATCGATAGCATCAAGGTGAAAGGATACTCTCACTCTCCAGATGGGATAATAATCCTTTGTGCATGCGGGGAGTTTGAGTGGCGGAATCTCATAATCCAGATCCATGCTTCTGACACTGGTGGCAGGATTCTACTCAAGGTGTTAACCTTTTTGAAGAGCAACCTCGCTCTGATACCACTTGAAAGTCCACCTAGTGTCAGCTATGTGCACCTATGGGGGGGGGGGGGGGGGGAATAGGTGACGAGTAGCGCTTTTGCGGAATTTACGAACGTACCTGCACAATAAAAATAAAAAGCACAGCACACAGAATACACAGGCAATTTATAGTGGTTCCCCGACTTGGGTACATCCACTTTCCCCCTTCGACCTATCTCCCCAACAAGGGACGACTCGGTCACTTCTCCAACGGGATTGAAATCCAATCCCTGCACTACCGGAAGGAACCCTTCGACACGTGAGAGTCAACACTCCCACAAAACGGGTTGCACCCAACCCTTACAACACGGAACAAAAGTTCCTTTACAACGAAATTAAATATAGAGTGTACACGTGATACAAACTTCTTTTGGAGACTACGATGTTCCTCTTTGTTCGACGACGTGTTCTTGAAGTCGATGAAGAGTCTACAACCTTGGTCTCTCTTGGAGAGGATCTCCCCGGAACCGGAGGCGGCACACGAGCGGCGGCTAGCTTCGGGATCGGCGGCTACGATGATGAGCGGCTGCTGAACTTGGAGATCCAAACTTCGTAGCAAAGCAAACTTGGTCTACCAACGGTCACTCTAGGATCGGTCGTCTCGATCGATTCGGACGGGGGAGTTTTTCCCGGTCAACAAATCGAGAGACAAGAGATCTCTGGATAGACACGTGAGACACAAGATTTGCTAAGCTTCTGTCGCCGGAGATCGGGAAGAAGAGCGATCAGCGGCGGCGACGGACTTGCGCGAGCGGCGACGGAGGCGGCGGAGAGATTTCACGATATTAGGGTTTCCGCTTGCTCGGCTTCTTTTTGTGTTCTCCGTGAACTTACTGTTCAAAAATACTAGAATATATATACTGTAGATAACTCCAATATGACCGTTTGTGGGACCCACACTAGAAATCCCTAAGTCTGGTTCAAACTAGTCTAGAGGCAGAATCCGGTCCAGCAGCATCCTGAGAAAACGCCAAGTGAAAATCGGCGAGAATCGCAGGCGATTCTCGACGAATCGGCGAGAATCACCAAGTGATTCTCGACGATTCGTCGAGAATCGTTAGTGATTCTCGCCGAATCACTTATTGATTCTCAACGAATTTCACTTTGTATACATGAGCTGCTTGGCCACTTGTTCGGCGAGAATCACTAGTGATTCTCGCCGAATCTTACTTGGTACCGTTTTGAGGTAGCCAGAAGGAGTCGGCGAGAATCACTAATGATTCTCGTCGATTCGGCGAGAATCACTAGTGATTCTCGTCGAATCGGCGAGAATCACTTGGTGATTCTCGTCGAATTTTCCTTGGACGAATTTTCGTCTTCCACCCTGGAGCTGCTCCTTGACCCATCCATGCTCCTTGTCTTCTCTTGCATATGAACGGCCCTGTACTTGAAAGTAAGTGCACTCCAATAGAGAGAGTACACGTAGGCCAACACACTGATCTGCTCAACGAGGGATTACGTCTTGCAGACCCGTGTATATTGACCTACTACACCCTGACATTGGTGTGCACTTAGCGTGGAGGAGCTGCAAGTACAACTTAAGATGTTTCATCAAATACATTGTGAATTCATCTTAGCTTGACAGGTGGCTTCCTCAAATCTAGGTAATCGTGGATACAATACCCAACAGTATCTCCCTGGATGGAAGAAGGGCGTCATGGATTTTATGACGCACGGTGAGGTATGTCGCTCGATGAAGGTTAAATGCAAGAACTTTTGGGGAACTATTACAGTCACTGCCCGAGTTATAGTGGAAGTTCGAGGTTATAATTAGGGATTTTCATATACAGGATTCCTCATCCACACTCCGGGCATAATTATAATTGGAACATCAATGATTGACTGGCCGAGATAGCTGGGGTCACCCCGACCCGAAAGAAAACTCCCATGGCTGTTTCATGAAATTTGTGAGTAGTTATCCGTTATCATGGTGTGCTCAAGATGATCGTGTCAAACAAGGATGGATAGTGTACGTCCAAGGAGAGAATATCAGTACAGGATTATCTGGGCTTTCGACCGACATTCAACACAGCTCTCCACCCTCGTACGTAGGTTCAAGATTCCACTGTCATGGATCTAGGATGAAGATCCTCAGGCACTCAATGCAGAGTTTGTGGAGGATACTGATGCTCAGGTTAGGTTGGTCCGGGACAGGATGCTGGAAGAGCAGAGCCGACAGGCTAAGTATTACGATGACCGACACCGTCAGGTAGAGTTTCAGGTGGGAGATCAGGTTTTCTTGAAGATCCGACCCATGCACGAAGTTTCATGGGTGCGCGGTCGGAAGAAGAAGCTCAGCCCTAGGTATATTGTCCCTTACAGGATTCTGGAGCGGATCGGACCCCTAGCTTACAGGCTAGAGTTGCCACCGGAACTGACAGGTTTACACGACGTGTTCCATATTTCTTCACTTAGGAGGGCTCTACTATGCCCGGAGCAGCGGATTTCGACCACAGATGGAACGGTAGCTTCAGACCGGTCAGTTCACTTAGAACCAGTTCGGATCGATGACAGAGGAGTACGGATCTTGCGTCGCAAGAAGGTTCTGTTAGTCAAAGTTCTGTGGAGAAACTACAGCCAGGAGGAGCATACCTGGGAACCACATGACCTGATGCGACAAAAGTATCCAGAGCTGTTCAGTCAGGTATACCTCACAACCTCTCAAGATGTTCAATTTACTTTCCTGTTTTAAACTAGTAGGGCTGCTCTAGGAAGAGTAGAGGCTAATCTTTTGTTTATTGGGATCTTGGATTTGTCAATTGGGCGAATTGGTCATAGATTTAGTTTTCCCTTTAAACCCCACTTAGCAAACATGGCATCGAGATGTAATCTTTCACTTCTTATGGGATGTTACAAGCTTTCTTTTTCTTCGAGAGAAATTCCAGTAAGCTTAATCTTGATTTCTGGGATGAAATCTTTGTTTTGCTTATTGGGATTTGTAACATCCCATTTCTAACTAGACCCCTAAGAGTGGTTTTAGCCATGACTAAGTCATGACAAAACCATAGGAAGCTAAAAAAGGCCAAGTGATAGAAGGCCAATATTGTGAGAATCACCTTGGTCTGCCTATGGCACACCTTCATCACAAAACCTAGGGTTTGACCTTAGGGCTTCACCATGACTACATGACCCCACCACAACATCACTAACATATTGGAGGGTCCACTAGAGCCTTAAGGGTCCATTGGAGTCAACCCAAAGTGGCCAATTTGACCTAGGGCCACCATAGGCCTAAATTGGGCAAGGTGCCCTAACAAAGGGGAGTTGGACTCTAATGTGCCCAACCAACCTTGCCCAGGTCTTCCTAGACCCAAAGTGAGGTCAATGGGTCACTAAGGACACATTGGGTGCAGTCTTAGAGACCAAGTTGACCCAAGTCATCTCAAGCACCAAAGTGGTCAAAGTGCCCTTACCAAGGGTCATGTGACCTCCAAGGTGCCAAGTCAACCATACCCAACCCTACATTGACCTTAGGGGAGGCCAATGGGTCACCAGGGACCCATTGGGGTCAACTCAAATGGTCATGTTGACCAAGGTCAACTCTACCTTAAGGTTAAGTCAAATTAGCCCAAATAGGCTAACCCAAGCTCAAGCCCATTTCCCCCCACTTGGGAAAACTTTATTTTAATTAATAATAATGATTTTATGGGCTGGCAATAGGCTAGGGAGATGAACAAATTCGTTCATGATGAATAGGAGAGAGAAAGCTCCATTTGCCCTTTAATGGAGGAGAGAGAAAGTGAGAAAGAGAGCCATTCATGGCCAAGTGAGGCCAAGGGACTTCTCCCTTCATTTCCAAAGATTGGATTCATCTCCCTTGCTGAAATAGGAGAAGTTCAAGGGGTTTTCAAGGATATTCAAGGCTGGAAACAGTGAACCCAAGGCATGGCCGATATTATCCTTCATGGCCATAAATGGCTTTGAAGCCATGACCCTTCCTCTCCCCCATTTGATGCTTTTAAAAGCTTCCCTGGTCCAAGAGAAATCATTTCCACCCTTCACCTAAAGAAACCGGGCTGATTGGTAGTGAAGTTGCAAAGCATCGGAAAGCTCCACCACTGGCCATGGTGCACCACCACCACACTCGCCGACAAGCTCGGTTAAAGGTCCTCCTCTACTCCTCTCTTCGTGGGCTAGAATCCTAGATCAATTAGGAGAGAAATCGGGCTCAATTGAGCCGGATCGGGAGAGAAAAATTTCAGTTTTTCATGGCTTTTTATACCTCGTGAGTTCGCCGGAAACCGCCCCTCCGGCGGCCGTGCCGCCGCCCGACAATAGCCGCCACCTCAACAAAGGTGGTGGCGGTGATGGCCGGCCAGGGAGGTGGCCGGGTGGCCGGGAAATGAGCTTGGAATAGGCTCCATGTTCAGCCAATCGCAGCCCTTGGCTGGAGGAAGAAGGTGACCAGGAGCCCCATAATTTTGCTTTAAGATCCGTGCTGGATCAGATTTTATTAATTCCTGTTTATTTAATTTCTGCCTCATTTCTGGGCTCTTTTTAAATTAAATATTAAAAATACTTAGGGGCTAGATCCGAAAACGTGGTCAACAAAGAAAATGTAGCCCTTGTTGTCTAGGGTAATTTAAAATTGATTTCACTCAATTTAGAGTCTTGGTTAGACCACAACACTCATTTTGGTGAGGTCTATCCCTAAGGCTATCTTGAGATTCAAATGGATGCCCACCCTTCATCCCTTGTCCAAATGATCTGGGATTTGGGCAGGGGGTCTACCCTAGCTATACCTAGGGCCTGGCCAAAAATCAAATTTTTTGGAAAAAATTGTCTATAGTGTTTAGAAAACTTTAATAATCCATGAATAATTTAATTAGGAGTCATAAACACCTCAAAATCCCCCCAAATTTGGGTGGGTGATCTTAGAGAGCATGTTAGGTATTGATCCAACCCTAGGTTGACCCCTTTTAGGGTTAACTAGGTCAAGCACCCCCTTTGGATTTTGAGTGGTCAAATCACCTCAACAGAGGCTGATATTTTGGCCACTGACTCTCTATAGTATGACTCACCCTCCAATGGAATTTGGGGTGGTTAAGAGTAGGGTAGTCCTAGAGCCCTAGGGTAAGTCCATTAATGGGGATTCTTAGGGTGTGAAGGCAATGGGGTTAAATGATCATGGAATGACTTGAAAGTTTGTGGAGAGGACCATAAGATTAGTATGGTACTCTGGTTAAAATTTTAGGGAATTTGGAAGCCTTAAACCTCCTCAAAACACTAACCCTATCTTAGGGCACAAAATTTGTGGTGAAGGAAAATTTCACTAAAACTCTTTGAAAAGTGATGAGATTTGGGTTGAGTAGTGTTTAAGGTTAGAACAAGCTCTGGAGAGTTTATTATGGATTTAGGATTATTATTTTGGATACTTCATTAACAATTTAGTAAATTGTATTATTTACTTAGAAATTTATTATGAAGCAACTACTTACCGGAAATTGATGAAATTTAGCCAGAGGACTTTTTATTATGTTTTAAAGCTCTGTAAAGTTTTATGGGATTTTTGGAAGATTATTTTTAAGGGTTGCTTCATTAAGTATGGTTTCCATGAAAACCTAATTAAATTTATTTTGATGTCTAGCAGCCTGCAAAATTATGATTTTTGCACAATGAACCTATCTGTACTATAATAAGATTCTGTAATTTTTATATAATTTTCTGATGAATAATTGTGGTACTTTCTTCTTTACATATGATTGAGGGAATTATTTTTGATAAATTAATTAGAGGTCAAATATTTTCTGAAAAATTATTGAAATTTGTATCTAGTAATATATCTCTGTTATTTAGTGATCTAAATTTTTGGGTGGCCATTACTTGAGCAGATCATATAGTTCATGTTCAAAATTGCCCATGACCAAACATTTGGGAAAATTCAATAAATATCAAATTAATTATAAAAATTATGAATCTCTGATTTTAGACGAAATTTGTTATGATAGACCTCTGGTAAATTTTATAGGAGATTTGGAAGACAATCCGGAATACCTCCTTTATACATCTCATATAGTATAAGGTGGTCTGCATATAGTAACTGCGGAAACTGAACTAGAGTGGGTAATGAATTTTGAAGAGTTGAATCCTCAGTTGGTTGCTGGTTTGGGTAAATAAAGGAGTTCATTATTGGAAGACAGGATTTGTAGAGTGAGAGGTTGACTAGTGTTAGGTGGCGCTCGGGATCGACGAAAGATCGTCCTTCCCGTAGGGAGGAAGTGTTTAATGCACTAGGGCTAGATTCAGTAAAATTAATTAAGGGTTGGGAAATCAGGTAGCAACCAATAATAGTAAGTGCCTTGCGAAAGGGAGCTTTGGGCGAAATCTCATCGTAGCTCCTAGTGCCTTCGAGAGCCCTTCACGGGGTATACCTTGGGCAGTCCCGGGCTAACGTAAACTGTAGGCGTGATAAAGCTTAAGGAGCAACTAGAATAATTAGGGGTTCACCTTCACACACCCCGGTGTCTCGAGAAGTTGGTTTGACTAGGATGTCTGAGCGATAGGCTCGGTGGTTGTGGAAACGGGCAGGATGGCCCGACGAGCTTTGACTCAGTTGATACTTGTGAGGGGCAGGATGACCCGGCGAGCTTTGGCTCGGTTGATGTTTGTGACGGATGGGATGGTCCGGGGAGATTTGGCTCAGTGCTGATACATATGGTTGCATGTGCATAAAATAAAGGTGGTAGGTCATCGGTATTGGAGTGTCGATGCACCGACGCCAATACGTTGACTCGGCAAGTGTGGCTAGCACTTCGCTAACAGAAGTCCGGTGCGCCAGCCGACAAGAGTACGCAGGAGCTCCGCTTAGTACACCAGCGTTGAGGAGTACAATAGGTCTGACCGGTAGTGCTTTACCGGTTTAGAGGTGGGCGAGGCCCAACCCATCGCTTCCGTCTGCCACTACGGAGGTATCCTGGGGGGTTCGGCTCCAGAAAGGGGGAACTAAAGGTATGTGTGCACAGAGTCGGGTGGGTGAGTTGCACTTGCATGATCGCATCATAACCCACTTGCATGTCATACCATAATCATAACATAAAACCCCTGTCACCTATTGTATAAGTGGTATGGGACGCTTATACGATAGGCCCTGCAAAACGACCCCTTGGTCTATAAGCTTGTGTGGGCAAGTTTATAAATTAAGGTTAAAATTCTTTATATATATATATATATATATATATATATATATATTGCTGATAATAACCGACACCCCAACATAGAAATTGGTATGAGACTTTTTATACGATGAGAGACTTGTAAAAGATCCCTTGCTTATATGCTTCTGTATAAGTTAAGGTTACTTTTCATACTTTACTTTACTGCCACATGTACTATAAAATTGCTAGTATAGGTCCGCTGCCATCTGTTTCTTGATTACTCTCCACCTTCAAGTCCTCCCCTTTCTTCCTCTCCGCTCGGTGCCTAGGGGCCAAGGGGGATGATAGGACTCAGTTTTATAGACTAACGGTTTTTGAACCACATCATTTAGGGGATCGTGGAGCCTAGCATGGAGGAGCAGCCCCACAGGTCGGCATGCTTGGAGATGGGGCAGTCTAGCACCGGAGTTCAGACGACAGGGACTGTGAGCCCTTGACCTTAGTTGTATTTTAATTTGCTTCCGCTTGAGTGACTATGTAGTGAGGATTTGATATAGCGGGCTTAAGCCCTTATTTTCAGTACATTTATATATTTTGTGGACTCTCCCTTCGTGGAGATATATTTACTCTGATGTGGTATTTATTGTGGACTTTGGCTATTGTTTTACCACTCTTATGCTTACTATACTTTTGTTGCTTTTCTGTGATCGAATCGGCCGGCAGAATCGGCGTTTCGCGGTGATGGACCTTCAGGGCGTGAAGGAGTCACCGCTAAGCGGCAGTTCTGGGCCTAAGACCACAGTGTCAAAAAGAAAAAAATGGGGGGTCTTACACCTGTTCCGTGCTACACATTTCCGGATCTATATGCAATACTCACTGGTGATTTCACAAAGCGACCCAAAGGAATTACCTCGATTCTCCACCTTTTGGTGGGGGATTCCATGCATATGCCAAAAGAAGGACTTCACTTGTCCAAGAAGGAAGATCGTTATCCTTATATCCTGTTTTGCAGCCATGGCAATGCTTTTCCATGCAGATGGAAAGGAGCACGTCTCTCTCCTCTTTGCAGATCTTGCCTCGGGTTCGGCCTCTGATTATCGAATCGCTTTCAGCACTCACAAAGATCATCTCAACCCTTCCTTAGCTCCTTCTTCCAAGATCTCAAAAGGAAATGAAGAGAAAGAGAGATATGAGAAGAGAATGACTTCTCATTCTAACACACCTCTGCATAAGTAACTTCGAGCTCAATCCCAGCCACATGCCTATTTTATCAAAAAGGAATCAAAGGCCAAGATTTGAGTTCACTGGTCTATTTAGCAATATCACCGAGCGATATCAACTGTTGCTTGGCGACATCGGCTTTTTCGTTTCTTTGAACCCAGTCAACCACCGCTCACCAGCCATCGACCGGCCATCTAACACATGTCCCTGTCACGTGGTAGTAACGCCTGGCGATATCCACTGTCACCCGCGATAGCAAGCCAATAGCTCACTCAACGCTTTCCAGTTATCTCCCAGGCTATAGCTACTGTCTCCTGACATTATCAAAGTTATAAGCTCACTCAATGCTTCGAGGCATCGAGTGCGTCGAGTTCACTGAATGCTTTAAGGCGTTGAGAGCGTTGAGAACTGGTCTATCGCCACGCGATTCCCACTAACGTTATGTGATAGTCTCTTACTCAACAATTCATTGAAATGCGTCGAGTGTGCTTAGTTCACTCAATGCTTTATGGCATCGAGACCTATCACTATCGCCCCGATAATACCCACTGTCGTTGATAGCAACCAAAAGTTCTGCTGTCAATTTTAGGGTGTTACAACCCTCCCCTCCTTACAGAAATTTCATCCCGAAATTTTTATACATCTATAAGGGAAAAATACAACAACTTATTTGTTATAACATTCAAAATCTTAAGTTACAACATCACTATACAAACAACTCGGGATATTCTTCACGCATGGTCAGCTCACGCTCCCATGTCAGCTCTTTATGACCACAGTTGTCCCATCGGACTTTGACCATCCCGATTGTCTTGTTTCACAGTTGCTTGACCTTCGTATCCTCGATCCGAAAGGGTCGAAATTTTTTCGTCAGCCGATTATTGACCGGTACTTGATCTTCTGCAACCATTTGAGCTGGCTCTTTCATAGCTTTTCGCAGCACCAATATGTGAAACACATCGTACAATCCACTTAGCTCCGTAGACAGAGCTAACTGATAGGCAGCTTCTCCAACTCGCTCAACCACTTCAAGTATACTCACTCGCCAACCTCAAAATTTGCTTGCCTATCTTGGGCTATCAGTAGCCGCTCTCGTATAGTATGTATGGTCGAATTTGCATCTTCAACCTCTTTACGTTTATAGAGCCTTGACCAAGCTAATGGTGTACAACACTTCCTACCGTATAAAGTTTCAAAGGGCGTCATCTGTATTCTAGCTTGATAGCTATTGTTGTTGGCGAACTCAATCATATAAAGGTGATCTTCCCACCTCTTCCTGAAATCCAAGGCGCACACTCAAAGTATATCCTCTTTTATTTTGTTGGTCGTCTCGGTCTGACCATCCGTTTGAGGATGAAAAGTCGTATTGAATTGTAACATGGTACCCCACAGTTGGTGAATTATCCTCCAATCATTTGAAGTAAAACGCCCATCTCGGTAACTGACAATGCTATGGGGCACGCCGTGCACTCCTACGATGTTATCCACATATAGTTTGGCCAATTTATCTACTGAATCATCTTTCCTATTTGGTATGAAGTCCGACACTTTTGTTAATCGGTCAACGATCACCCATACGACATCGTTTCCATTCTGTGATCTCGACAGTCCATGCATGAAATCCATGGAAATGTCATCGAACTTCCACACCGGGATTGGTAATGACTTCAGGAAAATGCCAGGTTTCTAGCATTCAGCTTTTACCAAGGCACAAGTATGACATTTTGCCACGTAATGAGTTATATCTTTCTTCAAACTTGGCCACCAAAACGCCTTCTTCATGTCCTTGTACACTTTTGTGCTCCCTAGGTGAATTGAGTATCTTGTAAAATGTGCTTCGTACATCAATTCCTCATGAAGTTTACCCACATCCGGGATGTACAAACGACCATTTTTCCGTAAAAGGCCATCATCCAAGGAGAGTTGGTCATTTGACCCATCCACCGCATAGCGTTGTAGACTCTCATCGAGTTCCGTTGCTCGCCGAACCCCATCCGCAAGGTCGTACTGTACCTCCGTTCAGTTCAGGTACATATTTGTAGTAGCATTCTTGTCCATACAAGAAATGTCCAAGTTCTCCAATTCCTGGATCAGACACTCATCATGCATATGCAACCAACTCACTCTTGTCGGAGTCCTGCGACTCAAGGCATCTGCGACCACATTTCCCTTCCTAGGAGTATAATGAACCTGAAAGGTATAGTCTCCAAGGAACTTCATCCACCTCCACCGTCGCATATTTAGATCCTTCTGATCCAGAAGATACTTAAGGCTCTTATGGTTTGTGAAGATGTCCACTTTCACGCCATAGAAGTAATGACACCACAGCTTAAGTGCAAGTATCACCGCCGCCAACTCAAAGTTGCAGATGGGATAGTTCCGCTCATGCACTTGCAACTAGCGTGAGCCATAAGCGATCACCTTTCCAAACTGAAGAAGAAGGCAGTCTAAGACACTCCCTGATGCATCACTATAAAATTCAAAGCCGTCCTAACCACATGACGACGTCAAGATAGGTGTCGTAGTCAAGCGACTCTTCAGCCCTTCAAAAGCTCGCGCGCACTCTGGCGTCCAAATGAACTTTTGATCCTTCCTCATTAGTGTGGTAAGAGGCAAGGCGATTCGCGAGAAGTTTTCTACGAAACATCCGTAGTAGCCCGCAAGTCCAAGTAAACTCCGGACTTCAACCACAGAAGACAAAATCGGCCACTCCCATATCACAACTATCTTTGACGGATCCACCACAATGCCTTCTCCACTTACCACATGGACAAGAAAGGCCACTGACGACAACCAGAACTCACACTTTGAGAACTGGGCATAGAGCTTGGTTCTTTTCAGGGTGTGCAACACCAGACGCAAATGGTTCGTATGATCTTCTTCAAACTGAGAGTACACTAAACTATTGTCAATAAAGACGATCATAAATAAGTCCAAGCACTCTCGAAATGTTTGGTGCATTAGGTTCATGAACTCCGATGGTGCATTTGTTAGTCCAAACGGAATTACTGTGAACTCATAATGACCGTAGCGTGTTCCAAACGCTGTCTTGGAAATGTCACATTCCCGAATCCTCAACTGGTAATAGCCACACTTTAAATCTAGCTTAAAGTAGACAGTTGATCCCACTAGCTGATCGAACATGTTATCAATCTATGGTATTGAAAACTTGTTCTTCTCCGCCAGCTTGTTCAATTCTCGATAGTCGATGCACAAACACAGGATACCGTCCTTTTTCATAAAGATGACAGGTGCGATCCAAGGTAACATACTTGGGCGTATATATCTTGCTCTAGTAGTTCTTATAGTTGGACCTTAAGGTTCCGCCATTTCCTTTGGCGCTACACGGTACAGTGAGCGGGCCACAGGTTGCGCACCTGCCCCTACCGTAACAGTACAATTGGTCTCTTATGGTGAGATCACCCACATAGATCGTTAGTAAACACATATGCATAGGCCGTCATAATAGAAGCATCACTCAACCGGGCTTCAGCCCAAAGGCCGCTATAGGCATGAAGAATTTCTTCGCACACCACCCAACAGTTTTGACTACTTGGAGAGCAGACATGCTCGATCCTCACATAACAACGAACTTAGTCCCTCGTTCGGTGACCTATCCTAGTGTGACTTCCATAAAGGTGCAATCTATACCGGTATGCTGCCATGAGTTAGTCCATACCTATGAATTGCCAGCACAGATGCTTCCATGTCATGATATGACGTCATAATTGCATCTTAACATATCACCTTCTACCCATATGCACTCTTATTACTATGGCCATGTCATTCCACACTCATATGTGACACAAGATATGCACACTGGGTATACATTAAGCCTTAATCAAACGACTTCTTCATTATTCATCACAACATGTTTATATACGCAAAACAGGCATTGTATACATCATTACTAACGAGAAAATGTACGTTACACAATTATAGTTATTTATGTACATATACTCAATATTGCCTTTCAGTGTGGTGTCGTTTTTTTATGAGAATTCCAAGTTTTACATGAGAGAAACCTGTCTTTTGATTTTTTTGAGGAAAATATTCTATCATAATAACAATCAGAATCCATATTGAAATGATTCATTGTATTCCAAAAAATGATTGGATCATATGCTTCATTTGAATTACGATGAGAAAGAAAAACAAATATTCAAATTTTTTTTCTTCATCAAATGACTATTCTAATCGCCTCGATCGTGTGGCCACTGCATGCCCTGCGGGACGGCGGGCTGTGTAACACCTCCCCTGTAATGACCGTATAATATGGGTCCGGCCGGGGCCCCACAACATACGAACGCCACAGCTTTAGTATTATAAGATGATATAACTACCCATACTCAAAACTCTTTGCACAAAACAGCGGAAACACAAACAAGACTAAAATTTATCCACCACTAAAAGAGTAATAACAATGGCCTTATGGCCTTACAACACAAATGAGTCCAAAACTCAAAGAGTACAAAAGTCATGAAAGTGCTTAAGCACTCCTAGTCTACCTCGGCTTGCAAGCCGGACAACATGAGTCTCAAACATACAACATCATATAAGTAGAGCTACAAAAGAGAGGAACACTTCATGAGGCTTAGGCCTCTCTGGCTGGCGATCTAGCTCCTGCTTGCGATCCTTGCCCTGTAAAAATTATTAGTAACGTGGGTCAGCAAAGGCTGACATCAAACTGTGTAACAAACACATCTCCTCCCGGCCGCCCCTAACGGACCCCGGGGAACCCTCCAACCTGCAACTCAGCACTTCGTATGCAATATATATAAATATAAAAAGAAGTGCAATAAGAACAAGCTTGGATGTCCCAAACATCATACACGTTCTCTACTGGTTGAGCATATAATAAAAAGGGGCCTACTTATGCAACATGAATGCAACACCCGGGCTTCACCCGAGGCACCCTAAAACGTATGCATCTAGCACAACATCACACCAATTGGGTACTCATCGTTTCCCCATCGGCATAAAGCCACAAACAAAGGGGTATCACAATTTCCCCCAACGGCGCACAAGCCGCCACAAGGAACCCTTGCTAAGGCCCCACCCGCTCATGGTCTTAGACCCGGGCTTGCCTGCAAGCTTTGACGTCTCAAGTCAGGATTCCAACAAAAACAAACTGTCCGATTCTAAGAAGCCTTGCCGGACCCCACCCGCTCATGGCCTCATTGCCCGGGCTTGCCCCCATGCTTGGCATTCTCGTCAGTCTCATAGAAGGGGACTAGTCTCACCAGGACATTCTCCACACATGACGTGTACGTCATGGCATAGCCAGCCAACCACAGAGACATAGCCACGCCTTGGCACATCACAAACCAAGACAATTCCACCCTA